>CM019151.1:165256474-167656474 GCA_009733165.1 Naja naja
GAAGAGGCGGTCTTTCTCATGCACTACTGGTCTGGCAGTTTTCAAGATGGCAAAAGGCATTGATGGAGCTGCAGGCGTGAAGGTAATGGACTGGCCTGACTTGAAAAACTGTTAAGAGCCCATTACGGCACACGGTATGGTGCCTCATTGAGACCACAGTTTTACCGTTGGATCAAGGGAAAACAGCACTTGACTTTATGCTTAAGTTTAAAAAGAACATTGGGGTGCACATCTTTAACAATTTAAATTTAGAAGAGACCATCTTGGATCGATTTGTTCTGGGCCTTAAAGACAAGGTGCTACCAGAGCAGTTATTACTGAAACCTAAGATCACGCTGAAGGAAGCAATGAAGAGGCCTCTTCAGCAGAAGCTACCAAGTCCTCAGCAGCAGCCATGAAGAAAATCAACAAGGCCACAAGCCATCCTGATGTGGAAAAGTCCACAACAACTCATTGTGAGCAAATAGATTCTGAGTCAGACTGTGGTGAGGTGGAGGAAGGAATTTACAGACTCAGAATGGGCAGGGAAAAAGAAAGACCTGGGAAGAAGGCAAGATTTCTACTGCAGAGGGTTGTGGGGAAGCCACCTGCACTGAATGCAAGTTTTAGACACCATTTGCCTCCATTGTGAAAAAAGGAGGACACCTAGCAAGAGTCTGCAAATCATCCAGAACTCCACCCAACAGAAGATTTGCTACAAGCAAGACACAAAGCATTCAGGCCCAACAATCTCAGTGAGAAAATGGGGTGCAGCACAGAAACAAATGGGAAGAATGAAACTCATCAAACAGTAACTATGTGGTCATTCATCACCTTTAAGAAGCAGAAAAGTGCATGTCAAGGTACTTATTGAAGGAAGCCTTGCCAAATGGAGTGGACTCAGGCTCATACCTATCTATGGTGTCATGGGACACTATTCACCTTCTTCCCAACATCCAGAAGAAGCACTTCAAAAACAAGCATTGACTCTTAAAGACTACCAAGGGAACAAGATTCCAGTAGTTGGAACAAGAGAATTCAATGTGAAATTCAAGGGCCACACCAAATGCCTACCACTGACCATGCGTGGACAGGGCCCAAGTCTGCTGGGCCTTGAGTGGTTCAACCCATTGGGCATCGAGGTGACTGGCATCAATCCGTGAGCAACACTGAGTGGGAAGAGGCCTTGAAGTCTGAGTTTCAGAGGTCTTCAGCGGGATTAGGCAAGTACTTGGGACCCCATCACATTTAACCTAGATCCCAAGGTACAACCAATCTGTTTAAAACCCAGAAGGGTCCCATTTGGAAAAAAAAAAAATTGATGCACAATTAGATAAACTAATAGCCCAAGGGGTTTTAGAGCCCACTGATCACTCCAGGTGGGAGACACCCATAGTCACACCAGTCAAGGCTGATGGGTCAGTGAGAATCTGTGGAGACTACAAGGGGACATTGAACCATGCGCTACAACAGAGCGCATATCCAGTTCCAGTAGTGCATCATTTATTACATTCCCTTGGAGGGGGCACAGTTTTTGTCAAGTTGGACCTGGCACAGGCATATCAACAATTAACAGTACTGATGCCACTGCTGAAGCCCAAACCATTGTAACCCATAGAGGTGCTTTCAAATGCAAAAGGTTGCAGTTTAGAGTAAGCGTGGCACCAGGCATCTTCCAAAGGCTTATGGAAAGAATGTTACAAGAGTTGCCAGGGGTGGTGCCCTATTTTGATGATGTTTTAATTTCTGCTGAAAATGACACTCAATTACATGAGAGGCTCAGGGAAGTCTTAACTAGATTCAAAAAAGCAGGGTTAAAAGTCAAAGAAGAAAAATGCACACTTAGGACAGATAAAGTGGAATTCTTGGGTTACATGATTGATAAACATGGCATCCACCCCACAGAGGCAAAGGTTCAGGCAATCAAAGAAACCCCCAGACCAAAATGCAAAACAGATTTGCAAGCATTCTTGGGACTCATTAACTTCTATCATATGTTTCTACCTCAGAAGGCAACCATTGCAGAACCCTACATAGGTTGCTGGACAAAAATCTGCTTGGTCCGGGAGGAAGGAACAAGCTGCATTTAACAATATCAAGAGACTAATCACGTCTGATGCTGTGCTGATACAGTTCTCTGAGAACTTTCCTGTTGTTCTGACTTGTGATGCCTCCCTTTTGGAGTGGGGGGTTTTGAGCGCATGCTTACCAGCGGAGGGAAGCTCCTATTGCATTTTACTCTCGCACCTTGACTAAAGCAGAGAGGAACTACAGCCAACTGGACAAGGAAGCCTTGGCAATTGTAGCAGCTGTCAAAAAATTCCATGAGTATTTATATGGGAGAACATTTACTGTTGTCACAGATCACAAACCTCTTTTAGGCATTGTGGCAGGGGACAAAGCAACGCCCACAATCCTGTCACCAAGAATGCTGAGATGGACTGAATTTCTTGCTGCTTATTCATACAAACTGATCCACAGACCTGGTAAAGACATTGAGCATGCAGATGCTTTGAGTCACTGCCCACTTCCTTCACACATTGAGGAGCATGTTCCTGAGACTCACACCTTTTTTCTAGAAACTGTTGCCAAACTTCCAGTACATGCTGCTCAAATTGCCAGAGAGACTGCCAAAGAGACTTTATTGGCTCCTGTCATAGGCTGGATTAAGAAAGGTTGGCCACTTCAAGATCTACCTCAACTCACCCAACCTTTTAAATCCAGGCAAACTGAATTATCTGTATTAAGAGGATGTATTTTGTGGGGTAACAGGGTGGTTATTCCTGCAAAACTGCAAAGGGAGGTTTTGGAAATGTTACATGAGGGTCATCCGGGAATTGTCAGAATGAAGGGATTGGCCAGGAGTTGTGTATGGTGGCCAGGTATTGACAAAATGGTTGAGAACTGGGTTGCATCTTGTCCCAACTGTCAGGTAGTCAGGCCTGCCCCACCTCTCGCCCCCACACAGGAATAGGAATGTCCTAGGGGCCCATGGTCCAGGATTCACATTGATTTTGCTGGCCCTACCAGAGGGCACACTTTCCTTATTATAGTTGATGCATATTCCAAATGGCTGGAGGTTATCCCTATGGCATCCACCACAACTAAAGCTGTCATCAAACAGCTTAAAAACTCACGGGTTACCTGATGTGCTTGTTTCTGACAATGGCCCTCAATTTACATCCAACCTTTTTGAATCATATCTAGCACAACAGGGTATCAGACATGCCCTGACAGCCCCTGGGCATCCTTCGGCTAATGGCTGGGCTGAACGTATGGTACGATTTACCAAGGAAAAACTTCAGCAATTGGGTCCAGGGGATATCACTGAGAGAGTTGAAAAACTTCTTAGTGTTCAGCATATCACTCCCAACCCCTCAACTAATATAACCCCAGCTGAATTGTTGATGGGTAGGAAACTCAGGTCTCCCTTGACTGCCTCCATCCCACTTACGCACCCAACGCACCACTAGATTCCACTAGTAAAATTCGCACATTCACTGTGGGTGATTCTGTTTATGCTAAGAACCTCATGGGTGAACCATTATGGATTCCTGCTGAGATAACCCAAATCACAGGCCCCAGGTCTTACAGGGTACAAACGGAGGATGGTGTCCTCTGGAGCAGGCACATTGATCAGTTAAGATCCAGATTGCCTCAGGAGCATCGCTTTTGTTCCTCTCTGGTTCCCATACCTACTGCCTCTTCTAGGGGGGAAGGGGAGGATTATGAGAGTAATCAGCAAGTAAGAATCAACCCCATGTGTAACGAGCTAACATGACAGGAACCATCCCAAAACCTGTCACAATACCAACAACCATTTTCACAAATGGAAGATTGCACATCACTACCTGATTTAGGTGCTGATATTGGGTTGGAGATGGATTGGGAGGAGAGACCAGGTTGTAGTAACCAAACAGGTTCTACCATTACTACAAGTCCAAGTAAGGAAATGTCAGCAGACACATTTCCTCTATCACAAGGTGAGAACCTTAAAACATCTGAACCACGAGGTCTCAGCATACAGTAAGAGCCCCACCTATTTAAAAGAATACATTAGATAGGTTGGGGTTTGAGTATGGACTGAACCTAGTGGGGAGGGGTGTTATGTATGCAGGTTTGAAGTCATTGGTTTAGTTTGAACTGTTCTTGTAAAATGTTGGAAATGATTGGTTTAAAAAGTGTGGGAAAACCCTGCACTCTGATTGGCTGGCAACTGCGGCTGCTGGCTATAAGTAGCAGCCGTAGCCCAGCCAAATTGGGTCCGTTCTGAGCTGTAGTAACTAATAAACTAAGAGCTTGAAGCACTCCGCGTCTGTCTCTTCATGAAAACTTAACACTGAGCATACAAATAAACCTCCAAGTGATTCAATGACCCTCTAAAGGGATGCAAATGACCAGCTGTCTGCAAGGAATATAAATCCTCCATTCCCCACTATCCTGTCAGAGCTGAAGAAGCTTTTTGGATGAGAAGTGAAATGTCTTCAAAAGAAAAAACAAGAAAGTCCAGTTGCCTCCTGAAAAAGCACCTTTGGGACAACCATGACCTGGATGACTGAGAATATCTACAGACTTTTATCCAGGAGAGATCCAATTTAGAACTAAGGATAAATTTCTTGACAG
The DNA here is from genome assembly GCA_009733165.1 of Naja naja. Lineage (NCBI taxonomy): Eukaryota > Metazoa > Chordata > Lepidosauria > Squamata > Elapidae > Naja > Naja naja. The sequence continues at coordinate 165,261,077 of CM019151.1, forward strand.
TGACAACAATTAACCAGTGGAATGGCTTGTCTTCAGAAGTTGTGGGTATCTGTCCCTGGAGGTTTTAAGAAGAGATTAGATAGCTATTTGGTCTCTGCTTGTACAGGGGGCTGGACTAGACCTTCAAGGTCCCTTCCATCTCTGTTCTCTGATATCACCTAATGGCTGCCAAGTGCCCCTAAATATCTGATTCCAAGTGAAACTGTTGATTAAAAATAGGTGTTTTTTTTTAGTCCAGGATTTACTGTTGTAGTTCACATCTCTCTAGATGGGTGTGCACCTTTCTGATGATGTCATTACAATGTGGACTAGCATGTCTCAAGCCTGGATCTACAGTACATTAGAATCTTCAGATGAAAGAATCCCCTTCAGTATGGCTCTCTCCAAAAACACCTCTGGTTTTACTAACCACCAACCTAGCTGTTTATTGTCTGGACAGCTTATTTGGATTCAATTAGCCCGTTTTCTTTTGCACAAGGAAAAGAAAAAAAACTGATGAGGTTTAGGTACAAAAGAATTCTAAGACTTTTTCTCTTCAAACACATAAGGAAAACTGATATTTCTTCCTGCAGATGCAGAAAGGCTTCTAAAGGCTGATAAAAATGAGGAGTAGTAAAGTATTAGGGACTAGGGTGGGGTAGAATTGGAGGTATTTTTTTAAAAAAATAAAAAGGCAAAAAATCTATTTTAAATTAGTATCCCAACTGCCTCTGTTGGAGTGTTGCAACATCTTAAATAGAAAATTTCCCACATCACTGAGGTAAAACTTATTCTTCCCCTCTTTCAGCAGCTGGGTATTAGACTGGCCAGGTACTTCTGGCTTACTTGTAATAACTTACTTGTGTATTATTAAAACAGAATCCATATTGATGGATCATGGCTTCAACAGAATCCATATTCATGGATCATGTCCTTTTTCTTAAAATATCAAGCAATAAGTATAATATTATTTATATGTCTGCTTGGTACAACATGATCACTCAGCTTAGGGCTATCTTTCCTTCTTTCTAGTTTAGTTTTAGTTTACTTTATTGTCATTGCACCTTGTACAACGAAATCAAACACCATCTTCAGTGCACATCACGACCATGAAAATAAACACAAACACACATCCTTCACACTTCACACATTGAATTGAAAACCCTGACACCACACCAACACTGCACTATACAGTAGAATTCAACAGAGCTATTGCCCTGGGATAGAAGCTGTTTTTCAGCCTGTTTGTCCTTGTTTTTATTATTATTTTATTATTCTAGATAGCAACATCCTGTCTCTCACTTATTTTAGAATATTACAGTGTTTTGGTTGTGGCTTTTGAAATTCAGGAGTCTCAGCAGGTTCTCTATTCCAAAAGTAATCTCCTTGCTATAAAAATCTTAGTGTCTTCTTTCCCATTTTCTAAATTCTTTAGATCACTTTCAAAGAATGATTAAGATGTCTGCTAAAGATGTTCAAAGCTCTAGCTAATTAAGATGTACTGATTAATTTTGCTAGACAGCTATGGCAGCTCTATTGAATATTAATTTTTTTCCCTAAGACAGAAGCTGTTGGCAAGAAGAACAACTTTTCCTGCATGGGTAACAAGTGTGGCAGAACAATACAAGGTTGATCATTGTATCCTTAATTCCTCCTGCTGGTGCTTTCAATTCATCTTTATAGCAAGGACCTATAAATTGGAAAATATACACCACAAATTGCTACAAATTATGTGTTTGTCCTTACTTATTAAACTTCCAATTTTCTTCATATTGACTACAAATAACAACAATGAAAACAACAAATGCTTGTTAGCATTCCTGTTCTATGTAAGGAATGTTAGGAATAGCATTCCACTTGTTAGGGGCCAATTAATGATGACATTGGAAACATCATGAGTTTCTGAAAATAGTACATTTATACAGTAATATATAACTTGCCTTCACAAGAAGCATGCACATAGGTTTTTCTGTAGTTCGATAATTCCCAGCTGGTACATAAGAGAAGAAAATGAAAAAAAAGCAACATTTCACCATCCAAATATTTATACATGTCTTTTGGTGTTGAATGATACATTAAGTAGCTGAGATAAGATTAGTAGAAGTTGGACACACTTATTGTGCCTTGAAGCTTCCACAAACCAAACCCAAAATGTAACTATGCCTTCTATGTGATGTTACTATTTTGTGCCATGTTCCCTGAAGCTTTCAAAGGTGATTGTCTGTCCGCCTGTCTGTCTAATGAGCTGGTTGCCAAAAGGTTCTTCTAGAATCATCTCCCATGGAACAGAGTGGAAACAGGTGCACTAGAATTTGATTGTGTAATCATTGCTATACATGTATTGGAGTTCTTATATTAAGTCTCCATGTTACTTAAATTGCTGTTATGGCTGTGGGCCAACCTCTCTTTACTAGATAAATGGCTGACTAATAGCCCAGCTGATGGGAACTAATGTCTTGAAAATCACTGGAAATCTCATTGTGTTGGAATGAAATAACTTTCACAGCATCTGAAAACTGAAGGGAGGTGATAGATATAACGAGCCTTTGACAAATGTGTAAAGAAGCATGCCATGAAAATACAATATTAAATATGATTTCAGATTAGCATTAAAATATTATCAGAGGATATATTAATATTGTTCAAATTATGTTCCAAGGAACTCTTTTTTCTTTTTAAAATATCTCCTTGATGGCAAGAAAACAAAAGCTCTAGGACAGGGCTGTCAAACTCATGCCCCATGGGCTGGATGTGTCATGCAGGCCAGTTGCATCATGAAAAATGTCCCGATACATCACGTGATGCTGCCGTGATGATGTGAGTTTGACACCGATGCTTTAGGATATCTTAGTCAATTGCACTAATTGTTGTGGTATTTTTGAACCACCATAAACTATTTGGAAAGATTTGATGTCCAGATTTCACATAGAGAAATGGTATTTGAGGGACAACTCTCAAATAAATGGGAGAATAAATTTAGTTTTTAATTTGTAAGCCGCCCCGAGTCCTTTGGGAGAGGGGGCGGCATATAAATCGAATAAATAAATAAATAAATAAATAAATAAATAAATAAATATTTCAGCAATGTCATTCTGCTGTTAGAATGGGTTGGCACAAATGAATATGGATAAGGCATTACGATAGTAGATTGTATGGAAGAAGCAGGGTGTAAAAGAAAGTAGAGGTTGAAACTTAATAAACTGTAAGGCAAAACAGGCATAGTATTAGTACAATCAGTAGAGAAATAGTGACTTGAGAGGCACTGTTTATCAGGAATGTTCTCAAAGATCCACATTCTCAAAGATCCATCTCATCCTAGGAACCCTTTTTTTGAACTATTACCATCTGGCAGATGGTACAGACTAATAAAAACAAGGACAAATAGGCTGAAAAACAGGTTCTATCCCAGGGCAGTAGCTCTTTGGAATTCTGTTGTATAGTGCAGAATTAGTGCAGTGTCGGGGGTTTTCGGTTCAATGTGTGGAGGGTGAAGGATGTGTGTTTGTGTTTATTTTCATGGTCATGGTCATGGTCATGATGTGCACTGAAGATGGTGTTTGATTTCATTGTATGAGGTGCAATGACAATGAAGTAAAGTAAATTATGGCAAACATAATGGGAAAAGAAAGATTACCTCATTTTCATTCTTATCAAGTTCCAATTCAAATTGCTGCCATCCCACCATTCATATAAACCCTACCTATTTTGTGAAACCTAACTCGAAAATAATGTAAATAAAGAAAAGGTAATCATTTTCCTTCTCTTCGCCCCTACTTTATATTCATGCACAATGCAGACTTTTATCCATAAATCGTGGAGGTGTCTAAAATTGCTCACCTAGCTCATTAAGCTGGATAATGGGAGCTTCAAGTCCAAATTCAAGTCCAAATTCTCAGATGAGAATTTCAAAAGTATCCTAGCAATTACAACATGTGATTCCATCTAAAGTACATGAAACATTTGTCAGAATATTCATGAACTGACAGAGACATGGTAATAAGGTCAGCCAATGGGAGCTGAATTAGAAACTGAAACTTACAGAGTCTGTGGGTGGCTTTTATCTCCTCTCTGTGTTGTGAGCTCTGAAGCTGCTGCTTGTGTTTTATTTGTAACTACGTGCACGTTGGAAGAATCTACTATTGATATTGTACATTTTATTCATATATTATTATGTATATAAAGCAGGTAATGAATCCTGCTGAATCAGTCATCTGTGTGTGCTTTCTGGATTTGATTTCTGCAATAAACTCTAACATTAACTTTACAAAGTTTGATGGATGCAATCTAGTTGGAGAACTAATTTGATCTATCAGTCTAATTTTTACTTCCAGACAGATGAAAACAGCTGTCCTTTGGAATACATATTTTTCGGTTTTGTAAATTCAGTTCTTTATTTCAGTTATATAAAAAGGTTATTTAATAATCAAAATAAGCACTTCAGAGAGAAAATTTCATGTGGTTTAAATTAGCCTTTGAAAAAAAATGACAGAAAATGAGATTGAATAAACTTTTTATTGAAGTGACATAAAAGTATCATGGAGTAAAAATAGGCTTGAGCTATCCAGTATTTTGGTATGGGTTCAATATAACCAATATTTTGTTTAATCAAGTACTATACATTACAGTGCACAAATATTTATTCATTTATTTAATCTGTTGGCCCTCAACTTCCATAAGACTTGGCTTACAACTAGGAATCAAAATACTGTATATAAAAAACTTTGATATTACATCATCAGTGCTAGAAGAGAGTGGAGTTTAATTCTGTTTTATATGCAAGTGGTTTGCCCTGTCACTCTCCTATAGTGGCAGTCAGAATGAGAGTCCATTGAATCCAGCCATCCTAGGATTGGAAGAAAACTATGAATTGGCTGTCTCTGTCGCTGATCCCTATCCTGTTTTATCAATCCAGCTCTCCTAAGGGTCACAGAGTCCACCTCATTATTGGAGTAAGGGAGTATATACTACTTTAACTCTGGTATAATTAAGGATAACTTAAGATGTCTTATGGGATGGGAATGAGATAAAAAAAATGAAGACAAGGCTATAAAAAAGAGAAGTTGCCCAGGGCATAATTACTTTGAGGTTAGGTGTCATTGAAGACAAGGTTTAAGACTGGGCTACCTTCTCAGATATATAAAACATTAAAAAAAATGGCTTCAGGGTACTTTCTGCTTTCAGAATGTTTGCAGCCAGTACAGCTTTGTTGTCATATAACTCTGACAGGTTGCTGAATTGTTTCATATCTCTATTTCAAGAATTATTTATTTCTGATGCTGTCATGGTTGTTAGGGAAACAATGGAATCTTCTATAATCTCTTAGAAGGTAAATGAAAAAAGGAAGAAAGTGAACTGTATTATCATTTTCACTGGTGAAATTCAGGCAATTAATATGTTGATTTCATTAACTGTTTTCACTTTCCACAGCTGACTCTGAATATTATAAAGATAAATGATCAAAGTTTTGGAAAGGCAATAATCTGATTTCCAATTTAAATAACACAGTGATCCACATATTACATTACGTTTTACAACTGAGAATAAGAGAAGACTTTTAATGATGTAGTAGGTAGCTGGAGGGATAAATTAGTCTGTCCTGAACATATCATTTCTCAAGTATAATCAATTAGTTTCCTAGCAATTAGAACAGTCCAAGTTTGGTTTGTCCTGTTCTTTTTAGTATTAATTGAACAATAGCCTGAAATAAATAGCATGACTGCTTGCTGTTGTAATTGTCTTATCTCTAGCATGAGAAGGTAAATAGATTTCTTTCTCTTACTTTCCCCCTATATTTAAATTTCACTAGTCCTAAAATGAAACCTTCCCAGATTTAGTTGGACAATTCCAAACTAGTATTGTGATATAAACATGAAACCTCCATATTGCTGAGAACCTGTTCCTAGTCTGGATGTCTGTTGAACCTTTTATAATCTATCTCAGTAGATACCAAATTGAACACAAAAAACAAAAACCAGAGAAGTGATACAATTGAAGGGAATGTAAGTTTTGCTGATGTGTTTATTTGCTGATTTGGGTGAACCAAGTTTGGTACTGGCAGAATCTCTTAAAGGAGAGTGTTCCATAATGGGAATGATTACAGATTAACAGAGTTGGAAGGGACCTTGTAGGTCATCTAGTCCAACCCCCTGCCCAAGCAAAAGAGCCTGCACCATTTCTAACAAATGGCAGTCCAGTCTCTTTTTAAAAGCTCCCAAAACTTGAAGGCAAGCTATTCCATTGGTTGATTGCTCTCAGTGTCAGAAAATGTATCATTCTTTGCAGGTTGAATTTTTCCTTGTTCAGTTTCCATCCATTATTCCTTGTCTGGCCTATAGATGCTTTGGAAAATAGCTTGACCCCTTTGTCTCTGTGGCATCCCCTCAAATATTGGAACACTGCTATCATATCTCCCCTGGTCCTCCAAATCAGAATCCATGTCAGAATCTCTTTTCCCCCCTCTAGAACTCTACTGTAAGAATGAGGACAAAGAAATTAAAACAGGCAGCAAATTCCAAGAATGTATCCTCTGTGTTTCATGTCTTTCATTGTAAGAGAATGAAAAAAGTTTAAAATGAAGTGCCTTCTCATCATTCTTGTTCTGACAGACCACTTTTATCAACTGCTTGCTGTGCTTCTATGCAATAGATCAGAGTTTGAGAAAGTGACACTTCCATCATATGAGCTCCAACTTCTGCTGCCATTGTGCATATCCCAGCTGAAAAATGATGCACCAAAATTACAATGGGAATGCTGATCTCCAAAGTCCTCCAAAGGTTCACAAAAGCAAAAGAACAAGAAATAATAACAATATACCTTGCTTCGCTCAGCACTCATATAAAGTCAGTAAATTGCTGTCTTTCTTTTTTAATGCATTACTAACAGTGACAAATCTTTGTTTCAAAGGATTAAGAATACAAAATATGAAATACCCAGAGGCTATTGCACCCATATCCACCTTTCCTGTTTCCAAGATTTTGTTGTAGTGCAGTGAAAACTTATGTTTATGACTTCCACTGAGTTTGGGTCTATGCTGGGGTAAAATCTGAGATAATTTGGTCAGATAGACATGCTGAAACTTTGAAAATGAGACTATCATGACATTCCAGAAATGTAAATTGTGTTGAGATGTCAAAAACATATTTGGGGAAGGCAGTGCAATTAATATCTAGTATAGATTCTTTTGTGCCTTAGTGTTGTGGCTTAGGAGTTAGCTTTCATGGAATCCTCACTCCAAAACCACCTCTGGGCAATTCCTATTATTGTGCCTTTTGTGCCCTTTTAACATCAACTTAGACATCCATTTCTGATATTGGAAAGAGCCAGCTAAGATGGAGAAGAAATTCATTCTGACCTATGATGAAGAAATCCAAATAACATTCTGGTCTCTGGGATGGCACATCAGGAACCATATGAAATGTTATTTTTCTTCTTATTGAGCCTTCTGGAGAATTAACTCATGGTTGTGTGTCAGAAATGGGAACAGTCAAGTAATGGTGACAGTTTCCATAACAATATTATCACACAAAGAATACCTCTAGCTGTATGGTTTGCATAAAAATGAAACCTTTGACAGGGAGCCAAAACAGCTTTCTCTGCATGGAGAAACTCTCATTCTGCATTTTGTCATTTCTAATGTTGCTATGAAGGATTTATTGAAACAGCTTGACAGGTTGGCATATTTCACTGACATTAATATAGTCATGTAATTCTAAAGTGGTGAAGTGTTATCTACCAATGCTGTTATCCTATAAGGACAACTTTACTGAACGAAGTCCATCAAAGTTAGGAAGGTGGACAATGGGGGCAACTGAGGAAGAGGGAGAGATAGACAGAGACCAACTATGTTGTTTCAATTTTAACAGCTTCCACGGGTGGGGGAAAATGGCATTAATTGACAGCAAGCAAGAAGCAACTCAGATCAAACCATAAAAGCTCAGAGGAGTCTCTTGCAGCATTTGTTCTAAAGTTCACTACTTTGGAGATGCCGACTGCACATTGTTCCCTCAAATGGAAGGGCACTGTGCATACAAAGAGTTTGTAGTGATGTTTGATTGTGGAAACAATGGATCCCTCAGGAAATGTCAAATGAGGGCATGCTGGGGTAGCACAGGTAATGAAAAACATGACAGGTTTTAACTAACCTCAGGATAAATGTCAGCTTTAATGGCTGGCAGTTTCAAAATGAGATGCCTATAGTTAGCCTTTAGTACTTGAATCAGAGCATATAAATAAGACCCTGGGGGTTGCCACTGGTTGATAAACAATCACACTGGATTAATGGAGCTTTGATGAACAAATGCCACCATCTACTAAACTTTGATTCACTCAGAGCAAAAATGGCAACCAGGACAACAGGGTGGAATCTATTGTGGGCTTGAAATTATGGAGCAGAATATCCAAGCACAAGATGTAGTTCATACAAAGCAATCATTGCTGTCATATTATGTACTTTTGGTTGAAATGAGGGCATTGAAAATGGTAGTAGTTTTTTTAAAAAAAATAATTTGAAATTGTATCCTGTTTCATAAGGGAACAATGCTTAATTGCAAATTTGTATCTGAAAATGTCCCAGTAGGCTATGATACTGGGCAATTTTAACTGGACTGAGAGGCTAGCAGGGCTGGAGAAGCTCAAGACGAACTTCTAAAAGGGACCCTCAAAATAACTGCAGCTATTGAGGACAGATTGACAGAGAAAAGAAAGGGGGTCATATAGCTATTTCTCCCTGCCTCAGGTGGGCCTGAGAGCTACAGGGAACTCCCCTAACTGAAGTTTAGGCAGGAGATAGAAGAGGTGATGATAACCTGTAGTTTTTTTTGGCTGAGGTGATAGCTGACTTGGAAGAGAGAAACATTCTTCTCTATACCTTATTTTGTTCCAAAGCTTCTCTCACCTTGCTTAAACTCAAGATAAATTTCCCCTTGTACCAAGGTCATTATCTTGGCTCAGTTTTATCCCAGTTGTCTGATTAACAGTCTTCACACTTGGTCATAGACTACCTTGGCTAGGACCTAGACACATGCCCAGCTCTCAAGCTGTGGCCTCTGCTAAGGTATAAAAGAGTCTGTGACTTGTTCTGGCTATGTTTGCACACCCCAAGGTGACTTCACTTCTATTTATGCTATTATTACCCTTTTGAGATGAGATCTCTTCTGAATAGGAAACTTGCAACAAATGCCAGGGATGAGGGCAAGTGTTATAAACATTTTCAAATATGATTTGGAAGAAGCACTTTGTACCTTTAGTGAGCACAGTACCTTTCTGCTATTTAGTTAAGCAGCTTTCTTTTTTTCTTTTTTAAAAAGACTTCTGCCCTGGCCAAGGAAAAAAAAAGGTAACACTTTCCAGAATTACATTAATTTGACATCATCAATTTCTTAAAGGCACAGCATCATTTTTTTCAGATGCTTGAAGAAGACTGAAAAAAAGAAAGGGTGCTTCAATGATCAGCAAAGGGACACTGTCCTCAAGCAAAGTCTGAAGAATATTTGAATTATTTTTCAAGCATTTTCAGGTCAAATGATGTCAAGACTGGACAGTTGCAAAAACATTATGGAATAAGGCAATTGCAGTGGAAACTAAATGGACATGTAGATTCTAAAAGTCTAGCTCCACTTAAAGTACCAGCATGCCTACCCTCCCTGTCCTATTGTTTTATTTTTATTTTATTTTATATTTGGATTTATATGCCGCCCCATCTCCGGGGGGACTTGGGGTGGCTTACACAGAAACATATACACAGTATAAAACTTATTCCAAAATTTGCCCAATCCAAATAATTCTAAAATATTAAAATATCCCAAAATTAAAAACCCCAACCCCACTCAATCCAGGCTGGCCTGTGAAAACAGCCAGGTCTTTAGATCACGGAGGAAGGAGCGCAGGTCAGGGGCCAGATGCAGCTCCAGGGGTAGTTGGTTCCAAAGGGTGGATGCCCCTACAGAGAAGGCTCTCCCCCGGGGGACCGGCAACCAACATTGCCTGGCCGACGGCACCCCCAGGAGGGCCTACCTATGGGAGCGTACCAGGTGATTGGACCTCGATGCTGGTAGGAGGCACTCCTGCAAGTACCCTGGACCCAAGCCATGCAGGGTTTTATAGGTTAACACCAGCACCTTGAATCTTACATGGAGGGCAACTGGCAACCAATGCAAACTGCACAGGAGGGGTGTCACATGGGAGAATCAGGCTGCTCCCATCACCGCCCATGCGGCCGCATTTTGCACCAGTTGAAGCCTCCGCATAGTCCGCAAGGGCAACCCCAGGTAGAGAGCATTGCAGTAGTCGAGACGGGAGGCCATGAGCGCATGAGTGACCGTGCATAGGGGATCTTGGTCCAAGTAGAGGCGCAACTGGTGCACCAGGTGAAACTGGGCAAAGGCCCCCCTGGCGACAGCTCCCACCTGCTCCTCTATATTGAGCCGTACATCCAGGAGGACACCCAAGTTGCATGCCCTATCGATGGGGGGCAATACCTCTCCCCCCATTATTATTATTATTATTTATTTAGACTTGTATGCTGCCCTTCTCCCTAAGGACTCAGGGCGGCGAACATTTAAAAACCGAACAAATTACAATAAAAAAATAATTAAACAACTACAAGTCTAAAACCAATTAATTAAAATTTAATTAAAACAACTAACATAACCCACCCCCGGGTCAGTCCAGACCGGCCTACTAAAATAGCCAGGTCTTCAGATCTTGATGAAAGGAGCGGAGATCAGGGGCCAAATGGAGATCCACAGGGAGCTGATTCCATAGGGCGGGTGCTCCCACAGAAAAGGCCCTAGCCCTGGGAACTGCCAGCCGACAGTGTCTAACTGACGGAATCCCAAGGAGGCCCCTCCTGTGGGAGCGCATGGGGCGATCAGAGTGTGATGTTGGCAGGAGACGTTCCCGCAAGTACCCAAAGATGGAATTTCTTGGATCTGAGATGCTGGTATGCACAGCCACTCAGTCTTGTCTGGATTGAGCTGGAGCCTGTTCCTCCCCATCCAGATCCGCACCACCTCCAGGCACCAGGACAGCATGGTGGCCCGGGGTGGAGATGTAAAGCTGAGTATCATCAGCATATTGATGATACCTCACCCCGAAACCACGGATGATCTCGCCCAGTGGCTTCATGTAGATGTTGAACAGGAGGGGAGAGAGCACTGACCCCTGAGGAACCTCACAAGTGAGGAGCCTCAGGGTTGACCTCTGCCCACCCATCAACACTGACTGTTCCATTTATTTGTAGTCATTTATTATGTATATACTTATATGTTTATACTTATATGTTTATATGTTATGTTCATACTTGTTTTCTCATACGTGCTTGACAAATTAAACTAATCTAAATAAAATAAAATAAATAAAAATGTGAAAAATCAAAAGTTCTGCTTTATTCAACCAATTTACTATCCTTCTTAAGATTCTTTTATCAGGGTTGACTCAACCTTCCATCCTTCCAAGGTGGGTAAAATGAGAAGCTGGATTGTTGGGGACAATATGCTGACTCTGTAAACTGCTTAGAGGGGGCTGGGATTCTATCAGTTCAGACCGGTTCAGGTGAACTGGTACTTCCAGTGATCATTTGGCCCCGCCCACCCCTGCCCCTTTCATGTGCTTTATTTCCCTGTTTTTGAACACAGCTGATTCACGCGGCAGAGTGGTTTGCCACGCATCAGCTGTTTTGCTCACCAAGGCTGCAACAGAAGGTAAATATTATAGCTAAAAATGGTATTTTGTAAATGCTGGGCGCACGCACAAAGTGCACACTTACTGTACCGATTGTTACACTGGTTGAATCTCACCACTGGCTATAAAAACACTGTGCAGCGGTATATAAGTCTAAGTGCTATTGCTATTTTGCATGAGATAGTAAAAAAAAATCACCACCATCATCATCATCATCATCATCATCCATATTTGCCTGTGAATAATTTTTTATCTCTGGTTGTTTACATTCCTAATTTTTTGTACTAAAAAACTGGCAGTGCAAAGCCAAAACCTTGAACGTTGTAGCAGCATTTACCAATCTCACTACAAGTTGAATTCTATGCTTTGCTTTTTACTACTTATCTACTGTTTGAAAGACTTTGGTTGTATTGTAATCTTTGCTCTGATTATAGCTGTGTTTGGTTTAGGTAGAAGCTAGCAATTTTGATGGAGTATTTTTCTTTTTAAAAAATATAGTCTGGGGATTTGTGTGACATATTTCTGTATAACTCACCAGTTTGTTTGGTTTTTTGCTAGGAAAGAAATGGGTTAAAAATATACACTGTAATATGTTACTATGGTTTACACCAGTGATAAAATCACAATTGGTTTTTAAAGGTTTTGTTTTAAAGTAAAATTGTAGAAAAAAGTGGGGAACTGTAACAGCAAAACAGGAAAAGGGAATAAGAGGCAACCAGGATCCAATTAGGGCTGTGCTTCGGATTCAGTTCATAGGAGATACTACAGAACTTTATTTATGTATTTATTTATTGGGCTTATGTGGCCACCTATCTGATATACAATAACCCAGGGTGGCTTATAGCAACAGCAATAAAAATGTAAAAATAAGACAGCAGTATATAATGAAACTTTGTGCCACTGCATCATAATAACATCATTCCAGATGTATATTTGCTGAGCTCAACCATCCTAATCCAGTACTTGGGGAATGGTCAATACTTCATAGCTTTCTGGAAGGCTAAAAGGATAGGGACCCTTTGGATTTCACAGGAAAGACAGTTTCATAGGGCTTTGACCATTATACAGAAGTTATGTGTTCTAGGTTTTGCCAGATGTCAACATCTCCTGGAAGGGCCTCAAAGTGAAATAAAATACTGACACAATAGTCCACTATTGTTGTTAATGCCCATTCTCACTTTTATGTGAGAATATAGTTCAATTAATATAGGGTAGTTAACAATTAATATAGGGTAATTAATACTGAAATTTAGTTTTAACATGTTAATAGCAATAACACTTAGATGTATATACTGCTTCACAGGGCTTTACAGCCCTCTCTAAGCAGTTTTTAGAGTCAGCATATTACCCCTAACAATCTGAGTCCTCATTTTATTGACCTTGGAAGGATGGAAAGCTGAATCAACCTTGAGCCATTGAGAATTGAACTGCTGGCATTTGGCAGAATTAGCCTGCAATACTGCATTCTAACCATTGTGCCACCACAGCTCTTAATATTAATATTTCTGCTTTGTTTAGCCATTGTAACAAAAGGCAGTACAATAAACATATTTTTATATGATTTACTACAGTCTTCTGGTATTTGCATTAAAGAGGTCCAAAAAGATATGAGATGCTTTCACATCCTTATATGCATATGCAGACTATTTATTGGAATTCTCATTCCTAAACATTTTGATTTAATGTTATTATTAAGTAGATTTTATATATACTGTATGTGTGTTTGTGTATCTGTTATTTTGCCTTTAACCCAGCTATACCTCCAGACATTAAATATTCTGCAATCATTTGCACTCTGTTTCCTTAAAAAGTACATTTAGTGAAATGTTATCTTAACTTTTATCTTTATATTTTGTGTAATTTGTCTTTAATTAAATTATAAGCCTATGGGCAGAAATTTGCTAAATCAGTAATATATGCCTCATAAATACTAGCTGCTAGAATGCATGACTATAATGATCTTGGCTGTATCTTTTAATATTATAAAACTTGGCTAACATGTTGCTTCAGGCTCTCCTTTCTTTACTTTCTAGAAGCCAATAACGTGAGAACAGAAATGATTTTTTGAAACTCATTATCATGGACCAAGGGAAAAGTACCCTACTTTATTTAAGTGGTTTTATTTCCCCCAATAAAGTAAGGTAGATCATGCCTATTCTATTCCATTCAGGACCATTCAAAGAAGATATTTAAGTCAGCCAAATATTAGACCTTTCTAAAATATGATAATGCATATTTTTATAATTATAGGATACATAGAAAATAGCTTAATATGAAAGATTCCTAGGTATAAATGCCTTTTAGTTCCTTATCACACATGCACCCAGCTGTTCTCTCAAGTTTATCTTCTCTTGTTCAGCATCCAAGTATTTGTTATTTGTCTTTATATATGCTGTCATGCTTGGCAATAATTCCTATTCTGGCTCATTTCATGCTCTGTTCTCTATGGTCATTTGACTTGTTTGAGGTGTGAATTACATTGGATTGTTTTCAGGGACTTGCAAGATATAATTCCGAGGCTTACAATGGTTATAAAGTTATGCACTCTTTCATAGAAATAAACCCTCCTGAGCACTGTGGATGTTACTGTTATTCAACATGCTTATTAAGATTACCAGCTTTTTCTTTTATAAGATATTGAAATGTTACAGCTCAGTGAGGAATAATCCTTAGAGAGCTCATGCTCTTGGAAGTTTAGTTGTGCTGATAGATTGAGGGCCATAGGCAAGATCCCTCATAAAGCCTCTAATATTTGCTCTCAGGCATATCACTGTGCAGTTTCTTTCTCTCCTGAAAACTTTTTCAAAACCTCTTCCTCACCAAAATCCTTCCCTTTTATTTCCCAGACATATGTACATACGTACATACATACGTCTTTGAGATTTGCTTGTACAAACATTAACCAAATAGCTGAGATCCCAACAAACTAGGGGATAGCAATAATGGTTCCCTTAGATAAAATGAGTCAGGAATGACCTCACTAATTGTAGGCCAATCAGCCCATTGAACCTCATTAACAAATTAATGACAGGAATCTATTTACTGAACTCCGTATCTTAGTGGTAGATAAATGAATAATTAATCCTGAGCAAGCAGAGTTTTAACCAGGATGATGTACTGTAGTCCATTGTTTAGCACTACAACATCTGGCCAATAAATATGCAAGTCACTCTGAGCTTACTTTATATGCGGCCTTGATTGATTTTAAAACAGTGTTCAATTACATGTCTTGGATAATACTTTAGGATATTTCAATTGATCTATAGGTAAATTTATTTATTTTTATTTATAATTGGACTTGTATGCCGCCCCCTCTCCAAAAGGACTCGGGGCGGCTCACAACTAAAATACAACAATAAATATTTTAAAAAGAATTAAACTTAAACAAGCCCAATAACTAGAATTAATTTAAAACTAATTTAAAAAACTCCCCCAAGAGATCAGTCCAGCCCGGCCTGTTCAAACAGCCAGGTTTTCAAATCACGGCGGAAAGAGCAGAGATCAGGAGCCAAATGGAGCCCCAGGGGTAGTGGTTCCACAAGGCGGGAGCTGCAACAGAGTAGACCTTCCATGAGGCACCGCCAGCCGACACTGTCTCACGGACCGCACCCCGAAGAGTCCCCATCTGTGTGCGCGCACAGGACGATTGGTATTCAATATTGGCAGGAGACACTCCCACAAATACCCCGGACCCAAGCCGTGAATAAATCTTGCTCCTAATTCATAAATTATATGAAAAAAATTGTTTCAAGGTAACAATTTTCAACTCAAAAGGGGATCTTTCAGATTTCATTCAGACATCCAAGGGGATGAAATACGAATGCATTTAGTTCCATTTTTTAAAAAGTATATTCTAACTGTCAACCCTGAAGCTACTCTAGCTGAAGCCATCTTGGAGCTTCAGTACTGCCATTAGAGATAGCTTGGGTTGTGTGGTCAAAATAAAATACCTCTTCGGAACCAAGGATGTTCTCATGCCTGGCCAGAGGAAGGAGGAGTAATGTCACCAGACCAATGGACACTGCCTTGATTGGGCCATATGACTGATTGTTGGGATTGAGGGGAAAACTTTCATTTTTAATTAGGTGAAAACTGAGGGACCCTTCAGAGTTGGCTTTGTCCAGATATGATCTTTTCAATAAAGCTATTCTTTGAGGAATCTATCTGCCATGGAGTTTTGTTTGATGTGGAACTATTACTTAGAACCCTGACATTAACCTTTTGTTTAAAACTTGAGAAAGAGTTGAGACGCACATACACAAACTATCTGACAAACAACTTCCAATACTATTTTATGTAGATGATGGACATTTCTCTTTGTTTTATGTAGGTATGGAGCAAGCTCCAAGAACCATGGCTCCTATTGTAAAGAAGAACAATTGGTCATTAATTATAATAAATTAAGACTTTTAGTTTTCTCCAATAAAAGGCAACGGCACAAATAGAAAACTGACTCTCACAAAGTCATCCATCTTAAATGCAATAATCTTGGTGGCTCACAACAACAACCAATAAACAAACAAACAAACAAACAAAGATAAAACAACAGTCTGACATCTACCAAAGAAAACAACGTATTTCGCACCACAGCAATACAATATCACCATCCCCATTATAGTTCATCATCCTAAGAAAATATGGGCCTTCTTTCTTAGGGAGAAAGCTGATCCTCCTTGTTCATTTTCTGTCATTTGTGTCCAGTTTTTGCCATTCAGATAAGAAGCTCTCCCTCCATATTTTGAAAGTAGTACGGATACATCAGGATTTAAGGATGGAAGGAACGTATGTTAACACAACTATGAAAATATGTCCTGCCTTTCTTCATCTGTGTCTAATGGTTAGCTTAACTGATGATCAGAAACAAACTAAGCAGAGTCAGACATACATAATACTTGGATGGGAAACCATTAGGATCTCTGGGCACTAGAAATTAGAAAGTTAGAGAAAAAAGTCATGGAAGAAAAAGATGTCAAATGATTTCCATATTGTTGCTCTACTTCTATACTTTTATCAGATCATGGATTCTGGATGCAAAGATGCTGGTATCTTTTTACCATTTTTCTATCCTGCTGAGTACAGGTAGTCCTTGACTTACGACCACAATTGAGCCCAAAATTTATGTTACTAAGTGAGACATTTATTAAGTGAATTTTGCTTCATTAAGATCTTCTGGCCACAGTTTTTAAGTACATCATTGCAGTTGTTAAGTTAGTAACATGGTTGTTAAGTGAATTTAGTTTTCCCATTGACTTTGCTTGTCAGAAGATTGCAAAAGGCGATGCCAGAACACTGCAATTGTCATAAATATGAGCCAACCAACTGTCTGAAGTTTGATCATGTGATAATGGGGATTTCATTAGTGTGAAAAATGATCATAAGTCATTTTTTTCAGTGATATAGTATGTTTGAACAGTCACTAAGTGAACTGTTGTAAGCCGAGGACTACCTGTACTCAAAGCTATCTACATTGAAATAAAAAAAAATAGAGCTTAAAATGTTCAAATCTGAAATTAAACTTACCATTATATGATCAACAATAGACAAGCACTCTGAAATTTGTAAGGAAAAAGGGAAAGAAAAAAGGGAATGTCTGAAACTATGTAATAGCTGCAGCTTCTTTAAGGGTATACTATTTTGAGCATGTCAGGGGGAAAAAAAGACAGAATGCTAAAAGGAAAAGAGAAATTGTCAGAAAAAAAAGGAGAATCAAAGAAAATGTTCACGCACACTGATACCACTTACTGCATTTTCAGTCTCGCCTGTTATTCAACCCCCAAACAATGGCCTTGGGGAATGTGACCATCGAGAATAAAATAGTTGCTCTCTCTACTTCCATAGTATTTTTTAACAATGATATGTATCCTCCTGATTGCACCAATTATGCTGCAAAGCTGCAAGAAAGTGTCTATATCACAGCTCTTGAAAAACACAAATTGGTCGGAAATAGGAACATCTCATTAGAAAACAAACTCAGCTCTATAGCAATAGATGTCCACAATTATGGCCTCTAACAAGTCACCAGGTTGCACATGGAACTGAATGCCTACACCTCCATCACCTTAATTAATCTAAAGGTTGTTTTAAAAGAAGTTGCAATCTCCCATACTTCTATTTTCAGTAAAGGGCAATGTTAGACAATAAACTGCAGAGATGTGAGCAGTTACTGCTATAATAAATGAGGCCAATTGGGTATCATAACATTCTCTCTCTCCCCTTAATGCAGGCTGTTGAGAGCATGGCAGACATAATGATGATTAATCATATATTCTTCAGTTTTTCTATATGTGATTGTGGGGAATATCAAAAAGAGTTGTAATTTTTACTACAAAATGCCAAGTAGCATCATCTGGTTTTCAATGTTTATATACATACATACATACATACATACATACATACATACATACATACAATATAATATAATATATACTTATATATATATAATATATTATATATACACATATACATATATACACATATACATATATATATATATATATATATATATATGTAGGTCTTGGTGTATTCGGGTCTTGTCCCGTGTAAGGTTGAGAATACCTTGGCAACGTTTCGACGAAATCTCATCCGTCATCTTCAGGCTGGTGTCTTCAGCTTCGTTCTCCTGGGAGAAGTGTGTGATCGTGGCTGTTTTTCCCTTTTAAACTCTAGAGTTGGATGTGTTGTTACTTTTTGATTGGTTTGTGGAGTTGATGTATGCAGATTGGATGGCTTTTTCCTGAGACCCTGTGTGGCTGAGGTGCTGGAGGTGTGTCTCTCAGCCTTTTGTGTTGTAACAACCTGGGTAATGGGCTGTGTGATGACCTTCTGAGTTCTATTGTTGTGATGTCCTGGTGTGGGGCTGTAATCTCCTGGGTCGTTGTCTGTGCTGCAACCTCCTGATGTTTTGTGTTGTGATCTCCTGAGTTCTGTGATGTAGTATCCTGGGTGGAAGGCTGTGATGTGGCATTCTGGGCCTTGGTTTGGCTCGAGTTTGAGGTCTGGCTATGTGTTTATAGCGTGTGTCAGTTTGCTTAGTTTGGGGGTTGGAGGGGGGTGTAGCAGCTGGTGTTGCAGCCATGGTCTGGTTTCTGGATGGTGGTTGCCTTTCATCTGTGGCGTGCTTGGGTTTGAGTCTGGTGAAGGAGATTGGTGGTGGCATCATGTGTTATTTTGGGTCCGGTGTTGGTTTTTGTGGCTGGGACTCGTTTGTTGATTAGGGCTAGTTTCCAGATGTCTGGTAGGCGGAAGTATCATCCCGTTTATTCATGTTATGGGGTGTTTCTCTATTTCGATGGCTTCCCTAATTATTCTCTTGTTGAACTGAACACTTCAACAAGAGAATAATTAGGGAAGCCATCGAAATAGAGAAACACCCCATAACATGAATAAACGGATGATACTTCCCGCCTACCAGACATCTGAAACTAGCCCTAATCAAAAACGAAACCCAGCACAAAACCAACACCGACCCAAAATAACACATGATGCCACCACCAATCTCCTTCACCAGACTCAAACCCAAGCCCACGCCACAGATGAAAGGCAACCACCATCCAGAAACCAGACCATGGCTGCAACACCAGCTGCTACACCCTCCAACCCCAAACTAAGCAAACTGACACACGCTATAAACACATAGCCAGACCTCAAACTCGGAGCCAAACCAAGGCCCAGAATGCCACATCACAGCCTTCCACCCAGGATACTACATCACAGAACTCAGGAGATCACAACACAAAACATCAGGAGGTTGCAGCACAGACAACGACCCAGGAGATTACAGCACCACACCCAGGACATCAAACAATAGAACTCAGAAGGTCATCACACAGCCCATTACCCAGGTCGTTACAACACAAAAGGCTGAGAGACACACCTCCAGCACCTCAGCCACACAGGGTCTCAGGAAAAGCCATCCAATCTGCATACATCAACTCCACAAACCAATCAAAAGTAACAACACATCCAACTCTAGAGTTTAAAAGGGAAAAACAGCCACGATCACACACTTCTCCCAGGAGAACGAAGCTGAAGACACCAGCCTGAAGATGACGGATGAGATTTCGTCGAAACGTTGCCAAGGTATTCTCAACCTTACACGGGACAAGACCCGAATACACCAAGACCTACATACCTTTACCCGTGAAAATCTACGAAAACATATATATATATATATACACCCCAAAATACAATTCACCATGGAAACAGAAGCCAACAACCAACTTCCCTTCCTGGACGTCCTAATTTACAAAAAACCCAATGGCTCCCTAGGACACACCAACTACCGGAAGAAAACACATACCAACCGCTACTTAAACGCACAATCCCATCACCACCTTGCACAGATCAACTCCATAGCCAAGACCCTCATCTCCAGAACCAAATGCCTAGCCGACAAAGACCACCTGAGAACAGAATTACACACCCTCTCTAATGTATTAATTTCCAACGGATTCCAAAGAAACACAACTACTAACCTAATCCTAAGGGAGACACCTCCCAAAAACCGAGACACAGAACAGGATAATGGTATCTCCCTCCTCCCCTACATCAAAGGCACCACAGATAAAATCAGCAAAATTCTCCACAAACACAATATCAGGACAGCCTTCGGCACTGACTAAAAAATAGCCAACATCTTAAGAAACCCCAAGGATAAGATCCAGCTAGAAAACCAAGGAGTTTATGAAATACCATGCAAAAATTGCCCAACCACATATATTGGACAAACCAACAGGAGAATAAATGCACGTATCACAGAACACAAGTCAGAAAAGAAGAAAATACTTCCTCCCTTTTCCAGTACCTTAAAGCCACAGGACATGAAATTGATTTTGAGGGAACCAAATTAATCTCCAATACTGAACACTTCAACAAGAGAATAATTAGGGAAGCCATCGAAATAGAGAAACACCCCCATAACATGAATAAACGGGATGATACCATCGAAATAGAAAAACACCCCCATAACATGAATAAACGGGATGATACCATCGAAATAGAAAAACACCCCCATAACATGAATAAACGGGATGATACTTCCCACCTACCAGACATCTGGAAACTAGCCCTAATCAACAAACGAGTCCCAGCCACGAAAACCAATACCGGACCCAAAATAACACATGATGCCACCACCAATCTCCTTCACCAGACTCAAACCCAAGCCCACGCCACAGATGAAAGGCAACCACCATCCAGAAACCAGACCATGGCTGCAACACCAGCTGCTACACCCCCCCTCCAACCCCCAAACTAAGCAAACTGACACACGCTATAAACACATAGCCAGACCTCAAACTCGGAGCCAAACCAAGGCCCAGAATGCCACATCACAGCCTTCCACCCAGGATACTACATCACAGAACTCAGGAGATTACAACAACAAAACATCAGGAGGTTGCAACACAGACAATGACCCAGGAGATTACAGCACCACACCCAGGATGTCACAACAATAGAACTCAGAAGGTCATCACACAGCCCATTACCCAGGTCGTTACAACACAAAAGGCTGAGAGACACACAGCCAGCACCTCAGCCACACAGGGTCTCAGGAAAAAGCCATCCAATCTGCATACATCAACTCCATCAACCAATCAAGAAGTCAACACAGCCTCCCAGAATTTGAACGCTGGAATTTAAAAGGGAAAAACAGCCACTATCACACACTTCTCCCAGAAGAATGAAGCTGAAGACACCAGCCTGAAGATGATGGATGAGATTTCGTCGAAACGTTGCCAAGGTATTCTCAATCTTACACGGGACAAGACCCGAATACACCAAGATATATATATAATTGCCTGGAGCGTTTATTTTGTTATGTAAATAAGGAAAAACACCATCATCACAAGTGTTCTGGAAATCACACCAGACTAAGTCAGTCTTTTAATTTTTCACCTTTGGTTTCTTTGTCAGTTTGAAATAGATCAGGGTCTTTGAAAGAAAAGAACAGTAGCTTGCCATTGACAGAAATATACCATGAATCCATTTGACTATTGTAAAATGTTTGCCATTTTATAGATTTTTATGGTAATGCACTTCAACAGGGTTGAAGATAATGAATAACTTTGTGACATAATTCATGTGTTTGGCTAACTATATGAATCATTAAGCAATGTTAAGTGAACACAAGTTATTTGGTCATTCAATTAATACTCACTCAATTCTGATATTTGCTTCTCATCAAGAAAAGTGAAAGTTTTGAATACAATGCTGGTTGCAGCTCTGGAAAAGATTCTAAAAATTATCATCTCTTGGAAAACAATATGCTTCAGGCATTGGGCCAAAGCATCGGCTTGATTTCAGTGCATCTTTCATTGAGTTAGAACTATAAAAACTGGATTATTCAGCTTGTTTCACATAAAAAAGGAAGTAGCAATAGCGCTTAACAATAGCACTTAGACTAATATACTGCTTTATAGTGCTTTACAGCCCTCTCTAAGCGGTTTTACAGAGTCAGCATATTGACCCCAACAACCCACCTTGGAAGGATAGAAGGCTGAGTCAACCTTTAAAAAGTCAGAAAAAAGACTGCCGGCATTGAATACCAACCGACCTGTACGAACGCACAGGCAGGGACTTCTCGGGGTGCCGTCTGCGACTCAGTATCGGTTGACGGTATCCCGGGGAAGGGCCTATTCTGTAGTGGCTCCCGCCCTCTGGAACCAACTACCTCTGGGGCTCCGCTTGGTCCCTGACCTCCGCACCTTCCGTCGCAACCTAAAAACCTGGTTGTTTGAACAGGCTGGCCTGTGCTGACTCCTTGGGGAATGGGTGTTTTATTTATTACGGGTTTTTTAGTTTAATTTGGATTGTGTAATTTAATTCCATTTTAGCTAATTTAATTTATTGTGTTGTTTTTATCTGTGAGCCACCCCGAGTCCTTTTGGAGAGGGGGCAGCATACAAGTCGAATAAATAAATAAATAAATAAATAAATAAATAAATAAATAAACCTTGAGCCTAGTGAGATTCGATCTGCCAAATTGCAGTCTGCCAGCAGTCAGCCTTCAGTACTGCATTCTAACCACTGTACCTCCGAGGTTCTAATGTGAGAGTTGGTGTCCATTGTAGGAAGAAGTATCCCTCTGGTTCAGTTCCAAGCTGGGAGAAAGACACTGGAAATATGAAAGCTGATTGGGAAGATGGTTTAATGATGAAGCAGAACCACCAACCATGTGTGATTCTGGGCAGCTGACAAAATGGAGTTGGGGGCGGTGTTATACTTACTTTGGGCTTTGTATTTGAGCTTGCTATTCCTTGCAAGAACATGTATTCTATTGGCTGTTGTCAGATTCCTATGGGGTCATATGGGGGTTATGTAGGGGTCATAGCTGGCTTTATAGGCAAAAGAGGAAATGCAAATCCTAGAGGCTTGTAGCTCCCAGGTGAAGTTTGGACTGCTCTGGGGGTAGTGCGATGAAGGGGCTTGTGTTCTGAAAGGGAATTGGGCAATTCCTATTGTGTCTTTCATCCTGTTTTGGATCTTGGGAGATGGACTGCTTCTAATCTTACCCTTCTGCCTTTGTTCAGACTTTGCTGCAGGGAGTTTCAAAATATCCTGTCTTGAATGGATTACCAAATCTAAAAGTTTCTAAAAGTTGCCTCCTCAGTTTCTGCTTGGAGAGCAGCGAGACTTGGGCTGCTTCCTGCCTCTAAAAACATGTTTCTCCATTTTTCATTTAGGGAAATATAATATTCTGCCTTGTTTTAAAATATTCCTCAAAATATTTCATTCTTTTAGGAGGGGGCTTCCCACACCACAGAGGGAGAACTGTGATGACTACAGTGAAGTAGTAATTTCCCAGGAATGAAAGAGTACATTCCAGAAAGGGGAGGTAGACAAGAGGCATTACAGCCCAAAGTTGGATAGGAGACAGAGGTAGAGATTAAGGATAGCCACTCACTAGAATCTCACAGGAAACATCCATAAACTGGGAATAGTAAGGGTTTCATCTGGCAAGATTCTGTCTGCTATATGTCAACAAATAGATCAAACTGTTCCAGGTTGTTCTTGGCTTAGCTTGACAAATAATTCTGAACTTTCAATAAAGTATATGATCTTCCCCTTCAGAGCTGTGGTCCTTTTTTTTGGCATCCACAACAACTCTAGGAAACTGGAGAAACCTACTTTACTTAATTCTTGGAGGGAACATAAATTTTCTGAAAACTTTTTGAGGGAGAGGGCAATGATTTCTCCTAATTTTTGCAGGAAGAAGTGAAATTATTGCACTCTACTTGATAAACACTGTTATGTATGCAGAGTTTGAAATGATTGGTTATTGAAGTAAAGTATTTGAAATCATTGGTTGTAAAAGTGCGGGAAATCCCTGCACTCTGATTGGCGGGCAGCCACGGCAGCCGGCTATAAATAGCTGCCACGGCTGAGCCATTCGGGTCCGTTCTGAGCTGAAAGTCACAAGAAATAAGAGCTGAAGCACTCCGCGTCTTGTCTCTCTATGCAAACTTAACACTGGTGACGAGGGTGGGATTTTCCCAAGGAGAAGACAATGCAGAACAGAGAAGAGCGAGATGGCTGCGCTGAACACCCCCCCAGCCCCATTCGATCCGAAGAACGAAGACTGGGAGTCATATGCAGACCGTTTTCAGATGTTTTTAGAAGGAAATGACTTGGCTTCGATTTCTGAGCAACGGAAGAAAGCGGTTTTTCTAACGTACTGCAGTCCAGCAGTATTCAAGATGGCCAAGGCATTGGCAGCTCCAGCAGACGTGAAGGTAATGGCATGGGCTGACCTGGAGAGACTCTTGAGGGCACACTACACGCCCCAAGTATCTTGCCTCCTTAGAAGACATGAGTTTTACCGCCGCGATCAGGGTGATGATGAAAGCAGTGACAGTTTGCCATGAGCTTACAGAGCAAATTACTCATGAAACCAAAAATTACGCTGAAGGAAGCCATCAATGAAGCAATCTCAGCAGAAGCTACAAAGAACTCAGCTGCCACAATGAGGAAAATGAGCAAAACATCGAATGAAAAGACCACCAGTACACATTTTGATGAGCTTGAATCTGGGTCAGAATACAGCGGAGAGGAAGAAGAGATTAAAAGACTCAGAATGGAGCAGAAATGGAACAACTTGGAAAGAAAGAGGCGAGGTTTCCATTGCATAGGTTGTGGGGGAAACCACCCCCACACTGAATGCAAGTTCTTGGACGCCATTTGCCTCCGCTGCGAAAAAAGAGGGAACATTGCAAGAGACTGCAAATCATCTAGAACTCCACCACAGAGAAGGAAGTTTGCTTCAAACAACAAAGAAAGAGAAGTCAAACCAAACAACACCAGCGAGAAAATGGGCGCAGCACAGAAGCAAGCGGAAAAACGAAACTCATCAAACTGTAACTATTGGTCATTCCTCTTCATTGAACAATAGGAAGGTGCATGTCAAGGTACTTATCGAGGGAAGACCTTGTCAAATGGAGGTGGACTCAGGTTCATACCTATCTATGGTGTCATGGGACACCATCCAGAGACTAATACCTAATATACAAAAGACTCACTTCAAAAAGCAAGCGCTAACACTCAAAGACTACCAAGAGAACAAGATTCCAGTAGTTGGAACAAGGAAATTCAATGTGAAATTCAAAAACCACACCAAATGCCTACCACTGACCATCGTGGACAAAGATCGCCCAAGTTTGCTGGGACTGGAGTGGTTCAACCCACTGGGTATCGAAGTGACTGGCATCAACCACGTGAGCTACACTGAATGGGAGGAGTCATTGAAGTCTGAATTTCCAGAGGTCTTCAGCGACGGATTAGGCAAGTACTTGGGGACCCCTATCACTTTCAATCTAGATCCCAAGGTGCAGCCAATCCCTTTAAAACCCAGGCAAGTACCTTTTGCTTTAAAAGAAAAAATTGATGAACTATTGGATAAGCTGATAGCCCAAGGGGTATTGGAGGCCACAGATCACTCCAGGTGGGAGACACCCATAGTCACGCCAGTCAAGGCTGATGGTACAGTGAGAATCTGCGGGGATTACAAGGGGACATTGAACCATGCGTTACAACAGAGCGCATATCCGGTCCCAGTAGTTCACCAATTATTGCACTCTCTGGGCGGGGGCACTGTTTTCACCAAGCTGGACCTTGCCCAAGCATACCAGCAGTTAACAGTAGATGAAACAACTGCAGAAGCGCAAACCATTGTAACCCATCGGGGCGCATTCAAATGCAAGAGGTTACAATTTGGAGTAAGTGTGGCACCAGACATATTTCAAAGCCTTATGGAAAGGATGCTACAAGGTTTACCTGAGGTGGTGCCTTATTTTGATGATGTTTTAATCTCTGCTGAAAATGACACATGAGAAACTTAGAGAAGTTCTCACCAGGTTTAAAAAAGCAGGGTTAAAAGTCAAAAAAGTAAAATGTACACTTAGGACTGACAAAGTAGAATTTTTGGGCTATATGATTGATAAACATGGCATCCACCATACAGAAGCCAAAGTCCAGGCAATCAAAGAAGCCCCTAGACCAAAATGCAAAACTGACTTGCAGGCATTCCTGGGACTTATTAATTTCTACCATATGTTTCTACCTCAGAAAGCAACCACTGCGGAACCCTTACATAGATTATTGGATAAAAAATCTGCGTGGATCTGGGGCAGAAAAGAAGAAGCAGCATTTAACAATATCAAGAGACAAATCACTTCTGAGTGTGTATTGATACAGTTTTCTGAGAATTTACCTGTAGTGTTAACTTGTGATGCATCCCCTTTTGGAGTGGGGGGAGTGTTGAGCCACATGCTTCCCAGTGGCAGGGAAGCTCCTATTTCCTTTTACTCTCGCACATTGACTAAAGCAGAGAGGAACTACAGTCAGCTGGACAAAGAAGCATTGGCAATTGTTGCAGCAGTCAAGAAGTTCCACGAATACGTGCATGGAAGAAGATTCACCATTGTCACAGATCACAAACCACTTCTGGGCATTGTGGCCGGCGATAGACCAACGCCAATCATTCTGTCGCCCAGAATGATGAGATGGACTGAATTCCTTGCTGCTTATTCATATAAACTTGTCCATAGATCTGGAAAAAGCATTGGGCACACAGACACTTTGAGTCGCTGCCCACTTCCTTTGCACACTGAAGACCTTCTCCTGAAACTTACACTTTTTTTCTAGAGACTATTGCCAAGCTTCCAGTCCATGCTACAGAAATCGCAAGAGAAACAGCCAAAGACAGTTTGTTAGCTCCTATTGTGGGTTGGATTAAAAAAGGTTGGCCACTACAGGATCTACCTCAGGTCTCCCAACCTTTCAAATCAAGACAAACAGAACTGTCTGTTTTAAGGGGATGTATATTGTGGGGTAACAGGGTAGTTATTCCTGCAAAACTGCAGAAAGAGGTTTTGGAAATGTTACATGAGGGTCATCCGGGAATTGTCAGAATGAAGAGATTGGCCAGGAGTTATGTATTATGGCCAGGTATTGACAAAATGGTTGAGAACTGGGTTGAATCCTGTCCAAATTGTCAGGAAACAAGGCCTGCACCACCTATCGACCCCATACAGGAATGGGAATGTCCTGGGGGGCCCTGGTCCAGGATTCATATTGATTTTGCTGGCCCTACCAGAGGACACACCTTTCTCATTGTGGTAGATGCATACTCCAGATGGTTAGAGGTTATTCCCATGTCATCCACCACAGCAGAGGCTGTTATCAAACAGCTTAATAAACTTTTTGTAATGCACGGGCTACCTGATGTGCTTGTTTCTGACAATGGTCCTCAATTTACTGCTAACCTATTTGAATCATATTTAGCACAACAGGGTATCAGACACGCCCTTACAGCCCCTGGGCATCCTTCGACTAATGGCCGGATTGAACGCATGGTGTGCTTCACTAAAGAGAAGCTCCAACAAATGGGTCCAGGGGACATTACTGAGAAAGTTGAAAAACTACTCAGCATCCAGCACATCACTCCTAACCCATTCATTAATTTAACCCCTGCTGAGCTTTTGATGGGTAGAAAACTCAGGTCTACACTGGACCGACTTCACCCCACTTACGCACCCAACGCACCATTAGATTCCACTAGCAAAACTCACTGTTTTTCCATTGGCGATCGTGTTTATGCTAAAAACCTTCTGGGGTAACCATTATGGATCCCTGCAGAAATAACCCAGGTTACAGGGCCCAGGTCTTACAGGATTCAAACCGAGGATGGTGTTTTATGGAGTAGGCACATAGACCAATTACGGTCCAGAAAGCCTATGGACTATCACCCATGCCCCTCTCTGGACCTCCTACCCTCAGCCTTTCCTAGGGGGGAAGGGGGAGATAATGGAGGTAGTGAGCAAGTAGGAATCAACCCCATGTGTAACGAGCTAACACGACAGGAACAACCCCAAAACCTGTCACAGTGCCAACAACAATTTTCACAAATGGAGAGTTGCACTTCATTACCAGACTTAGAGGATAACACAGGGTTGGAAATGGATTGGCAGGAGAGACCAGGTTGGGGTAACCAAACAGGTTCTAACAGTACAAGAAGCCCTAATAAGGGAATGTTAGCAGATACATTTCCTTCGTTACAATGTGAGATTCCTAAAACTCCAGAACCACACAGGTCTAAACGTTCCCATAAGAGCCCCACCTATTTACAAGAGTGTATTAGATAGATGGGGTTTGAGTATGGACCAAACCTAGTGGGGAGGGGTGTTATGTATGCAGAGTTTGAAATGATTGGTTATTGAAGTAAAGTGTTTGAAATCATTGGCTGTAAAAGTGCGGGAAATCCCTGCACTCTGATTGGCTGGCAGCCGCGGCAGCCGGCTATAAATAGCTGCTGCGGCTGAGCCATTCAGGTCCGTTCTGAGCTGAAGTCACAATAAATAAGAGCTGAAGCACTCCGCGTCTCGTCTCTCTATGCAAACTTAACAAACACCATAATCAGGCCACTGTTTTGCACAATACAACTATATGTGTGGTATTTTGTCTGTGTGGGAATAAATTGTTGGTCTATTAAAAATTGAGCAACGGAAAGCAGAATGTTTTGCAAAGCAATTTTTATTTAATTGGGAAAAGAAAAAAAAGAGAATTCTTAGAAGTTTTTCAGGGAAGTTCAATTTTCGGAGAAACTTTGTCTGAATTTTATTTCTTGGCTCCCAATAATGCTGAAATGGAAACTATCCCATGTGCCTCATTTCTACCTGGTTTGAAAGGAGGCACTTTTCAGATGCTAAGACCTAAAGATGCTCTGAGGGACATTTGTGGAAAGAAATAATAGCAGTATTGAGACTATTATAATTGATCGTTTCTCCTGACGGAACCATTAATACTATGTATTTAATTGGTTTAAACTGGGAATGTGGTAATGTCACTGGGACCTCAGCCTAATGTTAAAGGCCTCTGTGAGGTCAGTTCATACCTCATCAATAGATAACTATTATTTATAAAAAGTAAAGACCCCTAATAGTCTACTCCATGTAGCTTTTTGGCAGCAGTGGTTTTCTATTCCCTTCAATAATTTTTTTTCTATCTTCTGAGATTAGCCTATAGCACTGCAATTAATTAAACCTCACTTAACTTTTTAAAAGCAGCCAGAATAGGATGTTACTTTTTATATATTGTCTCTAAGTAATTAAACATGGTGTTTTGTAGGGACAGAAAGATCCAGACGGCTGCCAAAAATAAGGGGTGATGTTGGTTAAAAAGAATGAAGCATGACACCATTCTTTTCTATGAAGCATGACTCTTCTGAATATGTAGGATTATACAATGGTAGTTATTTTGCAGAGTGCTTTGAGCAGGAAATATCTAAAGATATATGTACAAAATATTTGTCAGATCTGAGAAAGTAGGTCCACCATAAAGATTCAAATTAACCAATTTATTATGAAAAGGCTATGCACAGGAATCTTCTCATCTAATGGTCAGGACCTGGTTGGACTTAGATGAGGACAATGGCAATCAAGGGGGAGGACTTAATTCACTTGCGGCTACATATTGATTCTAAACTGATGTCTCTTTTAACTCCTCCCTTTGAATCTGAGAGTACTTCTACAATATTTTTGCAAGTGGTAATGATTTTACCTTTTTTCAGAGGGACACTTTGCAAAGTGTTTTCCTAGACAGATTTGCAGTATTGTGCTTTGAAGCTTGATGAAGCAGCTTATTTTCACAAAAAGAGCAGTAACCATTGGTAAAACTGAAACTACATGATTTCCAATCTATCAAACTTAAAAGATTAATTTTTCAGAGTACCAGGGAGTCAGTTCAGTACTGAACAGAAAGAATGTTGTTAGCCATTATTATTAGACTCTAGCTTGTAAGCCCTTGATAATAAGGAAAAGTTTTGATAATATAAAAGAGATGGATGACTTTCCCACAGTAAAGCTGGAACTCATTTGCTGAAGTTTAAAGGGAATAGTTAAACATTTGTTATAAATGTGGTTTGCTTTCTAAAGTTTGTTGGCTAAAATGTCAGTGCAGTTTCATGAGAAACTTAGAGCAAGAGGAATTAAACCAGAATTCTTCCCCCTTAACTACCAGCAGCATTAAAGCAATATGTAGAAATGAAATGCCATAATAAATCAGTTAATCACTTTGGCATTGTCAAGCTGTTTTGGGGGTAGCTACGGGATTAGATAGTAATATTTTATCTACTTTCTTGAATTTAATGGGATATACTCCACATTACATCACAGTGGGAGTCCTTTTGATTTCATTCTAATAATTTTTAAGATAGCCCCAATCTTTTAGTTTATTATTAAGGAACACTTGTTCTCTTGAGAGATGCTTTAGTTGTCTCTTTTTCATTATTCATTCCCTTTTCCCCAAATATAGCCTTAGAAATATACCACTGATGTTCTAGTGAGAATCATTCAAGAGCCTTACTTCAGTTCAAGGAATAGACTCAAATCACATTATAAAAAGATTGAAAAGGCTATTCTGTCAGTCTTTAAGAAATTTTTCTTCTTGACAAAAGCAGACCCATTTTATGTTCATTTCTTCTTCCTTCTTTACCGCAAAGCAATTGAAAACAAAAGTACATAAAAAGGGAGCCTACTCGCTGGATAGCCATAGAGTAAAATAGCAACAATGAAGACACAGATTTACTCTTGAGCTGAAAATTTGGTCAGCTGGAAATCTGGAACTTTTTAAAGAGTTCAGCCCAATAATGAATACATGCCTGTCTGTAAAAAAGAATCACTAAAGGAAGTATATTTTTGTCACAGATTTCAGTCATGGCTTTTGAAAATTTGTAGACCAAGTTATAAAGCAGCAGGATTTTCATCGTACTTTGATGTCTTATAAATTATTGAAACTTTCTATACAAATTGGTCTATTTAAATATTATGTGAATCTTAATGTTACTATGTACTTTTTGTGCACATCTCCTCCCATACTGCAGCTTTTGATGGCCATTCTTTTCCACTTCACTCCACTCCATTCCACTCTACTTTATCTCATATCTGTTCCATGGTGGCACAGTAGTTAGAATACAGTATTTCAGGCTAACTCTGCTCACTGCCAGGAGTTCAATCCTGAACAGCTCAAGGTTGACTCAGCCTTGACATTCTCTCTCAGCGCTCTCTTTCCCTCCCTCTCTCCCTCCATCTCTCTCCCGCTCCCTCCCTCCCTCCCTCCCTCCTTCTCATTCACTCACTCACACACACACAGTCTCTCTCTCACACCCACACAATGGATAGATAGATTGATAGGAAGAAAATAGAGCATATAGATTTAGGCTAGAATTTTGTGTGTGTGAGTTATGTTTTCATTAATTCATGCAAATTATAGGCCAATTAGTATTTCATGTCTGAGGCTCATAATCAAAACCAGACCTTGCTTTCTATTCACCAGAATGTGTTATTTTAATGGCTCTAATCCTGAATCCATACTCCCTTTCTGCTGTTGAATCTGAAAACTATAAAAACTGACAAGAAAATAGGTTGGGAATCAAATAAGACTGTAAACCTTTAGCTATGGAAGCAATAATATTGCAGCATTCTCATCATTCAAAAGTAGTTAACATCTCCAAAACCCTGAAAAACAAAACCAGAAAGCAAAAAAGAAAAATATTGTAGGCAACAAAACGTCTAGTATATATTTATATATTCATGAAATAATTTCATTTTGCTAAAGAGCAATGAAATTCATATGAAAGGCAAAAAACAGAACATTCCACAACTATGTTTATGATTTAGTGTTTTTTGTGTAGTGTATACTGATAACTTATGACCTAGTCTCAAGAGTCACATTTTACATTCATTTCTGTCAAATAAATTATTGTCTTAAAAATTGTCATAAACACCTTATGTCATTTTTGATCAATGAATTATCAATTAAATAAATACAATAGAGTTACCCATGTTTTCCCTAAAATAAGACCCTGTCATTCTCACACACACACACACACACACACATCACCAAAAAAGGCACCAGGTCTTATTTTCGGGGGGGGGGGGAAGGATGTCATCCACTGACTCATTTCACTTGTGCATGTCACCCCTGTCATCCTTTTCGCTGTCAGAGGCCTTCCGGAACTTTTTCAGCTGGCAAAGCCAGCAAGGCTTTCCTGAAGGCTTCTGCAGCTGATAACAGAGCTCCAGATGGAGCTCTGTTATTGGCTAACAGAGGCTTTTAGGAAAGCCTTGCTGGCCACAGAAGAAATGGGCCGATGTGTGCGAGGCCTGGCAGCAACTATCTAAAGGTAAGTAGTAGGGCAGCTCCACCCCTCATCCCCACCCTAGCTTAATTTTTACCCATGCACCCTGACGTGGCTGAGGTCTTAATTAGGGCTTATTTTGGGGGGTGGGGTAGGGCTTATATTGGGAGCATGTGTAAAAAATCAAATTAGGACATACTTTCAGAGTAGGTTGGGGAAACACGGTATATGTTTTCCAATTTTTACCCTGGATTTTATGCTTTTCCATTTAAGGGTTGCAAAGCTGGTTTTGAACTTGTACCACAGTTTATAGTCCTTGTATCCACACACATCCTTTGTAATTATCTGGACCAATGGGTTCAAGCCTATGCAGAACATAAGCAGGGACAGTATCATCTTGGTATATGCTACATTGCACAGTTTTGAGTTGACTTCCAGTGATATCTTCCACAGACCCATTGAGTACTTGAGGAAGGACTTTAGTATCCTTTGACTTTGTGTAATGCCAGTTGCTCACATATTAATATGTGTTGCATTGAGCCACGGCAAAATAAAATGAAGAGAAACGAAGATAGCTCTTGAATGTTCTGCTTGTAGTAAAGTATAAGGGAATGAGTTTTTTGCTTCCTATGTTTTTTGACCCAATGCCTCAGTAACAGGTAGAATAGCTATATACACTAACTGCTATTAATCGGCCAACTTTTAGAAAAAAATGGCAAAAAAATTATGTTATAAACATTTTTTAAAAATTTAAGAAAATCCCCTTAGAAGAAATAGAAAGAAATTAAATCAGCAGCTTCCAGTTCATCCTTAGAAGAAAGACAATGTAAGTTCCCTGAAGTACTCAGTCAGCATATATTCATTTATGGTTTTTTTCATTAGCTCCAACTTTAGCAATTAATAAGCACTTAATATTTTTAATGCAGCAGGTTCAACCTACTCCTGGAAAAAGTACATTTTTTCCCCTTTAAACTTTTAAAGTAGTATCCTGTTCTTAAAACATCAACACTTTTCTCACACATTTCCTAGAACTGTCATCTAATGGCCTGTATCTGGAAACTTTACAGATGAAAAGAAACCTACCTTGTCATGCCAGGTGACAATTTCAGGAAAGCCCTTTGGAAATGGAACAACCTGCAGTCCTTGTGTTGCTTTATAGGACCAATCCAGGTGGTCCATTCCAGGGTCTCATTCAACAACCTCACAAAGGAATTGAAGGCAAAATCATTTTATTATCTTTTCCACCATTAGAAGGCATATTTTGTGATAGGAAGTGATACATTTTAAAACTATCTCTAGAAATACAAATTCTAAACATAGAAAAAAAAATCAATTGGACTTATTACATATATTTTCTTCTTTTATGCTATACAAAGAGACCAGCAAGCTATTAGAGCCCCATTCTGTGAAAATTGAAGAATGTTTTTAAGATTTCTCTGACATCTGAATTTCTACCAACCAGAAGAAAGCTGTAATTTACTGCACTGACAAATAATTCTATAAGAAGTTGCAAACCTGCTAAAAAGTCAACATGCTTTTTTCAATTGAATTGAATTCAATAGAATTGAATTAATTGAATTAAGAGATTTGTAATCCAGTTGGTGGAACAGTGTACATTCTTAAAAAGTGATACATTTGTTTCATTATTTTAAATTATCTTTTCAGCTTTAAGCTGAGTGGAATAATTACCTTAAATTCTTAATGCCAGGTATGCTTCCAGATTTCTTATAAATTTTGCATTATGCTAAAAACTATATTGCACAATCCAATGGGAATTCCTTGTGTTTTTATGAAACTCTCAATCATTTTAATGCTTGCATAGGAAAAATCCTTGGGAGATCATGCTCACTCAAGTTGTTGTCCTTCATGCAAGTACAGATTGATCCTCAATTTTAACACTCAGTGGACCTATGGGAACAGCAGTTTTAAATCATTCTTCCTTCATATTTATAATCAATACTTTGAAACCTCTGAAAACTTTAATCACTCCTTAGTGGACAATCTACATACTAAAGAGTTCTTCATAGAATTCTTTTTATTTTATGAGAAATGTGTAAGACTTCACAACAAAAGCATAAGTGGAAAGGAGTTTGATGAATTGGTTGGGACATATTTTTACATATTCCTTGGTATTTGTCTTTAATTGGCTGACTTTTTTTAAAAAAAGTATGTGGGTGTTTAAAAATACGTGGGTGTTTAAAAAATTTAATTAGGCTCTTCTAAGGCAGAATTTCCATTGAGTTACTCTAGTTAAAAGAAATGAATACCCCCTTATGCCATGATCTTATATATAATATACCGTATTATTGAGGTAGACATTTTCAGTAAACTTGATCCCTCTTAACTCAATGTTTTCCTACCTATGGAAAAAAATACTTTGCTTTTATATGTGGATATGTATATGCTTTGTTTCACATACAAATAGAATAGAACTAGAACTATAAATAGTTCTATTTATAGAAATTCATAATACAAATAGAAATAGTTAGATATGCTTAGAGACTTTTCAGCAAGCTTATGATGTATATGCCTAGTTCACATGTGATGCTAAGCTATATTTTTTACCTGATGCGATGACTATTTTCTGGTGGAGAGAAGTTGCATTTAGTGGTATGGGGTAAGGGCAGAGTGAAGATTGAATTAGATGGATCTACATCCATCTTTATTTTTAAAATTCTATTAATTCAGTTTTGGTTTATAGGGTAATGGATTTCACAATTCAAAATAGTGGAAAATTATTATTTAAACAAATAAATAATTATTTTCAGTGCAATGGACATAAAAGGAGCTGTAAAAAGCAGAACTGAGCCAACTTGAACATCCATTATTGCTTATTATTATGGGTAAACCAATCAAAAAATGATTTAAGAAATTAATGGAAAGAAAACCCTGACATAGCATAATGTGTAAACCAGGCCTGTCAACCTCCCAGCTTGTGGGTCGGATGTGTCACGTAGTGGCCACATCAATGCCTGGTTTAGCGAAGGGGGAAAAAATCCGATACATCGTGATGCCGCCATGACATGAGTTTGACATCCCTGGTGTAAACACAAACACAAAAGTACTTTGAACTCTCGCTTCCGGGTTGAGCCTTCTCGAGAACAGGCGGCGGTTTGTGATCGTCCTCGACCGCAGCCTGGCTCTTGCGTCGGAGAGCCCCGATCCTGCAAGGTTCGGGGCTGAAGCTGCCTCGTAGGGGCGGCGGAGAAAGGGAAATTTGCCAGCCAGAGTGAGGGGAGCCGCATCTCCCCCCTTTTGGGTCTGGTCTCTTCCCTCCGAAGACGTTAAGAAGCGGTGGTCAAAATGGCCACCTCAAGAGAAGGTCTCAACGGGACTAAGATTGGTGCAGGAGGAAAGAGAGAAGTCGACAGCAGAGGAACCGGGAGTATTGGATGGTAAGATCAAGGCACCCGGATTAAGATAAAGATGAGTTTTGAAAAAGAGAAACAGAAGCGGCGCAGTTCCAAGTGAAGAAAAATAAGTAAAATATTTCTGATAGCTATAAGGGGCTTGAACCGGAAAGGAAGAAGCCAGCGTAAGAACTTAAGTTTGGGGCTCGGAAAACTTTGATTATCAAAATAAAAGGAAAGGGTTAAGACTCTGTGCAGAAAGTGCCACTTTGTGGAGAAAAATTGGAAGCTAAAGAAGTAAGAAACTATCTTGTTCCTTTGTGGATTGGAGTTGCTACATTTTAAAGAGACGCAGGACTTATAGAAAGTGAAAGCTTGAATACACAAAGACGGATTGCGGACTAATTGGTAATATTGATATAGATTCTGGACCTGGGTTAGGATCATAGAAAATTTAAAGAAGAAGAAACAAGGAAAATCAAAATTTTGGTGGTCATCCAAAGAATTAAAATGGAGTTTAAAAGTATGAAAGAACTGTTACAGGAAGTGACTGAACTAACTTGGCATGTTGCAGAAAATATGGGCATTCGGGTGCTGAATAAAGAAGAAGAAGCCGTGGAAAGGGTGGAGCCAGCGCAGGAGAAAGCCATTTTAAAAGACAATTAATACAAAGATTAATACAAATAAAAGGAAAGGAAGGGTGGCTAAAAAACGGAACCTAAGAAAGTATCTAAAAAGGGGAACATTTACGAAATTAAGCATGCCAGAAAGGTTCAGAAGGAAAGGGAACAGAAAGGTAAAGAGAGAGAGAGGGATTCAAACTGGATTGAGAAGGGGAGAGCAGGATAATAGGGAGGAGAAGGAGCCAGCACAAGCGAAAGCTATTTTAAGAAGACAATTAACACAAAGATTAATACAAATAAAAGGGAAAGGAGGATGGTCAAAAAATGAAACTTAAGAAGGTAATTAAAAAGGGAACATTTATGAAACTAGGCATGTTAGAAAGGTCCAGAAGGATAGAGAGCAGAAAGGTAAAGAGAGAGAGAGGGATTCAAACTGGATAGAGAAGGGGATAGCGGGATAAAAGAGAGGAGAAGGAACAAGAAACAAGAACAAAAGATAGAGAGATACGGGAATTACATAACAAAGAGAGAAACTTGTTTGCATAGAGACAATGGCTGACGTATTTAAAAGGGGGTTCTGCATGAAGAAATGGTAATAAGAATCTATTGTAATTATAAAAGTGTAAAACAATAGGGGTTACTGACAATTTTACTGGTAAAAGGTCACATTTTTCATTTCTTATCCACAAAAGAAAGCTAAATGATGATTAGATGAATTGAATTAATTGAAATGATTTTAGAAAGTGCTTAAAATGGGATTTGTCAATAACCAAGATTAGTTATTTTTATTATTATTTTGGAACCATAAATAAATTTTAGGGGGATATGTGTTGCAGAACCCAACCGATTAGAGATATATTGTAAGGGAGCTTTTTTCCATTTTCTTTTTCTTTTTCTCTATCTTTCGCTTTGAAGGGAATGACTATGATTATGTTACTATATTAACCACTGAGGTGTCACTTTCAAAGTAGTAAAAGGGTGCAAGTCTAGGTTTTTTTTTCATTCTTTTTAGTGTTAACATGGGTATGGATTTAGAATTATGGTGAGAATATGTGATGAAAGGGCAAATCTGACGGACAAAAGAATTCTGTAAATGATAAAAGAGTATTAACAATGTGAAGATAATTAAAGGTTAGACATGGATGAACTTTATCTTTAATATGATGGGCAAATATATTGTTATTTGTAAGATTTATACATGAAGTTTTTAAAATATATATGTATATTTGCAATTAACTCGAAATGAACTGGGGGCTATACAGAATGAGATTAAGATTTGAGATTAGGATTAATTTTTTTGACCCTTTGTCCGCTAAAATGGAATAGAAGTGAAGTCAAATGTTTAAAAGGAATATAGATCTACTGTCACATTTGCATGTAAAAGTGATGACTCGGGAACATGCTGTCTACTGAAAAGAGCTGTTTTAACAAATTGTTAAAAATTGAATAAAATTTGGTTAAAAAAAAAAAAAAAGTACTTTGAACTCTCTCCCCTTCCATTCAAGTCTGTCTAATTATTGGGAACTGCTCAGACATGTCTCTGCAGCTTTCTTGGCAAGGTTTTTCAGAAGTGGTTTGCCATTGCATATTTTAGGGCAGAGAGAATAATTGGTCTAAGGTCATCCAGCTGGTTTTGTGCCTATGGTGAGACTAGAACTCATGATCTCTTGTTCTAGCCTGAGGTCTTAACTGCTATATCAAATTGGTTCTCACTTTGAATTTACTAAACATTAAGGCTGAAAAGGGTTTAACTGTCTTAATAAGAAACAGCTGTAAAATAATTTCATTAATAGCAAACACTAAACACTATTTTTAATATTTCTGTTTTAAAAGGTTTTTCAACTACACTTTAAATAACCCCCAGCAACAATCAGGCTATATTCTTTGGAGACTTCCATCTAGGTTGGTCTTTGTACAGTTTTGCACCTGAATGACTACATACCTTGTGTTTGGCAGCTGAACTCATTTATTTCTAGCTCAGTTGCAATGTTTTTGGAACCTTATATATTTTCCTTGAAAAGCCACAGTTCTGTAAATATATATATTTTTTTGCTTACAGACACTCTTGGCTTATAATACTCTTTGCTCTTGGACATTAACCAATCTTAAACTGGTGTAGCAAGTTTTTCAGTAGCTAGAGTTATGGCTTCTTTTAAGCCTCCTGTTATAGAAACTTGTCAGAATATTTTTCTCATGAATGCAGACAAATTCACCAAGCTCATTAAAACAGCAGCATATTTTTTCAGGTTTAGGCCTATAAATGTCCTAGTTGCTTGAAGAAAGTAGTATACTTCTGCCGAGCTGTCCAAAACTCCTCTTCTGAACCTTTTTTTTGAAAAATGGATACTGTAAGATTATTTCAGATTGTTAAACATTAGTGAATTACAAAAAGGTAGCACATTGTTCCAAGAACCCTCAGTAATTTCTATATTCATTTTATTTGCTTTTAAAAGTGATATATACAGGAATTTCCTCCCATTTTATGCTCCTGGAAATATACACATGAATAGGTTGGGCTGAAGATTGTGCCTTATTTCATTTGACTGTGGTTTATTCAATAAAATATGCCTAACCAAATAGCAGCTTAGCAACAGTGAGCCTTTCACTCGAATGTAATAGTCAAGTGTGAATTAGAACAAGAGACTGTTTCCATACCCACAATCTGACTACTAGATCAAATCAATTCTATATAACAGACAATCTGGAGAAATTTTACTATTTAAATATTGAAGTAATCAGATTCTTTCATATGTTTAATGAGTCTGAATATTGACTTTCTTTAAAAAAAAATCAGTTGCAGCAGTTGTGAAGAAAATAGATGCCATGTAATAACAACACGATACTGTTGCTAACATTATAGGATTGAAGCAATAAGCAGCTGTACCACATAATCTAAATAAGCTTAGTGTAGGTAGGGTTTGGTAGTTTGACTAATCAAAAACAGGTGGAATATTTGAACACAGAGGGCAGTAAGATGAATGATGTTTCAGGGTTTGGCAGCTAATCATCATAAGAAGATCATTTACAGCAGCTGGTAATTAAAGATCCTATCTACATGAGGAGAAAATGATGTGTTTGGGGATAGAGCAGGCTTTTATTTTTAACCAGAGCAAAGCAACTTGTCGTTCTGAGAATGAAATTTCATTTTCATAATAGCTTGGAAACAGGAGCAAAAGCAGATCTTTCCATCACCGATTATTTCCACTTTATCTAGTGAATGTAAACTAATCATTATGAAACTGGATGATTTCCAAGATTTGGAAACAGTCTATAGTTCACCTCTAGGTTGATGGATTCACTCAAAGCCAATTAGTTTCTCCACATTTGTTAACAGAGGAATGAGCTGATTGGAAACTACATTGCTGGCAACAATCTTAGGTTGCTTTCCTGAAGAGGTCATTGATTGCATCAAATTGTTCAATATCAACATTGAAATGCATGGAATCATTTTAGACATACTATGCCATTACATTCAAAAGGACATACGTCAGGCACACTATACCATATTCTCCTTTTTTTTAAAATATTAGACTATTAGATAGTATCAAATAATTGTTTCCCATTTCTCTCTTGCTCCATTAAGAGGTCATCTGATTTTTTTTAAGTAAAGGTAAATGACAATTTACCTTTAAGAAAGCTTGTTTATGGTAAGACTAGTAGTTTAATTATTAAGTTTCTATTTGGGGAAAATTGCCCTAAAGCAGGGTGTAAATCTCATGGCCTGCAGGCTGGATGCGTCACGCCCTGAGCATGCCCACCCCTGGTTTAGTGAAGGGAGGGAAAAAGTTGCAATATGTCACATGATGACAATGTGTCATCATGAGTTTGACACCCCTGCCCTAAAGGATGTGATGCAAAATCTATGTGGTCTTTAAGAATCTTGTCTCATATACATTCTCATTAAAAAAATGAAGATAGTAAGAATGAGAATAGAAAGTATATATTTTGAATTACTAACAGCACAAATGGGAGATGGAAATTCTAGGCATATTAACCTGAAATTAAGCCCTGTTGCTTGGAGAAATGAGTCATTTTCCTACCACTGATTTAATAGAATGTATCACTTTATCTATCCATCACTGTGGTAGTATGTGATTAATGAAGAAAAAAATTATATTCCTAGAGCAATAGCTGCATGACATATAAGGATATATAGATAACATGGCTCTCAATTTGCTTTATAAAAATTCATTCCTTCCTTTTTTTCTCTTGTATTTTTCATCCTTTTTTTACTGATCCTTAAAAGGAACATATTACACATATGTTACAGCAAAAAATTTCATAATCCTAAATAATCTGTGCTTTATTTAAAATGTATCAATTAATATTCATTAGATTTGGAGTAATTTATTTGAACATTTGATGAAACATTTGCCCAGTATCATTTTCCCAAAGGCAATTTTTCTTGGAAAATCAGGCACATGGCAAAGGAACAAACTAAACTTACATGAATTGATCAGAAAGATGTTGTGTTGTGGAGTTACTTTTCTTTTATCTTTTTGAAGAATGTGGCTTTTTAAATAAACATTGAACTAAATCTTGCCTTGAGCTCTATACTTTCTTTGGACTCTGTAGTAAGAGAAAATATTTTCCTATTTTTAATTAGGGTTTGGAAGTTTTTATAAGAAGGGATAACCACAAAACAAGGTTATTTGTAGAATCTTAAGTATATGAATCCAATATTATAAAATTAGTTTTAAATATTTGAACCATAAAAAGTATTCACTGCTTTCTTAAAATTGAACTGTAGAGGAACAAAGAAAGTAGTTATTACTGACTTTATGTCAAAGTAAAAATATACTGCTTAGAGGAGGAATAGAAAGTCAGCTGTTGTACCTTCTATTCCTTAAAGTGTTCTGAAGGTTGGAACTGACATTTGCTAGAGTTGTCCACCCACCTGTGAGTGATCAGCCTCTATATGCATTATAGGGTTCATCAATTATAAGGCAAATATATTTAGTGATGTTTGAGCAACATGCATTGAACCTAATGAGATACAATATTAGATGTGATCCAGGAGCTTGTATATAATGCAGCAATCTGGATTAAAATTGTTCACAGGAGAAAGTAAGCAAGCTCTCATTACGGATATATTCTAGTGGGAATATAGTCAGGCATTCAATGAAAGTTGAGGAAATAAGGGATAAGATTACAAAAAGATAACACTACATTTGTCTATGCTTTATTCTCCATCTAGTTTTTTAGAGTTTGTTTCTCCAGAATGAATTAAAGAAGGAAGAGACAAAGCAAATTTCTCCTTGGGAGAGTACTGGAATCACATGTCCTAAAGATTTCATTCTTCATAATAAAAGGTATATGTGAATATCTTTAACTTATCATAACTTAAGAGCTAGCTCCATAAACAATAAAGATAAAGGAACCTATATTTTGCTTTGTTCAAATCTATTATCTATAGCCCTTATATTAAAATTTCCTAAAACAGGTTTAAATCTCAGAAGAAGAAAACTATATAAGTATATGTCATCTGTATCCTCCATAAACATAGAGCATTGTGGTGGCCTAGTGGTGAAAACACTTGCCTCCCACTTAGAAGGTTGAAAGTTCAATCCTAGGTAGTAGCAGCTATTTTTCTCCTAGGACGCGAAGAAAAAAATATCTGCTGTGAACTCCATGTGGTGTCAGGAAGGGCATCGGACCAGTAAATGCTCAGCTCCATCCAAGTTGCCCTTATTCTACCCTGAATTAAAGTATTATAAGGTCATAAAAATGGGGAGTTTATTCATCAATAACAAAGCATTCATCAACAACGAAGCATTCATCAACAGCATAGGCTTCAGCTCAACCCCACCAAGACTGAGTGGCTGTTCTTACCGGCATCTCGGTCTTTATTGGATGTACCACCTTTGGTCATGGGGGGAGAGGTGTTGCCCCCCGTGGATAGGGCGAGGAATCTGGGCGTCCTCCTGGATTCACAGCTCAGTTTGGAGGAGCATGTGGGAGCTGTGGCCAGGGGGGATTTTGCCCAGGTTCGGCTGATTCGCCAGCTCTGCCCTTATTTGGATCGAGGTGCCCTTCGAATGGTTACTCATGTGCTCATCACCTCCAGAATCGACTACTGCAATGCTCTTTACATGGGGCTGCCCTTGCGGATGACCCGGAGGTTACAGCTGGTGCAGAATGCGGCCGTGCGGACTGTGATGGAAGTATCCCGATACTCCCATGTTACACCCCTCCTGCACGGCTTGCATTGGTTGCTGGTTGTCTCCTGGGTCGCCTTCAAGGTGCTAGTAACACCTTTAAAGCCCTAAATGGCTTGGGTCCAGGGTACTTGCGGGAACACCTCCTGCCAGCATCACTTTCTGATCGCCCTGTTCGCTCTCATAGGAGGGGCCTCCTTGAGATACCGTCAATCAGGCATTGTCGGCGGGCGGTTCCCAGGGCTAGGCCTTCTCCGTGGGAGCGCCTGCCCTCTGTAATCAGCTCCCCGTGGATCTCCATTTGGCCCCCGACCTCCGCTCCTTCCGCCAAGACCTGAAGACCTGGTTGTTTCAACAGGCCGGCCTGGAATGACCCGGGGGAGGGTTTTAATTTTCTTAATGTTTTAATGTATTCGGCTTGTTTTATTTAATTGTTTTTTATTGTAAATTTGCTCTGTTTTAATGTTCGCCACCCTGAGTCCTTAGGGAGTAGGGTGGCATACAAGTCGAATAAATAAATAAATAAATAAATAAATAAATAAATAAATAAATAAATATAAAGATTTTCCAATATGCATATGTATGTATTATCTATATATCTATTGTATAATGGGATGTGGGCAGGGTTGGGATGCTACTGGTTCTGCCCAGCTCTATAGAACTGGTAGCTCTGAAGAGCAGCGGACACCAAACTAGTTCTGTGTTTGCTGCTGTTTGGCCCACCCACCCGCTGCCCGGGCTCTTGCTTGTCCTTTATTTCCTGCTTTTTCAACATCAGCTGCTTTGTGCGGCACAGCTGAGGTTGAAAAAGCAGGAAAAAAGAGGTTTTTCAAACACTGTGCACCTGCACACTTCACTTTTCGGCTCTCCGGATGGCACAGCTTAAGGTTTTTTTTACACGTGTGCATGCGCATGTCTGGCACGCGCAAAATATAGACACCGAAATGGTAGTAACACTGGTTGAATCTACCCCTGGATGTGGAAATGATTTTGGGATGCAAGGGAAAGAGTCACAACCATGTGACTAGTCAAGATGTTTTCTTTTAGACTTTCAACACTGATGTTAATCTAGAGAGATAATCCCGTAATGGTATGTGGGAATGACCTTGTAGGATGGGGAAGGGAAGAAATGCTGCTTAGAGAAAGACAAGAGAAAAAGGAGTAGCCTTAATGTCCAGAGAAAGAAACTTAGG
Source organism: Naja naja (assembly GCA_009733165.1). NCBI lineage: Eukaryota > Metazoa > Chordata > Lepidosauria > Squamata > Elapidae > Naja > Naja naja. The sequence continues at coordinate 165,304,691 of CM019151.1, forward strand.
AAAGAGCTTCTCAATTTTTGATCAAGCTGTTTAAAATGACAGCAGAAGATGTGAACTTTCAAATTTGCAAACTTATATTAATGTAGCCTTACAATAAAGCAGAATTAGTTCATCAGGTTGGATTTACCTGAGAAGGGATGGCAAATCCAGATAGGAAGTTTGACTAGCTAGATTATTTTCTTTAATTTAAGTCTGTAGTAGCAGAATTTGGAAGTTGCATAGTATATTTCTTCCCATCACCTTTACAGCCCAAGAAACTAGGAAGGGTCCATTCTTAGATGTTTGCCACATCTACATATCTTTTACAGACTAATCTGCCTCTTGTTTGACTGTTCCTCTGGCTGTGACTCTTCCTTAGGGTCCTTCCCACATGCTGAGAGAGAGAGAGAAAAACAGAGAGAGAGAGAGAGAGAGAGAGAGGGAGAGGGTGGGAGGGAGGGAGAGAGAGAGAGAGAGAGAGAGAGAGAGAGAGAGAGAGAGAGAGAGAGAGAGAGAGAGAGAGAGAGAGAGATTCTCCAGTGGAGCTCTTGCCTCACAATCAGGAGGCTGTGAGTTCAATCCTAGGCAGAGGCTAATATTTGGAATAGACTCTCCTGCTCGAGCAGGGGGTTGGACTAGATGACCTCCAAGGTCCCTTCTAACTTTGTTATTCTATGATTCTGTGTCCTGAGGTCAAAGAGAGAACATCAAATCCCTGCATTCATATTTTAAGAACAGGATATTGTTGTTTTTATTTTATTTGCTGCCCATCTCACAAGCCTGGCTCTGGGTGACCTACAGTAGACAACAAGTTAAAACAAAACAACTGTTAAAAACAATTAAATACAACTAAAAGAAAAATAAAATTGCTGGAGAACAGATCAGCATCCCACGTACAGTGTAAGTTTTTTCTTTTTATCAAGGTGTCTTTTATGCAGTGTCTTTTAATGTCTTCAGTATACATTCATATTAGCCATTAATCAATATAACTGTCCTGATCTAGGTCTGAGCAGAACCAATCAATCTCTGCTATTAACTAATCTTGCTATTTATTGTACACTTGAGCAAGAATTGGTTGGTGTGCTCCTTTCCTATTATAAATTGTATGCATAAATATAAAAAATGACCAAAAAATTAGCTTCCCTGTCAAGACACCTCAAATAATTTACTGAAATGGCCACCTTATTTTGCCTAATAAGCCTAGCCAACCCTACTATATCTGTTAACTTTTCAATAACAAAAAAATGATATATTGGCTAAAACTGAGCCAAGGAATCCATATGTAAGACATATATTGTGAAACCTAACATACATTTTAGAAGTATTTATAGTTATGGTCAACACTGAGAATACTTTGCCTGCCTTAATGTTGTCATTTTTGTTAAGAGTATAAATTTTAAGACAGTAGCATCTGCAATGTAATACCCTTGACTGAGGTTTCTCCAGCCTTCTTTTAAACTCACTTATAAATCTCCATTTTGCATAAAATATGGAAAGGAGAGACTTTTTTTTAAAACCCATCATTTAGCACATAAATACTCCTTACCATTTTGTATAATGAAGAAAAGGAATTTCCTTCAAGGAATCCATAGATAACGATTAGTTATTCTTATCTGATTATTGAATCATGTTTCTTTAAGCTACTATGTTTATAGCCAGGGGATTTTTTTTCCCCTTAAAAGTGATGCAATATTCTTTTCTTTATTTAGAGCAACTTCTGAGGGAATGAAGTTTTCTCCAAGGCTTAGTAACCAACCAAAGAAAGACTAACTTTTATCTAGTAATTCAGGATTTTTTTTTGTATTTTTGAAAAGATCTCAGAAAACTGTCTCTTCTCTCACTAAAAACCACTTTGAAATATGGGTCTTAGATTAGGTTGAAATTGCTCATATGATGCTCTGATTATAGCACCTTTCAGACAGTAACAGGCATTACAGCCTGGAGCACTCAGAATGACTGGAGAATTGCATAATAAAGCAAGAGAAATTATGTTGTCTAGATTGCTTAATGGGGCAAATTTTCACATAAAATTTCCTCTTACACACCAGTGACTGATCCTTTAATTCAGTACATCTGATTCAGTAAATTTAATTTGACCTGTGGCCACTGGATAATGTACATAATGCCACCAATGTTTCTATCACCTTGTCAACAATGGCTATTCTCATGTACAAGATCATGCTTGTTGAGTGGTTTAATGGGAAGAAGGGTCATTGCATATAATCTTTGTTTATTTATTTATTTATCAACCACCCTATAATCAAAGATGAAGGGGGGAGGGGTTGAAAAAAGGTTTTTTTAACTATTGAAGAAGCTGAGTAGTCTATATATTGAGAGCTTGATTTGTCCTGAAACCCATTTTGATACTGTCCAGATTCTTTGGTAAGTAATAAAAGCCAAACCGAACCTGGATCTGCACACAATGTAAGTTTGTTTATTTTTCATTATTGACCAGTCAATTGTCATTCATAGGGCTACCATACATAAGTTGAAAACACCCCAAAGTCTACCAAATAGCAGGATTTTTAAAATCTCTTTGCTCCTCTTCAGTGGTCATCTGGAGTTTTGCAACCCAAATATGGTAGCCCTATTCATTATGTATAATTAAAAAGGATCAATAGCCTTTCTTAAAACAAAAAAAAATGCATTAAGCAAAGTTGTCAGAGAAAACAAGCATGTGTAGCTCTGCTGAATGAGATAGAGACTTGGTAAAAGATAACAAGATATAAACTGAAGCAGTAGAGATCAGTCTCCTAGGAAAATAAACTGGTTGCTAAGCAACACAATTAAGCATGTGATATTGAAACTCTTTATAGACTAGTTCCTGGAACATAGTCCTCTGCACTTAGTGACATCTTGAAATTCAGGTTTTTTTGCACATTTACTTTTTGAAATAAAAAATATCATAGAATTCCTTCAGAATGTCTTTCCTTGGAGTATGAAATACTGGGACTTATGGAGGCTACAGAGCAGGTGAGATATGCTTGCATAATGAAAAAGAGGGAAATAAAAAATACCCTTTAACTAAATCAGTGCAGGATTTTTCTAAAACTTCTCATCTTCCTTGAAATAATTTCTAAAGCAATTTCCCTTTCATCAAACTGAATGTGAGATGGTAGAAAGAAAGAAAGAAAATTTATTTTCCTATTATTAAAAATGGAACTGAAATTTTCAGGTGTGCAGTGATCATTTTAACTAAAAAGATAATACATTAGCAAACTATCATATGTACACGTAGGGCATGGCAAAACCTTCTCTCTACAAATTAACTCAGCCATTCACATAAATCTGCCCATATGCAGATAAAGTCCATATTTATGCAATGCATATATTGCCGATAGTAGACAAGCAGCAGAATTCACACTTTCTGGTTTGTGATTATATTCCTTTCTTTTAAAATATGCTGGTTAACTTTATGCATTGTGATATTTGAAAAGTTCTGGTCTAAGAGATTGCCATTGCTTTCTGTAACAGAAATTTGTTTATTGTGCTAACTCACATTTTGTATCACCCTAAGTTATTTGAACTCAGCTCCTGTATATCAAGTCTCCACCCCAGTCTCTCCATAGCATTTAGTTTTGCCTTTTGGTGAGCCATTATAGCAAACTGATATTCTTCTGGAAGGGACATTGAATACAGGATTGGGCTGCTGAAATTTTTCTGGAGTAAAGCAACATCACAAGATTATCCCCATGTACTCCATATAGCTAAAGGGTGGTAGCAGTGGGCAGGTAGGAACTGTGTTTTTGTTGTTGGCTGCAATCAGTTGGAAGTCACAAGATTCCTCATGCTTAACGTTGACCATTTGGAATTTGGAAGTTCAACTGAGGCTCATCTCTATTACTTTGGGTTTATTTTGGGGGCTATATTTTTTAAAGAGTGAGAATTTTCAGACTGGCAAGTTTTACTGAAAATCCTTTAAGTGCTTTTTAAAAAGATTAACTTAGTTTAAAGATTTGTACTTTTTGGAATACACAACAAAAGAATGATTATTGTTGTCTTTAGAAAGTTTTAAATGGATTAAGGCATCAGTCTCCAAACTTGGCAACTTTAAGATCTGTGAATTTCAACTCCCAGAATTCCTCCGCTAGTCATGCTGGCTGGGCAATTCTGGGAGTTGAAGTCCACAAATCTTAAAGTTGCCGAGTTTGGAGACTCCTGGATTAAGGGCTCAGATGGACTTAAATCAAGTCTTTGAAATCAATTGAAAGAATCCTTTCTTGTGGGAATTTTTCTTTTGTTTATTTTTACTCTGAAACTGTTGACTTTCAAGATTGGATAACTGGAAGACACCAGATTGCTCCCATAAAAGATGTGTTTGATCTATGGGTGCAAGAAGTTGTTTGAGCTATTTATTCCATCTAATTCTGTACTAGAATTAGAAGGTGTTATTGAAAATAAAAGGACTTACAGGCGAATTTTAAAATTACAGCCTGTAAGAAGGGGTGTGAATTTGTGAAGAGTAGGAATGAATTTTTAAATGAAATTTGACGGATGACATAAAATCTTAAAATATATACAAATGATAAATTAGAAGAGCAATGTGGATTATTTTCTTGCACTTGATTTACAAAAGGGATTTGTGAGACCTGCCACACTGGATTTACAAAGGGGACTGATAAAGATGACAAGAATTTTGAGAGAAGAGATGAAAAGGGATGAAAAGGCAGATTTTAAAACTTTGATGAATTTGAATGTTGGAATAAAAAACAAGAATTGGTTTATCTGATCAAGGTTAAAATAACGGGTATCTATTTCTGCTGTTGTTTAACAAAATTTGGATTGGGACTGGATGATAATGGTTATTTCTGATAGTATATTAACTTTGATAATTTAAAGATGGGAAATGGGGTTAGTTTAGATAGAAAGGAAGGATTCAAACTCAGAGTAATAAATATCATTTGTAATACTAATATTGTTATTTCTGATAACTCTTACTGAATATTTGATGATTAATATGGAGAAATGAAGTTTTAAAGATTGGCTTATAGAGAATGGGGTGAGGTATGGAAAGAAGAGGTGTTTGGTTCTATTTTAAGAGGCAATAATAAGTTGTTAATATTGATTATAATTTCTGAGGAACAAAGGGAGGTTTCTTCTATTTTTCTTTCCCTTTTTTTCTGCACTTTTTATTAACTTTTTAAAAATGTATTTCAGTATTTTTTAAAAAGAAACGTTTTACCAGTTTCACTTTGCCAGAATATTACCTAAGCTGTGCTATTTAGAATTGGACACAGTATTTAAAAAAGCCCTAGAGAATACAGTAAGACTAATATCTCCCAATATTTGAAACAATACTGTCTCTGCAACCTAAAATTATATTTTCCTATTGCATTAATCAGAGGGCCTGGAACGCTATGGTCCATGGGCCTGCAAGGAGTCAGGTATAACTTAGTGAATGAACAATTGCATCAACCATATCAAAGTTAAACATTCAGAAGCTCAGGATTGAAACTTGATTCTGGTGCATATTTACTAAGAAATTTTTAAAACAATGTCTGTGAATTACATTTCAATTAAAACAATTTCAACTAAAATACCTTATATATAATATGTATAGATACATATTTATATGAAACACATATGAAGCACAATCCAATAACTGGAAGGAGAAAAGGTAGCTGAAATTCAAGAAATTATCACCATTAGTGCTCAACAGTCTAAATTCAAATGCAAATTAAGTGAAGCACAGAGATAAATATTTGTACTACATTAATGTGATGAGTGAAGAAATTACACTGATAATTAAAGTTGAGGTGAATAAGAAGCTAGGCTGGTAGGTCTTGATTTCAACTGTTTGATTATTTTAGTATGCGTGGGACCATAAGAAATGGGAAAAGCTTGAAAAAGATTAGCTTTGCACATAAGTGGGACAGTGGGGCAGAAAATTAGAGTAAAACAGTGAAATGAATCCTTAAGAATTTGTGGGGTACTCGGTGTCCTCTGAGCTAAGTGGTTTTCTTGTGAGGTTTCATTACCAAACTAGGTAACATGAACAGCACACTAAACATTTGCTGCAAATTAAAAAGTTTGAGACCTTCTAAATCAGGGATGTCAAACTTGCGACCTGTGAATGTGTCACATGCTGGCCCTGCCCCTGCCCAGTTTAGTGAAGGGAAAAAGCATCCCAATACATCATGTGACACTGCAGTGATGCTGCATGTGTGACACCCCTGCTCTAAATAAATTTAATTGCTCTCCTAATAATTTGAGTCACTTTTTTTGTCACCAAATAAAAAATGTATATTACATATTTGTTAGAAATCATTTAAGGGCATCCATCAAGATAATTCTGCATTGTTGTTTCAGTCTCCCAACAATCTGTAGGATTTCCAAATAAAAGTATCCTTGATAACTGGTGACTGGTTGGCTTGCAGCTTCTGCCAAAATATCAGCACAAGAGAATACACAATGCTTCTTGGTAATTTTGCCTCCTTTTTCCAGTGTATTCTGGAAAAAAAAATTCCTTTGTGTCATATTAGGTTTCTTTAGCATGCTGCATTTATCTGTTATATCATGTAATGAAACATGACAGATCATTCCAGTGTGAGATGTTTGAACATGGCCCATCTTGGAAGAATGGAGAATATGTTTTGACTACAAAAATATAATTTAGGAAGTTAAGGATGTAAGACAGAAGGAAGAGTCATCAAACTATATGTACCAATAACAACTCCCAAAACCAGAAAAAACAGATTACCCATAACAATAAGGAAACTTCAATCCAAAAAGAAATCACTTCGGTGGAAAAACAAATCTGTTCACGCTGCCAACTTCAAAAGCCGATACAAAAATTTATGCCACCAGATAAAGACTGAATGCACCAATTATCACATTAAACAAGAAGAAAACCTTCTGCGCACCAATTCCACCCACGCTTTCTACAATTTTGTAAACAACAAACTAAAAGACTCAAGATCCATCCCACCCCTGAAAGGACCTAATAGTACAGACTGCAATGATGACACCATTAAAGCCAACCTCTTTAACACGTGCTTTGGCTCAGTATTTGTAAACAGCAATGGCTCATGCCCAGTATTTCCTAGTCTAACCACAGACAACTACAATGATCTAATACATATCAATTTTACAGAAGACAATGTTGAAAAAGCACTATGCAATCTAAAACCATCTCTATCTACTGGACCAGATGGAATATGTGCCTACTTCTTTAAAAAGCTATCCACTGCCATAGCTGAACCTCTAAGCATAATCTTTGAAAAATCTTTCAGGACCAGCTCCTTGCCAAACCTATGGTCACAAGCCACAGTCATCCCCATCTTCAAAAAGGGAGACCCTAGTCTAGTTGAAAATTACAGACCAATCTCTTTATGCTGCATCACCTGTAAAGTCATGGAATCAATTATTAACCAATCCATTATCCTTCACTTAGAGACAAACAACCTACTCTCTACTAAACAATATGGTTTCAGAAAAAAACTATCCTGTAATCTGCAACTCTTACACTGCAAAAACATATGGACTACACAACTCGATCAGGGCAAAGCAATAGACGCAATCTACATAGACTTCTGTAAAGCCTTCAATTCAGTAGTATACAACAAACTACTACTAAAACTAAAATCTTATGGTATCTCTGAACAACTGCATAACTGGATAGAAGCATTCCTGTCAAACAGACAACAAATGGCCAAAATTGGGAGCGTCTTATCAAATTCTGTACCTGTCAACAGTGGTGTCCCACAAGGCAGCGTTCTAGGACCAACTCTCTTCATGCTCTACATAAACGACCTCTGTGATCATATTAAGAGCAACTGCGTTCTCTTTGCTGATGATGTAAAGCTATTCAACACCACAGACAATACTGCTACCCTTCAAAAAGACCTCGACTATGTATCAGAATGGTCAAACAAATGGCAACTTCAAATTTCAACAAATAAATGCTCTGTCTTACATATTGGCAAAAAAAAAAATCAGAAAATAAAATACAAGCTGAATAGTCAAGACCTTGTTGATATTCCAAACTCCATCAAGGACCTTGGAATACTCATCTCTAATGATCTAAGTGCTAGAGCCCACGGTAACTACATAGCCAAAAAGGCATTAAGAGTTGTTAACCTAATCCTATGTAGCTTTTTCTCTGGTAATATCACACTACTAACTAAAGCATACAAAACATTTGCTAGACCAATACTTGAATACAGCTCACCAGTCTGGAACCTGCATTACATATCTGATATTAAAACGGTTGAGAAAGTCTGGAAATATTTCACAAGAAGAGTTCTACACTCCTCTACTCGTTGCAGAATACCATATGCCACCAGACTTGAAATTCTAGACCTAGAAAACCTAGAACTCTTCTAGGTCCAATCTAAGTATAGTATATAAAATTATACATTGCAATGTCCTACCTGTCAATGAATACTTCAGCTTCAACCATAACAATACAAGAGCACACAATAGATACAAACTCAAGGTAAACCACACCAAACTTGATTGCAGGAAATACGACTTCAGCAACAGAGTGGTCAATGTCTAGAATACTCTACCTGACTCCGTGATTTCTTCCCCAAGTCCCAAAAGTTTAACCTTAGACTGTCTACTATTGACCTCACCCCTTTCCTAAGAGGTCTGTAGGGGGCGTGCATAAGCGCACCAAAGTGCCTACCATCCCTGTCTTATTGTTTCTTTTTATTTTTCTTATATGTATTCATTTCATGTATTCATGACTATGTTTATACTTATACCTGTTATCTGATAATCGCTTGACAAATCAATCAATCAATCAATCAATCTATCTATCTATCAATCTCCTATCACCAATATTCACCTTTTTTTCTTAGGGAAGTCTGGGTTACTTATTTTTCCTATTGCAGGAATGCTAGGTTGTACCTCTTTTTTTAGAAATTATTGATGAATGCTCTTTGTGGGTATCTGTATCTATTCTTCCAGGGGGAGGCTATGAAATAATATATATATAAAAACCATATAAAACTATAAAAAATCAAAACTAAAACAACCCATCTGTTCTTATCCCCTATATATTATTTGGCCAAACATCCTTATTTTGATAGATGACACAGTATAAGAATAGGATGCTGTTGCCATACTTAAAGATGAAGCAAGCACATAAGCAGGGTGGGAAAAAGCCAGAAAAAGGTCCCATGGGCAAAGTAGTTAAGAAGGAACCAAGTCATTAAAGAAGCAAAGGAAAAATATCACCTGAACCAGAAAAAAGAAATTGGGCCTGAATCAACAAAGCAAGAACTTTGGGGAACAAAATGGGTCCTGAAGCCTGTCCACTCTTTGAGTCATCCTTGGATTTAGACTTGATGTCTTTTATCTCTGTGGCTACTGCCTGCCTAGTTGAGGATGTGGGTAAATGTGTGAGTGTGTGTGTACATGTGTGAAAGAGCAAATTTATATACATTGTAACAGTGGTGGGATTCAATTTTTTTTTACTACCGTTTCTGTGGGTGTGGCTTGGTGGGCATGGCAAGGGAAGAATACTGTAAAAACTCCAGTCAGAGGTGGTATTTGCCAGTTCTCCAGAGCTGGTCAGAACCTGCTGAATACCATCTCTACATTGTAACCAGTAAACATTTTGTTGTTCATTTACATTCACTTGGTCTCTGTGTTAATCCTTTATGTACCTCAGGGTTTGGTTGAAAGTGCTTAGAGTATAGATATTTGCCAGGGCTGTGAATGGGTGATCATAAACCAAACCTGGGAGCATGTATGTAGCAATGGACTTTGGCATATAGAGAGATAGTTTTGATCATGCAAATGTCAAGAATGGCTTGAAATGAAAGGTAAGCAATGGTGGCTTATCAGTATAAAGAATTCATGTCAATCAATAAAAAAACTACAAGGAGTCTTCAAAGCTGCTGTATACTATCTAGTCTATTTCATCTTTCATGATTTTGAAGGCTTACACTACTTTCATTCACCCAGTGCAAAACTCTTTATCATTTATTTATTTATTTATTTATTTATTTATTTATTTATTTAATTAATTTGGAAGACATGATGATCACAGATACAAAAGTACAGATTTTGCCAGGATCTGTGAAAATGTCCTGACAAATTTCCTACTGTCTCACTCTCTCAATATTAGTGTATAGGTATTTTACTAATCCTTCAGATGTACCTTTGAGACAATTTGATGATTCTTAAAAGGTCTATATAATCTCTTTTCAGCATTAAATGACTGCATGAGCATTACAGGATTTCAGAAAAGTTTATTGAAAGGCCAAGGGGATACTACTGAAAAAAAAAATGAAAAGAAAGGATCAAGGATAGTTCATCTTCTGAACACTTTCCCCTAACTTTGTGCATTTGCACATGAATGGACCATGAGTTTTAAATGGCAGAGAGATCACACTGAATTACATTTAGTTTAGTGTTATTTTGTCAAACTCAGCCTAGTATAAAATTTCAAGTATAGGACATTCAATGAATTTGCACCATCAGCATCAATCCTTTTGCTATCATCTTTTCATGGGAAGGAGAGCAATAGATTAATGTGATGAACTGTGGCATTTTTAGATTTAGTTCCACTTTACCTTGGCTGCGGACAGTTGATACTTGTAAAAGGCAGTGTGACAGAACCATCTCTAGCTAGCTACAATATTAATAGTTGGGCATCTGCCAACTGCCACCCTTTCCAACAGTTCCTCTTCTCTCTGCGTATTTCTTTTTCCTCTTTCTCTCACTGAACTGAATATGCTCCTGAATTCCTTACCCTTGTCTCATTGAACTGGATATTGTGCTGAATTCTTACAGATTATGAGTTGCTTTTTATTTGTTTGTCTTGCATAGCAGGTACAAATGTTCTTGCTGCTCTGTCTCCATAAACTGATAATTGTTTGAAGAACAAATGTGGGTTAGTCACCAGGATCAGAGATGTATTCTTCCAAGCTTTTGGATGAATACTGGACTCCATCTTCAGGGAATTTCTCTCTATTTCAGTTGAGAGAAGTTCCCTGAAGATGGGCTGCAGCAATAGTCTGAAAGCTTGGAAGAGTAAAACTCTGATTTGTGCTTGCAACATTATCCTAGGAGACATGTATTTGCGTTCATTCGTGTTAATTGTTTTTAAATGCCCTAATTAATAAAAATGTGTTGATTGGTTGGTATTTACTTTTTTTAAAAAAAAGTACTTTTATACTTTTTAATATTTATTTTTTAAAAGTATCACCAAGGACCTATTGAGTTTTCTATCAGAAAACAGAGATAGCTACCAGTTTGGTCCACCTAAAAAGAAAATCAGGCAAATTCCTTAAAGATAAAGCCATGGGTGATTACTAGCAATAAAGGATATGTAGACACCAGGACTAAAGGAAATACCTTTCTAAGAGAATTCTTGGAAACCTGGGGATGAGGTACTGTATTCATATCTTCCTTGTAGGTCCCCTTGGCATCTGGTGGCAGCAGAAGGTATGATTCCTCTTTTACATATTTCTTAATTGGATTCATATTTTAGTTTTTAACAGGAACAATTATTTAAATACTTCTGCCTGCAAACACTATGGAGAAAGCAAAAACTTGAAGCTTGTGATAGCTCATTTACTCATTAGAAAACTGTTTCATAATTAAGTCTGACATGAATACACAAACCTTCTGTTCTGTTGAAATCCATGTCTCAGCTAATTTAGAAAAATCCAAATTCATGAAATCATTTTAATATTATGATTTCTCGCTTCTAATTTTTTATTATAAATCTATATTATGTTTCCTTGAGACATATTATCATATTGAATGATATGGAAGATCCTATATATAGTAGCTATATTATATTCATTCTTTTTTTACGTTAGCGAAAGAACAAGAACTTATTATTTGAATCTTTCTCATTTTTGTTCTACAATATTCTTTATTCTCAAACTAGAATCCCTTAGCTTTATTGCTTTGATCATATCTTATGAAGAATGAAACCTTTGGTACACTTGTAAACATCTATCATATTTTAAGAGGTGCAATAATGTTAATAAGGTTTCAAAATAATATGATAGACTATCAGGAGTGTACTTGATGCTTTGAGTCAACTGATTTCTTGTCTTCATTTGGTAAGTGCCATATATATATATAAAAAGTCAGTAGCTGTTCCAAATTAATATTAGCAGACATTCTTTCATCAAAAAGGATGGGCTTTTTTTTTTACGGAAGTGAAGTGAATTATAGCCTGAAGATCCAGTTTATTTTGATGCAGTTTTCTACATTTAAAGAAAAAATACAGAAAGAATGGAAGAAAAATTTGTCTGGTTTGCATTTTAATATAAATCAGTCTAATCTAGGCTTTTCAAATTATGAATTTTCATACATTTTTATGCATTTGAGAATATATATAGAATTGTAGAATTGCATATATTAGATAAATGGCTTATAAAAACACATTTATTATGGAAACAAATACAGATTCATTTAGCAAAGAAAACTGAATATGAAAATGAGGAAGGATTTTTATGGAACTTTAAAAACATCTGCAAACTGCTGAAAAAAAAAGGAAGATACATAATGTAAAGTCAAAACATTTTGGATTGGGTCCAAATGCTTGGGGAAAAAAATCTACTGCAATGAAAAAGAATTTAGAGAAAAAGATGAGATGACTGTACTAAATTGCAAGTTTTTTCCTTTACAGGTGATCCTTAACTTATGATCATAACTGAACTTGGAATTATTATTTAACACATTGTGGTTGTAAGTTGAGGCATCACATGACCAGAGCCATTGTTTTGGTTATATTTTGAAGTGGTCTGCAGTGAGTAAGCAAATATGGTAGTGGTTAAGTTAATGATGTGATTAAGGGAATCAATTTTCTCCAATGGGCATTTTTTTGCCAGAAATAGGAAGTCAATTTTGGAAACCTGCAGACACCATTACAAATCGTGGTCATGTGATCATAAGATGCTGCAAACAGCCATAAACATAAACCAGTTGTGAAGCAACCAAAATGAGATCACATTACCATGGTGTTCCAAACAGAGGTGGTATTCAGCAGGTTCTGACCAGTTCTGAAGAACCGGTAGTGGAAATTTTGAATAGTTCAGAGAACCGGAAAATACCACCTCTGACTGACAGTATCCTTCCCCTGGCACGCCCACCAAGCACACCCACAGAACTGGTAGTAAAAAAATGTGAATCCCATCACTGTTCCAAAGGTGCTTTTTCAGGAGGCAATTGGACTTTCTATTTTTTCTTTGAAGACATTTTGCTTCTCATCTAAGACGCTTCTTCAGTGAAACATCTTCAAAGAAAAACCAGAACGTCCAGTTGCCTCTTGAAAAAGTACCTTTGGTACTTTTGACCTGGATGACTGAGAATATTCATAGATAGGACCATAGTGTGTATATGTGGGTGTGACCATTATAACTTTGCAAATGGGTTGTTAGTACCTTTTGTGAGATGATCTGTTGTAACTTTGAATGATGGTTAAGTGACTGTTGTAAAGTCAAAGACTTCCTGTACATACTTTTTTTTGTATTGATATAATCTACCTGGTCAACCTCTAGTGCCTTATCCAATATAAGTGATGGCTCAGGCTGTTAAATGCCTGCTCTTAAGATCCAGCTGTCTACAATTACTGTAGGCTCGAATCCCACCAGGCTCAAGGTTGACTCAGCCTTCCATCCTCTCGGGGTAGGTAAATTGAGGACCCAAGATTGTTGGGGGCAATTAGCTGACCTTGTAAAAATGCCGCTTAGTAATAAGCAGGCATATACAATGGAATGAAGGCTATTGCTGAGCACATTGGGTTGTATCCCAAAAAATTGTAAGCCGCCCTGAGTCTTCGGAGAAGGGCGGCATATAAATGTAATTAAAAATAAAAATAAATAAATAAAAATAACTGTTCTGTTAGCCTCTGCAATAATGGTTTTCTTTAATAAGCTATTACATATAAAAAGTAATATAATTAGCTTTATTTCTTATACTAGCCCCTGATAATATGTTCAACACATAATTATTATTTCTGAAAAATATTCAATTGATCATTTGTCCAAATTATTATCTTTTAAAAGATCTTTATCTTCTTTTGAAGTCAAGCCTGTACAATTTATCTTGGAAAAACAACAAGATCACTATTATATTTCAAAAGTTATATATCAAATACAATGTCAAACAAAATCTCTTGGGCACTTATTATCTTAGTCATCAATAACTGACTGCATTATTTTAACCTAAAGTCAAATTAATCTATGTCTTCTGCTCATGGATCAATCTTCCATTCTTGATATTGTTCACTTTTGATGAGGATTTGCCAAAAAAATCTTAACATTCTTTAATAGTATTTATAAGATTCACTGGTTTATCCTCTGTATCATATCAGGATAAATTTATGCAAAAAGTCAAGTCACAAAACTATATTTTAGCTCACAATTTTCTATAATAGGGATGAATGATTAAAACCCAGTACCATTGTCTGACTACATATAGCATGCTTATCCCAATTATTCAATTAATCTCTTGTGGGTCCACACAAACCAGTTAATCATATATTAAACAAATGAGTAGAATATGTATTCTTGAAATTTCAACAAATCCTAACTTTTATGGATATATAAATTAGATTTATACACGGGGGAGGGGGTGGGGAAACTATATAGAAGCATGAATCAGCAATAAAGAAGACAATAAAAAGCTAAGAATGAAACCAAAAGATCAGAATAGATCTTCTTCAACAACCACATCCCAATAAGCAGGGATCAACACCAGACATCAGGTGGAGATGCCCTTCTATGAATGTCACTCAAATAATCTCAGCAAAATATTTTTATATCATATCAAAAGGCGTTCATTGTCACTACTCAACTTCCTGAAAAATAACTAGCAGCTTCAGTCCTGCTTTGCTTTTATTACAAGTCTGCTAATCAAGAGTTCAACTGGAATTTCAGAATTCAAATGAAATGGCCATGTTACTTTCTGTGAGTAAAGCTGTACCAAAGAAACAAAAATATCTAGAGCCAGATTAAACATTCTGTAATTGAAACCACTGACTTACTTTATTTAGGTGTGTATAGAATGACTTGCTCTTCTTAGAATTTGTTGTAGATACATATGGAATCTATTGTTTTTGCATGGTGCATGACTTGATGAGAGTTTTTGTTTTACAGGATAGTCACATAGATTCACATTGATGTAGGCTGAGAGAGAGAGAGTATAATTGGCCCAAGATCATTCAATTAGCTTTGGTGCCTAAGAATAACTAGAGCTTATGTGTCCTAGTTCCTAGACTTGTATCTAAACCACCCTGGCTCTCTTTGGGGGCTTACAATGAACTGCAACCTGAGGACATAGCTAGGCAATTAAAAGAAATGGGACAGACACCTATCAGAGAAACTTGCTTAAAATTAGCATGTGACTATTTACACATTTAAATGCACATTTTAAAATAAGGACAGCTCTTTTGTAGCAGTAGTATTTGTCTCTGCTGTCAGTCAATGCCAAGCTGTCTCCATTTCAATGTTTATTGCATTCATATTCTGAAAAGCTTGCTAAAGTAGTATTTTGAATGGCAGAAATGGTCTGAGAAGAGATGCTATATTTTACTCAAAATAAAGGAAAAACCTGAGACTAAATGATGTACGCATACAAAACACAAAATAAGACTAGAGAGCAATAAAACCTACAAAACTTAATTGGAATCTACTTTCACTTGCTTTGGAAATCAGATATGATTTGTGTTTTGGAGAGCTTCAAACAGGAAGAATGGGATATGATAATACTGCAGGCTTTACCTTTATTACAGCTTTATAAGAAATATATGTTTCCCAATTTCCAGTGACTTGGCTACTGGTTCTTATTTAAATTTATTGGCCACTGGGCTTTTTCTCAGGAATAACAATATGGCTTCATGGAAAATGCTACAGTGGGTTATTACTGAATTCAAGCATACTTAGACCAATTTTGTAGTGGTGTGATTGTCTGTGGTTTCCATAGATTTTTTAGTAAGGATATAATCCACAGGGACTCAGGTTATTTGACATTCTTTATGTTGATCCAAGGAAGCTTGCTACTTGAGATAAAGCCTGGCATCAATTATTTTAAAAACTGGATGGCACAATTCAAACACACCTTGTCATCATCAACATTTGTGCACAGTTTGAGTGTTTTCATGAAAAAATGGCAAACTTTCACAAAAGTTTGATCAGGTTTAAAGATAAATATGGTATCATTCTAAATTGTCTTTGCTTTATTTTAGAAACAACCTGCAAGGTGTTTCATATCCTGTCTCTTTTTCAGTTGATAAGCAGCTTTTTAGCAGTATTGATGAACAGATGTTGGAATAATTTATATTCTTGGAGATAAAGACAAGACGTTTCATTAGTACATTATGTGATCTCTTCAGAAGTAGCAAAGACCCAGTTTAATGAGCACAATTTCCTTAGGACTATTGGCAAGGAGACATGCTCTAGTTCAGTGGTTCTTCAGCTGTTTGACCCAATTAGTCCTTTTCCTGGTCTCAAATAACGTCATTACCCCGAGAAAAAAAACCCAGACATTTTTGTTTTGCACTACTATCTCAGCAGTAGCATTCCCAAACTGGATCCCCAACTTGCAAATAAACAGGTAGAAATTGCTCCATTACCCCAGAATATCCCTAAAGTAATCCCTTGGGGGGTAATTACCTACAGAATAAGAAACTACTGCTCTAGTTCTTCAGTAGGCTCTTTTTATAACACTCCTGTTTTGTCTTCAACTATGTGGGGATGGATAGATTTGTCTGTTTTATCATCTCCTTTGTTCAGATTTTTAAAACGTTTCCTACATCTACATTTCTTTCTCTTCTGCTTGTGATAAAGCATAAACATCGCTCATAATAAAAAGAACCAACTGGCATTCTTACCCATATGCACTAGCCAAATTTAATAGGTAGAGCTATTCCTAGCACAAGGAAGGTCATAATGTCCCTAGCTATTGTGCCCAGCTGTAACTAGCTTTTAAAGATTAAAAAAAAAACTGTCAGAAAAAATATTTAAGCAACATGGCCATAACTGAGTGTACTTTTACATCCTACAAAACTCTCTGCCTTCAAACAATTTTCAAGCTCTTCACTATTCAGATATTTTCAATTTCATATTCTTTGCATCTTAGTTAGGAAAAAAACCCAAATCCTTGC
Source organism: Naja naja (assembly GCA_009733165.1). NCBI lineage: Eukaryota > Metazoa > Chordata > Lepidosauria > Squamata > Elapidae > Naja > Naja naja. The sequence continues at coordinate 165,321,747 of CM019151.1, forward strand.
TCTTATTCCCACGTGCAGTTTTCAGCCTATTAGAGAGAGGTTTCAAATCTCTTTCTACTGAAATCTAAGTTTAGAAATCCAGATTAAGTGGTACAGAGAAAAACTTGTTTAATTCTTGTTCTCTCACTGACTATTTCTTTCTGAAGTCCATGTTATGTATGTAGGTTTGAATGTTATTGGTTTATTTGAACTGTTCTTGTAAAATGTCAAATGGTATTGGTTTAAATACTGCGGGAAGAAACCCTGCACTCCCATTGGCTGGCAACTACGGCTGCTGGCTATAAGAAGCAGCCGTAGCCCAGCCAAGTCGGGTCCATTCGAGCTGTAGTCACTGAATAAACTCTTTACTGAAGCTCTTCGCGTTTGACTCTTCATGCAAACTTAACAGTCCAGTTGCCTTTTAAAAAGCACTTTTGGAACAACATGACCTGGATGACTGAGAATCTCAACTGATGGTTATTGCCTGATTTATCAACTAAACTTCAAAATAAATGGAAACTTTGCTTGTTTTCTTTTCAAGGGTCACAATTATGAATTGATAGAAACACAAAATGAAAATGAAAATGTTTGGTATAAATGCTGATGTTTCAGTCTGTTTTCTGTTTTCTATTGCATTATGCATTCTAGCATACATCTCTGTTTCTGTTTTGCAACTATTTCTCATGATGTCTCTGTGTGTGCTTGTTTATTTTAAAGCTTTTTCAATTTATAAATTATTCTTCCAGTTCATTTGTTATTTACACTATTTATATGCTGTAGATTGTTAAAGATCTTGTTCATTGTTTTCATTTTTACTGAATCACATTCTTAATACTCAGGTTTTATTTATTCTTTTCAAATACAGTATTCCCATGTATAAAGTATCTTTGCTCTCTCACACAGATAATAAGGATTTTGCTCAAAAATCAAGTGAAAATCAACTCAATCATTTTAAATGTATTCTGACACAAAACCAAGAAATTTTTAAAGACCCCTTCATCTTTTAACTGTTTTGATAAGTTAGTTCTGATAATAATAAAATATATGAAATAGAAAATGGCAGTTATGACTCTATCCCAAACTACTCTTTGCCTGTGATGAATAATATATATAAATACAGTATTCTGCTATTTTATATTTTTCCTTAGATGCAAGTTTTTTATATTAAATAAAAGAAAAGCACAGTTTCATGATAAAGTTTGATCATGACTGATACTATAAAGAGAAATGGAATCAGGTGATATTTTCTTTTACATAAGCATTTCAACGTTTGCATTACCTGAAGGATATAGGTATCCTTAACAAAATATAAAAATGAACTAATAATTGATTGTGTGTGTTTGCAGGTATTCTATAAGAACAAGAACCTTGATTTCTTTCCCTGTCATGTCAATAGAGTTAGCCTGAGCCTAAGGTTATAATGAAATTATTTAGTGCTCATCCACACTGAACTAAAGAAAACTTGCCTTTTCCTGAGAAAGAATGATATAAAACCTTGTTGGATCTAGCACAATTTGCCACAGCCAACTCACTGCAGGATAACTCACTGGGATAATTAAATGCTGTATTAATCATTTCATTCAGTTACTTTTATTATTGGTGACCATGACCATGCTTTAGTTAAAATTATTGTAACTCTTTTATATCTGAATTGATTTTCTTTATTTTATTATTATTGACCATAGTTCTGTTGAAATTATTTTAACTTTTGTATTTGTTGAATTGTCCCATGGCGAATTGTCCCATGGTGAATTGGCCATGGCGAGCTGGCCATGGCAAGATGTCCCATTGCAATCTTGTCTACCACACTATATTTATTTATTTAATTTGTACCTCATATTTATTATTTTTACAAATAATTTAAGGTGGTGAACATATCCAACACACCTTCTTCCTTTTGTTTTCCCCACAACAATCATCCTGGGGGTGGGTTGGCTGTGGTGACTGTCACCCAGCTGGCTTTCACGGCAAAGGCAGAACTAGAACTCATGAACTCCTGCTTTCTAGCCTTAATCACTAGACCAAACTGGCTTTCATAGACCACTTATAAACCAATGCCTCTGCTGTTGTGACTTTTGATAACTAAAACTTTTAATCTCAGAACACTGTCTAAATTATGGTAGGAAAAATATTTAGTAGATTTGTTTGAGCTTTGAGTCAAGCCCTGAAGGAACATTTTATCTTCTGCTGTAGATACTCTATTTTTTAAATCAAGCTTTTATTTATACAAGCAATGTATTTATACAGCTAATAAGAATCATTCTAAAACAAAGCAATCACTTTAACATCCAATTGTTTCTGAATTAATAGCTTGCATGGCTTTCTGTCACTAGCCCAGCTTGGCTGTAGGTTCATGAAGAGGAATAGGGGAATAATTCTTCAACTTCTAGCATTTTAATATAGCAAGGGCAGCTAGCAATGGTGGCGACCAGGGCTTGCCCTCACTCACCCAGATCAAGTAGGGCAGCAGAAGTCAAGCAGTGATGGCTGGCTGGCTGGCTGTTGCTGCTGCTGCTGCTGCTGTTGCTGCTGCTGTTGCTGGTGCTGGGAGCAATGGTGGCAGGTGGGAAAATGTGGGAAGCATAGCACACATGCGCTATAAGTAGTGACTGGGTGGGGCAGAGCGGGGCAGGGGTGGGAGAATGCCATCTGCAATTGTTGCACATGTGTGCAGTGTCGCACATGCACAATAATGACGGCCTGGGCCAGGAATGGAGGAGAAGGTGGAGAGTGGTGGGGCCAGCCAGGGGCCCATTTTACCGGTTCTCTGAACTACCGGGAACTGTAACAACTGGTTCTTTAGAACTGGACTGAACCAGTAGAATCCCATTCCTGCCAACACTCTGCTCAAGCAGAAAGCCCTATACCATTTCAAATAAATGCTTGTCCAATCTCTTTTTAAAACCTTCCAGTGTTAGAGCACTCACAACTTCTGAAAGCAAGGTGTTCCAAATCTGACTGATCTCAGTTGAGATCTTTCACAAGGACTTACCTTGTGGCGATGGGGGCAGCGAAGTCTTCTTACTTCTCTGCCCTCATTGTGTCCACAGAGAATTGCCCGGCCGCCCTGTTCAGGGTCACCCACTCCCTCCTGAATCTGGAGGGGGGGACCCTTTACAGGGATGGGCCAAGGAATTTAGTCATCACCTGCTGGACAAGATCGCTCAGATCCGGGCCGGCCTGGACTCCGACTGGCTAGAGTTGCATGCAGGAGTAACGTCGGGTCTTGTTGTTATGATCTGGGATGAGTTTGACCCTGTGACTCCAGATGAAGTGGACAGGGCCATGCGGAAATTGAGCTCCATCACATATTTATTGGACCCGTGTTCCTCCTGGCTGGTTTATGCTTCCCGGGAGGTTACATGAGGCTGGCTCCAGGCAGTGGTCAACGCTTCATTGGGTGAGGGATCCTTCCCTGCCACCTTGAAGGAGGCGGTGGTGAGGCCCCTCCTCAAGAAGCCTGCCTTGGATCCAGCTATTTTAAACAACTTTCATTCTGTCTCCAACCTTCGCTTTGTGGCGAAGGTTGTTGAGAGCATGGTGGTGTGTCAACTCCCGAGGGCCCTGGAGGAAGCTTCCTACCTTGATCTGCACCAATCAGGCTTTAGTCCCGGATACAGCATGGAGACGGCATTGGTTGCGCTGATGGATGATCTCTGGAGGGCTCGGAACAGGGGATATTCCTCTGTCCTAGTCCTATTAGATCTCTCAGTGGCTTTTGATACCATCGACCATGGTATTCTGTTGCGACGCCTTGGGGGGGTTGGGGATGGGAGGCACCGTTCTTCGGTGGTTCTCTTACTACCTCTCGGGACATTTGCAATCGGTGTTGACAGGTGGGCAGAGGTCAGCTCCACAGCCCCTCACTTGTGGGGTGCCGCAGGGGTCGGTCCTCTCCCCCCTCCTGTTCAACTTCTATATGAAGCCGCTGGGTGAGATCATCCATGGTTTTGGGGTGAGGTATCATCAGTATGCTGATGATACCCAGCTTTTCATCTCCACCCCAGACCAACTCAGTGATGCCCTCACCATGATGTCTTGGTGCCTGGAAGCGGTGCAGATCTGGATGGGGAGGAACAGGCTCCAGCTCAACCCAGCCAAGACTGAGTGGCTGTGCGTGCCAGCATCTCGTATGACCCAGGAAGTTCCACCTTTAACCATGGGGGGGAGGTGTTGCCCCCCATGGAAAGGGCTTGCAACTTGGGTGTCCTCCTGGATACACGACTCAGTTTGGAGGAGCAGGTGGGAGCTGTGACCAGGGGGGCATTTGCCCAGGTTTGCCTGGTGTGCCAGTTGCGCCCTTACCTGGAACGAGATGCACTACACAAGGTCACTCATGCACTTGTTATGTCCCAACTTGACTACTGCAATGGTCTGTATATGGGGCTGCCCTTGCGGACCATGCGGAGGCTTCAATTGGAGCAGAACGCAGCTGCATGGGTTGTGATGGGAGTTTCCCGATACTCCCATGTTACACCCCTCCTGCGTGAGCTGCATTGGTTGCCAATTGCCCTCCGTGTGAGATTCAAGGTGCTGGTACTTACCTATAAAGCCCTACATGGCTTAGGGCTAGGGTACTTGTGGGAACGCCTCCTGCCAGCATCGAATTCCCATCGCCCGGTGTGTTCCCACAGGCAGGACCTCCTGGGGGTGCCATTGGCCAAACAATGTCAGCTGGCGGTCCCTAGGGGTAGGGCCTTCTCTGTGGGTGCACCTACCTTGTGGAACCAGCTTCCACTGGAGCTCCGTTTGGCTCCCAACCTTCACTCCTTCCGCCATGGCCTAAAGACTTGGTTATTTGAACAAGCCAGCCTGGACTAAAGGGCGGGGGGGGCGTTTGGGTTAGTTTTAAATGTTTGTTCTGGTTTTAGATAATTTATTTGGTCGTATTGCTTTAATAATTTTTTAACTTTTTAAAATTTGTTACTGTATGTTTTTTATGATGTGAGCAGCCCTGAGTCCCCAGGGAGATAGGGCGGCATATAAGACCAAACAAACAAACAAACAAACAAACAAACAAATAAATAGTTCTAGGAAACTGTCAGGAAATTTCTCCTTAATTCTAGGTTGCTTCTCTGCTTGATTAGTTTCCATCCATTGCTTCTTGTCTTGCCTTCCAGTGCTTTGGAAAATAAGTTGACCCCCTCTTCTTGGGTGCAGCCCTTCAAATATTGGAACACTGCTATCATGTCACCCCTAGTCCTTCCTTTCATTAAACTAGACATACCCAATTCCAGCAACCGTTCTTTGTATGTTTTAGCCTCCATCTTTTTTGCTCTTATCTGCACACTTTCTAGAGTCCAACATCTTTTTTACATTGTGGTGACCAAAACTGGATGCAGTGTTTCAAGTGTGGTCTTACCAAGGCATTACAAAGTAGTATTAACACTTCGCATGATTTTAATTCTTGATTATTTATAAAAAATAATAAAGGTGGAGTATAAATAAATATGTCACAAATTCATGCTTCTACAAAAATTTTATAAGAGTCTTGCAGTCAGCAATAAATGAAATAATATCTTACCTGATCAAAGAAGTTGATTTATCCATTTCAGCAAACTCTATCAACTTCTCCATTCCTCCCTGGTGGCTAATGACAAATCTTTCTATCTTTGTGGACATCATAATTTTCTAAGTAATCATAGGTTGAAATAATCTTCATGACTTTTTTTTCTGTTTATCCATTAATCCTAAAAGGAATAATCCTGCTTTCAATTTATTATCAATTTTTAAGATCTTCTGTATAAAAGTATAGATTTGAATCCAGGTCCCCTCCCCCAGCTTTTTTGCATGTTTTCCAAGCATGATAAAATGTCCCTTAATGTTGTTCACATTTTCAACATATATTTGAAGTGCCTTTATTCTAGATAATTTCTCTGGTATCATGTACCAACGATACATCATTTTGTAAACATTATCTTTGAGATCATAACATAATGTGAATCTCAACCCTTTTAACTAGCTTTTTAAACATTTTCTGAGTGTAGCATTAATATCAATAAAAACATAATAAAATAGACAAACTTTGTGTTTATGATTTTGGTATTTTCAATAATGCATAACTCAACCAAAAGCAAATTCTAATTAGTAGAATCAGCCATTAAGTATTCTTTACTTGCAATCATGGGACAATATGATATTGATGTAACTTAAAGCACATCAACATTTATAATTTTGGAGACTCTCTTGTTTGTCATAATTTTTCACAATGAGAAGTCCCTTGAATAATTATGGAAATCAGGAAGGAACAATTTATATAGTCTTCACTTACTCACAAACAGGATTCTAAATGTAGAGTACATATATAAGTCTTTGGCCCATTACCATGATTCAGCTAGGACAATTAATTAGTAAAATATATTTTTGTCTAACAGCATCAAGCTACTTTTTGAAACAATATAGCAGTTGAAATTCTCTGGTATCTGTTTATCTTAGTATCTTAATTCCATGGTACTGCTTTCATATTTCAAAATAAAATTTCCAGAGGACTTATATTTAATTTACAAACAGAACAATATTCTGTAAAAAAATAAAAAAAACCATAAAATATTCTGCTGGATCAAAATAAAAGTTCATAGTAGTCAATCAAAGTCTGCAAGCTCAACATGAGTGACAGGCAGTTTTTCACTTATATTCTCCATTAAGTGGAGAATATAAGTGTTCATTATCGTTCTATAATTTCAGACAATGCTACATCTTCTGATATACAGCTTTTCGCTTGAATTTTTTTCTAATATGTGCTTAACATGCAACTTTATCTAATACATTCAATTTTAATATTTTAATACAAATTTTAATAATTTTCATATTATCTCCAATACTTAGAATAAAGTGTAGCCATCATGATAATGATTTCTGATAGCATCTTTGATAAATGTTTGTATTTCATCCTTGTTCAAATACTGAACAGTCCACCTGCAGAGATTTCTGTATGCAATGTCTAGATGCCAGCATAATCCCACAATGTACTGTTTGAGTAAGATGCTTAAAAGGAGTTAGAATTCTCATTTCACAGCTTCTGCACTTTGGAAGGGAAAATATAAGTATGGATACCTCCATCTGCTTCTACTTCAAAACCACTAGAAGCTTGTGCCCTAAGGTTATAATCCTCAGAACATTAGTTTAGAAGTATCATGAATACTGCTTCATTTCTCGTAAATACAGTTATAACTGGGAATGTTATAATATTTTCCAGGTAATCAGAAAAATGAAAGTGTACATTATTTATTTTGGGATTCAATCCATTCATACTGTGATACTTGGTGTAGCCAATCATGCTCCATACTGTAAATCCTTTTCAAAAATTGCTCAATCTTCTCTATTATTAACTAATAAAAGTATGTTTCAGGGTAGTATAGAAAACCAAGCATGGTGTAGGGTCAGATATCTTTTAATAGAGAATCTCAAATGAAAAAATTAAAATAAATCTACTATTTAAAGAAACTAGAACAGAAAAGCATGACTTTTTTCTGTGACATTACATTAACATTTAAGATTTTATTACCACAGTCATTTGCATTTACTACCAAGATATTACAAGTAAAATATCTGGAACAAAGGTGAGAATGATGTCATTTGCATTGGAGATTTGAAATTGGTTTATATTGAGACAGATTTATAGAATGGTTTCCTCTTGTACAATACACATTCATTTTATTGGGGAAAGGTGAGAAGATGTGGCTCTCCAAACATTGGACTCATGATAAGAACTATCATAGTAGATGTGATTTTAAATGTTCTTTGAATCTATCTCCCCCTACTATTTGAACAGATTATACTTCATTATAATTATACAATTATAACATGAGCTGATATCCTCATCCATATACATTTGAAATTAAGAACTGTTGCCCATTGAATTGAAGCACACTTGCCATTTGGTTGACCGTTCACTGATTACTTTTAGACTTCTTATAATCAATCAGTTTTGTTTCCTACCATTTCACCCAAGTGCTTTTCTAAAAAAATTATAAAAATGTAGTAAGATGTATCATTGCCTGATCATACTTCTTTCAACAAGGCTTGTTTCTTAGCCTGCTTTGATATTTTTATTTGAATCTTGAAATTTAAAATTTCCTGGATGCTATGAGAAAGTCCAGCTGGTCCTTGCTTGGACTAGGCTGATTTATTTTTTTACCTTGTGTAATACCCTCTGAAAATTACTGGTATGCATGTCGTTCCAGATGGCATACTTTCCATAGCATTTTCCTATCCCCAAAAGTATAAATACATGAAATAGATACTAATAATTTATAATTTATAACATCTCACAATGGCAGTGTCCCTTGTATATTCAGGAAACCTATGGCATGAAAGGAGATATGAAAAAAAATCACTACTCTCTCTTAGGTTTATTGCTTCTTAAATATAAATTCCAGCTTTGTTTCAGTTTCCAACTGACTAGGAACCTGTGGTGACAGACTGTTCTCATGCTGCAATTATGAAATGTTTGAGAATTACATGGATAATTTTAGGCCAGCAGTAAGTAGGATAACAGAGAAAATGCATAAGGCATTATTCACTATGAACTTCAAATAGTTCTGTTAGAATTTGACATTCAAAGCAGTCCCATGCAAAATAAATCCATGACTGGGGAGCTGAATGTAGTCCATGTTTATTACATTTATTTCAGGAGGATTAAAAAATTAAATAGTAGGTGGCATTAGATACCTGAAAATTATGCATAAAATGAAAATATTATGAATGGTGCCAGTGGGGAGCACCACAGGTAATGTGTTGAAGCATTCTAGATTTGCACATTATATATAAATTGGTGTTTGTACAGCTATTTCAAAACACATTAAGAGGGGAGAGGGGCAGATTTATTTGATTTACTAACTTCACAATTTAATTTTCAGTTTTTGAAGTTTGATGAAAGAACTGTATGTATTATCTCAGCACTGCCTTCATGTCCCAACTGTATTTTGTTTAAAACTTTAAAGTTTACATCTATATCTTTTTTCTATCTACTTATCAGCAACAAACCTCTACCAGTTATACAAAAATAATGTCCCTGAATTTTATGAAACTTTAATATTTGTCCCTATGGTGAAGATATCAGACTGACCATCACACCAAGAACAAATAAACAAAAGAAAGAAAGAAAGAAACAAAACAAGAAAACAAAACTACCCCCAAACAAAATGAATCATCTGCAATAAAATACAATGTTTATTACAGGTATTAAAATGGAAGACTTGTTTTTTATAAGTTCTGCACCAATTTTCTTGGCAAGTGTTATGTATGCAGAGTTTTAAATGATTGGTTGTTGTTGTAAAGTGTTTGAAATCATTGGTTGTAAAAGTGCGGGAAAACCCTGCACTCTGATTGGCTGGCAGCTGCGGCAGCCGGCTATAAATAGCTGCCGCGGCTGAGCCATTCGGGTCTGTTCTGAGCTGAAGTCACAATAAATAAGAGCTGAAGTACTCCGCGTCTCGTCTCTCTATGCAAACTTAACAGCAAGGTCTTTGGAAGTGGTTTGCCTTTGCCTTTTTCCTAGAAAATGACTGGCCCAAGGCTACCCAGTTTACTTTGTCTCTAGGATGGAACTAGAACTGATGGGTTCCATTTTCTTCATGTTATTTTGGATATTGGAAATTGATTTTTTGAATTGATCTATAATTTACAAACAAACGAAAGAAACAAAACAAGAAAACAAAACCAACCCCAAACAAAGTGAATCTTCTGCAATGCAATGGTTATTACAGGTAGTAAAATGGAAGACTTGTTTTTTGTAAGTTTTGTATATCTTAACTATAATTGGATTTAGCATGCTCATTACCAATGAGATTATTTAAGGGTAGGTTCCCCAACTCATAAATGTTCAGTAGCTTTTCTCTTAGTTTCTCTTTTCCAAATCTCTAGTCCAGCCAAACTAACAAGCAGATATTATATAACACTCTTCTTCTGTCTGCAATCTTTTCCTCTGTCTTCTAGGTTGATTCATTTTCTACTTTGCCAAAATTCCCACTAGGCCTCTTGAATCTGTGCATTATTACCTGCTTGAAGCTTTACCAGTACTTTATAGAGCAAGCTCCCTGCTACCACAATGACCAGCTTGAAGCTGGAGACTTTGTAGGACAACAAAATCTGTGTCAGTCTGTGGTGGCAAAAAATCAGGAGTAAGATAACATCCCTTTCAACTAACAAATGTGATTAAAGAGCATAAAGTCAGGCATAATGCAAATCTTTTAACAGGATTTGATAATCAGAAAGGTGCTTCTATATTTCTGATTTTTTTTTGCCAACACTGATCTGTATATTTTCATATCCAGCATAGTGTTTTCCAGAAGAGTGTTTCCAGTCTTTCATGGCTCTGAGATTTCTTCCCGACAATACAAATTATATGACAGTGGAATAGACTGCCTCTGGTGGGTGTGGCTTTTCCATCTTTGGATATTTTTAAGAAGGTGCACACTGCAGACAGCTGCCCTCTGCAATTGTATACCTCTGTAAACTATCACCAATTACCAAAAGTTCTGGGAATATTGGATTTGGTTTAAACATGTTTAAACCTCTGAACTAAATCAGGTCTGTAAGTCAAAGTGACAATTTGAAACATCAAATCAGAGTGAATGCTTCCAAACAGATTTGATTTGGAATAATTCCAAAGTCTTTTTAGATGCTAAAGCTACCATAGCTAAGCTGTAAAAAATCAAGATTTTTTTAAATTTTTTTTATTTTTATTCATATTTATATGCCACCCTTCTCTGAAGACTCAGGGCGACTTACAATTTTTGGAGCGCAACCCAATGCGCTCAGCAATAGCCTTCATTCCATTGTATATGCCTGCTTATTACTAAGCGGCATTTTTACAAGGTCAGCTTATTGCCCGCAACAATCTTGGGTCCTCAATTTACCTACCCCGAGAGGATGGAAGGCTGAGTCAACCTTGAGCCTGGTGGGATTCGAGCCTGCACTAATTGCAGGCAGCTGGAATTAAGTGCTAGGCGTTTAACAGCCTGCACCACCAAGGCTCTTTTATATTGCACTTTTATATATAGTGCAATATAAAAAATGCAAAATAATTTTACTGCGGACCACTAACATTTTGGTGATCACCAGTTGGTGGCCACTGTTCTAATCCAGCCCCCTGCACAAGCAGGAAATTCTATACCATTTCAGACAAATGGTTATCCAATCTCTTCTCAAAAACTTCCAGTGTTGGAGCATTCACAACTTCTGGACGCAAGTCATTCCACTGATTAATTGTTCTAACTGTCAGGAAATTTCTCCTTAGTTCCAGGTTGCTTCTCTTCTTGATTAGTTTCCTTCCATTACTTCTTCTTCTGCCTTCAGGTGCATTGGAGAATAGGTTATCCCCTCTTCTTCATGGCTGCCCCCCTAATACTGGAAGGCTGCTATCATGTCACCCCTAGTCCTTGTTTTCCTTAAACTAGCCCAGGGGTCTGCAACCTTAAACACTCAAAGAGCTATTTGGACCTGTTTCCCACAGAAAAGAAAACACCGGGAGCCTCAAAACCTGGGTGGGCATGGCCAACTCAATATCAAGATGAGCCACCCAAAGTGAAAAGTATCTATTTTTACCATCTAATGGTTATCTAGATTGAAATATCGAATGCCGGCTGCCCTGTGCGAGCTCATAGGCAAGGACTCCTTGGGATTCCATCGGCGGCTCAGTGCCGATTGGTAATTTCCCGACGACGAGCCTTTTCTGTTGCGGCCCCTGACCTCTGGAACCAACTGCCTTTGGAGCTCCGCCTGGCCCCTGACCTCCGCACCTTTCGCCGTGAGCTAAAAACTTGGTTGTTTGATCAACCGGGCTGTGACCCCCTCGGGTTGGGATTGTTTTAATGGTTTTAGTTTATTATATTTGGACTTGTATTTAAATTTAATAGTTTTTTAAGTATTTATTGTATTATATTTTAATTGTGAGCCGCTCCGAGTCTTCGGAGATGGGGCGGCATACAAATGCAAATAATAAATAATAATAAAAAAAATTCAAATTGGGTACTCTTAGCGCTCTCTGTCTAGTCACTAGGAATTGACAGTGACTTGATGGTACATTATGCATCAATCAATCAGTGTGCAATAAGTGCACATGTATACTTTTTAAACTTCCGAGTTTGGCTCAAAAGCAATCACTCTAATTGTGATGTTTCATTTCATATTATTATTATTAATAATAATAAATTTATTATTATTAATAATAATAATAATACCCTCACATCCAGGACATAAACTGTTTCAACTCTTTCCCTCCCACTTGTGACTGTATGATTGTAACTTTGTTGCTTGTATACTTACGATTTATATTGACTGTTTCCTAGTATGATTTGATTGCTTATTGTACCCTATGACTATCATTAAGTGTCATACCTTATGGTTCTCGACTCCTGATGAATGTATCTTTTCTTTTATGTATACTGAGAGTATTTACACCAAGACAAATTCCTTGTATGTCCAATCACACTTGGCCAATAAAGCTATTCTATTCTATTCTATTCTATTCTATTCTATTCTATTCTATTCTATTTTTACGGGTCTGTATGTCTCTGAGTCAATTTTTAAGTCCTGGTGACCAATTTTCTTGGCAAGGTCTTTGGAAGTGATTCACCTTTGCCTTCTTCCTAGAAAATGACTAGCTTATGATTACCCAGCTTCCTTTGTCTCTAGGATGGGATTAGAACTGATGTTTCTAATATAATGCAATAACTACACCAAGTTCCTCATGTTATTTTGGATATTGTAAATTGAATTTTTGAATTGATCTATGATTTACACCACACTAAATCCTAGATTTGAATCAGATCAGATTCAGATTTATAAAAATATTAACAGGTATCTTAGGTTAATGCATATTTTTCAAATTCCTGTCCACAATCTCTATAATGTTCTTTATAGATTTTATGTCTACTAATCTTAATGGTACTTCACTATCTTCTAAGACATTCTCATAGTATCAGCTAGAAGCTCCCTTACATAGCAACGGTAACCAAGGCAATCATACTGTCTAATGTCCAGCACAAAGTAATAAGGTCTAATGGCCCATTCAATTTCATTACAATCTCACTCAATGATCATTCTTAAAAATACCATGACCAATAGACAAATATCACAATATAGCATATAGTGACACATATAAAATTACTTTTTAGTATGTCTTTAGGTTAAAGGAAAGTGGTTTCTCCAGATGTTATGGAACTAAACACTCAACATTCTTATTAGCAATCTTTCAGTAGACCAGTGTATATTGGATGTAATGCCATTTAGAAATCCACATTTTGTTTTATTTTCATTATTGATGCATCAGTTCTCTTCCTAGTTAGTAGAGCATAAGAAACTATTTTATATGACTTTACATTATTTCCCTGTCTACTTCTATATTGCTTATTCTCAGTGGCAATGCTCTCCAGGGTCTCACTGAAACATTGATGTTCTCACCATTACACTCCTCCCCCAATTAACTGTATGTAAATCAGTAGAAATACCAGAGCTAAATCTGGAGTAGAGCTTTGACATGCCCAGCATACATTCTACCCATTCCTTCACTTAAAATTATCCTTCTCCATAGCCATGAGTGTCAGGAAGTTGATATATTTTGCCTCCAGCATCTAAGGCAATGTGTTTCTGTATTCTGATTTCTTGGAGAATAACAGCATGAGAGAGCTTTTGCTTCAAGTCCTATGTAATGAACTTCATATAGGCTAGCTACTGTGGGAAAATGGATTAGATTTGCCTTTGGTGTCATTCAGCAAGGCTATATTTACTGCACTTTACTGTTGATTGCAATTGTGAAAGCTATATACTACCGTATATATGTGGATGGCTGTTTAGGCCACCAAATTTTGGTTGCAAGGTTTCAGATGATCATTAGATATTAGCAATGAACCAGGATGCTATTATCTTATGATTATGCAGAGTTTTGTAGCCCAGATTCAATACATAAATGCCATGAAGAATGAATTATCTTCCTTTGCTGTATAGTGTGATTAACCATACCTCCTAAAACCTGAATGTGGAAACATATAGCTTGTGTTTTAATTTTCTTTGTAAGCTCTCAATAAGGCTGTGTGAAATTATTTCAAAAGCTTCCCAGGTTTTTAGCACTTTGCTGATAAAGAGTAACAGGGGATAGCCAGAAATATTTTATAAGCTATCCGTGCTCCACGGATAGCTTGCTTAGGCTACTCATGAGTCTGCCAGGGATCATGGCAACTATGGGAGATAACTCATTTAATGAAGCATTTAACATATCACTTGTAATTATTTCTAATTAACACTAATTAAATGAGGATTAAATAAACAAGCAATATAATTTTGGAGATAAGGGATAATTAAATAATGTGAGCAACAGGACCAGTGCTAATTGAATCATACTATTATGATAATATTAAAAAAAACACCTGTGGGATATTTAAACTTCAACCAAATCATTTTAACAGCTCCAAACATTCTGTCAATTTTTATCTCCCCCCCAAGAGCGTTTCATGATGGATACCTTTGAAGATTTCAAACTTTTCTTCTTAATCTACCTCTGCCTTAATCTACCTCTGCCTTAATCTACTTTTCATTACAAATAAATAGAAAGAGAAAAAAATCTAGTTGTTACTTCTGGTTAATTCCTATCATTAGGATAAAAAAGAAGTTGATTCTCTGGTGATAATGTTTTGGAAACCACTGTTTTACCTGTAGTAAAACAGTCCAAATAAACTTTACAATGGAAAAAGTCCTGAAGCTTTGAAAAAAATGTATTTATCTAACAAGTCTGACTTTGATACTTCTGAAGATAGAAGTTCTGGAACAATGTAAGTTAGCTTTTACATATCCCTCCTGATAAATACAGAACATATAGTGGCTCTAATCTGTCTCTCTGCTTTATAGCTGGCCCTTATTTTCAGTTTAATGACTGTAGAAAGACTGTAGGAAGATGAGGTTGACAAGATACACAAGATCTGTTACCTAAGCAAAAGAGACAAGCATTATTTAAAAAAATCCATGAGATAATATTTAGAAACATTTTTTTAAGTAATGAGAATAGAAACAGCTCAAACAGATGCCTTCCAAGTTACCTGAACTATAAGAAGTAGGAAGAAGTACCAAACAATTAGACTTGCAAGACTGATGTCATCTCCACTAAGTAAACCAGATCAGGAAATCAACCGCACAGCAAGGCTGAAACTATTTTTTATTGAGATTGGCTTTAATAACATACTGAATGCTACAAAAACTCTAAAATATAGGTTTGGAGGATGGATTTTATATCAAGGAAGAAAAAAAAAATGAAACGCTGAATTGCTCAAAAACAGACTAGATCAGCATTTTTATTTATCTTGTCTAATCTATGACAACTTTTTTCCAGATGCATACCTCAAATCATCGTATCTATTGAGATTCTTAGTCATCTGGGTCCTGGTTGTCCCAAAGGTGTTTTTTCAAAAGTCAAGAGCACTTTGTTTTTTCTTTAAGAGACTTAGCTTTTCACCCTAGAAGCTTGGATGAGAGCTGAAAAAGCTTCTTAGATGAGAAGCAAAATGCCTTCATGGAAAAACAAAGTCTACTTGCCTTTTGAAAAAGTAGCTTTAGGGTCAAACTCACCATGTTAGAAGGATTCAAAATGCAAGGAAGATATTTACTTATGGGTTCTGATGAAAATGCACTCTGTGATTAAATAATACTGGGACATTTGAGGAAGTATCCTAAGACAATTAGTTCCATTTCTACTTTGGACTAAAGTGCTGTTGTTCTCCACTACCATAAAAGACCATAGCAAAAACCGGCAAAACACCTCAAAGTTGTAATCTGCTCACAAAGTCTGTAGTCAATAGTATCATGGAAGATTTGGGAGGTAGACTTTCTTGGATTGGATGTTCTTAGTATGCAAGGCCAAGTAAATTATTTTGGCATCTATGGAAGAATATTCCACACCTATTGCTTCCTCTTTCTAGAAATAAAATACAAGATTAATTGTAGTCATACTGCCACTTTTGGAAGCCATATTAGCACCAGAATTTTCCATGCTGCCACATTTTTGAGCCTGGGAAAATGGGAGGGGGGAATTTAGTGCCGTTTATGTGGTTAGACATAATAGCATTCTTCTTTAAAGTCAAGGCCATATTATTCCTGCACCTGGTTGAGGAATGGTTGAGAGGATGCCTCAAGTTGGGACAGATGGTGATTGGGGCATGTGATGGAATGATGGACAGGGAGTGGATTTGTAATTTTTTACTTATTGGAGGGAAACCCAGAATTTTCAGATTCAGATTTCCCAGATGTGCCAGTTTACTATTCTAATAAAAGGAAATTTTGAGAACATGTCTCTCTCAGAGTTATTTATTGGAGTTCAGTTTTTCTGGAATACTGACACATACATGAATCAATTGTTTTGGATGGTCATCTCATATTGTCTAATGTGGACATGGGACCACTCCACAGGAAAGGGAGAAAGGAAGCAAGAAGCAGCAATAAAAATGAAAAGATCTTTCATGGCTAAGTAGGCTAAAGAACTGAACCATGAAGAATACATATAGTAAGCTTCGTTAAAAGGCTAGACCAGGACTGTCAAACTCATGGCCTGTGGGCCAGATGCATCATGCGCTGGCCATGTCCAGTTTAGCAAAGGGGGGAGAAGTCACGATACATCACATGATGCTGCCATGATGATGTGAATTTGACATCCTTGGGCTAGAGAATGAAGCAAATGGTTTTCCACTGTTGCAAATGTCTGGTAGATTAAAATGTCAAGGAAAGAGGTTTAAAAGAGGAGACAAGCTTACTTGACAGTTAAAACAAATATATGAGAAACAAATGCATTCTGTATGCAACTTACAACAGTTCAGTTCATTTAGCGACCATTCAAAGTTACAATGACATTGAAAAATAGTGACTTCTTATGACTATTTTTCACACTTACGACTGTTGCAGCATCCCTATGGTCATGTGACCAAAATTTGGCTGCTTGGCAAATGACTCATAGTTATGATGGCTATGTGTCCTGGGCAGTGGTAGGATTCAATTTTTTTTTACTACCGGTTCTGTGGGTGTGGTTTGGTGGGCATGGCGTTGCTTGGTGGGCGTGACTTGGTGGGTGTGGTGGGGGAAGGTTACTGCAAAATTCCTATTCCCTCCCCACTCCTGGGAGAAGGATACTGCAAAATCGCATTCCCTTCCCACCTCACCTACCTGCTTTCCAGCTCCCTTCTCCTGTGCAGGGCAACAAAAGAAGACCCAGCCAATCAGCTGGGACTTGAGAGGCAGAGAATAGATTGGGGTGGGGCCAGTCAGAGGTGATATTTACAGGTTCTCCAAACTACTCAAAATTTCCACTACCGTTTCTCCAGAACTGGTCAGAACCTGCTGAATACCACCTCTGGTCCTGGGATTATGTGATCCCCTTTTGTGAACTTCTGACAAGCAAAGTCAATGGGGAAGCCAGATTCACTTAGCACACCTATACCACCTGTGATTCACTTAATAATTGTAGCAAGTAAGGTCGTAAGGTGGGGAAAAATTTACTTAATAAATATTTCACTTAGAAACAGAAATTTTGGATTCTATTGTGGTCATAAGTGAAGGACTATCTATACTCAGAAAAAGTATGCCAGTCAAGAACTAAATGTCAAAAACCCTTTCAAAAATCATCACTCTATGTTTCATTGACATATTAAATTTTTTGATCCAGAATTTTCCAGGGAATTTTTCCTTCAGTTAATCCTAACAATAATCCTATAAATTATGGTAGATTGGGAGACAGAGACTAGAAATTCACCTCTTACCTAAAGTGGAGAATTAGGACTTTGAACCTGTTTGTTAGAGTCTAAATCCAAAATAAATTTAGGCTGGAACTCAAGCTTTGAAGAACTATTAGACATTCTCTTCAGTGGTGGGGTTCAAATTATTTTACTACCGGTTCTATGGGTGTGGCTGGTGGGTGGGCGTGGCTTGGTGGGCATGGCTTGGTGGGTGTGGCAGGGGAAGGATACTGCAAAATCCCCATTCCCTCCCCACCCCACTAACCTGCTTTCCAGCTCTGTTCTCCTGTGCAGAGCAACAAAAGAAGACCTAGCCAATCAGCTGGGACTTGGGAGGCAGAGAATAGATGGGGGCGGGGCCAGTCAGAGGTGGTATTTGCCGGTTCTCCAAACTACTCAAAATTTCGGCTACTGGTTCTCCAGAACTGGTCAGAACCTGCTGAATACCACCTCTGATTCTCTTCTTCCCAAATTGACTTGTTTTCCCTGAATTTTTAATATACAGCATCTATCCTTATGCCATTTGGTACAAGGTATGACAGCTTTTCCATACCAGTGCTACTATTCTCGGATTTCATAGTGAATAGAAATTCTCATCTTAGGAGGTAGAATTATGCAATAACTGATGAAAATCATTACTTTTATAGCAGAATAAGTCATGTGAATTACTGTTACATTAAATGGCTTTCTCATTGAGGTTCTGTATTTATACAGATGAAATCTTGCTGTTTAGTAGATGATGGTATTTCTATGCTGCTGTTGGGCTCAGAGAAGCCCAAAGCAGTTTACAAAAGAACAATACAAATAATCTTAAAGAAAACCATCAATGTTAAAAGCAACAGTCCATAAAGATGTTTAAAATGCTATTTCTGCTTTTGAGAAAAAAAAGTTCATTTTAAAAAGCAATCAGAAAGGCAATCTAAATGCTATTGTCATTATCTTCCAAATGCCTGGGTGAACAGAATGTCATCAGTTGTTATCTGAAACCTAGCCATTTTTCTCTCATGAACAAAGGTTCCATAACTGGAATTTTGCCACTGAAAAATAAAAATAAAAAACCCTTTCTTGTTTTCTCCATGCTTTTTTTCTGCTCGCCCCCAAGAGTGATTTGTTTGTTTATTTCCATAAACAATTTATGCAAACATTTTGAAGAAATGTTTCTTCATCTGACTGTGGTAGGACACGATTCTCGCTTCAGAAGCAAGCTACTCTAAAGGAGGAGAGCTACTACAGCAAATACCTGCTGTTGAACCCTGTCTCAGCATACCATCTGGACCCATAACAGATACTCCTTAGTAGTCTGAATATAACAAGCAGAATTACAAAATAACAGACTCAGAAGGAACCTTGGAGGAAAAAGACAGATTCTAGGCTATCTTGGTACTGTCGGTCTAAGCACCTTGAACTGCATTCACAAGCCTATTGGTAAACAGTGGGACTCCCATAGCAGTGCTTTAACATGCTACTATCATGATTGACCACTGAACACACATGCTACTGCATCCTGTACCAACTGAAATTTTAAGCTGAATTTCCAAGGAAGACCCATGTAGAATGAATTACACCAATTTAATCTAGAGATTAGATTAGTTCAGACATTCCTGACAAATGCATGAAATTAAGTCCTTAATTCTCAGGTAAACTTGAGGAAGGATTACAGATAAGTGTTACCTTATTCTCATGATTGCTACTATAAGCCTCAAATCTCTATTGTTAACACTTTTTTCCTTCTCTCTCTTTTCCTTTTCTTCTCACAGTTAGTCTTGCTGAAATTAATCCATGTCATACAGTACTTTTCATCAGTGTTGGCACTTGAAGTCTACAGCTAGGTCTGAAAGAGGAACAGTGTTTAATTCTATACCTGCCACCAGTCCTCCAAAGTATATTGCACCTATCACAAGGTATTTATTTCCAATTGGAAGAGTGCCTGGAGAGATATCTCACACACTTCAGCACAGCAGATATTTTAATGTATGTGTTCCACAGCCTTTCTATTCCATAAGTAGAATGAAGTAAAAGGTCATCACTTACGTTGATATTACTTCCCCTTAACAAAAAACAACTGAATTCAATGTGAATGGTGTTCTTATCTGAACATTGGGAAATAACAAAAGAAGAACAGAAAAGGATCTGGTACATTTAGTTTTATATTGCTTACTATAATGAAATCCTAAATTTTTACATAAAATATATAACATTTTATTCTTTAAAATTTATAAAGAGTGATTAAAAGTCAATTAGTAGAGTTATCCTATGTTTTTGTTCAGATGTTCTGCTCAAAAGTGAAGGAGAGAGCTTTGGAAATTCAAATCAAATAATTAGATTGAGTTGGATAATTGCAAATCATTCCTAAATATATACAGATCTTTTCCAAATTAATTAAAACACCCACATCAGTTTTAATTATTTGGTTCCAATGTTTAAACAGAATTTGACCATCCTTCCAAATTGAATCCAAAATTAAAGTTACATTTCCCTAATTATCTGAGATTTACCAAGTAGTCTTTATCTTTCATTATTGATATAAGCCAACTTGATTTTTTTAAGGACAGAAAAGTAAGATGTGGATCAAATCAAACCAATCAATAATAAATCTAGCATTCTAATTCTCTTGTAATCAAAACATTGCAGAAAATGTGGGAGAGAAATTAGAAACTAGATTCTGAACTTTCATCTTCCCATAATGACTTCATGTCATGCTTTTCTCTGCTGTTCTTTCTCTTTATCTCACTACCTAGTAATCCCAAAGCTTTTAAAACTGCCACTAAGAGATTATTATATGCTCCTCATTGTGGTCACGTTCCTATGAGAGCATACCAGAAGAACACATGTGACTCCCATTACATCTATCTGTTTGCAATCTTTGGGGAAACAAGTCTTGCAGCATGCCTTGTATATTGTTCACATCTCCTCATCTTGTTGTGGCACTAATATATCCAATAAATGGTAATTCATTGGAGATGGGGACAGAGATATAAGGGCAGTTTTAAATGAGCTTTCAGCAAATTGGTTTTCAGTTGAGTCTCTTGGTGAGCTTACTTGGTGACAATGGCAGGCAGCAATGCACAGAAAGCCATAAGTTCAATAGAAACAGTAGCAAGTTCTTTTTTGGATCATGAATTCAGTGAATCAAACTAAATTAGATTCAATATTCAATTTAATCTGATAAGCATGCATAGATCATGCTCCCAAGTCTCTGAATCAATGCAAAAGCGGATGATTTAATTTGATGCACTGAACAATGTTGGTGATTTGCTTTGGAGGTTCAGTTTGAAAGGATGATCACTGAATGAAACATGATGCATTTCTCCTGGCAACAATCTCTGTTGTGTCTTGCCAAAACAAGGTACATGCTGTATAAATAAGATGATAAATGAGAAGAGTACATCTAATTTTCCCCCACCAGTTTTCAATATTCCAAATAAGGAGTATCTGTTCTTTCAAAAAAAAATGTATATGGAGTGTGATCTTCCTGCATTTATTTCATTTTGAGGCATCCAAGACATCCTGTCTTTCTTTGTACAATACTTTCTCTAACATTAAATTTTCCTGGCCTCAACTGCTTCAGTTAAATTCTGAGAGAAATTCTGAGTGAACCCTTTCCCCCCTCCATTCCCACATTTAGAGATCTAGGCAGCTCAGTGTGATTAATAAAATGTCTAAAAATTCTAGAAACAAATGCAAAATAGCAGCATCATAGATATTTTGAAAACAATTTTAAAATAAAGTAGAATGTATCTAATAGAAATTTATTCATTAAAATTTTATCACACACTTTTTGGGGGGAGCATCTGTTTTTTCTCTCTAACTTTGCTGTATTTTCCAATTTATTCTTTCAGTGTTGTTGTTACTATTCCATTAGTCTCTTTTCCTCTGTTTCCTGTATAGATTATACACAAGCATGCAAGGTGAGAAAATTACACAAAAGAATCAAAATAGCTGCAAAATTCTCAGGCTAAATTTTAATGAAAAAGGAAGAAGTAACTTTTCTTTTTTTTTGGTTAAAACGCTTCGATCCATGACATGAATACTTGATTTGGATTAAATGGAGAGCACGTTTCACAAAATGATCCATTGTGTCTGCTCAATTTCAGGGAACATTCAAAACAAGGAATCATTCAGAAACTGCATGAAGATTATTTGTGGTGCACATTTAAGTGGTCTTACTAAATTATATATTTTTTCCAATAGGCCTCTCTGACAACATAACATAAAGTTAGTCTTTCACTGAAGTTCTTAACTATTTGAAGTTGATCTGCCAACAGAGGACTTTGAGAATTTAGATGTGTGACAGTCATTCTGAAATTTAACTTTTTGCACTCAGTAGATCATCTGAATCTTCTTTTTCATGTCCTTGATTATTACTATTAAGAGAAACATCCAGTAGTATGACTTAATTTATTTTCAAAGATATAGTAAACATATTGTTACTTAACATCAGAAAAGCCAATATGTTGTAACAGTTATATAACCAAAGAAGGGTAAAAAAAATTACTTATTTTGTGTGAGTATAATGTAATGTATTTTTGTTTATTGGTTGTGTACTTATTTCTGTGTAAAGTTTTATCTAGCATGTGCAACTTTCTACTCATTGAATTTGTATCACAAACTTCAGAAACTTGCAATTTCTGAAGAATACCTCCATTTGGATGTAAACATTGCTTTGAAAGAATTTTAAAGTGGGTTTTCATCTGTTCATCTTTTCATCATTTTCATTGTTGCAGCTGAAAACAGAACCTGGTCAGGCTGCATGTGGTTTCTCCAAGCTCCATTTTTGTTGGCAGAGGGCTGCAGGAGACTGTCACAGCCAAAAATGACCCTGGGCTGTTCATGGGTGGCCAGAGGTCATATTCAGCAGGTTCTGTCCAGTTCAGAAGAACCAGTAGCAGAAATTTTGAGTAGTTTGGAGAACCGGCAAATACCACCTCTGACTGACCCTGTCCCCATCTATTCTCTGCCTCCCAAGTCCCAGCTGATCGGCTAAGTCTTCTTTCGTTGCCCTGCACAGGAGAACAGAGCTGGAAAGCAGGTTAGTGGGGTGGGGAGGGAATGGGAATTTTGCAGTAACCTTCCCCTGGAGTGGGGTGGGAATGGAGATTTTTCAGTATCTTTCCCCTGCCACACCCAGCAAGCCATGCCCACAGAACCGGTAGTAAATTTTTTTGAATCCCACCACTGGATGGCCTTCCTGAGCTCTGTTTTCATGGCAGAGGCACCATGGGATTGCTCTTTGCTGTTTCCAGGGCAGACCCATGATCCAGATCTAAGCATCCCATGGGCCAGATCCAGCCCCTGGGCCTTGAGTTTGACACCCCTGCTCTATACTTACAAAGATGAGAATCCTGAAAATCATGGTATTCTCTCTATGGAAGCAAAAGTTACAATTTAAAGAAGCAGGATTGAAAGCAGTGGATCATTGAATAAATCAATAATCAAAGTTTTCCCTTGATGCATAAATGACCAGGCTGAAGTCATCCTACTTTGGACACATTATACAAAGACTGAACTATCTGATAAAGATTCTAATGTTGGGAAGGGTGAAAGAAAAGAAACAAAAAGTTTGTTCAGGAGAATGATGGATGGACTCAATTAGTGGCAATGAGTGCACTTAATGAGTTCTCTCATTCAAGGAGAGAATCCAACCTAGATCTAAGGAGAAAATTCCTAACAGAACAATTAATTAGTGGAACGACTTGCCTTCAAAAGTTGTGGGTACTCCACTATTGGAAATTTTTAAGACATTGGAAAACAATTTGTCTGAAATGGTATAAGGTTTCCTGCTTGAGCAGGGGATTGTCAACTCATAAAACATTTTCTATACATGTTTTATAGTTGTCAACAGAAAGAAGTGAGGGGAGTTTCAAAGAGCAGGCAGCAGTGTGGAATCGAAAGTACATTCCATTCATGTTTTCTTCAGAGACTGATTAGATGATTGAAGCTTCTACCGTGCAAAAATTTAACTGGAGAGCATGATTGATGATATTTGGCTTACTGACATGTTTCGTTGGAGATTATGAATTATGATACACCAAGATGAGTGGAGGGAAAAGCAATGTCAAGGGTGACAGTGAATTACGTGCCTCAGACTCAGCTACACCCAGGTGATGCCGACATGTTGAATTCCAATAAATCCTTTGAAGTTTTGGGAGTCTGGCTCGAGACTCATGATTTAACTGGGGTAACTGCCAGAATCCTGACAGAGGTTGGACTAGAAGAGGAGTAGAAGACCTCCCAGGTTCTTTCCAATCCTGCTATTCTGTTATTCTGCCCTGTTGGGATACTTGAAAGAATAGGTTATGGACAGATCATCATGAAGAAAATCTATGGGGCTGCTAGAAATAAAAATAATAATTTGATACCACATAATCAAGGGTGGGCTGTGGGGGGTTTGCAAGGGTTTGGGAGATCCTCTAGCTAAGATTCTGCACAGTTCAGAGAACCCTCAAATCCCACTCCTGGCTGGCCCCGCCCCGCCCTGCCCACCCCACCCCTCCCCTCCCCTCCCAGGAATTTCCCCATGGCCCATTTTAGATGCAGGAAAGTGCAGGGTGCATGCAGGGGCTCAGGGAAGGTGAAAAATGGACCTCCCAGAAGTTTGGGAAGGCTGGAACAGGCCTGTTTCTGGCTTCCAGAGAGCCTCCGGAGTCTTGGGAGGCCAGTTTTGCCGTCCAGGAGGCTTGAGGAAAGCCTCTGGAGCCCGGGAGGGCAACATTCCCCCCTTGCCATGGTGCAGGAGGCCAACTAGGCCACTCCCACCATGGCCACACTCACCCAGCAACCAGGCAGAGAACCCATTGCTAAAATTTTTGAAGCCTTCTACTCACATAATCAACCAACCAACCAATAAAAATCCCTAAAATACAAACCTGAATATTGATCTGAATATTGAAATTGAAACACTAGTCCAATTTACACTAGCTATAAATGCTGGAATTAGAACTTCAATACATTTCGGCAAGCATCAGTTGGAAAATATTGTGCTCTGAGGTCTACTTGTCCATGTACCTGGGTAACAATCCTACAAAGAATGAATCATGATGTAAAACATGGAGCTTAAATATCTGTGTTAGATGCCAGGAAGCAAAAATGTAAGGCCAAGTTTTGTAACATTATACTCAGTATGTTACATCATAAATTTGTAGCAATCTGTACTTGCAGAGTTTACACCTGAAACTAAAACACACACTCAAAAGAATCTTTTCTGTCTTCCAGTAACATGTGTAATAATCAGTTTGAGCTACTAGGGCTACATTTTAGTTTTCCTAAAAAATTCCCTCTTGTCTCAAGGCAGAAATAACAACAGTAATTTTTTTTACTGCAGGTATCAGTTCTGCTGGCCATTGTGAGTTGATAATTACCCCTTTTATTGACCTAAATGTGCATAATAAGAATAATGTAATTTCAAATATAAATCAAATACTTTTTACATGAATATTTTAAAAGATCATCTGCAGGAAGATAACTGCTTTTCTTCAAAAATTAATTTAAAAAAGAGTTTGAAATTTTCAGAGTGAAACTTAGCAGTTATGGCCATTGATGAAATAAGTACCAAGTGGATAACACAAGCAAAATACCAAAGTAAGTATTTTGTCTCTGTGCCCAGCAGTGTACTTCATTGGATTATTGTTTTCAAAGAATAATGTATGGGTGATATATTCTGCACAATGTCTATCAACTTTTTGAATATTTTCAAAACAGCACACCCAGGGAGTAAGGAAGGTGTAAGGAAGGTATACATATAGCTTAAAGTCTAAAAATTTAAAAAAATATTTATAGCTGTTCAACATATGCACTTCTGTCTATTAAAACCCACTTGTTTCTTTTATAAGCAGAAACTAAAGAAAATATAAAATTAATTGCAGTTCTACTATGGGAGTGATATTGTTTCTATATTACAGAATGCACTAAATATTCTGAAGTTCAGATGTTTATTTAGATTTTATCTTCCCTTAGTAAAGAGCTTTTGGGATGTAGGTAAACCATTAGAGGAAAACTGCTTGCCAGACCTGTATGCTACTTTGATATGCCTTTGTCCACACAACAAATCAGCAAAGACTCCCTCTTTGAGAGAGATAGGCAGTCTAGAAATCTTATATATATTATATATTATATATATATATATATATATATATATATATATATATATATATATATATATGTGTGTGTGTGTGTGTGTGTGTGTGTGTGTGTGTGTTCCAGAATAATTCTGGAACGCCTCGAGCAATTTCAACCAAACTTGGTACATAGATGACTTACCCTCTGGAAAAAAATACTGTGCGGGTAGGACACCCCTAATACCCCTTGGGGTGTGTGTACCTTAAAATGGCTTCTACTGTACAGCACAGTGGATTTGCCATGGTAATGGCTTCAAAGTACTCCACAAGGGAACTCCCTCTCAGCCCTCCAAGGAAATGTCAGGTGATTGGCCAAGTGCAATCAAAAAAATGAAAAAAAATGAAATACCAGTGTAGACAAGAAACTCCTAAGGAGAGGAATAGAAGACTTGTGATGCTGCGCAAGAGACAGTACAACAGCGTAAGTTCCAACTACAGGATTTTCCTGTCTACTACATGATTGGGATAAATAAATACCCGGGCAACACTGGGTTATTGGTTAGTAAGAAATATAAACAAACAAACAAGTAAAGTTTTCTATTATTGTAGCCCTTGTCAACTCGTGAAGCTTTCCTGTCCTTCTCGTGAGTTGCCACAGGCAGAGGGATGGGAAATCATGCCTCACAGCTGCCCCAAGGAATTTACACCTCAGTCAAAATAAAACACATCCTAGCCACCTGAAGTCAAGGCCATCACCATGGAGATCAGAAATGGTTGAGGGGAGTGACTTCTACGACCCGTGAAATTGCTTTATTGGGGAATGTGACTGATAACACACTTTGGGGGAAGAAGAAGCAACAGGGTCAGAGGCAAGACGCAAACTGGGAGAAGTCAGAGCTGGCTTCACTTAGATTGTGGCAACATGGCGCTTCTAATAAATGAATGGATTTTTCTTTCTAAATGGTTTGAGGCTCCTGATTTTATTAGGGCATTGGTTGGAACCCTGACAGCCCTATTTCAAATCCTTTAAAGACTAACAAAGGAAATCATGGCATAAATTTGTATTTTAACAGCCCAATATTCAAACTTGTATTTTTTGTGTTACAGTGTTACTGAGCCAATTTTATTTTTATAACATCCTTGGGGAAAAAAACATGATCTCTGCCTCTGCCAAAATATCTTATGCACATGGTTAATGTAGTGAAGAAAGTTTAATTGAATTTAATGCAATTTTCTTTTTGGGATATACATATAATTGCAGCTCAGAAAAGTGTATTTTAAGATTAAAAATATGGAAATATCTAACTCTGCAATAATCATTTCTTTGATATTGTCAAGAACTAAAGATGAGATCTTTTACACTAAAGGATATATTTCACTAGACCACCACACAACTTCACAATATTTTTACCACCACATGAAAGATTAGAAGTTATCATGGGATAAACCACGTTAGAAACTGCACAATTGTAATAGGCCTAGGCAAAGCAAGAGAGATAGGCAAGAACAATTCGAACTGACAAGTTTATACAGAAAATTATATTAGAGAAGTACCTACTTTCTTCCAAAATGGAACTCAGCATTTTTGGACCTGTCGACTGAGAGAGAGATTTACAATGAACATTGCAATAGAGTAAGTGTCTGGAGGCAGATTGACCATTAAATTGCAGGTGTGCTAAACTAGAAAGCACAAGCAAATAGGGCACAAAGAAACATTATTTTGTTAAAAGTTTAGAAAAAGTAAGCATATGAATTTAGCTTATGTTAGCAACCCAGGGTAATATTATTGTTTGATTTATGCAACAAATATTCACAAAACATATGCAGAGATTGCATTTTAAATTGTATGGTATGTCTCTCCCATAACTACTCTTATGAAAAGTCTCCAGACTTGGGTAATGCATAGCTTTTATTGTAAAACGAATTATCCATTTAATCTGATGTTATTGTTTGATAGTTTTATTTCTTTTTAATGTTTTAATAAATATTGTATTGCATGCAATATGCTTCCTTGTTCATTCTTTTTATTACTAAAGTCAATATACTTGTGATAAATAAGAATGTAAAACTTCTATCTGAAAAGTATCTCTAATAGAACACAGTTCAAAATTCAGACTGAAAAAAGTCCCAGAGATGTTTGTGCCTAGAAGCAATTGAGTTAAACTCAATTGAGAACAATGAAAGCAATGGTGAAAAAGACCCATGACAAGTTTGCAAACTTGCAAACTATCTAAGGGTGATTCCACACTGCAGCCTTGAGTTGTTCTTGAGCGGTCCTTGGTGCTCTCTGAGCTTGCTTGTTTTCTTGCAGGCATTTGATTATCCATTTGTTGCTTTTTGGGCTGGGTGGATAGTTTCTTTTGCATAGTGTATAGATGTTGTTAATATCTATCTGTCTATTGATGGCTGATTTGTCAGAGTGCCAAGGTTCTAGAAATTCCCTGGAATTTTTGGACTTGGCTTGGTCTAGGATTGTCACATTTTTTCCCAGTTGAAACTATCATTAAATCTGTCTATATGTTGTGAAATTAAAGATGATGAAAATTTCTTAAATTTTTTTCTTGTTAAAAAACAAGAAAGTCCAGATGGCTCTTGAAAAAGTACCTTTGGTTAAGAACAATTAATCTGAATTAGAAAGTTTTAGCAGTGGTTAACCAGGCATTCAGACTGGACTGCCCTAGACTTAAATACACCATATTGAACAATTCTGCTACTCCTGTGCCTCCCACCTCACCAGGCATTCGTACAAGGGATGTGTTGTCTGTATCCATATGGTAAACCTCTTCTTTCCTCTTTTCACTTCTCCTCTCCTCAAAGTCACTGGGACAAACTAGAGAGACTGTCTGAAAAATAGATCTCTGGAGTCTTTTCCACTCTTCTAGAAAGGAGAGAATCAAAATATGTCCTCATTCTCAAAGTGAAAATTGGGATCTTGCCATTTGGCCATATTTCTTTCTCCCTCCTCCCTTTATTCCAGGGCTGTCAAACTCCTGGACTGTGAGCTCAATGCGTCATGTGCTGGCCACGCCCATGCCCAGTTTAGCAAAGGGGAAAAAGTCCCGATACATCACGTGATGCTGCCATGACAAGGTGAGTTTGACACCCCTGCTCTGTGCCCTTGAAAGGTTCTGTTTTAGTTTGAATAGAAATTTATGAATAAAGAAGAGCAGAGCTTACGTATTGTAACATTAAAAAATTATGAAGGGTTTCAGGAATTGGGTATGTCTAGTCTAATGAAAAGAAGGACTTGGGGAGACATGATAGCAGTGTTCCAATATCTCTGTGGCTGCCACAAAGAAGAAGGAGTCAAGCTATTCTCCAAAGCACCCGAGGGCAGGACAAGAAACAATGGGTGGAAACTAATCAAGGACAGAAGCAACTCAGAACTAAGGAGAAATTTCCTGACGGTTAGAACAATTAATCAGTGGAACAATTTGTCTCCAGAAGTTGTGAATGCTCCAACACTGGGAGTTTTTAAAAAGATGTTGGATCACCATTTGTCTGAAGTGATGTAGGGTTTTCTGCCTAGAGAGGGGGATTGGACTAGAAAACCTCCAACATCCCTTCCAACTCTGTTATTCTATTCTATTCTATTCTAT
This sequence comes from Naja naja, assembly GCA_009733165.1. Taxonomy (NCBI): domain Eukaryota; kingdom Metazoa; phylum Chordata; class Lepidosauria; order Squamata; family Elapidae; genus Naja; species Naja naja. The sequence goes on from CM019151.1 coordinate 165,351,090, forward strand.
TCTATTCTATTCTATTCTATTCTATTCTATTCCATTCTATTCTATTCTATTCTATTCTATCCTCCACATATCCTTCTCATTTCCTCCTCCTACATCCTCCTCCTCCTTTTCTTAGATTTGATTTCAGCCCTTCAAGAAATAATGATAGAAGGAACAATTAATTATTTAGTAAAATGTGTACTGAGGAAAAGTAAGGCATCACTTCAATAATGAATTTATTACAAAAAAGAAGAATTTCACCAATTCAAATAAGAATAAATTGGAGGTTCAGGGACCTAGGTCCTAAATGAATCTGTACAGGAAGGGGAACACTTAAACCTAGTTTTGTCATGAAGCAGTACAACACAGGCTGAAGTGGCATTTGTAGGTGGTTGGAGAATGTGTAAAAGAAGATCTTAGATATTCTTGTCCTCCAATAATGGGGCAATCTGGCAGTGTGCAAATATGCTTACAGTCAATACTGTTAGTCAAGAGAAAGAGCCTATTTGGGGCAGGGGGTTAGTTGGAAAAATGCTTGATCAAATGAACATGGCTTCTGTTCATCTTATTAAACATCTACATATTCTTAAATTTGTACCTCTATGCCATCTTGCCTTTAAAAACCTGGGAGTCACGCAATCACATATCTGAAAGGGCACCAGCTTGGGGAGAGCTCCTGTATCCTTTTTCACAATGAAGCTTTTCCTGTGTGCTTTGAAACCCGCTTTATTTTTGCCAGTTAACATTGTTTAGGTGATGATGGATATTCAGATATTTAGTAATGTGAATTCAGTTTGGGTTCTTGGTGCATCTAAAAATTTAGTCTTGTGGGGGTGTTTTTGGAGAAAATAATCTTGAAACAAATAGTAAATGGTTGCCCTTCTACAAAGCAGATGTTCTATCTCTATTCTGCCTAAAATGAGTACTTTAGGGCATGACAACAAAGGGCACAATTTAAAAACAATGGATTAAAAGTAAAATCCTCAAGTGAATAAAGAACTTATAGTTATGCAATTCTACTGACACACAATACAATGGTTATAATCATGTTGACTAATCCTTTTTCATAAAAGATTCATAGCTTGCATGAACCCAACTCTATATTTTACTTACTTTTAAACCTTTCAAGTCATTATTGGATCTTCCAACCTTATTCCCAGTTGACTGTGAAATTGTTTTCACTGGCCTTGGATGGCTTTCATTACATAAGTAAAGGTTATCAATTGAAATATGTTTTACACACTTGAATGCCTTGTGAATTTAAAAGTTTTACACAAAGTTGAGGACAAAGCTTAGCCAAAACTAAGGGCTTTCTTTCTTTCTTTCTTTCTTTCTTTCTTTCTTTCTTTCTTTCTTTCTTTCTTTCTTTCTTTCTTTCATACCATTTTATTTCAGTGGTGTATCTTTAAACACTTTTTATACATCTAAGCTTAGAAATGTTATCAAAATGCCAGAACACAAGAACTTTACTCATCATGGAATATGTACTGACTTTGTATTCTGGTGTAGCTCTACTCCCCACTGATGTTATGGTAATAGCAGTAGCAATAGCACTTAGATTTATATACTGCTTCATAAGTGTTTTGCAGCCCTTTCTAAGCAGTTTACAGAGTCACATTTTGCTTCCAACAATCTGGATCCTCATTTTATTGACCACAAAAGGATGGAAGGCTGAGTCAACATTGACAGGGTCAGAACTGAACTCTGGTAGTGAACAGTGAGTTAGCCTGCAATACTTCATCACTAATGATGGTAGTGGTAGTGGCTGTAATGGTAGTGGCTACTTGCATTTCTGGGAAGAGTGTACTGTAAGGGGAAACAAAAAACTAGACTTCCACATATGCTAATAAGATATACCATTTTATCCACATCACCATGATGCCTGCATAAATCTAATGTTATTTCAGTGTCATAGCTGAGGTCAGGGGTCTTTTCCTGAGATACTAATGTATAATAATGCCTGAAGAAAGACTTATCATATTTGAACTGCAACAATCCAGTGACAAGGCTAGATATCTGGTCTAATGGTCAGTCAGAGGAATTCTAATTTCTTCTGTTGACAGAGAAGCAGGTAAGGATGATTTGGTTCTTTAACATAACAAGTTGTTGCATCATATGGAAATTTGTCCTGACTGTTTTCACATAAAAGACTCTAGAAAGAGTGCAGAGAAGATGACTAAAAGCCTCAAAAATAAGGTATGAAGAACAGTTGCAGGAATTGGGTAAGTCTAGTCTAATGAAAAGAAGGATTAGGGGAGACATGAAAACAGTGTTCCAATATCTAAGATACTGCAACGAAGAAGAGGGGGTCAACCTATTCTCCAAACCACTTGAAGTCAGGACAAGAAGCAATGAACAGAAACTAATCAATGAAAGAACCAACCTAGAACTAAGGAGAAATTTTCTGAAAGTCAGAACAATTAGTCAGTGAAATGACTTGCCTTCAGAAGTTATGGGTGTTCCAACATTGCGGTTTTTAAGAAGAGATTGGACAACCATTTGTCTAATATGGTATAGAATTTCCTGCTTGAGCAGGGAGTCGGACTAGAGGATCTTCAGGGTCACTTCCAACTCTGTTATTCTGTTATTACTGAAGAATTGCTATAAAAGTGTAGTGATATTACACAAACCTTGCAGGTCAGCATATTATCATTAATGTTCTGATACAAAACTTGTCAAAAATGCTTTACAGGAAGAGGAGGAGTGAGTAAGATACATCTCCTTTTATTTCCTACTACACCAACTCAGATTAAAGCAAATAGAAAGATAGTGTTATGATTGTTTAACACTTTGTTTATTTATTTATTTATTCATTCATTTATTTATTTATTAGATTTATATCCCACCTCACTTCCCCCAAAGGAGAACTCGAGGCGGCGTACAAAAGGATAAAAACAATTTCTATACAATATAAAAACAAGAAACTCATTCATACCAACCCAAAACATACACGGGGGAAAAGCAAAATCTCAAGATCTCAATACCATGCCCGCTGACAAAGCCAGGTCTTAACGGCTTTGCGGAAGGCAAGTAGATTTGGGATGGTTCTAATCTCCGTGGGGAGCATATTCCAGAGGGACGGTGCCGCTACAGAGAAGGCCCTATCATGATAAAAATTGGTAGATTACCTATTATTAAGACAAAATGTTAGATTACCTAATGAATACATTGTAAAAATAAGCAACCATAGCTAAAGAGTTCAAAACCTTTATTTTAGGAGAAATAGACCTAGAACATGATGGCAGGTATGCCATGTACAGAATACTAAATAAACATTTCAGGTCAATCTGGAATTGACTTCAGATGCATCTTTGTGTGAGGTTATTTTAGACATTGATATATATTCCCATTGATTAAACTGCCTTCTGTCTAATGGCAGACTTATGTGTTTTTTTTTCAGTCAAAAGCATAAAGTATCCTATAAATTATAAAGCAGTTATTGTATAACTATTTTATAGTTAATTATATTGCATAAAAATACTGCAACCAATATTGGTCACCATACTACAAAAAAGATGCTGAGAAAAAGTTCAAAGAAGATCAACTAAGATGATCAAAGGCCTGGAGGTTAAACCATATGAAGAATGGTTACTGGTTTTGGGTTTGGCCAGTCTAAAGAAAAGAAGAACTAGGGGTGACATGATAGTAATAATCAAGTATTTGAGGAGCTGTTACAAAGAAGAGAGGGTCAAATTATTCTCGAAAGTGCTGGAGGGCAGAACAAGAAGCAATGTTGGAAACAGAGAAGCAATCTGGAATTAAGGTGAGAGTGATTAACCAGTGGAACAGCTTGCCTTAAGAATTTGTGGGCGCTCCATTACTGGAGGTTTTTAAGAAGAGACTAGATCAGCCGTGGGCAAACTACGGCCCGGGGGCCGGATCCGGCCCATTCGGCTGTTCTATCCGGCCCGCAGAGCCGAAAGAGTGGAGGGTTCTCTTGCTCTCCCAGAAGGCTACGTGAAGTAATCTAACTTTGAATTTATATTAGTTCACACAAACACTCCATCCATGCTTTTGTTCCAGCCCTCCGGTCCAGTTTAAGAACCCATTGTGGCCCTCGAGTCCAAAAGTTTGCCCACCCCTGGACTAGACAGTCACTTGTCTGAAATGGTATAGGTGTTCCTGCTTGAGCAGGGGGCTGGGTTAGAAGACATCCAAGGTCCCTTCCAGCTCTATTTGATTCTAAATTCTAAATATAGAAAGCCAGTTCAGTTTATTTGTAGGTATATTAGTATGTTTGTTTGGGGTACAAGTATGTGTGTGTTTAGCAATACTTAATATAAAAAAATAACAGATTGAAAATCAGTTGAGGTAATGTGACAGTAGACATCTTATACCTATTTTCTTTTCATGTATTGTTTACAGTGAATTTCATGTTTATATTTCATTGATAATGCCATTATTGCACATCAAGAGTCCTGTTTAAATTATGCATACATTTGATCATGCAGTCTTTAACTTGTTCAGTCTCTGAATTTCATTTCAGCAGCAACTTGGGCCTTGGTGGTGCAGGCTGTTAATAGCCTAGCACTTAGTTCCAGCTGCCTGTAATTATTGCAGGCTCAAATCCCACCAGGCTCAAGGTTGACTCAGCCTTCCATCCTCTCGGGGTAGGTAAACTGAGGACCCAAGATTGTTGGGGGAAATAAGCTGACTTTGTAAAAATGCCGCTTAGTAATAAGCAGGCATATACAATGGAAGGAAGGCTATTGCTGAGCGCATTGGGTTGTATCCCAAAAATTGTAAGCCGCCCTGAGTCTCCGGAGAAGGGTGGGATATAAATATGAATAAAAAATAAAAATAAAAATAAAAATAAAAAACTTATAAACTCTTAAAGGTATCTGCATTTGTTTAATATAAATAATTCAATTTCAATCCAATTTCTGAAAATAACACAGATAGCTTCTTTAAATCCTCCTGGACAATAATATTTATTTGGATATACTGAAGCCACAAAAGTATTTTGAACAGTAATTTTATTAAGTATTACAATTTAAAAGATACAAACTAATACAAATTAAAAAAGAAAAAGAAAAGAAGAAAAGAAAGACTATAGTAAAGAAAATGAAAATAAAAAATGACTTCCCAGTTCAACATAAGAATAAATAATTTCACCTTTTCTTAAAGTACAACAAATGATATCTTCTTTCTATATACCATCTCTTATCTATAAACAAATTCTTAAATCCTCATTTTTTCAGTGTTGCTAAGCAAAAATCCTTTAAGGGTTATCAGAGATAACATGAATATATCTATTTTAATCTTCATCAAATAGAGCAATGTTATATTCCTTCCTTTGAACAATCATATATTTAGTCTTTTCAAACAATTTCATACAAGTTAATTTCATTTTTTTATTTGTTCCTTCTCACAAAATTCTTTAAAGCTTTATCAAGCCTCTTTTGTAAATCCAATATCTGAAAATTATTCAGATCAGTCTCTTTGTGTATTATTTTTATATCCCTTTTAGCTATTCAGATATTAGCCAGTTTCTTTTGGTAGTCCACCACATCTTTTTCCATATCATTGTTGTAGCCTGTCATTTTCAAATTCACTTTCAGATCTGTCTCAGCCTTGTCTGATGAAACCTATTCTTTTTGCATAGCATCTTTTAAATATATCTATATATAACAGCAGACTTAAAATTAATTTCTGGGTCCATTGATTACACTTGTAAGCATTTTAAACAAGTTTTCTTTATGGATACATACATTTTTGCATGTCCATTACATAAATTTAAGGGAATAGATTTTCCCTGTCCAGTCATATCTGACTCCAGGGAGTGATGCTCATCTCTATTGCTTAGTCAAGAGACCAGAGGTGGGCTGCTGTCAGTTTGAACTGGTTCTGGTGAACCAGCTGACCCTGCCCCCGCCTGTTTTTCAGGCCATTTTCAGGCTGTTTTGGGGCCATTTTCAGGCTATTTTTCCGGCCATTTTCCAAAAATGGTCTGAAAATGGCCCCAAAACAGGCCAAAATTCAGGCCAAAAATGGGCAGGGGCTGGACCAGCCAGTGATGGGATTAACCCCAACTGGCTGAATCCTACCTACCTTGAGGCAAGTGGCCAGGAGACTTCTGGGTTTGATGAGTGACCCAGTTGGTTATGTGACCAAGTCACATGACCAACTGGCCACACCTACCCAGCCAGAGAATCGGTTGTTAAAAAATTTGCAGCCCACCACTGCAAAAGACCCAGTTTTGTTCAAAGACATTTTCATGGTCATGTAGCCAGCATGGCTATATGCCAAGGTTTATAGAACACTATTACCTTACCACCAAAGTGGTACCTCTTTTTCTACTCACACTCACCTGCTTTTGAATTGCTAGGTGGGCAGAAGCTGGGGCAGGTAACAGGAGCTAACCCATCATGCAGCACTCAGATCTTGAACCCAGGCTGTGTGTTTTCCAGCTGATAAACTCAGCATCTTTACCTGCTGAGCCATCATATCCCCCCATCCATTATGTAAGTTTCAGGATCCAATCTGGGTCAGTCACTGGGACCAGAGGTTTTGTCTTCTGAGCTTTTGGACTTATGCTGGAACCTACTTTCAGGAAACTTCTGTCTCTACTTCTCTTTATCTGCTAGAGAGAACTTCTTTGAGGATGAGCTCTAGCATGAATCCGAAAGCTCAGAAGACAAAGCCTCTGGTCCCAATGACTGACCCAGATTAGTTCCTGCAGCATTATCCTGGAACACACATACTGTATTTGTCTTCAGTCATTATGTAAATACTCATAATTAATGGTTTTTTGCACAACTATCATATAACTACTTTATTCAACACATCTTTATTGTAATGAAATACAATCAGCTCCAAACTAATTTTTTCATACAACCTTTTCAAATGTACATTGAATTTATATGTATATTTGACCATATATAATACATACATGCATACATACATACAAACATGCATGCATGCATGCATGCTTACATACATACATGCATGCATGCATGCATGCATACATACATACTGATTTGTATGTAACTTTCAAGAGTACAGCTGCCTCATGTGAACTTTTCCAGCAAAAATGATCTCCTTGTTGCAGTGGATGTTCACAGGGGAATCAACATAAGGGAAAGTGACGTCATGTGTAACATGTACCAGGAGCCTTGGTGGCACAGTAGATAGAATACATATTGCAGGCTAGCTCTGCCCACAGTCTGGAATTTGATGCTCATTGGGCTCAAAGTTGACTTAGCCTTCCATCCTTCCAAGCTTGGAAAAATGAGACCCAGATTGTTGGGGCAATATGATGATATTGTAAACCACTCAGAGAGTGCTGTAAAACACTATGAAGTGGTATATTGGTATCACTATCATAATAGCATCAAACAATAATTTGTATTATTTGTGTAATCATACGCATTAATACATTTTAGGAGCACTGTGGCTTCCAGTAGGCATCTCAGATTCTCTTTTGGTGGGCAGACCATGCTATTTAAAATGATATCTGTAGTGGGTTTTCAAAAATTCCTACCAGTGCATCTACATCTTATTTTCAGTTGATTTTATCCTTACAAAAAAGTTCACATCCCTATGACTGAATAGTACAGTGGAATGAAGGTCACCAAATTAAACACCTTAAAGACTGCACAAAGCTGATTTAATCACTATATCTACTCTTATAACATGATCATGTTATATTTTTCACTTTCCTCTCACTGGAGATATGGCATTTCTATGAATTTAATTTACACCTAATAATCTTCAAACATATTTGGATGAGTACAATGTATATTTGCATTTCACCCCAATTAAGTTCCATAAGGTCAGTTACTTGTATAATTTTCTTTTAAATTTGTTTCAATTGAACTTTCATCTGGAGCCTCCCCTCCCCTAATTAATTACTCAATTTATGAACACAGATTGCTACAGATTTTTTTCCCATATGTTGAAACAACACCATTAGTTGATAATGAATACAGTGAGAAGAGTCTTCTTATTCCGTTGTAGAAAAATACAAAGGCATTTCTCAACCCAAGGTCACTCAATGCATGAGTGACACTGGTACAAATTGTATATGAAACATCTGAAAGTTGGTTTCCACTTTCATTGCAGGCTATTTGTTGGCAGTGAGTGCCACAAACTAATTACAGCCTTTTCTGCAAAAACTGATTGGCTTTTATGTTGGCTACTTTCCAGTTCTCTGGAAGACAACCTTCTGGATATGCAAAATCTGTTTCTTGGAAAATAAATCAATAATGTCACATTTGTGTTGCCTTTAGGACATAAGAACATATAACATCTATTTTGCTTTCAGTTGATCAGTACATTCTAGAACTTGGTTGCCTGTAATATCAATTTGTTCTAGTTTCTCAGATTATATTTATAAAAAGCAGTCAGTTCCTCAATCTGGGACATTCAGACTTAAAATTATGCACAACCATAGATCCTGGCTTCAAGCAAACTGTATTTCAACTTAAGGAGCCCAGCATACATTGGAAATAATATGACCTTTCTCTCCAGAATACAGTGAGCACTATTTTGCTGTTGTATATTAAAGAGCATTATAAATTAATAATAAAACATGTCAACAAACATGGGTTCTATTTTTGCCTCTATATTCAAGCCAACCTCAGACAAGTCTGGATTTATAGCTGTGCTACCCTCCTTACTGATTGCTCCATTAGTTCTCCTCCCATCCTTAGATGAACTTGATTCTGTTCAAAATATTAATGATGCTTTTCTTTTCCATCAATAAAAGAGTTAAAAGGAAGTCTAAAGTGAAGATGCAACCAGCATTTTAAATAAGTGCAAAGGGCTTGAACAACATGCATGCTTATGATGTATAGTATTTAATTTGTTAATAATTTTCTGAGTTGATTAAAATATAGTGTTTAAGGTACAGCATCTTATGTTGATATACAGTTCTTAAAACACAGTCATTTAGAGAAGGACTGCTGAAAATCTTTTGGTGGTATATGGGGCATGGGTAAAAGGACTAGTTTTCTTCATAACAGCCATCACTTTCTGAAATGCTTCCTTATCAGATGTCACATCTAGCCCTCACCTTACTGTGATTCTAATTACATTAAATTATTTGTGTCCTGGCTGACAGATTGTGGGTATCAGTCTTGGGTTTTAAATTTGCATCTGCATATTGGTATTGAGTTACATTTAGATTTTGAGTTATGTTTTGTCTTTGTTTTGATATTTTGCTGCACAAAGTTCTTTGGACTGTGTGTGTGTGTGAGAGAGAGAGAGAAAGAGAGAGAGAGAGAGAGAGAGAGAGAGAGAGAGAGAGAGAGAGAGAGAGAGAGAGTTCACTTTCAAGTAAGTATTGCACGGTCAAGTCCCTTAAGTTCCATTTGTAGTGTTTCAGAAGTCATTTGCCATTATCTCCTTCTTCGAACTAAGAGAAAGTGACTAGCCCAAGGTCATCCAATTGGCTTTGTGACCAAAGCAGGGCTAGAATTTCTAGTCTCTCAGTTTCTAGCTTGGTGCTTTCACCACTACACATATCTCTCTCTTTCTCAACCTGATGAGTTTAAGAACTGTAAAATAAACAGATATAATTCTCCAAACACTTTATCCCCAGTAGTTATTCATTTATTGTCTTTAAAATTAAACTCACTTTATCTTAATTTCTTATATCTATGCATAAAACCCATATTATTTTCTTGGCAACAGTATGGGAAGGGTTTGCCATTGCCTTCTTCCAGATTTTTTCCTCTTATTTCCCAGTTTCAGTCCTAGATTTTCTGAGGGCTGCCATCCAAATTCTAACCAGCAATGGCCCTGCTTAGCCTTTCTGAAATCAGCTAAGCACATCTATTTGCTGTAACGTATTATTTTATGTTAGCCTTTCAGTTCAAGCAAGTGTTGAAAGTGGCTAAAAATGATCCAAATGCAGATAATAAAATTAATAGTGATAATTAATAATTAATAGTGATAATAATTACTATTAATACTTAATTAATTAGGAATTAACAGCCAGATGGAATGGTGTGGTGGCTTAGTGGTTAAGACGCTGGGTTTTCTGGCTGGGGTTTAGCTCCAGTCCTTGCCCCAGCTCCTGCTAACCTAGATGTTTGAAAGCATGCAAATGTGAGTAGATAAAAACTGCCACTTTGGTAGGAAAATAATAGCACTCCATAACGTCATGCTGGCCACATAACTGTGGAAATTTCTTCAGAACCATTGGCATTGACTCAATGGCTTTGAAATGGTGATAAGCACTGTCTCCTATAGTTGGTAACAGCTAGTGGAATAAAATCCACAGGGATTCCTTTTTTAAAAAATAGACTGGTAAAAGAATTTTACCTTGGCTACCCTCTGAAAATGAGAAGGATTTGGACTAAATGCAACTCCCAGTGAATGGAGTCAAAAGCCTGGGAGCAATTTTAGGAGAAAAATCCCATGTGACATTTTTAAGCCTCTATCTTTCCTGTAAATCTGCTTGTTTGGACAGGTTTGTAATGGAAACATAAGGTTTTCATATAGTCAGGCCTTTAACCAACTGGCCTTGGTTAGTTAGTGAAAGTTGATTAGTTGGACTGGGGATCCACTGCAGATCTTTTATTGAAAACTTACTATGGACTTGGTACATTGGATTGATTAGCAACTTTGCTGTTGTGTTTTGCTTTCATCTCTTTCTCATTTATTTATGTTTATACTTCCTCAGCTCTAACAGACTCCTGACAGTGTACAGCACAATGTATATAATAAAACACATACTAAATCTAGCTAGCATGATGCAGGCATCATCCAACAATAGGTTCTAATCATGGTAAGGATGCTTGGAGTTCCTGGATATGATACATGGTTTTATTAATAGAGCTACAAAAAAATATTAAAAACCTGCCAAAACTGGGGGTTTGTACTACACAATTTTATTCATGAAAGTGAATCTTTGGCAGAAATTCTCCAGAGGGTTCATACCACATTATTATTAATTATAATTGTAAAGAAGAGAAATGTCAAAATCCTAAATCAACTTTTTAAATATCTTTGTTTATACATTCAAGTAATATAAATGATAGGAGATTTAACACATGACATCACCACTTATTTGAGGTTCTTGTATGGTAATGTAAAGAAATTATGAGCCCAGTTAAAGGACAGTTTACATTACTTTCATAATGGGTTCTAAAATAAATATTATACCTATAAAATAAAGACAGCATCTAATCTTCTGGATTGGCATAGGAACCACCAGCCTGATATGGTTGTGGGATTCATGTGCTGTGAGGAAGATGAAAACTATGCAAGAGGTTCATCCTGGACAGGTCCCATCATAGGGTCAGACAAAGAGAGTATTTCCCACAAACAATATGCTGAGATGTAATTTACATAAACCCATACTAGTTTGGTCATCACCTTGGTCAACAAGGACCATGCTAGGTGTTGGAGTTCCTGGACATCTGGTGAAAAAAAGGTGCTGCAGGACTCAGGACAGTTGGATGACCAATCAGGGACAGCAGTTTCAGAACTAGTGGAAGACAAGGTATTTTATCCATTGCAAATAATCAAAGATAGAAAACAAAGAAATAATGACAGAATGGGTCACAGAAGCAGAATTGGAAAAAGAATTGCAAAGATATGGCAAAGAGATGGAAGCCTTGCCTGAAGTAACTAAGCTTAGAGGCAAATCTGGGGACTCGGCAGTAGAGAAAGCCAGCATAGCTATTGGATTGTTTTCATTCTGAAACCAGGTACCTTCTTCTCTTTCTCAGAAGGAACCAAAATCTTTAACTGAAGAACAGAAACAAAAAATAACTGAGTATATAAACAGCACAAAAGCAACAGAATAAGGTTGCCTGCACTGAAGCTTGTTCCAAAGAAACAGCTAGCACAAGCATTAAAATATACCAATACTGTAATATTAAATATAAGTACCAGCTCACTGCAAGAAACAAACTAATTCATGTACAGCATGGCCGCAGTTATAACTGAAAGCTTGGGATGCAAAATCAACAAACGGGAAAAATCCAAATAAGGCACTACCAAAATAGAAGATCATATTGGGAAATACAAATTTCAGATGCAAAACAAGCTAGAATAGATAAAAGAAAAGCTGAGAAGAAGACCAAAGATTAAGAAATATTACCTAGAAACCAGGAAGATTAAGGAAACACTAGAAATAATAAAATAATAAATGAATCATGTCCTTCATTCACTGCAATGTTGACAGACTTCGCTTACCAAGAAAAATAGATAGACGTAGAATGGTGCAAGTTCATCAGATGGTTGAAGAAAAAAAACGGTATTAGAAAACTATCTGAACAATAGGAAGTAGATGCACTGAAGCTAGTATACCAGGAATGTTTACTGAGTACTGAAGAGATTAGTGGCTTACAAGAAAAACCAAATGCAGAATAGAAAAGAGACATAACAAGACAAGGTGTGGCATGGCTAATACTGAAAAAAAAAACAAAGTAAATAATGCCAAGACCTGGAAATGGCTAGGAAAGCAGGAAAGTTGAAAAAAGAGACAAGAGATGTTAACTCTGGCTGCACGAGAGCAAATCTTAAAAACAAATGCATACAAAGCCAGAATTGAGAAGAGAGCAACTGGCAGCAAATGACACCTCTTCAAAGAAGCTGAAGAAACCTGGTTGCTATTGCAAGAAAATCACACAGGCAGACTACAAAGAACAGCATGACAAGGTAGCAACTATGGTGCATTGGAAGATCTACAAAAATACTATTTGCCTGCAGGCAAGAACTGGTGGGACCACAAAATAGATAAAGTAATAACAAATAAAAAAGCTAAACTGCTCTGCAATTTTAGAATTCAAACAGACAGGCAGCAGCTACATAGCACACCAGATAAGAAAGACAAAAAAGCTAGGATAGTGAATGTGGCAATACTTGGAGACAGCGGAATAGAAGAGAAAGAATTGAAGAAGATAAGAAAATACAAAGATTTGCAAACAGAGTGAAAGAACACAAAGGTAGTACCAATAGTAATAGGCACCTTGGGTGAAATCCATGCACTGCTTGAAAACATTGGCATTGACAAAATCAGCATTAGTCAATTGCAAAATGCAGCTTACATTATGCTTTAACAGCATACAGGAGAATTATTGAGTCTATCATCTGAACCTCTATAACTGTCTGGTTTGGTTCTGCAACCCATCAGGACAGACAAAGACTTCAGAGAATAATTAGGACTGCAGAAAAAACAATTACTGCCAACCTGCCTTCAATCGAGGACCTGTATACTGCACGAGTCAAACAGAGGGCTGTGAAAATATTTACAGACTCCTCACATTCCAGACATAAACTGTTTTAACTCCTTCCCTCGAAACGACGCTATAGAGCATTGCACACCAGAACATCTAGACACAAGGACAATTTTTTCCCCGAAAGCCATCACTCTGCTAAACAAATAATTCCCTGAACACTGTTCAACTATTTACAAAGTCTGCACTACTATTACTATTACTATTAATCTTCCCATCACTCCTTATCACCCATCCCCTCCCACTTGTGTCTGTATGATTGTAACTTTGTCAATTGTATCCTTACGATTTATTGGACTGTTTCCTAGTATGATTTGATTGCTTATTGTACCCTATGACTATTATTAAATGTTGTACCTAATGATTCTTGATGAATGTACCTTTTCTTTTACGTATACAAAGAACAATTGCACCAAGACAAATTCCTTGTGTGTCTAACCACACTTGGCCAGTAAAAATAATTCTAATTCTAAATCATCAATATCTGCCTGTCCAGGTCTTAGGAAAGGACTCAGTAGGTGGATAAAAATACCAAACAAATCAGAAAATCTGATGGACTGTGCAACAAACCACAACAAAAAATAGATAAACTCTATATTTTGATTGCTTGCTGAGCTTTTGTAACTGTGGGTACATGTGAAATTTACTATACATACATTTTCCATTTTTTCCTGTTTTTAGGGCCATCAAAAATAACTTCTCTGTTATTTTCTTTTAGTTTGAGAATTTTCTTTTATGAAAAGTTATTACTTCTTCTCTGTAACAGTTGATTTGGAAATATTCAGGGTGGGTTTTTTTTGCTTATGTTTATATGATGAGGTAGTGAAATCAGATCACAAATTGTATTATTAGAAAAGTATTAATAACAATTGTTCCATTGTTAAATGATTTGCATTTCATAATTTTTTCTCTTTGTTTAAAAAGCTCAAATGTCACTTTACACAAAGCAGTTACAATAGTATACACTTTTTCTTTAAAAAAAAGAATATAAATATATTAAGTATAAAAACAAAGGAGATAAAATATCTGAACAATTGCACTGAAATTCCGATAACCTTCATTGCTTAGGAAAAGATTCTGAAAATTATTGCTACAGTAGCATGCTTTATCGCTTCTTGTCACCTCTAGAAATAATTAAGGTTGAGTAATTGCTGTCTGGCTGTACAACAGATAACTACTTCAATCCAATGAGAAGAATGTGATTTAAAATGAACCCCTCTGTGCCATTGATTTAGGAATAATTACTGTTATATTGTGCATTGGCATTAGAAATTGTCAGGCAGCCACTCAAAAGTAATGTGTTGAACTTACTGAAAAATATAAATCAGATGATCTCAGAAAACTCAATATCCTTCATACATCTGTCTTTTCAATTATGTGGAGGTGCATAATCATAACATTTTCTAGTGACCTGAGCAAGTATGTAATAAGCCCAAATTCCTTTGTGTCATTCTACCTAGGAAATATTCAACTACATAGAGAATTGTAATAACTAAGAACTCAGGTGGAATTAACCCTCCTTTCTCTTTCTTATATAAATAGGGTATGATGCATGTTTACATTTGCAGGATGTCCCAAAGGTCTTAGTGCAGTTTTAGCTTTTTATTGTGCCAATCTATGCCTAGCTGTAAGGGCTTACTGGGGTGTAAGGTTCATGCCTGTAGGGAGACTAAATTCAAGGATATATGCTGCTGTGTCTCCTTATCTCCTTCCTCTTCTGCTATTAACATAGGGTCAAGTCTGTTAGATTAGCAATTAGAATCTTGGCTCAACTCTTCTATCAAAGCTTTCATTCTAGGAATATATCTGTAATAATCTCACACCACGAAGGATATGCATATCTCACTTTACTGATCTTGTTTCTTAGACCACCCTTTAATTTTTTTTATCAGTTATAAAGAAAATATTTCTGGATTGAAAATCTTAATCTAATATATACAGATGCTGGAACTGCCTTTGATCAACATTCTGAATAAAATCTATTTATTAAACCTGTGGCTCTTGCTTTTTCAGGCCAGTGACTTGCTGTTACCCGCTACAGGTAGAACCTATAAAAGGATAGTTTAGAGCTTCTCCAATATTTTATTATTTGGGAGTGAGTTTTCTACATCAAACCATAATTAACAATGCATACCATAATGTTCTCTGGTATTTGGACCATTCTTTTGCTTACCGCCTTTTAAAAGTTATTTATTGAGTTCTCCACCTATCCTTAACTAAATAGTAAATATTTTAAACTAAACAACAAAGTGTATGCACACATTATGAGAACAGTTTTAAGTGTACTTTGCCAAGTGTAAATGATCAAATTGCACATTCTTAATGCAATTGGGAAAGCCAAAATCTAAATAAATTGATGCTTCACCCTTGGAAACCATCCCAATGATGATCATTTTGTTAGGAATGGGATCTTGGACACAGAGTATTTCTTTTTGTAATATTCCAGTTTGATGACAGTGATTGTCTTTTGTCCTTAGCTATTGTACCATTGACTAATTAGTACCTTTATATATAGATAAATAGAACTCTACTCTTTAAAATTATATTGTATATTTTGTTAAATAGAAAACAGCTGACCTTGTAATTGTTATTTACTCTGCAGTTAGTGTATAGAGACCTGAGACCATGATAGGTTTCAGGAAAAAAAACCTTTTTCATTCCAAATTGCTACCTATTGAACGAAGTACCATATGCATAGGATGTGTGCCTGAATTTTGCAAAACAAATAGCCTGAGTGGGAGCAATAAATCATCACAAGATGATTTCATTCCAGATAAGAATGCCATATTATTTAGTATTTAAAATATTACAATGATAGCTAGCTGCATATTTTGTCTTTTCTTGTACCATTTATTTGATTTGAAAAATAAAATTGTGTTCTGTCCACCATGACGAAAACAGTGCCATTGAAATCCTACTAATTTTAATGCTTGGGCAGTCACATCAAGGCTTATTTAACTAAAGTTTGTTGAATAGGTTGGAATGACTTGGTTCATATAATGAATGATGCCATAAACCACAATGATGAGGCTCAAAATCAGGTTAAGGCAAAATTAAGCAAAACTCAGTGCAGTATGTACACTGCCAGTATGAGCATAACTAATTTTAGATTCATTTCATTATACAGTTGTTAAACATTCAGATTGTCTGTCTGTCTGTTTGTCTGCCTGCCAGCCTGCCTGCCTGCCTGCCTGCCTGCTTACCTACCTGCCTACCTACCTACCTACCTACCTACCTACCTACCTACCTATCTATTATGGATTGTGTATAATTAAGAGATTTCCAAAAGTAAAGAGTATATGTAGCACATAACTGTGGAGTCTTTGGTGCCTCTGAACTTGGTTGTTTGCTTATAAATATTTTATTACTGAACTAGGTAACATCACAAAGTTAAGCTTCTTTGGAGAAGCTTAAAAGTATGAAATTAAATACATCATTTACTTTCACCAAAGGTATTCTAGGATAGTTTGAATCTAATCAGATTTTATCCATAGAAATTCTAAGTACAGAAATTCCTTGACCTATAAACTTATCCCCAAAATTTAGATATTGCTAATAATTGTAACAAGAGCCAGTTTAGTGTTTAAGGTACTAGGCTAATTACCAGGAGATCTGGAGTTCTAATCCTACCTTAGGCATGAAGCCAGGTAGATGAGCTTTGCCAGTCAGCCTCTTTCCACTTATGAAATCTTGCTTATGAAATCTTGCAAAGAAAACTATGGTGACTTCTCTAGATATTTGCCAGGAATCAACACTGGCTCAAAGACACATGTGTGCATGTACACACACACACACACACACACACACACACTAATTATAATGTTTGTAGCCCAAATGCTCTGGCAAGTTTTATGGTTTGCCATTAAAAAGAATAAGGGAAGAAAGCTGTAAAAACAGCTATCCAAAGATTCATTATGTTTTACTGTTCTGGTTGCATAGGGACAAGACATTTAACATCTTTACAATTTAGCACAAGAATATGGGCCTGCATCTTTGAAAGCCACATGAATAGAATGATAAAACAGAAAGTGAAAAGGCTGAATAATGTATTGAATCTTAATGATGGTTGCATGCTTCTTTCAACTCCCTATAGAATGAAGATGCAGTAAATTATTTACACCAACCATATTATTCCCTCTTTCTGTTAAAATGAAACATTTTCCCTTTTCAACTTATGCTTTCTTTTGTTGGAATCTCTGCCTCACTTTATGAACCAGGATAGTTTCAAAGTGTTCTTTTAACAGAAGAAAATAAATCTTATCTAATATCACTTATTAAAAATGTAGTTTGAATTTCTTTTGTGTTGGTTTTTTTTAAAATTTGCATTGCCAAAGTTCTGGTAGAAGTAGTCCACCAAGGAAATAGTTTGCTATTTATCTTCATTTACAAATATTCATTAAATAAACCAGAAAAACAAATAAAACAAACCTAACTGCTTTCTTAAAGGAGATGGACCATTGATTTTATGCATGAATGTACACAGTCCTGAAATATTAATTCATATTCATTCTTAGATGTTTGATTTATGATATAGAGTTAGAGGAACTATAGAAAAGGGCAGCAGAGTTAATGGCTAGAAGAACTCTTTCATTGAAATATATTCCAATATTTTGGACTAAGGAAGGTGCTTGTCTATGGTATGCATAGTTAAAACAATAGTGTTTGCTACTGCCAAATGCCTGCTAGTTGGACAACATTGAAATGGTTTAGCCACATTCATGGAAGGTAGGCCAAATAAACTTAGATATAAATGACTTTCAATATCAATATGGGTCTGAATCAGAATTATTAAAAGACACAAGCAGAACAGTACTACTGTATCCCTCTACTGCTAATTCCCATCTATATCTTGATAATCATTATTCAGGACTTGATTTTCTTTCATTTAATCAAGGATCATTTTTTAAATTATATTTTTCTATAGTTGAGCATGTGATGACTCCCCCAGATGCTTCTCCAGATATCTCTCCAGATGTCAACTCAGAGGAGGATGAAACAGTTCTCTGAAGTGTGGAGCCTAATTTCACAAACACTTTTCTGAAGGTGAACTGGAATTGGTGGGTGACATTTTTTTCATGAATTTCTAGAGTAGGGATAAATTGCTTGATTGCATGTAAACCTCAAAATATTCTGGTGATACTGAAGCCCATTCAAATCACAGCTATTGAATATCAGCACTACATTTTTCCACTATTCTGAGTGAAGAAACTCTCAAAAAAACATAGTGGAAGCTCTGGGGAGACTTCTTTTATTAAAGCATATAGGCTTAGGAGAAATAAAGACAAAGTTATAATTTATTTATTTATTTATGAGACTTATATGCCACCCTATCTCCCTGAGGACTCAGGGCAGCTTATAGTGATAAAAAAAAACCAATAATACAAATACTAAAAAACTATTAAACCCAAAGTCTCATAAACCATTACAATTAAAACTACACTAAAACCCTCCCCCCCATCAGTCCAGGTAGGCTAGTTGGAACAGCCATGTTTTTAGGCCCTGGCGGAAGGATCGGACGTCAGGGGACACCTGGAGCTCCAGGAGGAGCTGGTTCCATAGGGTGGGTGCTCCCACAGAGAAGGCCCTACTCCTGGGGACTGCCAGCCGACATTGCCTGGCCGACGGCACCCAGAGAAGGCCCTGTCGGTGGGAGTGCATGGGACATCGGGAGACGGTTATTGGCAGCAGGGTCTCCCACAAATACCCTGGTCCAATGACATGAAGGGCTTTATAGGTCAACACCAGCACCTTGAATCTCACCTGGAGGGCAACCGGTAGCCAGTGCAGCTCACGCAGGTGGGGTGTAACATGGGATTATTGGGAACCTCCCATCACAACCCACGCTGCTGCATTCTGGACAAGTTGAAGCCTCCGAGTGGTCCTCAAGGTCAGCCCCATGTAAAGAGCATTGCAGTAGTCCAGACGGGAGATAACAAATGCATGAGTGACTGTGCGTAGGGCATCTTGGTCCAGATAGGGATGCAACTGGTGCACCAGGTGAACCTGGGCAAATTCCCCCCTGGCCATGGCCCCCACCTGCTCCTCCAGGCTGAGCCGTGCATCCAAGAGGACACCCAAGTTGCATACCCTATTTATGGGGGGGGCAACACCTCTCCCCCCATAGCTAAAGATGGAATATCATGGCTAACTTGAGATGCCGGTACATACAGCCACTTGGTCTTAGCTGGGTGGAGCTGGAGCCTGTTCCTCCCCATCCAAACTCATACTGCCTCCAGGCACTGAGAAATCACTTCGAGGGCATCACTGGGTTGGTTAGGGGTGGAGATAAAAAACTGGGTATCATCAGCATATTGATGATACCTCACCCCAAAACCACGGATGATCTCACCCAGCAGCTTCATGTAGATGTTGAACAAGAGGGGTGAGAGAACTGACCTCTGGGGCACCCCACAAAGGAGGGACCTCGGGGCCGATCTCTGCCCCCTGCTAACACTACCTGTGTACGACCCGAGAAGTATGAGGAGAACCACCGTAAAATGGTGCCCCCCACCCCCCACCCCTCGAGGCATCGCAGTAAGATACCATGGTCGATGGTATCAAAAACCGCTGAGAGATCTAACAGGACCAGGACAGAGGAATAACCTCTGTCCCGCATCCTCCAGAGATCATCCACCAGTGCATCCAATGCCATCTTCGTGCTGTACCTGGGCCTGGAGCCTGATTGGTATGGGTCTAGATAGTCAGTTTCCTCCAGGAACACTGGGAGCTGTCGGGCCACCACACTCTCAACAACCTTTGCAATGAAGCGAAGGTTGGAGACCAGACGAAAGTTGTTTAAATTAGCCAGGTCCAAGGCAGGCTTCTTGAGGAGGGACCTCACCACCGCCTCTTTCAAGGCGGGAGGGAAGGAACCCTCACTCAAAGAAGCATTAATTACTGCCTGGAGCCAGCCTCGTGTGACCTCCTGGGTGGCATAAACCAGCCAGGAGGGACATGGGCCGAATAAACATGTGGCAGCACTCAGCCTCCCCATGATCTTGTCTACCTCATTTGGAGTCACATGATCAAACTCCTCCCAGATGATATCTCTAAGACCAGTCGTCATATTCCCGTCAGACTTTGCCCAGTCGGAGTCCAAGCCTGTCCGGATCTGAGCGATCTTGTCCGTCAGATGCTGACTAGCAGCATGTCCCTGCAAAGGGTCTCCCCCTCCCTCTGGTTAAAGAGGGAGTGGGAGACCCTGAACAGGGCAGCCGGGCGGTTATCTGCAGATGCAATGAGAGCAGAGAAGTATACACGTTCTCATTGCAGCAAGATAAGACCTAATATAGGATCTTAACTGTGATCGGTCAGATTCGGACCTGCTGGACCTCCAACAGCTCTCTAGGCCTCTCTTCTTCTGCTTCATTTCCCGGAGCTCCGTGGAAAACCAGGGAGCTAACTGGGATCTGCAGTGGGTCAGAGGCTGCAAAGGAACAATTCGGTCTAATGCCCCGGTGGCAGCTATCTACCAGGCATCCACCAGGGTCTCCACCAAGCTGTGGGCAAAGTAGGCCGGAATTGACCCAAGTGCCGTCTGGAACCCTTCCGGGTCCATTAGGCGCCTGGGGCGGAACCATCTCATCGGTTCCATCTCTCAGTGATGAGGGGTGGCATATTGGAAGGCCAGTCAAAGGAGAAAATGATCTGTCCATGACAGGGGTTGTATAGTTGAAAATTGCCCCCCAGATCATTTCCCCACTGTCCCAAGATGAAAACAAGGTCAAGTGTGTGTCCCCCCTCATGAGTTGGACCTGTATTACTTGAGTCAGGTCCATGGCCACCATGGAGGCCATGAACTCCAGCGCCACCCCCGATACCCCTCCCAGAGAAGTCAGGTTGAAGTCCCCCAGCACAATGAGCCTGGGGAACTCAACCGCCAACCCTGAGAGGACATCGAGCAGGGCAGGAAGGACTGTAGCCATGCAGCTGGGAGATAGGTACATGAGCAACAGGCCCAGCTGACCCCCAGGGCCCAATGTCAAGAGGAGAGACTCACATCCTCCTATCTGCGGGACAGTGGTCTCCCTCAGACAAAATTCCTCCCTGATCACAACCACCACCCCCGCCCCTACCCTGGGCCTGAGGTTGATGCAGCACACAGAAACCCAGTGGGCACAGATCCACCAGAAGGACCCTTCCCTCCAGACCCAGCCAGGTCTCCATGATGCAAGCCAGGTCTGCGCTTTCCTCCTCGATCAAATCCCGGATGAGGGGAGCTTTGTTAACCATGGACCTGGCATTCGAATAAACCAACCTGAGTCCAGGGCCCAAGTCCTCCAAGCCCCCAGGGGTGCGGGAATGAACCAACGGGTCAGAGTGCACCACCGCTCGAAGACAGCAGGGGTGCACCCCCAAAAACCGATATTGCCCACTGTCCCCACCTCTGCTGCCATTCCCCATCACTGTGGGGATCACCCCCCACCCTGTCCCCAATACCCTGGACAGCCCCAACCCCACCCCCCTCCCACCATGAACCATTCCTAACCCGGACTGAGAATATCCCAGTGGAGCCCCCCCAGATTCCAACTGGGCCTGACAACCCACCCCCTTCCCTAACCCCCTTAAAAATTTAACCTTGGGTTAAGCCTTGGGACCCCTCTTACCAAATCTCCCCAGACCCCAACCCATACCCGTGCAATGCCACCTCTTGGGATTCCAAAATCTGTCACCAAGGTAGGCCAAAGAAAGTCCGGCAGGCCATGTCCAGGATAGAGGGGAATCCCTTAGGGCCTGCAGCTCCGCAGCCAGATAAGTCCACATAGTACAAACATTGTAATCATGAAAAGGGAAAGATGGTCAATAAATGGAAGGTAAAAGTGTCCAGATGGCAATAATTCAGTCCAGCCATAATCCCAACCAACTGGGTAGTCCAAACCCCAGGCGTCTTCTCACAACAGCCAGGGGGCCGATGGCAAGGGTCTCCAGGACTAACCACTGCACTCTTACCACCAGTGGAACTCCAGCGGTTGTAAAGGCAGATGTCATAGCCAGTCAGCAGGAATAGTGAACCCAATCCTTATTGTACTCACACCACAACAGGTGTGTGCACTTAAAAAGATTCCCCGATGCCCTCTCACCATGGCGGGAAAGCAATCCCAGCAGGTCCAGCTGAAAACCGAGAGAAAGGCGGGGAACGACCCCAGCAATTATCGGGCAATGAGGTCCCCAGGTGGCAGGGGGGGCAAAGCCACCAGATGACCCTTGGCCCAATCAAGAGCAGTCCTAGGACTTCGGGCCGACTGGCACCCCTTCCAACAATGCCAAAACATCCCGGCCCGGAAATCAGCATGGAGATAAGGCAACATGGCAGACGAGGTAGCGAGGAAGACGGAAAAGGCAGACAAGCAAAGGAGCCTGGCAATCTGGCCGCAGCAATCCACAGTGGTGACCAGTCCAGAACTGACAGCGGCCTTGGTCTCACCTCCACACCTCCAGACCCCATTTCAGCCGCTGTCAGGTCTGCCATCCAACACTGCTGCCACCGCTGTTGCCATCACCTAGCTCAAAGCCTCAGCCACTGAGATTGAAGCCATCCCCGCCCCCGCTGCCGCACCACCACACCGCCACTGAGTTCGGAAGCCACCGCCAAGATTGATGCCATAAATATAGTGACTCACCTGATGGGGCCCGGGCTTGTTGGCACCGACCATATCCCCGAACCTTCCACTGCCAAATTCCGAGACCGGGGGTGGTGGAAAACAGCCCCCCGACCTCCCTCAGGACACAAACCTGCATTCCCTGGTACGGAGCTCTAGCCATGGGCGGCCAACTTGCTGAGCATGCGCAGAGTTGCATCAGTTGGTGCATAATTGCATCAATTGGTGCGGAAAGCTCCACATTATAATCCTCCCCCCCAGCTAAACCAGAGAATGGAGTTCTTCAAATTAAGAAGGTCCCAGCATCTTCTTTTGTGAATGCTTGCTGAGAGTTTGCCATACCTATCCACCTCTTCTAATGTTTCAAGCAATGGCCTACAGGAAAAACTGAAAATGAAAGAAGAAAAAGTAGATCTGCAGCTTCTCCTATCTTAGCTTTCTTTATTGCTGCTAAACTGAACCATTTATCAAAACAATAGCCTGTTCCTTTGTAAACCTAAATGGCTGCAAGACAATCAGTAAATCAGAAGAGGCAGTTATGGAATGCTAGTGAATAACAAACAGCTTTGGAAGAAAAGGCATCACCTAAGGGTATTCAGAGCTGAAATATTGTCCTCTAAGACCAGAAGGATGTGGACAGGAGGCATCAGATATATTGGTAGCCCTTTGCTTATACATATGCTAATGAGTCACTGAACAGAATCCAAAGAATTGTGGAAATGCATCTATGAACTCAAGGAAGCTTTAGTTGATGACAAGCTTTGTGAGGCTGGTAAGGTCAGGAAAGAGGAACCACTTGAATTTATGGAAAGAGTGTGTAATTTCTGGAAAGGTTAATGCAAAGCAATGCTTGCATTCAACATACATATATGTAGTGTAGTAAAGGGGGTGTTACTCTAGAGATTATGTATATTTGCCTTCATTTGTGAGACGTTGCTCTCTTTGTCATACTCTTTTCTTCCTTTGGCTTGATCTGTCTCTTCCTTCATTATCTCAGGATCCATTACATATTTCATTACAGTTGAGTTGAAATGTGTAACTTTAAGTTTCTAATCAATTTCATCACCATCATTTTAGCCATTGTCTATTCACTGCAGGATGAGGGCTACAAAACTAATACGGTCTTGGGACGTCTGGTTGGTCTTCCTCAAAGACGGACCAGAGACCGCGATTTTCCGCTGCTTTGATCCATGCTCTCCCATCAGAGGGCCCCAATCATCTTCATCTGGGGCCAGAACCACCCTGTAGGGGTGGTGAAGAAAGGGGAGACTGCCAGTTGGGTCAAGGGGAACCGCATCTTCTCTCCCTGGCTTGGCATTTTACTCCCCTCAGAGGATGGCTGTAGCAGTGGTCAAACATGGCCACCATGAAGAGGAAGAGCTAACTGGGACAAGATTGTGCAGGAGCAGAAAGAAGAGGACAGCATAGAAACCAGGCTAACTTGGCACATTTAAATATAAGGTATCCCAGGATTTAAAATTTAAGAAATGTTTAAGAAAGACAATTAAAGTGGTGAACAAAGAAAGGGAAGAAAAAAATCTCTTTTGACGGCTGCAAGTGGCTTCGAAACTAGAAAGCCAGAAGAAACTATCTGTTTAAATTAGATAAAAATATGACTTTGACACCAAATAGGCTTAACTGAAATTTTGAAACAATAAAATAGAGACCCTAGAAAATGAAAGTAGAATATTGAATATTAAAAAAAGGAAAAAGCAGGAAGAAACTATCTTGGGATTTGTTAAGTTTGCATGAAGAGACAGACGTGGAGTGCTTCAAGCTCTTTGTTTATTAGTGACTACAGCTCAGAACGAACCCACTTTGGCTGGGCTGCGGCTGCTACTTATAGCCAGCAGCCGCAGTTGCCAGCCAATCAGAGTGCAGGGTTTTCCCGCACTTTTAAACCAATCATTTCTTACATTTTACAAGAACAGTTCAAAATAAACCAATGACTTTAAACCTGCATACATAACACCCTCCCACTAGGTTCAGTCCATACTCAAACCCCAGCCTATCTAATGTATTCTTTTAAATAGGTGGGGCTCTTACGTGTACATTGAGACCTACGTGGTTCAGATGTTTTAAGGTTCTCACCTTGTGAGGGAGGAAATGTGTCTGCTGACAGTTCCTTACTAGGACTTACAGTAATGGTAGAACTTGTTTGGTTACTACAACCTGGTCTCTCCTCCCAATCCATCTCCAACCCAATGTCAGCACCTAAATCAGGTAGTGATGTGCAATCTTCCATTTGTGAAAATGATTGTTGGTATTGTGAAAGGTTTTGGGATGGTTCCTATCGTGTTAGCTCATTACACATGGGGTTGATTCTTGCTTGTTCATTACACTCATGATCCTCCCCTTCCCCCCTAGAAGAGGCAGTAGGTATGGGAACCAGAAAGGAGCAAAAGCGATGCTTCTGAGGCAAGCTGGATCTTAACTGATCAATGTGCCTGCTTCAGAGGACACCATCCTCTGTTTGTACCCTGTAAGACCTGGGGCCTGTGATTTGGGTTAACTCAGCAGGAATCCATAAAGGTTCACCCATAAGGTTCTTAGCATAAACAGAATCACCCACAGTGAATGTGCGGATTTTGCTAGTGGAATCTAGTGGTGCTTTGAGTGCGTAAGTGGGATGAAGGCGATCAAGGGGAGACCTGAGTTTCCTACCCATCAACAATTCAGCTGGGGACAAATTAGTTGAGGTGTTGGGAGTGATATGCTGAACACTGAGAAGTTTTTCAACTCTCAGTGATATCCCCTGGACCCAATTGCTGAAGGTTTTCCTTGGTAAATCGTACCATACGTTCAGTCCGGCTGTTAGCCGAAGGCTGCCCAGGGGCTGTCAGGGCATGTCTGATACCCTGTTGCGCTAGATATGATTCAAAAAGGTTGGATGTAAATTGAGGGCCATTGTCAGAAACAAGCACATCAGGTAACCCATGAGTTACAAAAAGCTTTTTAAGCTGTTTGATGACAGCTTCAGTTGTGGTGGATGCCATAGGGATAACCTCTAGCCATTTGGAATATGTATCAACTATAATAAGGAAAGTGTTATGTATGTAGGTTTGAATGTCATTGGTTTGGTTTGAATTGTTCTTGTAAAATGTCAAATAGGATTGGTTTAAATAGTGCCGGAAAACCCTGCACTTTGGTTGGCTGGCAACTACATCTGCTGGCTATAAGAAGCAGCCCAGCCAAGTCGGGTCCATTCGAGCTGTAGTCACTTAATAAACTCTTCACTGAAGAACTTCGCGTCTGACTCTTCATGCAAACTTAACACTGGCGACGAGGATGGGATTCCTCTGAAGAAGAGATGACGCGAAAGACAAGCAGAAGAGCGAGATGGCTGCACTGAACACCCTCCCAGCCCCGTTCGATCTGGTGGCAGAAGACTGGGAATCGTATGCGGATCGCTTCCAAATGTATTTGGAAGGAAACAACCTCGCCGATATCCCCGAGAAGCGGAAGAGGGCAGTATTTCTCACGCACTGCGGTCCGGCAGTCTTCAAGATGGCGAAGGCAGTGGCGGGAGCTGCAGACTTGAAGGTAATGGAATGGCCTGATTTAGAAAAACTTTTAAGAGCCCATTACGCCCCACAAGTATCGTGCCTCATTAAGAGACACGAGTTTTACCGTCGGGATCAAGGGCAAAGCGAAAACGTAAACGACTTCATGGCAAGTTTAAGAGACATTGGGCGTGCATGTGAATTTAACAATTTAGAAGAGGCCATGCGTGATTGGTTTGTTCTAGGCCTTAAAGACAAGGTGCTTCAGAGCAAGTTATTACTAAGACCTAAGATCACGCTGAAGGAAGCAATAGAAGAGGCCTTTTCAGCAGAAGCTACCAAGTCCTCAGCAGCAGCCATGAAGAAAATTAACAAGGCCACAAGCCATCCTGATTTGGAAAAGTCCACAACAACTCATTGTGAGCAAATAGATTCTGAGTCAGACTGTAGTGAGGTGGAGGAAGGAATTTATAGACTCAGAATGGAGAGGAAAAAGAAAGACCTGGGAAGAAAGAGGCAAGATTTCTACTGCAGAGGTTGTGGGAGAAGCTACCTCCCCACTGAATGCAAGTTCCTAGATACCATCTGCCTCCGTTGTGAAAAAAGAGGACACCTAGCAAAAGTCTGCAAATCATCCAGAACTCCACCCAACAGAAGGAAGTTTCCTGACAAAGAATTCAAGCCCAACAACCTCAGTGAGAAAATGGGGAGCAGCACAGAAGCAAAGGGGAAGAATGAAACTCATCAGACAGTAACTATTGGTCATTCTTCTTCTATCAATAACAGAAAAGTGCATGTCAAGGTACTAATTGAAGGAAGGCCTTGCCAAATGGAAGTGGACTCAGGCTGCTATTTATCCATGGTGTCATGGGACACTATTCACAGGCTACTTCCCAACATTCAGAAGAAACATTTCCAGAAGCAAGCACTGACTCTTAAAGACTACCAAGGGAACAAGATTCCAGTAGTTGGAACAAGAGAATTCAACGTGAAGTTTAAAGGCCACACCAAACGTTTGCCCCTGACCATCGTGGACAAGGATTGCCCAAGCTTGCTGGGACTTGAGTGGTTCAATCCACTAGGCATCGAGGAGACTGGCATCAATCATGTGAGCAACACTGAATGGGAGGAGGTCTTGAAGTCTGAGTTTCCAGAGGTCTTCAGCAACAGATTGGGCAAATATATGGGGACCCCTATCACTTTCAATCTAGATCCCAAGGTGCCACCAATTCGCTTAAAGCCCAGAAGGGTCCCATTTGCCTTAAAGGAAAAAAATTGATGCACAATTAGATAAACTAATAGGTCAAGGAGTTTTAGAGCCCACTGACCACTACAGGTGGGAGACGCCCATAGTCACACCAGTCAAGACTGATGGGTCAGTGAGAATCTGTGGAGACTATAAGGGGACATTGAACCATGCGCTTCAACAGAGCGCATATCCAGTTCCAGTGGTGCATCATTTACTACATTCACTTGGCAGGGGTACAGTCTTTGCCAAATTGGATCTGGCCCAGGCATATCAACAATTAACAGTTGATGATGCCACTGCAGAGGCCCAAACCATTGTGACTCACAGAGGTGCTTTCAAATGTAAAAGGTTACAATTTGGAGTAAGCGTGGTACCAGGCATCTTTCAAAGCCTTATGGAAAGCATGCTCCAAGGACTGCCAGGGGTAGTGCCTTATTTTGATGATGTGTTAATCTCTGCTGAAAATGACACTCAGTTACAAGAAAGACTCAGAGAAGTCCTTACCAGATTCAGGAAAGCGGTGTTAAAAGTCAAGGAAGAAAAATGCACTCTTAAAACTGACAAGGTTGAGTTCCTGGGCTACATGATTGACAAGCATGGCATCCACCCTACAAATGCCAAGGTTCAAGCAATCAAAGAAGCCCCTAAACCTAAATGCAAAACAGATTTGCAAGCTTTCCTTGGACTCATTAACTTTTATCACATGTTCCTACCTGAGAAGGCAACCATTGCTGAACCATTGCACAGATTACTTGATAAAAAGTCTGTTTGGGTCTGGGGCAGGAAGGAACAATCAGCATTTAACAGCATTAAAACACTAATCACATCTGATGCTGTACTGATACAGTTCTCTGAGAATATGCCTGTTGTACTGACTTGTGATGCATCCCCTTTTGGAGTGGGGGGTTTTTGAGCCACAGGCTTCCCAGTGGGAGAGAAGCCCCTATTGCATTTTTCTCTCGCACTTTGACCAGGGCAGAGAGGAATTACAGCCAATTGGACAAGGAGGCATTGGCAATTGTTGCAGCTGTTAAGAAATTTCATGAATATCTGTATGGGAGAACATTTAACATTGTTACAGATCACAAACCTTTGTTAGGCATTGTGGCAGGAGACAAGCCTACACCTACTATCCTGTCACCAAGAATGCTGAGGTGGACTGAATTTCTTGCTGCTTATTCCTACAAGCTTATCCACAAGCCTGGCAAGGACATTGGACATGCTGATGCGCTGAGATGTTGCCCACTCCCTTGCCACAAGGAGGATTTTGAACCTGAAACACACATCTTTTTCCTAGAAACTGTTGCCAAGCTTCCAGTTCATGCTGCTGAAATTGCGAGAGAGACTGCCAAAGACACTGTATTGGCTCCTGTTATAGGCTGGATTAAGAAAGGTTGGCCTCTTCAAGATCTACCTCACCTTGCCCAACCTTTTAAGTCCAGGCAAACTGAATTATCTGTATTAAGATGATGTATTTTGTGGGGTAACAGGGTGGTTATTCCTCCAAAACTGCAAAGAGAGGTTTTGGAAATGTTACATGAGGGTCATCCTGGTATTGTCAGAATGAAGGGATTGGCCAGGAGTTATGTATGGTGGCCAGGTATTGACAAAATGGTTGAAAACTGGGTTGCATCTTGTCCCAACTGTCAGGTAGTCAGGCCTGCCCCACCTCACGCCCCCACACAGGAATGGGAATGTCCTAGGAAGTAGGCAGCGACTCAAAGCACCTGCATGCCCAATGTCTTTGCCAGGCCTGTGGATGAGTTTTTATGAATAAGCAGCAAGAAATTCAGTCCACCTCAGCATTCTTGATGACAGGATAGTGGGCGTAGGTTTGTCTCCTGCCACAATGCCTAACAGAGGTTTGTGATCTGTGACAGTGGTAAATGTTCTCCCATATAAATACTCATGGAATTTCTTGACAGCTGCAACAATTGCCAAGGCTTCCTTGTCCAGTTGGCTGTAGTTCCTCTCTGCTTTGGTCAAGGTGCAGAGTAAAATGCAATAGGAGCTTCCCTCCGCTGGGAAGCCTGTGGCTCAAACCCCCACTCCAAAAGGGGATGCATCACAAGTCAGTACAACAGGCAAATTCTCAGAGAACTGTATCAGTACAGCATCAGATGTGATTAGTCTTTTAATATTGTTAAATGCAGATTGTTCTTTTCTGCCCCAGACCCACGCAGACTTTTTGTCTAATAATCTGTGCAGTGGTTCTGCAATGGTTGCCTCCTGAGGTAGGAACATGTGATAAAAGTTAATGAGTCCAAGGAAGGCTTGCAAATCTGTTTTACATTTTGGTCTAGGGGCTTCTTTGATTGCCTGAACCTTGGCATCTGTAGGGTGGATACCATGCTTGTCAATCATATAGCCCAAGAACTCAACCTTGTCAGTTCTAAGAGTGCATTTTTCTTCCTTGACTTTTAACCCCGCTTTTTGAATCTGGTAAGGACTTCTCTGAGTCTCTCTTGTAACTGAGTGTCATTTTCAGCAGAGATTAACACATCATCAAAGTAAGGTACTACCCCTGGCAGTCCTTGAAGCATCCTTTCCATAAGGCATTGGAAGATGCCTGGTGCCACGCTTACTCCAAACTGTAACCTTTTACATTTGAAAGCACCTTATGAGTCACAATGGTTTGGGCCTCTGCAGTGGCATCATCAACTGTTAATTGTTGATATGCCTGGGCCAGATCCAATTTGGCAAAGACTGTACCCCTGCCAAGTGAATGTAGTAAATGATGCACCACTGGAACTGGATATGCGCTCTGTTGAAGCGCATGGTTCAATGTCCCCTTATAGTCTCCACAGATTCTCACTGACCCATCAGTCTTGACTGGTGTGACTATGGGCGTCTCCCACCTGTAGTGGTCAGTGGGCTCTAAAACTCCTTGACCTATTAGTTTATCTAATTGTGCATCAATTTTTTTCCTTTAAGGCAAATGGGACCCTTCTGGGCTTTAAGCGAATTGGTGGCACCTTGGGATCTAGATTGAAAGTGATAGGGGTCCCCATATATTTGCCCAATCTGTTGCTGAAGACCTCTGGAAACTCAGACTTCAAGACCTCCTCCCATTCAGTGTTGCTCACATGATTGATGCCAGTCTCCTCGATGCCTAGTGGATTGAACCACTCAAGTCCCAGCAAGCTTGGGCAATCCTTGTCCACGATGGTCAGGGGCAAACGTTTGGTGTGGCCTTTGAACTTCACGTTGAATTCTCTTGTTCCAACTACTGGAATCTTGTTCCCTTGGTAGTCTTTAAGAGTCAGTGCTTGCTTCTGGAAATGTTTCTTCTGAATGTTGGGAAGTAGCCTGTGAATAGCGTCCCATGACACCATAGATAAATAGCAGCCTGAGTCCACTTCCATTTGGCAAGGCCTTCCTTCAATTAGTACCTTGACATGCACTTTTCTGTTATTGATAGAAGAAGAATGACCAATAGTTACTGTCTGATGAGTTTCATTCTTCCCCTTTGCTTCTGTGCTGCTCCCCATTTTCTCACTGAGGTTGTTGGGCTTGAATTCTTTGTCAGGAAACTTCCTTCTGTTGGGTGGAGTTCTGGATGATTTGCAGACTTTTGCTAGGTGTCCTCTTTTTTCACAACGGAGGCAGATGGTATCTAGGAACTTGCATTCAGTGGGGAGGTAGCTTCTCCCACAACCTCTGCAGTAGAAATCTTGCCTCTTTCTTCCCAGGTCTTTCTTTTTCCTCTCCATTCTGAGTCTATAAATTCCTTCCTCCACCTCACTACAGTCTGACTCAGAATCTATTTGCTCACAATGAGTTGTTGTGGACTTTTCCAAATCAGGATGGCTTGTGGCCTTGTTAATTTTCTTCATGGCTGCTGCTGAGGACTTGGTAGCTTCTGCTGAAAAGGCCTCTTCTATTGCTTCCTTCAGCGTGATCTTAGGTCTTAGTAATAACTTGCTCTGAAGCACCTTGTCTTTAAGGCCTAGAACAAACCAATCACGCATGGCCTCTTCTAAATTGTTAAATTCACATGCACGCCCAATGTCTCTTAAACTTGCCATGAAGTCGTTTACGTTTTCGCTTTGCCCTTGATCCCGACGGTAAAACTCGTGTCTCTTAATGAGGCACGATACTTGTGGGGCGTAATGGGCTCTTAACAACTTTTCTAAGTCAGGCCATTCCATTACCTTCACATCTGCAGCTTCCGCCAATGCCTTCGCCATCTTGAAAACTGCCGGACCGCAGTGCGACAGAAAGACCGCCCTCTTCCACTTCTCGGAAATGTCGGCAAGATCGTTTCCTTCCAGATAAATTTGGAAACGATCTGTATACGTCTCCCAGTCTTCTGCCATCAGATCGAACGGGGCTGGGGGTGTTCAGCATAGCCATCTCTCTCTTCTTCTGTTCCGCATTGCCTTCTTCTTCAGGGAGATCCCACCTTCGTCGCCAGTGTTAAGTTTGCATGAAGAGACAGACGTGGAGTGCTTCAAGCTCTTTGTTTATTAGTGACTACAGCTCAGAACGAACCCACTTTGACTGGGCTGTGGCTGCTACTTATAGCCAGCAGCCACAGTTGACAGCCAATTAGAGTGCAGGGTTTTCCCGCACTTTTTAAACCAATCATTTCTTACATTTTACAAGAACAGTTCAAACTAAACCAATGACTTTAAACCTGCATACATAACAGGATTGTTTGTAATTTTGGTATAAACTTTAATCTATGGACACTGAACTATTGGATGAATCTGGTAAACCTAAAGAGGAATTAATAAAAGCTGATACATTTCCTAGACACTGGTTGAATTAAGTTACTGGACAGAAGTGGATTAAAAATGGCAGAATTGTTCTTGGAATTAAAAATGGAACTTAGAAACATGAAAGAAAAGCTACAAGAAGAAGGTAAATCGCTTTGCTCTGCCTTACAACTTTTAGAAATGGTGATTTTAGAGCATGAAGAACAACAAGGAGTGACAGAAGAAGAGGAACTGATTGAAGAAGAGGCCATCTTTAACGAACATTTGGAACAATGAAAATTAAAGCAAAGAGGGGGAAATGGGAATTAAAAATTGGAGGTTTGAGGAAGTAATTAAAAAGGGGATTATTTTGAAAACCATTGAAGGAAAAGGAAAAAGCAGAAAAGGGAAATGCAGAAGGAAGTTTTAAAGAGGTAGGGGAACAAAAATTGGGGTAAGAAAAGAAGGGAAAGAATGAAGGGGAAAAGAGACAATAAGAAACAGGACCAGGAAACAAAGAAATATGGAAATTGAATAAAAATGAAAAGAATTTTTTTATTTAAAAGACATATGGTTTTAGTTAAGAATTAAGAAAGGGGACTCTGCAAGGTGAGGAGATAATAATATAAATATAATTAGAAGTATAATAATATAAGATAATAGAAGATAATAATATAAATGTATTAGAAGTAACAAATTAATTAGAAAAGAGGGAAATATAGATTACTAAAATGAAACACTGGAGCGGATATTGTTTTGTTATTGGAATGTTTGTTTCTCTTTTTTATTAAACAATATACAGAGTTAAATGGAAGGGATGTAAAAAAAGAAAAAATATAATAAGTTTATTAACTACATTTAGTGAATTTATAGACTACAACTGAAATGAAATATGAGGATTATTGCAAAAAGAATAATATCAGTCTTTATGATGAATTGAATACATTAAATTTTCTTTCTGAAATCATAATTATTTTTTATGCAATTAAAGGGAGAACTTGTGGAATCTGAATTAAAAGGTATATATGTTATATCTGTAATGGTGAACCTATGGCACAGGTGGCACACAGAGCCATTTGTTCTGGCACATGAGCCGCAGGCAAACTTACCTCACTGCGCATGCACATGCCTCACAGTTGATTTTCAGCTGGTTTGAGGCCTTTTTCGGCCTCCCAGAAGCTTGCCTTTGGATCAAGCCTCTGGGAGGCCAAAAAAAGGCCTCAAACCAGCTGAAAATCAACTGTGATGTGCAGTGCAGGTAAAGGGGGGCAGGGGGTGTTGGGGGGATTGCGTGAACATGCACAGGGGATGTGTGTGGGGGTGCATTGCCTTGTGGGTGCTGGCACGCAAGCGTGCAAGCGTCAGCGCGCACACAGGAGCCCAAAAAGGTTGTTATATAGTTGTTAGATGATTATTATTATAAATTTTTTAGTTAAATAATTATTGGAATTTAAAGGGGGATTAATTAACTGATATATAAGCTATAGGGGTGGCACACTCTAATTGGTAATTGTGGGGAAACTTTTTGAAATGTTTGAATTGAGATGGAATTTTTGGAATGATGAAATAAGAATATGTGGTGAAATTGCAAACTTGACAGATAAAAGTATAAAGTATAATGAGTATAAAAATATGAGAGTTATTTAGGGCCTTGGTGGTGCAGGCTGTTAATAGCCTAGCACTTAGCTCCAGCTGCCTGTAATTATTGCAGGCTCGAATCCCACCAGGCTCAAGGTTGACTCAGCCTTCCATCCTCTCGGGGTAGGTAAAGTGAGGACCCAAGATTGTTGGGGGCAGTAAGCTGACTTTGTAAAAAATGCCGCTTAGTAATAAGCAGGCATATACAATGGAATGAAGGCTATTGCTGAGCGCATTGGGTTGTATCCCAAAAACTGTAAGCCGCCCTGAGTCTCCGGAGAAGGGCGGGATATAAATAATAATAATAATAATAATAATAATAATAATAATAATAATTTAAAGTTCAAGAAAATAGGTTAAGTAATGAATTGAAAAAATATATAAAATAAGCTGAAGGAACGTATCTGATAAAAATAATACAAAATATGTAAGGTAATGGTAAGGTATGAAATTAAATATGAAAGATGAGTATGAAATTCTAATCATGTTTGTATGGAAATGTGATAGCCTGGAATCATGCTGTTTACTAAAAAAAAAGATGTTTTTAATATGTGGAAAACTGAAATAAATTTTTATTTAAAAAAAACCCAATACAGTCTTGTGCTTTACTTTGCTAGTCAGGTCCACAATGCTTGCTGATATCGTTGCTCTCTTTTGTGGACATTTTTTATCAAGTGGAATCCATTCTATGATTGCCTTAGTCCACCTGGCATCAGCAAGTGTTATGTAGGTTGATTGATGATGACTCTTTGAGGTTTTAGACCGCACCATTGCTCACATGAACATAATCTGTAGAAATAGACACTTTTTTTCATTCAATGGCCATTTTGAATGATCATGTGATGGTACAAAAAAAGATTAGGCTACCATATGATAGTGATACAGCTGGACTAAATTTTGTCTGCAACATAAAGAAACAAAATCCTCATCAGCCTTTTCATTCTGGCAAATGACTAAACTCAATGCCTCATTCTCAGTTCAAAACTACTTTCACCACCATAAAGTCTTCAGTGAAGAGCCAGCTGCTCTTTAGAATAAAACCCATAAAAAAGCTCTTTGTTGACATAGGAACTCATCTGCCAATTCCATATTTTTAATGCTTTATAGAACTATATTGCAATCTCTGAAATTTATACCCGATTGTAGAAAAGACACAAATAAGTTAATTTGTGAGAATAACATGGACGGAAGTCTCTAAATGAATGACCTCAAAATGTTTGGATCTTTTAGCAATGATATCAGTCTCCTTTCCCACATCACATAAACAAATAAAGCTCTGTGCAGCCTGATGATGACTACATCATGTCCTCTGCAATCTTGGAGCACTGCTGTTTTTGCATCAGGATCATTTCTGCTTTTTTTGTGGTCTCATATAGTTTGGGAGAGATGAATCAACTTATTTCTTTCTCTGCTGCAAGTTTATTAGAAAATCAGGCCATGCAAAAGCTTTTGAGAAAGGTTCTTTTCAATGCGGTCTTGCAGAAGAGCTTTGGAAGCTGCCACTATGTGAGCATGAATCTCATTTTCTTTCATTGGCAATGATTGCTGGGAGCATCTTCTAAAGCAGCCACACAAGTCTTGTGAAATTATAAAGCTGTGCTGCTTTGAAAACAGTGCTCTGAATCACATGTTGTCTAGCATATTTTTTTATTTGTGCAGAAAACACAAAAAGTCTGGCATTTGGATTCTCCTTTGAATTGCAACAGCTTGGTAGTTGTTTTTGTAATTCATTTTCTCATCTGCAGAAACTCTTGTGTCCTGCCTTTGGATCAAAGTTGCCATTATTTTTTTCACTCCATGGGTATCAATACCTACTTTTTAGGGCTTGTTCCTTTTTATATATATATTGTTTAGAGCTCATCTTCCCTTCCCCAACCCAGCTACTGTAGCAGAATCTAACCATGGTTGGTGTTTTTAGGAAAAACATCTAAACGTACAATTGCCAGCATGCTAACATTTTTTCCTTCAAAACATACAGGACTTCTAAATGAAACAAAGATATGGTGCTAAAGAAAGTGGGAAGTGAATCCTTGGGACAATTTCAATGTTTCAATTTCTACTTTCCTTGTTAACTTTTCCTTGAATAAATTTCCATCACAGCAACCTTTCATATTGTGTTAAAAACCACAGGACAGATGACACAAATACATGTACTGAAAACGCAGATGTTGGTGTCAGAGATTTATTTTGTTTACTTTTTGTGGGGAGTGGCAGATAGTCAAAGCATTTTAAAGAAAACAATATTGTTTTATCATAGAAAATAAAATACAAAACAGTAAAACAAACAGAATGCAACAAAACAAAAGTATACATTCAACTCTAACAACAACAACAACAAAAGAACAAAAAGTAGTGTGCAAAAAAGGAGAAAAAAACGGTCAATTAAATTTAACCTTTAACATTTAACAGCCCCGAGTCTTCGGAGATGGGGCGGCATATAAGTCCCATTAATAATAAAATAATAAACCTTTAACATTTGGATCCACCCAGGCTGGTTGCAGAAAGAAAAGAAAAGCAATAAAGCAGTATTTTTATTGCTTCAAAGCTGGTAGTAGCAAAGAATGGATGAAAGTCTTCTTTCTCCAATAGGCCTAGAAGAAAAGAGGTGAGCACAGTTTGGCTCATATGGTTACCACTCATGTTCTTGGTCTTTTGAGATTGGCAGAAGCTAAGAATCTGTGGCATGAGTTTTCAATTAGTTTTGCGATACTAGAAAGTTGGGATGCTGATGGAGGGGAAATGTTCAATTTCCCTGAAACTGTTGGAAGAAAACTATATATTGAAGACCCTAACACAGAAATGACAAACATGTAGAGTCTCCAGCAATAAAATAGGGAAATGAATAGCTTCCATACTGCCTCTGAATAGCCTCCCTTCTTGTAAGAATTTATGAAAGTCTGAATTCTCATTGGACTCTTGACAATGTAGGCTTATTATGTAGGAAACCAATGTAGGAAAATAAGTAGATGATGACAGCATTAATGCAGATTACAGTGGTGCAAAAACAATTATAGTTAGGTTATCCATAATAATTATTTATATTATCAGCTTGGGTACTCTCTGTATTTCTAGCTGATATCTTTTACATAAGTATCTGTTCTTAACCACAGCAATGGGATTTTGATGGTTTGTGAGCTGCAGGGATGCCAGGAGGTTTTATTAGTCTTTTGGTTTTCTCACATTTATTTTTGATGGATGGGAGAATTAGCCTTTTGATGGATGGTGATGGTTCCATTGTAATGTATTGTATAGCTGGGCACATTTTAATGACATTGCATGACTAACTGTTACATAAGTTGTATGGATAGTCTTTTTTGGATTCTGGATTATTGCATTGTGTTTTATTCATCCCAATAATATTCTCCTCTGATGGGAAGCCTATTTATTTATCCATCAAATTTATGAGTCTCCTTGTTGTGGTTTGCTGGCAGCAGGTGCGGACGGCTGAGGTCTTGGAGAGTGAGGACTCAGATAAGGGGCCTGCGTGTGATGCAGGGATGGGGCCACGACTATCAGAGAGTGGGAGGCTGCCTACTTGTGGAATCTGGCAGTAGTGATGCAGAGGACCCCGATGAGCCTGTGCCCAGTGTGCGTGCGTGCAGAGCTGTTTGAAGGAAAGAGCAGCTGCAGCAGCACGGTTGACTCAGGAGTAAGGCTGCAAGGTTATGGCCCTCCCTTAAGGGATAAAAGCCAGCCCTCAGAGGTGGGATTCTTTGCAGGAAGCAAAGAAGTTCTTGCACTTCAAGTTATCGTGGAAGTTCAGTCTACCCTGGCTTGTTTATGGAGACTTTGGCTTTGAATATTTCCTGGCAATTTATCTTGTGTTCTTGGCAGCCTTGCACAATCTTGACAGGGCTTGCTCTTATCTGGTACAATTAGTTTTAATAACACTTTACTGTGAATGAATGGAATTCACAGATGCATTAAAAAGATTTTGCTTTTATCTCTGTTTTGTGTTTGTTTGATTTGAATGAGGCTTGGGTCAGAACACTTCTTTGGGTTCATAGCAACTCTGGGAACCCTACTTTAATAATGATCAACACATTGCCATATCAATGGAAGAAAATGAATTTAATGTGGGAATTTGTGATACTGAGAGAACTGCATTTTACAAAGTTTCCAAAACCTCTAAATGGAGTTTGCACCCAAGTAGGTATGCACAGGAAGGATGAACAACTGCAAGTGCAATGTGAGTTTTCAAGCAGTTTGTTTATTGTCTCCAAAGGCTTCTGAGAGTCTTGATGGATGAAACAGTAATGTCACCAGGGAGAGGGGCAAGTTTCAGGCACTTTTCCATTTGCTTAAGGACTGAAATGGATACATTAAATTGTTATCATCACACCTATTTTACTCCTTATAGCCAACTGAGAACAATAAGAACACAATTGGGGCTTTAGCTGTCACGATATAAGTTAATATGTAGCCTGTAGAGAACAGTTGCAGATGAAGGTAATCTATTGTGTATGGATGTAAACAGTGATTTTAGTTGCTACCTAGTCTTTGTGTAGCTAATACAGTATTCATCAGGTGATTTTTACTGAAGGAAACATCTGTCATTCTTTAGGCATCAAAGACAGATGAGTAGGAGAGTGTGTGGGAAGGAAGGAAAACTGCAAAATATAAAATACAGCTGGCTTAGATTTCATTGTAATCAGGTTCCATTATAAAGTGCACAATATGATATTACGCAGGGAGAAAGAATGCAAATGGAATGTTTATAGCTTCAGTGTAATATTATGGCATTTATAATATATTTTGTCAGAAAGGGAGAAACTAGGTATAAACTAATACTTGAACATCAATAGCAGAATCTGAGAAATATGAATTTAGGCTTCTCTGTGTTGAATATGTGCAAATCAGAATGTGTATTGTATTTAATATGCAGTGCACTATGATTCAATAGATACGTTGTGTGTGCTTTTGCTGTTACTGTGACAAGTATCTTTGCTGCTCTTCATCCTTCCTCTCCTAAATAAATGTTTTCTTTTTAAGATTTGGTTTATGTCACCCATTTTGCAGATAGGCACAACAGACTGGTCATGATTTTCCAAATAGCTTTTATTGCTTACCTGGTCAGAAAAAACAAAAAAATAAAATGCAACACCTGTATATTAAAAGACAGGTACAAAGCCACTAAATTTTCTTAGCCAGAAATTTTCTCTTACTGGTTGAAAAGCTGATTGGTTGAAAAGCTGAGAGAAATATCAGAAGCCATCAGAAGCCCAGATGTAGCATGAGTGAAGAACTAGCTTTTCAATATGATTTCTGATGGTGGTACTGGTCTTGAGAACAAACAATCATGCCTTCCTTTTGTTAAGGATCAAGCTGAGTGGTTGATGATGCAACTGATAAGCAAGCTGAAAGGAAAGAAAGGAAGATGACAGTCTAAGGTCCATGCATAACTGATGTTTTAGAAAGGATAAAATCTAAAGTTTGGAATGGTATAGGGTCTTCTGCTTGAGCAAGAGGTTAGACTAGACCTCCAAGCTTCCTTCCAACTCTATTATTTTGTTATTCTGTTCTGTTCATCTCCCTCACAGATTGCAAATTAATTCATGATAGGATTTCAAGCAAGCCAGGGAAGGTCAGAAACATATCCTGGCATAATACTGAAACATTGGATTTTTTTTCTGCATCCTAAACCAGATCAGTTTAAGAGGTCTCTTACCAAATTCTAAGCTTGATTAATGTTAAGGCTGATTTGATTAATAGCATTATATGTTCCATTAGCATTTATGCTATTTTTATAGACTTTGTGACATATATCTAAATCAAACTTGAATTAAGTTTATGTAACATGAGAAAAGGAAGCAGTTTGTCTCCGTTGTTGCAGACTTTTTATTCATTACTAGGAATATGCATCTTATTACTCCCATCTGTTTGTGTCATAAATATATGTTCTTAAATACTTTATCCACTATTAATACATTGCCTACTATTGGGGAATGTGCCACTTATGTGCCACTTCAATCTTCCATTTTTGCCCTTGCAAATGGTAATTGAACTTAAGTGTTTTCTCTGTATTTGTGTTATATAGAACTATAAATGAACCAAATGAGTTTGGTTTGCTCAACTTATTAACACTTCTCCATCACTACCATTCCCCCCCCAAAAAAAAACAAAAGAAAAAATATGGACATAGTGGGATTAATATCATCTTTGTACATGTCTGTGTTAATTAGGAATGGGAAAATACTGGATACCTGCTATATTTCTGCAAAGCATACTGTTTGCAATTTTTACTTCCACATTTGTTACAAAGAAAAATAATTTTGCCACACTTTTCTGGGCTATCTTAAACAATGAAAATTATCAGCAGGGATAATTTTACTTGCACGATAACTAGTCAGGTTCTTACATTTAAATGCCAATTCAAAACTTTACATGACTATGTAAATCAGTCCAATAATTCAATAGTCCAATCAGTTCAATAATTCAAATCAACTCTGCAGCAGGATTTGATTCAATTTTCTGGTTTAACTGAAAATAAATTAAATTAAACAGTTCCTAATAATTTAATTTGATGATTTGATCCACAAAGCTGATTTACAAAGTGGTGTATACCTGCCCTTGATGCTGGACATATTTGTAGTGTCAAAATTTTCTTAAACACAAAATTTCATATGTGACCTAGACTGCTGCATCCCCACTTTTGTCATTTCTCCTCATCTCCTTCTTCAAAATAATGACTTCAGGTAACACGTACTGTGAAAATGAGGAAGAAAAAAAATGTGTCAGGTTCTTACATTTAAATGTCAACCATATGAATTCATTCGTGTATCAGTCTGAGAATGAGTAGTTAATGAATTTCCTTTGACCTGAAGTTCATCATTTCATCTTCCATTTGTCATCCTCCAAAGCATACTAAGAGAGAAAAAGAGAGAGTCAGAGATTGATAGAGATTGGATTTTCAGCCAAAAGACCTGCTTCTCAAATCCAATATTTGATTTTATTTATTAATATTAAATGAATTAAATTTAATATTTAATTAAAAAAACACCTACTTTTTTAAAAAAAATATTTGGATTTATATGCCGCCCCATCTCCGGAGGGACTCGGGGAGGCTCACAAAAAAGATATAACATACATAGAAATATTTAAAAATATATATTAGTCTAATCCAAATAACCAATAAAATTTCCCACTAAAATGTCCAATTAAAACCCCCAGTCTCCCTCAATCCAGGCCGGCCTGTGAAAACAGCCAGGTCTTTAGATCACGGCAGAAAGA
Source organism: Naja naja (assembly GCA_009733165.1). Classification (NCBI taxonomy): domain Eukaryota; kingdom Metazoa; phylum Chordata; class Lepidosauria; order Squamata; family Elapidae; genus Naja; species Naja naja. Next base: position 165,392,181 of record CM019151.1, read on the forward strand.
AAGCAGGTCGGGAGCTAACTGTAACCCCAGGGGCCCGACATTGTCTGGCCGATGGCACCCTGAGGAGGCCCTGCTGATGGGAGCGCACTGGGCAATTGGAACTCGATGATGGCAGGAGATGCTCCTGCAAGTACCTCGGACCCAAGCCATGTAGGGCTTTATAGGTTAATATGATCTCAATATGGGCCTGAAGTATTCAGTAATGAGCAATGATAGAAAGTGCACACTTTTTCCTCCTTTCTATATGACCTTTAAATCAAATTGGATATTGAAGTAAATTATATTATATTAATTGCTAATGCAATCTCATTTTATTTATGAAGTTACCAGTATATTTCAAAGTTCACCAAATCTGTCAACAAATAGTCAACATATAAAAAGGAGAATTGCTTCTACAAATATAAATTTTATTTATTTATTTTACATCTTTTATGTAGCCCCATCTCATGATGATTGATTGAGACCTCAATAAAATTTTTGCATTGGTTTGTTTTACCTATTCCTAACTTCATCCTAGGTTAACAGCATAGCTCAATAGTAAAGCATACGTTTTGCATGCAAAAATCCCCACTTTGATCCTGGCATGTAGTAGTGTGGATGAGAGTTATGAAAATGAAATGTTCATCAATGTAACCAGGCTGAGCCATCCCAGTGTTTCTCAAGCTTGGCAGCATTAACATGTGTGGGCTTTAACATCTGGTAGATGAAGTTTGCCTATATTAAAGTTGCCAAGTTTGAGAAAACATTGAGTTAGGATTGTCCAATTCCTGCAGTGTTTCTTAATCTGTGCAGATTAAAGATGTATGGACGTCAACTCCCAGAATTCTCCAGTCAGCACAGTTAGCTGGGCAATTCTGGGAATCGAAGTCCACATAGCCAAAGTTGAGAAACACTGTTTTATTGTATATAAGGCAAATCCTGAGTACCAGAGAGTTTATAACTGTCCCCCTGTTCTATCCTATATATTTATAATAACTTTTTTCTTTCTTTCTATAATCTGCTATTTTGAGCGGTCATGAAAAGAAAGATGGAAATTTATGATCACAACTTAAGGATAAATTACCTAAGGTTCTCAAGGCTGTATACTCACCTGAAAGCTTTGGATCAAGTTCTCCAAAAATTGAGACTACATTGATAGCTTTAATTTGACAGAAGAGGAAAAAGATTAAATGCACAAGAGGTGATCATATTAACTTTACATAATTAATTTTACAGTAGAATTCCTGAGAGCAATAGCACTTAGACTTACATACCTCTTTACAGTGCTTTACGGCCCTCTGTAAGTGGTTTACAATGTCATCCTATTGCCCCCAACAATCTGGGTCCTCATTTTACGGACCTTGGAAGGGTGGAAGACTGAGTTAACCTTGAGCCTGGTGAGATTCGATCTGCCAAATTGCAGGAAACCGGCAGTCAGCAGAAGTAGCCTGCAGTACTGCACTTTAACCACTGCGCCACTGTGGCTCATGTCCTCTAACTGACAACAGTTAATCTCCTTCTTCAATGACCTATTTTATATCTGAAATGAAATCTGTTTGTTTTCACCTTCCATAGCAATAGCCATTCCTAAGAATTGAGATGAAAGAAGACTGGGGAAAATAGAGCAACTTCAACAGTCAAGGTAACACTTTTAAATTTACAAACTTGGTGTTGTTTCATGTAACCCATAATGGATAAGTTATAGATATTAGGGGGGGAAAGATACTTATCAGAAGAGTTGAAACCTATCCATTTGTGACAGACAGTTGAAAAATCTTGATATTGAGTTACAGCAGGGGGAAGAAGCCATACTGAGAGCAGGAAGCAATTATATTTTATTTTATTTCAATAAATTTATCATAGTCACCCAAGTACATTGGACTGTATGGCTATAACAAATACAATACAATACAATAGATAATAAAAATACACAATTGATAATTGATCACTATCTCCTGTGGCTGGTCTTCCAACAAGTGGCCCCACACATTGGGATGAGAAGCCACTGTGATGGTTCCGCCCCAGACGTCTGAAGGTTCCAGACGGAACTGGGGTTTTTGCTCGCCTCCCTTATCCACAGCTCGGCCGAGGTACTGGCAGCCACTTGGCAACAGGCCGCCACTGAGGCCCTCGACCGAGTTGTCCCCTTGCGTCCCCTCACTCACTGCAGATCCCAGATGGCTCCTTGGTTCACAGAGGAGCTCAGGGAGATGAAGCGGTGTAGGAGGGGGTTAGAGAGCAGGTGGAGATCGACCCACTCCGAATCCGACTGAGCCCAGCTAAGAGCCTATATTAGGACTTACCTGGTAGCTTTGGGGGCGGCGAAGAGGTCATACCTCTCCGCTCTCATAGCATCCACAGACGACCGCCCAGCTGCCCTGTTTAGGGTCACCCGCTCCCTCTTACATCGGAAGATGGGGTTGGATCCTGTGCAGGGTAGAGCTGAGGAATTTAGTCAGTATCTGATGGATAAGATTGCTCAGATTCGGGAGGGGTTAGACTCTAACTTGCAGTGGTCTGAGGAGGGATGGACAAGAAGTCCAGCCGATATCATCTGGGCTGAGTTTGATCCTGTTTCTGAGGATGAAGTGGACAGGATTATGTGACGTTTGAGTTCCACCACATTTTTATTGGACCCGTGCCCTTCCTGGATGGTGTATGCCGCCAGGGAGGTCACGTGTGGCTGGCTCCGGGCAGTTGTCAATGCTTCATTAAAGGACGGCTCTTTCACTGCCGCCTTGAAAGAGGCGGTGGTGAGACCCCTCCTGAAGAAGCCTGCCCTGGACCCAGCCATATTAAACAACTTTTGTCCGGTCTCCAACCTTCGTTTTTTAGCGAAGGTTGTTGAGAGTGTGGTGGCTCAACAGTTTCCGCTTTTCCTGGATGAAGTGGACTATCTAGATCCCTATCAATCGGGCTTCTGGCCCGGGTTCAGTACAGACGGCATTGGTCGCACTGGTGGATGATCTCTGGAGGGCACGGGACGGAGGCTTTTCCTCTGTCCTGGTCCTATTAGATCTCTCGGCGGCTTTCGATACCATCGGTATCTTATTGCGACGTCTTGGGGGGCTGGGAGTGGGAGGCACTGTTTTACTGTGGTTCTCCTCCTACCTCTTGGGGCGTTCACAATCGGTGTTGGCAGGGGGGCAGAGGTTGGCCCCAAGGGCTCTCACGTGTGGGGTCCCGCAGGGATTGGTCCTCTCACCCCTCCTGTTCAACATCTATATGAAGCCGCTGGGCGAGATCATCCGAGGTTTTGGGGTGAGGTATCATCAGTATGCTGATGATACCCAGTTATACATCTCCACCCCAAACCAAATCAGTGATGCCCTCTCTGTGATGTCCCGTTGTTTGGATGCGGTACGGATCTGGATGGGCAGGAACAGACTACAGCTCAATCCGGCCAAGACTGAGTGGCTGTGCGTACAGGCATCTCGCTCCAGTGAGTATATTCCACCTTTGGCCATAGGGGGAGAGGTGTTACCCCCTGTGGATAGGGTGCGGAACCTGGGGGTTCTCCTGGACTCATGGCTCAGTTTGGAGGAGCAGGTGGGAGCCATGGCCAGGGTGGCCTTTGCCCAGGTTCGGCTGGTTCACCAGCTCCACCCTTACCTGGATCGAGATGCCCTTCGCACGGTCACTCATGCACTTGTTACATCCCGACTCGACTACTGCAATGCTCTCTATGTAGGACTGCCCTTGCATACCATCCGGAGGCTCCAGCTGGTGCAGAATGCGGTCGCGCGGGTTGTGATGGGAGTCTCCCGATACTCCCATGTTATGCCCCTCCTGCGTGAGCTGCATTGGTTGCCGGTTGCCCTCCAGGTGCGATTCAAGGTTTTGACATTAACATTCAAAGTCCTTCATGGCATGGGTCCGGGGTACTTGCGGGAACGTCTCCTGCCGATATCAAATACCGGTCGTCCTGTGCAAGCACATAGGTTGGGACTCCTCGGGTTGCTGGCCGCACGACAATGTCGGCTTGCGGTGACCCGGGGAAGGGCCTATTCTGCATCAACCCCCGCCTTATGGAACCAGCTACCCGTTGAGCTCCGGCTGGCTCCCGATCTCTCCTCTTTCTGGCGCGATCTAAAAACCTGGTTGTTTTTACAGGCTTGGCTAGACTGATCTCCTAGGGGAGAGGGTGGGTTTTAAATTCGATTTTAATTCGGTTTTATACTTGTATTTTGGCTTGTTTAGTTTAATTTCTTTTTAACTAATTTATTGTTCTCTGTTTTTATCTGTGAGCCGCCCCGAGTCCTTTCTGGAGAGTGGCAGCATACAAGTCAAAACAAACAAACAAATAAATAAATAAATAAATAAATAAATAAATAAATAAATAAATAAAGTGGATGAGTATGTAAGGGCTAAAGCAGGAAATATGTTGCCAGGTTAGACAGTACATACAGAAAGTGATGTAAATATTGAGCGCATGGCCCTGAATCTCAAGACCAAATTTGAGATTACATGAAGAATGAGTTTAAACTCTGGAGAAGATACGTACTTGTACTATGCATGTGTATAAATGTAAATGCCATGATTTTTATTTTCTGCTGGATCTTATCTGCAGTAAAGTACCATATCTGCAGTAAAGTACCATATCTACTCATCAAGGAAGTACATGAATCCAGGCTCAATAGCTGTAACCATGATTAAAGTCAGACAACAAAATAAGCATTAATCTAGATAGAATAGTATAGAATAAAATAGAATTCTTTATTGGTCAAATGTGATTGGACACAGAAGGAATTTGTCTTTGGTGCATATGCTCTCAATAATAGTCATATGGTACAATAAAATCAAATCATACTAGGAAACAGTCAATATAGATCATAAGGATACAAGCAACAAAGTTACAGTCATACAGTCACAAGTGGGAGGGGAGGGGTGATAAGGAGTGATGAGAAGATTAATAGTAATAGTAGTGCAGACTTTGTAAATAGTTCAACAGTGTTGAGATGCATGTATACACTGATGAAGCCTCAAGGAATTGCAACAAACTTTGTGAGATGTCTGACAACTGAAATTCCTGGAATATTTTTGGAAGAACTAGCAATTATTTATTCATGCAGTCACCATAAGTTGAAACTGACCAAATCACTACTAGCAAGCCTAGCCAAGGAGTAGTGAATGCAAGAGTAATTTTTATTCTGCAATATAATGACATCAATTTAGTGTCCTTATTGCAGATTTGCCTTCCTGAAAATGCTGTTTAGAAAAATGCTTCTTCTGGTCTGAAAGTTTCTCCTGTGTTAGTGATCAATATGACTGATATTTCCATCTTCATTTTGGATTTACTTTAGGCAGGTTTCCCCTGCCCTGAAGTAAATTTTCTAATATTAATTTTTTTTCTGGCTGCTAAAATTATTTGAATGAACAGGAACACTACTGTATTTTAGTTTATTCCTAAAATTTAACTAGCTTTTCCAAGCCTAGATATGGGAATTGTTCTCTGAAAGGAAATGCAAATACAAAAATAACTAAAATATGTTTAATAATGTCTTGGTTGCTTTGAAATATAATTTATTTTAAAAATCATTGGTGTAGTATTGTAATATTGGTGTAAAAGGAATTAGAAATAAAGAAAAGGCATTGTCTGTACTGTTTCAGTAAATCTCCAGTTGCTTGCTATGTCCAGTACAGTTTCTCTATAATACAGACTATTTTTAAAATGTACTATTTGTGCATTACCTTGATAGGAAGTTCTTTAGGAGAAGAACAGTTAGTGATGGTTTAGAGAATTTCTATAGCTGAAATTAGTTTTCTGTTATAGCTTTTTTGAAAATAGAATTCAAAGTAGATCGTTTTGCTTTAGCCACCCATGTGAAATTCTGTCTGATGCCTTGTGGGTGGATGATGTTTGTCTCATCTATTTGCCAGGTATGCCATCTGTTTATTATTATGTAGGTTGTTGTTTGTATAGTGCTTGTATTGTGAGCTGTCCAGAATCAGTCTGGAATTAAGCTAAGCAGCATCTAAATGAAATGAATGAATGAATGAATGAATGAATGAATGAATGAATGAATGAATATACATTGGTTGCCACAATGTAAAGAAGATGTTGAGATTCTAGAAAGAGTTCAGAGAAGAGCAACAAAGATGATTATGGGACTGGAGGCTAAAACATATGAAGAACAGTTGCAGGAACTGGGTATGTCTAGTTTAATGAAAAGAAGGACTAGGGGAGACGTAATAGCAGTGTTCCAATATCTCAGGGGCTGCCACAAAGAAGAGGGAGTCAAGCTATTCTCCAAAGCACCTGAGGACAGGACAAGAAGCAATGGGTGGAAATTAATCAAGGATAGAAGCAACTTAGAACTAAGGAGAAATTTCCTGACAGAACAATTAATCAGTGGGACAACTTGCCTCCAGGAGTTGTGAATGCTCCAACACTGGGAGTTTTTAAAAAGATGTTGGATAACCATTTGTCTGAAGTGGTGTAGGGTTTCCTGTCTAGACAGGGGATTGGACTAGAAGACCTCCAAGTCCTTTCCAACTCTGTTATTCTATTCTATTCTACATTGATTATGCAAATACAATGTGTTGTTCCACTACTTTTTCAAATGAAAAAAATATACAAAGCGGATGCAAATATAGGTCTTCAAAATAATCACTCTTGAATTCAATGAAGTTGGAGTCACATATATATTTCTAACCATGGATTTGACTTTTGTTCATTCAGGAGCTAGGCTTCATCAATATTCTTGTCAGACTTTTAGGATGAAATTGTGTTGCTAGCGCTGCACACTAATTTTTATTTTGCAAGATACCATTCACTCAATTTACTCCTTATTTGAACAACACCATGATTCCTTGGACATCTCACATTTAGTTTAATGTTGTCCTTTGCTGAGTCAAATTCTTCCAGACTTGCCTTTTGAAAGTTTTCTCTACTTTTTTATAACAATTGTTGCAGGTCACCTTAATCTGTTGAAGCATATGATATTATCTTCTCTAATTATAACCTTTCAAAGAAAATCACTTTTAAAAATAAAAAGCTTGACTTGAATGGCATCAGCTTTGCAACAGTTTCTCCAAAGATCAGCAACAGCACCAGGGAATTTATTGCTGGCAGCAATGCAAGCACTACCTAGTAAAGTTGCTATGAAATATAAGGGAAATTTGTGACAATTATTTACAGAGTAATAAAGGAAATGGGAATAGAGTTTTAATTGACCATACGAAACAGAGAAAGTGGCTATTCAGTGGTCTGTGATTCTTGAAATCACAGTACCTGATCCAAGTAATGACACCTATTTGCAGTCATACAAATGTTTATATGGAAATTTATCTCTTTGTGTTCACTGAGACTTAGAACCAGAATTATCGACATCAAATACAATACCGAATCAATATAACACAATGTAAATTCTTTTGTATTCAGTAGAGTTTACCTCCTACTGTTCTTTTACTCATTTATGCAGCTAAAGCTATGAATAAGGAGTTGATATATGGAGAAGAAATTTGTCCATTTAAAAAACAACATTAAATATATTTTAGGATATATAATATAGCTTTTGTCTATTTCCTTCCTCAATATGGCAAGAAATGGCACCAAATTAAAATATAGGTTCTCAGTTTTGTCACTTAAAATTCCTAAAATGCAGAAAATCCGAATTTTTGGTACTATCGTGGGATGCTCAGAGGTTCATAAAAATTATAGTGTTTGTGGCCATAGGCCACATTTTTTATAACACTAGTATAAGCTGGTATGACAGTATAACATACATAATATTTGATAACATTTGTTGATATGATCCTACTTATTTCCCCTAGGCACTGGTTCTATATACAAAAAGAGTACCAACAGCCAGTTTCAACTCTCTCATTATTTGTTTAAGTATAAGTTATAACTTATAGCTTTATTTCCTTTTTTCTAATTTTGGGTATTGTATGACAGAGGGATTTCAGGACAGAACTGTGACGGTTGACCAATAATTTAACTTAATATATTCCCATTGATTTACAACGATCTTCCCTGAAATTAGTATAATTATGCTAATGAAAACTTATATCATATATCAGCCCACAAGCACAGATTCTCTTTTTAAAAACGTAGTAACTGAAATAACAAACATGATATTTAATCACACCCAATTTTCTGAAAATGAATTCTTACACTATCCTCATTATCTTTTGAATAATAGATGTAACCTTTGCTGAAAATTAATGAATGCAGTCTGCAGTTAGTACTTATGGATACCATCATAGGCTGTTCACATAATCAACGCAAGTTCTCTAATCAACCCTATAATCAGTATCAAGTACTTTTTTAACTGACCTTTTGTCCTCGAAAGAATGATACTCATGATTTTCCATTTAAGTAAAGTAAATATGAAATTCTTACTAATTTTGCTTTGGCACATTCTCCCTGTCTTTCTAATTGAAGACCTACTAGCTCAGGAAATAACTTTGGCAGCAATGCTCCAGGGAAAGAAATTGCTGGAAATGGTGATTGGTATACAACTGCAACTCCAGATGTATTTCAAATGTATTTCAAATGTCCACAAAACCTGAAAACAAGTATTTCTGATTTAACTGTTCTGAATCATGTATTAAAATAGTAATTCATAGCACAAACAAAAAACTTGACTTTTGGTAACTACACACAGTTGGACCAAAGGTGCTTTTTCAAAACCAACAACAACTGGACTTTGTTTTTCCTTGAAGATGTTTCACTTCTCAACCAAGAAACTTCAGTTTCATGAATTGAAGAAGTTCCTTGGATAAGAAGCAAAATGTCTTCAAGGAAAAACAAAGTCTGATTGCCTTTTGAAAAAGCACCTTTGGGACCACCATGACCTGGATGGCTGAGAAGCTCCATTGACACTTTCAGTTTAATGGCAAATATATGGAAGTGATTTATCACTACTTTCTTTCAAGAGTTTTAAAAAACTTCTAAGAAAGTAATCTGCCATCCAAGTACTAATCTGCTAGGTCTTGGGATCAGACAAGCTTGGCTGGCTGCTTCCTTGTACTTTGATATATACATATACATACATACATACATACATACATACATACATATGTATATATACACGCGCACACACACACACACACACACAGAGAATATTGATGACCATATGAATAATGAAACATTGTAAAGTATGGATGAGGGCTACTGTAGTTTGTCTTGCCCTCCTTCTATCCAGAAGCATTATTTTTTGTCTGTTAAAAATAAATATACCTTAAGCTCCACATGGATCTGATTTTCTTACAGAAGTGGAGACTTTGGTGATCTCTGAAATTCATTGTTGCCTGCAGACTTTTCATTACTCAACAAGGTAACATCATCAGTGCTTTCTTATGTACTTTGTAAAACTGAATTAATGTAATATACTCTGAATGGGTGAGTTCCTGTGATCTACTCAAAAACTTTATCTAGAGTGTACTAACAAGCCTCTTATTGGGAATGCAATGCTGGAAATATACTGTATCCATAATGCCATGTTTGAATTGGTTTCATTTTTTCTTCAAGATACTGTATATATAAATCATATTGACCACTGAAATAGAACTTGGAGCTAAGATGAAGCCAGTTGTGGATAGGATTGCAAAAGATTTGAAAATTGGGAATATTTCTTGACCTTCTGTTGTCATTCAATTTTCAGCTGGCAGTCATAACAAAGGGAAGGTTTGTGCAGATTGCAATCCTTGCTGAATGTTTGGACAATATCCATCTCTAGATAACACCTTATTCATATTATTGCAAATGCACTTTATTTAGGCCTACAAAAGTTCAGAAATAGCAAAATGTGCAAAATGTGTGGTCAGGTAGTGAAATGACTGCCTGATACCATTTAAGATGGTGTTGACTTTTAGAGCCCTAAAAGTATTAGAGCTTCCATGAGAACATGTCCTTCACTATGAATATACTTGGCTATTCAGATCAGCATCTATCTACTGATATAGTCACTAGTAGTCAGAAATGACTCTGATGGCATACAAATCAATTCAGAATAGAAGGAGAGCAGAGGTGGTATTCAGCAGGTTCTGACCAGTTCTGGAGAGTAGCAGAAATTTTGAGTAGTTCAGAGAACCGGAAAATACCACCTCTGACTGGAGATTTTACAGTATCCTTCCCCTGCCATGCCCACCAAGCGACACTCACAGAACTGGTAGTAAAAAAATTTGAATCCCACCACTGAAGGAGAGGATCTTGCTGTCAGAAAATTGAATACTGAATGAAAGTGCTTTTCTTTCTATAGGAATAAGGATACTTCTCTCTCAGTGTTTAGGAAATTGGTACAAACATGATCTCTTTCAGCAATTGTTTAACTGTTAATTATTTTACTAATTAGTTTTCATTTTGATTTAACTGAATTAATGTTGTTAATATTATATTCTACATTTGTATTTTTATAAACAGAAAAGTGGAATATTCATTTATAAATTGATAAACAGCCACTGTATGTTCCCGTGTTCCAAGTGGAGCTATTCCATGTTGCTACAAAAATGTAGTGTGAGTCTTCTTTCCATTGATCAGGCAAAAAAATTCAGAAATAGACTTCTAAGGTTCTGGCCTGTAGATTTATGGCAGTGAAATCAGAAATAATTCTTGCTAGTTCTAAGTATGAAATGCAAGCTCTGTTTATGGTGAAATAAAGGTTTGTATCACTGTCTTTTACCTACACAATACAGAGGACTAGGAAGCTCTTTCTCTTTCGAGCAAGTGTAATAATTTCAAATTATTTCTGTTGTTGACAATGGACTGAAGGTGAGGTTAGTAGTTTCTTAGGTTGTACCCAGCATTATAAGTCTTATAGTTTCTGAGTCTTTCTAAATCAAGCTGATAGGTAAATGCCTGATTTGGATGCAAAAAGTTTTCCCCAGTTTATTTGAGTATACAGGCATGTTCCCCCAAATCCATCATAATTGCTTGAGATAAAGTGGACCAGCTAGGATGCTGAAAGAAAAACATCTTCTAAAGCCCCATCACTCCTTTAGAATATTTACATTGATTACCAGTATACTCTTCTGACTGAATCAAAGCAGAGATTATTACCTAGTGAATCTAAATGTCATGGACATAATGTATGAAACTTATTGCTATACTTTGATGGGTCTTATTATTCCTGCTTCTTTTAATTTGTAATACTTAAACCTGCTATAGATATCTGCTACACAAAACTTTGTGTTTTAATGCCCCTGTGATTTGATTCTTTAACTATGATCCTTGAATTGGCATGCTGAATCCATCCATTGGTTTTATTGAAGGATAAGAAATTTCGAAAAGATCTTTCACAACTAGGAGTAAAGACAAGATAAAGTTAATGTACATTTCTTCACTAGAGATATATAGCATCATCTAGCCATTGCAGTAGCAATATATCTCTAAGGAAAACAGCTTTTATTCAGCCACCATAATGGTTGGTGGATGTCATAAATCACTGGTATAGAAGTGCTCATTGTGTTCCCTGTTCTTGCTTGCCATTACTAGTGTTCAGTCTTCTTTTGGCATCATGTTTTTGCTTTCAGAAAACTTTTCATTATTAATGTTGTTATGGGTTAGCACCTTTTGCACAACCAATAAAAATATATATCATGTCTTGACATGAATCAAAAGAGCTTTGGAAATGCAGAACATCCACCACTTTGCTTCTCTCCACCATACTTAGTGTCAGTTAACATGATAGAACAGGAATGTTAATCATGCTTTGATAGATATATTATGGGATGCTATTTCATATTAATGGATATTGTATGCTTTTGGTACCAGCTCTAAGTATGTGTAGCATTGACATCTAAATCAATGACATGTAACATGCATTTTTCATTACATTTCATGTATGATTAGAGAGTGAGGAATTTGATGTGATAACAGGGATTTATTTTGAGCTGTGATCTGGCACTTGCATAGAATTATAGGGTAGAAAGGGAATTTGGAAGTCTTCTAGTTTAATTTATGTCCACAGCAGGAATGTTCATACCATCTCAGACAAACGTCTTCCCAACCTTTGCTTGAAAACCACCAGTGATGCAGCATCCATGTCTCTAGGAGCTTTACTCCCTTACTTTCGGGTCATAAAAGTATTTCTTTTCCATGTTTAGATCTATTTCTGTAAATCTTCCACCCTCTGGTTCTCTCCTGCCTCCAGCCATGATGCAGAATAAATCTAAACCTTATTTCTGTGACAGCCTTTCAAATATCAGAAGAACACTTTTATATTTTACCTTAGCCTTATCTTTAGGGTCAGCATACCAGTTGCTTTAACTGATGTTCATAAGATTTAGCTTTCATGTTCTTCACCATCTTTGTTGTCCTCAGCTTACAATAATTCATTTAGCAATTGTTCACAGCCATTGAAAAAAGCACTAAAAAAGTGACTTTTGATCTGTCCTCACACCTACAATCATTGCAGTGTCCCCACGATCATATCGGCAAGATCCTGGCAACTTGGCAACCAGCTTGCATTTATAATGGTTGCAATGTCCTGGGATCATGGGATCATGATTTGCAACCTTCCCAAACTGACTTCCAACAAGCAAAGTCAATAGGAAAACTGGCAGGGAAAGTTACAAATTATAATCAGGTGATGTCTCACTTAACACTTGGAGCAAAAAAGACTACAAAAATGGGACTAAATATCACTAAATATTTTCTATGAAACATGTATTTTCAAGATGCCCATATGATACAAGTGCAATAATATTGCACACAAAAGAAGATTGAGGAATAATTTTCATCATCTTCCAAAAAGGATAATTAGCATCACGTCAAGCAACAGGAAAAGCTGTATACCACATAAGGCTTCTAAACAGAAGGAAGATTGTTTGGTAACAAAGAGAGTTTGCAATGTGGCTGATTTACAAGCATTTAGGAAAGTGTTAATTAACCTCTGCAAAGGCAGTGGATTTATGGCCGTACTACATAAATTCACTTCTTACCAGCTGTCAGTTGGTAAACATCTTTTTGGCCACTGTAACTCAAAATATATATTTTACAGAGCAGGAAGGTTGATAGCTAAGTAGCAAAGCATACACTCTGAGGGAAAACATCCTAGGTTCATTCCTCAGCTTGTATAATTAGAACTGTAGAAACTCTCAGTCTGAAAATTGGGGAATTAGCTACTAGATGGTTGTAGATTTGACTGAAATATTCCAGATACATTGGGGTAACATTTCTAAAATTTCAAGCTAAGGTGGTCACATGCTTTTCTTTTCTTATAGCACAGTCTATAAGAAGGTATGAAATAATGTTTTTTGTGGGGAGATAGAACATAGTGATGAAATGCTCTAATGCCTACATGATTATTTTGTTTTAAATTTCAGACAAGAAAGAAATAGAGGTGAAAAAAACAGTCTTCAAAAATATTTCAGATTTGCCTTCTGTATAAATTGTTTCCTATGTGTTTATTTTGCATGTTGATTTGCTATATAGCCCATTAGCTTAAAAAGCAATTGAAAAATAATATGGCAATTCACTTGGCAGCAATTATAACTGGACAAATTAAAATCTGCTGCAGGTATTCGGTTTGATTTGCGTAGTGCCATTAAACTCATTATTCTTTTTGCATTAACATCATGCTGTTGCCCGAAAAAGAACTTCACTCAAGGCTACCTGTTCCAAAATATGTGTCCCAGAATCTTCCAATAAATATTTTATTAAGTATTATTACAACTAGATTAAATTTTAAGCAATTCAAACATCTGAAGGACTCTTCTACATTTATTTAACAACTTCCCTTTTATATTTTATCTAAGATATTAACATGCAAATATATGTATGCATGCACACACACACACACACACAGACACATAGACACACAGACAACAACACACAAAAATGTCAGCAGACTATTATCTCCTTCTTTCCAAATAGCCTCCTTTTCCTGGTTCTATTCAATTGTACGACTAACATTGCCAACATTGTAACATATGCCCTGGAACAGGGGTGTCAAACTCACTTTGTCATGATGGCATCACGTGATGTATTGGGACTTTTTCCCTTTTGCTAAACCAGGCGTGTTCATGGCCAGTGCATGACACATTCAGCTCACAGGCCAGGAGTTTGACAGCCCTATCCTGGAACATTCTCTATCAAAATGTTGCCATTTTATGAGACAGCATGAAATCTCATTGAAATCTGTCAGATTTCAATAAAAACTTGTAACATCTTGACAATTTGGATGGGACCGCCCCCCATGTTCTAAGGTTCTACAAACTGTTCAAATTGATTGCTAACTCTAAGCAAACATACCCAAAAGATTGCATTTACTCAGCCAAGAATTTGTTAGTAACATGTACCACTGCAATAAAATATGATACTTCCCAAAGATAATTGAGTTAGCAGAAGAAATTGTAAATAGGCAGTCAATTGTATGGAACTATTTGAGATAAATTAATAAGGCTACAGATGAAAGTCAATATAAGCGTATTATATTTTTCTGGGCCAATGACAATTCTAGGATTTCAAGTCCTATGGATATCAGAATACAAGTAGGACATTGCTATTCTGAGATCATCATTTTATCCACTAGTTGGTTTCAGAAAATAAAATGGAACTCTATTTATGGAGAACCTTCAAATAATGGTATCAGATTTGTTTTTCTTTATCATTGCTTTAAGTTTTTTTTACTGCTAACTGATTATGATAACCTTGTCTTCAGTTGTGATTTTAGATGTATTGATTTTTTACTGTTACATTTTGTATGTTGCTTTATTGTTGTCAATTGCTTTGAATGCTTATATAAATAGAAACATGGGGTGTAAATGTAATACATATATGTATATAAAAATAAATAAAATTGACGACAGATGCCAACAATCTCCCCACCCAATACAACTGAGAGAACAGAAGGAAAGGGAAAGAAAATGAATCTGGTTGAAGAATTTTTGATCATCTGAGAATAAAAGATTAGTATATATACACAAGTAAATAAGACTCAGAATCAAGTTCTTGCAACATGGCAGATGGTACATTACATATTTTACAGATGGAGGACATTAAAGTTTACCAGAATGGTTCTTCATCACATTTGCTAGTTAATCTAATACTAGTTAGGGAAAAACTTTACTCAGAAGTGTGCAATAAGCACACAGACAGTGGGTAGTTCCCTGACTGTGAATAAATGTGCAGTACTTATTCTTGTTACCTTCATGTATCTGATTAATTATCTCAGATGTACATAATAGGAACAGATGTATGTTCTGGGCATTTTCCCAGTTCTATATTTTAAACAATAAGTTTCTTAATATTTCTTCTTTCGGAAATAATCTCAGGAACAAAAATGGAAACTTCTCTGAGTCATGTAGTCTGGTCAGAGAGGAACATTTTCTCCATGGCAATTGAGAAGCAATTATATTAGAATAGAATAGAGCTGGAAGGACCTACTGTCTACTGTCACATTACCCCAGCTGATTTTCAGCCTGTTATTGTTATGTTAAGTATTGCTAAACATACACACACACACACTTGTACCCCAAACAAACATACAAATATACTTACAAAAGACCCTGAGCTAGCTTATTATATTTAGAATTTAGAATAGAATAGAAAGAGGTCTTGGTGGCCTTCTACTCCAGGCCCCTGCTCAAGCAAGAGAACCTATACTGACAAGTGACTGTCCAGTGTCTTCTTAAAAACCTCCAATGTTAGAGCGCCCATGATTTCTGGAGGCAAGCTGTTCCACTGGTTAATTGTCCTCACTGTTAGGCAGTTTCTCCTTAATTCCAGATTGCTTGTCTCTCTGGTTAGTTTCTAACCATTCTTTCTTCTCCTGCCCTCTGGTGCTTTGGGGAATAAATTGATTCCCCTCTTCTTTATGGCAGCCCCTCAAATACTGGAATACTGCTATCATGTCACCACTAATTCTTCTTTTCTTTAGACTTTATTTATTTATTTATTTATTTATTTATTTATTTGATTAGTCAATTGCTTACAAGATAATAGGTATAAGTATAAACATAGTTATAAATACATAGATACATGTAAGAAAATAAAAGAAACAATAGGACAGGGATGGTAGGCATTGCTCCCCCACAGACCTCTTAGGAAAGGGGTGAGGTCAATAGTAGAAAGTGTAAGGTTAAAGTTTTTGGGGTTTGGGGAAGAAATCACAGAGTCAGGTAGAGTATTCCAGACATTGACCACTCTGTTGCTGAAGTTGTATTTCCTGCAATCAAGTTTGGTGTGGTTAACCTTGAGTTTGTATCTATTGTGTGCTCTTATATTGTTATGGTTGAAACTGAAGTATTCATTGACATATAGGACATTGCAATGTATGATTTTATAACCTCATAGTTCTAGGTTTTCTAGGTCTAGAACCTCAAGTCTGGTGGCATAAGGTATTCTGCAATGAGTAGAGGAGTGTAGAATTCTTCTTGTGAAATATTTCTGGACTTTCTCTACTGTGTTAATAGCAGATACGTAATGTGGGTTCCAGACTGGTGAGCTGTATTCAAGTATTGGTCTAGCAAATGTTTTGTATTGTCTAGTTAATAGTGTGATATTACCAGAGAAAAAGCTATGTAAGATTAGGTTAACAACTCTTAATGCCTTTTTGGCTATGTAGCTACAGTGGGCTCTAGCACTTACATCATTTGAGATAAGTGCTCCAAGGTCCTTGACAGAGTTTGGATCATCAACAAGGTCTTGACTATTCAGCTTGTATTTTATTTTCTGTTTTTTTTTTGCCAATAATGTAAGACAGAGCATTTATTTGTTGAGATTTGAAGTTGCCATTTGTTTGACCATTCTGATATTTAGTCAAGGTCTTTTTGAAGGGTAGCTTTACATCAGGGGTGGCGAACACGCGGCTTTCGAGCCGCATGCGGCTCCCGGCCAAAATGAATGCGGCTCTTTGCCTCTTATCATTATTTTGTATACTGTGGCTCTTTGCCAAGTTTGGATTTTGTTATGCTGCTTCTGAGGAGGGACCTCTGAGGAGAGATTTCTGAGTGCGTAGTCCCGCCCCCAGGCTGCGTCATCCCATCTCCCATCCCTCGGAAACAACTGCACAGGCCAGCAAATGGGGGGACATGTGTGTCACATGTTGTGGCACATCTTGCCGTTTGTTCTTAGTGTGGAGGACACAGCACACCCTCACCATCACTGCAGGATTTTTACCCTCACTCAAAATGGCAAAATGCAAAGCTAAACGAAAATATGAAGATGAACACAGGACATTTTTGGAAGAATGGGAAGATGCTTTCTTCTTTATTGAACGGAATGGGAAAGCGCTGTGTTTAACATGCAATACTATGATATCACATTTTGGAGAGCTGTGCCAACTGAAAAATACCCATGTGTAAAAAGAGCCGCTCTCAAGCTGCTGTCTATGTTCTCGTCAACATACGTCTGTGAGAAGCTGTTTTCTACTTTGAAACACGTGAAATCAAAGCACCGGTCCATTCTGACTGACACTCATGTAAAGGAACTGCTCCGAGTGGCTACAACTGAATACAAACCTGATTTGCAGAAGATTACTGAAAACAAAAGATGCCAGAAATCCCACTGAGATTATCATCCTATCACTCCAACAAGGTAACAAAAAAACACCTGACTGAGCATGTTATATTATGTGTTTAATATATTATTGTTAAAATTATATGCTTTTGTGTGAGTGTTTGTCTCTTTTGGCAGGTCACTGCGTGGTGTGGCTCTCTGACTCTCACAGTTTAAAATTTTGGCTCTTTGTGTCGAACTTGTTCGCCACCCCTGCTTTACATCATCAACGAAGAGAATGCAATTATTCATCCACATTACTATTCATTGTATCTTGCTCTAGTCCATAAAGATTTGTCCATAGGGTTATAGTATATATTGGTCAGTTTTAAGAATTAGCAGCTATTTACTGTACCATATTCAAGAGGTATTGATGAATGCAATGTTATAGAAGCCAGGGTAAGCAAACTTAAGGGAATTCAAGAAAGCGATAGTTTTGATTTTGTCTCTCCTGTGCTATGTCCTTCACACTATGCAATGTGTCAAACATTCAAATGAAGGCAAGTTTCCAGCAAGTTCATCAAGAAAAAGGAAGTCAGTTCCAATTTAGGGAACTCTTGGTTAGCTCTACTACATCCTGTTAGTTGCAGAAAACATTAACTGAATCTCTTCCATGCAAAAATTTGGGGAGAACCTAATTGATTGTAAATCTGTGGCAAGGTGGTATTCTTAATATTAATTTGTTATCATTACTGTTATACAGATTGTGCCTATCTACACATTAACAGTGAGTATCAGGGAATCCTAGAACACATTTTAAAAAAAAAATATTGCAAATGAGGTGCTATAAAACTAAGATTGATACCAGATTTTGTTATAGATTCTGCGTGATTACAACAATTTTATATTTTTATATCTTAACTTGGATCTCTTCTTTGAAATATCAATACCTAATTAGGGATGACAGCACCAAAAATCAAGACAGGAGAAATAAAATGTAAAAAAACCCAAAACCAAATATAAACTTTTGACATTGATTTGGATAAAAACTTGGGGGTATATAACACAGCTCCTTATTTATACTTCTGTTTGGATGTTTAATATTTATTTTGAATCTTTCAAATAATAAACATGAATGAGTATTTTGCAATTACTGTTGAGGGTTATTTTAATCAGTTGCATTCAATGATTTAAAAAGTAACTATGAATATTCAATTTAATTCTCTAATGGTCTGAGAGAAAAGATGAAGATTCTTCCCTGTATTTTGGATGCAAAATTGGGAAAATATTTCATCTTCTTCAACAAAAGCTTCCTTTCAGCTGCATTTGTTAGACAACACAATTCACATGCCTGCACAAGCAAACAATATGTAATAGGAAAATCCATTTGGGAAATCATTCTTAGAAGAAAATTGTCATAACTATCTAAACTGTATCCAGGGCACGAAGTTCAAACATTGATTTCACAACTTACATCCCCAAATATGCTGCCTCCATTTTCCTATTGAAAATGAGGGATGCTACTCATGTTTTCTTTAGCAAGGAAGTTATTGTGCAATAAAAAGTCAAAAGATAGCAGGACTCTTTATTCCATGGAGTCCTTGGTGCTCTCTGTGCTTCGTTGTTTTCTTGCAGATGTTTCATTATTCAAGTAGGCAACATCTTTAGCACCAGAAGGGAGTGGGCTTTGCTTTCTGCTTATATGCAGTGGCTTGTCCTGTCAGTATTGATGGGAATGTTGTTTTCTTCTTGGTAGTTCCTTGGTTAGGCTTTTGTTTATTTATTTATTTTATTTATTTATTGGACTTGTATGCCGCCCGATCTCCGAAGACTCGGGGTGGCTCACAACTAAAACCAAACATCAACATCAACAATAAATAATTAAAAAAGAATTAAATAAACACAAGCCCAATATTTAAATTAGAATTAATTTAAAAATCCCTCCCTCCCCCAGGAGATCAGCACAGCCCAGCCTCTTCAAATAACCAGGTCTTCAAGTCGTGACAGAAGGTGCAAAGGTCAGGGGCCAGATGGAGCCCCAGGGGTAGTTGGTTCCACAGGGCGGGAACCGCCACAGTGTAGACTCAGCCCCAGGGCACCGCAGGCTGACATTGAATTGCTGACAGGACTCCGAGAAGCCCCTGCCTGTGTGCTCGCACAGGGTGGTTGGCACTTGATATTGGCAGGAGACACTCCCATAGATATCCTGGACCCATGTCATGTAGGACTTTGAATGTTAAAACTAGAACCTTAAATCTCACCCGGAGTGCAACCGGCAACCAATGCAGGTCGCGCAGGAGGGGTGTAACATGGGAGAATCGGGAAACTCCCATCACCACCCATGTGGCTGCTTCCTGCACCAGCTGCAATCTCTGGATGGTATGCAAGGGCAGTCCTAAATAGAGAGCATTGCAGTAGTTGAGTCGGGAGGTAACAAGAGCATCAATGACTGTACGCAGGGCATCTCGGTCCAGAAACGGGTGCAGCTGGCAAACCAGCCAGACCTGAGCAAAGGCCCCCTTAGCCACGGCCCCCACCTGATCCCCCAATTGGAGCCGCGCATCCAGGAGGACCCCCAGGTTCTGTGCCCTATCCACAGGGGGCAATACCTCTCCCCCTATGGCCAATGATGGACACTCCTGACTGGACCGAGATGCCGGTATGCACAGCCACTCAGTCTTGGCCAGGTTGAGTCAAAGCATGTTTCCATCCATCCAGATCCGTACTGCATCCAGACAATGGGTCATCATGGAGAGGGCATCACTGACCTGGTTTGTGGTGGAGATGTATAACTGAGTATCATCAGCATACTGGTGGTACCTCACCCCAAAACCACGGATGATCTCACCCAATGGTTTCATGTAGATATTAAACAGGAGGGGTGAGAGGACCGACCCCTGTGGGACCCCACAAGTGAGAGCCCTCGGGGCCGACCTCTGCCCCCGTCAACACCGATTGCGAATATCCCAAGAGGTAGGAGGAGAACCACTGCAGAACAGTGCCCCCCACTCCCAACCCCCCGAGGCGCCGCAAAAGGATACTATGTTCAATGGTATCGAAAGCTGCTGAGAGATCTAATAGGACTAGGACAGAGGAAAAACCCCTGTCCCGACCCCTCCAGAGATCATCCATCAGTGAAACCAATGTCATCTCCGTGCTGTACCTGGGCCGGAAACCCGATTGGTATGGATCCAGGTAGTCCGCTTCATCCAGAAAGAGCAGAAATTGCTGAGCCACTACACTCTCAACAACCTTCGCCAAAAAGTGAAGGTTGGAGACTGGATGAAAGTTGTCTAACCCGGTCAAGTCCAGGGCAGGCTTCTTCAGGAGGGGCCTCACCACTAGAAGCAGGAGGAGGAGGGAAAGACACCATCCCTTAACGAAGCATTGACCACTGCCCGGACCCAACTGCAGGTGACCTTCCTGGAGGCATATACCAACCAGGAAGGGCACGGGTCCAACAAACATGTGGTGGAGCTCAAGCACCGCATAATCCTGTCCACTTCATCCTCAGAGACAGGATCGAACGCAACCCAGATCATATTAGCCAGACTACTTGCATCCCGATCATCAGAACACTGCAAATTAGAGCTCAACCCACCCTGAATCTGAGCGATCTTATCCAACAGATATTGGCCAAATTCCTCAGCCCTACCCCGCAGTGGGTCCACCACCTCCCCCGGACGTAGGAGAGAGCGGGTGACCCTAAACAGGGCGGCTGGGCGACTATCTGCGGACGCTATGAGAGCGGAGAGATAAGACCTCCTCGCCGCTCTCATAGCTACCAGGTAAGTCCACCTGCAGCTGCCCATTGCCAGGTGGCTGCCAGGTCCTCAGCAGAGTTGTGGACAAGGGAAGTGGGAAAACCCCAGCTTAGCCTGGAACCTCTCAGGGTCCATCAGGCGTTTGGGGTGGAACCATCTAAGTGGCTCCTCATCCCAGCAGTGTGGGGCAGCTTGTTGGAAGACCAGCTGCAGGAGATAATGATCAGACCATGGAACAGGTAGGGCCATAAAATTGGCCTCCCCTCGATCATTACGCCACTGCTCCGAGACAAAAACTCAGTCAAGAGTGTTACCCCCCTCATGAGTCGGGCCTTGAATTATTTGGGTCAGGCCCATGGCCACCATGGAGGCCATGAATTCCTGGGCCAAACCCGATGCCACCCCCAGAGAGGGCAAGTTAAAATCACCCAGGACTATAAGCCCTAGGAATTCCACCGCCACCTCCGAAAGGACGTCGAGAAGCCTGGGCAGGGCAGCTGCCACACAGCTGGGGGAGAGTTATGTAAGCAGCAGACCCACCCGACCATTAGGCCCCCACCTCAGGAGAAGGGTTTCACTCCCACCTATCTCAGGAACAGAGACCTCCCTTGGAATCAAGGTCTCCCGAATAACAACAGCCACCCCCCCACCCCTCCCCAGGGCTTGTGCAAAACCCAGTAAGCTCAGGATACCAGTGCAAAACCCAGTATCCTGGGGGGCACAGTTCCACCAGAGGGACTCTGCCCTCTGGCCCCACCCAGGTCTCAGTGATTTAGGCCAGGTCTGCAGCCTCCTCCTCAATCACTTCACAGAGGAGGGAAGATTTGTTAGCCACGGACCTGGCATTAAAATACACCTGTCGGAGCCCCGGGATCCCAGTTCTGAAGTCCCCAGGAAATTGGGAGGAGGCACTAGGGTTGGAGCGTGCCACCACTCTAATACAGCAGGGGCGTGCTCCCAACACATGATATGGCCCTATGCCTAATTGTCCCCTGCCAATCCCAACCACCCTAGGAATCGCAGTTCCCACCCCACTTCCCAGGGCCCCACTGCCCCACCACTCCCCCTGCCATGATTCCGGACCAGGCTGCACCGTACCTCCTCGTAATCATTTCCCACCCCCCTCCCTAGCCTTCTTAAAAAATTGTCTAAAAATTTAACTAATGGGGCCCTGGTGACCCTCTTCTTCCCTTTCCTAGAGCCCCAACCCCGACCCCTTATCCCACCGTGCCATCTCTCCGGATTCCATGATCCGTCCTCGAGATAGGCCGATGACAATATAACAGGCCACACCCAGGAGAGAGGGGACTCCCTTAGGGCCTGTAGCTCTGCTACCGAATAAGCCCAAGTCATTCAGGTGTAAACCTATGAACAGGAGGAACAGAGGGTCTGTAGATGGAACAAACAATGTCTGGATTGTAAATCTTGGTCGGGTCCTAAATGTTCTCAATCGGGTAGTCCAGGCCCAAGTCCAGATTGCCCTCTCACTGCAACCCTGTGGCCGATGTTCAGGGCCTCTGCCAGGACTAAGTCTCGCTCTCTCACCATGGGCAACCCCCGAAATTGTCATTAGGACAGATGACCAGACGATGTTAAATGGCTCCCAGAAGGAAAAAGTGCATCCCTCCCGCTGCTCTCTCACCACAACGGGGGGTGCAACGAAGTCCAACAGCCACAGACCAAGAACAAGGGTATACAAGCAGTACTGGAAATCATCTGAGCCTAGGCCCCCAGAGTAGCCAAAACAGCTCATCTGAGGCCTGCAGCTCAGAATGTTTTTTTTTAATTCATATTTATGTCCCGCCCTTTTCCGGAGAATCAGGGCGGCTTACAATTTTTGGGATACAACCCAATGTGCTCAGCAATAGCCTTCCTTCCATTGTATATGCCTACTTATTACTAAGTGGCATTTTTACAAAGTCAGCTTATTGCCCCCAACAATCTTGGGTCCTCAGTTTACCTACCTCTTGAGCCTGGTGGGATTCGAGCCTGCAATAATTACAGGCAGCTGGAACTAAGTGCTAGGCTATTAACAGCCTGCACCACCAAGGCCTTAACCCAGTAACTGCATCCTCCTGGGTCCCGCATAGATGGTACAAATAATACACGTGGAGCAGATGGCATAAATAGGGCAGGTCGATGGAAAGACCAGCAGAAAAGTAAGCAGAGCGTTCTAGAGAGCCGTGGGGGGGGGCAGTGGATGGGCAATGCACCAGTGGTAACCGACCTGCAGGGAGGTTAGAACCAACAGTGACAATGAGACCCTCTCCAATGACCATCCTCAAGACTCGCACATCTGCCTGCTGGCTTTTCATCTCCACCGCCGTTGGGACCGTCGTCGCCATCGCCATCGCCACAATCTTAATCAGCATGGCCACCATCGGCTTCAAGGCGGAGCCAGAACCACCACCCATAAATCCCAGCCAAGAGATAGCCGCCGCCACCGCCGCCGCCCCCAAAACAGCAATGTCATGCCTGGGCTCCACGAAGCACGGAGGCCTGGGAGAAGACATTGCCGAGCTCGTCATTCACCACCTCACCACGAGCTCCGCGGATTTCAACTGCCTCCCCCAGCAATCCGGCACCGGAACCAGGGAAAGGGGGTAATAAATGCCCCTCCTAGCACCCTCTCGGGCTAAAAAGACCCTCAAACACTCCCGGACCTCAGTTGTGAGCGGCCATCTTCATCAGGCATGCACAGAAGAAGAAGTTTATTGTTTGTCTGAGTTGGTAATTCATTGATTTGAGTATTGTTTACAGTTTGATTCTTGGTCTGGTATTAATCTTGATGGAGGACCTATCACAATATACAAAAAGCTAAAGAACTACTAGAAGACAAAGAAATCTTAGTTAACACCAATCCAGTACAGAAACTAGACAACCAGATCAAGAGAATCTTTAGCAACCTTACCAAGAAAGGTCATATCAAAAAATAGAACAGTGGTGGATAAAAGCAGAGGACTTGCCTTTCCATGCTTTTATGGATGGCCCATAATACACAAGTCTGACATAATTATCTGTTAATTCAGTGGTGGGATTCAAACATTTTTACCACCAGTTCTGTGGGCGTGGCTTAGTGGCCCTGGCTCAGGGGTGTGATTCAACTGGTGTAACAACCGGTTTGGTGAGCATGCGCTTTGCACATGCACGCATGCCTCGTGCATGCGCACAGAAAGTTTGTTTCTGACCTCCTGCAATCCTGCAATCTCCCTGTGTCTTAAACAGATGATGTGCAGCAATCTGCTGTGCCATGTGAAGCAGCTAAGCTTGCAAACCAGGAAATAAAGGTCAGAATAGAACCGGGGCAGGCGGGTGGGCTCAGCAGCTGATCATGGGAGTGAACTGGTTTGCTCACAGATGATCCTCGGAGCTAGTGGTATGGTCGAACTAGGCTGAACCAGTAGAATACCACCACTGGTTCAATTGTATCACTATTAGGGACCTTAATCTACAACACCACTAAAAAACTGCAAGAAAAGCTTGGACATTCTACAGAGAAGAGAAAATATTCTATCAAATCCCCAGTACAGTGTCTCAGAAAAAAATAAAGATCTGATAATAGAAGAAGATGACATTTCATCCAATGTCAGAGCACTCTTTACCTCCAAAGATTCAGAAGCAACAAAAGAACCTAGATTGAGATACCAAGAATCATGAACCTCTTCAATCCTAATACTTTGCCTTACTACCTACTTTCAGTTTAATGAAATTATACCAACAAATCAGAAGAATTTCATGGGAATACCACTTTCAGGACTCATAGCAAAATTATAATTCAACTTCCAGATTTTATAGCCCTCCATCACCTGCAACCAGTATAGTTCTGTAGTTTGTTATAATAAAAGGGGAAAAACTAGAGAAGATATATGAAACAATCAACAACATCTTTGAGGGAATAAAATTCACAAGGGAAGAAGAAACAACACACTGTGCTTCCTGGATATCCTCATCTGCAGAGGCAATTGTAGCAAATTAGAAATACAAGTCTATCATAAAAAATATCCATATTAACCAAATGTTTCACTATTAAAATAACAAGTCCAAGTAAGGAAATGTCAGCAGACACATTTCCTCTTTCACAAGGTGAGAACCTTAAAACATCTGAACCACGTAGGTCTCAACGTACACGTAAGAGCCCCACCTATTTAAAAGAATACATTAGATAGGTTGGGGTTTGAGTATGGACTGAACCTAGTGGGGAGGGGTGTTATGTATGTAGGTTTGAAGTCATTGGTTTAGTTTGAACTGTTCTTGTAAAATGTTAGAAATGATTGGTTTAAAAGTGGGAAAACCCTGCACTCTGATTGGCTGGCAACTGCAGCTGCTGGCTATAAGTAGCAGCCACAGCCCAGCCAAATTGGGTCCATTCTGAGCTGTAGTCACTAATAAACTAAGAGCTTGAAGCACTCCACGTCTGTCTCTTCATGCAAACATAACAATTAGTATTCCAAATCTTTTGTCATCAAGTGAGTGGGCCATCTCTTTATCTGAAGAAAGAAAAAGGAAGATTTCTGTCACTGAGAAAATATTTTTCTTGAAGCCAAAGAAATAAAAAAACCTCACTGGGCATAAATTACCAGACATAGAACAGCATTGCATATGCAGTTGATCTATATATTTATTTCATATGCATAGAAATCATACTGAGTCAGGCACAAGTTGCTTCTGAGCAGGATTCTTTTACCTTTCTTGTTGAAATGACAAAAGTAAAGTTGTATTCTTACAAAAAAATTTCCCCACCCACTCTATTCCTGTTTCATGCTATCACAATTGCCTAATCTCCATATTTATTTCTTACACCCTAATCATTTATTCACAAAGTAAACAATTTTTCTTTTAGTTTTGTGTTCTAAATCGCCTGCTTTCCTTTCCCTTTTTCAGCTTGCAGTCTGGAAAAGTGAAAAACTTCTTAAGAAGAAAGCTATGTCACTGGTATTGCAAAATATAAAAAAATCTTTAAATGCTGCTGAGTACACTCATCTATTGTCTTATCTGATAGCATCCAAATCCCTTCGGTCTTTTCTTCTACCAGTGTGTGGCGATCATTTTCTTCTCTCCTGCAGATTTGTTTTGCCTCTGTTTGTTGGAAGATTCACTTGGTGGAAACTTTAGCTCTATTTAGCTTTATCTGGCTGTTGCATTTATATCCTTTTTTTACTGATGAATTTGTCTATTTTCTCTCTAACTAAGCTGCTTGAAACAAACTCTTGTCTTCATTGTGCTCAGACAATCACCTCACCAGTCACCATCTTCCCTGGCCTTCTCCTTTCTTTCACGCTAGTACAAACCCTTCACAGTGCTCAGCTTCCTCTCTCCCCCCTTTCTGTGTTAGCTTCTTTTAACACTGACTGGCAGGAAGGGATAGAACAGAGATATGTCACATTTTCTCAAGAATTTTGCAGGTTACTGAAGGGGAAGTGAAGGAAAGAACAACTTGCTCTTTCTAAATGTCGTAGTCAGATTGCTCTCATATCCAGAACTTCCTGAAAATTTTCTATGTAAAGCTCACCTTAAGACAATGCACCAATTATTTTTAGAATGGATACTAATAGTTCAGACAATTAAATAACTTATTACATTTTGAAAATGGGTGGATGTTATATATGATTCTTTTATCAAGCTCCTACACAGTATGATAATCATAGGCATCATCTCCGGGTGAGATTCAAGGTGTTGGTATTAACATTCAAAGTCCTTCATGGCTTGGGTCCGGGGTATTTGCGGGAACGTCTCCTGCCGACATTGAATGCCAATCGCCCTGTGCGTGTGCACAGATGGGCTGCCATCCGCAAGACAGTGTTGGCTGGTGGTGCCCTGGGGAAGGGCCTACTCTGTAACGGCTCCCGCCTGGTGGAACCAACTACCCCTGGAGCTCCGTTTGGCTCCTGATCTCCACTCTTTCCACTGCGATTTGAAAACCTGGCTGTTTGAGCAGGCCAGGATGGACTCACCTCTGGGGGATAAATTAGTTTTAAATTAGTTTCAGTTATTGGACTTGTTCAAGTTTAATTCTTTTAAAAAAATATTTATTGTTGTGTTTTTAGTTGTGAGCCACCCCAAGTCCTTTCGGAGAGGGGGCGGCATACAAGTCTAATAAATAAATAAATAAATAAATAAATAAATAAATAAATAAATAAATAAATAAATAATAGAGGAAGTGATCCAGTTGACACAATAGAAATTTGTATACAAAATGGCCTCCATGGGTAATAACAAAACAGCTGTTTCTCAGAAGACTATTAATGAGGTTGCTAGCTTCCACCAACTCTTACCCCATCTGAGCAAGTAGGCACATTTGCAAACAAAGCAGCATGCTGGCCAGGGAATTCTGGGAATTGAAGTCTACACATCTTAAAATGGTTAAGGTTGAGAAACACTAACTTAGACATATCTTATCCATGATTTCCCAGAGAAAAATATGTGTTAGATTTGTGTAATGGCTCTGATATAAATGCTGTGAACTGTCAAACTGAACACAATGTATTGGTCATGTATTATGTATTATGCTGCAGGTCACCCTATTTATTCATTCAGCAATTCCAGGCAAACAGGACAAATTAGTTTATGTTGTTCTGAACCTCTTATTCTCAGGTTGTTCAGCATTACTGGTATTATCACATTCAAGCAGGTAATTTATATCAAATAGGTGGGACTTCATCATGCTCATGGATCGAAAGAGTAAGATTTTTTTTATTGTCATGTTTTTCCTGATTTAAAGGAATTATTATTTAAAATTTAAATTAAGGATACCTTTTCCTTAATGGATGAGATTAATCAGGTTGGTTTGATAATGTTAAACAGGACATGGGTGTATGGGCTTTGTGTGTGGAGGAAGGCATAACATTTCTCAATAAGATGATGGCAAGCAATTTCTACTTTATCAGAAAAATTAGATGTTTCTGTGAAATCACTTTAAGCTGAAATTAGTTAAAGGTGACTTTACCTAAAGATAACTTTAAAGTTTATGGCACAACCTGTGTTTTCATTTCAAAATAGAAAGTGCACCTTCAACATTGGATGGCACAGTGAGGAACTGCCATTAAAAATTAAAACCATGTTTTTAAGAAAAAAGGCATTCATTCTGGTCAATAATATGCAATAATCTTACATAATTACAAAGAATACAGTAAACAGCCCTTGAATGAAGAGAGCAATAGCAACTTTCCAGCTAAGAAACACTGCTCTAGATGCATTCCCAGTGGTCATCTACCCAGAATCACACATGCTTGGTGATTCTGCTTCACCATTAAACTATCCTTCCAAACAGCCTTCATGTTTCCAGTGTCTTTCTCCTTACTTGGAATTGAGCCCATATGGACATTTATTTATTTATTTATTTATTTTGTTTTATTTGGTTTGTCAATTGCTTACAAGATAATAGGTATAAGTATAAACATAGTTATGAATACATAGATACATATAAGAAAAATAAAAGAAACAATAGGACAGGGACGGTAGGCACGTTGGTGCGCTTATGCACGCCCCCTACAGATCTCTTAGGAAAGGGGTGAGGGCAGTGAAATATCAGCATATCACTCATGAAATATAAGCTACTGATGTGAATTACAAGATCACTCTGTTTAAGTTGTGCCTCATATATAGAGCTGGATATATTTGGTTTGGACATCTTTCATATCTTTAAAAAAACAAAAAAAAACAAATAAAGCTGGATGTATAGTGAACATAACCCATGTCAGCTCAGAATCTGTAAATAAGGCTCCTTGCTTGATAGTATTTTGAGCTCTATTCTGAGAAAATAAAATTGAATTTGATTTTTCTTCAATACATTGAGCCTGGCTATAGCCCCTTAGAGGCTTGCAATATTTGGTACATTTCATAAAGATTTGAATTAACTTGAAATTAGATTATTAACTTCCTTTCTCAAAAATATGCAGATTTGTTACCATTTAAGTATCCCACAGAACCTGTGATTGTTAAGTTGCCTCAAATTAAATTAGTAATATAATCTAAGATATTTGTTCAAAGCTAAAATATTTTGGGTATGAAATTAAATTAAGCAGTCTCCTTCCCAAAGATCTCACAAGAATGACAATATGTCTTCTGCTTCCTCTGGAGGCAAGCAACGTATTTATTTTGGCTGTTTGCTCAGCTCTTGATAATTGAACTCCTGTTGCAAATACTGACTCAGTGAATTGATAAATGTGGCATCACACTGTTTACTGAGGTAAAATTAGAACTGTGACAGAAGTCTTTAATTTTACTGCCATTTCTCACAGAAAATAGAGATGTGATGGGGTGATCCTTGACTGACTGCTTTTCAAACTCGGGTCAGAATGTGTGCAAATGAAGAGAAATGCCTCATAGGATTGTTGTCTATACTTCTGAACAAACAAGTCAAAACACAATATATCCTCTAAAGGACATTGTTTTTGTGATATAAATCTTTTGAGATATGTAGCCTCAGGGGAAAGTCTTTCATTATCTCTGAGCTCAGGAATTTGGGTTTTTGGAATACTAAAAGAAAAGGCAGAGAAATCTTATAAGAAGCTTCTATACCACATAAATTATGTACTTTGACCTACGGTGATTCAAAAGGACTGATGGGTTCAAAAAAATTGTGGAACCTTCGTTCCCTTCTAAGAGGACTGTTTGAACTGGGTCACATGCTAAAAATGGGTGGGGCTAGAATACTTGACAGTCAAGGAAGCAGCGGGAGGGACTAACAGTCATCTTTTTCTACTCATGCCATCTTCTCTCTCTCTCTCTCTCTGCTATTTGTGTAACAGATGAGGAAGGGAAATGCCAGTTTTGTCAGCAGTTTTTACAAAATTAGACTAAGGACTGTATGTGGCAAGTTGTTGGTTCCATGGAAGCAGGGCATAGTTGTGGAAATGTCCACTTACAGAAAAAATTCTTTCCTAGTATCTTCACAAATAAGCCGGACGTAGAATGAAACAAGTTAATTTGTGGAGTGCTTGGTGATCTCTGTGCCTGATTGTTTGTTTGCACACATTTCATTACCCAACTAGGTAACATCATCAGTGCTAGTGATTGTAGAGTTGGCTCCCAGTTTATATACAATAGCATAAAATACAAGGTAATTTTACACAAAGGTATTTCTTGTATAGAGCTATCCCTAGGCAAAGCTTTGCATGAGGTTGTTGTCACTGCTTTCATCACTATTGAATGGTTAGATTATAAATGCAGTTCCTATAAATTCATCTCATACAAAAAGCAGGAGGGTTCTACCACAACTACTAGGTTTCTTTATTAGATTTCAGTTTTCCTCAGTTTCTTATTTATCCACAAAAAGGAAGAAAAAAAGGCAAATGATGGCCACAGCTTTACCATTGAAGCCCACCCCTTTGTATGCCAATAATGAAACAGTAATATTCTTTTAAAATAAAACATCTTAGCTCATATATTATGAAATACTAAAAGAATATTAGTAGAATTAAATGTAATAGTAGAATGTATTATTAATTTAAAACCTTATTTTTCCCACATACCTCATATATAATTATCATGTAACATTTTGCCAGAAGGTCTTTTCATATCCCTTTAATTCTAAAAGAAAGATCTAGGCACAAAATAAAACAAAATGAGGCTGTCAGATTAGTATAATTTACAGGCAGCTTTCTAAATAGAATTTGCTATTTAAATAGCAAACAACTAACAGTAGTTGTTCAGGGTGAAAAAATTCAATCCAAGATTGGGAAAACTCTAAAGCCTTCACCCTCCAAACTGTTTGAATTAATGGTTGACAGCCCACAGTAATAAAACAAAGCAATTAAATTATGTGATAGATGCAAAACCTAGTCCTTATTCTTTGAGCTTATATTTTAAGGAAAAATATTTTTGTATATCTAATTTGTGTCATATTGAAATTGGTTTGGAACATTTATATTTAATTTATTGAACACACCAAGAAATATGCTATTGATTTGTTTTCATACAAACCATTCAGTCTATTAAAATAAGCTTCCTAACATTTAATTTTCTGCACAGAAATGACAGTTAAACAATCAAAAGCAAGGGGAAACTTTTGTAATCTTGGCTGCTTCCAATTTGAGAGTTTGAGAGAATTAAAGTTCCTCTCAACTAGACATGGTGAACCAGTTTCAAACTGGATTTGTCAATATTGCAGCTACTAAGAAAACAACATCAATAGAAGGAAAATTTTGGAAGATAGCTAAATTTATATGGATTTTCACAGACTTTAAGGTATCCTAGTTAAGTGCTATATTCTATAGGAGACTTTAGTGATCCTATCTTCATTAAAAAGCTTTAAAAAAGTAAATACTGACTAGTTCAGAAATTCACAACCTACTTGGTCCTGCTTTCTTGTGAGTATATATAATATGTGGTTAAAATCCAATAAAGTGCATGCACAGCCTTTTTTAAAGAGCCCAAATCCTGCTGATCAGCTGTTTATAGAATAAGAGAATCCTGTATAGCTAATAAGCAGCAGTTAATCTAAAATGTTTCATGACCACAGTTATTATATTGAGTTCAATGTAATGAACTCACTAATGTACATATGTCCTATGCAGTGGTGAGATTCAATTTTTTTTTATTACCGGTTCTGTGGACGTGGCTTGATGGGTGTGGCAGGGGAAGGATACTGTAAAATCTCCAGTCAGAGGTGGTATTTGCTGGTTTTCTGAAGTACTCAAAAATTCCACTACCGGTTTTCCAGAACTGGTCAGAACCTGCTGAATACCACCTCTGGTCCCATGGATCTATCTTACACAATATATAAAACCCAGATAGTTTGTAATATACGTGTTTTCTTTGCAATGGCAATGCAATGGCAAAGAAAAAACATACTTTCTGATAAAATGTCAGTTTATATGTATGTTTTAAATGCTAAAATGAATTCAAAAGATCCACCTAAATTGGCAGGATGGATAGATTGCAAATTATATGTTTTTTGAAAAACTTAGAATGAATTGCATCTTTCCATTCTTTTTGTTTTTTATATTATAATCCAGTGTGCATCAGTGATCCAAAACAAAGAGAGAGAGGTCAGAATTTTCATATGCAAAAGAAGAAAAATATTTGTATTTAAGATTTTAAAAAGTAGTAGTTGTAGTAAAAGTAATATACACTAAACTCAGAGAAATATAAAGAATAAAAAGTGCAAAGAAAAAAAGAAAAAAAGTAAGATAAGGCTAATATTATAAGTAATAATTTTATATAGTTATTTCCTTCACAGTTATGAGCATGGTGACTGATTCCATTATCTCATGGCACTCAAACCCGTGGGAGACATCTGTCTTGCAATGTCCTCTTGAGGAGCAGCCATATGCTTTCCACTCCTTATCCATAAGGTTTTGAATATCTAGTTTTCTCACTGGTACTTCTTTCTTTGATCTGCTCATCAACTCCATTCATCATGATCACTACCACTACCCCAGCAAGTCTTGAGATTTTTAAAACTTTTTGTTTAAATTGGCACTGAGCCTTAATGTTAAGGTCTTGGGATTTAAGAGCTGACCAGCAGTGAAGCTGACCAGATGTGGCTGATGCAATAAGAATGAATCAGCATAGCATGGGTATTTTCCTTTAAGATTGGAGATGGGTTCTACCCCTTTAAGAGGTGTTTATATAAAGGCAGCCATTAGAGGGCGTGTTCTCTCTCCTTGTGTCCAGTATTCATTGCAGAGGTCTCTGTGCAGAGAAGAATAAAATTGCTTGTAAGGTATTTTGCCTACCATGTATATTTCTGTATATAACTATTGTATATAAACCACTGTTAAATGTCTAAGTCTCTGTGTGCTGCGTTTTGCTCCTGGGTTGTCTCATAATAATAGTCATGCTGCAAACACTCTGAAACTTAAGCTTTCCTCATATATATTTCAACCTAAGAGCAGTTCCACAGGACAGCATCAGGGTGCTGTTTTCCAATGGAAGAAAAATGTGTTGAGTGAATTTACAAATCCTTATTTGCATTATAAAAGAAAGTAGGAGGAGCAAAGCAAGTTGAGAACCCCATCTTAGATGTCACTTCTAGCAGCAGAAGATCCACAAGTCTATTGCTGTTACTTCACTGATGTCTAGAGGATCAAAGAATTGACAGCAACAGCAGACTTGTTCCCTCCTTTCTTCCCTATAGTTAAAGCTACTTCCTCTGAATTATCTAATCTATCAGTGAGTATGCAGTTCTGGAAATCTGTGGACAGGAGCAGTGGTGGGATTCAAATAATTTAATAACTGGTTCACCCAGGTTCAGGTTGGCTGCCATGAAAGGTGTCACCCATTCCCATCCTTCAGCCCCACCACACATGGGGAATGAACCTTGCATGATGGCCAACCTGACCCTTGGTAAGCTGGTTGGTAAATTACCCCCTGCTATCAAAGTGGATCCTGGGCACTGTTTTGTACTGCGCTGCAATGGAGAAATGGGCAATGGAGTGGCCAGCATGAGGGAAGGAGGACGATCAGGGAGAAGAAAGAGGAAAAGTGGCCTTCTCCTTCCTTCATGCTGGCTGCTCTGTTGCCCTCTCTCCATTGCAGCACAGCATCCAGAATCCACTTTGATAGCAGGGGGTGGGTAATTTAACAGCTGGTTCACCCAAACTGGTATAAACTGGCTGAATCCCACCACTGGACAGGAGTCAAAAATGCACCTATACAACCGTGTTATCTTGTATTACTTGAGGACATCATCAGACTTCCAATAGAAGCTGAACAGATTCCCGCCCCTAACATTATCTCTGCATAACAGCCCACTTCTGTGATAGATCTGAAGTGTCTTGAAGGTAATTTTATCCACTTACAATATATACTCTAAATAAGGTTGATGAAGCATCTCCTATGATTAGCAGGTTGTGCAGAAGATTCCTGGATCTCCTCAAAAAAACTACTTGAGATTTCTTCTTGAACATTAACAAGTGAATTTTGTTAATACTGCATTAGAATATTGCTTTAACCACCCATCTCAGTTTTGCATCCCAAAGCATCTTTGTTGTCAATTGGGTACAATAGCAGGAAAAAGGACCACATGAGGGAAATCAAATAAATTGTTTCTTTTGCAATAATGACTGTTCTCCTAACTAAAAATGACATATGGCATTTCATTATGTCCACTGTTCATTAACATTCTCTGTGGTGATGCAAAGGAGGAAGTGAGTTACAGTAGTTTTTTGCTGCAGTTTCTTTGCTTTCCATTTTTCCAGGCTTTTATGTGGTTGTACGTCATTTTTATAGGGGGAAGACCTGGTAGAATTAATATCTATTTTCTCTAAAGAATTAAGTTTTGTGTTGTTTGCAACAATTTGAAGTTGCATGAAACTGTGTGTGTGTGTGTTCATTTTCAATTTAAACAGTTTTCTAAGTATTATATTAAATTTTCAGAATTGTTAAACGGTGACATTAAACATATACCTCCACTGATATAATATGCTTTTACTGGCAACATTAACATAGAAATACCCGTGAGGTCAAAAAGTGTATGATCTCTGAAAGACCAGTCAGCAGCTTCCCTCTGTCCTGGTTTAGTTAGTATTGTAAATATTTTTGTCTTGTATACAGTACTGTTTATTCAGAGATTATTCACGACCACAAGCTAAGCCAAAATCCATTTCCTAATTTGTCACTCATTTTACACTTGTGAAGTTGAGAAAAAAATATTTCAGCATGTTTTCAGGCAAGATTCAGTCCAACCAAGAAGACACTTATGTGTGCACTGACCCTTGTAAACCTTAATAGATCATATACAATAACATTTCTACTCATGTGTAGTGACTGCATAAGGCTGTATCTCTGAGCACAAGGTGTCAAGCAAAATTTATATATATATATAAACTCAAAAGATAGGCATGAACAAATTTTCATTTTTAACTTAATTTTTCTTCCGCACTACAATTAGGGATATTTTAATTAAGCTTAATTTAGAAACATGTAGATTATGAAGGAATGTTATTAGAAAAGCCTTGTTTTTGCAATATTATTGCTTGGAAATATCAACACATTTTCTTTTTGGCACCAAATGTTTGGAATTGGGATCTTGAATTATGCATGAAAAATGGGGCAATAATTTCTCAGTCCATATAAAACAATTATTTAGGAACATGTCAACACTGTCATTATTGTTCTTGTACAACAAGACAGTTGAGATATTTCTATTTGTTTTTTGTTGCTTGAGTCGGGTGTTCTATTTCTCTTTTGGTAAATGAGGAACATTTCTTTTTGGTGGACACTGGACCTTCAGTGTCTGAGTTGTCTGTTTCTTCTCTCCCAGCTACTTCTCTTAGTGCTAAGACCTTGCTGGGTACTGCTGCTCATTAGGTTACCACCCTGCTAACTACTAAAATCAGCTTCTTGTGTGAAAAATGTGCTTTTCCTTTGGGGACTAACTTGCCTTAAAGTTATTTGCAGTTTGCAATTTGCAATTTGCTTTCTAAGCTTAAATGTACTGTTTTCTGGTATGAAAAATGCATGCATTCACAGATCCCAGAAGAACACTATAATTCAGTTCTTGCCTGACCTCTATCCATTCTTCTTTCCTGTTTTATCTCCACATTCTGCTCTTCCCTGTGTAGAATTAGCCTTATAAGCCACCTCAAAATGTGAAAGTGGTTTGGTCAAGTCAGCATGACCAACCGTTTCTTCTTCAAATTCAGTAAGTTCTGATTAAAGGTGCTATTGAAAGCCCTCATTCCATTATTACTGAACTAAAATAGTAAGATATTTTGGTGCCTGCTGCTTCCACTTCATTTAACAGCCCTATCCTTGCTGTTAAAAATTATACCCAGATAATTCAGGGCCCAACTCATGAGGGGGGGAACATGCTTGACCTTGTTTTCATCTCGGGTCAGTGGTGTAGTGATTTTGGTGGGGGTTCACCGATTAGTCAACCCCTGTCATGGACCGATCACTATCTCCTACGGCTGGTCTTCCAGAAGGCCACCTCATGCTGCTGGGATGAGGAGCCAACCAAATGGTTCCGCCCCAGATGCCTGATGGACCCTGAGAGGTTTCAGATGGTTGTTTTCCACTTCCCTTGCCCACAGTTCGGCTGAGGCCTTAGTGTCCACCTGGCAACAGGCAGCCTTGGAGGCACTCGACCGGGTTGTCCCCTTGCGGCCCCTCCCTCACTGCAGATCCCGGTTG
The DNA here is from genome assembly GCA_009733165.1 of Naja naja. Taxonomy (NCBI): domain Eukaryota; kingdom Metazoa; phylum Chordata; class Lepidosauria; order Squamata; family Elapidae; genus Naja; species Naja naja. The sequence goes on from CM019151.1 coordinate 165,428,388, forward strand.
GCTCCCTGGTTTTCGGAGGAGCTCCGGGAGATGAAGCGTGCCGAATCTGACCGTGCCCAGCTAAGAGCCTATATTAGGACTTACCTGGTGGCGATGAGGGTGGCGAGATGTGCCTACTTCTCCGCTCTCATTGCATCCACAGATGATCGCCCGGTCGCCCTGTTCAGGGTCACTCGCTCCCTCTTACATTGAGAGGTGAGGGAGGACCCTCTGCAGGGTAGAGCTGAGGAGTTTAGTCAGCATCTGATGGATAAGGCTGCTCACATTTGCAGCTTGCACTCAGACTGGCAGGGTCTGAGGAAGGGGTGGTGAGAAGTCTGGCTGATACCATTTGGGTTGAGTTTGACCCTGTTTCTTCAGACGAAGTGGACAGGATCATGCAGAGGCTGAGTTCCACCATGTGTTTATTGGACCTGTGTCCTTCCTGGTTGGTTTATGCCTCCAGGGAGATTACATGTGGCTGGTTCCAGGCAGTTATCAACATATCTCTGGGTGAGGGTTCCTTTCCCGCTGCCTTGAAAGAGGCGTGGTGAGGCCCCTCCTCAAGAAGCCTGCCTTGGACCCAGCCAATTTGAACAACTTTCGTCCCATCTCCAACCTTCGCTTTTTGGCAAAGGTTGTTGAGAGCATGGTGGTTCAGCAGCTTCTAATGTTCCTGGAGGAAGCCGATTACCTAGATCCATACCAATCGGGGTTCCGGCCTGGGTACAGCACAGAGACGGCATTGGTCGCATGGATGGATGATCTCTGGAGGGCTCAGGATAGGGGTTTTTCCTCTGTCCTAGTCCTATTAGACCTCTTGATGGCGTTCGATACCATCGACCATGGTATCCTATTGCGGCAGCTCAAGGGGTTGGGAGTGGGGGGCACTGTTTTACGGTGGTTCTCCTCCTACCTCTCAGGCCACTCGCAATCGGTGTTGGCAGGGGGCAGAGGTTGAGCCCGAGGTCCCCCACTTGTGGGGTGCCTCAGGGCTCGGCCCACTCACCCCTCCTGTTCAACATCTATATGAAGCTGCTGGGTGAGATCATCCGGGGTTTTGGGGTGAGGTATCATCAGTATGCTGATGATACTCAACTTTTCATCTCCACCCCGACCCATATCAGTGATGCCCTCCCTGTGATGTCCCGTTGCCTGGATGCAGTACGGATCTGGATGGGGAGGAACAGGCTTCGACTCAACCCAGCCAAGACTGAGTGACTGCACCTACCGGCATCTCAGATCATTCAGGAGATAGCATCCTTGGTCATGGGGGGAGTGGTGTTGCCCCCCATGGATAGGGCATGTAACCTGGGTGTCCTCCTGGATACACAGCTCAGTTTGGAGGAGCAGGTGGGAGATGTGTCCAGGGGGGCATTTGCCCAGGCATGTCTGGTTCACCAGTTGCGCCCATACCTGAGCCGAGATGCCCTGCGGACAGTCACTCATGCACTTGTCACTTCCCGAATCGACTACTGCAACGCTCTCTACATGGGACTGCCCTTGCGAACCACCCGGAGGTTGCAGCTGGTGCAGAATGTGGCCACACGGGTTGTGATGGGAGTGCCCCGATACTCCCATGTTACACCCCTCCTGCGCAACCTGCATTGGTTGCCGGTTACCTTCCAGGTGAGATTTAAGATTTTAGTAACAATATGGCTTGGGTCCAGGGTACTTGCAGGAATGTCTCCTACTGGCATCACATTCCGATCACCCTGTGTGCTCCCACAGACAGGGCCTCCTTGGGATATCGTCGGCCAGACAATGTCGGCTGGCAGTGCCCAGGGGTAGGGTCTTCTCTGTGGGGGCACCTACTCTGTGGAATCAACTCCCCTTGGACCTTCGTTTGGCTCCAGATCTCCACTCCTTCCGCCGTGACCTAAAGACTTGGTTATTTCAGCAGGCCGGCCTGGACTGAACCAAGAGGGGAGGGGGGTTTCTTTTAAATAATTTTAATGGTTTTAATAGTTTTAATGTTTAATATTAGGCTTGTATTGTTTAATTATTTTTTAGTTAATTTATTGTATTGTATTTTATTCTGTGAGCTGCCCTGAGTCCTTAGGGAGAGAGGGCGGTATACAAGTCTAATAAATAAATAAATAAATAAATAAATACCAGAAAGAGGAGAGGGAGTAGTCTAATATTCTGGTTCAAGATGTAAGATGTTACAAAGCTATTACTTGAACAACTTTTCCTGTTGTGTCCAATCCAGCTACAATTTTGAACCCAGTTTCAAACAGTCCCCTGTGTTACAATTGTAAATCCATATTCTGTTTTCTTTACACTGCTAATTTTAAATATCTGTTGGCTTTTATCAGCAACTCACATGGACCAAAATCTTTCACAGCTACACAGAGACTCCCATATTGTCTGCATCTGTACTTCCTGCTATCCTTTTGCTCCTGGGTAAATCTGCAATTTTACTGTGTGTTGATGATTTTACCCTGGCAGCAGATGGTAATGATGCTTGTATTGAAGAGTCTGTTCTATTTTTGTACAGATTTAGCAGTCCATGAAGATAAACATAAACATTACAATGTTTTAATTTTCAGGGTCTCTATCTGGGTTATTAGTTTTCGTGGGGGAAGTATTATTTTTGTTGAGAGGGTGCAGAGTATTCTGCAATTATCATGTCCTCCCAGTGAAAAAGAATTGTGCTTTTTCTCAGCATGGTTGAGGAAATTTGTGGCTTTTGGCGACTAACAGCAATAGAAAAAAACATAAAAATAAAAGGCAATAGACATGTTATCTGCACCAAGATTAAAAAAAAATTACCACCAACAAGTTAACACAACTTTTGCATGAGTTGGGCCACACATCTGGATCTTCAGCCTCAGTAACAAAAGTTTTTAAAGCTTTATGAAAATGCAGTAGAATTAAAAGTAAACTGATCTCTGGGGGAATAGATTCCAAAACATAGATGCTGCACAAAGTGTTTTACAGCATTCTGGGCAGTTTAAAATGTCAGCATATTGTCCACAACAATCTGGGCCCTCATTTTAGCAACCTCAGAAGGATGAAAGGTTGAGTCAAACTTGAGCCCATCAGGATCGAACTCCTGGCTGTGGGCAGAGTTTGCCTGCAATGCTGCATTTTAACCACTATGCCACCATTTAAATATTAAACAAATAATTATTTCTTATTTTAGTTTTCCTCTTTTTTGCCCTCCTTTTTAATGAATATTTATTTATTTATTTATTTATTTATTTATTTATTATTTGGACTTGTATGCCACCCCATCTCCGAAGACTCGGGGCGGCTCACAACTAAAACAACAAAAACAATAAATAATTAAAAGAGAATTAAACAAATTGCAATAATAACTAACTAAACAATAATAACTAAACTAAGAATAAAATTTAAAATAAATTAAGAACCATCCCCCCCCCCCGGGAAAGAGTCACAGCCCAGATTGGTCAAACAACTAGGTCTTCAGATCGTGGCAGAAGGTGCGAAGGTCAGGGGCCAGACGGAGCCCCAGGGGTAGCTGGTTCCAGAGGTCAGGGACCACCACAGAATAGGCTCATCGCCGGGGGACCGCCAGCCGACATTGGCTTGCCGACGGGACTCTGAGAAGCCCTTGCCTGTGTGCTCGCACAGGGCGGTTGGCACTCAATATTGGCAGGAGTCGCTCCCTTAAGTATTGCAGACCCATGTCATGTAGGACTTTGAATGTTAAAACCAGAACCTTGAATATGTTTTTATGTTGCTTACATTTATTGTTTTGTATTATTGTATTTGATCAGTCTTATTACAAATTGTTTCAAGATGGAATTGTGTGGGAAATGGTATAGAAATATATCAGATAAATAGATGGAAAATAATCGAGGTCTGAGACTGCAATTCTAAGCATATTTACAAGAAAGTGCATCCGATTGAAGGGATGTATTTCTGAATAGGAACATTGAGAACTGATCTGGAAAATGAATAGAGGAATTGTGCTGTTGTTGTCAGAGATCATGAAACATGAAATGAAGGACTTCTAGTTAATCAGCATGTCAAGATAACACCAGGATTCTCAGTAATGACTTGATTTACCAGCACATGTTGACAGAACTGAAATAGAGATTGTATAAGTGCCAAGAAAAATATACAATCATCTCTGCAACTGCCTAACAGAAGAAGAGTCAGCATTTATTTTGGGTACTTAAGGTTCAACTTTTCATTTACAGATTCACAGAATATGGACAATTTATAACATCTCATTGACAGATGTTATTAACTGCTAATTGTGGAAACTATAAGTACAGCTCAATCTATATTGTGCAGTCTCAGTGCAACTTTAAGTTGATCTTTGTTTTCAAAAAATTAATTCCTTAAGAAAGATCTCTGACTAGAATTAGCTTAGCTGAACATAGCTAGGAAAGAAGTTGTTATGCAACAATTTAAAAAAAAAAGATTTTTATTTTTTAAAACAAATGAGTACAGACAAAACATGAAAAACATAAAACCATCTTCCATTTTATATACATACAGTGTGTCAGTTGGTTACAAATCTTTTGTGCCATCCTTATGTAGTCATCACTCATAGTTTATATAAATTCTCATATTGTCAATCTAAGATATGCTTATATATTTATTAGTTATTAATCATTCATGACTAAATTATTTATTCCATCATTTATACGAGATATTCTTAATTTTTGTTATAAAGTTTATATTACACTTTCATCCAATGGTTATATATATTTATATTATATTTTATGTCAATCTATTAAGCTTCTATTATAAGATTTCCTAAAGTACTACATTACCATGTCTTTTTATCCAGCCATTGATAAAACAAATCCCATATCGTGTAAAATTGTTAATCTTCTTGTTCTCTAATTTCAAATGTCAATTTACTCATTTCAGCACAGTCCATGATTTTCTTAATAACTTCCTCCTGCATAGGTATTTTTTCATTTTTCCAATTCTTAGCAAATACAATCCTAGCCACTGTCAACACATTTACAATCAAATATTTCAATTCTTTATTGTAGATTTCCAGTATAATTCCCAATAAAAATATTTCTGGTTTAAAGTCTATATGTTGCTTTTTAATAGGTTGCTTTTTCCAACCACGTGTGGATTTTAGTCCAATATCTTTTTGCGTCTGAACACATTCACCACATATGGTAATACGAGCCAGGTATCTGATGACATTTCCAACATTTATCCGATTTATTCTTAAACATTCTCACAATTCTTGTCGGGGGTAAGTGCCACCTGTAAAACATCTTATACAGATTTTCTTTATAAGCAGTTGACATTGTCATTTTATAATTTTGAGACCATAATTTTTGCCATTTCTCTAAATCAATCCCATATCCAAAATTTCCCCCCAAGCAATCATCGTTTCTTTAACTTGCTCCTCCTCCAGTTTAAATTCTAATAAATGTCCATAAAGTTTTTAAATTACATTTTCATCAGTACCTATCAAAATTTTATCTAAGTCAGTCAACTTATCATAAATACCTTCTAATTTAATATCTTCATCAAAGCTGGATTGTATTTGCAAATATGAAAACCAATTCATTTTTATACCTTGTTCCTCCGGCGCTTGCATAGATTTAAGTTCACCCTTTTCATTTAGTATCTCACCATATCTAACTGTTTGTTCCTTTTTATATATTATTGGATAAGAAAAAGCTTCAATAGTAGATACCCATAATGGAATTTTAAAATAATATTGCTTTTTAATCTTCTCCCAATTTAAAAACAAAGCCTCTCAAATATAATGTCTTCTGAAGTACCCTTGTGTTTTAGTTCCCTTATACCAAAGAAAAGCATGCCATCCCAACTGCAGGTCATGTTCTTCTAGAGTCAATAGTCTACTGTTCCTTAATGTTATCCATTCCTTTACCCACATCAAATTTGCCACCTGATAATATAGTTCCCAGTTGGGCAAAGCGAACCCTCCTCTTATTCTTGCATCTTGTAACAGTAAGTTTTATTCTTGGCTTTCTTACCCTGCCAAATTATTTCAACACAATTTTATTTAAATCTTCAAAAAACTCTTTCCCTAAACTAATTGGAATTGTCTGGAATAAATATAAAACTCTAGGCAATGCTTTCATCTTAATTGTTGATATTCTCCCAATCAACGATAATTGTAAATTTTTCCATTTTGCCAAATCTGTTGCAATCTGCTGTTTGAGTTTAAGATAATTATCCTCTTTTAGTGTACTACATCTTGATGTAACATATCCCTAAGTATTAATTAAATAAATAAATATTTAACCTTATTCGTGACCTGAATTTCTAAGACTTCTTCCAACTCTTTCTTTCATCTTGCTAACATATTCTTTGTTAATATCTTTGTTTTATCCTTATTAATTTTCAAGCCTGCTACCTTTCCATACTCTTCTATCCTTTCTATTAATTTGGGTGCTGTTTCCAATGGATCTTCTAATATAAATACCAGGTCATCTGCAAAAGCTTGCAATTTATACTCTTCCTTTTTAATTTTCATTCCTTTTATTTCTTGTCTTCTCTAATATTCCTATTCAACACTTCCAGCGTTAACACAAACAACAGAGATGACAGTGGACAACCTTGTTTAGTCCCTTTTCTTATATCTACAGATTCTGTCAATTCTCCATTTATCATGACCTTTGCAGTTTGTTTATGATATATCATTTCAATGGCTTGGATAAAATTTTTACCAAAGCCCATTTGTGCCAGTTGTAACAACATAAAACGCCAACTCACATTATCAAAGGCTTTTTGAGCATCTAGAAACTTGAAAGCCATTTGCTTTTCAGGATGTGCTTCATAATATTCCAAAGTATCCATAATTATTCTCATATTATGTTTAATTTGTCTCTTTGCCAGAACTCTGTTTTGATCAGCATGGATAAAATTATTTAAATGTCTTTTCAATCTTTCTGCCAAAATTGAAGCAAAAATTTTATAGTCTGAATTTAATAGGGAAATAGGTCTACAGTTTTTAACTTGCTGTGGATCTGTATCTTACTTCGGTATAAGTGTGATATATGCTTCTGACCGTGTCTTGGGCATTCTCTTCTCTGACATAATTTCATTCATGACTTCTAATAATTGAAGATTCAACACTTCCTGGAAGGTCTTATAAAATTCAAATGGCAATCCATCTGGACCTGGTGCTTTCTCTGTATTTTGTTTCTTTAAAGCTTCTGTTAATTCCGTCATTGTTATGTTCCCTTCTAATATTGTTTCAATGTCTTTAGGTATCTGTGGTAATTTTGCATTCTGTAAATATTGTTTAATTTTTTTCTTCTTGAATATTCTCTTGATAATACAATTTTCCATAATAGTCTTGTATGATTCTTTTCTTTTCTTCACTTCCATAGCAGTCATGTCCTTCTTCATCTATTAGGTGGCTAATCCTCCTTGATTGTCTTTCCTTTCTCAGTTTATAAGCTAACCACCTTCCTGGTTTATTTGCATCTTCAAAATAATTCTGTTTAGCATTTTTAATGTCTTTTTTTGCGGAGATTTCTGTAATTCTTTTTCCAATTTCTTGTAGTCATCTTCCAGTATTTTAAAAGTCCTTTTCTGTTTTATATTTACTTTTTTTGGTATATTGTATTATCAAACCTCTTGTGTAGGCCTTCATTGTGTCCCAGAGATTCTGTAGCGATGTATCCTCTTTTTTGTTTTCTTTAAAGAAGAAAACCAATTCTCTCTCAATTTTCTGTTTGAAGTCTTTTTCCTTTAATATCGTATTATTTAAAGTCCATCTAGATCTCCTCTTTTTTCCTTTCGAAGTAACTGTCACTGGATTATGATCTGCCCAAGTACTTGCTCCTATTTCAATTTCTTGTATATTAGAAAATAAATCTTCTGATATCCATATCATATCTATTCTAGACCATGATGCATGCCTATTTGAATAGAAAGTATATTGCTTATTTTCCACATTTCTCTCTCTCCATGCATCTTTTAAATTTATTTTCTCTATCATTCGAAAAAAGGATTTTGGTAGTATCTTTCTAGTTTTCTTTGTTGATTTCTGTGTTTTATAATCCGACTGCTCATTAATTATTCCATTGAAGTCTCCCGTCATACAAACCTTAACATAGTCCAGTTCAATTATTTTCATATGCAATTTCTTGTAGAATTCTTCTTGATTATCATTTGGAGCATAAATTGCTATTAGAAGTGTCTTTACGTTATTGTACATTATTTTCACCATCAAAATCCTTCCATCATCATCTGTATAAATTAATTCTGCCGGAATTTTGTCTCTAATATATAGGACCACACCTCTTTTTTTACATTGTGCCAATGACATGAATAATTTCCCTAATTTTTTTTGTTTCAATATGTATTCATGTTGTTTTTTAGTATGTACTTCTTGCAGACAAATTATATCAAACTTTAATTTCTCTAATTTATGAAATACTTTCCTTCTTTTAGTAGCTAACTTAAGTCCATTTATGTTCATTGTAATCAGTTTTCTCTCATCCATTTTAAACTTTATAAGAGGGTTTTGTTGCTCTAGTGGATCTTACTTCTCGTTGCTCTCTGGGTGCACCACCTACTGCACCTTCTTCTTTTTCTTTTTCAATTGCTGCTTTACACTCCCCTTGAAATTCAATCAAAGACTCTTCTTTTCTTGTATCTTCCTCCTTTCCTCGGAGGTATTCTAAATAAAATAACTCCGCTTTTTCAACCGTGTCAATTCTGTATCTTTGTTCCTGCCAAGTCACTCCTCTTTTAAGTAAATCTTTAGTCTCATCTCTCTTACTCTTCTTGGTACTTGTTTCAGCACCACAATTTATTTATCTTTATATTTTAATGTCTTTTCTCTTGCCACCTGTAGTATCTGTGTTTTAATAATTTTCTTAGTAAATCTTTTTTTTTAAACAAATTTTATTCAATTTTTAACAATTTTTTAAAACAGCTCTTTTCAGTAGACAGCATGTTCCCGGGTCGTCACTTTTACATGCAAATATGACAGTAAATCTATATTCATTTTAAACATTTGACTTCACTTCTATTCCATTTTAGCAGACAGAGGATCAAAGAGATTAATCCTAATCTCAAATCTTAATCTCAGTCTGTATAGCCCCCCAGTTCATTTCGAGTTAATTGCAAATATATATATATATTTTAAAAAAAACTTCATTTATAAATCTTACAAATAACAATATATTTACCCATCATATTAAAGATAAGGTTCATCCATATCTATCCTTTAATTATCTTCACATTGTTAATACTCTTTTATCATTTACAGAATTCTTTTGTCCATCAGATTTGCCCTTTCATCACATATTCTCTCCATAATTCTAAATCCGTACAAATTTTAACACTAAAAAAAATGAGAAAAAAAAACCTAGACTTGCCCCCCTTTTACTACTTTGAAAGTGGCACCTCAGTGGTTAATATAGTAGCATAATCATAATCATTCCCTTTAAAACGAAAGATAGAGAAAAAAGAAAAAAAAATAGGAGAAAAACTCCCTTACAATATATCTCTAATCGATCGGGTTCTGCAACACATATCCCCCCTAAGATTTATTTATGGTTCCAAGATAATAATAAAAATAACTAATCTTGGTTATTGACAAACCTCATTTTTAGACATTTTCTAAAATCATTTCAATTAATTCAATTCATCTAATCATCATTTAGCTTTCTTTTGTAAATAAGAAATAAAAATGTGACCTTTTACCAGTAAAAATTGTCAGTAACCCCTATTGTTTTACACTTTTATAATCAATATATTCTTATTACCATTTCTTCATGCAGAACCCCCTTTTAAATACGTTAGCCATTATCTCTATGCAAACAAGTTTCTTTCTTTATTATGTAACTCCCGTGTCTCTCTATCTTTTGTTCTTGTTTCTTGTTCCTTCTCCTCTCTTTTATCCGCTATCCCCTTCTCTATCCAGTTTAAATCCTCTCTCTCTCTTTACCTTTCTGCTCTCTATCCTTCTGGACCTTTCTAACATGCCTAATTTCATAAATATTCCCTTTTAATTACCTTCTTAAGTTTCATTTTTTGACCATCCTCCCTTTCCCTTTTATTTGTATTAATCTTTGTGTTGATTGTTTTCTTAAAATGGCTTTGCTTGTGCTGGCTCCCTTCTCCTCCCTATTATCCTGCTCCCCCTTCTCTATCCAGTTTGAATCCCTCTCTCTCTCTTTACCTTTCTGTTCCTTTCCTTCTGAACCTTTCTAACATGCTTAATTTCGTAAATGTTCCCCTTTATAGATACTCTTAGGTTCCGTTTTTTAGCCACCCTTCCTTTCCCTTTTATTTGTATTAATCTTTGTATTAATTGTCTTTTAAGATGGCTTTCTCTTGTGCTGGCTCCACCCTTTCCAAGGCTCCTTCTTCTTTATTCAGCATTTGAATGCCCATATTTTCTGCAACATGCCAAGTTAGTTCAGTCACTTCCTGTAACAGTTCTTTCATACTTTTAAACTCCATTTTAATTCTTTGGATGACCACCAAAATTTTAATTTTCCTTATTTCTTCTTCTTTAAATTTTCTATAATCCTAACCCAGGTCCAGAGTCTATATCAATATCACCAATTAGTCCGGTAGTCCGTCTTTGTGTATTCAAGCTTTCACTTTCTATGAGTCTTGCGTCTCTTTAAAATGTAACAACTCCAATCCACAAAGGAACAAGATAGTTTCTTACTTCTTTAGCTTCCAATTTTTCTCCACAAAGTGGCATTTTCTGCACAGAGTCTTAACCCTTTCCTTTTATTTTGATATTCAAAGTTTTCCAAGCCCCAAACTTAAGTTCTTACGCTGGCTTCTTCCTTTCCCGGTTCGAAGCCCTTATAGCTGTCAAAAATATTTTACTTATTTTTTCCATCACTTGGAACTACGCCGCTTCTGTTTCTCTTTTTAAAAACTCATCTTTATCTTAATCCGGGTGCCTTGATCTTACCATCCGATACTCCCGGTTCCTCTGCTGTCGACTTCTCTCTTTCCTCCTGCACCAATCTTAATCCCGTTGAGACCTTCTCTTCGAGGTGGCCATTTTTGACCACCACTTCTTGATGTCTTCGGAGGGAAAAGACCAGACCCAAAAGGGGGGAGATGCGGCTCCCCTCACTCTGGCTGGCAGATTTCCCTTTCTCTGCCGCCCCTACGAGGCAGCTTCAGCCCCGAACCTTGCAGGATCGGGGCTCTCAGACGCAAGAGCCAGGCTGCGGTCGTGGATGATCACAAACCGCTGCCCGTTCTCAAGAAGGCTCAACCCGGAAGCTCAATAATTTTCTTAGTAAATCTAATATAAACTTCTCTTGGTAGCTTGTTCCTCATTGCGTATCTTGTATAGACACAGAACACTTCTTCCATTCCATCCATCATTTTCTCTTTGGTTATCTCTAGTGCCTCTGGCAGTATTTCTGTCATTTTTTCAGCAAAGTTTTCACCCTTTTCTTCCTCCACATTTTGAAATCTCAGGTAGAATTCTGACCTGTCAATTTCCCATCTCAATGGTTCACTCCTGCCTTTTTCAACTTCACTCAATCTGGTATTAATATCTCCAATTTTCTTGTCTCTTTGTTCTTCTTGTTCTTCAATTTTATTAAGTTTCCTCATATTTCATCATCATCTGTTGAATATTCTCAACTTTCTCATCTGTCTTTTCAGTTCTTTTCTCAATATTCTCCATTCTCTTTTCAATATTATCTGTTTTTGCTTGTATTTTTTGGATTCCTTGCATAATCATCTGCAATGTCACTTCCTTCTCCTTCTCCTGTTGTAATATCATCTGTATTGATTGTTGTCCTCCAGATAGTGAGGAAGAAGCAGCTGGTATTTGAGAAGCTGGAGCTGTTGTCTTTCTACTCATTTTGTAGTTGTTCACAAGTAAAAAAACAAAAACCAGAAAAAGGAAAAAATGAGAAAGAAAAAAAAAAGAAAAAAGAAAAAAGGACAAGAGTAGGCAAATACCACCTCAATAACAAATATAAAAAAGAGAAAAAAATGAAGAAAAAAAAGAAAAAAAGGGGGGGAATCTTCAGGTTCTTGTACATCTTAATCCATTTGGTTCTGATTATGTGAAAAGAAAAAGAGAAAAAGAATTAAAAAATATAAAATGAGAAAAAGATGAAAAAATATGAATTTTTAAAAAAAGGAAGTAAAGGGAGAAAAAAGAAAAATAATAAAAAACATTAATAGTCTATATAGTTCCCTTGATTTAAAAAAAGAAAAGAAAAAAAACCAAAAAATAGAATAAAAAGGAATGGGTGAAGAAAAAAATATATAATCTAGTTCCTGGGTTAAAGAGCTAAAATCCCAGCATAAAAATCCAGCTAGCGGGGAAGTGAAAAAAAAACACAAATCGTTCCAAAAGGCAAGTCACTGCCACTAAATGTCCAAGGCTCTAAAGTAAATCAATTCAAACTTTCCAGTTCTAGTCTTTTCAAGGTTACTTCAATCTTCTTTCTTTCTTTCAATGTCAACACCAGACTCTGGCTACCAATAGTTGCACAGAGGAGCACCTGTATAAACAATCTGCCATGCTTATCCCACTATCTTTTTAGTAAAAAGCTCAGAGTCCTTGAATGTAGCTCCCATATATAAACAAGTAAGAAAGAAAATAAAACAAAATATCCAAGCCTCTAGATGGCAGTGCTACTTATTTCTCTTAACTTTCACTTCCCCTCATGTATCCAAAGCCAGGAACAGAGGAAAAAAAACAGTAAAGTCTTTTAAAAAGAAAGAAAAAAATACACCTCAAATAAAAAAGAAAAGCCTTAATCAAAGCAGACTCTCAACAAAAAAGAATTAGTCAAAAAATAATAATAAAAATTAGAAAACATCAGTCCAGTCTATATTTAAGAAACTTTTGCCAAATTCCAAGTTCCAGTAAAAAGAAAGAAAGAAAAACCTTCAGTTTAAACTCAGCTTAATTTCGCCGCTTGATCTCTTTTATCTTCACTTTTGATTTCTCTTTAAGTCTTTTAGGGTGTTCTCTCAAAATAATAGTAAATAGTCATCTCACCAAGCTGACACACTTTCTCTCAATCTCTTCCATTCTGGAGCTGTCCCAGCTTCAGCAGCTTTAATGGCTGCCTCTCTGCCACCAACAAAAGGGCTTCTCCTGGATCTACCAGGGACTTAGCAGTATCCCTGGGATCAGCAGGATATGCCCTTACCAATCACCATCTCTACGGGATGGTTTAGGTCCATTAGGACCTTCCAACAATGGAGATATTGATGGCGATCTTAGAGAGTTAAGATCGCATGTTGTACCACCGCAGCTCTGTCCCATGCAACAATTATTAATATGAGGAAAATTCACAAATAACACACAAAATGATATCCAAAAACAATTTGTATGGAGAGGTACTTAGTCTTCTCATACCAAAATGTCTTCCCAAAATTTTGAATGTAGGTGTATAATATATCATTATAGTTATTTATAGTACATGTATAATGCATCATTATATCTATTTTAAAAAGTACTTTCTTTTGCAGTACACATTTTAAGAATGTATTCCAGTATCTCTTGAGTAAAAGCTGCAAAAAATGATAAATTTGTTGACAAATAGAAGAAGAGATTACCTGCATAATACTTAAAACCTGACATATTTTTTTTCTTTCACACATCTCTTTTTCTCTCTTATATGTACATATATTCAGCTATCATTTTATTGGTATACATAAGAGGCAAAGAATCTAGAAAATCCTATGCACCTAATTAGTGATGAAATAATGGACTAAGAAAATAACTGTTATTACTGTAGGACAGGGTTGTCAAACTCAATTTCATCAAGGGCCACATCAGGGTTGTGTTTGACCTGGGGGGGGCAGGCATGGCTAGGAAGGGTGTGGCCAGCTCGATGTCACTCATGTCAGGGGCACCTGTGGTGGCCAAAGGACTCTGCCAGAGAAAACAGGCTCTCAAGTTCCATTTTCAGCTGTGACGGCCTCCTGCAACCTTCTGCCAGTGAAAACAGAGCTTGGGAGGGTCGCGGGCAGCTCTCCGAAGCTCCGTTCTCTGCTCTGATGGCCTCCTACACCACCCTGACAGTGAAAACAGTGCTGTTGAAGGCCGAGCTGAGCCACCATGGCCAGTCCTTTACTGTTTCCAGGAAGGCCCTGCAGGCCACATCTAAGCATCCCACAGGTCAGATCCGGCCCCTGGACCTTGTGTTTGCTGTAGGAGATGACCAAGTTCAGCCTGAGGGAGGGATCAAATGTGTCATCAGTCTCAAATCCCTTGGCCCACAAAAGATCTAAGTCTAGCCCACCTTGAATTCCTTTCTATTCTTAACTCCCATGAATTTTCTTTGACCATTAGTAGCTCAGAGTCTTGCAGAGAGCTTAATCATGTAATAAACTTTTATACTCATTTGAACTGCCTGAATCTCCTGATTTCCCTGGCATTTGACAATTACATTCCTAATATCATAGTTTTCTTTTTTCAGGAAAAGAGCATTTTACTTTAAATTTCTGCACCTGGCATATTATGGTATATTATTCAGTCTGAATGTTATTCCACCTACAATTAAAAAAATAATTATGAATAATTTATTATATTTTTTAAATGTATCTTCTACCTTTACTCCAGGAATTCAGAATGTATTTAGCATTCTCTCCTTTCTTTTTTTCTGAAAATAGATGAAAGAAGGCATTTTAACAGATATCATATAACCTTTGAAAAGTTTTGGCCCATTAGGGTAGTGGAATTAAACTCTCTAGGCTGTCAGTGATTAACCTCCAAGCAAAAGATTAACTATGATATCCTGCCAATAATATTAAGCTTACCCATAAGATGGACCCCACTAAGTAGACCCACTAAGTAGACCAAATCAAGAAATCAACTCTACAGGAAAGCTAAAATTGCTTTTATTGAGACTGGGTATAATAATGAAATGTGAATTAAGTGTCTGTTAAGGACAAATGAAATCTCCTTTAGGTTTCACAGCTCTGTTTTTATGGTTGTTATTGTTGTTCCTGCCCAGAGTTTTCATCTTTACCATCTTTTACTCTTTTACTTTCATTTATTATGGTACATTTATTATTGCTTTTAATATATTTCACCTATAAACCACCCACAGTCACTGGGAGTTAAACAATATACTCCAGGGGTGAAGTAGGTCTTCAAAAATCTGAATGACCACTAGATGGGAGCAAAAAGTTAAGAATATTGTTTATCTATGCTGTATCCAGAAATTGTTTCTTTTTATTGCATTGGTGTGATAGCACTAGGTATGGAAAAAAGAATAGATGACACGATAATTAAGCTCATATTGTAGAGAGTAATGAAGATGACCTTGAGAGAGCTGGACTACATCCATTACTAAAGGAACAAGGGGAAAAACATGGCTTAAGTCCAAAAGAAGAAGGTATGCCAAGTGACTCAGACAGATATCTCCTTAATTCACATGAGGATTTAATTATTATACCCAGTCTCAATAAATACAGTTTTAGCTTTCCTGTGGAGTTGATTTCTTGATTTGGTCTACTTAGGGGGCTGACATCAATCTTGCAAGTCTCATTATGCTGTATCTCCTCCTCCTCCTTTAAGTTCAGTGAAATAGGCACAGTTATGTTTAAGCCACCTCTGAATATTTTCTTTCTACTGTGGACTTAAAATGTGTTTCACTCTCTTTTTTGTGAAGGATCTTGCACATTTCTATAAAGATCGGCCTCCTTATTCTTTAAGATAATTTGGATTCTATTTGGTCAAGAAATTTGGATACTAAAGGATTGTCCAATCAAACATACCAAATATCTAAATATTCAATCAAATGGTAGTATCCATTCAATGATAGCAAAAAATTCAATGACATGAACTTTTTTTTTGTATGCCAAAGGTTACAACTGAGTTCAAGAGTTTATTTATGTAAAAGAGACTTGGAAAAGAATGGAATTAAACCCAGTGTCAGCAGCAAGCACAGCAAGGAGTCAAGGAGCAGGCAAGGTGGCAATCACAGTTGCATGACTAAATTGTCATTTATACATGCATGTGACATGAACATGTACAAAAGAAGCTAAAATAAATCTGTCACATGAATCATATTCTAAAATGGAGTCCTGGACCTAGCAATAGCAATAGCAATAGCATTTAGCCTTATATACCACTTTATAGCCCTCTCTAAGTGGTTTTATAGAGTCAGCATATTGCCCCAACAATCTGGATCCTCATTTTACCCACCTTGGAAGGATGGAAGGTTGAATCAACCTTGAGCCTAGTGGGATTCAAACTGCCAAATTGCAGGCAGCCAAAAGTGAGCAGAAGTAGCCTGCAGTACAGCACTTTAACCACTGTGCCACTAAGGCTCCTACAACTACATATATTTATCTTAATATCTAGGCATCACTTATATGGATTTTCTGACTAAGCTTTAGTTAAGAGAAAATTTTTTTTTGAAATCAAACATGTCATGTTAATAGAACTGAGAACTGAATCAAAACTTCACAGAAAATATTTTTCTTCCCTCAAGAAAAGAAAAGCCAGTTTGCACAATTATCTGCAAAACTGTTTATTTTGGAAGGTGGAGGAGATCCCCTAAAATATCAATATTATTCATATAATATTATTATTATATTATATTATTCATATTCATATTACTGGATGAAAATTAAATGATTGAAGAAAACTCTTAAATGTGCTTAATTCCCACTGGTTAATGTTTGATATTATTTTGCATGACAAATAATCCTGGGATTAATAAACCTCTAGATAAGCAGAAAACAAATCAGGTTTTTATTAACTGAAAGAAGCACTTATTTAAACCATCAAAATAACGATAATTTGTCAATCTTTGTCACTAGCAAGTGACATATGAGAACAGTAGTCCTGACAAATACTACGTATCATCTATCCATCTTTACTGATGAAAAAACAAATACTCTAACATTTTTTCTCTAAAGTAGAAAACTGGTTTGAACACATCTTTAATTTGAGGCAATGAAAATTTACAATGACACATTATATTATTATCACAGAAATGTACATAATAAACAAAACAAAGTTTTAACAGTTTCTGACTTATAATTCAATTCAATTCTATTCTATTAAGATGATATTGAAGATTCCCCCCTCCCACTCCATCTTTATTATTTCTTACCTCAGGAATCCATCATTTAACTCAGGGAAAATTAAGTTCAAAATAGACAATAGCAAACCAGTTGTTTGCTCCAAAGTTTTGGTAATGCTAATTACGAAGATTACCAAGACCCTGATGTTAGGAAAGATTGAAGACAAAAGGAGAAGGGGATAATGAAGAATGAGATGGTTAGATGTTGTCATCAACACAATGAACATTAATTTGAGAAACCTTCAGGAGACAGTAGAGGATAGTGGAGCCTGGCAAGCAATGGTTTATGGCAAGGTTGTCAAACTCCCGGCCTCTGGGCCGGATTTGTCACATACTGGCTGTTATGTATGTAGGTTTGAATGTTATTGGTTTATTTGAACTGTTCTTGTAAAATGTCAAATGGTATTGGTTTAAATAGTGCGGGAAGAATCCCTGCACTCCCATTGGCTGGCAGCTACAGCTGCAGGCTATAAGAAGCAGCCGTAGCCAAGCCAGGACGGGTCCATTCGAGCTGTAGTCACTAATGAAGTCTTTTGCTGGAACTCCTCGCGTCTGACTCTTCATGCAAACTTAACACTGGCGACGAAGGTGGGATTTCCCTGAAGAGAAGACGACGCGACGAACAAGCAACTGAGCGAGATGGCTGCGCTGAACACCCCCAGCACCGTTCGATCCGGCGACGGAAGACTGGGAATCGTATGCGGATCGTTTCCACATGTTCCTGGAGGGAACGATCTCGCCGGCATCCCGAGAGACGGAAGAGGGCGGTCTTTCTCACGCACTGCGGTCCGGCAGTCTTCAAAATGGCGAAGGCGTTGGCGGGAGCAGCAGAGCTGAAGGTAATGGAATGGCCCGATTTAGAAAAACTTTTGAGAGCCCATTACGCCCCACAAGTATCGTGCCTCATTAAGAGACACGAATTTTACCGTCGGGATCAAGGGGATAGCGAGAATGTTAATGACTTCGTGGCAAGTTTAAGGGACATTGGGGTGCTTGTGACTTTACCAACTTAGAAGAGGCCATGCGTGATCGGTTTGTTTTAGGCCTTAAAGATAAGGTTTACAAAGCAAACTATTAATGAAACCTAAGATCACGTTTAAAGAGGCCATTGAAGAAGCTGTTTCAGCGGAAGCCACCAAGTCCTCAGCAGCGGCCATGAAAAGATTAACAAGGCCTCAAGCCAGGCCTCAAGCCATTCTGATGGGGATAAATCCACATCTACTCATTGCGAACAAATAGACTCTGATTCTGATGGCAGTGAGGCAGAGGAGGGATTTTAAACTCAGAATGGAGAAGAAAAGAAAAGACTCTGGGAAGAACAGGCAAGGGTTCTATTGCAGAGGCTGTGGGGGCCACCCCGCACTGATTGCAAGTTCTTTGACTCCATTTGCCTACGTTGTGAGAAACGGGTCACATAGCCAGAGTCTGCAAATCATCCAGAACTCCACCAGCTAGGAAGAAATTCCCTGATAGAGACTTTAAGCCCAACAATTTCCTTGAAAAATGGGGCGAAATTTAGAAGCAAATGGCAAGAATGAAACTCACCAAACAATCACTATTGGTCATTCTTCACCCTTAAAAAGCAGAAAAGTACATGTGAAGGTGTTTATTGAAGGAAGGCCTTGCCAAATGGAAGTGGACTCAGGCTCTTATTTATCTATGGTGTCATGGGACACTATCCACAGACTTTTCCCAAAATTCAGAAAAAGCATTTCCAGAAGCAAGCACTGACTCTCAAAGACTACCAAGGGAACAAGATTCCAGTAGTTGGAGCGAGAGATTTCAACGTGCAGTTTAAAGGCCACACCAAACGTTTGCCCCTGACCATCGTGGACAAGGATCGCCCAAGTTTGCTGGGACTTGAGTGGTTCAAGCCACTTGGCATCGAGGTGACTGGCATCCATCACGTGAGCAGTTCTGACTGGGAAGAGTCCTTGAAGTCTGAGTTTCCAGAGGTCTTCAGCGAAGGACTGGGCAAGTATATGGGGACCCCTATTGCTTTCAGCCTAGACCCCAAGGTGCCCCCAATTCGTTTAAAGCCCAGGAGGGTCCCATTTGCTTTAAAGGAAAAATTGATGCACAATTAGATAAACTCATTGCTCAAGGGGTTTTAGAGCCTACTGACCACTCCAGATGGGAAACACCCATAGTCACACCAGTCAAGGCTGATGGGTCAGTGAGAATCTGTGGTGACTACAAGGGGACACTTAACCATGCGCTGCAACAGAGCGCATATCCTGTACCAGTTGTGCATCATCTGCTCCATTCCCTTGGCAGGGGTACAGTATTTGCTAAACTGGATTTGGCTCAGGCATATCAACAATTAACAGTTGATGATGCCACTGCAGAGGCACAAACAATTGTGACCCATAGAGGTGCCTTCAAATGTAAAAGACTACAATTTGGAGTAAGCGTGGCACCTGGCATTTTTCAGAGCCTTATGGAAAGAATGTTGCAAGGACTGCCAGGGGTAGTGCCTTATTTTGATGATGTATTAATCTCTGCTGAAAATGACACTCAGCTTCAAGAAAGACTCAGAGAAGTCCTTACCAGATTCAGAAAAGCGGGTTTAAAAGTCAAGGAAGACAAATGTACACTCAAAACAGACAGAGTTGAGTTCCTGGGGTATATGATTGACAAGCATGGCATCCATCCTACTGATGCCAAGGTTAAAGCAATCAATGAAGCCCCTAAACCTCGATGCAAGGCAGATTTGCAAGCCTTCCTTGGACTTATTAACTTTTACCACATGTTTCTACCTCACAAAGCATCTATTGCTGAGCCCTTACATCGCCTACTTGATAAGAATGCTGTTTGGATCTGGGGCGGAAGGAACAGTCAGCATTTAACAGTATTAAGAGACTAATCACGTCTGATGCTGTGTTGATACAATTCTCTGAGAATTTACCTGTTGTTCTGACTTGTGATGCATCCCCTTTTGGAGTGGGGGTTTGAGTCACAGGCTTCCCAATGGACGGGAAGCCCCAATTGCATTTTACTCTGCACGCTGTCCAAAGCAGAGAGGAATTATAGCCAATTGGACAAGGAGGCTTTAGCAGTTGTTGCAGCTGTTAAGAAATTTCATGAATATCTGTATGGCAGGTCATTCACCATTGTTACAGATCACAAACCTTTACTAGGCATTGTGGCAGGAGACAAACCTACACCTAATATCCTGTCACCAAGAATGCTGAGGTGGACTGAATTTCTTGCAGCCTATTCCTACAAACTGATTCACAGGCCTGGCAAGGACATTGGACATGCTGATGCACTGAGTCGTTGCCCACTACCTTGCCACAAGGAGGACTTTGAACTTGAAACTCACACCTTTTTCCTGGAGACCGTTGCTAAGCTTCCAGTCCATGCTGCTGAGATTGCCAAAGAAACTGCCAAAGATGCTGTGTTGGCACCTGTTATGGGCTGGATTAAGAAAGGTTGGCCTCTTCAAGATCTACCTCACCTTGCCCAACCTTTTAAGTCCAGGCAAACTGAATTATCTGTATTAAGAGGATGTATTTTGTGGGGTAACAGGGTGGTTATTCCTGCAAAACTGCAAAGGGAGGTTTTGGAAATGTTACATGAGGGTCATCCTGGGATTGTAAGGATGAAAGGTTTGGCCAGGAGTTATGTATGGTGGCCAGGTATTGACAAAATGGTTGAAAACTGGGTAGCCTCTTGTCCCAATTGCCAGGTAGTCAGACCTGCCCCACCTCACGCCCCCACACAGGAATGGGAATGTCCTAGGGGCCCATGGTCTAGAATCCACATTGATTTTGCAGGCCCTACAAGAGGGCACACTTTTCTAGTGATAGTAGATGCATACTCCAAATGGCTAGAGGTAATTCCAATGACATCCACTACTACTGAGGCTGTTATCAAGCAGCTCAGAAAATTGTTTGTAACCCATGGGTTACCAGATGTCCTTGTCTCTGACAATGGCCCTCAATTCACATCTAACATTTTTGAATCCTTTCTAGCTCAACAGGGCATCAGACATGCCCTCACTGCCCCTGGGCACCCTTCGCCAACGGCCGGGCTGAACGCATGGTACGCTTTACCAAAGAGAAGCTTCAGCAGCTGGGTCCTGGGGACATCACTGAGAAGCTTGAAAAGCTTCTTAGTGTTCAACACATCACTCCTAGCCCATCAACTAACTTGTCCCCAGCAGAGTTGTTGATGGGCAGGAAACTTAGGTCTTCCCTTGACCGCCTTCATCCCACTTACGCACCCAACGCACCACTGGATTCCACTTCCAAAGTTCGTTCTTTTAGTGTGGGAGATTCTGTCTATGCTAGGAACCTTATAGGTGACCCTTTGTGGATTCCTGCTGAAATAACTCACATCACAGGCCCTCGTTCTTACAGGGTACAAACAGAGGATGGCCTCCTCTGGAGCAGGCACATTGACCAACTTAGATCCAGGGTCCCTCAAGAACATCGCCCCTGTCTCCCTCTAGGTCCCTCACCTGATGTTTCTTCTAGGGGAAGGGGGAACAGGAGGAAAATCAGCAAACAGGAATCAACCCCATGTGTAACGAGCCATTGCGACAGGAACCATCCCGAACCCTGTCACAAAGCCAAGATCCATCCTTAGAAGTGGAAGATTGCACATCACTACCTGACTTGGGTGCTGACATTGGAATGGAGATGGGTTGGGAGGAGAGACCAGATTCTAACAGTCTAACAGGGTCTCCTTTCACAGGAAGTCCCAACAGGGAAATGTCAGCAGACACATTTCCTCTCACTGGGTGAGAACGTTAAAGCTTCTGAACCACGAAGGTCTCAACGTACACGTAAGAGCCCCACCTATTTAAAGGAATACATTAGATAGGTTGGGGTTTGGTATGGACTGAACCTAGTGGGGAGGGGTGTTATGTATGTAGGTTTGAATGTTATTGGTTTATTTGAACTGTTCTTGTAAAATGTCAAATGGTATTGGTTTAAATAGTGCGGGAAGAATCCCTGCACTCCCATTGGCTGGCAGCTACGGCTGCAGGCTATAAGAAGCAGCCGTAGCCAAGCCAGGATTCGAGCTGTAGTCACTAATAAAGTCTTTGCTGGAAGCTGACTCTTCATGTCACTAATAAAGTCTTTTGCTGGAACTCCTCGCGTCTGACTCTTCATGCAAACTTAACACTGGCCACGCCCATGCCTGGTTTAGCAAAGGGGAAAAAAGTCCCAATATGTCACATGATGCGGCGTGATGATGAGAGGTTTGCCACACTGGTGGTATGGGGTCATGAAGAATCAGACATGACTTAATGATTGAACAACAATTGTCAGCTTCCACCTCATAGGTCTGACAACAACAAGCCCTAAGAAATTTCCTTGAGTTTTCTTCCCCAACCAATTGCAGCAGAAAAATAATAGACATTTACCTTTTTATAGTGCTTTAACCAGCTCTAGTAAGGAGCTGATGGCAGACCACCTCTGGAAAACCTTGCCAAGTAAACTGCAAGGACTTGCCCTGGCAATCTTGGAGAACTGGACATGATTGAACAGAAGAAAAAAAAGTGAAAAACAGACTAGATCAGCAGTTTTCCCCATGTCCATTAGTTTAACAAAAGTGAGAAAAAGATAAATAACTCCATTTCATTCATAAAATAGGCTATTAAGCCATTAAAGCATGAAGGCAATAGAAGAATCTATTGGCAAGGTTTAGGTATAATACAGACAACGAATAAGTGGATTGAGCAACTTGTCAGAATTTTCTTTTGCTCCCTCTTGTTCAGATCTAGGTTTGTCCTTGTTAGTCACTCTTTTCTGCTTGATTCTTGCTGATGGATCTACTCAACTTATTTCTACTTAATCTTTTTTTCAGATAATTTTAAATATTAGATTCTACAATTGCCCTTATTTAACCGCAGGCATATTTAAACTAAAAATCCATACTCAAGAAACACATGTTGCATTTATATTATTTTCTTTCTGTAGACATTGACACATATGTGTTCCAGCTAGTATCTCATATAGATATTTCACCTTGCTTACTCCCATAAGGTATGGGTATTGACCTTGTAATCTATAATAGGCAGTTACAGGAGACTGCGACAATTTTAGAATCATACTGTTACGTATGTAGGTTTGAATGTTATTGGTTTATTTGAACTGTTCTTGTAAAATGTCAAATGGTATTGGTTTAAATAGTGCAGGAAGAAACCCTGCACTCCCATTGGCTGGCAGCTACGGCTGCAGGCTATAAGAAGCAGCCGTAGCCAGCCAGGACGGGTCCATTCGAGCTGTAGTCACTAATAAAGTCTTTGCTGGAACTCCTCGCGTCTGACTCTTCATGCAAACTTAACACTGGCGACGAGGGTGGGATTTCCTGAAGAGAAGACGACGCGACGAACAAGCAACTGGCGAGATGGCTGCGCTGAACACCCCCCAGCACCGTTCGACGGCGACGGAAGACTGGGAATCGTAGCGGATCGTTCCACATGTTCCTGGAGGGGAACGATTCGCCGGCATCCCCGAGAGACGGAAGAGGGCGGTCTTTTCACGCACTGCGGTCCGGCAGTCTTCAAAATGGCGAAGGCGTTGGCGGGAGCAGCAGAGCTGAAGGTAATGGAATGGCCGATTTAGAAAAACTTTTGAGAGCCCATTACGCCCACAAGTATGTGCCTCATTAAGAGACACGAATTTTACCGTCGGGATCAAGGGGATAGCGAGAATGTTAATGACTTCGTGGCAAGTTTAAGGGACATTGGGGGTGCTTGTGACTTTACCAACTTAGAAGAGGCCATGCGTGATCGGTTTGTTTTAGGCCTTAAAGATAAGGTTTACAAAGCAAACTATTAATGAAACCTAAGATCACGTTTAAAGAGGCCATTGAAGAAGCTGTTTCAGCGGAAGCCACCAAGTCCTCAGCAGCGGCCATGAAAAGATTAACAAGGCCTCAAGCCAGGCCTCAAGCCATTCTGATGGGGATAAATCCACATCTACTCATTGCGAACAAATAGACTCTGATTCTGATGGCAGTGAGGCAGAGGAGGGGATTTTTAAACTCAGAATGGAGAAGAAAGAAAAGACTCTGGGAAGAACAGGCAAGGGTTCTATTGCAGAGGCTGTGGGGGGGCCACCCCGCACTGATTGCAAGTTCTTTGACTCCATTTGCCTACGTTGTGAGAAACGGGGTCACATAGCCAGAGTCTGCAAATCATCCAGAACTCCACCAGCTAGGAAGAAATTCCCTGATAGAGACTTTAAGCCCAACAATTTCTTGAAAAAATGGGGCGAAATTTAGAAGCAAATGGCAAGAATGAAACTCACCAAACAATCACTATTGGTCATTCTTCACCCTTAAAAAGCAGAAAAGTACATGTGAAGGTGTTTATTGAAGGAAGGCCTTGCCAAATGGAAGTGGACTCAGGCTCTTATTTATCTATGGTGTCATGGGACACTATCCACAGACTTTTCCCAAAATTCAGAAAAAGCATTTCCAGAAGCAAGCACTGACTCTCAAAGACTACCAAGGAACAAGATTCCAGTAGTTGGAGCGAGAGATTTCAACGTGCAGTTTAAAGGCCACACCAAACGTTTGCCCCTGACCATCGTGGACAAGGATCGCCCAAGTTTGCTGGGACTTGAGTGGTTCAAGCCACTTGGCATCGAGGTGACTGGCATCCATCACGTGAGCAGTTCTGACTGGGAAGAGTCCTTGAAGTCTGAGTTTCCAGAGGTCTTCAGCGAAGGACTGGGCAAGTATATGGGGACCCCTATTGCTTTCAGCCTAGACCCCAAGGTGCCCCAATTCGTTTAAAGCCCAGGAGGGTCCCATTTGCTTTAAAGGAAAAATTGATGCACAATTAGATAAACTCATTGCTCAAGGGTTTTAGAGCCTACTGACCACTCCAGATGGGAAACACCCATAGTCACACCAGTCAAGGCTGATGGGTCAGTGAGAATCTGTGGTGACTACAAGGGGACACTTAACCATGCGCTGCAACAGAGCGCATATCCTGTACCAGTTGTGCATCATCTGCT
Source organism: Naja naja (assembly GCA_009733165.1). NCBI lineage: Eukaryota > Metazoa > Chordata > Lepidosauria > Squamata > Elapidae > Naja > Naja naja. Next base: position 165,453,337 of record CM019151.1, read on the forward strand.
CCATTCCCTTGGCAGGGGTACAGTATTTGCTAAACTGGATTTGGCTCAGGCATATCAACAATTAACAGTTGATGATGCCACTGCAGAGGCACAAACAATTGTGACCCATAGAGGTGCCTTCAAATGTAAAAGACTACAATTTGGAGTAAGCGTGGCACCTGGCATTTTTCAGAGCCTTATGGAAAGAATGTTGCAAGGACTGCCAGGGGTAGTACCTTATTTTGATGATGTATTAATCTCTGCTGAAAATGACACTCAGCTTCAAGAAAGACTCAGAGAAGTCCTTACCAGATTCAGAAAAGCGGGTTTAAAAGTCAAGGAAGACAAATGTACACTCAAAACAGACAGAGTTGAGTTCCTGGGGTATATGATTGACAAGCATGGCATCCATCCTACTGATGCCAAGGTTAAAGCAATCAATGAAGCCCCTAAACCTCGATGCAAGGCAGATTTGCAAGCCTTCCTTGGACTTATTAACTTTTACCACATGTTTCTACCTCACAAAGCATCTATTGCTGAGCCCTTACATCGCCTACTTGATAAGAATGCTGTTTGGATCTGGGGGCGGAAGGAACAGTCAGCATTTAACAGTATTAAGAGACTAATCACGTCTGATGCTGTGTTGATACAATTCTCTGAGAATTTACCTGTTGTTCTGACTTGTGATGCATCCCCTTTTGGAGTGGGGGGTTTGAGTCACAGGCTTCCCAATGGACGGGAAGCCCCAATTGCATTTACTCTCGCACGCTGTCCAAAGCAGAGAGGAATTATAGCCAATTGGACAAGGAGGCTTTAGCAGTTGTTGCAGCTGTTAAGAAATTTCATGAATATCTGTATGGCAGGTCATTCACCATTGTTACAGATCACAAACCTTTACTAGGCATTGTGGCAGGAGACAAACCTACACCTAATATCCTGTCACCAAGAATGCTGAGGTGGACTGAATTTCTTGCAGCCTATTCCTACAAACTGATTCACAGGCCTGGCAAGGACATTGGACATGCTGATGCACTGAGTCGTTGCCCACTACCTTGCCACAAGGAGGACTTTGAACTTGAAACTCACACCTTTTCCTGGAGACCGTTGCTAAGCTTCCAGTCCATGCTGCTGAGATTGCCAAAGAAACTGCCAAAGATGCTGTGTTGGCACCTGTTATGGGCTGGATTAAGAAAGGTTGGCCTCTTCAAGATCTACCTCATCTTGCCCAACCTTTTAAGTCCAGGCAAACTGAATTATCTGTATTAAGAGGATGTATTTTGTGGGGTAACAGGGTGGTTATTCCTGCAAAACTGCAAAGGGAGGTTTTGGAAATGTTACATGAGGGTCATCCTGGGATTGTAAGGATGAAAGGTTTGGCCAGGAGTTATGTATGGTGGCCAGGTATTGACAAAATGGTTGAAAACTGGGTAGCCTCTTGTCCCAATTGCCAGGTAGTCAGACCTGCCCCACCTCACGCCCCCACACAGGAATGGGAATGTCCTAGGGGCCCATGGTCTAGAATCCACATTGATTTTGCAGGCCCTACAAGAGGGCACACTTTTCTAGTGATAGTAGATGCATACTCCAAATGGCTAGAGGTAATTCCAATGACATCCACTACTACTGAGGCTGTTATCAAGCAGCTCAGAAAATTGTTTGTAACCCATGGGTTACCAGATGTCCTTGTCTCTGACAATGGCCCTCAATTCACATCTAACATTTTTGAATCCTTTCTAGCTCAACAGGGCATCAGACATGCCCTCACTGCCCCTGGCACCTTCGCCAACGGTCGGGCTGAACGCATGGTACGCTTACCAAAGAGAAGCTTCAGCAGCTGGGTCCTGGGGACATCACTGAGAAGCTTGAAAAGCTTCTTAGTGTTCAACACATCACTCCTAGCCCATCAAATAACTTGTCCCCAGCAGAGTTGTTGATGGGCAGGAAACTTAGGTCTTCCCTTGACCGCCTTCATCCCACTTACGCACCCAACGCACCACTGGATTCCACTTCCAAAGTTCGTTCTTTTAGTGTGGGAGATTCTGTCTATGCTAGGAACCTTCTAGGTGACCCTTTGTGGATTCCTGCTGAAATAACTCACATCACAGTTCTTACAGGGTACAAACAGAGGATGGCCTCCTCTGGAGCAGGCACATTGACCAACTTAGATCCAGGTTCCCTCAGGAACATCAACCCTGTCCCTCTCTAGGTCCCTCACCTGATGTTCCATCTAGGGGGGAAGGAGGGGAACAGGAGGAGAACAGGAGGAAAATCAGCAAACAGGAATCAACCCCATGTGTAACGAGCCATTGCGACAGGAACCATCCCGAACCATCCCTAACCCTGTCACAAAGCCAAGATCCATCCTTAGAAGTGGAAGATTGCACATCACTACCTGACTTGGGTGCTGACATTGGAATGGAGATGGGTTGGGAGGAGAGACCAGATTCTAACAGTCTAACAGGGTCTCCTTTCACAGGAAGTCCCAACAGGGAAATGTCAGCAGACACATTTCCTCTCACTGGGTGAGAACGTTAAAGCTTCTGAACCACTAAGGTCTCAACGCATTATCGTAAGAGCCCCACCTATTTAAAGGAATACATTAGATAGGTTGGGGTTTGGTATGGACTGAACCTAGTGGGGAGGGGTGTTATGTATGTAGGTTTGAATGTTATTGGTTTATTTGAACTGTTCTTGTAAAATGTCAAATGGTATTGGTTTAAATAGTGCGGGAAGAAACCCTGCACTCCCATTGGCTGGCAGCTACGGCTGCAGGCTATAAGAAGCAGCCGTAGCCAAGCCAGGACGGGTCCATTTGAGCTGTAGTCACTAATAAAGTCTTTGCTGGAACTCCTCACGTCTGACTCTTCATGCAAACTTAACACATACCATTTCAATTTACCAAAGTTTTAAATATATCAATGTATATTGAGGCAGGGGAATATTTTAAATCAAAGCTTTGTGGTTTCTGCTTTGAATTTCAGTTATTACCCTTACCTACAATTCTGAAATCCAAAATGTGTAAAATTATTTACTGTTACATACTTTTGTGTCAAGCATCTTTAGAAAGTAATGAATTTTGCATGACTGCATTGCAAAATCAGAGATCAGAACAGGTTTGCTTGCAAGATTCATGAATCAGAAAAAACCTTTTTACAAACTTGGTCTGAATGTGTAATGAAACCAAGGCCAACTTAATTTTGTATGATTTCAGTATGCAAATTTAGATGAATGTGAAAATCCTCATATCTTTCTTTTTAAGTGTAGGACATTGTATGTTGTAGAGAATCAAACCAGGGACATAGTCATATAACAAGTTTTCTTACTGTATTTCACTAAAATGAATCAGAAATATACACGAGCTTGACAAGGTAACTGATGACTGATATTTGCATGGTAAAATACATGCTTTTATTTCTTACCTCAGTTTATCTCTTACCTCAGTAATCTAGCATTTAGCTAAGGGAAAACTAAGCTCAAGAAAGACCATAGCAAGCCAGTTGCTTGCCAAATTGTTAGTGTTATCCCTTAGTTCCCATAAGAAATAAACTAAATTTCCTCAGTGATAATTACTGTTGTATTTTATAAATTAGAATCATCCCTATTATATGGAATATTTGTTTACCTAGGAAATGCTACTTTGTGAATATGACCTAACATTGTTAGGCAATGTTGGGCTACAAGGTTCAGTGACTGTGGTCTAGACAACAGATTTCCTGATGTTTTGCCAGAGGCTGTGACTGGCATTTTCAGAGGCAAGGTGAAGATTTTATTACCAGAAAGCCATGGGATATGAACAAACTGGTTGCAGAGCAATGTAACCAGGAAAAGGCTTTTGTATGTGTGACTATATAAGCTTTTTTATACTGATGAAATTTAAAAGCAGGCAAACCAATGTAATCATTGCATTTCCAATTTTTCCAGTACTCAAGTCATGCTATCCCCTTTTGTATTTCATTCCATTGTTAAACTGAGTGACATTAGTAACATTTTCCCCTGGTATCCATTTCTCCTAATTTAATCTTTTTACATGCTAATTTTGGGGTATTCCAAGAAGCCGGAGTTAGAGGTCTGTTTGTTTCTCTCAATATTCAAGAACTAATACAGAGAGAACTCTTACCAGGAAGTAGATTCTGAAGGCCCTGAAAATAGAGTGTGAGAAGCCACCCCCAATAGAAGATTGAAATATTTTGAGGGATATTAAAAAGGCAAGATATTATATTTCCTCAAAGGGAGAAATGGAGAAACATGCTCTTAAACCAGCCCCACTTTCCCTGCTCCCAAGCAGAAACTGAGGAGGCCAGCTTTTAGAAATGTAGATTTGATAATCCATTCAAGACAGGATATTTAGAAACTCCTTCACAGAATGGTAGGATTAGAAAGTAACCCCTCACCCAAGATCCAACGCAGGACAAAAGCCATTAGCCACAATAGGAATTGCCCAAACACCCTTTCAGAACACAAGCCCCTTCATTGCAGTCCAATGAAGGGACTCTGGATGGAATAGTGGGGGCTTCGATTCCGAGGGTGGTTGGAATGCGTAGGAGCCGACGAGGAGGGGGGCCGTATCATGTTAGGGGAGCGCGTCTCCACTGCATCCGAGCCATGGCATGCTCCGACCCCTCGGCCTATTCTCTATCCCTGGGGGTTTTGGGATCCAGGACTCCTGGGCTCCGGCTGGTGTATTTTAATGCCAGTTCTGTGGTGAATAAGGCACCTCTCCTCCAGGAAGTCATTGAGGAGGAGGCCGCGGACCTGGCCTGCATCACTGAGACCTGGCTGGGGCCAGAGGGTGGAGTCCCTCTGGTTGATATATGCCCCCCAGGTTTCCAGGTTATGCACCGGTCTCAACCCCAGGGAAGGGGTGGAGGGGTGGCTGTTGTTATCCGGGAGACCCTGTTTCCAAGGGAGGTTCCTGCTCTGGAGATAGGTGCGTGTGAGTCCCTCCTCTTGAGGTTCGGGCCTATGGGTCAGATGGGCATGCTGCTTACATACCTGTCCCCCAGCTGTGCATCAGCTGCCCTGCCTGGGCTGCTCGATGCCATCTCGGGGGTGGCGGTGGAGTTCCCAGAGCTTATAGTTCTGGGTGACTTCAACCTGCCCTTCTTGGGGGCGGCATCGGGTTTGGCCCAGGAATTTATGGCCTCCATGGAGTCCATGGGTCTGACCCAGATAATAGATGGCCCGACTCACGAGGGGGGCAATATGCTCGACCTGGTTTTTGTCTCAGAGCGGTGGCGTAGTGGCCTGGGGGATGGTGTTACAGCAATCCATCCCGTTCCATGGTCAGACCACTATCTCCTACGGCTGGTCTTCCATCAAGCCGTCCCACACCACTGGGATGAGGAGCCACTTAGATGGTTCCGCCCCAGGCGCCTGATGGACCTGAGAGGTTCCAGGCAGAACTGGGTTTTTTTCCTGCATCCCTCACCCACAGCCCTGCCGAGGTCCTTGCGGCTGCCTGGCAACAGTCAGCCGTGGGGGCTCTTGACAGGGTTGTTCCCATGCATCCCCTTACTCGGCGCAGATCCTGGTCAGCTCCCTGGTACATCGAGGAGCTCCGGGAGATGAAGCGTCATAGAAGGGGACTAGAGAGTAGGTGGAGGGTGACCCGCTCCGGATCCAACTGAGCCCAGTTGAGAGCCCATATTAGGACTTACCTGGTAGCTGTGGGGGCAGCAAGGAGGTCTTACTTCTCCGCCCTCATAGCATCCGCAGATAACCGCCCAGCCGCCCTGTTTGGGGTTGCCCATTCCCTCTTACAGTTGGGGGAGGTGGCAGACCCTCTGCGGGGCAGAGCTGAGGAATTTGGTTTGTATCTGCAGGATAAAATTGCTCGGATCCGGGAATGGTTGTGCTCGGACTTGCCGTGGTCTGAGGAAGGGGAGGCGACCGGTCTGGCTAATGTAATCTTGACTGAGTTCTATCCTGTTTCTGAGGATGAAGTGGACAGGATCATGTGGCGGCTGAGTTCCACCACATGTTTATTGGACCCGTGCCCTTCCTGGTTGGTTTATGCCTCCAGGGAGGTCATGTGCGGCTGGCTCTGGGCAGTGGTTAATGCTTCATTGAGAGAGGGGCTGTTCCCTGCCACCTTGAAAGAGGCAGTGGTGAGGCCCCTCCTGAAGAAGCCTGCCTTGGACCCAGCCATGTTGAACAACTTTCGTCTGGTCTCCAACCTTCGCTTTTTAGCAAAGGTTGTTGAGAGTGTGGTGGCGCAGCAATTGCCACTTTTCCTGCAGGAAGCAGACTACTGGATCCGTACCAATCGGGCTTCTGACCCGGGTACAGCACGGAGACAGCATTGGTCGCGCTGATTGATGATCTCTCTAGGGCTCGGGACAGGGGTTTTTCCTCTGTCCTAGTCCTGTTAGATCTCTCGGCGGCTTTTGATACCATCGACCATGGTATCCTGTTGCGGCGCCTCGGGGGCTGGGAGTGGGAGGCACTGTTTTACAGTGGTTCTCCTCCTACCTCTCAGGACGTTCACAAACAGTGTTGGCAGGGGGGCAGAGGTTGACTCCGAGGTCTCTCACTTGTGGGGTACCCCAGGGGTCGGTCCTCTTGCCTCTCTTGTTCAATATTTATATGAAGCCGCTGGGTGAGATCATCCGTGGTTTCGGGGTGAGCTATCATCAGTACGCTGATGATACGCAGTTATACATCTCCACCCCAAACCACATCAGTGATGCTCTCTCCGTGATGTCCCGATCTGGATGGACAGGAACATGCTTGACTCAACCCAGCCAAGACAGAGTGGTTGTGCATACCGACATCTCAGTCCAGTTTGGAGGTTCCATCTTTGGTCATGGGGAAGGAGGTGTTACCCCCCGTGGATAGGGCATGGAATCTGGGGGTCCTCCTGGATTCACAGCTCAAGTTGGAGGAGCAGGTGGGAGCCGTGGCCAGGGGGCCTTTGCCCAGGTCCGCTGGTTCGCCAGTTGCCCATATCTGGACCGAGATGCCCTGCGACGATCACTCAGGCGCTCGTTGTCTCCTGACTCGACTACTGTAATGCTCTCTATTTAGGACTGCCCTTGCATACCACTCGGAGGCTTCAGCTGGTGCAGAATGCGAGCGGGTAGTGATGGGAGCTCCCCGTTACTCCCATATTACACCCCTCCTGCGCGGCCTGCATTGGCTTCCGGTTGCCCTCCGGGTGAGATTCAAGGTTGTGGTGTTAACATTCAAAGTCCTACATGGCATGGGTCCAGGATATTTACGAGAACGACTCCTCCCAGCATCAAATACCAACTGCCCTGTACGGGAGCACAGACGGGGTCTCCTCAGGGTGCCATCCGTGACTCAATGTCACCTGGTGGTGACCCGGGGGAGGACCTACTCTGTGGCGGCCTCCACTTTATAGAATCTTCTTCCACCGGAGCTCCGGATGGCTCCCGATCTTCGCACCTTCCTCCATGAGTTAAAAACCTGGATGTTTTTACAATCTGGGCTGTGCTGACTCTTTGGGGTTTATTTTAATTTTGGGGTTTTAATTCTAATTCAGTTTACAACTGTTTAATATATTTTTAGGTAATTTATTGTTATTATTGTATTTTAGCTGTGAGCCGCCCCGAGTCCTTTCAGAGAGGGGGCGGCATATAAGTCGAATTAATAAACTTAAAAGTCACAGAAACCTGGGAGTTCAGATAAACAATAACCCAGAGGTTGACCAGATTAGCTCAGACAAGCACCCAGGATTTGTGTTTCTTCTTTTGCCTATAGAGCCAGCTATGACCCTGACATAACCCCTACATGACCCTACAAGACTCCATAGGAATCTGATAACAGCCAATAGAATATTAAAAGATATGTTCTTGCACAGGAATAGGAAGCTTAAATACAAAGCCCAAAGAAGGTATTAAAACCCACCCACTCTCAATTCCATTTTGTCAGCTGTCCAGAATCACATGTGGTTCTGCTTCATCAATAAGCCTTTTTTTTCCAATCAGCTTCCATGTTTTCAGTGTCTTTCTCCCAGCTTGGAACTGAACCAGATGGATTTTTCTCCCAACATGAGGAATAGTGGAAACTCAGAAATCAGTCTGGTGAAAAGTGGCTGCTCTCAGGAAAATTTTTGATGAGGTCTAAAGTTTTACATTATTATATCTTAGAAAAATACGAACAGCTTAGCCTCAGCTGTGCCTAGGTGGGGAGTGCAGAAGCCCTGAGTATTTAAGGCTGCTGCAGAAGACATGTTCCTTGCTGTTACTAGAATATATGTTGCTTATAGAATAGAAAAGGCCACTGAATAATTGTTCTTTTAGTCTGGATTATGATAATGATGGGGTCTGCTGCTACAGGGGCTCAGAGATGGATGTTTGAGTTCCTTTAACAACTTTACTCTGTGACAGAGCAATTTAAAAGGCTGTTTTACATCTCATGCAACTATTTTTATGGCACTTGGAGATTTATTGTGACTGACTGAATTTAAAGGGTTTTTTTTCCCAATAAGTGGTAAAAGCAAGGCCTATATTGCACTATTGTTGTTTTGCAAGCATTTTCTTGCATGTTGGGTACATTTAAGTGTGCACTCTCTTGGTCTTGAAATAAATAATATAAAAAGCTTATTACCAGACATTAAATCAGGATATTGTCTGGAGTCCTGAGAGCATTGTTCTGATTGAGATACCACCAAATGCTGATAAAATTATGTTTTCAATATGTTTACAAACCTAGATGTCGAATAACAGTACAAGTATTACAAATACTGAAATCATGATTTTACATTCTTACAATATTAGGTAGAATTCTGCATATTTGAAATCATTACTATAAGTAATCATTAGTAATGAGTATTAGAAGACATTTCATCAGATTATACCCTAGTGTCCTTCAAAGCTCAAACTTTTGCTTCAAGCCTGTCTAAATTTAGAAAAATCCATTCTGAGGAATGATAACCCAGGCAGTCTCAGCCTCCAGCCCCATTATGCCATGCAGATTCTCAGTAAATTCTTGCTTTCTGACCTTTAAAGAAGTGGAAACAGAAATAGTTACTGAAATTAAATTCAATCTATGCATAATTGCACTTCTCAATGGAATGGAAATGCTTATTTTTGCAAAGATACATGCAGCAATACAATGATAAACTACAAAGTGCACAAAATGGGAATATGCTTCACTTTGTTCATACAGAGGCTACTAGCACACCAAGGGACCAAGTGCTATTGCTTAGGATTCCAAGGCCTTTGGTTTATTTTTTATACACTGTATTTATCCAAAAGGAAGACAAGTTTATATTCTATAAATAAGTACATGTGCATAGGATGAATCTTGTCAGACACAAATAACTAGGAGCATTCATAGGGTTTAAAATTTATTGTTGCTACCTATACAATAGCCAACTAAAAGTCAGTGCTAAATTGGTGCTAAATAAGAGTCAGTAGAATTCACAAAGGACTTTGGTCTCTTGTGACAAGCAATGATTCCAAACTGATGACATATTTTACTCCACTTTCTACCTGTGGCTGCTCTTCTCCTACAAGTAACTTAATATCCTTCAGAGTAATTGAAAATATTAAAATAAATTAGTAGGTATTAATTGAAGTGGCGGCAAACATTGCTGCTGAAAAGCACGCCTGCCTTTGAAAATTATTTTGGAAACCAAGGAAAGACTGTTTGCCTGGTGATTATAATTCTTAATTGTAAGCCCTAACAGACTTCCTTTTTTCTAGGTTTCCTAGGCCAGTTTCTTCCAATTGCCTTTATTTGTTTCCATTATTATTTACTTCTCCCATTTCTGTTGTGTTTCTCCTTATATGCTGTGTCTGTTAGAAAAGGGGAAGGAAATGTGTCTATTTGTGTGTTTCTGTGTGCAAGATTGGCTCATATTGGATTGAAAATGTTGACATCTGGGAATCAATTTATTTTATAAATGTTATAAATCTTATTTTACAGAAATATTCATAATTAATATGGGATTTATTTGTCTTGTCCCTGAAGTGAAGTCTTGGAATTGACTTGGAACTGGTAAATTGAGATAACAAGGTGAGGAAGCTAGGCTACACAGGAATTTTTTCTATTTATAATTTTCTTCATTTTTTCTTCCTTCCAATATAGAATTATCCTATATTAAGGACAAGTTCTTTTCAGATAAATGCAATATGGGTATATATTAAGTTTATATTAATAAATTAAGTTTCAGTAGTTGAAACAAAAGCTACATTTATGCTAATTAAAATGCTTGGTGAAAGGAAATTTAAGATGCAGGAGCAGTTCAAATGGGTGTAAAGATTTATTGCAAGATTAAGCTATCTACAAGAATCTGAACTACTAACTGTCAAAACAATTTGGTGGTAGATAAAAATCAAAGGAATTCAAGGTGGTCTGGACTTAGATCTCTTGTGGGCATGAAGAGACTTGATGATGTGTTGGACCACTCTGTCAGGCTCAGTCTGGATACCTCCTACAGTTGTTATATTGAAAAATAAAATTTAAATTAAATTAAATTCTTAGTATCACAAATATCTACTTCTTTGAAATAGTCCCTTCACATTTCAGAGCATGATTCCTGACATGCCACTTGATGATCAAGCAAGATGATCAAAAAGCTAAAGTTCTTGCTCTATTAAATGGAGATAGGATGCCTAAATCACCTACCTGTTATTCATTCCCAAGTAGTTTCAAAAGAAAATCATAGGACATACTGTAAAACTTTGATGCAGACTGCTTAAGATATATACTGATTGAAAAAAAATGTGGAAGCAGTCTTGAGTTTTTCACTGAGTTCAATTGTGCTTTCTGTGTAACTGTGCTTTCTCTCTCTCCATTGGCAAAAAATATTGGATTGAAGATTATGCCAAAAATATTTCTTCCCGACTAGAAATCAAGAAATTAAATTTCTATTCCAAGCTTTCAGCTCTCCAAACCTTGTCCAATGTCAATGAAACTGTGTATTGGACTGTCTCAACAGCATAATTTTCTGTCAGGGACTTGAGGTGACCTAGTAGGTCTTTTCAATTTTGAAAAGTATGCATGTATTTATAGCCACAGGCTGCAAGTTAAAAAGAAGTAATTATATAGAACATTTAAAATGTCAGAGGTACTTTGAACCACTACTTCTCATACTTTGCCAACTATGAACACACTATTGAAAGAATGTTTTTGTTTTTAATTTGGCAGAAGCTGTTAAATAAACTCCTGGAAAGAGACTTAACTTCTTTCCAATCCAAAAAATGTATTCCAATGAACTGCTGTTCCTAGCCTTATCGGTGGACATTTTCTTTGTTCAGATCAAAGGAGAACCAATAGATGCTTTGGATTTTTTATCAGTATAAAAAGCCATCTATATTTTAGATAATATTGCCTCAGAATCTCCAGATTTACTGCAATATGTATATGATACTATATAGCAGCACATAAAAAATGTAACATTAATAAAGAGGTACCCATTTACTTTCTTGTGAAATTTGCTATTTTTTGTTAAATTTCTATCCCTTGTATGTGTGGTAAAACTGTATTAATGTGGAAATTGAGACAATCGGATGCCCCTTTAATCAGATTTCCCCTTCAGAACAGTTTTCGTCCTTTTAGCTCAGTTTTCCTTGTTAGCTCAATAGATATCCATTTTATTTTTTATAACTTGCCTACTTAGAAATACCTTAGTTCCATATGAGGGATATTATTTTGTCAAGTAGTAAGAGAACTAGGTGTGAACTTATTAATAATCGGATATCCCACCAAAGCTGCCTTTATTAAAATTAATCAAAGTGACAATAAATAATATTATTTTCTTTCTTTAAGACATACATATGGTCGGAGACATACATACAGTCGGAGGGGTTTAGAGAGCAGGTGGAGGTCCACCCGCTCCCAATCCGACCGAGCCCAGCTAAGAGCCCATATTAGGACTTACCTGGTAGCTATGAGAGTGGCGAGAAGGTCTTATCTCTCTGCCTTCATAGCGCCCCAGAGATAACGCCCAGCCGCCCTGTTCTGGGTTACCCGCTCTCTCCTTCGTACAGGGAAGGGGGCGGACCCATTGCGTGGAAGGGCTGAGGAGTTTGGTCAATATCTGTCGGATAAGATCGCCTGGATTCGGAGTGGGTTGTCCTCTGATTTGCAGTGGTCTGAGGAACGAGATACAGGTAGTCTGGCCAATGTGATCTGGGATGAGTTCGATCCTGTTTCCGAGGATGAAGTGGACAGGATTATGCAGCGGCTGAGTTCCACCACATGCTTGTTGGACCCGTGTCCTTCCTGGCTGGCCTCTGGACAGTTATCAACGCTTCATTAAGGGAGGGTGTTTTTCCCACCGCCTTGAAGGAGACGGTGGTGAGACCCCTCCTGAAGAAGCCTGCCCTGGACCCGACCGTGTTAGACAACTTTTGTCCAGTCTCCAACCTTCGCTTTTTGGCGAAGGTTGTTGAGAGTGTGGTGGCTCAGCAGTTTCCACTTTTCCTGGATGAAGCGGACTACCTAGATCCATATCAATCGGGCTTCCAACCTGGTTTCAACACGGAGACGGCATTGGTCGCGCTGATGGATGATCTCTGGAGGGCCGGGACAGGGTTTTTCCTCTGTCCTGGTCCTATTAGACTTCTCAGCGGCTTTTGATACCATTGACCATGGTATCCTTTTGCAATGCCTTGAGGGGCTGGGAGTGGGGGGCACCGTGCTCCGGTGGTTCACCTCCTACCTCTCGGGCGATCATCGGTATTGGCGGGGGTCAGGTCGACCCCGAGGGTGCTCTCGTGTGGGGTCCCTCAGGGGTCGGTTCTCTCCCCCTTGCTATTTAACATCTATATGAAGCCGCTGGGTGAGATCATCTGTGGTTTTGGGGTGAGTTACCACCAGTACGCAGATGACATCCAGCTGTACATCTCCACCCCGAACCAAATCAGTGATGCCCTCTCCCTGATGACCCAGTGCTTGGATGCGGTACAGATCTGGATGGGCAGGAACATGCTTCGACTCAACCCGGCGAAGACTGAGTGGCTGTGCGTACCGGCATCTTGGCCCAGTCAGGAATATCCATCTTTGGCCATAGGGGGAGCGGTGTTGCCCCCTGTGGATAGGGCAAGGAATTTGGGGGTCCTCCTGGATGTTCGACTCCGGTTGGAGGAGCAGGTGGGAGCCGTCACCAGGGGGGCCTTTGCCCAACTCCGTCTTGTTCAACGCCCATTCCTGGACTGGGAAGCCCTGCGCACAGTCACTCATGCCCTTGTTACCTCTAGACTCGACTACTGCAATGCTCTCTACTTAGGACTGCCCTTGCATACCATCCGGAGACTGCAGCTGGTGCAGAATGCGGCAGCGCGGGTGGTGATGGGAGTTTCCCGATTCTCCCATGTTACCCCTCTCCTGCGCTGCCTGCATTGGTTGCCAGTTGCGCTCCGGGTGAGATTCAAGGTTTTAGTTTTAACATACAAAGTCCTTCACGACATGGGTCCTCAATATTTAAGGGAGCAACTCCTGCCGACATTGAATGCCAACCGCCCTGTGCGAGCACATCAGGCCAGGACGAGCCCATTCTGTCGCGGCCCCTGACCTCTGGAGCCAGCTCCCCCTGGGGCTCCGCCTGGCCCCTGACCTCTGCACCTTCCGCCATGATTTGAAGACCTGGTTGTTTGATCAATCCGGGCTGTGACCTTTTCTTTCCTGGGGGTGGGGTGGTTTTATATTTTTAATGTATTTTAAATTTGTTTGGGCTTGTAATTGGGTTTAATCTCTTTTTAATTATTTATTGCTGTTGTTTCTTAGTTGTGAGCCGCCCCGAGTCTTCGGAGATGGGGCGGCATACAAGTCCCAATAATAAATAAATAAATAAATATGGTTGCAGAGTTGCTCACAATTTTCTTTATCAGAACTTCTGTTTTTTAGGATATATTTTCACAACATTTGATTTTTTTAAAACACTGTTACTATAATTAAACTTTCTTGATCCTGAGTACAGTACTTGAGTTTTCCTTCCAGACATTTCCCCCTCGAGATTGATTTAGCTATATTATAATTCCAGAGATATTTTTCTGTCTTAGTCATTCCAAAAACTTATCAAACAATTTAAAGCTTCTTTCAAGTTAAAATCTTGCTGCTCACACTCTTCAGATAGAACAGTTTTATTTTATTTTCCTACTTACTTGAAAGAGCTTTCATTACACATTAGTAGTTCTTGTGTCACAATCTCTATTGCCATAAATAAGCTCTTTAGTGGGAAGAAAATTTCAAAAACGTACCCTCCCACAATCAATAAAATTGAAGTCTACCTTATGCAAAAATGGGGAGGAGGAAAGTGTATGTCCACCTGCTAAATTTATGTAATGTTTAAAATGCAACATTGTTGCAAAAAGCATAAATTAGTTTGCATGGATGATAGTTGTACTTAACAATATTTAATTCCAAACATAGAAGTTAATTATTTGTTGCATTGTTGTGAAAAAGAATATGAATAACAATTATTATTTTTCCTGCAAAGAGGCTTCTTTGCAAATGAAAGAACAAAGTTCAACCAGTAGTCAGTATTGTTTCAGGATGGAAACTTACTTCCAAATTTTGGTCCTCAAATTCAGAATTTGGCTTCAGATTCTAACTCTCTAAAGAAAAATACTTGGATATATGTGATACAAAGGGATGGATTAATTTATCTACAGAGCTTCTTTTAACTCTGGCATTCTTTCAAGCCATTTTTTTGTTTCCACTGATTCCATATCAGTTTGCAGTCATATTTAAATAATTCAATCAAAACTTCATTTACATTTTTCTATGTATGTATATATATATATATTCAATTTTAAGCATATTTGTGGTTACTTCTCCCTATGTTCTTTTGTACACCAATTAATATACCTTTTAAAATCAACCACATTCCCACTGAGTACAAAAAATGGAAAGCTAAATTATGTTTCAGTCACCTAGCAAAGTGTAATGTTAATCAGTGTATATTAAAATGAATGTCACTGCATTTTTTTGGTTTGTCTGTTTCAGCTCCAAAGCTCATATTATAGCAAGCAGGTGTCTGCTAGCCAGCACTGTGTTATCTTGTCTCCATAGTAATGAGATAAGAAAGTCTTGTGATATTTTGATTCACTGCACATGTGTACAAAGTTTATACTTCATTTCCTGTAACTTCTGTTTTACTTTCCCTTTGTTTTTGTTTTTTTCTATATGCCTTGGTATGGGAAAGCTGCCAACATGTAGCTCCATGTAGGTTTTCTTATTTTATAAATAAAAAATGTTTTTAGATTATTTATTTTATAAATAAAAAATGTTTTTAGATTACTTACCGGGTCTAATTTTTATCAGCATTGACAGCAAAGAAAAACACGGTCTATCACCTCTAATTAACAGGGATGTTTGAAGAATTTTTACTCCCTGGCAAAAGTTTTTTCAAAGCCTTGACAATGGTCGCAGAGAACGGCTTGACAATGAGAACCTTTCCCTCTAATCCTTGCTTATTTCTAAGGTTATTAAGGAATCTAATATTTGGGATTTCTAGTGCAGATTGATCTAATCAGTTCTTTTTGGACTAAAGGGAACTCACTACTTAATTTTCTACCATTTTTCCCTGCTATCACAGTAAATAGTTAAAAAGCAAACAAATTTCTAGGAAGAAGTCAGATGCAAACCATTTCCATAGAGTGCTAAAAAATTAAATGGTCATGCCCATATAGTCATCAGACATGAGGTTTGGCTCAGGGTAATATTTACTTTGTATTATCCAAATGCTCAGGTGCATTTCTCAGCTTAAAAAATGAATGTCTGCAACTATTTTGGAGACAGTTTTAATAAGAATTTATGTATGCATGTAGATTAATAAGTTGAATGCTGGAGCAGAGCAAAATACATTTCTGTATGTTTAAAAGTGATACGGATCAGAAATGAGTGTTAATTATTTTTCTATCATTTTTGTTGATAAATATTGTACAAAAAGGAGTTTGGAACTAGGCACAGGCTATTTAGGCAAATTCTCTTGTGGCATTCCATCCAAAGAACAAGAATTTTGATAAAATAGAAATCGAACTTTTGCAATCACCTTAAGTGCTCAGAGTCTTTCCAATTTTCTGATTCCTGACTCTGTATGCAGCAATCTAAATTAAGAAAATAAATGCTTAGAAATTCCATCATGCTCTCTAGATAAAAAGCAGTTTATTTTCTGTTATGCTATTTTTATCCTATCCTGATTAAATTTAGGCTGAGAAATGCAACACAGACTGAATGGAGATTTCCTTGCACCTTACGCATAGTACCCTTGTTGATATATTATTTGGTGTATTCAAGACAACACAACATCTTCTGTTTGCTCACATAAGCAGTGATACAGAAACTAAATTAGGCTACTCGTATGTAGAAATAAAATACATTTTGAACTGGAAAAAAATGCAAATTATTTATCCAGCAGCACTACTATGTTCATAAATAGCAGTCAAGGAATCTGTGATTGACTGGGCTTAAAATAAAATTAATCTCATAGTGTTATTGGGGGTTGTATTCTTATGGTTTTCATGGATCAAGATGATAGAATGAAGCCATGCAGGAACAGCAATAGGACTTAGACTCGCAGTGCTTTACAGCCCTCTCTAAACAGTTTACAGAGTCAGCATATGGCCCCCAACAATTTGGGTCCTCATTTTACACACTTCTGAAGGATGGAAGACTGAGTCAACCATGAGCCTAGTGAGATTTCAACTGCCAAATTGCAGTCAGTTGGCATTCAGCAGAAGTAGTCTGCAGTACTGCACTCTAACTACTGCGCCACTGTAGCTCATGGAATGCAGGTTACAATATCTCTGTGATCCTGTATTTCACAGAGAAAAATACACATTCAAATTTTTATTTTATTTATTTATAAATTTATCAAATTTATATGCCACCAATGCATACTTTGGTTTTCTATATAATTTATTGGTTGTCAAAGATTCACTATTCATGATAATGAAGGGAAATACATGCATTCATTCTAAAATAGGTTTAGTAATGTGTGATTCTCAACATATATTTAGATCAAAACTTCCATCATTCCTAAAATTCAGTTAGGGATGCAAGAGGATCAAAGCAGAAGATTATCTTTATGTACATTCATCATTCAATAAAATGAAACAAAAGAATAACAAAGTTACATTCTATATCTAGCAATAATAAGGTATTGTAACACTGTGTTTTGCATAAAAATCAGATTTGCAATGATTGTGTCACAAAAGGCAAAAAACAGAATGGGGAAGGAAGAGGACAGGATTTTATGCTGGAAGTAAAGTAGCCATAAAAAATAATGGAAAGACGAGGATACCATAATGCTTCATCACAATTCTGATGTGTTAGAAACTAAGCTTGTAGACTTCATTTTAAGGCCTGGGTATCCAATATTTTGGCTTATCTGGGCTGCATTGATTAAAGAGAAATTGTGTTGGGCCGCACATAAAATATATAATATATTTTTATAGTATAAATATCAGGGTTCTGGAGATTGCCCTAATTTAATCATGAGCCTTGAGCCAAGCTTCAAAAGAATCTAAAAGATTTATTAGGAGCAACATGTTGGAATTAACCTAACATGTCGGTTTTAACTTAAATTAGACTTGTTACTGTTTAATATTGTTTTAAATTAATTTATTGTTGTGTTCTGGTTTTAATTGTGAGCCGCCCCGAGTCCTCGGAGATGGGGCAGCATACAAGTCTAAATAATAAATAAATAAATACATACATAATTTACAGTCACCTGTGACACTCCCCCCCCCCCCGAGTGTTTCAAAAATTAGATTCTCCAATGAAGCATGTTCACAGGCTGGGTGTCATCAATCACATTCTCCAATGAAGGATTTTTGTGGGCTGAAGATCCAGTAGCTTAGCTACAATCTTTGTAAGATAAGCGTGGAATGTACTTCTAGTTTTAAACCGTCATACTGGTCCTTCAGATTCCCCCCCCCCCCTTGTTTATGGCAACTCGAAAACAGGCATAGGAATGTTTTACAAGTTGACAATAAAATCACATAATGTTAAAAGTTTACAATCTTCTGGGGTCCCATTATTAGCTACCCAGGGAAGCTCACAGGCCAAGGGTTGGACACACCTGCTTTAAGGCTTCCAAATATTGTTAAGATCCAAAGTGCATTTGACCTCATAAAGCATGAAACAGGTCAGCAGATGAAGTTTTAGTTAAATATTAGACAAAATATTGCGTATTAGCATCAATTTAAGTTGGAGTGAAAGGGGGCTACCTCTCATTTTTAGCCTTTTTAGATATCCCATATAGGGTGGTTTTAGAGTTTGCTAACCATAAAATTCTATGAATAGTCCTTAAAGAAAATTCTTACCCTTCATTGCCATCCTTTATCCTGAGGCTATGCTTCATAGGAATTGTATGCAAAAATTTCATTTATAAAGTATCATTTTAAGAAAATCAGGTCTGTTCCAGGCATTCAGATACTCACTGGTTTTTCTCTTCTTCAATAAGTTCATCAGACTAAATCTCTCCATTTTCTGAGATCCAGCTCATATTTTGATAGCACTTGTTAAAACTTGGATATATTCATGTTGAGCAGGCTTGCTTATACAAATGAATCAAAAAAGGCTCATAGTGTGCATTTATAGCTGACCCAGGAACAGATGGATAATTGGCTACTTTATATTGTGCTAGTTAAACAGATGCAGGGCAAATAAAAATGACAGCCCAAACAAGAGAATAATTGACTTTTTCAACTGCATTCTCAACTTTATCAGTAGTACAAACACTTTCAGTACTTAAGTATAATGCTCCACTTCCTCACTTTTTCTGGAATTATTTCATACATTTGTTTAGCTTGGCCTTATGTTTATTTGGAATGATACCAATGACAGAATGAACATGCTTTTCAAAGAGAAGAGAGATAGCAGCTTTGCACTGCTTTCCCATTAATGTTAGTGATATTGATTGAGGTACATACATACAAATTATCATTCTTGAATCCTTTTGATTGCACAGAATAAATTATTTGATGCCTTCCTAGATCTAAAGTCATGCATTTTGTGAATAAGGGAAGGAGCACTTCAATCTATTGAAATGTAGTCATTTGATTGATGTTCAAATATTTGCACTCTTAGAATGATGAGCTTTTTCATGGTATATGAGAGAAAGGCAAGTGGAAATATTAGCAATAGAAGAGAGAAATTTTATTTCTCTGTAGAGCTTCTGTAGAAGCAATAGAGCTTCTGTAGAAGCTTCTGTAAAGCAATAGGGGACCATGACTTTTAGTTGATTGTTAACAATACTGAAGAGGAAGCTTATAATTGTCCCCCAAAACAACCATTTTCTTTCAGACCTTCTGCTTTATGATTCCTTTATCATTCAGTATTTAATAATTAATTATGATTCTTTTAATAGATAAGCATATTCAGTTAAGCTTTCATATATACATCTATCCAGATTGATTGCCATGGATTTATTGTATAATCAACTAAAGCATTAGTAGAGAAATTGCTGGCATATGTTTCTCTGTTGATTATAATTTATAATCATTGTCCAGCAAAACCTCCTAATGCATCAAGCTACTCTTTTCTTCCTTAAAGTATCAGAAGTGTGTGTGTGTGTGTGTATGCCATCAAATGGATATTTATCAATTATTTCTTGATTTTTTCAAGAGGTTATCTTAATAATCTGGAATCAGTTATGATTATTTTTGAATCATCCATATATTAACATCAGATTAACCATTCTGTTGTTAATTTTAATTTTAACCATTAAATTCTGGAGAATCAGCTATGAGCCCACTGTGTTTCATGATGAAGTATATTATATGGTTCTAGGCATACCATTATTAAATGTCCAATAAAGTTATGTTTCCTACATTTTGCCATCCAAATTACATGTACAGATGCCTTGGCAGGATTAAAAAAATTCATACACAGAAACATGTGTATTTGAACACAAATCTTAAATTTGACTTAAAAGGAAGTCATGACTCAGAATTTTTTAAAAAATAGCAGAGGCTGCTTTTTCAAAGAAGAAGAAAAAAACTCATGAGAACTTGTCTGAACTACCCTAGGAAAATATCATGCAGGATAATA
Organism: Naja naja; assembly: GCA_009733165.1. Taxonomy (NCBI): domain Eukaryota; kingdom Metazoa; phylum Chordata; class Lepidosauria; order Squamata; family Elapidae; genus Naja; species Naja naja. The sequence continues at coordinate 165,473,287 of CM019151.1, forward strand.
TAATGTTAACAAAGTATCTAGTTCTTTTATTATTTGTCCATAGTGATAAAGCTCCCCTGCCATCTTTAATTTCTAAGTTGCACTTAGTAGTGCTTCCTGACTTCCCATATCTGAATCTATTCATCCATATTTTTGGGATCAAAATAATTTTCACAGCTGCATTCTATCTTAGCTCAACATTAATTGATTTATTATATGCCAGAAGATCAGTGCTAACTCTTAGCGACCAAATATAGTTTCTCCATAGATAAATTTTCTCCATGAAGATAACTCTCAAATTTGTTCCTTCAGGTTTTCCAATGATGAATTATATCACTGCTGTGTCTATACAACTTTCTTTTTCACCATTATGTCTTTTTCCAGAAAATAGTTCTTTGCATAATATGTCCAAAATGGGATACTTTGAGCCTAGTTATGTACATCTTGAGTGAGAATTGTAATTTATTTGACGATCCACTTGTTTTTTTATGTGGCTGATGTCAACATTGGGCAGAAGATTCTTAATAGGTCACATCTGTCAGTTTAGTTCTTTGAATTACTGCCAATATGTCATAATCATATTCAATAATGTGGATACTTGGCCTCATACGTAGGCTATACATATATTATTCATAAGCTATTAGTATTTCCAAATACTAATTGTATCAAACTCAAGAAGCTTAGTTCAAGATTTTTTTTAAAAAAATTCATATTTATATCCCGCTCTTCTCTGGAGACTCAGGGCGGCTTACAATTTTTTGGAGCACAACCCAATGCGCTCAGCAATAGCCTTCATTCTTTGTATATGCCTGCTTATTACTAGGGCTTTTTTTTTTGGCTCTCCCCAAGCAGCATTTTTACAAAGTCAGCTTATTGCCCCCAACAATCTTGGGTCCTCAATTTACCTACCCCGAGAGGATGGAAGGCTGAGTCAACCTTGAGCCTGGTGGGACTGCACTAATTGCAGGCAGCTGGAACTAAGTGCTAGGCGTTTAGCAGCCTGCACCACCAAGGCTCTTTTTCAGGATTAAAGTTGACATGCGGTTGTTGATAAATAAATGGGGGGGGGGAGGAATAAGATAAACCAGGTCCAGGTCTAGATACTGGTATTTGTATCTATGCATTATGGAAATTGATTTGCTACCTATCATATTCCAGAATTATTTTGTTTCTATTTTAACCAATTGGTTATCCCTACTTAGCTTCCGAGATTAGCTAAATTAGCCAAAATAATTATATATAGCTATGATTATGGCTGATATTTAATAATTTTCCTTTCTAACAAATTAAAGTTTAACATGGCAAAATGTTTATTTTATTTTTATTATATTTATTTGTTTGTCAAACATGTGCAAGATAACAAGTATAAATATGAACATAAACAAGAACAAGGGAGTAAATACAGATAAATGGGGACAGTAAGACAGGGACGGTAGGCACTCTGGTGCGCTTATGCACACCCTCTTTAAGAACCTCTTAGAATGGGGTAAGGTCCATGGTAGACAGTTTGAAGTTGAAACTGTAAGGGGTTGAGGCTGTAACAATGCAGTCAGGTAGGGCGTTCCAGGCATTGAACACTGTTGCAGAAGTCATATTTTCTGCAATCGAGTTTGGAGCAGTTTACCTTGAGTTTGTATCGATTGTTTGCCCATGTATTATTGTGATTGAGTCTGAAAAAGTCATTGACAGGCAAGATGTTATAGCAGACAATTTTGTGAACTATGCTTAGATTGGACTGCAGGTGGCACAGTTCCAGATTGTCCATGAAATGTTGGAAATGTTCTTGAAGCCACACTGGTATTTTAGAGGGAAGGTGCAAGATTCCCAAGTAAGACAATCAGTATCTGTATTGTCTATACCTGTGATAACCCAGAGTATCTCAGAAATATAACAAAATCCAAAACGTAACTAAAATTCCTTTAACGCCTTCAACTTGGCTTCACTGTTTAATTGTTCACAGTGAAGGAGTCAAAATAACATTTCAAAGGCAAGAAACACAGTTCACATGCAAAGAGGTGATAATGAACCAAAGCCAAAAACAAACTGCATAAAGTTCCTCAACAGACCTGGATAGATAATTGCCAGCTTCAGGAAGATAACCAGGGACAATCCATTGGAAGAACGCCAACCAAGATGAACCTTCTTTAGAACTAAAACACTAACTTTGGCTCCAGCAATTCTAACCACGCATTTATGAACTTATATACATAGCTCCCAGCTGTAAGCCCTAAGGAGAATCATGGTCCTCTCCTCCTGAGTACACCATGGTTTTCCCTGAACCTCTCCTCCCTGCGTGCCCTGGGATGGATAGGAGATGGGCCTGGATCCTCCTCTCATTGCTCAGCCAGCCTCTGTCCTTCCCCAGCCTCCTCTACCACCTCTGGAGCCACACTCCCATTCCCTGTTGGCTGTTCCTCCTCTTCCTCATAGCCAGTCTCCACCAGGGGCATGACACTACCACTGTTTCTCAGCTTTAGTAACTTTAAGCATGCTGACTGGGAACTGTAGCTAAGAATGTAGAGAAATGTGAAAGTAGAAGAATAATTGTTCCACCAAATTTAGGGCCAGTGAAATTTCTCTAGATTTCTTTGGGAGGAGACTAAATTATCTCACAATTTATAAAGAAAAAATATCCTTCTCTGCCTCTCTAGCCATCTCTGAAACATAAATACATTGGATCAGCAAATATTAGATATATAGGTGAAACTCGAAAAATTAGAATATTGTGCAAAAGTTCATTTATTTCAGTAATGCAACTTAAAAGGTGAAACTAATATATGAGATAGACTCATTACATGCAAAGCAAGATAGTTCAAGCCATGATTTGTCATAATTGTGATGATTATGGCTTACAGCTCCTGAAAACCCCAAATCCACCATCTCAGAAAATTAGAATATTGTGAAAAGGTTCAATATTCCAGGCTCAAAGTGTCCCACTCTAATCAACTAATTAAGCCATAATATCTGCAAAGGGTTCCTGAGCCTTTAAATGGTCTCTCAGTCTTCAAAAACTTGTGAAGAGAATCAATATAAAGCAATGGTTTCTTGTCTTGCTCTTCTCCCATTTTTACCCAATGCTAGCCATGAATACTTCTAGCCAAAGTAAAATAAGTTAATTAATCAACTAATTAAGCCATAACACCTGCAAAGGGTTCCTGAGCCTTTAAATGGTCTCTCAGTCTGGTTCAGTAGGAATCACAATTATGGGAAAGACTGCTGTCCTGACAGTTGTGCAGAAAACCATCATTGACACCCTCCATAAAGAGGGAAAGCCTCAAAATGTAATTGCAAAAGAAGTTGAATGTTCCCAAAGTGCTGTATCAAAGCACATTAATAGAAAGTTATGTGGAAGGGAAAAGTGTGGAAGAAAAAAGTGCACAAGCAGCAGGGATGACCGCAGCCTGGAGAGGATTGTCAGGAAAAGGCCATTCAAAAGTGTTGGGGACTTTCACAAGGAGTGGACTGAGGCTGGGGTCAGTACATCAAGAGCCACCACACACAGATGGATCCTGGACATGGGTTTCAAATGCTGTATTCCTCTTGTCAAGCCGCTCCTGAACAATAAACAAGGTCAGAAGCATCTTACCTGGGCTAAAGAAAAACAGACCTGGTCTGTTGCTCAGTGGTCCAAAGTCTTCTTTTCTGATGAGAGCAACTTTTGCACCTCATTTGGAAAACAAGGACCCAGAGTCTGGAGGAAGAATGGAGAGGCACACATTGCAAGATGCTTGAAGTCCAGTGTGAAGTTTCCACAGTCTGTGTTGATTTGGGGAGCCATGTCATCTGCTGGTGTTGGTCCACTGTGCTTCATTAAGTCCAGGGTCAACGCAGCCATCTACCAGGAGATTTTGGAGCACTTCATGCTTCCTTCCACAGACAAGCTTTATGGGGATGCTGACTTCATTTTCCAGCAGGACTTGGCATCTGCCCACACTGCCAAAAGCACCAAAACCTGGTTCAATGACCGTAGGATTACTGTGCTTGATTGGCTAGCAAATTCGCCTGACCTGAACCCCATAGAGAATCTATGGGGCATTGCTAAGAGAAAGATGAGAGACATGAAACCAAACAATACAGAAGAGCGGAAGGCCGCTATTGAAGCATCCTGGTCTTCCATAACACCTCAACAGTGCCACAGGCTGATAGCGTCCATGCCACGCCGCATTGAGGCAGCAATTGCTGCAAAAGGGGCCCAAATCAAGTACTGAGTACATATGCATGCTTATACTTTTCAGAGGTCCGATATTGTTCTATGTACAATCCTTGTTTTATTGATGGCGTGTAATATTCTAATTTTCTGAGATTGTGGATTTGGGTTTTTCATGAGCTGTAAGCCATAATCATCACAATTATGACAAATCATGGCTTATACTATCTTGCTTTGCATGTAATGAGTCTATCTCATATATTAGTTTCACCTTTTAAGTTGCATTGCTGAAATAAATGAACTTTTGCATGATATTCTAATTTGTTGAGTTTCACCTGTATTGAACATTTCTATTGAAGTTCATGGAAGGCTAAAATTACTTTTTTTTCCTCTAAGTTCCTTGTATTCCATATCAATACCGTGCTTGATTTTGACAGATAGCTTGATAAAGATTATAATTTATCTCCTTGCATCTTTGCTATCTTGCAGAAGATTAAACAATCTTTTCAAATCATCACCTAACATCCTGGTGTTCTTAACTGATTCAGAATTACAGCTTTTAGCAACTTCTTCTCACTTTGAAATCATAGCCTAATTATATGGAATATAAGAGAAAAAATAACTTCAGTGGTGGTGAAGCTTTTTTTTTAAATATATATATTTTAAAGGGCACATAACTGTTTTTGAACCTAAGGGATTTTAACATTTTCAGCAAGATTAGTAAAACAGGAAAATCTGACTCTTCTATGACCTATGTATCAAATAATCTGATAGAAGAGTTGCCATAGTAACTAGAAGAGAGCATATTGTTTTCTTCCATCAATAACTATCCCATGCCTGACATGGCAAAATTGCACCTAAAAAGAAGAGGTGTAACCTAAAGAAATTCAGCAAGCTCTTATCTCTGGAAATCAATACTATTTAAGCACCCAAAGAATTGCTGTAATTTTATTGGTATCACTGAGCTTTAAATTTATTAAGCTAATTCTGCATTCTGGACCCTGCCTTTGTTTCATCATGGAACTTGAAATAACAGTACTTTTCAAGATATCTTCCATCAAAGCATAAGCCCAGTACCAAATAGTCTAGGTCGGATATTCGCTGCTTAAATGAACCTACCTAAAACTCACAGATTGGATTTGCAAAAATGCAATGAATGGCTAAGTGTTTGATTACTAAGGACAGGTAAAATCTTCAGCTTTGTTACATTTTAGTTCTGTATCACATCTCATCTCATTCCAATCCTTCCTTCTTAAGAAGGAAGTTTTTATGTATATGATGTGTTTTAAATAGAAGTTTTTATGCATATGCTACTGCTTTTCTGTGAGATTTTTCTGATGTGTATTTACTGCAAGCCAGAGGTGGTATTCAGCAGGTTCTGACCAGTTGTGGAGAACCTGTAGCAGAAATTTTGAGTAGTTTGGAGAACCAGCAAATACCACCTCTAACTGGAGATTTTACAGTATCCTTCCCCAGCGACATGGAACCCATAGAACCGATAGTAAAAAAAATTGAATCCCACCACAGCTGCAAGCATTTTCACCATTACATATACTAATTTCATTAACAGACATATTTCTGCACATAATTTCCTTATTTGTGTTTTATATTAGTTTCCCTAACCTGTTGTTTTAATTAAAATTCTACTGCTTTTCTATGAGATTTTTAAAATGTGTACTTACTGCAAATGTTTTCACCATTATATATATATTAATTTCATTAACAGACATATTTTTACACATATTTTCCTTATTTGTTTGTTTTGTATTAGTTTTCCTAACATGTTGTTTTAATGAAAATGCTACTGCTTTTCTATGAGGTTTTTATAATATATACTTACTGCAAGCATTTTCACCATTATGTATACTAATTTCATTAACGGACATATTTTTACACATATTTTCCTTATTTGTGTTTTTTTATTAGTTTCCCTAACATGTTGTTTTAATGAAAATTGTGTTTGGAAAAAATGCATCACAAAAACCAGAAAAGCGTAGATAATGAGATATAATTGCAACTGAGTTTTATATATAGGCTTGAGAAGTGTAAATGAGACAAGTTCTCATTAAAAAGCAAGTCAGTTTATTTCGATCCTTAAATAATATATCCTACTATCTCTGGAAGAACTTAATTAGGGAAAAATTAAGCAAATTCCTTCCATTAGCAGGAGAAGTGGGAGAAATAACATTTTCATTTAAAACACATACAAAATGTCTCTTTCACTTGCCTCTCCTTCACTTCTCTCTCAGATGCCTGCTCTTTTATTTTTAACCAGACTAAACAATATAGAATTATGGGATTGCCATATTTTGAATGTGACCACTATAAATTCCATGTCAGATTTATTGCTGCTAAAGTGATGTCTTCAATGAAAACTGATAAAGTGTATCTCTTTAAATAATTGCTTTTTAGACATAAATGAAGGGGTTCCTTAATAGGATCACTGATTTTGTTTGGAATATTCATGTCATTCTCATTAAGAAATGTTCTTGAGTTGGTCTGCACAGTATTGAAAACATAATAAAATGGACAAAAATAGTAGACAAGGCCAAAAGTTTAGGGTAATTTGTTCACCCACCCCCCACATTATGCTTCCAGTGCTGTGTTACAGTAACTGCTAACCTACATCTAACCTATTAACACATACAAAACACATACAGATTAAATGTTCATAGAGTTTTATGTCCACATGGCTTATGTTAAAACTAAATAAAGGAGACAAGCAATAGAAATGAGGCAGGCAGGCAGGCAGGCAGGCAGGCAGGCAGGCAGGAAGGAAGGAAGGAAGGAAGGAAGGAAGGAAGAAAAAAGAAGAAAGAAGGAAGGAAGGAAGGAAAGATATAGAAGGAAAAAAAGAAAGAAAGAAAAGAAAAAAGAAAAGAAAAGAAAAGAAAGTTTGGTTTATTGAAGAAATTGGGAAAGCAAAAATTAAGTCTCTTTACATTGGTTTAAGGTCACCCAAAATGCAAAGTAAACTGTTGATACTACTTAGTGTAGTAACAAAATGTTCAGAAACCAACCCATAAGCTCAGAGAATGAACCCTTAAATTATTTGTTTGCTAACCTGCTAAATCTATAAAATATTAAAATTCAGAGTATTAATTTTAAATATAAGGACATAGCTGAAACAGAATATAAATGCAAGAGCTGAAGGTTTAAATATTAAAAATATTGTACAAGATGCTAAAATAGAGCCACTTTTCATTGGTGAAGCTGCTGACCTGGAAACCAGAAGTCTATGAGTGTTCTGACCAAGGCTTCCTGAAACAATAACAATCACACGCTGTTCCCAGAAACCTTTTGTTTTATTTCAAAGGCTGTGAATTATATGCATTCACAGCCCATAATGAGTCCCAAAATAGTTTATGAATAGTCCAACAGAAGTCTGCCACAGTCTTTTGGGATAACGCTGATAAGCACCCACCTTATTTCCCTTGAAAGTCTGCCAGTGACTAAATTGCCAATTAGCTGTACAAGGCCAAATGGAGCACAAAGTCAACATGGAGCTTCAGAGTTTAAACCGACCACAACAAACAAAGTTGCTTCCTGCAAAGGCTCATGTCCCTTTGCTCCTCCTTTTATGTCTTATGGGAGGGGCCAATCACCTCCAAGCCTTACTCCCGAGTCACCCCTTTTGTCTTAATTGTTCTTGCCTTCTGGCAGCTCTGTGCAAGCACACACTGGGAACCGGCTCCCCCTGTTCCTCTGCCTCTCTGATGTCAGATTCTGGAGGCTCCGGAATCCGCACATAACTCTCAGATGGCCCTGGCCCCATCTCTGTGTTGGATGCAGACTCCTCGTCTGAGCCCTCCCCAGACTCCAGAACTGGCTCTTGTTCCTCCCCACTGTCCGACTCTTCTGCCAGCTCCACAGGCTGCTGGCAGACCACAACAATGAGTTCAGAGTCTGCTACATACTGCGTATGCTGTTTAAGAGTCTTTTTGGTATGGCACCCAAAATAATAACATTTTCTGGATATATACTATACAGCTAGATTTTCAATTTGAGATAATATTTGCCGCCATTGGCTCCCTGTAAAGTTCTTAGTGCTCTCTGAGTTTGGTTATCTGCATGCAGAGATTTCATTACCCAACTATACATAATCATCAGTGCCAGTGAGTGTAGGTTTGCAGTTGGATTTTGTCAGGTCATGATTTTTCGATTTGAAACAAATAGTGTGATTAGAAAACAAGAGGAAACAATTTTACACTACCATGGTGGATGACATCATTATTGTATAGTTGAGTTTAGGTGATTGCATTAATCACAGAAATAGTATCATTGAATATTAATTAGAATGCTTATTAGAAATTACTATCTAAGAAAGCTTATTAAAATCAAGGTTACCTGGAAATAAGCATTACAAATAAGGATAGACTACTGAAGCCCTGATTTCTACTTCACTTAATTTCCCCCCACAACAATTAACATTTAATTGTGAGTTATTTAATTACATGCCAAAAGCAGTGCTACTTTTCTTCAAATGTCAAACTTGTATGAGTTAAAACCTAATTAAGAACACTGAGAACAAATCTTATTATTGCTTATTCAATCAACCATATGTATTTTTCCTTACACTTTGCCTGCTGGCAGCTTCTTACAAGGACAACTGATGGAAGTCTATTCACTAGTACTCTTCCAAGTGCTAAAAAAGTCAGATTATACTAAGCTTTGGGAGTAAGTCTCGATGTAATCAATGAGGTCTTCCTCTTTCTTTGATAGTGTGTAAGATTGTATTGACCTGGGATGTCAATTTATAAGTTTATCGGTTGAGCCACTGGGAATGATAGATAGTACTGTAGTACTGTGCAAGAGCTTTGGTGGCTCAGGCTGTTAAATGCCTGCTCTTAAGATCCATCTGCCTGTAATTATTGCAGGCTCGAATCCCACCAGGCTCAAGGTTGACTCAGCCTTCCATCCTCTCGGGGTAGGTAAATTGAGGACCCAAGATTGTTGGGGGCAATTAGCTGACCTTGTAAAAATGCCGCTTAGTAATAAGCAGGCATATACAATGGAATGAAGGCTATTGCTGAGCGCATTGGGTTGTGCTCCAAAAATTGTAAGCCGCCCTGAGTCTTCGGAGAAGGGTGGCATATAAATGTAATTTAAATAAATAAATAAATAAATAAATCAAAGCAATTACAAGATGCAAGGGCATCTTCCATATGTGGGTAGAGTCAGGATTTCCCCCCTGCATTTTAATGGATTAGTTGGGGAGGTCTTCCTGTCTGCTTGCGTGCCTGCTTAGTTTAAGGTTTATGTTATGGTTTTTGAGTATTTCCTTAAAGTGATTCAGGAAAGTATTTAAAATTGGTCTGGGGACTGATCGGTGTCTCAAGGGCCTGATGTTTACCAGCCAATATTAAACTATGATTGATATTAAGACCTATTGTTGTTAGCAATAATTTAATATTATGTCATGGTAATACAGTAAAAATCTTTGAGTTGATGTCAACATCTAATGACTCAATTAAAGTATCTGTGTATTTTCTTAGCAACAAAATGGAAATAGTTTGCCATTGCCTTTACTGTAGTTTTCTTGTTCTTTTTAGAAAAATACTTTTTAGAATAGAAAAAGTCTATTCACTAGTACTCTACTCCAAGTGCTAACGAAGTCAGATTATACTAAGCTTTGGGAGATCAATCAATACATTTTACCATTTTGAAAACAGTAATAATTTCTCCCAGGTATGATTACCAGAAATGTATACAATATAAAGAAAAATCTGGATAAATTCCTCTAAAGCTGGATTCACTTAATGACCACATGATTTATCTAATGGCCATGGCAAATCATTCAACATGGTAATGGTTATTAAATCTGGTCTGGTCACATGATGATATTTTTAATGCTGTAAAGATATCATGGTTCATCTATCTATATTTGTACCTATCTACTTTATTTATTAATTTATTTAAAAGTTAAATGGTTGCCCTGTTTTGTGACATGTAATTCTGAGCAACTAATGGTAATTAAAACAGTACAACAATAAATTGTTATTGTTTTTATTGTTGCATATTGGGATCTTATTTTTTGTAAGCCAGCCAGAGTCACTGAGAGTGAGTTGGTGGCCATATAAAATTTCTAAATACATAAATAAAGGTATATGGGTAGTAATGACTTATGACCATAATGGAACCTGTTCATTACAATTGTAAGCTGTTACACACATGATTGCTCACTCAACTACCACTATCCCAGCTCTCCCAGATGAAGTTATTAAACAAACAGAGTAAAAGAGCTGCCTGCCCCAAAATGGCAGGTGGTTCCCCTCCATGCACAAAAGGGAATTCCTTCAATGGACCAGAGAAATGTTTGTTTTGCTGGCCCACTGTAGGCCTTCCCCTCCTCTCCATGTGCAAGAGAGAACCAGTACCCTGTATTTTGATCTTCCTTTCTCTGACACAGCATGCTAGTTCCCCTCCCTGCCATAGATTAGAGGTCGTAGTGGACAAAGGAAGTGGCTTGTGACTTTTCCTCCCACCTTCCCTGTTGACTTTCTGATGAAAAGAAGATTGCAAGGGATGGTCATATGATCCCAAAGGGCTTGACAACACGACTTAAGTGCAAATTGATAGCCAAGAACTCAGATCACAATCATGTGACTGTGGACTGCTGCAACAGTTGTAACTTTGAAAGCACCAGTTGTAAATCTCTTTGTTTGGTGCTATTATAATTTAAACAGATCACTGAATGAATGGCCGTATATCAAGAATTACCTATAATGTAGATCCTAAAACATACTTTCAGAAAAGCAATTTGTACCTGGGTATTTAGCAGCAACTTATATTTCTCCTGGAAAGTCTACTGATGGCAGAGTTAGAACTAATGAAAGTGTCTTTATGAATATATCACCTTTCTGCCTTTTGTTAGTAAAATCAAGAAGTTTTCTTGTTACCTGTCTTTTTTATTATTTCTCCTAAATTCAAAGCCTGATTGTTTGGTCTCTATTGTCTTTGTTCAGAACATATTTTTCATTCAACAGTGTGATTATTCAAGCAGGTTTTGAGATCCTTTGAGGAAGAAACTAACATTAGGCTTGTACTTGTTTAATTATTTTTTATTGTAATTGTATGAGGTTTTTAATTGTTTGCCACCCTGAGTCCTTAGGGAGAAGGGAGGCATACAAGTCTAATAAAATAATAATAACAATAATAATTAACAACAATTCTGCCATTATTTCATGTCTACTTCTCTTTTCAGAGGATTTAGAAAGGTGAGGCAAGCCATGTATTTTTTTCTCTAAATTATATATATCATAGTATAAAGAAATTATTGTGCAGTGGGCTTCAGTAGGCAAGAAGCAGACCAGCATAGCTACAACAGCATTTATTGACTCAAATCTAGAACTAAGGAACAGCAGGCAAATGCATGTAATTTATACTCTAGGCCCACAAAACCTTAGCCAATCATAATACTTGAAAAAGCCCACCCAAATATGAATGTTCTAAGTTTCCCTCCACAACAGTTGGAGTTAACTAGGGTCATCTAAAGGTTAGCTTCACTTTATCAGGGCTTAACACAACTATATATATTCAATATGTTAAGTTTGCATGAAGAGTCAGACGCAGAGTGCTTCAGTGAAGAGTTTGTGACTACAGCTCATAACAGACCCGATTTGGCTGGGCTGCAGCTGCTACTTATAGCCAGCAGCCTCAGTTGCCAGCCAATCAGAGTGCAGGATTTTCCCGCACTTTTTAAACCAATCATTTCTGACATTTTACAAGAACAGTTCAAACTAAACCAATGACATTCAAACCTGCATACATAACACCCCTCCCCACTAGGTTCAGTCCATACTCAAACCCCAACCTATCTAATGTATTCTTTTAAATAGGTGGGGCTCTTACGTGTACGTTGAGACCTTCGTGGTTCAGAAGTTTTAATGTTCTCACCCAGTGAGAGAGGAAATGTGTCTGTTGACATTTCCCTACTCGGGCTTCCAGTGAAAGAAGACCCTGTTCGGTTGTTACAATCTGGTCTCTCCTCCCAACCCATCTCCAACCCAATGTCAGCACCCAAGTCAGGTAGTGATGTGCAATCTTCCACTTGTAAGGATGGATTTTGGCATTGTGACAGGTTTTGGGATGGTTCCTGTCATAATGGCTCGTTACACATGGGGTTGATTCTTGCTTGCTGATTATCCTCATGTTCCTCCCCTCCCCCTAGAAAAGGCATTAGGTATGGGAACTAGAGAGGAACAATTGCGATGTTCCTGAGGTAATCTGGATCTAAGCTGATCAATGTGCCTGCTCCAGAGAACTCCATCCTCTGTTTGCACCCTGTAAGAACGAGGGCCTGTGATTTGAATTATTTCAGCAGGAATCCATGAAGGTTCACCCATAAGGTTCTTAGCATAAACAGAATCACCCACACTGAACGTGCGAACTTTGCTAGTGGAATCTAGTGGTGCGTTGGGTGCATAAGTGGGATGAAGGCGGTCAAGGGAAGACCTAAGTTTCCTACCCATCAACAACTCTGCTGGGGATAAGTTAGTTGATGGGTTAGGAGTGATGTGCTGAACACTAAGAAGTTTTTCAACTTTCTCAGTGATGTCCCCAGACCCAATTGCTGAAGCTTTTCCTGGGTAAAACGTACCATGCGTTCAGCCCGGCCGGTAGCCGAAGGATGCCCAGGGGCAGTCAGGGCATGTCTGATATCCTGTTGTGCTAGATAGGATTCAAAAAGGTTGGATGTAAATTGAGGGCCATTGTCAGAGACAAGAACATCAGGTAACCCGTAGGTTACAAAAAGCTTTTTAAGCTGCTTGATGACAGCATCAGTAGTGGTGGATGCCATAGGGATGACCTCTAGCCATTTGTAATATGCATCTACTATAATAAGGAAGGTGTGCCCTCTGGTAGGGCCAGCAAAATCAATGTGAATCCTAGACCATGGGCCCCTAGGACATTCCCATTCCTGTGTGGGGGCGAGAGGTGGTGCAGGCCTGGCTACCTGACAGTTGGGACAAGATGCAACCCAGTTTTCAACCATTTTGTCAATACCTGGCCACCATACATAACTCCTGGCCAATCCCTTCATTCTGACAATACCTGGATGACCCACATGTAACATTTCCAAAACCTCTTTTTGCAGTTTTGCAGGAATAACCACCCTGTTACCCCACAAAATACATCATCTTAATACAGATAATTCAGTTTGCCTGGATTTGAAAGGTTGGGCAAGATGAGGTAGATCTTGAAAAGGCCAACCTTTCTTAATCCAGCCTATAACAGAAGCCAATAAAGTGTCTTTGGCAGTCTCTCTGGCAATTTCAGCAGCGTGTACTGGAAGCTTGGCAACAGTTTCTAGGGAAAAGGTGTGCACCTCAAGTTCAACATCCTCAGTGTGAAACGGAAGTGGGCAGCGACTCAAGGCATCAGCATGGCCAATGTCTTTGCCAGGCTTGTGGATGAGCTTGTATGAATAAGCAGCAAGAAATTCAGTCCACCTCAGCATTCTTGGTGACAGGATAGTGGGTGTAGGTTTGTCTCCTGCCACAATGCCTAACAAAGGTTTGTGATCTGTGACAATGGTAAATGTTCTCCCATACAGATACTCATGCAATTTCTTGACAGCTGCAACAATTGCCAATGCTTCCTTGTCCAATTGGCTGTAATTCCTCTCTGCTTTGGTCAAAGTGAGAGAGTAAAATGCAATAGGGGCTTCTCTCCCGCTGGGAAGCCTGTGGCTCAAACCCCCCCCCCACTCCAAAAGGGGATGCATCACAAGTCAGTACAACAGGCAAATTCTCAGAGAACTGTATCAGTACTGCATCAGACGTGATTAGTCTTTTAATATTGTTAAATGCTGATTGTTCCTTCCTGCCCCAGACCCAAGCATATTTTTTTGTCCAGTAGTCTGTGTAATGATTCTGCAATGGTTGCCTTCTGAGGTAGGAACATGTGATAAAAGTTAATAAGTCCAAGGAAGGCTTGCAAATCTGTTTTGCATTTTGGTCTAGGGGCTTCTTTGATTGCTTGAACCTTGGCATCTGTAGGGTGGATGCCATGCTTGTCAATCATATAGCCCAAGAACTCAACCTTGTCAGTTCTAAGAGTGCATTTTTCTTCCTTGACTTTTAACCCCACTTTCTTGAATCTGGTAAGGACTTCTCTGAGTCTCTCTTGTAACTGAGTGTCATTTTCAGCAGAGATTAACACATCAGTCTTGACTGGTGTGACTATGGGTGTCTCCCATCTGGAGTGGTCAGTGGGCTCTAAAACTCCTTGATCTATTAGTTTATCTAATTGTGCATCATTTTTTCCTTTAAGGCAAATGGGACCCTTCTGGGCTTTAAATGAATTGGGGGCACCTTGGGATCTAGATTGAAAGTGATAGGGGTCCCCATATACTTGCCCAATCCATCGCTGAAGACCTCTGGAAACTCAGACTTCAAGGCCTCCTCCCATTCAGTGTTGCTCACGTAATTGATGCCAGTCACCTCAATGCCTAATGGATTGAACCACTCAGGTCCCAGCAAGCTTGGGCGATCCTTGTCCATGATGGTCAAACGTTTGGTGTGGCCTTTGAACTTCACATTGAATTCTCTTGTTCCAACTACTGGAATCTTGTTCCCTTGGTAGTCTTTAAGAGTCAGTGCTTGCTTCTGGAAATGCTTCTTCTGAATGTTTGGAGTAGTCTGTGAATAGTGTCCCATGACACCATAGATAAATATGAGCCTGAGTCCACTTCCATTTGGCAAGGCCTTCCTTCAATTAGTACCTTCACGTGTACTTTTCTGCTTCTTAAGGGTGAAGAATGACCAATGGTGACTGTTCGATGGGTTTCATTCTTCCCATTTGCTTCTGAGTTGCGCCCCATTTTCTCACTGAAGTTGTTAGGCTTGAATTCTTTGTCAGGAAACTTTCTTCTGTGGGGTGGAGTTCTGGATGATTTGCAGACTCTTGCTAGGTGACCTCTTTTTTCACAACGGAGGCAGATGGTATCAAGAAACTTGCATTCAGTGCGGGGTGGCTTCCCCACAACCTCTGCAGTAAAAATCTTGCCTCTTTCTTCCCAGGTCTTTCTTTTTCCTCTCCATTCTGAGTCTATAAATTCCTTCCTCCACCTCACTACAGTCTGACTCAGAATCTATTTGCTCAATGAGTTGTTGTGGACTTTTCCACATCAGGATGGCTTGAGGCCTTGTTAATTTTCTTCATGGCTGCTGCTGAGGTCTTGGTGGCTTCTGCTGAGGAGGCCTCTTCTATGGCTTCCTTCAACGTGATCTTAGGTTTTAATAATAATTTGCTCTGAAGCACCTTGTCTTTGAGGCCTAGAACAAATCGATTGCGCATGGCCTCTTCCAAGATGTTAAACTCGCATGCACCCCCAACTTTCCACGAAGTCATTAACGTTTTCGCTTTCCCCTTGATCCCGACGGTAAAACTCGTGTCTCTTAATGAGGCACGATACTTGTGGGGCGTAATGGACTCTTAAAAACTTCTCCAAATCAGGCCATTCCATTACCTTCATGTCTGCAGCTCCCGCCAATGCCTTCGCCATCTGCAAAACTGCCGGACCGCAGTGCATAAGAAAGACCACCCTCTTCCGCTTCTCGGAAATGTCGGCGAAATTGTTTCCCTCCAAATACATTTGGAAACAATCCGCATATGAGTCTCAGTCTTCTGCCGTCGGATCGAACGGGGCTGGGGGGGGCTGTTCAGCGCAGCCATCTCTCTCAGCTTGTTTTCCGCGTTGTCTTCTCTTCAGGAAGGATCCTAACTTCATCGCCAGTGTTAAGTTTGCATGAAGAGTCAGATGCGGATTGCTTCAGTGAAGAGTTTATTAGTGACTACAGCTCATAACAGACCCGATTTAGCTGGGCTGCAGCTGCTACTTATAGCCAGCAGCCACAGTTGCCAGCCAATCAGAGTGCAGGATTTTCCCGCACTTTTTAAACCAATCATTTCTGACATTTTACAAGAACAGTTCAAATGAAACCAATCACATTCAAACCTGCATACATAACACAATACATAACAGAAATGAACCAAACATTTTTTGTGTTTTCTGTGACAGTCATGGAGTCCCTAACACCCTAGCTGCAGCCTCAAAAGCACTAGTAAGATTTAAAATGACCATTTTTATAGAAATAATTTTGAGTTTTAAGTTTCTTTTTTTTACATTTTAAGTACATTTTAAGTTTAAAGCAGAAGAATCTTGAAGAATATTAAAATTGACAATACAGAGACAATTTGGTTGTCAGCTTTGGAAGCCATATTAGCACCAGAAGCTTCTACGTTGCTATATTCCTGTGCCTGGGAAATTGGGAGGGGGAATTTTGTAGAGTGATTGTAGTTAGACATAATAGCATTCTTCTTTACAGTCAAGGTCATGTTATTTCTGCACCTGGATGGGATGGTTTAAGGGATGTCTCAAGTTGGAACTGAGAGTGATTGGGCCATATGATGGAGTGATGGGTACAGGGGATGGATTTTTTTTTTTAATTATTGGAGGAAAACCTGGAACTCATAGATTTGGGTTTTCCCAGATGTGCCAGTATGACAACTCTAATAAAATGGAACTTTGAGAAAATGCCTGTCTCAGAGTTTTGGTGTTGGAATGCTGACATTGATGTAGTGATTAAGGGTACTGGACTAAAATGGGAAATGGAATAGAAATGCTAATCCTGCCTTAGACATCAAATCAGATAATTGATTTTGGGCCACTGACTCTTTCTTAGGTGATGGTAAACTACTTTCAAAAAATATTGCTAAGAAATTTCCTGATGATAACCATTTGCTCCAATGTGCTTTGACACTGACAAAAAACAATGAGGCATTATTGAACAATAAAATAATTGCTATAGTCCGGGCTAATCTGTGTGTATGTTTGTGTGTGTGTGAGAGAGAGAGAATGAGAGAGAGAGGGACAGAGGGATGGAGAGAGAGAGTTCTGTACAGAGTTTTATAATTAACTATATTGCCACAGGAGCAAAGTGATAACATTTTTCAACAAATCAAACAGGCCAATGAGCTCCAGATAGTTGGTGTATCCTAAACTTACTCTGGGATTGAGGTCCATTCAATTTAGTAGACCTGATATGAATAGCAGAACCTTTTTAAGATCATCTCTGAGTTTGAACAGAGTAATTTATTTAATCTTCATCATAACTGAGACCCATTCTGCAGCACTCAGTGGAACATAGTGTGATTGACTTTTGATGGATTATGCCTCGTGAGAGTGGCTTTCAAAATATGGAAGATTCTTGTAGATGGTTTCTAAGAAAAGACTGGATGGAATATTAGGAGGTTGGACTGTGTAATCATTTGGATCTGTGCCAGTGCTATAGTTGAGACCCTTAATTGACTTATAATGATTAAATTCATGTATATGATCCAATTGGTTAAAGAAGAGGAAGGTGACTTAGAAGTGATGCATAACCTTTCCTGTATGATGGGTATCATCACAGCAAGCCATACACTTTTAACTTTGTATCTATAAGGTTTTCTGTTGTGCATTATTCTCCTTTACAGTAGAGAGCGATTAAGAAAAACTTGGGCAAGATGTCTTTAGAGTCCCAGCTTTTTCTTCCTGATATTTTAGAGTGATATTTATAAAAAGAAAAGGAGGGAAAGTATCAGCCAGCTGAAAGGGAGTAACAGGATCTATTTTTTTAGTGAAACTAATTCTCCAGCCTAAGGATGCTTGATGCTGGTGGTCCAAATCTTTTAATAAATTAATTCAAGATGAGGATAAACAGAAGAAATTCATGATCTGAATGTCGCCATGCCATTTACCTTCTGGAATCTGTTGCCATCAGTAGAACACATTGCTGAGAAGTAAGACTGAGACAAAGCTTTGATAGAATTTCTGCAAAACTCTGGTAATTTCCGCTAAGTGATCAGAATAAGACATTGTTTAGAAAGAATGTCTCTAGCAGATAGAATAATGTATTTACATAAACAATGCAAGATAAATTATTGTTTATCTGTTTTCCTTCACTATTTCAATCACAGCATGATTGGGAATTGTAGCACATCCTGGCATATAAAAATAGAATTATATAACAATTAAAGTAATTAGAGATATTGTTTTAAGCAGCTGAAGAAACACTTGTGAATATTGTATTGGTCTTTATAAATAATCATACTAAATTAATTATGATTTGTTTCTTTATATAAATGTTCAATTTGTTGATTTGCATTTTCTATTTAAGGGTTGTGCACCAGTTACGCTCTTTCATGGACCAATGGTCCCTACTCACATTCACTCATGCCATAGTCACTTCCCATCTTGATGATTGCAACATGCTCTACGTGGGGCTGCCCTTGAACAACATCCAGAAGCTCAAATTGGTGCAAAATTCAGTGGCCCACATGGTTTTGTGCAGTCCCCAGTGTGTACATGTTTCATCTCTCCTGTGGGAGCTGCATTGGTTGCTGATTTGCTTCCGGGTGTCAAGCCCGAAATTGACATATGTGTAGCCATTTTAGTTAGGCTTAATATATATTCTTTTCCTTACTTTCTCTGTGGCAGTCATGGGGAAGGGTTTTGGGCTCGCCACATTCCTAAGGGGGAAAGAGTGGAGATAAAGGGAGCATTTTGGCTAAGTGATCTTCCTTCCTGTGGGAAATGATCTGTCCTTGCTTGGGCCCCTTGAGGTGGAGATTTATGACATCAAGCATCATTGAATTATTTCTGTTGGAGAATGTTACTTTTTGGGGTTGTTTCTAACTTGTAATATTGTGGGGTAATTCTGGGTTGTGTCAGATCTAGAATTATCATGGACTTTGCCAATTCGATGCTTTCCTAAATAAAAGAAATCTTTTTTGAAGATGGTCTTTGTATTTTTCTTTTTAAATGGATTTCATCACTTGGAAACCTGACATTATTCCGGACCTCACAAAAACCATAATCCCAGAGAAGGGTAGTTATTCAGGGTCCTGAGCCCTGGCTGCTTACCTGGCATTTTGGGTAACAGTAAAGACTCAGGGAAGATGGCAGAAGGATGGGATCCAGGGGCACCAGAATGTGAGTGCAAACTCTGCAGGAGGGCTTGTATTAAGTTGCCGGTTGATCAGCAAGCTTCCCAAAGAATTCCCCAGGAGACCATCAGAGTAACGGCAGTCATGGAGGATATTGCATGCCATACTTTTTTTAAGTATTTATTGTTCCTGTTTTAGTTGTAAGCCGCCCCGAGTCTTCGGAGATGGGGCGGCATATAAGTTCAAATAAATAAATAAATAAATAAACTAGGAGCCCATCTGAAATCTCCAAGTGAGTGGTCTGGAAGCACAAGTATCCAGTGGATGGAAAGAGACCTACTTGGCCAAGCAACCCTTCCAGACCCACTCATCGATCGGCCATTAACCACAGCCAAGGAGTCTCAAGCCACAATCTTAGAGTGGAGAGCTGCAGCAGGACCTATGGGAGACCACAATGAGCTGACTGAATGGCAATACCAAAGGGCAGTGTGCAGCCAAACCTTCGAGGATCTACCTGATGATAAGTGGAGCCATTCTACCTTTTAAAATTGAAGGGACATTAACTGTTACATGCATGGGCTTAGAAGGGCCCATAGACATTATCATTGACACCGGTAGTTCATGGTGCCTAATCAGTCCTGAGACTGTGCATAGGCTAGGTATTGAAACTAAAATGTTATCTACCCCCATTCGATTCCAACAAGTAGATGGATCCATGATAGGGGGAAGTCCAGCTATGCAAGTCACTGAAAAAGTAAATCTAACTGTAGGGGAACACTGGGAAATAATCCGATTCATCGTAGTCCCAAAGATGACCCAATCAGAAATCCTGGGTCTCACCTGGCTAGACAAATGGTGGCCAAATATAAGCTGGGAGGGTGGCTTTAGGAGAATAAAATTAGCACTTGGTCCTGAGCCACCTCCTGAACAAGATAACAGCCAAATTGTCAGCTCAGAAAAAAAGCCAGGAGGATAGAACAGTATCATTTGCTGATCAACCCCCAGGGATTCCCAAAATCCCAATCCAGTACCATGATCTGGTTCAAGTTTTCAGTGAGGAAGAATGCAATGTGCTATTCCTCCATCGCAACACTGACTGCGCCATAGAGTTTACAGAGGGGACAAAATTACCAAAACCAAAAATGTACTCCATGACTCCTAAGAAAATGAAGGAGCTACAAAACTATATAGACACAAACCTAGCCAGAGGCTTCATCCAACCTGCAAAATCCAGAGTGGCTGCCCCTGTACTATTTAAAGAAAGAAAAGATGGGTTTTTTTGTCTTTGTATTGATTTCAAGGGGCTTAATTGCATGAGTATTCACAACACATACCCCCTACCGCTCATGAAAGACACATTAGGACACCTAGCGAAAGGGAAAGTGTTTACCAAATTAGATCTCCATGAAGTGTATTACAGATTCTGCATCAGATGAGGAGATGAATGGAAGACTGCTTTCAACACCCTTAGGCAGTTTTCAGTTCAGAGTAATGCCATCTGGACTACAAGGAGCCCCAGGGGTCTTCATGCAGCTCATAAATGAAGTCTTACATCAATATTTGTATAAAGGGGTCCTGGTCTACTTGGTGACATTCTCATTTACAATGAAACTCTAGAGGAACACATCAAGTTAGTGAGAAAAGTATTTAAAAGACTATTAGATGCAAAACTGTATGTAAAGCTATCCAAATGCAAATTCCATAAAGAGTCTTTGGATTATCTTGGCTACCGCATTTCAACTCAGGGGATAGAAATGGATCCAGCCAAAGTGAAAGCTGTCCTGGATTGGCAACCCCCAAAGAATCGCAAACAGCTGCAAAGCTTCCTGGAATTTGCAAACTTCTATAGCAATTTATCCCCTCATTTGCAGAAATTGCATTACCAAAGACAGAATTATTGAAAACCGGGAGTGGGGGGGCAACCAAGGCAAAACCTGGACAGCCCCTTAAATGGACTCTAGAATGCCAAAAAGCTTTTGAATTGTTAAAAAGGTATTTCGCACAAGAACCCAATTTTAAAAACTGTTCCAGCAGCCACAATTTAAAGTGGGGGATAAAGTTTATTTGTCAACTAAATATTTAAAGCTACATTTACCTCCTAGGAACCTAAGTCCAAAATTTATAGGGCCTTTTCAGATAATTAAAGTAATAAACCCAGTAACTGTAAAACTAAATCTCCCTAGGGGAAGGCACATCCAGTGTTTCATAGTAGTTGATCACTTGGAAACCTGACACCGGGTGCAATTCAAGGTGCTGCTTGTCATCTTTTAAGTCCTTCATGGCTTGGGACAAGGTTTATTTATTTATTTCATTAAACTTGTATGCTGCCCAACTCCCAAAGGACTCCAGGCAGCTCACAGCAAAAAAAAAAAAACCCCACAAAAGAATGACATTAAAAAAATTTAAAAGCAATTTAAAAAACAACAAACAAACAGAAAGGCCAGATCTTGCTAGATCTCAGTCGCGAGATCAACAGCCCCATGCCTGCCAGAAAAGCCAGCTTTTGACTGCTTTGTGGAAGGCCAGTAGGGTGGAGGCAATCTGGACCTCGGGAGGTAGCTGGTTGCAGAGAGCCAGAGCAGCCACAGAGAAGGCCGTCTCCCGCAGGCCCTCCAGCCGGCATTGTTTAGCTGATGGAAACCAGAGGAGACCGACTCTGTGGGATCTTACCGGTCGCAGGTTATCTGAGGGAACATCTCTTGCCGGTCACATCTACCTGACCCATTAGAGTAGGGAGGCAGGGAATATTGTGGGTCCCATCCCTGAGGGAGATACACCTGGTGGGACCCAGAAGAAGGGCCTTCTCTGTGGTGTCTCCCTCTCTCTGGAATATCATCCCCCAAATATTAAAATGGCCCCCTCACTAATACTCTTCCAGAAGGCACTGAAGACCTGGTTCTGCCAGTGGGCATGGGGAACCCAGAGCGGGATGGAGCCCATCAAATGCCTTGTGTGATCTGCTGTCGTCAGGGTGGGGGTGGAGTAGGGGGGTTATTTATTTATTTATTTATTTTTCCCAGATTTTGTTCTATTGTACTTTATTAATTTATTTGATTCTTTTTGTTAGTTTTTATTGTTTTTTTAATTTTAAATATGGTTTTACATTCTGTAAGCTGCCTGGAGTCACCATGGGCGAATAATCAGCAATCTAAGTAATAATAATAATAATAATAATAATAATAATAATAATAATATTTCTCAGGAGCATTTGAACAATTTTTACCAAGTTATAGATTTCAAAATGCATTTTGGATGGGTGTGACATAAAAGAAAAAAAATACATGGTAGGAATAAGTGTCTTTATTTATCTAGGATTTAGATAAAGAAAAACATGATATCACTTGAGGTATGTTTTATTAATTGTAAAGACATTCATACTATTATGGTAAACATGAATATTGCCAAATACAGCAATGATGTTCTAAATTTGAAAGTGAAAACATTTCATTCAAATCGAAAAATGAAACATTAGAACAGAAACGCAAAATTGAAAGGACTGCGTGCAAGCCACCCTGTTGATATAGTTGCAGCTGTGTGAAATCTCATTTTCCAGGAGCAGCAGTATCACACAAGAGGTGTACAAGTGAATGAGAACCAAACCAAACATCACCTTCTTCCATGAAATCTCACTTGTATGACTTCGGGTCATTCATTAATCCTTAATTCATCTGCTTTGCCAGTTGTTGTGGCAAATAATTGGTGGAAGAATGCCATCTTGGGCTTTAAGAGCAAAAAAATGGGATATTAATCGAAGAGATAATTAAAATGCCCTTGTTGGTGAGAATATTATGAGGTTAAATGGCAAATCATGTGAAGGGAGCATATCCTTTGCCATTCTAAGGATTTTGAAATCTCTGGTAATTCTTCCATAATTCTTATAGTAGAGATGACATCTTTCCTTACTTTCCTCATTTTATAATCTGTGATCTCATGCAATTTCAAAAGAAGTCAATTTTCAATCTGCTTTATTTATAGTTGATGTTGCTCATGAAATCTTCTAACCAGTAAATAATCTAACTGTGGAGTTTATTGGGGAGAAAAAGTTTTAAACAATAAATTTGTTTTACAATTTGGGGAAATATTTGGATAGTTTCCCAATGATTTGAGAAATGTGTATATACTGCTACTTCACTGCGTTAGTTGTTAAATTTAACTCAGGTATGGAACTGGTGTCATACATACTGAGCAAAAAGCTACTGCTACTGCCTTTTAATAAACCACATTGAGACAGAAATGGTTCTTTGGCCAATTTTCATATAAGAAAAGCTCTGTTCATAGGTATTGAAGATTTATTGAGGAGTACTCTGGAGTTGAATTAATAAAAATATTTTGGTGATTTCATTTAGAATGCAAGATTGTAAATAGGAATGAAATGTTTTTGTTTTGTTTGTTTGTTTTAATTACATTTATATGCCGCCCTTCTCCAGAGACTCAGGGTGGCTTACAATTTTTGGGATACAACCCAGTGTGCTCAGCAATAGCCTTCATTCCATTGTATATGCCTGCTTATTACTAAGCGGCATTTTTACAAGGTCAGCTAATTGCCCCCAACAATCTTGGGTCCTCAATTTACCTACCCCGAGAGGATGGAAGGCTGAGTCAACCTTGAGCCTGGTGGGATTCGAGCCTACAGCAGTTGTAGACAGCTGGATCTTAAGAGCAGGCAATTAACAGCCTGAGCCACCAAGGCACCAAGGTTTTTGCTGTCATAGTGCTGAATAAATACAATGTATTTTATATTCATGCTTTGTTAGTTTCATGATATAGTCCTGCAGTCAAATTCCGTAATTCAAATAAATAGATAAGTTTGTGGATACAATGATACAATATCTTAGGTCTTCTGCAGATTTCTATTAGATTGACAGATATTTTGTCCAGGGCCCTAACTATGAAATACCATTTTCCAACTTCTGCTATAACAGGAGTTATACTCTCTGATTTTCACAGGAAATATTGTTATTGCCATTTTAAATATATAGCAATATGCAGCCATGCAGCATCTTTTTTTCCCCTTTGATTCAACAAGTTTTCCAGTATTGCCCATATGGACAACAATAATCACTAAAAACTAATTTCCAAATTGGATTCTTTTATTGGTTTATGTCCCAGAAGGACTTGCATTTTTAGTTGTTGTAGACAGGAAGAACTGCAAACCATCTGTTCAATATAATTTGTTAGCAATGGATGTCCTGTTCTATCAACACTATTTGAAGATCAAGAATAAGACAGCTGTTTCTATTGTTCAACCTGATACAGCAGCAGAGACTTTTGGTGAGACTTTGTATGTGTGTTTGTGTGCGTAAGAGAGTGGGACAGGTTTCTGTGTGAACTCTAGCATGAAATAGGTTCTCCTTTTACATTTTCTCAAAATTAGTACATATAAGGACAAGTGGTTGCATCTTCTTTCCTTCCATAATAATGGTGAAGTATTATTTGCAGTGATTCTATATTTTATTTCCTAAATGGCGGTTTCAGCTAATTAAAATGATGTCTAGTAATCTCTGCTATAAAAGTTAACTTCCCCATCTTGCATCTGACTTGCCTAGTTTGTATATAGGGAGAAAGGGTGGGTGAAATGAACTTGTCTCCCATTTTCCTTTTGATTGTTGAGCTCTCCCTTGGGATTCCTTTTTACTAGTTCTTCAATTTATCATTACTTTCTTTCTAAGTGCTCCACAAAACTGTCCTTTTTTTTGGTCACATCCACTACCTCATCCATTAACTGTTTTCCTTCCTCTAGTTTCTTTAGCTTTTGTCCTCTTCCCATAGGTCCAGCTTCTCTTTTATCTTCTGGGGCCAGCTTCTCAGGGAATGACACCAGCCATGGCAACAGAAAGTGATGAAAACTAGCAAAAAGTACTCCTCTATTATTCCTTCCAATTTAGCATTTTATTGAGTTATAAAATATTGTAAAAGACAAAATTAATTAGAAAAGCAGTGGGGAGGAAGAGGGGGAAGAGAAGTGAGGAAGGATAAGAAAAAAAAGAAAGAATAAGAAGCATTGACTTTTGACTCTTTCTGTTGCAGTAAATAAGGCATTAACATCAAATCACAACTTTTTGCTTTTTCATAATGATATATTTCAATTGGCTTTCAGTGTATCTCATGGCAATTAGTTGGATCATCTATCTGGCTAAGATGAAGGGCAGAATCATTCTTAATTGCTTGTTAAAGGCAACTGGGTGAAAAGAGGTTTGAAGGATTTTACTGACGTAGTTGGTACCCCCACATTCCACCTTCATATGGAAAAAAGGGGCTGGAAGCTTAAGGTCTCTTTATGAGTCAATGCAACTAAAAAGGAATTCAATGTTTGAGGAATTAAATTTGTTCAGCTACCCGACAAATATATAAAAACATTAAATCTCCTCTGAGACAAGCTGTTGATTTCATGAGTAATGTACACATTCATAATGTTTTCTTGGCAACAGTCTGAAAGTGATTTGCTATGGCCCTTCTAGGACTTTTTTTTAACTTTCTAGTCTTGCTTATAGCTCTTGTATTCCTTGGTATTCAAGTATTAACCAGTCATGATCCTGGTCAAGGGATAAGTTGAGAGAAGGTTGACTAACTGATACTACCTGTTGCAACAAAATATATTCATTTAAAAAGAGTATATAGATCTTTGCATAGGTTTCAAATGTTATTTTGGGGGAAGTTGAAGTTTGTTTTTTCTCCACTGATTATTGGCTGTTGTTTAATGAATAATCTGTGTTTCAGGTTTCAAGAAAATCACCCACCTTAAATAAAATCTCATCTTACAAACAGATGAACTTCCCTTCTTGAGGTGCTCCACAGTATTGCACTAAGCATGTAAATATTATTTTCACTATTTAGAGGGCCTTAATAGCATTTCAATGTTGTACAACAAGGATTCCTTTTTCACCTTTTCGCTGGGAATGTCTTTCAGTTTAGAGCTCTTTACATAAGAGAAATTTAGCATTCTGAACCAAAAAAAATAACAGCTGGGGAGTGGAATGTTGAAAGCAGTGTCTAAATTCTATCTCTGTATTCCTTACCACACAGGAAAATTACTCCAGTGACAGGAGGTAATAAATTTTGGAGTCTCAAAATTGATTATATGACTACATAAGGGAATATTAAATTCAATATACCATATGAAGTCAAAGCTCTAAGCAGCTGTGTGAAATTCATTACAGTATGTGTGCTGTTCAGCAACCTGACTAAAATGTTGGTTGTCTCAAGCCAGTTTTTGGTTGACAGATGTCTCTGACAAAAGCTCATCATAACCAGCCCTAACTTGGTATGCTACAGAGGATTTAATCAGGGAATAGGCTGGAATATGCTGAACAAATTAATTGCAACACATTCTAGCAGTCCTTGCCAAAGATCTGGTTGTTTCTACTGCTTGTCCTATAACATTAAGTATATGAACAGTTGAATAGACAGGGTCAGTTCATTGATAAAGGACCTTACAAACACTTTTGAAGGATTACATTTAATCAATTAAAAATCTGGAAAAAACCAAGATTTTCAGATTAACAATATATCTAATTGAAATATTTTGCTACTAAAGTTTTATTAGATCTCCTTTAGAGACATTTTTCCAGAGTATCAATGAGTATAAATTCCAACAATTAGAGATGTAATGATTATGGTCTCAATATAAAATCTGACATTAAGAAGGCTCATCTAGAAAACACACTGATACCAGATTAGTGCTGGTGAAGATTTATCTCTCTAGGTTGCCTTTTCCTGAGAGCTTCATTTTAATCCTGCAGTAACCACAGCCTGAGCTGCTTGCAGACACTAATCTCTCTACAAAACAAAATGTTGTCAGGTTCTAGGGAACTGTGATCGACAGTAAATCTAATAATTTCATTTTAACAATGAAAATAACTATGTAGTCTGAGACACTATTATTAATAACAATATACTGTCAATATATCAAAAATATCAGTTTTTGTTGGGATCTAAATCTTGACATGTATATTTTGCAATTTGACCATTCTCTTCATAGACCAAATTCTTAGAAAGTGGGTATGTTATGATTTTTCAAAGGACATTCAGAAAAAATTTAAGAAAACCAATCCCATCTAAAAATCTTTCACTATGCATCCATTTCTTCTGCTATGCCATTGACACAATTTTTTAAAATCCCTATACAGCTAATTTTCGAGTTCATTTAGTTCAAAGTTACAACTGCACTGAAAAAAAGTGACATGCTCATTTTTCACACTTACAACCATTGCAGCATCTCCATTGTCATATGATCAAAATTGCAATTCTTGGCAACTGGTTCATATTTATTATGGTTGCAATATCCAGGAGTCAAGTGATCAGTTTCTGACAAGCAAAGTCAATGCGGAAGCCAGATTCACTTAACAACCATGTTACTATGAGCCACGGTGGTACAGTGGTTAGAGTGCAGTACTGCAGGCTACTTCTGCTGACTGCCAGCTGCCTGCAATTTGGCAGTTCAAATCTAACCAGGCTCAAGGTTGACTGAGCCTTCCATCCTTCCAAGATGGGTAAAATGAGTACCCAAATTGTTGGGGGCAATATGCTGACTCTGTAAACCACTTAAAGAGGCATGTAAAGCACTGTAAAGTGGTATATAAATGTAAGTGTTATTGCTATTAGCATGTAGAAGCTCACCGTATGGAAGCAAAGACCTGGTCATAGCTATTGTTATTGCTACTAACTTAACAAATGCAATGATTCTCTTAACAACTGTTACAAGAAAAGTCATAAAATGGGACAAACTCATTTAACAAATGGTTCGCTTAGCAACACAAATTTTGCGCTCAGCTGTGATTGTAAATTGAGGACTACCTATATTGAAACTGTGCTCACAATAAAATAAATGTATATTCAAAAGTAAGCTTATTAGTTATCTTATGCTTAATGCCAGCTAAGGAAATTAAGTAATCTTAATGGCATATTTCATACTATTGCCATTATTTTCTTCTTATCCTCTTTTCATTTGCAATTGCTTCAGTAAATTAGTAAATTCAGTAAATTCAGTAGATCATGTACTCATGGCAGAAATTAAATCTCTTTTAATTGCAAAAAAAGCATCTTTAAATAATAATGGCATTAAAATAAACAAAACATTTCTATAAATGAAATATTACAGCAAAATAGTAGGCTGTCAGGTTTATAAAATATTTATTTGGAATAAATGACATTCTTTCTTGTAGAAACCAGGTACCATACAAAGAGGTACTTTTTTTTTTACTTAGATTCTTTTCTGACATTATAATTCACCTGTCACCTTTGCATATATCATGTGCTGAGGATAATATGCAAACTTGCAAATAGACCTTTTTTTGTGCAGTTTTTATACCACAAATCCGACAACTATGAGTGATTGTTTTAATCACATAGAAAAAGAGAATGAAGTCTGAGCAAAACTTCCCTAAACAATTTTCTTTGAAGTCAACAACCCCCATTGTTTGATAGTGAAATGAGAAGATAGAAAAGATAGATAACTATTACTTGGCAATACAACTTCTGATCCATTGAGATTTGTTTTTGCAGCCTAATTTGCACCAATCTGGTGTGAAATGTTTCTGGCAACATTCTTAGAAGATCATTCCAAGGTCTTTTGCATAATATTGAAAGGAATACAGCTTCTCTGGATTCATGTTAATCTTTGCTTGCTTGTATCATTATTTTTTTCTTTTAGCTTCTACTGCAACTGTATCTAATGCAATCGGTGGGGTTTGGATTTTAAGAGAAATGTACATGAGTGTGCAACATTTTCAATTTCCTTTGAATAACTGAATTTAGGAAGATGGTCTATAAAAGGAACAACTGAATGAAGACAGCAAAGTCCACATTCTGGACAGAGAGGACCACTTATTTGAAAGGAGTCAAAGAGCCCATCTACATTAAAATCTAATAGCCCTTCTGCAATTTATTTGGAAAGCACAAAGATAACAAAGGTCTTAAAGCTTCTTTTCTCTTCATTAACATTATTATTTACTTAATAAGTTATTCTATTTAATACTTAAACAGTATGAATGTATTATTAGTTGAAAAATAGTTATAAACCAATGTAGAGAAGTGCGAGTTATTTAATGTTTAGATGATAGTGAACGAAGATGAGATAAGTATTAGTTTGTACAGACTAGTAGATTGCATCAAATTTGATATCAATGTAAAGAATATTTATATATTAGTATTTTTTATATTTTCTATCAGTGTTTTTGTACATGAGTGTTTTTAAGTTGTAAATAAAGTTGTTTTTAAATTTTTTTAAAAAATCTAAGAGCCCTTTCTACAACAGATATGGAGGGATATGACACCACCTATCTCCTGTTTACCACACAGTCCTTTCAGCACTTCCAGGAAGGTTTCACACCTAATTGCACTATTCACTATCCCCATTGACCCTGAGGGAAGAGATAAACCTCCAAGTGGCCTCAATGATTCTCAGGGAGTGTGCTAATTATGAGATGACTACAAGCATACAATTCCTTCCATTCTCCACCATTCAGTCAGAACTGAAAAAGCTTTTTGGATAAGTAGGAAAATATGTTCAAGGGAAAACAAAGAAACTTCAGTTGCCTGTTGAAAAAGTATCTTTGGGACAACTATGAGCTGGATAATTGAAAATCTCCATAGATATTTCTGGTAACATTTAAATGTTGTTTGAGTAGGATTGTAGTTCAATTATTTAAAGAGAGAAAAGGGGCAATTTGTTTAAAGCAAAAGAAAATATTTAAATTAGGTGTAATATCTATAAGAATTATATGGAAAAGATATTATACTGGAGTGTCATGCCCATGTTGTAGTCTGAATTTGAGGAGGAAGACAAACAGCTGACAGGTAATGGGAATGTGGCTCCATTGGCTGTGGAGGAAACTGGGGAAGGGCAAAGTCAGACTGGGCAGAGCAGGGTATAGGTAGAACAAGGGAGAAGGAGTTAGAAGAAGACCCAGGCCCACCCCCTCTTGATCCTAGGGCTTGCAGAGAAGAACAGAGAAGAGAGCAACATAGATTGCATGGCTTACAGGGGAGGAAAGGGCCCTGATTCCTTTCACTAGGCACACCTGGGAAGAGCGTTTAAATGAGAGGCAGCTGAGAGCTGCATTTGCCGGGAACAAACATGAGTTTATTTTGTGTTGATTGTGGTTATCTGCATTCCTGGCATCCTCCCAACTGGATTGATTTACTGTCATGCCATTTCCCTTCTGGAACTCCTTATCTTGTCCTGCCGGATTAATTACCTCATCTTGCCTTGATTGGACTTATAGTTAAAGTTTTCTATTGACAATGTTTTGGACTTAAATCTCTGCAGCCAAAGGCTGTTCCTGGGAGAGTTTTTCTCCAGACCAGAAGGTAACCACTACCTTGGGGCAAAGTTTGGAGCTAATAAGTGGGGATTCCTACTTATTATCTGCCTGTGTTACCTTTGTGCCACACCCCGGGTCATCACATGGACATTTCAAAGTAAGTCTTGAATGACTTAATACTTAAAAGTGATATGCAAACAACAAACCAAGAGAATAACCTGAATAAATTTCATTGGATTTACAAAAGAGACTTGTTAAATTTTTGAAGAACATTGTGAGAGGGAACAAAGAAACAAAATGAAAAGAAATAAAGTGCTACAACATTGATGTGATTAAAATTAATATTTTAGAAGCAGAAAGGAAGAATATAAAGTTGGTTTATTTGATCAAGGTTAAAATAGATATGTTTTTTTATCTCTGATAACCATTAAAAGACTTTATCTGATATCAGGATTTATGGAAATGTTCATTAAAAAGAACTGAGATATGGAACTGGATGGCATAAATAATTTGTTGTATTTAAGAGAAGGTACTATCTTATTAAAGTTGTTTATACTTATGATGAAGTCATATTTATTTTTATTTACTAAATTCCTATTTTTCTTTCTTTCAAATTTCTCTAGTTTTTCTTGTCTGCAGCTTTTATTTTTATTCTTTATTTGATTAGTTTGTTAGTTTTTAATTTTAATTGAATTATTCCTTTCCTTTACTCTGTTGAATAGTGGCTGCTTTGTGCTTCTAGAGTGAATCCAAATCTGTATGTGACTGGCTTCTCTGAATTCTGTGATGCAATGTAGTAGGGCGGGAGGGAAAGGGTACATTTTAGAAGAATAAAATATAGCTCAGTTCAAGTATTTGTGTGAGAAAAAGAGGATAAAGGCAGCTTCTCCCTAATAGTCCTCAGAATACATGGAAGATGCAGATAGTAAAGCACTTCAGTTCGGCAAGATTCTGTCTGTAACTGAAGTATGAAACAATATATAGCGACGTTTTGGCAGAATCTCATCTGCCATCTTCAGGCTTGTCTATTGGGTTCTTTTTAATCGTGTGTCTCAGGCTTGGCAGAACAGAAAACAGAAAACAGCTGCCAAGCCTGAGACACACGATTAAAAAGAACCCATTACACAAGGCTGAAGATGGCAGATGAGATTCTGCCAAAACATCACTATAACTTTATAAGCACAAATATTAAGACATTGGAAAATACCCGAAGGAACCCAAATACCATACATACATACATACATACATACATACATACATACATATATATATGTATATATATATATGTATATATATATAAAATCAATTTTCAACAGACACTACTATCTAACCTTCTTTCCAGTTCACCTCTAGTTCTTTTTTCCCTAGAGTTAACCCAGTAACCTAAACCTATTGCCCAGCTCAGTAGCTCTTCTACTCCCTATGGAATATTTTCATAAGGGAAAATACATTGTGCTTTGCTTTCAGATTTGTTTTAATTGAGAAGCTAGCACAAAACATTTGCATGAATGCATGAACTGTACAACATGGCCTTGGCAAAGCTAATCACTTATCTCCTTAGCACATCTGTGTCCAAGTATCCAGCAGCTAAACTACTTGGAGTTTTCTGTGAACCATCTATAGCCCAAGGCTCTGTTTTCTTTTCTGCTCACTTTTTGCAGATTCCTTCTTTCACTTTATCTGCCTCGGGCTTTTTTCTGACTTTTCTCCCATAAGATGGATCATCTGGCCCTTGGCTCTCCTAATCATTTCATGCCTTTCCTTGTCACTCCAGTATCATTTCCTGCTAAATGTGAAACCTTCTTCCCCACCCACCCACCCTGTTTATCTGGTCTGGCTTCTTTTATTCTTTTTTCCTTACAAAGCCTGTGTACTCACTTGCAGATGATCCTAAGGATTTTTTTTATTTTTTTGCAACTGGCTATGTGCCTAAAGTGTGCACCCGATAGACCAGTATAAGTAGGGGAAAAAATAGAATTAACCTTGACGGTTGTCTGTAACATTTTTCTATTTCAGAGAAGTTCTTTCTTGCACAGTTGGGATCTACCATTCATAAAACAGAGAAAAATGAGGGAAATGGAAAAGGACGAAGGTAATAAGGTAACTTTAATTTTCCTTTAGGGAGAAATAATTCTATATTAATTAATTTCCCTTTAGGGAAAAAATTCACCTCCAGGTAACTCTGCCTTTTCCATACCTTTGCAATTTCTTTCTTGTCCCTCAAGAAATGATTGCACAACTTCATCAAATAATTGTGATTGATTGGCTTAGCTTTTTGAAGTTATTCAAGAATGATGGGGAACAGAAACTTGCTTTGTCTACTTTGCAATGATAGAAGTAGCTTAATAAAATGTATATTGTAATTTTTTTTGTATAACATAGGTAAATTTATAAATTTGCCCTAAAATATATAGCTTTTAATCTTTCTTTAATGTAATGGCTCTGAACTTGTACTTACATCTGTTGGTCAGGGTACCCATAAGAAACTAAGATTTAATCAGTGAAATTTAATGGAAAAACTCATTAGAAGAAGAAGGTTATATCAGCTTCCAGAACTAAATTTCATTCTGATGCAGAGTAAACAGTTAGGATATCACCAAGCTGTGATTTAAATGTGTTTAAGTTCCTTCAATTGGAAAAAATAACTAGGCATTTAATTTTTTTTCCTTTGGAATGAATAGGATATAAACTGCTCATCTTTTAAAGTGTTTCCTGTTTGTCTTCTATTTGACTTTGAGATCCTTTGAATTCTTGCACAAACATATCATACTCTATAGAGTTCTAGGTGATGAAGAAGATTATAAATACAAAATTATAGCCTGGAATCCCATAACAGAGTTTTCTTTAAGTTGCAATATACATTTCAAATATTTTTTTTAAATTTCTAAAAAAAAAACCTTCTTGAAAGTTGACCTTCTAAACTGCACATAGCAATCTGTTTGTGAAAGCAATTTCTTATGTGTCTGTCTGTCTGTCTGAATTTGGGAATAAGAGAGTTGAGCAAACATTTCCTTGGGGCAAGTTTCTTGTGGGAAGCATAACCAGAGAAGCATGACTGATAACTTCCCATTTTCAGAATCTCTAGAGTTATCAGCAAACAGTGAAGAGACGATTTATGATACGAAGGATATAAGTGATTTAAAAAATATACTTACAAAGAATGCGTAAAGAAGATCAGAAGAATCTAGGCTGGCATTCATAATTTAAACAGGGCATTTAAAAGCAGTTACTTTTTTATTTCTGAAGGAACTAAAGGAATTGAATCAAGAAGCTGGAAGCCTGTAAATCAGCATGATAGCAAGATGAGGTTACCCATAAACATATAGACACATTTAAAAAGCTGCACAAAGTTATTTGAATATGTTTTGAACTTAAATTGTATATGAGTAGTATTGCTGATCAACACAGCAATCTATTACCATAATAGCAATAGCACTTAGCACTTAGAATTATATACCGCTTTACAATGCTTTACAGCTAAGCAGTTTACAGAGTCAGCATATTGCCCCCAACAATTTGGATCCTCATTTTACCCACCTTGGAAGGATGGAAGACTGAATCAACCTTGAGCCTGTTGAGTTTTTAAGTGCCAAACTGCAGTCAGCCTGCAGTCAGCAGAAGTAGCCTGCAGTAACTGCATTCTAACCACTGCACCACCATGGCTCATAATGTTGTGGATTCTGAGCTGGTTCTCACAATATGGAAAATAAAGTCTGTCAAACTGAAATGATGCAGCCATGGTGGCTCAGTGTCTTAATGATGCTGGAGATGGTCTCAGCTCTGGTAGTTCAAGCCCTAGCTTTGGATGGCAGGATGAGCTCCTGTCACTCACCCTAGCTTCTATCCACCTTCACCAAAGATATCGCTTTGGTGGAGAGATGAATTGCTGCTCTGTGCAGTCAGTCAGATTCCTGTCAGTTCTGAACCTTCCTGGTTAGCACCCACTTGAGTGGCAGCTCTGGGAAGGGAGAGAGAATTGGATGACGTTGCAGGAAGAGCCACTTGTCTTCCTCTCTGTTGAGAAGCCAGTTCGGCCTCTTGTGATGCACCTTGAGAAGCATGAGAGCACTTCCTGTAACAGGGCTTGGACCTTGGCAAGCCAAACAATTACTCTGCAATAACATTGCGGTGTCCTGGCTACTGTAACAATGCCATATGCTAATAATAATTGACGTGATTATATTTTAAGAAATCTTTCACATACAATATTGATTGTTGGAAAATGGAACAGTGGGGGACATATAAAAGATGATTCTTAAAGGAACAAAAAACTTGAGTATAATTTTTTCTCCCAGACTGGGCAAATCTCTCTGAGTAAACACGATGCTTTCCTGTAAAGGTCTCTTCTATATTGTAGATTGCAAAGCTTTTCCTCTTTTAATCTAGGATACAGAATGCTTAACTGTCATAAACTCCCAAGAGCTGCTGAATGGCATATTTTAGAAGAAAAGGTTTGCAGAATAATATTCTTGTTAGGCTGTGTTATTTATACAATACAAAGGGGCTTTGTGCATTAGAGAAAGGTCCTGTCTTCTGGGCATTCATAGTTGAAGGCTGTCCTACTGATATATATTAAAGCAGTGAAGACTTCAAAAATTATTCAGAAAAAGTGGTTTGGACAGACCTCATATAAGTACAACTTCTTTCTGATTTTCTTTAAAGAAAGCTGACTTTCCTGAAGTTCCTATGTGAGTATGACAAAAGAAAAAGATGGCACTGTTTTAAGAGTTGCATTAAATTCTGGTGAATAGACTTCTTAAAATAGTTGGGCCTCTGTCACTTCCTTTATGTCAGTTCAATCAGAGGAAAAAATTGTGGCATTATCATAAAGCCAATTTCTGATTTGTTTTCCAGGAAGGTACCTGGCCTAATTGATGTCAAGGCTAGGAACCACAGTTCGTTGGTTTATTGCTGAAATTTACTCCAGCCTAGACAGCTAAGGGGGAACAATGCTAGGAGTTGTAATTCAGCACAGATTTTTCTCCTTAACGTAAATTGTGTTGTTGATTTATTTTAAAAAATCTTAATTTTTTTAACATTTATGTTAAAAATGTTTACTGATTTGTGTAATTAAGTATACACCAAATAGCCAAATATAAAACAATTATTACTGTACATTAAAAAACTATATATTTTAAGAAATCTAATCTGATTGGGTTTTTTTAAAAGAAAACCTGTACTAAGCTGTCTAGAGAACAAAAGAGAGAAAATGGCTCTCTAGGGGGTGTATCTGTGGGTCCATAAAAGCTCAAAAAGCTTGATTTTACTTACATCTTTATTGTGATTCTGGAGAAAGGAGAATAAAGAAAGAAAGAATGGGAAAAGAGAAAAATACATCCCAGTGGACAAATTTCAGAAATTTAGATGGATACATTAGGATGCAAAATCAAATATATTGATGCATTAAACAAAATGCATATATGTCCATTACCTTTTTATATACAGTATGCTGCACAACTTCAAAAACAAGGAAAACTGATTCATTTAGAAATCAGATATTTTAATCTTTTGCACATGCAATAGAAGCAGAAGTCCTAAAGGCATTTCATTATACAATACAGAGTTTTATTTTTGTTGATATGCTTCATTTCGGCAGATACATGGACAGTGAAGAAGAATAAAGCAGCTGTCCTATTTAGCAAGTTGGCTAGAGTGTAACATATCCTCAAACTAAATAAGAGAGAATTCTATGGGTTTTCTAATCTGGTTTAGGTTTCCTACATTCTCAGTTCTGAATACTGATCAAAGAAGTAGTGTGGATGTTTCACTGGATGGAAATTATCTGCAAGTAAATGTTAAGATGAATTAATTAATTGCATTGACTGTTGTTTGGTTCACTTTGTTGTAAAAAGCTGGATGCCTTTCTGAATTAATTCTCTTTTCCCTCTTGCTCTCTTTAAAGAAAACATTTCTTAACTAGGACTTCAAAAGTCCTTTTTTGTAGGGGAGATTTTTAAATGACAATTCTCTTTAAATTTCAGTTTGATCATATTAGTCAGCCTTGTGGAAATTCTAAAGTACTGCAGAAATGAACTGTAGAATAAGGCATATGTTTTGACAGTATAACAAATGGAGAAACTATAAGATAATCTCCTGTGACAAGAAATATCCTTTTATACCTTGAAGGCAAGGATTTACAGTTAATATTTATGGTTCTTTGAGTATAGTGTGCACTGAACAAAACTATTTATAAGAATAAAAAAATGATGCTAAGTACTTTAAAATCACATTACTAAAAATAACTTTGGCTATGAAATCATCCAGGAAAAGCTGCTTAAGATTTCTGTATTGTTTCTTTACACAGTGTTTCACAAACTATTCTCTATTTCCAGGAATGTGGACCTCTGTGGTATTTGTCCAATACTGTTCTTGAGACATCTATAGAAATCCTAAAAGTTTCTTCAGCAACCACTATTAGTGTATGTCATGTTCTTAGTAGACAACAATCCTATTTTTAATTTTAAATAAATTAAACCACATTTACAGAATATGCTAGAACTCAAATGCTCCAAATGCAGTGCCATTTGTCCATCTGAATATATTTAGTAAATGTCTATTGCAATAAATTTGATCTTGCTATGCAGTCAAGATCAAAATGTAATTGACTTTATTCACACTACTTGCTCCATCATTGGATTTCAATGCTTTTCTATTGGGGTCTTAATGATGAATTTGCTGGAACATTGTTTTAACAATGTACTTATACATTTACTGAACATTATTGCTTACAATGTTACAAAGAAAGCTATTCTTACTGAATAGAAGCATAATGCAAGACTAAAGCAAGTCTTCTTAGTCTCTGTAGCCTGCTTTAATCTCTTTGAAGTCTCTTTCTAGAAATTTTGTAAGTCCATGGAATCATTTGGGTATTCCTGAAATGGAATATCAGGATGACATGGAATATACCAAGAACATTAGGGTTGTTATTGATTAGATCAAGTGGCTACATAGTCCACCATTCTTTTCCATATTGTCCAGCTAAATGAGGACAATAGTTCTTTCCTGCTACAGTTCCAGCAACTGATATGGAAAGGTTTTGAATGCATCATGCAGCCATCAAGACTAGTAGCAATTAACAACATTATACTCCATGATCCACTGTTAAAGTCATATAGAATGATGAAAAGCACTACATCTTTTGGCAGTAAATTATTTCATTCAACTATATCTGAAAAGTATTTTCTTTCTCCGTCCTAAATCACCCCAATTTGAAATAGAGGACTGTTCTTTGAAAGCCCTTCATATAACTTCCATAAAGCAGGAACATAGCTATGCAAATTGAAGTGGCATGCAAACCCTCCTGTATTTGACTAATTCAGACCCTGAAGCAGAATCCATAAAGAAGTCTTGCCCATTTTGAATTACTCTTAGGCAACCAGTCCTAGAATTGTCCAACTGATTTATAAGTTCAGCCTTTATTATCAAGAATATTTTTGTAACAAAAATTAAAACCCAAGTTGGTAATTTGCTATTTCCTTACATTTTTATTTCTGTATGTATTTATTTACTAATCAAGTTTACACAGCTACCCATGTCACAAAAGGTGACTCTGGGTGGCACACTACAGTCAGAGACAGCAACAGATATATAAAATAATCCATATTAAAAATAAATATTGTAAAAAACAAATATATAAACCCCAAGGAAAGGGAGAATAAAAATTGCTACCTTAACAACCACCTAAGTGTGTCTTTACTGTCCTGGGATCACCAGGCCTGATGATTAACCAATTCTTGAAGACCTTCCAACTTTAAAAGGAATGAGGCTAATTTAATTTTGGGGGAAGAAGGCTTAATAAGGCAAAACCCACAGCAGAAAAGGCATATCTCCTAAAACCTCCCAAATATTCTAGCTGATGGTACTGTAGCATGCCTTCTCTGCCAGATCTAACAGGGCAGGTTGATGTAATCAGAAAGAGGCAGTCCCTCAGATAGCATGGTCTTATCAAAGCTATCATTTCCAAGTCACTATTGGAACCGTAATTTGCTATTATGGTATAAAATGTCCAACAAAATAAAATAGTCCAAATACTATGTTCTTTGTGTGTACAAGTTATAACATACAGGTTCACAAATACGTGTTCTATTTAGATGGTGCTAAATTATAACTCTCTGCAGCCCTATACACTATGACTAAGAGTTCAGTAACATTTGGGTTCCACTATATTGTATACACAACATTATATATTCTTGATGGGAAACATTTCTTTCTTCCTATGGAACATGGAGCTAAATGCCCTACATTTACAAATCAGACAGAAAATAAAAATAAAAAGGAGCTAATAATATTAATAAATATTGTTTATAAATAGCTCTGAGAATGCCTTTTTTAAAATACAAGAGAACTGGAAGTCCACATGGTGTACAGCAGGTTAACTGATAGAAGTTTAACTCAAGAAGTTCTTAGTTCAAATTTTCCTTCAGGGGCACACTCAACATTTTAGCTAAAATATTCATTTTGCTTATGTTTAATAAAAACAATTTCAGTTTTCTGTAAAGGCCTAGTAATATCTCTAATTTAGAATCAATATTTATTGTATGTATGTATGTATGTATGTATGTATTTATTTATTTATTTATTTATTTATTTATTTATTTATTTATTTGATTTGTCAATTGCTTACAAGATAATAAGTACAAGGATAAACATAGTTATGAATACATGAAATGAATACATATAAGAAAAATAAAAGAAACAATAGGACAGGGATGGTAGGCACGTTGGTGTGCTTATGCACGCCCCCTACAGACCGCTTAGGAAAGGGGTGAGGTCAATAGTAGACAGTCTAAGGTTAAAGTTTTTGGGATTTGGGGAAGAAACCGGAGAGTCAGGTAGAGTATTCCAGACATTGACCACTCTGTTGCTGAAGTTGTATTTCCTGCAATCAAGTTTGGTGCAGTTAACCTTGAGTTTGTATCTATTGTGTGCTCTTGTATTGTTATGGTTGAAGCTGAAGTATTCATTGACTGGTAGGACATTGCAATGTATGATTTTATATACTATACTTAGATCAGACCGATCTAATATATTCTATATGTGATATAATATATGTGATATAATATAAATAATATAATATATGTGATATAATATATTCTATATGTGATATAACTTTGTTCATGCCTTAGGCAGTTTAGCTCTTTTCCTCCTTTTTAATTTCAATTAAAAATGTTATTTCAGGAGTGTTTGTGTGACACTGTTTGAGTCTGAACTCCTCCGGAGTTCTTGCTGCTACTATCTTTTCCTCTGTCCCTAAAAGACAATTCAGTTGATATCTTGCTGTTTATAGAATTCAGTTTTGTTACATTATACAGCTGTGCAGATCAGTAACAACCCATTTTAAAGCAGAGCTTCATTTTGAAAAAGTGAGTCATTTTGATTTGTTTCAATGACCACTATGATCCAGATTTTTTAAAAAAGATGTAAATGTAATTTGCATACATTTGTTAAAAAAGGCTCTGTATTGTCCAGAATAAAACAATACAACTGTTTGATTTGTAACTCAAGTTGAGTTGCAACTTTTCATTTCAGAAATTTAGCACTTTGCTTCAAAAGTTGCATTGGTTGAAGATTTATTGAACAGAAGTGATTTCAAATTTTACAAAGCCATATTACATATTTTCCCCCATTCAGTTGTGTCCAATTCTCATATAATGCCTTCACAAGTCCCTGAGATTTTCCTGGCAAGGCTTTTCAGAAGTGTTTTGCCATTCCCTCCTTTTTAGCATGGAGAAAAGTGACTAGCCCAAGACCCAGCTGGCTTAATGCCTAAGGCAGGGGCAAAACTCATGGTCTACTTAACTACTATACCAAACTGCCTCTCATCATATTACATTACCATTAATTAATTTATCTCAAGGATATACAATTTGGTACGTCCAGTTATTTTAGACTTAGTTCCATTCATCTAACAATAATAATCAATAATGCTAATTATGGGGGTTGTGGTACAACCTTTAGAAGATAACCATCCTTGTGTTAAGTTAGTGCTATTAGGAAAGCTCCAATTTAGCTGTATTAATAAAGGAAGTGAAGCATATGAAATTCTTTCAAGCTATGTGGGAACAATGAGATGAAATAGAAAGGAGGGAGGGAAACAAAGAAGTGCATCTGACAGATAACTAAGCATGTCAGAGTGTCTGTACCTGATGCAGAGCAATCAATCACAAGGAAGTACCTTATTTTTATTACTTTTATTTTTGTACAGCTTCTTCATATGACATGGCTTTTCTCAGGGGTCCCTTTTGTGGGATGTCACTATTGTTGAAGCTAGGAATTTGTTAATACAATTGGGCTAACATGCTTGAAGTCTAATAAGAATTACTTGCTAGTAATTTGTGAAAATTGCTCACAGCTTTGTCACTGCTTTCGTATCGACTGGGGACCATAAACTTCACCATTTCTTTAGTGTTTCTTATGAAGGTTATGGTTTATTTTTCCTGTTGTGTTGCTGCAAAGAATGATCCTGCATTCTAGGTCTGAAGAAAAGTGACAGGGGGAAAAAATGACACCAGATTTCAAATTACTCATCTATTCCTATTTCTATAGTAAAAGATTTCTAAATGGAGCGATAAGGAAGCTAAGTTTTCAGTTCAGTTTGGTTTTGGCTGGCGTACTCATCACAACTCCATTAGCAGTAGGCTATCCAAATATGCCTCTGGGTAAACTGCAAGTATCAGATATTCATTATACGTCCAAAAACTCTGCTGTGGAAATAGTATTACAGTAATGTTATTGCATTGCCTGTTTGTAGCTCTTCAAACTTTGGTAGCAGTGGGAATAGTTTTCACTCTGGAAATCCAAGAATAGAACATGTCTAGAAAATAAAGCAACACCAGTGACATCACTAAAGATAGAAACATGCACTTTTGAAACTTTACTTTTGAAAGTGTCTAAAAATGATAATTAAATATCACTAGTTATTTTGAATTAAATCCAGCATCTGTGTGAGAATCATGTATCACATCACTGGATAACCAAATGTCCTGAAGGGTACATTAAGTAATGGACAGAATTTATTCAAAATGCATGTAAGGTACTTGTAAGATATGTGATTATCTGCTCATATATGCTTTACAAGGTATCAATTGATATTCTCTCTGAGCAGGTATATTTTCCAGCGGACCTTGCCATAGTGTGGAAATAATGCTAGGAAGAAGAAGAGGTATATTTTCCAATTAAAGAAGCATTAGCCTTCATAGATGGTTTGCTATGAAATAAAAAGGCCCATTTTCTAAACTAATGCTACATAGTAAACAGAAGTGGAAAGGAACTATAATAACTTTATAATCTGTGGACTTCAACTCCCAGAAATTCTGAGCCAGCCAAGTTTAGGAATTCTGGGAGTTGAAGTCCACTGGTCATAAAGTTGCCATAGTTGTTCATCCCTGCAACAGATAGTAGCACCAGATGAGAAAATTCAGTTTGCATATGAAGTGGTCAACCATTTTGGTCTTTCCCTAATTCTGATGATTAGTATATTGCTTTCTTTTTTGTTTTTGAAGAATTTTAATGTTAGATTTATATCCTGGGCCTTTTATCTCTCTATTTTGGATTCCCATTGTCTCACTGCACAGCATAAAAGCAAACAGCTGCCACTTTTCACAATGCTATGCAGAATTTCACCAAACAAGATATTTCACAAAAGAGGGTCTGAAATGAACTCCAGTGGTGCTTTGCATTTTCCATAGTTTTATATTTCAAAAGGAAGCATAGTTTAGGGGAAAAGTTGCCACAAGCATTCAGAGTTTGATGCTTAGTGGTAGAGCTCCAGTACCATCAGAACATGAAAACAACAAAAACCATTTAATAAAGCCTTGAGTGCATCTTTGATTAATCTTTTACTTACTACTTCGATTGTTTATAGGTTTACATATTGTCCTTTAGCTACAGCGCTATAAGAACTTTTCCCTTTATTCCTGATGTAAAATAAACATAATCCCAGAATAGAAAGTGAAAAACAAAAATAAGGTGAAATTCAGGTGCACCCTTTGAGAAGCTTTTAAAGAAGACAATATAATTAATTCTCTCACTGGGTGGATATAAGAGAGACCAGATCCTGTGGGATCTCTGAGTCCATTAGAATTTTAAAGTGGCAGCATTGGTATTGCCTCAGTAAAGCTTCTGGCTGTGTCCCCAGTGAACGTACTAGATATAAAAAGAAAATAATAGACTCCCACTGTGTCATGGCAGTACATTGCCTAAGGACCTTGAGGATCGATTCGAATAAACCTAAAGGGCTATATCACAGCGAAACTTTAATTACCTATTCACAGGTTTATACAGCTGGGACTCCATGTGTACATGGGTAATGGAGGCAAAAACTGACCCATTTTAAAGCAATCAATGAAGCAAAAGTTTTTAAAGACTCAAGACAGTGACTTTGGGACTTCCCTGCTGAATATACAAAAGCTTCAAGGTAGAGGTAGAAGTAGAATGCTGTTTCCCCCCAATATATATTTAAAACCAGGCATTCAATGGATATATCCATCAGTCCCAGTTGTGAAGAGAGACATGTTAATATTACAAAAAGTTACCTGGCTGTAA
This sequence comes from Naja naja, assembly GCA_009733165.1. NCBI lineage: Eukaryota > Metazoa > Chordata > Lepidosauria > Squamata > Elapidae > Naja > Naja naja. The sequence goes on from CM019151.1 coordinate 165,516,151, forward strand.
GAGCCTGCCTGGGTACAAAAGACAAACAACTTGTACCACAGACATACAGATGAGCAGCTTGCACCACAAGGCAGAAACGAGTTCCAAATATAAAAACCCATTTTTGATCCTGCAAATCCATGCAATAGAATAATATTAAATAATTTAAAATGGTGATTCAAGTTTCCTTAAGAACTGTGGTGCCGCAGTGGTTAGAATGCAATATTGCAGGCTAATTCTGCCAACTGCCAGCAGTTCGATCTTGAATGACTCAAGGTTGACACAGCTTTCCATCTTTCCAAGGACAATAAAATGAATACCCAGATTATTGAGGGCAATAAGATGACTCTATAAATCACTTAGGACTGTAAAGCACTATAAAGCAGTGTATAAATCTAAGTGCTATTGCTATTCCTTAAGACAGCTTGCTTTTCTTTACTAATCTCCTGCAATTGACAGCCATAGAAGGAGCTGGTTCTATTTGTTTATGGAACTTGAAAGTGATAGTCAACAAGCTGGCAGGCATTTCACTTTAATTAAAGATGCACCTCAAAATGTTTTTGCATTTAGTTATCATTGTACACAGTCCCTCAAGAGAAAAAATTATTTAGGAGCAATAACAGTTTTATACTTTGCAAATTTTCTAGTCCAGGATTTCTCAACCTTAGCAACTTTAAGATATGTAGGCTACAATTCACAAAATTCCCATCTGGCTGGAGAATTCTGGGAGTTGAATTCCACATACATTGCTAAAGTTGACAAGCACTGACGTAATCAAGAGTATCCAGCAGTGGGATCCTACCTGTTCCACCACCAATTTGGTGATCACACACACGCATCTAACATGCAGCTTTCCACATACCAGCTGAGGCCTGCAGTGCCAATCAGCTGAGAGGATAAAGAAAAGAAAAGCACAGGGGTGGGTGAGAGGGCTGATCCTGCGCTTTTCTCTTCTTTCTCTTCTCAGCTGATCATCGGAGGCTTTTTTTACTACCAGTTCAGCTGAACCAATAGCATACCACCACTAACTCAATCCAGACATACAGACAATTATTGATATTTATACAACCACTCCTTTTTGGAGAAAGCAGTTAGTCTGCAATTGCAGAGGATGGTGAATGAAATTGGGGCTATCTCACTCCAATTTTAGGCCCATGCTCAACATGGGGATGATCTATGGCAGAACCAGGATAAGGTAGTGTAATGTACCTGATATCTGCATGATCTCTAGCCACTATTCAATACCACCTATCTTATAATCAGGGATTTCCTAAGCCATCTCTGAGAGTTCACAGTGGATGGCACTGTATTACCGTGTTTCCCCGAAAATAAGACACTGTCTTATATTTTTTTTGGCTCCCAAAAACACACTAGGTCTTATTTTCAGGGTAGGTCTGGGAGAACGAAGCTGAAGACACCAGCCTGAAGATGACGGATGAGATTTCGTCGAAACGTTGCCAAGGTATTCTCAATCTTACACGGGGCAAGACCCGAATACACCAAGACCTACATACCTTTACCCGTGAAAATCTACGAAAACAATATATATATATATATATATATATATATATATATATATATATATATATTAATGAAAAAAACACTTACCATATTCATGTAGAACAATGTACATTTATTCATGTACGAAACCACGAACAAATCGCATACCGTGTTTCCTCTAACATAACACTCTCTTATATTTTTTTGGGCTCCCAAAAACACACTAGGTCTTATTTTCGGGGTAGGTCTGGGAGAACGAAGCTGAAGACACCAGCCTGAAGATGACGGATGAGATTTCGTCGAAACGTTGCCAAGGTATTCTCAATCTTACACGGACAAGACCGAATACACCAAGACCTACATACCTTTACCCGTGAAAATCTCGAAAACAAATATATATATATATATATATATATATATATATATATATATATATATATATTAATGAAAAAAACACTTACCATATTCATGTAGAACAATGTACATTTATTCATGTACGAAACCACGAACAAATCGCATACCGTGTTTCCTCTAACATAACACTCTCTTATATTTTTTTGGGCTCCCAAAAACACACTAGGTCTTATTTTCGGGGTAGGTCTTATTTTTGGGGTAGGTCTTATTTTTGGGGTAGGTCTTATTTTCGGGGAAACACGGTATTATTTTCCATCTTCCTAAGCCCCTTCATTGGGTGGTACTGAAATCTCAATGATTTCTTTACACCTATTCAACATGCACAAGAGGCCACTGTGTGATATTATGGAATCAGGTTTCATCAATATACATTTTGATTCCTAGCTGAATATGTGATGTGGTACATGTGCTTACCTGCCACTGGAAATGCCTGGATGTAAACAAACAAATCAGAGAACACTGACACTTGAAGAGTTTTTCATTTCTGCAGAGACATCTATTTTTGGCTTTAGATAGGTTGTCCTACACCAGATGGCTGCCTGGATATCTATCCTCTGGTGTCCTCTAGGCTTAAAATGGCTGACATTTTCTTTCTGCATTAGACAACCTGGACTCATTTGGAGTTAGAATGCCGTGGTTCATAGGATTTTAATTTTGTTCAGAAAACCAGTAATCCAAGGGAGGGGGAAGTGTTGCCTCTATTTATCCACTTTTCCCACGTAATTGATATGTTTCTCAGAATTTACTCAGAGATAATGCTGTCAAAAATTACATCTGCAGCCTAGTAAAGGTAACAGAATCTATGGGATGTTAATCTTCCCTGGATGGCTAACAAATAATGTACATGAAGATGTCAATCAGAATAGAGCTGGAAGAGACCTTAGAAGTTTTCTGGTCTAAACTCCTGCAGAAACCTGAATAGATAATAATAGAGATAGATAGATAGATAGATAGATAGATAGATAGATAGATAGATAGATAGATAGATAGATAGACAGATGATAGATAGATATAGTTATCTATATATAAATAGATAAAGATCAAATAGATGTCATGAGAATCCAACAACTAATGTTGATTTAAAATATATATTGTAAAGTACCATTCACAAATATTATAATGCTGTAGGTTTGGAAGGAGTTAACAGTAAGTTTATACTCTTCAGATATTCTTTTTTTTACCTTTGTAAATTAGGCAGAGGGTTTTTTAATTGAAAAGACCTTCAGGGCTCCTGCTGGGTATTTTAATATTTCATTGTATAAATGATGTATCATCATCTATATCCACAATGCTGACATTTAGAGCATGCTCCCCCTTCACTGTATTTTTTTTAAATTAAATCCTATCTTTTAATGAATGGTGGTTAAATATGTCTGAAACAGCCTTGAAAATAGGCCCACAGAGGGTAGCATTTTTAAAATAATGCCTGAAGTTTTATAGTATATTATTCCAGCCTGTAATTTTTTCCCTCCACTGGCTTCTAATTAATTTACCAGCTATTTCTGTGTGCTGGTGTTTATATATAAAATATTGAAGTTACAATATCTTCTCATCTTTCATCACCGAGAGCCACAATATTTGGTCCTAAATCTACATATTACCTCCTGAAAGCTTTAGGTGCGGACCTCAACCTCTTCCAAAAGTTGCCTCTTAATTAATTTTTAATGTGGCAAAAGGGACAGTTAATTAATTTCACAGAAAAGGCAATTAATTGAGTGAATCAATCACGCATTGATATTTAAATGAAATAAATCAATTTTTGTTTTTTACCCACTACCATTTTAGATTCTTAGGTTAGCATTTAAAGGCCAGGATGAACCAAGCCTCTCCTTCCATCTATTCTTGGAAAGTATTCCTGAGAAGTGAAGAATGTCAAAAATATATGCTAAGAATATATATCCTCATCAAGGTCTCTCATGGCTTGGAGGCAGGGGTGGGATTCAAATTTCTTAACAACTGGTTCTATGGGCGTGGCTTAATTTGTGGGTGTGGCTTGCTGGCTGGGTGTGGCTTGGTGGTCATGTAATCTTATGGGCATGACCAATTCAATGTCATTCACGTCCTAGCCATTCCTTGTCACACCCAGCCTCAACTTTATAGTTCTGTAAAAATGTTGTTCACCATTTTTTGACTTTATTTTCTACGTACTAGAAATGTAGTTTCATGGACCACTGAAAGGAGGAAATGGTTCACATGCTTTGCTCAAATGTGTGATAGGCAACAGGCTTTTAAGGGGCTGTCAGAAAGAGTGGGGGGGCAATGTATTTTCCAAAGCACCAGAAGGCAAACAAGAAGCAAGGGATGGAAACTGAACAAAGAGAGAAGCAAACTAAGACTAAGGAGAAACTTCCTGATAGTGAGAACAATTAACCAGTGGAACTACTTGCCACGAGAAGTTCTGGGTGCTCCAATACTGAAGGTTTTTCTCTGAAATGGTATAGGGTTCCCCAGGGATGGGATCCGACTGGTATAACTACCGGTTCTGTCACTCTGCATCATGCATGAATGCGTGTGCGAGTCGCATCAGTTGCATGAGTGCAATTTACGACCTGCATGCAAGTGTGCAGAGGTTGGAAAATCCCTTTTTTCCTGCTTTTTCAACCACAGCTGTGTCGCACAAAGCAGCTGCAGTTGAAAACGCAGGAAATAAAGGTCAGGTAAGAGCCCAGGTGGGCGGGGGGGGGGCAAAACAGCAGCAAACATAGAACTGGTTCTATGTATGCTCTCTGTTTGCTGCTCTTCAGAGCAACCGGTTCTACAGAAGTGGACAGAACTGGTAGAATCCCACCCCTGGGTTCCCCCCAAGGTCCCTTCTAAGTGTTATTCTGTTATTCTGACACCTTTCCCAGAACCTCTACTCGTAGTTTGGCATCCTCAGTTTTCCTGCGTGAGTTGGACTAGAAGATCTCCATAGTCCCTTTCAACTCTGTTAAACACACATGTATTTATGCCCTGGACTATAGACATGTAAACCCTGAAAAATATCTGGGCAAAAGAAAGGCAGCAAAATCACTCTAGATGTAGGGACAGTGCAAAATATTAATATATGATTAAAAATGGTACAATTAAAAATAATAGCACAGAGTTTCCTCTCCCCGCCCTTGCCTGTCTATTTCTTTTTTCTTTATTTCTTTCTTCCTATTTTTCTTTCTTTCTTTCCTTCCTTCCTTCCTCCCTCCCTCCCTCCCTCCTTCCTTCCTTCCTTCCTTTCTTTCTTTTTCTTTCTCTTTCTCTCCCTTCCTTTCTCTTTCTTTCTTTCTCTCCCTCTTTATTTTTTGCTCTTTCTCTCTCCCTTCCTTCCTTCCTTTCTTTCTCTCTCTCTTTCTTTGTTTCTCTCACTTCCTCTTTCTTTCTTGCTCTTTCTTCTCTCTCTCTTTCTCTCTCACTCTCTCACAAACACTTATTCACACACACACAGTCCCTTCTAACCCTGCAATTCTATGATTCTGTAAGGATCTCCTGCTGGAGCAGGGGATTAGACTAGAAATTGACCTCTGAGATCCCTTCCAGCCCTAGATTGCTATGCTCTTTTCAGAGTCTTCTGAAACCAGGGTTTGTGTCCTTCCTTCCTCTCCTTATTTTCTCCCTCCCTCCCTCTCTCTGTCTATCCATCCATTCATATATCTCATTCACTTTCTCCTCCCTCCCTCTCTTTCTTTCTTTTTCTTTCTTTGTCCCTTCCTTCCATCTCTCCCTTTCTTTTTCTATCTCTTTTCTTCCTTTCGCTTCCTTTCTCTTTTTTCTTTCTTTCTCTTTTTCTTTCTTCTCTCTCTTTCTCCCTCTCTCTCTTTCCCCACCTCTCTCTCTGTGTCTCTCTATGGCTCTCTCCCTCCCATCTCTCTCTCTCTGTGTCTCTCTCTCTGCCCCTCTTCCTATCTTCCCCACTCTCTTCCCCTGTCTCTGTGTCTGTCTGTGTATGTGTGTATGTCTCCCTCAAAGTCGCGGCTGGGCCAAGCCAGCAAGCTCTCCTTGGCACTCTTCGCTACTTCTTTCATTTCTTCATTTTGGAATCCAGACTGGCTCAACAATGATTGCCAGCCATGGTGGAAGTGTCCCTTTGGGTTACCCTCCTCCTCCTGTTGTAACCAGTGGCTGTGGTGGGGCAGGGGGGGTTGCACACATGCGGACTGCTCCTCAAGCAAGCAGCCACCTTCCCCGTGCCCAGTTTTTCTGTGCTTTGGCACTCGCTTGAGGAGCATCCCTGCACATGTGCAACCCCCCCCCACCCCACCACAGCCACTGGTCATGACAGGAGAAGGAGGAGAAGGGTCGCCCAAAGGGACACTTCCACTGCGGCTGGCAATCGATGTTGAGCCAGTCTGGATTACAAAACAAAGAAATGAAAGAAGTAGCAAAGAGCGCCAAGGAGAGCTTGCTGGTTTGGCCCAGTTGCAGCTTTGAGGGAGAGAGAGACACAGAGAGAAAGAGAAGAAAGAAGAGAGAGGAGGAGAGAGAGGTGGCAGTGCATCCTGGAAATGCGCAAGTCATGGGAAATTTCCTTGGGCAGCTTTGGCAGCAATGGCAGCAGAGCACACCAGGTTGTTCTCCTGGCCAGATCCAGCAGCACCAGGGGGAGAAGGAGAACATTGCCTTCTCTCCCAGGCAGCACAGCCATGGCCCCAAGGCTTCTTTGTGGCTGGGGGAGAAAGGGACCATTCCCTTCTCTCCCGGGTAGCATGGCCATGGCCTTTCAGTGGGGAGGGACAGCTAACTAGCTAGGTCATGGCAAAGCAATCCAGGCAAGCCTGGGGATGGGAGGAGGGACAGCGCAACAGCCTAGGCTGGCCCAGGAGTTGACTCGACTGGGGCTTGCTTGTAGGCTCACTCACCCAGGGAGATCAGGGCCATGGTGAAAAACAGGCAGAATGGCAGGCGAAGGCAGGTGGAAAGCACGTTAGCAATGGCGGTTGAGATGAGGAATAACTGGGTGGGGTGGGGCGAGGGGGCAGGCAGGAAGGGGCGGGGCCAGCCAGGGCACGATTTATTGGTTTCTGAACTCTGCAGAATCATAACAACCAGTTCTACTGAACTGGTCCGAGCCGGTAGAATTCCACCCCTGCTTGGAGGCACTTTATCTTGGGCAGCAGCAATGCAGGAAAATTGTCAGCCCCAAACCCAGAGATGATTCTAGGCAGGAAAGCCGGTGTGGCTTGGCATGAACAGTGAGACAGAGTCCAAGTTCTCTCTCTAAGTTACACAATTATTCAGATCTGGACAAAGATGTGTCTTTCCATAAGGCTGAAAGAACTTCAAATGCATTTTGAAACAAGCATACATAGGTTTCACTTAACATAACAGGAAACACAGCTCATGGTAGATAAGATACAGAAGTTATAAACATAGTAATGTTGATTTAAAATACTTATTGTAAGAACCATTTACAAATATTATGCTGTGGGTTTGGAAGGAGTTGTGCACATATTCTATGGTAATGAACACATGTTCATCTTTAAACTTGTGGTTTCTTTATCATGGTTTCCACAAATCTGAAAAAGCCTGCTAAGGCTTGCCTCTTATTTCTGTCATTTCAATATAGGAATCATTAAATAAATCATCAGAGTTATCAGAATCTTGATCAGCAGTGACACAGCAAAGTCCAGTTGAGTTCAGTCCTTTTCTTGCTTGTACCTAATGGACAGAACCTTGCCAAACTAAGGCTATAACTTAGTTATATCCTGAGAGATTGTAGGGAGTGGCTATGCTGTACCTCTTAGTCACTTCCCTACCCTTTTGGGGACTGTAGTCTCTTAATCTGGGAAAGTCCTTTTTTGGCCCAAAGCTTTTTGAGAAAGTGACCAAAACTCCCCTTCACTTCTGTTCCAGATAGACATTCCATCACAAATTACTGGGTGTAGATGATCACTTCAGTGACACTGACAAAGGTGTGAGAGAAGGCAATGGTAAACCAGTTTTGTATTTTTACCAAGAAAATAATATCCATAGAAAATATAAAATGATTAACAGAATCATGTTAGATGATGGGGCTCCTCAGGACAGATGTCACTCAACATGTACTGAGACATAGTTGAGGATTTGGAGTACTAATGGCATTTATGATGTGGCTTGATTAAAGCTTTTCTAGTTTCTAATGTTGCCATGCAGGAACAGAAGAGCTAAAGCTACAAAGGCAGAATTACAAAACAGAACTTGGTATGTAAGTGGTATGAACATAGGAAAGCACAACACCATAGAACATCAAATAAATCATTGTGATGTTAGGCTTCAGCAAATTGAGATTGATTGGGATTGGATGTTTTCTGTCAGAATATTACACACTTATTACTCCAGACACAAAACACACACACACACACACACACACTGATATTGCTTTTATTGTTAGGAAGAGTATAGCAAGAAACTTGGGCTACAATGCAATCAATGACAAAGTAATATTAATTATATTTTGTTATAAATCATTGAATATGATGTTCATTCAAGTTTATGCTAGAACCAATGATGCAGAAGATGAGGAGGTTGATAAGCTTGATGGTCAAGTTTAATTTGAAATTGACAGAAAATTATTGTGATTAGAGACTAGAATGCCAATGTTGGAAATATCAAAGAGGAGGATGTAATTGGTTTAGGAAGCCAAAATGGTAAAGGAGAAGGACTTGTCATTTTTTTCCAGTTCAATTATTTCTTCATAGCTAACACTATTTTTAAACAACCAAAACAATGTTTATATAAATGGACAGCATAAGATGGAGATAAATATCTAATTGTCTATACTATGGCTAAAAGGAACTGGAAGAGTTCAATTATAACATCAAAGATTTGCCTGGATAATGACTGCAGAACAGTGACATACTTCTCTTGTGAAAATTCCAAGTTAAATTAAAGAAGAAATCCATATAGTTTCCATGTTATGATCTCAATCAGTTTTAAGGAGAACATCGGAAACTGATTCAAGTCCTGAACCTCACAATTAAAGAACAATGTTCTCTAATGGGAAAAATGACTGCCAAAGATGGAGAAACAAAATAAATAAATAAACTAAATTTGATGACAGAACAAACAGTAGGATTTACTAAGAGAAGAGAAGCTCCCAGGAAGGAAGTGCTGCTTTCCAGAGGGCAAAGAGGCAGTGGAGTTTGGAAAGTTTGGTCAGCAGAAGGAGGGTTGAAACAGGTTTTCCCTAGCTTTTCACAGAATATATCTGTAGCTATGCAAATCATTGTTTTAGTCAGGCAAGATTCTGTCTATAGGTAAAGAACAATAAAATAAACTACTCTTTAAGCCCATATGTCATTCGTGAGTCTTGGGGCCTAACATCATGCTGTTGAGAAGGACTGAAGTAGCAATGAAAGAAACAATGTGAGAAAGTACTTAACCCTTAAGTGCTAGTTGCCATTGGTTGGAGTGGAGTCTCAAATGTGCTCAGAGGAGCCAAGAACAGACTGAAAGTGAGAGAAAAGTCTTGGGCTCAGAAAGGATTTTGATGTAATATAATCCAGAACTATTGAAATCTTGTTGCCTCATGTTAGATAGTGGATCAGCTCTCAAAAATAACTATGATAGCAAATACTATTGTTTGGCTTTGCAGTTTGCACATGTTTTGACGTATGACAGTATTTTACATTCTGCTCAGAGTACTTTTTGATAATGAAAGAATTAAAAAAAACGTGTCTATCAAAGGAGAAAATGGTTCTTTGAATTTAATCAACATTTTCCATACAGTTTTGGGAATTCTCATTCTATCAAACATCAACCCTACTACTAGCACAAATCAAGTTTGTAATAGTATGATAAAAACCACTAGGACTGTGAATACTTTGCAGTAGTTTCCAAAAGATGCTAACTGTGACAATAGCATTTGTCTGCAGTTCCTTGAAGCAGCCGGCCAATTTCAGGAAAAGATATGGGTGCTCTCAAGAGTTACAGACATCTATTGCATTTTAATTCCCATTTACACTGATTGATCTTTTTGAAACTTGATCTGAAGCCTTGCACAAGCTCTAAAAATCCTTGCAGTTACAGTATATGGCTATTCCTCTTCAAATAGCTTTACTGCATGCCTTTGTGTATATATGAATCAGTCACTTTTTAAATTAAATTTTATACTCTAGTTCACCCTTCAGTCAGTTAGCATATATAGAACACTTTGTAAAAACAGTAATTGGATGGGGAATAGAACTAGCATGGTTCCTTAGGCAGAAACTAGAATGAGATTGACTTGGGTCTTTCATTAACTGTTAGGACCAAGAAATGCATTATTGAAACTGAGTTTGGAAATTCAGTTTAATAGAATTTTGGTAGATTAATACTTGAAAATTCAGGAAATTATTTGCAAGGTCAAAATCTCAAGAGAAATCAATGTGTATACATCTGATGAGGACATGGCAAACTGAAGACGTCTGTCACGGTGCAAGCAACCAGATTTACATGTGTAAAGTTCAAGTCAACTACTGTATTATATTCTGCTTATCATCTCCCCAAACTGTCAAGCTTTGTCTAACAACTGAAAGGTTAAGCTCTATGGAGCTTTAGGGGAATCTCTCTTCTGACTGTGCATCAATTAAAGCCTGATTTCCCACTTGAAATATCTGTCTTGCTGGCTGGGTGTTTCCCAGCATCTTCTCTGAAAAAAATAGGGATGACATTACAGCTGAAATTTGCAGCTGGATTTAGGATCCAGACAGAAAAAAAACTCTGGAAAAAGGGATGATTGTGAGGCAACCCTCACACACTCCAGACAGCTGCTTCTTGTAAGTAAAGTTCAGGAATGGAAGTTTTTGCAGTTGGCTCATGAGTCAAGGGGCCAGAGTCAAGAATTACATTACAACATTACACCGATAGTCATAATGCAGTCTTTGATTATTCAAAGTTCAGCTGATCTTCAAAATCATCCTATATTCAACTTACTATTGCTTTTTAATATTGACGATTTTCAGGATAGTACGTTTTTATGTATTTCAATGGATGATTTTTATTCAGTTCACTACAAGACATGTTTTAAGTGTGATCTATCTATATATCTGTCTATCTATCTATCTATCTATCTATCTATCTATCTATCTATCTATCATCTATCTTCAGAAATAACAGCAAAAGAGAGTGTTAGTTGATGTTAGAAAATTTTTTGACTAAAAAATTAATTTATTAATTTATTAATTTGACTTGTATGCTGCCCCCTCGCCAAAAAGGACTCCAAAAAAAGACAGTTTACAAGAAGTACATGGAAAAAAGTATTGACTATGCAAATAGGCTGATGTTGTAATAATTCTAATAAAAAGGTTTATAGATAAATAATAGATCAGAAGAATGACTTGGATAACCTTTTTACATTGTATTTACAAAAATGACTTTTTAAAGACTGGTAGAGTGATTTTCATATTTTTTTATATTAGACTTACAATAGGGATTTGTTAAGGTTATGAAAAAACAAAGAGAAAATGCAAAGTGTCTGGACATTATTTGAAGGGACTAAAGATTAAAATTATTCAGAAAAGGGGAATGAATATAAAATTTGTTTATTTGATCAAGGTTAAAATAGATTGGTTGTTATTTCTAGAAAATTTAAATGTTTTGACCAGCACTAGATGATGATGTTTTAAGGTTTTCTTTAAGTAATCAAATAATAAGCCCACTTAAGGTTTTTTTGTTGCAAGGAACATTCATTGCTTTGATACTACATTATAAAGTAGAAAAATAATAATTTAAATGGAGACAAACGATCAAGCATTGTTCAAAGTTCTTAATTTCAGTAGAATAATATTTACCTAATCTTTACTCTGAAACCAATATTATTTAAAATGAGGAATGACTCTTAATACACATTCTGTTATAGTTTTTTCTACATACTTTAGCCGTTCATTATGCAAGAAGCTATGTGAAAAATTTGTATGGAAAAGTGATGGAAAGAGAATATGATCTGCAAGTAAAATGTGACCAGAACGTGCTTTCTTAACTGTTAACTGTTTCCTAGTTGTTAATGTCACATTTGACTTTAAATGTGACATTCCTTTAAAATTACTTTGTTTCCCTTCCCAAAGACAAAGATTTTTCAGTAAGCCTTCCTTCCTTCCTTCCTTCCTTCCTTCCTTCCTTCCTTCCTTCCTTCCTTCCTTCCTTCCTTCCTTCTTTCCTTCCTTCCTTCCTTCCCTCCTTCCTTCCTTCCTTCCTCCCTCCCTCCCTCCCTCGTTCCCTCGTTCCCTCACTCACTTCCTTTATGCTATCAAAATATTCTTGAATATGTTTGAAAAAAATTACAATATCTCAGATGCTTTAGGCAAAAACTACCATGATCTTCCAAAAATTGTTGTCTTCTAAGTAATCAAGCAGTATCCTTTTTCTTGGTACATTAAAATCCTTTGTTCTGCACAGTATCCCAGGGGTAATACTTTATGAAAACTGATGGCAAAGAATGTCTGCTTTCCAGATCATCAAATTCTTACTGTATGATTAATATGCACTTTTAGGCATACTCAGGGATATGTCAAACCTTTCACCTTTCTGAATGAAAATATTATGCAGTACAAAACTGGCAATTTTTATATCATAAATTTTTGCTTAATGTAATATTCAGTATCCACTTTTTTGGAACTGGCAAGAGGAAGATTTATTTCCTTCACTCAAGTATTAGACTTTCTTCTCTGGCTTTTTTTTTCTTCAGATAGCCACATCACGTCTGCATTCCCATCATTTTCCAAAGGAAATTTCTTTATCTTAACTTTGATGTGAGGTGTTTGTTTATGGTGTGTGTGTGTGTGTGTGTGTGTGTGTGCGCGCGCGTGTATGAGAGAGAGGGAGGGAGGGAGAGGGAAGGGGAGGGAAGGGGAAGAGAAGAGAAGAGAAGCTAATTCTCCTGACCTTTGTGATAGGTGATGGTTTATTGAGATAGGTGATGGTTACAGAATCTTGTTACCCATCTTTTCTCTTCTTTCTTGTACCCCAGGGTCTTTGTACAGTACCACGCCTGGTCTTAACACATACTTCTTCTGAATCTACTGTTGCCTTTACAACTTCTGGATACCTTGTCCAATATCACATCCATGGCTCCCTACATATAAAGATTCTCTCTCTCTCTCTCTCTCTCTCTCTCTCTCTCTCTCTCTCTCTCTCTCTCTCTCTCTCTCTCTCACACACACACACACACACACACACACACACACACACACACAAACAACACACAAATATATGAGAGAGAAAAAGTTATGCTAGATACATACAGACACTGATAAAAAATGAGAGAAATGGTTATGCCATTTTGTAGTTATTACAAATCTGTGAGAAAAATATTTTCCCTTTTCAGTAGAATTCTTAAAGTTACAAGTATCTGTCTTCTTTTAGACACTTGCTGAAGAAATAGAACTTTTGGTAACATAGATAAAGGTAAGGAAGGGGAAAAGGAGAATCAGGAAACTAGTGTGGTGCAGTGGTTAGAAAGCAGTCTAGCAGGCTAACTCTGCCCACTGCCAACAGTGGACTGAGCCATCCATCTTTCCTTACTTCTTTGGCTTAAGTGCTTTTAAAGGCCTAAAAGTGGGACTAGCTTTACTTTATTTATACTTACCTCTTTCAGAATCAGAATCAGAATAGAGCTGGAAGGGACCTTGGAGGTCTTCTAGTCCAGCCCCCTGCTTAAGCAGGAGATCCTATGCCATTTCCAACAAGTGACTGTCCAGCCTTTTCTTAAAAACCTCCAGTGATGAAGCACCCACAATGTCTGAAGGCAAGCTTTTCCACTGTCATGGTACTCTTCTGCCAAGTTACTTCTGCAGCTATTATCTTTTTCTAATGTTTTCTCAGTCTATTCTGTGCATCTCAGAGGACATTCAAAACCTTGTTATAAGCAATGCAATAATTGTATGTTTGAAGAGGGAATATATGAGCGTATATGTCTGTAAGCGCTTGCAGTTTTTATTTGGTTTTCATTATCTGATGGCAGAAACATGAGATTCCTGTCTTAATGTGATTATTTTTTAATTAGAGCAATAAATAACTCTTCAAATTGCCATTCTAAAGTTCTAAGAAGCGCACACTCTTAAATAAGTCTTTCAGTAAAAGTGCATGTATATGTGCATACAAAAAAGCAGCCTACTTCTCCTACGTTCAGTTCTGTTTCAAAAGATTCATATTGCAAAGAGTCAGAAGAAAAGAAAGACTCCAGAAAGGTCATTTAACTCAATCTTTTTGAAAAGAGGTTAAAATGAATGGCTACATTCCAATTATATGAGATGGTTTCAATTCCTTTTTTTTTTAACTGCAAGGCATTTCCTGATGCACGCCTATCTTTAGAATTCTAGTTACCTGCACTACTAACATTATTATAGGATGATTCAGCAAATGTACTTTCTTCTTTATTGATCAGTCATGAGGAAAATCAGAGAGTTGTTCACATTTCAACATTGTTGACAAGAACCAGCACTTCCAAAATTCATTTGGAGAAATCATTGTTGGAGAATATAATTTCATAGTTAGGACTGATTCTGTGGGTATGAATACGAACAGTACTCCGGGACCTTTATACAATATTGTTTCATTTGTGGTTGTATTATAGATAGGATCCCAAAGCTGATATCCAGGAATCAACACCTTAGAAGGTCCCAACTGATATTCTAGAGCACAGGAGCTGGTGACAGTGACAGTGATCTAACTTCAGCATCTGAGCAAACATGACCATGACATAGTCTATTCACTGACTGACAGATGAATGGGAAAAGGAAAGAAAAAGTGTGATAACAATTAGACTTCTCATAAACATAAGCTGACTGGAACTTTGAAAAAGTGCAGGGTATTTGCAGAAGGAAAAAGTAAGAGGGAAATGTGAGTAAATAATGAAATGAGTTTCATGATATCACAAGTTTTCTTGCGTGCTGCATGTATGGGATGGAACTTCATCACAATGTTTTGACAATCTGATTAAACTGTTGGATACTACAAAAACTTCTGAAAAAATCCTTTCACACTGCATGATGATGATATTAATTATAGCCTAATGGGTTTATGTATGATGCCCCCTGTGATAGAAGCAGTCTTTGATAATTCCTAATGCAGCTGAGAGGCAGTGATATTGTTAGACAGATTGGCAATGAACCCAAAACATTTGTTTGTACTGCAGACAATTAAATCATTACCTCCAACCCAGTCCACCCCCAGAAAAATTGAACAGAGAATAACAACTGGGAAAGAACATACCTCAGAACTGCTTTGGGCAATGACCTTGGGGTTGAATTCTAAAATGCCCAAGTGACTCATCAATTCCATTGCATTTCCAATTTCCATTGGAGATGTAGATTCTAGGGTAGGAGTCCTGCTAGGGACTCATTATAGGACAGCTAGCAATGTCATAGGTGTAGTGTTTCAATACAAAATCCCTGTCCTGAAGAAAGTACCCATCTTTGAATCTGATAGTGCCTGCAGTGCCACTGAAATCCATGAAGCCTGAGTAGTTTTCACAGACCTGTGCATAGTCCTCCCCAAAAAACCTGATTCCTGCCAAAACAAACTATATCATCTAGTACAAAAATAATTCTTTGATATCAAGAAAGTATATTAAGACTCGTGGTGCCATCTAGAAGGATCATGTCATTTGGTACAAGTACATATGGAAAGAATGCGGAAAAAGAGCAACAAAGATTATTAGGGGGCTGAAAATTAAAATATATGAAGAATGGTTGCTGGAATTGAATTTGTCTAGTCTAGTGAAAAGAAAAGCCAAGGTTGACATGATACCAGTCTTCCAATATTTGAGGGGCTTCCAATAGAAGAGGGGGTCAAACTATTTCCCAAGGCACTAGAAGATAAGAAAAGAAACAAAGGACGGAAACTTATCAAGAAAAGAAGCAACATAGAACTAAGGAGAAATTTCCTAACAATGAGACCCATTAACCAGTGGAATGGCTTGCCTTCAGAAGTTGTAGGTGCTCCATCACTGAAGGCCTTTTAGAAAACACTCAACAGCCACTTGTCTGGAATGGAATAGGGTCTCCTATTTGAGCAGGGGGTTGTACTAGATTAGAAGATCTCCAAGATCTCTTCAAACTCTGTTATTCTGTTATGTTGTATAAACATCTGCAATTTTAAACAGCTACAAACAGTATGAATGTTTAATCTATGCCAGGTTTATCTCTTTTCTCATTTTAGTTTTGTTATTTTGCAGTGCTCCAAGCCCAAAATAAGTGGGATGATAACCAGTACAGTTTTGGAATTGATTCCAAGGAACAACCCTTCAATCAATCAGGTTCCTTACTGCTGCCAGAAAATTTCACTTTGGCACTTTCTTCTATTATTGTATACATTTGAGCTACCCAAGAGAAGGATGCTTACTGTCCAACTCCTCTCTGACTGAGTCAGTCCTGTAATTTGCCAGTCCTGGATCTTTTTGTCCAAAGTAGACTTACATAATCAAGGTTGCCTATATTTATCTCCCAAGTTAGAACTTTGATGTTAACAACTTTGATGTAACTAGTTAACAACTTTGATGTAACTGAGATGAAGAATTCATATGTGACTATAAACAAGAGGGTACTTAAACCAAACCATCTCAATCTCTTAGTTGTTGGAAATGAGTTTGACATTTGACTCCCATCCTGTCTTCCTGGCCAAAATCAAATTCATCTTACTGTAAATAACGATTTTGGGTCAGGCCTCATATAGAGAATACCATGATAAGTGATGCCCTCCCTGTGATGTCCTGCTGCCTGGATGCGGTGCGGATCTGGATCAGGAGGAACAGGCTTCAACTCAACCCAGCCAAGACTGAGTGGCTGTACATACCGGCATCTCGGATTACTCAGGAGATACCACTATTGTTAATGGGGGAGAGGTGTTGCCCCCCATGAATAGGGCGCATAACCTGGGCGTCCTCCTGGATACACAGCTCAGTCTGGAGGAGCAGGTGGAGGCTATGTCCAGGGGGCATTTGCCCAGGTGTGTCTGGTTCTCCAATTGCGCCCTTACCTGAACTGAGATGCCCTGCGGACAGTCACTCATGCACTCGTCACTTCCCAAATTGACTACTGCAATGCTCTCTACATGGGACTACCCTTGCGGACTACCCGGAGGTTGCAGCTGGTGCAGAATGCGGCCGTGCGGGTTGTGATGGGAGTGCCCTGATACTCCCATGTTACACCCCTTCTGCGTGACCTGCATTGGTTGCCGGTTGCCTTCTGGGTGAGATTCAAGGTCTTAGTAACAACATATAAGTCCTACATGGCTTGGGTCCAGGGTACTTGCGGGAACATCTCCTGCCAGCATCACACTCTGATTGCCCTGTATGGTCCCACAGACAGGGCCTCCTGGGGATACCGTCGGCTAGACATTGTTGGCTGGCAGTGCCCAGGGGTAGGGCCTTCTCTGTGGGGGCACCCACCCTGTGGAATCAACTCCCTGTGGACCTTCGTTTGGCTCTGGATCTCTGCTCCTTCCGCCGTGACTTAAAGACTTGGCTATTTCAGCAGGCTGGCCTGGACTGAACCAAGTAGGGGGGCAGAGGGGGGTTCTTTTTAATAGTTTTAAATTGTTTTTGCTCTTAAATTAGGCTTGTATTGTTTAATCTTTTTAAAATTAATTTATTGTATTGTATTTTTATTCTGTGAGCCACCCTGAGTCCTTAGGGAGAAGGGCGGCATACAAGTCTAAATAATAATAATAATAATAATAATAATAATAATAATTATTATTATTATTATTATTTATTTTATTTTATTGGATTTATATGCCGCCCCATCTCCGAGGGGACTCGGGGCGGCTTACACGCAATATATAAACAATAAATACGTCTTTATCAAATTCAATCCAATTATAAAATCAGTTAAAATATCCTTAAATTAAAATTCCCAACCCTGCTCAGTCCAGGCCAGCCTGCACAAACAGCCAAGTCTTGAGATCACGGTGGAAGAAGAGCAGGTCTGGGGCCAAACGCAGCTCTAGAGGTAGCTTATTCCAAAGGGTGGGCACCCCCACAGAGAAGGCCCTCCCCCGGGGGACTGCCAACTGACATTGTCTGGCCGACTGCACCCCCAGGAGGGCCTGCCTATGGGAGCGTACCAGACGATTGGACCTCGATGCTGGTAGGAGGCGCTCCTGCAAGTACCCCAGACCCGAGCCATTCAGGGCTTTATAGGTTAATACCAGCACCTTGAATCTTACACATCTTACATAATGATCCTTGCTCTGGCTATTTGACTATGCTTTACATCTTCAACTTTAGAAAAACCTCAGTATACAAATACACACAGCCTGCTTTTCTGTTCCTCACTTTCTATGATAGCAACTATGTGTATAACTGCACTTATAACTGCACTTATAACACTTGCCTGACTCCTGCTGTTTTGGCTGGCAACTTGATGAACAAATGAATGTATTCTGTTTTGCACCTTCATTACTGGGATTTTGTCATCTTCCACAATTCTACATGGCTGGACTATAAATGTATATGATACTTTAAATTTTTGAAAATGAATAAACTAGAATTGTGAAATCAATCACTTTCATGCTTTGGTAATAAATGCAGAAATATTTATTTGAAAAGCAGTAGAAGGATACTCAACCTCTTCAACATTTCAACTTAACAATGGTCAGTTTAACTCATGTTGCTCACTTATAATTCATTATACTGTACCTCTGGTATAAGAATATGTAATTCCCAAATTTTTGAGAGTTAATTAAGTTCTTCAAGGATTTTTGAAGCACTAGATGTCTATGGAGATTCTCAGTCATCCCGGTCATGGTTGTCCCAAAGGTGTTTTTCCATGAGCCAACTGGACTTTCTTTGTTTTTCCTTGAAGACGTTTTGCTTTTTATCCAAGAAGCTTCTTCAGTTTAAAGAAGTTTCTTAGATGAGAAATGAATAAGTTATTTCAGTAGCTCTGCCTGGTTTCTAGGTCAATGTGGATATATTTTATTATTTTTCAGATAGGCAATTGTCCATGATAGGCAGACCTGGTTATTTGCACTGTTATGTGCTGAGGCAAAGGGATATATGCAATATAATATGAAGTAGTAGATTTTTAAAATGCTTGCTTGCTTGCTTATTTATTTATTTAATATTATATTATATCCACTCACGCCAAGGGATTCTGAGCTTAGAAGCACAAATTAGCATCTGTTTGCCATACTGTGAACCATCTAAATCCTTCACCACAACCCCACGGTGGAAAATACACAATGCTAGGAAAACATGCTTTGCAGTGTTGCCAAAAGGAGCTTATACTCATGCTGTGTTACAAATGCCTTTTTGAGATTAAATTAAGCAGAGCACTATTTCATTCTATAAAGTTTGAGAACAATACTTTTTTTGATTAATCTCTGAACATCAGAGTCATCCTAGGAGTGATGTGGTGGCCTAGAGGTGGAGCTCTTGCTTCACAATCAGGAGGCTGTGAGTTTGATCCTCGATAGACGCAGATATTTCTCTCTCTGGGCATCATGAGAATATTTCTGCTGAGCAAAACTCCACATTGGCAACAGAAAGGGCATCTGGCCATTAAACACTCTGCTTGTTCCATTCAGTTGTCCAGACTCTACCCCACAAAGGATTATGGGGTCATTAAAAGAAGAAGAAGATGGTGATGATCATGGTCATCCTAATTTCTGAAACTCAATATAAACCTAGATATCACTTTAGACTTTCCTTATTCAATATACAGTAGTTCTGTATTCAGCTTTATGATAAGAGTAAGCATAAACTTCAAACATGAAAACTGATAACTCCCTCACCCAATCTTAAAGGTGTCTGTAGCAGAGTATTCAGCAGCTTCTGACCAGTTCTGGAAAACCGGTAGCAGAAATTTTGAGTAGTTCGGACAACTGGCAAATACCACTTCTGACTGGCCCCACCCACATCTATTCTCTGCCTCCCAAGTCCCAGTGGATCAGCTGGGTCTTCTTTTGTTGCCCTGCACAGGAGAACGGAGCTGGAAAGCAGGTTAGTGGGGTGGGGAGGGAATTTTACAGAATCCTTCCTCTGCTACACCCACCAAGCCATGCCCACCAAGCCAAGCCAAGCCCACCAAATCACGCCCATATAACCAGTAATAATTGTTTTTGAATCCCACCACTGGTCTGTAGGGCAAGTCAAAGAAGTAAAGGCAGAAGCTGTTATGTATGCAGGTTTGAATGTCATTGGTTTAGTTTGAACTGTTCTTGTAAAATGTCAGAAATGATTGGTTTAAAAAGTGCAGGAAAATCCTGCACTCTGATTGGCTGGCAACTGCGGCTGCTGGCTATAAGTAGCAGCCACAGCCCAGCCAAATCGGGTCTGTTATGAGCTGTAGTCACTAATAAACTCTTCACTGAAGCACTCCGTGTCTGACTCTTCATGCAAACTTAACACTGGCGACGAAGGTGGGATCCTTCCTGAAGAGAAGACGACGCGGAAAACAAGCTGAGAGAGATGGCTGCGCTGAACACCCCCCCAGCTCTGTTTGATCCGATGGCAGAAGACTGGGACTCGTATGTGGATTGTTTCCAAATGTATTTGGAGGGAAACGATCTCGCCGACATTTCCGAGAAGCGGAAGAGGGTGGTCTTTCTTACGCACTGCGGTCCGGCAGTTTTCAAGATGGCGAAGGTATTGGCAGGAGCTGCAGACGTGAAGGTAATGGAATGGCCCGACTTAGAAAAGCTGTTAAGAGCCCATTACGCGCCACAAATATTGTGCCTCATTAAGAGACACGAGTTTTACCGTTGCGATCAAGGGGAAAGCGAAAACGTAAATGACTTCATGGCAAGTTTAAGGGACATTGGTGGTGCATGTGAATTTAACAACTTAGAAGAGGCCATGCGCGATCGATTTGTTCTAGGCCTTAAAGACAAGGTATTACAGAGCAAGTTATTAATGAGACCTAAGATCACACTGAAGGAAGCAATAGAAGAGGCCTCTTCAGCAGAAGCCACCAAGTCCTCAGCAGCAGCCATGAAGAAAATTAACAAGGCCTCAAGCCATCCTTATGTGGAAAAGTCCACAACAACTCATTGTGAGCAAATAGATTCTGAGTCAGACTGTAGTGAGGTGGAGGAAGGAATTTATAGACTCAGAATGGAGAGGAAAAAGAAAGACCCGGTGAGAAAGAGGCAAGATTTTTACTGCAGAGGTTGTGAGGGAAGCCACCCCCGCACTGAATGCAAGTTTCTTGATACCATCTGCCTCCATTGTGAAAAAAGAGGTCACCTAGCAAGAGTCTGCAAATCATCCAGAACTCCACCCCACAGAAGAAAGTTTCCTGATAAAGAATTCAAGCCTAACAACTTCAGTGAGAAAATGGGGCGAAGCACAGAAGCAAATGGGAAGAATGAAACTCATCAAACAGTCACCATTGGTCATTCTTCACCCTTAAGAAGCAGAAAAGTACATGTGAAGGTACTAATTGAAGGAAGGCCTTGCCAAATGGAAGTGGACTCAGGCTCCTATTTATCTATGGTGTCATGGGACACTATTCACAGACTACTCCCAAACATTCAGAAGAAACATTTCCAGAAGCAAGCACTGACTCTTAAAGACTACCAAGGGAACAAGATTCCAGTAGTTGGAACAAGAGAATTCAATGTGAAGTTCAAAGGCCACACCAAACGTTTGCTCTTGACCATCGTGGACAAGGATCGCCCAAGCTTGCTGGGACTTGAGTGGTTCAATCCATTAGGCATCGAGGTGACTGGCATCAATCACATGAGCAACACTGAATGGGAGGAGGCCTTGAAGTCTGAGTTTCCAGAGGTCTTCAGCGATGGATTGGGCAAGTATATGGGGACCCCTATCACTTTCAACCTAGATCCCAAGGTTCCCCCAATTCATTTAAAGCCCAGAAGGGTCCCATTTGCCTTAAAGGAAAAAATTGATGCACAACCATTGCAGAACCATTACACAGATTACTGGACAAAAAATCTGGTGGGGTCTGGGGCAGGAAGGAACAATCAGCATTTAACAATATTAAAAGACTAATCACGTCTGATGCTGTACTGATACAGTTCTCTGAGAATTTGACTGTTGTACTGACTTGTGATGCATCCCCTTTTGGAGTGGGGGGGGGGTTGAGCCACAGGCTACCCAGCAGGAGGGAAGCCCCTATTGCATTTTACTCTCACACTTTGACCAAAGCAGAGAGGAATTACAGCCAATTGGACAAGGAAGCATTAGCAATTGTTGCAGCTGTCAAGAAATTGCACGAGTATCTATATGGGAGAACATTTACCATTGTCACAGATCACAAACCTTTGTTAGGCATTGTGGCAGGAGACAAACCTACACCCACTATCCTGTCACCAAGAATGGTGAGGTGGACTGAATTTCTTGCTGCTTATTCATACAAGCTCATCCACAAGCCTGGCAAAGACATTGGCCATGCTGATGCTTTGAGTCACTGCCCACTTCCGTTTCACACTGAGGACTTTGAACCTGAAGCGCACACCTTTTTCCTAGAAACTGTTGCCAAGCTTCCAGTACACGCTGCTGAAATTGCCAGAGAGACTGCCAAAGACACTTTATTGGCTCCTGTTATAGGCTGGATTAAGAAAGGTTGGCCTTTTCAAGATCTACCTCACCTTGCCCAACATTTAAATCCAGGTAAACTGAATTATCTGTATTAAGATGATGTATTTTGTGGGGTAACAGGGTGGTTATTCCTGCAAAACTGCAAAAAGAGGTTTTGGAAATGTTACATGAGGGTCATCCAGGTATTGTCAGGATGAAGGGATTGGCCAGGAGTTATGTATGGTGGCCAGGTATTGACAAAATGGTTGAAAACTGGGTTGCATCTTGTCCCAACTGTCAGGTAGTCAGGCCTGCCCCACCTCTCCCCACACAGGAATGGGAATGTCCTAGGGGCCCATGGTCTAGGATTCACATTGATTTTGCTGGCCCTACCAGAGGGCACACCTTCCTTATTATAGTAGATGCATATTCCAAATGGCTAGAGGTCATCCCTATGGCATCCACCACAACTGATGCTGTCATCAAGCAGCTTAAAAGCTTTTGTAACCCACGGGTTACCTGATGTTCTTGTCTCTGACAATGGCCCTCAATTTACATCCAACCTTTTTGAATTCTATCTAGCACAACAGGGTATCAGACATGCCCTCACTGCCCCTGGGCACCCTTCGGCTAATGGCCGGGCTGAATGAATGGTACGTTTTACCAAGGAAAAGCTTCAGCAATTGCGTCCTGGGGACATCACTGAGAAAGTTGAAAAACTTCTTAGTGTTCAGCACATCACTCCTAACCCATCAACTAACTTATCCCCAGCAGAGTTGTTGATGGGTAGGAAACTTAGGTCTTCCCTTGACCGCCTTCATCCCACTTACGCACCCAACGCACCACTTGATTCCACTAGCAAAGTTCGTACGTTCAGTGTGGGTGATTCTGTTTATGCTAAGAACCTTATGGGTGAACCTTCATGGATTCCTGCTGAAATAACTCAAATCACAGGCCCTCATTCTTACAGGGTGCAAACAGAGGATGGAGTCCTCTGGAGCAGGCACATTGATCATCTTAGATCCAGATTACCTCAGGAACATCGCAATTGTTCCTCTCTAGTTCCCATACCTAATGCCTTTCTAGGGGAGGGGAGGAGCAGGAGGATAATCAGCAAGCAAGAATCAACCCCATGTGTAACGAGCCATTATGACAGGAACCATCCCAAAACCTGTCACAATGCCAAAATCCATCCTTACAAGTGGAAGATTGCACATCACTACCTGACTTGGGTACTGACATTGGGTTGGAGATGGGTTGGGAGGAGACACCAGATTGTAACAATCAAACAGGATCTTCTTTCACTGGAAGCCCAAGTAGGGAAATGTCAACAGACACATTTCCTCTCTCACTGGGTGAGAACATTAAAACTTCTGAACCACGAAGGTCTCAATGTACACGTAAGAGCCCCACCTATTTAAAAGAATACATTAGATAGGTTGGGGTTTGAGTATGGACTGGACCTAGTGGGGAGGGGTGTTATGTATGCAGGTTTGAATGTCATTGGTTTAGTTTGAATTGTTCTTGTAAAATGTCCGAAATGATTGGTTTAAAAAGTGCGGGAAAATCCTGCACTCTGATTGGCTGGCAACTGCGGCTGCTGGCTATAAGTAGCAGCCGCAGCCCAGCCAAGTCGGGTCCATTCGAGCTGTAGTCACTAAATAAACTCTTCACTGAAGCACTCCGCGTCTGACTCTTCATGCAAACTTAACAGAAGCCTCTCCCTTTTGTACATGCATTGCACACACAATGTATGTAAAACAAAAGGGCTGAAGCTTCAATCATATAATTGTGGCTCCAGTTCTGACTTTTTTTGTCCCAGTGATCAGTAGTATAAACAGTTTCTTATGAAGTGATTGAGCTAATCTTTGAATGTATGTTGTTGTTGCATAATTCTGAAATAATTTTCTCTTATGAAATATATCACATCAAATTTATTACAACCCTGACAGCCAGATACAAATAAAATATTTAGTATTACAACCTTCTATAATGAAAAAGCAATACGTGTAATAGAATCTAAAATAATTAAAGTAGTAAAAAAATTCCAAAAGTTTCATAAGGCATTTGCTTTGACCAGATTGGATGCATTGCCCTAAAGTATCTTATTTTGGATGTTTTAAAGGTATTCTATACGCATTCAGTTATGTTCAAGTTCTAATGGTTCAGTAAAACCTGTAAGCTGTATGCTATTATATTGTTCTCTACATAAGGACTCTAGATAGACCCTTATAAATTCTGTCCAGGTAGGAAGTGTGATTTCTATTTAATGTTACTTCTTTCATAATCATTCAATTCTCCAGTTTTATGCTACCATTTGTATAATATGCTACCCTATTACTTAGGCTTGACATTTATTATAATAATATATTATATGGATTTGTTTTAGTATCTTTGCTCTTAATTATTTTTAGATTCTATTGCACTTTTTTTTAAATGAAGTAACGTACTTTAGCTTTAAAATTTTTTAAAAAATGTTTTAGCCATTTTTATCTTCCTTTCAGGCCTTGCAGCTTGCAGCTTAAACAACCCAACAATATTATTTCAAGCTTCATTTAGAATAGCAATAAAAATAAGTTTCTACCAAGGCTTGTATTTAATGCTGGATTCTCTGCAGTAGAAGCTCCCAGAATGTTCTAGACCAGGGGTGTCAAACTCAATTTTATTGAGGGTCCCATCAGGGTTATTTTTGACCTCAGGGGGCCGGGATAGACATGGCAAGGGTGGGTGTGGCCAGTTTGACATTACTCGTGTCAGGGGTGCCTGTGGTGGCCCAAGTGCTCTGCCATACAAAACGGGCACCCAAGCTACATTTTTGGCTATGATGGCCTCCTACAACTTTCTGCAAGCAAAAATGGAGCTCTGTTTTCTCTGGCAAAGGCACCACAGGCCAGTCCTTTGTTATTTCCAGGATGGCCCTGCAGGCCAGATCTAAGCACCCCATGGGCCAGATCCAACCCCCAGGCCTTGACACCCCTGTTCTAGACCTATGCACAGGATACATTCTACAATTTGGTGTTGGCTAGTTTTATTAACAATTACTGACAGTATTCCTTCTAGAAATGGAAGTGTTGATATACCGCAGTGCAAGCATGTTGTAATTTGTCTGTCATTTTTCTCAAAGTTCCTTGGCATCGTCCTCTTTAACTCAGTGGGAGAAACTGATTTTTTTACTTGATTTTGCAAGGCACTCTTCTTACTCTGAGCTTTCCAGTGTAAATTGCAACTGTTCCATCTTTAGAAATTAACTTCAGGATTCATTTTTATTTAAAATGTTCAAGCACTAATAACAGGGGAAATTACTTCTGGTTTCTTTAGAGGAATGTTTATTTTAAATATGAGTTCCAGAACATAATCTTGGTAAAGGTTGAAAATATGACAGTGACTTGTGTACGAGGATGCCATGCCACAGAATGAGATACACAAAATGTTCAATATTATATCATCAGCTAAAATACATATAGGGATTAGAATCTGTGGCATTTTTAATACCACTGAAGAAGATAAAGAGGAATGTTAATGTCAAAAGCGTAGGCAATATCAAAGGCAGAGCAAAGTGTCAAAAGCAGGGCAAAATGTTTTAAAATAGTGGATAACATCTTCAGTATTGATGTTTCAAGAAAAAAAATAGATATCATTTCTATAACTAGGTTTATCTGAATACAACTAGGGATATATTCAGCATTGAAATGTTTTCCTGGATTCTTTTTATGAAATACCTCAAAAATAAATGAATACAGATTCACAAAAGATTCCATAGGGCCAAATAACTCTGCAAACAAACCTGGAGACAGATAAAGAAAAAATGTGGCACACATAATGGGATCAAATGACCGAATCGGATAATTGAAGCTCAATCCACTATCATTAGTAGGTCTACCATTAGAACAATGGGTTCTCCAGTCAGTTTCATTACTTCTGAATAGTAGGCCATATGCATCAGTTCTGCTTCGGTTTGGGATTTCAGATTGTCTGTCATCCAACCAGCCAACTCTGCTTAGCTTTTCAGATCAGAATCAATTGGAAGCTCTGGAACACTAAAATACTTTGTTCTTCTTAGTGTTAACAGAAGAATCTCCTTCACTGACATTAGCATAGTCTGTCACATTGATGTATTATTGTTATAGGTCATGTTGAATGTTATATAAGCAGCAGATGGGATGTATTTTAATACACAAGTTGAACTATCCCTGTAAGGCAGCATTCAAAGAGGAAGAGTTGCACATGTTTCATACTAGATCCATAACTTTTCAGCATCCTAAATTAATATAATGAAGAATGAGTCCTCAAATGAATAAGGGCACAACACTAATTATTCTCTCTTTCATTAATATTAACAGGTAGGTAACTCGATAAGGCAAATTTGATTTCAACAAAATGTAGGAGCATTTCAGTAAACATGGTTCAGGCACAGAAAGATCAGGAACATTGTTCAAGCACTCTGGATAATGAGTGGTTAAATATTAAATAGGTAGAGAGAATCAAATTGCCTTACTGGATAAAGTTAAGGCAGTCAGTGTTATTATTTCTTCTAATGAATTTCTCATATTGAGTTGTAGTTAGAATTATATAAACCAGACAGGTTCCAGTTGGTTTTTCAAGATACATGGCCTTAATTGTGTTAATAGTGAAAACAATTATATTTAGTACTGCAGCATACTAGAAATTGAACAGATAATGCCATTTATTTGTAATTCAAAATTTCAGTGTAGTTCTAGCTTTGCTTTTCCCAACATAGGCAATCTGGTACCTTCTGGTTTCTTTGACTATACTTCTCATAAGCTTCACTTACCAAGGTCAATGGTGTGGGAGTTAATGTTCAAAATGCCTGATACCATCATCCCAACCATTGTTCCTTAACTATTTCAACTGATTACAGATACAGTATATTATTTGGATGTGGAAAGCCTACATGTGAATAATTGAATAATTCTTTTGCTACTACAAAAGGAATTTGTATTTAACTTCTAGAGTGCACAGTGGCTTTTGTGGTTAGGACACTAGGCTGGAGGTTAGCAAGCCTGAATGTGCCATGAATCGGGCGAGCTCTCATTCTTTGTTCCCATTCCTGCCATTGATATAAAAGGAACCCCCAACTGGGTGTACCCAAGCAATGGTGATGTCATTGGCTAATCCTTTCAACTAGGAAGCACCTCAGTGTTTCTAACATGAGTACAAACAAACAAACAAACAAACAAGCAAACAAACAAACCTTCTAGAATGACGAGCATGCATGGATCACAATGATTATCCATAAATCATGGATATTAAATGATTCTATTAAAAATGTATAAAAATATGTATGTTCTTCCTATATGTTTTAAACAAGTCAGAGCTGTGGTGTCACAGTGGTTAGAGTGAAGTATTGCAGGCTAACTCTGCCCACACATTAGAAGTTTGATCCTGATTGGCTCAAGGTTGACTCAGCTTCCATCCTTCCAAGGTCAGTAAAATAAGGACCCAGATTGTTGGAGGCAGTATGCTGACATTTGTAAACCGTTACATTTGTAAAGCACTATGGGTGATATATAAATCTAAGTGCTATTGCTATTGCTATATACTCCTACCTTATATATTAATAATTGCCCAGGTATATGTTGACACTCATTTGGAATATATTTTGTACTTTGTCTTCATGGGTGTTCAGTTACTTAGAAATTTGATTAGAAAGAATTCTTATCATTTCATTTTTGGATGCATCATATAATCAAGCAGGACTTCTGGGTTGAACCACCTGCCAAACTTTAATTAATTTAAACTTTGTATCCCATAGGACCCAAACTACTTCATCTACTTTTTCAATTTTTCTAGGACTTTAATATTTTAGTACAGTGGGTAGGTTCTTATTAGTAAATATTTAGATATGTATAATAAACAGAGGCATATACCCTGACCAATTTCCTATTTGTGTGTAATAAATCAAACACTGGGAAGTAATCATATTATGTTTACCTATTATTACGGTAATGCATGCTAATAAAGGACCTGATCTCTTTTCAGTTGAAGTCACTGGAAAAATAATAATGCTTGTTCATTGGTTGAAAAGTATGTTGCATCTTGGTTTCAAGAATAGAAGCCAGAACATAAATTCTAAAGTGTTTAGAAAGTAAAGACATTACAAACAAAATGAAATATTGGAATTTCTTTTCTTTTCTTTTCACAGTGAGCTATTTTAGTAGATCCATCATGATATGGCTCAACAATGACTGGCTCATATTTGGGTTTGTTCTCACAATCTATTTAACACTATACAAAGACATCATCATAATAAAGGATACGTCTTAAAGACATTGCCTCTGTATCATTTCCCTCCCGCAGCTCAGACAACTTAGAAATGTATTTAATTGTTCTAGTATGAAAGTGATAGTTTGTTTCTTATCCATATGTAATTATTCCTAGGAAAATAACTTATTAAAATAAATATGAGTATCTCAAGCTGTATAGTGCAGATAAATAGGGATATTAAGAGATAAAAATATCTGTGTAGAACTGAAAATAAATGTGAGTTTAAAACTTCAAGACTGATATAGGAAAAGCATTGATTTCACTCAGTTAAACAAAATAGTTGAAAAGTAATAAACACAGCTTAATGGTTATTTTTTCCAGTGATATGGTTAAAAACCAAAAACACTCCTTCAGATAATTTTCGGTTTTTAAATTCCTGATTCCATTTGGGTTTATTAATTTCAGTGAGGCATTGGAATGCAAATGCAATTTTATATATTATTACAGTACACAACCAACAACTAAGATGTTAAGGAATTCCAAATATTATATGCTTCTTATTATATGAAAACAAGCTTTATTCAGCCACAACCAAAATAATATTAATGTTTATTGAATTCCACCCATATCAAAAAGGTTGGTTATCAGCCTTTCAATACTGGAGCTGCAATACATTTGAAAGTTTATTGGAGAAGAGTCCAGAGATATCATTGAAAAAGGAGTGCAAGAATCATTATGAGAATTATTAAGAAAAAATAAAAGACAACTTAGTCATGGGAAAGGAGGGAGCATAATAAAAAAACTGAAGACAACCCAGCCTTGATTCTCTTTAGTGTAAGAAGAAGTTGATAGAAACTCTGGCAGGTTTGAAAATTCTGCTATTATACATTACAACAGTATTACTCAAACTTATCTACTTTAAGATGTTTTGACTTCAACTCCTAGAATGTACTATTCATTTACATGTTTTGGTCACTTTCTTTGATAAAAAAATTGGTCATGTGTTATTACTATGTTTTTCCAAGTTCCTAGGGTAAATTTAAGTTTTAAAATATTAATATATTTTAATTATACTGTCAAAACTTGGAATTTGTCCATTTAAGAAGAGCTTGAAATTATTGGGCTTGGATTATTGCCCAAACTTTCATTATGCAATCCTGGAGGGATATGAACATATTAGATTTCAAAGGTTGGCTTAATTAAATTTGTCCATTTTCAGGCTTGGTATGATTAAGATTCAATAGGATGTTTGAAAACTGCAAGGTCAGTAAAATGAGGTCCCCGATTGTTGTGGGCAATATGAAAATAATGCTTCTACATTGTAAACTACTCAGAGAGTATTGTAAAGCTCTATGGGACGGTATATAACTGAGGGTGGGATTCAAATTCCTTATCAACCGGTTCTGTGGGTGTGGCTAATTTGTGGGTGTGGTTTGATAGTCATGTGACTGGGTGGGTGTGGCTTGTTGACGGCATGGTTTGGTGGTCATATGACAGGGGTAGGCATGGCTAGCTGGCCATGTGACTAGCAAACCAAATATAAGTGGTCCTCGCTTAATGGCCAGTTGCTTAGCAAGTGTTCTAATTTACAACTAACCTCCCTAGAGCTACTTGACCTGTTTTTGGTGTTTTGACAGCCATGTGCACACGTGCACAAACACACACACACACACGTATGATCAGTTGCAACATCCCACACAGTCTTGTGACTGAGGTTTTCTATGTTTTTTGCCAGTTTCCAACAATTCCTTCTGGTTTCCAGTTAAAAATGCCCATTGGGGAAAATTGACTTGTTTAACAACCACAGTGTTTGCTTAATGACCACAAAGTTCACTTAATGACCATGGTGTTTGCCTAACCTGGGGTCTGCAACCTTAAACACTCAAAGAGCCATTTTTCTATTTTATTTTAAACAGGTATCTCTCTATATATATCTCTCTCTCTTTCTTTCTCCCTCTTTCTCATCTCTTTTTCTTTCTCCCTTTTTCTTTCTCTCTCTCATCACTCTGTCTCTCTCTTTTCCTCCCTCCCTGTCTCTCTCTCTCTGTCTTCTCTCTGTCTGTCTTCTCTCTCTTTTTCCCTCCTTCTCTCTGTCTCTTGTCTGTCTTCTCTCTCTCTCTCTCTCTTCCCCCCTCTTTCTCTCTGTTTATTGTGTCTCTCTTTCCCTCTCTCTCTCTCTCTCTGTCTCTCTTTTCCTCCCTCCCTCTGTCTCTCTTTCTCTCTCTGTCCATCCCTGGGGCGGGATATAAGTCACTTTTTTCAGTGCTGTTGTAACTTTAAATGGAGGCTAAACAAATAGTTGTAAGTCAAAGAGTATCTGTATCTGCTTCCAATTTAGCATCTAACTAAATTTCAGCTGCATCTCTGCACCAGGCACATAGGATAATTTCCTTATTCCCAAAATGCAGGAAAATAGCCCAGGCTCACAAGAAGTTGTATTTCTGATGTTTTTCAAGCTTAGCAACTTTAAGACATGTGGATTTCAATTCCCAGAATTCCCCAGGCAGCATGAGACCTGATCATTTGATTACTCCCAAGTCAGTAACATGAAATAATTACCAACTTTAAAGATACTGAGCATTGTATCTGTCAGGCTACAGAACTTTTCCCATTCAATCAACTAGAATGAACTTCTGAAAATGTATCAAAATGTATCAAAAGGAATCCTTTATTAGGATGAGACAATTCATATAGGGATTAAAAGCAGTGTCTAAGGTCTCTCAGACATGCAGAGATAGATAAGGGAGTTTAAAACCCCACCCCTTATCTTGATGTGTATTTAGTAAAACAAAGAACCAACATGTTAATTCCCCCCACCCCCTTTTTAGAACGATCTTTTCCAGAGTTTCCCAGGACACATCTCACTGTGGAATTTTTATGGTTTCTTCATCTCCTGGCTGTCTCTCTCAGAGGTGATAGATTCCGGCCATCTGGGTTTCATCCCTCCATTGTATCATGTGTAGGTTATACAAATTCAATATAAGATTACATATATTCAGGTTACATCAAAAAGGATTTCATTATCAGTCCCCTCTCCCCTTTTCTTCTTTCATTGAAGAAATGACAGATACACGGATCTGACAGTATCTCTGTATGAATTGATTTAGTAAGATCCCATACTTACCACACACCTGTCTCTGCTTGGACAGAACCATCAAGGCATTTCTACTGGATTGCCCCTTGTACCAAGGCTCTGATTTAATATTGCCGCCTCCTCCTCCTCCTCCTCCTCCTCCTCTTCCTTACTAAATGCATGGATTGACCTCAAATGGATTATGTTACCTATTTTCTACTGGGGGATTAATCTATAAAATGTAATATAAACTGCCCCTTCATCACAAGGACACAGCTTTAAAGATATTAAAGTCCCCCCCTCAAGGGATACTTGCCCAGTTCAGTTCCAACAATGCTTCCTGGAACTTCTCTTGAGCTCCTTGGCTTTTATTTTGAAATCCAGCACTCTTGGGCTTCAGTGCTAGATTTTAAAAGGCAAGCAGCTACTCAGTGCTACAAGAAGTGCGGGGAAGCTAATGAATTGGTCAATTAAATAATACTTTTAAACTACTTTCTCTCCCAGCAATCTGGGCTGAAGCAGAATTAAACCATATCTGCTCCTTTGTTTTCTGAATGGATTTTATAGGAAGGAGGTTTAAATTCACACTCACACACCAGCCACTTCCCACTCAATCTACCTCATTTAGGAAGCATGGAGGACGTTGTCAGCAACAGCAAAACTCAATATCTTCCAAATGGGATAGGCGCAGGTGGGTGGGAGGAGAGAAAGGGATTCTTGCTCCAGGCTTAAAGGCCAGCAGCTCCAGCAACATATCTTCAGTCTCATTAGAGTCAAGTGGCTGGGAAGGGAAGGGAAGGAGCCAGCCAGAGGCATGATTTACCGGTTCTCCAAACTGAGCAGAATCATAACATCTGGTTCTACAGAACCAGTGGGAACCGGTAGAGGGTACCCCTGTATATAACTCTAAATGATATTACTATTGGTATAATTTGAATATGGATGAGAGGGCCCATTTGGTATACATCATCAAAATCTTTCTGAGGATGAGGGCATTTCCTTTGTCTAAAGCAAATTTCCTTTTGTGTTTTAGGTTAGTAATTGTGTTTCTTTGGAATCTGTTGGAAATTAATACGTTAGTGAGGGTGTGTATTTCTGTTCTCTTTGTTGGCTAGGCATTTGGTTCTGGAGATGAGGGTCTTGGCTACGGAGTTGATCTGTGCAGGGTGGTGATGGGATTGTGTGTTTAAGTAGCAGTTGGTGTGTGTTTTCTTCCGGTAGTTGGTGTGTCCTAGGGAGCCATTGGGTTTTTTGTAGATTAGGACATCCAGGAAGGGAAGTTGGTTGTTGGCTTCTGTTTCCATGGTAAATTGTATTTTGGGGTGAAGGCTGTTAAGATATGTGAGGAAGTTGTCCAGTATATATATATGTATGTTTTTAAACAACAATTACATTTTTCTGATGAATGGGTTAACATCCAAGAAGCAATAATTGAGACTGTGACCTGCTCTTTCTTGAACAGTTTTAATTGATTCAAATTAAAACTCAAATTCTGGTTCATATAGAAACTCATTTACTCCCAGAAGAAAAACAAAACAAAACTTTCCAGAAAAATGAGATGGAAACAAATTATATTTTTAGCATAGTACAATTGGTAGCATAACATTCCAAACAAAAATTATCAGGAAAAACAGTCAGTGTAAGGTTGGATATCATACTTACAAAGGTAAGAAGACCATGATTATGAGTTCATTTAAAATGGACTGTATTAGTTGCTTATTTGCATCAATAATCATACAACTTAATTTAATTAACCAGGCAAGGTAAAAACCTAAACTTGTAAGATTTTTTTTCTTACTGTATTGTATGAACTAAAGCTTAGAGACAAATATGTATTAGAAGGGCAGGGTCTGAACTTTTTTTACAGGAAGATAAATAAGCTGTCAAAATGTTCATTTTTTTAAAAAAGTGCAATTGTGTGTACTGCCACATATGTACAAAACTTGACTTACTTTGACTTGCTCTTTTGTTTCTTACCTGACAGGCACTCAGTAACACTATTAAAAATGCTTCTTTCCTTTCACTTCCTTCAATGCTATTAATAAAGAGGAACCATTTCCAAAATTCCCAACTGGTCTGAATGTAAATTCAGCTAATTATACATTAATTGACAAGGCTGTAAAAGGACACACTAGAGAGACAATCACTTTGGAAGCCCAGTGCATTAAAAATGAATGTGCATAAGCTTTTGATGCATCTCCCATGGAACCTTGATGTAGGAGTAACATAGAAAGAGAGACAAAAGTGAAATATCCCTTCTCCCTGCCATCAGTAGAGGATCATTACGTTACACAGGGCTCTGATTGTTTGCAATTGCACCCATATAGACATACTGAGCTGAGCAAGTGCGGACATCGAGGGAGATCGATAATACAACAATAATGACACAGCTTCTTCTTGGAAGAAAAAAAATCAATTGTACCAGACCATTACCTGAATCAGCAGGTTTTAATTCTTTAGAACTCCATTGTTGGATTGAATAAGAGTTGGAAATAAATCAGAAAGCTCTGTACAGAGGCATGTAAAATACAGGGAGAAATGGATAAATTTCAGTTGATGTATAAGTGGAAACTTCTACAGCCATCTGGGGAGATTAAAACAATGAGCAACTTTTCCTTTGGGTGGAATGGTTCCTGATCTGAATCAAAGTTCACCCAAATCTACTCCAAGAAAAATGTGAATTTCTATGTACAACATATTTTCTCCTTTTAGTTCTGTATAAAGTGTCACTGTATGCTCATCAGAACTAACAAAATAACAGAGATGTAAGGGATCATGGAGTTACTCTAGTACAATCCCCTGCTAGATCAGGAGACCCTACATCATTTTAGACAAGTGGTTCTTTAGACAATCTCGTCTTAAAAACCTCCAATGATGGAAGACCCACAACTTCTGAAGGCAAGCTGTTCCACTGATTAATTGTTCTATCAATCAGATGTAGAATGGTAGACTTGGAATCAATGTCATAACTTTGCTTCTGAGCACCAATTCTGTGATTTAAAAAATAGCTAAGAGAAGAATGAAGGAATGACTGGGGCTAACTTCACATTTTAATTTTAAATGAATTAAAAATAATTTTTGATGTATTCAAAGAAGGATAAATGGCCACTTTGGGAGATTGTTTACTGGGTTCCTGTTTTGAGAAGATGGTTAGACTAAAGAAAGAGCCAAACAATATCTTCCAACCAGAGGTGGTATTCAGCAGATTCTGACCAGTTCTGGAGAACCAGTAGTGGAAATTTTGAGTAGTTCAGAGAACCGGCAAATGACTGGCCCCATCCCCATCTATTCTATGCCTCCTGAGTCCCAGATGATGGGCTGGGCTTCTTTTGTTGCCCTGCACAGGAGAACTGAGCTGGAAAGCCATGCCATGCCCACAGAACTGGTAGTAATTTTTTTTGAATCCCACCACTGCTTCCAACCCATATATTTTATGATGCTATGAAATTTAAGCTACCTGGATTTAGGAAACCTGAGGAAAGGAGCAATATTAACTCTCTCACAACTGAATTAAGCAATGTCTAGTTTCCTTTTTTCTTTTATCCCAGCCAGCAGCATTATTGCTTTCTTTGATGCTGCTTATGGCCTTTGGAACTGGATGCTTGCATGTGACTGTCTTTTAAATACTTCCAAAAATTGTATTTATTGATTGATTATATGTGGTCAAAACATTTTTAACTCATAGCAACCACCTAGATAGATTTTTTTCCCATAACAATCTGTAGTTTACCTGGACTTTCAGGTCATCCAATGATAATATTTCTATGAGAGCAATATATAGTACCTCTATTTTTTCATGTAGTCCTGGAATATATATTACATGTGTAGAACTAGCTAGTTAGCTATCTGAATTTGTTTAATAAATAATACGTAGAAAAAGAAATGTAGATTTCATTTCCATTCTATTAACCAAGATCTAAATCATCTGATCATTATTTCTGGAAAAAAGTGACATTATTTGTGTTTCATATTTCAACATTCATGATGAATTTTGGGCCATTTGTTCAGTTCAAATATTTGTAGAAGAAAGGACAAGGAGGCACAAGTATTTGACCTCTGCCTCCATTCTCAGACATGCCCAAAGAAGAAATTATTATTATGACAAATGTAATCTATTGAAGAACTAGAAGAATATTTACCAAGAATCTTGAGGGAGCCTGCTAACAGATTTGACAAAAATGAAAAACAGTCAAGCAAAGTTAAGCAAAGAACTTAGTAGTCTTTATAATTAAACAACATATTGTTAAAGAACAGCACATTGTTGTTAGGGGCAACTATCATTCCATATTCTGTTTCTATCATTCCATATTCTGCTTATAGCTGTTTCTCTTGAGAGTTAAAAGAAATATAATTACAACTTTTAAAAATGATAGTATGAAAGGGGAAATCTTTTTCCTTAGAAGGTGAATTCATATTACTTGTTTAAAACATTGGAAATATTTTTGCTTATTGGGTTGACATGTCAGAGCACACACTCAAAGGTTATTAATCCATTCTTTATATTTTTAACTTCCCTAATAAGAATTCTCAAGAAAGAAAATTAAACCAAATTAGTATATTTGGAAAGAGATTTTGAAAAACATTGCAACTAAGATGATTAAAGGCCTGGAGACTAAAACATATGAAGAATGGTTGAGGGATTTGGGTTTGGCTAGTCTAGAGAAAAGGACTATTGGGGACATGATAGCAGTATTCCAGAATTTGAGAGGCTGTCACAAAGAAGAAGAGGGTTAATTTATTTTCAAAAGCATCAGAGGGCAGGACAAGAAACAATGGGTGGAAACTAATCAAGGAGAGAAGCAACTTGGAATTGAGGAGAAATTTCAAAACAGTGAGAACAGTTAACCAGTGGAACAGCTTGCCTTCAGAAGTTGTGGATGTTCATCACTGGAGGTTTTTAAGAAGAGACTGGACAATCACTTGTCTGAAATGCTACAGGATCTTCTGCTTAAGCAGGGGACTGGAATAGAGGATCTCAAGATCCCTTCCACTCTATTCTGATTCTGATATATAAAGGACGGTTCCAAAAGTAAGTGCCACTTTTGAAATACTATAGCTTGCCTTCCTTCCTTCCTTCTGTTAAGTTTGCATGAAGAGTCAGACGCGAGGAGTTCCAGCAAAGAGTTTATTAAGTGACTACAACTCGAATAGACCCGTCCCGGCTTGGCTATGGCTGCTTCTTATAGCCTGCAGCCGTAGCTGCCAGCCAATGGGAGTGCAGGGTTTCTTCCCGCACTATTCAAACCAATACCATTTGACATTTTACAAGAACAGTTCAAATAAACCAATAACATTCAAACCTACATACATAACACCCCTCCCCACTAGGTTCAGTCCATACCAAACCCCAACCTATCTAATGTATTCCCTTAAATAGGTGGGGCTCTTACGTGTACGTTGAGACCTTCGTGGTTCAGAAGTTTTAACTTTCTCACACTTCCGGGTTGAGCCTTCTCGAGAACAGGCGGCGGTTTGTGATCGTCCACGACCGCAGCCTGGCTCTTGCGTCGGAGAGCCCCGATCCTGCAAGGTTCGGGGCTGAAGCTGCCTCGTAGGGGCGGCGGAGAAAGGGAAATCTGCCAGCCAGAGTGAGGGGAGCCGCATCTCCCCCCTTTTGGGTCTGGTCTCTTCCCTCCGAAGACGTCAAGAAGCGGTGGTCAAAATGGCCACCTCGAAGAGAAGGTCTCAACGGGACTAAGATTGGTGCAGGAGGAAAGAGAGAAGTCGACAGCAGAGGAACCGGGAGTATCGGATGGTAAGATCAAGGCACCCGGATTAAGATAAAGATGAGTTTTTGAAAAGAGAAACAGAAGCGGCGCAGTTCCAAGTGAAGAAAAAATAAGTAAAATATTTCTGACAGCTATAAGGGGCTTCGAACCGGGAAAGGAAGAAGTCAGCATAAGAACTTAAGTTTGGGGCTCGGAAAACTTTGATTATCAAAATAAAAGGAAAGGGTTAAGACTCTGTGCAGAAAGTGCCACTTTGTGGAGAAAAATTGGAAGCTAAAGAAGTAAGAAACTATCTTGTTCCTTTGTGGATTGGAGTTGCTACATTTTAAAGAGACGCAGGATTTATAGAAAGTGAAAGCTTGAATACACAAAGACGGATTGCCGGACTAATTGGTAATATTGATATAGATTCTGGACCTGGGTTAGGATCATAGAAAATTTAAAGAAGAAGAAACAAGGAAAATTAAAATTTTGGTGGTCATCCAAAGAATTAAAAATGGAGTTTAAAAGTATGAAAGAACTGTTACAGGAAGTGACTGAACTAACTTGGCATGTTGCAGAAAATATGGGCATTCGGGTGCTGAATAAAGAAGAAGAAGCCGTGGAAAGGGTGGAGCCAGCGCAGGAGAAAGCCATTTTAAAAAGACAATTAATACAAAGATTAATACAAATAAAAGGGAAAGGAAGGGTGGCTAAAAAACGGAACCTAAGAAAGTATCTAAAAGGGGAACATTTACGAAATTAAGCATGCCAGAAAGGTTCAGAAGGAAAGGGAACAGAAAGGTAAAAGAGAGAGAGGGATTTAAACTGGATAGAGAAGGGGAGATCAGGATAATAGGGAGGAGAAGGGAGCCAGCACGAAAGCTATTTTAAGAAGACAATTAACACAAAGATTAATACAAATAAAAGGGAAAGGGAGGATGGTCAAAAAAATGAAACTTAAGAAGGTAATTAAAAAAGGGAACATTTATGAAACTAGGCATGTTAGAAAGGTCCAGAAGGATAGAGAGCAGAAAGGTAAAGAGAGAGAGAGGGATTCAAACTGGATAGAGAAGGGGGATAGCGGGATAAAAGAGAGGAGAAGGAACAAGAAACAAGAACAAAAGATAGAGAGATACGGGAATTACATAACAAAGAGAGAAACTTGTTTGCATAGAGACAATGGCTGACGTATTTAAAAGGGGGGTTCTGCATGAAGAAATGGTAATAGGAATCTATTGTAATTATAAGAGTGTAAAACAATAGGGGTTACTGACAATTTTCACTGGTAAAAGGTCACATTTTTTCATTTCTTATCCACAAAAGAAAGCTAAATGATGATTAGATGAATTGAATTAATTGAAATGATTTTAGAAAGTGCTTAAAAATGGGATTTGTCAGTAACCAAGATTAGTTTTTTATTATTATTTTGGAACCATAAATTAATTTTAGGGGGATATGTGTTGCAGAACCCAACCGATTAGAGATATATTGTAAGGGAGCTTTTCTCCATTTTCTTTTTCTTTTTCTCTATCTTTCGTTTTGAAGGGAATGACTATGATTATGTTATTATATTAACCACTGAGGTGTCACTTTCAAAGTAGTAAAAGGGGTGCAAGTCTAGGTTTTTTTTTCATTCTTTTTAGTGTTAACATGGGTATGGATTTAGAATTATGGTGAGAATATGTGATGAAAGGGCAAATCTGACGGACAAAAGAATTCTGTAAATGATAAAAGAGTATTAACAATGTGAAGATAATTAAAGGTTAGACATGGATGAACTTTATCTTTAATATGATGGGCAAATATATTGTTATTTGTAAGATTTATACATGAAGTTTTTAAAATATATATGTATATTTGCAATTAACTTGAAATGAACTGGGGGGCTATACAGAATGAGATTAAGATTTGAGATTAGGATTAATTTTTTGACCCTTTGTCCGCTAAAATGGAATAGAAGTGAAGTCAAATGTTTAAAAGGAATATAGATCTACTGTCACATTTGCATGTAAAAGTGATGACTCGGGAACATGCTGTCTACTGAAAAAAGCTGTTTTAAAAAATTGTTAAAAATTGAATAAAATTTGGTTAAAAAAAAAAAAAAGAAGTTTTAACTTTCTCACCCAGTGAGAGGGGAAATGTGTCTGCTGACATTTCCCTGTTGGGACTTCCTGTGAAAGGAGACCCTGTTAGACTGTTAGAATCTGGTCTCTCCTCCCAACCCATCTCCATTCCAATATCAGCACCCAAGTCAGGTGGTGGTGTGCAATCTTCCAGTTCTAAGGATGAATCTTGGCATTGTGACAGGGTTCGGGATGGTTCCTGTCGCAATGGCTCTACTTCTAAGGATGGATCTTGGCATTGTGACAGGGTTCGGGATGGTTCCTGTCGCAATGGCTCGTTACACATGGGGTTGATTCCTGTTTGCTGATTTTCCTCCTGTTCCTCCCCTTCCCCCTAGAAGAGACATTAGGTGAGGGACCCAGAGAGAGACAGGGGCGATGTTCCTGAGGGAACCTGGATCTAAGTTGGTCAATGTGCCTGCTCCAGAGGAGGCCATCCTCTGTTTGTACCCTGTAAGAACGAGGGCCAGTGATGTGAGTTATTTCAGCAGGAATCCACAAAGGTTCACCTATAAGGTTCCTAGCATATACAGAATCTCCCACACTAAAAGAACGAACTTTGGAAGTGGAATCCAGTGGTGCGTTGGGTGCGTAAGTGGGATGAAGGCAGTCAAGGGAAGACCTAAGTTTCCTACCCATCAACAACTCTGCTGGGGACAAGTTATTTGATGGGCTAGGAGTGATGTGTTGAGCACTAAGAAGTTTTTCAAGCTTCTCAGTGATATCCCCAGGACCCAGCTGCTGAAGCTTCTCCTTGGTAAAGCGTACCATGCGTTCAGCCCGCCATTGGCGAAGGGTGCCAGGGGCAGTGAGGGCATGTCTGATGCCCTGTTGAGCTAGAAAGGATTCAAAAATGTTAGACGTGAATTGAGGGCCATTGTCAGAAACAAGGACATCTGGTAATCCATGGGTTACAAACAATTTTCTGAGCTGCTTGATGACAGCCTCACTTGTAGTGGATGTCATGGGAATTACCTCTAGCCATTTAGAGT
Source organism: Naja naja (assembly GCA_009733165.1). Lineage (NCBI taxonomy): Eukaryota > Metazoa > Chordata > Lepidosauria > Squamata > Elapidae > Naja > Naja naja. The sequence goes on from CM019151.1 coordinate 165,556,578, forward strand.
ATGCATCTACTAGTACTAGAAAAGTGTGCCCTCTTGTAGGGCCTGCAAAATCAATGTGGATTCTAGACCATGGGCCCCTAGGACATTCCCATTCCTGTGTGGGGGCGTGAGGTGGGGCAGGCCTGACTATCTGGCAATTGGGACAAGATGCTACCCAGTTTTCAACCATTTTGTCAATACCTGGCCACCATACATAACTCCTGGCCAAACCTTTCATCCTTACAATCCCGGATGACCCTCATGTAACATTTCCAAAACCTCCCTTGCAGTTTTGCAGGAATAACCACCCTGTTACCCCACAAAATACATCCTCTTAATACAGATAATTCAGTTTGCCTGGACTTAAAAGGTTGGGCAAGGTGAGGTAGATCTTGAAGAGGCCAACCTTTCTTAATCCAGCCCATAACAGGTGCCAACACAGCATCTTTGGCAGTTTCTTTGGCAATCTCAGCAGCATGGACTGGAAGCTTAGCAACAGTCTCCAGGAAAAAGGTGTGAGTTTCAAGTTCAAAGTCCTCCTTGTGGCAAGGTAGTGGGCAACGACTCAGTGCATCAGCATGTCCAATGTCCTTGCCAGGCCTGTGCATCAGTTTGTAGGAATAGGCTGCAAGAAATTCAGTCCACCTCAGCATTCTTGGTGACAGGATATTAGGTGTAGGTTTGTCTCCTGCCACAATGCCTAGTAAAGGTTTGTGATCTGTAACAATGGTGAATGACCTGCCATACAGATATTCATGAAATTTCTTAACAGCTGCAACAACTGCTAAAGCCTCCTTGTCCAATTGGCTATAATTCCTCTCTGCTTTGGATAGCGTGCGAGAGTAAAATGCAATTGGGGCTTTTTTTTTTTTTTAATTACATTTATATGCCGCCCTTCTCCGAAGACTCAGGGCGGCTTACAATTTTTTGGGATACAACCCAGTGTGCTCAGCAATAGCCTTCATTCCATTGTATATGCCTGCTTATTACTAAGAGGCATTTTTACAAGGTCAGCTTATTGCCCCCAACAATCTTGGGTCCTCAGTTTACCTACCCCGAGAGGATGGAAGGCTGAGTCAACCTTGAGCCTGGTGGGATTCGAGCCTACAGTAATTGTAGGCAGCTGGATCTTAAGTGCAGGCATTTAACAGCCTGAGCCACCAAGACCCCTTTTGGCTGCCAGAGGCACCATGGGCCTGCCCTTTGCTCTTTCCAGGCTGGCCCCATGGGCCTTGAATTTGACACCCCTGACTTAAGACGTATATACCGCTTCACAGTCTTTACAGCACTCTCTAAGCAGTTTATAGAATCAGCATATTGCCCCCAACAATCTGTATCCTCATTTTACTGACCTCAGAAGGATGGAAGGTTGAGTCAACCTTGAGCCAGTGGGAATCGAATTGCTGAACTGCTAGCAGCCGTGAGTCAGCAGAAGTAGCCTTCAGTACTGCACTCTAATCACGGCGCCACCATGGCTCTTTCATACTCCTTTCATGCTCCACATCCCGTTTTGGTATATCCATGGCTCCTTGGTTTAATTTGTCTAAGTATTATTTGGATGTCATTTTGCTTTTATTTATCAGACACATTTCTTAAGGTATGGAGCTGGGCTTTTTAGAACCTTGTTGCTTTTCCTGGAAGGATGAGGAAATACATTTATATTCCTGTGCTAGTGGATATTTCTGGGGAACAAATCTTTTTTCATAAAATTGGACAATTTTGCATGATTTCTCAGGACAATGCCCCGTTTGGTGTCCTTAGATTACTGCAATGCCATTAACATAGAAAGCACCCTCACTGGGATACAAACTGCCCGTCTTTCGAATAAGCTTTTTTTATACGTCCATTTTATGGCTTCTTCAAGCGAAGAAGGCAGCCTTTTGGCATCTGCAACAAGAACATGGATCAAAGTTGTTAAGTTTGCATGAAGAGTCAGACGCGAGGAATTCCAGCAAAGACTTTATTAGTGACTACAGCTCGAATGGACCCGTTCTGGCTTGGCTACGGCTGCCTCTTATAGCCTGCAGCCGTAGCTGCCAGCCAATGGGAGTGCAGGGTTTCTTCCCGCACTATTCAATCCAATACCATTTGACATTTTACAAGAACAGTTCAAATAAACCAATAACATTCAAACCTACATACATAACACCTTCCTTCCTTCCTTCCTTCCTTCCTTCCTTCCTTCCTTCCTTCCTTCCTTCCCTCCCTCCCTCCCTCCCTTCTTTTTCTTAGCACAAAAGTCAGAAAGATGAAAACAAATATCTGAAGGATAGTTTTAGACCTGTGTAGAATGTGTCAATGTTTATAGAAGAAGATAGAAAGATGGGGAGCAATAATGCCTAGGGAACAATCAGATAAAAGGTGTGTGTGTGTGTGTGTGTGTGTGTGTGTGTGTGTGTGAGGGGGAGCCTGCAATTGAGTAATAGGCACAAAAAGAAATTTAGAAAGAATTTGCCCTAACTAAACACCAGTCAGTAAAAACAAAAGGCAGTATACTGTGCTTTCAGTCTTTCAAGATTTGATTAACATAACGTTATAACAAAGTAAAGTTAACCAATCTGTTTGTGTTTTCTGTCTGGTCTGCTTGGAAGACTGACCTGTGTGAAGTATGTTTTTTTGCCTGTTCTGCAGTCATAACAGTTATTGATCCCTTCCTATTGACTGGAGTAGCTAATTTAATGCAAAGTTGAAGATCGGTGAAACTGGATTTAAGAATTTTGAGATTACTCACTTTTTACAGAAAAGGCAATATAATTTTCATAGATAAGCCTTTCATAACTCAATTGATGAAGTCCTATACATTGGCTGAAGGTGAGTTAGTCATGATATAATCCTAGAGTTCTGAACCATGGGTCTGTTTCAAGAGTATTTCCTGACAAGCTTAGGGAAGAATGTCCATTGCGAGCGAAGTATAGGACAGCAATAAATGTACAAAGCAAGACATCCCATTCCCACTTTTAGGAATTACTTAATTAGTCTTTTGGAGAATTAGTCCTACCAATTCCTTTTTTTTAGTCCTACCAATTCTTGAGTTCAAGGTTGTCATTAATATTCAGTCAGAAACATCATTTCTTCTGCTTTCTTGGAACTGAATATTTACATTGATAATTGGCTGGGATTCCACTGCTTCTTGTAAGACTTGTTCCTGAACAAATCATGAATTTTTCTCATTAGAAGACTCAAGACAGATGTGACGTTTTTTCTAAAGTGTAATCTTTTTTGCATTGTTAAGAGTCATCAATTTGAGATGACTCTTTGGCCTCATTTGAATTGAAGCAACAAATTGGGAGTAACAACTCAGCCAACAACTTTGATAAAGTAAAAAGGGGCATTTACACAAGTGCTATCCCATCTCCATCCCCAATTATCTGGATGAGTGATGTGTACTTGTCTTTGCTTTCACTAATGAACTTCAACCTGGAAAAGTAATTTTAAATTTAACCCTAGGACGAAAAAATATAACACTTTACAATTTTTTCTTTTATCTTAATGAATTTTATGAAACTAAAGTTCTAATCACCAAACAGTCATATAGTTATAGGTATGATTCCTCTTACAAACTATCTAGTGGTGGGATTCAATTTTTTTTACTACCGGTTCTGTGGGCATGGCTTTGTGGGCGTGGCAGGGGAAGGATACTGTAAAATCTTCAGTCAGAGGTGGTATTTGCAGATTCTCTGAACTACTCAAAATTTCTACTACTGGTTCTCCAGAACTGGTCAGAACCTGCTGAATACCACCTCTGAAACTATCCTAAAAATTCCTATATGTCAAAAGGATTCCCTTCAGCAACCTCTGTATGGAGAATGCTTCAATATCATCATTAACAATATTTTAAGGAAAAATGCAAACAATTGTTTTATATTTGAGGAAAAAAACCTTTTTTAACCTCTTTTCTACTGTTTGCAGTTTTAGTTTTGTACAGATTTATGTTTATAAAGTTTCCTTTGTTTGTTGCTAAGGCATTTCTTACCTCCCCCATTCATTTATTATTTTTATTTGATTTCAACTCAATAGCAATTTATAAATCATAAATAAAAATAAAATAGTCTACTTGTAGCTGTGGTTCAGCTAGCCAGCGTGCTCTGTTATTCCCTTGTGTCTAGTAATATTATGCTGATAACTGAATGTTATATTTATTTTTAGAATCAAGTTGGTGAGGTATATTGATCCCCAACAGGAATGAAGAGGCAAGATATATGACATAAACTGGAAATTTTATTACATTGTAAGATCTGAGACAAACATAAAAATGTTATGAAGAATCCAGTATTCTCTCATCATGAGCTCCTGAATCTCACATGAAAATTCTTAGCATACATCTCCAGTTCCCTCTCTACCAAATCTAAGGCTCAGATTATACTTGTTTCTATTTAAAAAAAAATTATATTAGCCTCTTTGTTCAATAGAAAGGGCAATAGAAGCAGAATACAGATTTACAGCCACAATTAGTCCAAAATTTATGTTGTTAAATGAGAAATTTGTTAAGTGAGTTTTGTCCCATTTTACAACTTTTCTTGCCACATTTGTTAAGTGAATCATTGCAGTTATTAAGTTAGTAACATGGTTGTTAAGTGAATCTGGCTTTCCCATTGATTTTGCTTGTCAGAAGGCTGCAAAAGATGATTACATGATTTCGGGACACTGCAAAAATATAAACCGGTTATCCAATATCTGAATGTAAATCACATGATCATGGGGATGCTGCAACAATCATCAGTTTGAAAAAAAAATGGTCATAACTCATTTATTTCAGTGTCATTGTAACTTTGAATGGTCACTAAATGAGCTGTTATAAATTGAGGACTACCTATATATGTTCAGCATATAAGTTGAATAAATAAGGGAAGAATATATATATAGCCTTGTCTCTATATGGTGGCCTAGAGGTGGAGCCCTCACCTCACAATTAGGAGGCTGTGAGTTCGATCCTAGATAGAGGCTGATATTTCTCTCTCTGGGCACACTGAGAATATATCTGCTGAAAAAAACTCTGCATCAGTGACAGGAAGGGCATCTGGCTAGTAAACACTCTGCTCCATTCAGTTGCCCAGATTCTACCCTGCAAGGGATTATGGGGTCATTAAAAAAGATTATACAGCATATGACATGCACTATATATATATAGTTTATGGCAGGTGTTAGCCAGGAATCACCAAGATGGCTGGCTGCCTCTGTGAAGGGAATTTTCCAGATGGTGTTATCTTTACCCATGGGATATCTGAATGCTGGTAGGCTCCTTTCCTATTAATGGGTAACAATTTTTATAAGGACATTCTACAACTTGACATGATCAACACAACAAAGAACTTTTTATAATCATGTACTTGATTTCTCTTTTTCAATTATCTAGCATGCCTTAGCAATAATGTTTGATATTCCTCAGCCTTTTCTAAACTGGCATCTATTTTTCTATGTAGCCTCTAATCTGTGTTGGATAATCCTAAATGTTATTTTGTTAGCATGAGGAATGAAGAATATTGTGTGATAATTTGCACATTCTGTTACATTTCCTGCTTTTAGTCTGATCTCTTTTAATCTGATGACCAGAGAGGATTTGTCTGTCTGTCTGTCTGTCTGTCTGTCTGTCTCTCTCTCTCTCTCTCTCTCTCTCTCTATCTCTCTATCTCTCTATCTCTCTATCTCTATCTCTCTATCTCTCTGTCTATCTATCTATCTATCTATCTACCTATCTATCTATCTATCTATCTATCTATCTATCTATCTATCTATCTATCTATCTATCTATCATCTATTTATTGGTAGCTGACATAGTGTGATTAGAACCTCTACTCATTCTTTTTTTTGTTGCTTGACATTTTTCAGTAGGTATGCCATCAGTTCCTGTATCCTTCTGACTTCATAAGGACTGAAGTGCTTATGTAACTTCATATTTTGGTACTAAGAAATATCTTCTAAGATGTTTTTGGAATTGACATCACTTATGTACTGAATTTCTAAATAAGGCATATTGCAAGATGATTATTGCATCAACACATTTTCTGAGTTTACCAACTGCTATCAAATAAATTAGCTTTGCACAACATATACCCAAAATTAACTCAAATAAAATAAAATATGGCATAAATATAACTGCTATGTCTCTAATCAACCTGGTTAAATATAGTGTACAGACCAAGCCAAGGAAGAATTACAGAGATGAATCAACTTTTTAAAGTCCCTAATGGCTGAAAGGTCATAGCAGTATTCTTGAAAGCTTTAGCAAAAGGGTGTGTATGGACAATTCCTTCTTTTCTCTAAGGTTTGACAGAAGATATTTTTTTTATTACTGGTAAGATGACAAAATTAGTTTTTCTCTTTCAAAGCATCCTGAGAGTCTATTTTCCCAAAGGTTTATTTTCTCAGAATATGATGCAAAATTGTTACTTGATTTTTGTGTTCAGTCATAAGGAAGTTTGCTGGAATCAAAGGATGAGTAGAAAATATTTCTCCACTTGTTACTTTTAATTTGCATCAAATTCCTAAATAAACAGAGTTAAGCTTCTAGGTAGTTAAATGCATTTAAATTGATGCCTAATTATGTTTTTAATGTATTACCTTTCACTATGAATTTTGAGAAATCTAAACAATTTAGATTCTATATAGTAAAATTGTACTATACTTTATTTCCACGTACCTGCTTTTCTTGTGTAATTGATCTTGCTGAAACCTAGCATGCTACTGATTTATTTCAGTGATTAGGATTTGTTCTTCATACAAGGCAGGGATAATTATATTTTATGGGGTAAGATCATATACAGAAGTGTCTATTTATTATTTTAGAGCAAGGAGAGAGATAAATATGTACAAAAAGAAAATCTATCTACGTGGGTTATTTATTTCATAATACTTTCTAAAGCATGGTGACATTTCAAATGCAATTCTGCACATTATAAAGGGATTTATTATTATTTTATTATTTGTTGTCAGAGAATGATAACAAAAAAAGAATGATTGTCAAACTCTACAAGAATAAAACTTGTGGTAGTAAGTAAATCATTCTTAGTTATGAAAGATTGATTATAGCAAAGGAGATCTGCATATGAAACTAGTCTCCTATTTTCTGATTAATCTTCAGAATTGAACTGCAGATGCAAGCCAGAAGTTGAACAAGGCCAAGAATGAGATTACATTCATACATACAGTGCGTATCCTGTATGCTTGTCTGTGGTAAAGTGTTTCAGATGGAGAAAAATTAAATTAATATTTCTTGGGCCTTAAAGTCTATGCTGGCTTTATTTTTTGGGTCTGACAAGATTTTCCAAGAAAGGAACTGGATGAGTCCCTGCAGTTTTCTTGGTAAGATTTCAGAAGAAATTGACTTCTTCCTAGCTCTAAGATACATGACTGGTCCAAGGCCACTCAGTTGGCTTTGTGCCCAAAGTGGAAGTAGAAGTCTTGTAGTTTCTAGCCTTACAATTTTGTAAGGCTAGACAAGTGTCTTTACCACTTGACTCTTCAAGATTAGTTAGTTCTTTGGAAGATTAGTTCTTTGGAAGTATATTTGTCAAATCCACCCATATGGACTTTCAGTAGCTCTATTAATATATGTTGGTTGATATTCAGAATCTGCCCAGAAAATGATTGGTTTGAAAAGTATTATTTCTCAAAGCTGAATACAAAAAATGAGATATATATGTTTGATGTATTTGCACTATTTTATTTTATTTTATTTATTTATTTATTTATTTATTTATTTATTTGATTTGTCAATCACTTACAAGATAATAGGTATAAGTATAAACATGAGTAAGAATACAGGAAATAGGTAAGTCTAACTGTAGGCAGCGTAGTTCAAGGTTGTCCAAGCCCAAAATCTCAAGCCTGATGATATAGGGTATTCTGTTGTGAGCAGAGGAGTGTAGTACTCTTCTCATGAAATACTTCTGGACTTGCTCGATTGTATTAATGTCTGATATGCAGTGTGGATTCCAGACTGATGAGCTGTATTTGAATATTGGTCTGGCAAATGTTTTGTATGCTCTAGTTAGCAATCCAATATTTCCAGAGGAGAAGCTCCGTAAGATTAGATTTTCAACTCTTAATGCCTTTTTGGCAATGCTATTACAGTGAGCTCTGGTGCTTAGGTCATTTGATATGAGAACTCAAAGGTCCTTGACAGAGTGAGGATCATCAATGAGGTCATATCCACCTAGCTTGTATTTGGTGTATTGATTTTTTTTTTTACCAATGTGTAGGACAGAACATTTGTTGGTCGAGATTTGGAGTTGCCAATTGTTTGACCATTCAGACACATAATCAAGGTCACTTTGAAGGACACTAGCATTGTCAGTGATGTTGAATAGTTTTACGTCATCCACAAGAAGGATGCAGTTGCTTATAAGGTGATCACAAAGGTCATTTATATAGAGTATAAAGAGTGTGGGTCGTAGAACACTGCCTTGGGAGACACCGCTGTTAACTGGTGCAGGGTTTGATAGGGCACTTCCTATTTTTGCTATTTGTTGCCTGCTTGACAGGAACGCAGTAATCCACTTATGAAGGGATCTGGAAATGCTGTAAGAGTTTAGTTTTAACAGTAGTTTGTCATGTACCACTTAATCAAAGGCTTTGCAGAAGTCTATGTAAATTGAGTCTATAGCTTTACCCTGGTCAAGTAGAGTAGTCCATATGTTTTTGCAGTGTAGAAGTTGAAGATTGCAGGACAATTTTTTCCTGAAACCAAATTGTTTTTGGAAGAGTAGGTTATTTGACTCTAAGTGGAGGGTGATGAATTGGTTAATGATTGATTCCATGACTTTACATGTGACACAACACAGTGAGATTGGTCTGTAGATTTCAACCAGTCTGGGGTCACATTTTTTGAAGCTAGGGATGACCATAGCTAAGGACCATAGTTTTGACAAGGAGCTGGTTCTGAATGATATCTCATATATAATGCTCAGGGGTTCCACTATGGCAGAGGAGAGCTTTTTAAAAACATATGCACATAATCCATCAGGCCCAATAGATAGGGATGGTTTTAGGTTATGTAGTGCCTAATAGTTTACCTCAGGAAAAAAAAGAAAAGAAAGAAAATAAAAATCTAAAAAATAAAAGCAGTGGAGAAAATATTAAAAAGCTTAAGTAAAACTAATAATTTAGGAAAACTCATATTAAAACATATTACTATTACTACTACCATTACTACTATACTATTCATGGCATTTATGTCTGTAGCAAGCAATGGAGAGATATTGTAGCCTCCTGGTGTTAAGGAACATGAAGTTACAACTGGTTTGGTTAGAACAAGGGTCTTCAAACTTGGCAAGTTTAAGACTTGTGGACTTCAACTCCCAGAATTCCTGAGCTAACGTTACTGTTAGAAGAAGTATGGGCAATTTGATAGATGGTTTGGAAACTTTTTGTTTATTAAGAGCCTTTTGCTGTCATTTAGAATTGATCAGTTGTTTTGATTGGCTATTAGTTTCCTGGCTGTAACACTCTGTTCTAAGCTCTGTCATGGGATTGTTGAAGAATGAAGGAGAAACTGCTGTATCTATTTATGTAATGATTCCTTTGCCAAAGCAATTCAAAGCCCTGTAAAATCATGGAAAAACACCTTCATTAAAATACTTCAAAAGTTCCTATGAACAATTGAAATATTAGATTTAAAACATATTATAAAATATCAATAATGGGTCTAAAAGTAATATGTATATAGTTTATGCAAGGAAAACATAGCTATCAAGTTAGATAACACTTTTAATCTTATAAATTAAAAGAAGTTTTAAATCTTTTCAGTTTTTTTAAATATAAATGTTTATTAAACAAAAAAAATGCAGAATATTTCCTAATGATCTTAAATACTTTATAATGGTCTGGTTAGTGTTGACGTATACATTCATTTTTTTTAGATAAGTAGAATTTCATCTTCCATAATTAAGCTAAAGAGAATGATTGGAACATAATTTTTAAGACTCACAAAATATTGCAAGTATGTCATTAAATTCACCCTAATGTCAATCATGTTTTCAACTCCAATTCTCCTTTTAGTATGGGAGATCTTATAAAATGTGCACAATAGCTTATATCTAGAGATCTCAGTAATGGAAGTGAATTAATAAGAAACTATTGATTTTCACTGCTTTTTTTTTCCTTGCATCTTCCTACAGTTTTTGAAAATATATCATGAATAGTTGGGAATCACTCCAGAATAATGTAACTGACTTCCGAAGAAGTTAGTAAAAAATGACTTAATCCTTTTTCTTCTGCTGGAAATCCATATTAGATTTCAGTCTATTAATCAGGTGGAATAAGAACTTCCATTTCTGAAAATATAAACTTTATAAACTTTGTTTGAGTAATAGGCCTTGGGTTATTAAAAAAAGCAATCAAACAATCAACAAAGGAAAATATTTGTAGCTCAGGGTTGAAATGATGGGTCCTCATTTGATGTTTTCATTACCCTAACAAGGTAACATCATCAGTGCTACCACCTGCAAAGAAACAAGCAAGCTCAGAGAGTACCAAGGACCCCTTAAACAATCAACAATCCATCAAATACAACTTTTATTAAAGGACATTTCAAATTTACAAAGCTATCCTTTGGATTTTTTTTAACATTTTGATAAACAATAGTCAAATTGTCTTTTGCAGAAAATAAACAGAGTTTTAGGAAAATGTAGGCTAATAATAACAACTTAATTTGTCTGTCTTAAAGCATAGCGGGACTTCTGTTTTAGAATATTTGCATTTGAAATGGACATGTTGAAGCTACTTGTTGGATGTAAATACGATCCTTTAAAATTGTTAATATTCTTATATTTTAACAAAACTTGGATGGTGTTAAATGTACCACAATCTAGAGGCAGAGTTATTTGTTGGGTATAATATCACCGTAAGTACAACTTCTTACTTATAGAAATATAATTGTTTGTGGTTTTTGAAATGCCAAATGATCTCTTGGGACTTCTAACTTTCAACAGAATATATTTCCCTCCTCTTAATATTGCAGGACTATTCATCCCATATAAGAGGGATCGTTACAAAAAAGAAAGCGCAATACAATAAAAATAACTATTGAAAATTTAGGTGAAATTTCAATGTTAAATTTTTATTACATGATGCAAAAGATCTTTTCATCTTCTTTTACTATGACTATATTTATTAGATTGACAGCCTGATGCATCCTATTTATGAAATAAAAATAAAATTACTTTATTCCAGCCATTAATCAGACTTGTTTTAATTAATTATACAAATGATCCGATAGAAACATAAAAAGTTATTCCTTTTAGTTGATGGAAGATCTTGAGAGGAAAAAAAAATCCCATAGTTGAGTGGCAAATTCCATTTGATGAATTTGTAAATAAGAGAAAATATATATTCGCAACTTTTTATATTCAACTTAATTTAGATAGTGTTTTCAGAAGGCTTCCTTTGAAATTATTCAGATATGAGGTAGAAAACCCACTATTGCTCTGAATTATGCTTTTGATAAGTTAGAATTAGATACACAGTGAATAACAGCATAGGCTTCTTCTCTGAATTCTATCAGTTATAAAGTAATATGGGTATAAAGTTAATGTCCCCTAATGTAGTTATTTGACAGTGACTTTTTAATAAATGTACATGTTTCTTTCATACAGTGATTACAATAAATAGAGTTCTATTCCTCAACCTTACTTTCAAAAGTTATTTTTCAAGGACGACATGACAGGTAGAACAATGATCAAGTTCAAAAGCAAATCTTATTAACCAGCATTTGCACACGACTTCAAAGAAAAAGAAAACCATTATGGTAAAAGGAATTGAAAATAATTCATATTGAATCATAGTACCCAGTTTGCCTGTCCATTGATGAATGTATTGTGATGCACTTCTATCAATTACAAAGCAAATGGGTATAAAGTTAATATCACATAAGATAGTCATTCAATAGTGAGTTTATCAATGAATGTATATAAGGGTCAATTATTTAATTTGTTAAAAAGGTTTTCTTAAAGCTGCTGTAAGTTTGTCTGGCAGGAAGAATGGAATATAAAATACATAGGTACATATCTATATGCATATTATCTAAATTAGTTGAGATTTGCTCTCCCAAAAGATCTATAGAAATTTGTAGGTAACCAATATATCTAGATCCTTGCACCATCATGGGAAACTTCCTTTCCCATTGTGTTAAAAATGTACTTAATATCATCAGACTAATGCTGGAAAATACAATTGAAATTGAAAACACAATGCAGGTTTTTGAAAGGTTAATGGGATTCTTGGTGATCCAAAGTTTTGGCTTTGACAGTGGATATAGTAAGAGAAAGTATGGGACACATTAAAACTTGTTTTATGTTTCTTTTTATTCTATACAGCAGAATGAGTTGAAATCCCATTTTCTACAATCTTACAGTTTTTCAATTTTTATAGCTTAAAGAATATTGGATTTACACTTAGGAGCAACTAATCTGATAAAAATATAGATGCATGAGTGAAAAAATGGGCTCCATATGGGCAAGCTCTAATGAAATCCTCCACATTTGATGCTTTTGTTGACATAAAGTGCTAATAAATTGTGGTGAAATCACTGTTTTACATAGGAGACAGCTGTTCATGCTAAAATGGAAAAACACACACACACAAACACACACACACACACAGATACAAAAAGATGCAAGATCCACTGTTACTTTTCAGAGAGATATAAGGGTAACCAAACCTTTCTACCATGTCTTCAGTTGGAAGTCTGGGACAATCTTTTGATTTCATTCACTGAATTAATGAGTGGATCTCAGAGCTATAGAAATAATACTACATTGAAGAGAGTAGATAACACTATGCTATGAATACCTAGTCACTATGATAACACTATGTAGAAATTAAACATGACAATGGAATCTGCAGACTCCAAGCAATACAATTTCCTGTCCTTGTTAAACTCTCAATAGGAATGGATTATGGGAAATGAATATGTGCTCCAAGGGACATGTTTAATAATTTACAATGTCATCTGGGTTGACAAATTGGGCCTTTATAAACATTGGTTCTTGGTGCTCAAATAGCATTGTGCCGTAAATCAATGATAGAGCCTTTCCAACATGGTAAGATAAAATAATCTATTCAAATCATGTGTTGATGAAGACAAGATGCACAGAAAAAGAAACTGACTATCAACACTAACTGAATAAAGAATATTACTGAAAAGCAAAAAAAGGAAAAGAATTGATGGATAGACTAGATATCCAGATCACAAAGAAAGAGAAATACTTGGGGATCCAACTAACAGCAAGATTGCTGTAGCAATTGTTGCTATGTATGAGCCTATCCACTTTGGTTATCCTCTACTTCTTCCACTTTTCCAGCATCTTCTAGAGAGTTAGGTTTGGGTGTGATGCCATAATAAAAAAGGAAACAAAAAGAAGATGTTATAATGGCTCTCCTTAGTGTTTACATTTCAAGGTTAAATATTCTTAGTTCCTTTAATCTCTCTTAATAAGGCTTAATTTCTGCTCTAATCATTCATTAACTTGTTTTGTCCAAAACAATTCTGTTTGGTCAGAGCAATGCAAAATGAATTGAGGCTTTTAATTTCCATGATTTATACACATTACTTTGTAGATTAAGAATTTAGTTTTTGTTCCTATTCATTTTGAGTTTGTTGTCTTTTTCAAATTACTATTGCCCAATCAGGTATCTGAACATTTAATTTCTTATTTCTAAATCTATAATTTTGCATTCCCTCCTCTTAAATTTTATATTTTGAAATCAAAGTCCTGTGTCTTTGTCACAGCAAGGTCTGTAACACTACTCGTTGTCCGAGGTTCCCTGCTGATGTTGTCCTGGGTTCCCGCAGGAACAAGTCTCAGCCCTCGCCGAGACAATTTAGGGGGTCCTCGCAAGGACGAAAGAAGCCAAATAAAAGACACCACACAAGAAGTTTCTAAAGATGAGAAAGCACGAAGTGCCTGGGGTGATGTTGTGTCCCCCGAACAGATCGCAACAGTCTCTTTTATTAAGCAGATTTAGCAGGGAGGGGTAACTACAGAAAAGGGGAGCAGTGTGTGGAAAGTTACCAAACAACGTGAGTCTGAGCATGCGTATCAACAAAATAACACCTGGGTTACAGGAAATCGTAAATTCCAACAGAATAGAAACCTAAGCTCAGGAATAACAAAACTTAATTAGAGGAGGAAGGCAATTGGGTACTATAACTCAAGTCTGTTAGACACTAGGTATCTTGCACTTCTGAAAGGAATGCAATGGGAGTAATACACATCAATTGTGCCAGGCTCTTGTTATCTTGTAGCTCTTAACAAGGGTATGTGATGTCACATTCTTTAGCTGTGAGGCCTGGAAAAACATGAGGTACCATATAACACCATTTGGCTGTGAGGCCTAGGAAAACATGAACCAAGGATATATCCATATCTCCTCTGTTTTTATTTTTTAAGATGGTGAATAACCTTCTAAAGCTAAGACATCCCCAGGGAATCCCCTCCGGGAGATCCCGAGGGAGCCAACGCTTTTCCAAAGGAAAAGTTTCTGATTCAGAGTCTTCATCAGACTCAGAGGCTAATTCTAAAAGAGGTGTTTGAATTCATTTTCAACAGTGTGCTTTAGCAAGAGGACATCATCACTAATACCATTTAGTCGGTGTTTCAAGAAAGCTAGAACTCTCCCCATGACACATGGGCCAATTGTACATGCAAGGAGCAACAAAATCAGAGGACCGGCTAGGGCCGAGAGGAGGGTGGTCAACCAGGGAGAGAAATTGAACATTTCCTGATACCAAGTGTGGGATTGGGAACGCTCTCTTTCTCTATCTTTTAATCGGGTATTTAATTCAGCCATAGAGTCAAGCACAATGCCCGAGCTGTCAGTGTAAAAACAACATTCCTCTTTCAAGGCAACACACAGACCGCCCTGTTTAAGGAATAGCAAGTCCAAGCCCCTTCTATTTTGCAGGACTACTTCGGAAAGAGAGGTGAGGGAGTTTTGGAGGGCAACCATAGATTGCTCAATGCGTTCGAGGTCATCATCTATTTCAGCACTGAGCCTGCGGATGTTTTGGTCAGCCACAATCATTCCTGCGATCCCTGTTGCCGCACCAGCGGCTCCTAGGCCCAGGAGAAGGGCTAAGGTCATGGTAGTAACCATTTCCCGTTTGGTTCGTGGAAAGTACTGGAGTGTTTCCATGCGAGAAAGGAATACATTGTTGGAAAAAACAGACATTTTAGGGAGAAGATAAACCTGAATGCAAAAAGCTCTTTGTGTGTGTAAAATGTCTCCACTGACACATGCAGTAGCACCTGTAGAGCAGGCCCAAATAGAGCCATTGGAAGGAATAAAAAACTGACCGTGTAAACGTTTGAAAAGGTTTGTAGTTGACAGAGTAGTGTACATTGTAGCCCTCCCTTCAGCGTTAAACCCTAGCCTTTCTTTTGGTAAATAGATTGTGCAGAAAATATAGGCAGCTGAGGTGACATTGATGCAAAAGTGAGAAAAGTTAGAGGGTACATACCCAAGGCAACAACCTTGACCTTCAATTGAGGATACCGTTATAGAAGAGTTAGACCACCTGCAAGCAGCATCTGAGGTACTATTGGCAAAAGGTAAGGCAGAACCTATGGCCTCATAAAAGGGGTTGAGAAGACAAACACAGCCAACACTTACTATCATTGTTAGGAAAAGCATGGGCTGCCACAAGGGCATCATGCAGAGGAGACCAAGGACACCAATGGATTGTTTCTTTTAGTCAAGGGCTTTAAAAAGGGCGAGTTGACTTGTTTGTTTGGGCCCACAGGTGGGGATGTTTCTAAGGACATGGATAGACGGATTATGAATATATTACCTGGATGACTGTATGTGGACTTATCGTTCATCCTTCCCCATTTTTACCATTAAACCATTCAGTAATTGGAAGATTTCTTCCGTGAGATGTAAAAGTAACAGTCATAGGGTTAAGGCGAACGCCGCAGCAGGCCCAATTGGAGCAGGAATGCCAAGGCAAATTGTTATCAGGGCCTAGTACAGCTTTGATATAGTCAGTAGTATAGGGAGCAGTCCACCAAATCTTTCCAGTTGACACACATTGCCAGGACTTGCAATACCAATCAGAGATGGTTCCACATTCATCTAGGTGGGAGAGATCAGTAAGATGTCCTGGGCAAATATACAGGCCTGGACCAATGCTCCAGACATCCCGAGGGAAGGTTCACATTTTGTTTTATGTTTAAATCCATGGGCCGACCAGCATTTCAGCAAAGTCAAAGGAAAGTGTAGGAAACCAAGGCCACAGAGTTCGATTAGAGATGGAATGAAGGATGCTTCCTTGGAAGTCAAAAATAGTCCAAGTATAATTAGCAGGACGATGCAGGTTCTGCTGTATGCTGGAATAGGAGCGCCCAAGCGAGAGCTGCAGGGGTAAAACATGGGAAAAAGGCAAGGAGAGAAGGAAACTTTCATATCAAAAGATCTTTTTGCTTTGGGAAAAACAGGGAGCATGCATAAGAGCCGTAGTCTTCAGATGAAATGTTAAAATTAACAGAGAAGTGGAACAGGGAGAGGATATAATGTAAGTATTGTTAGAGGGATGGATGGATATCCATTCTTTAGCCAAGTCCACTGAGCTGGATGCAGGAAGGGATGGCGTTGTCTGCAAACAAGTTCCACACGACCCCTAGAGGGGTTTGCACTCTACAATGAGGAACTCTAATATAAGCACTTAGACGTTCAAGGAAAGTACATTTAGGAAGAGAGGAAGAGGTATTAGAGACAGAAGAGGCAAGAGAGATCAGGGATAGGATCAGAGGATCTTCATCTTTCTTTTTGGTTGAGCGAGAAGACAGGGGCGGACACAGCGAGCGGAACCCACAAAACTCGATCAGGCAATTGAACTGCTGCGTAGCCTCTTCCCCAAGTGATCAGTTGAGCTGGACCTTTCCAAGCTGGATCTGGAAGATGCCTGTAATAAACCAGAGGACGAGAAGAGGGGAGGGAGGAGTGGAGAAATGTCTCGAGGCAGCAGTGGAGGCAGGAGATCCAGTGAGGTTAAGAAAATTCAATGAATACAAGCTAACATTTAATACATTTTGCAACGCCGGGAGTGTCGGGGGGCTGATGCCTTTTGACCCCAAGTGTCTGTCCAAGGCCCGTTTAAGAGTCAAATGTGCCCTCTCTATAATGGCCTGGCCTTGGCTATTGAAAGGAATGCCGAATTTATGGATTAATGACCAGCGATGGCAAAATTGTGCAAAGGCAGAGCTCGTATAAGCTGGTCCATTGTCAGTTTTAGAGTTTTGGACATCCCAACGTTACGAAAGTCCGAATACAATGATTAATAACTTGTTTTGCGGTTTCACCCCTTTGCAAAGTTGCCATGATGAAACCTGAATAAGTATCAATGGAAACATGAATGAATTTCCAAGGGGCAAAGGATGGATATTGAGTTACATCCATTTGCCATGTCTCACAAGCACTAGTACCCCTGGGGTTGACCCCTTGTGGGATAGCAGATGCCTGTAGACTGCATGTTGGACATTGCTGAATTATGGCAGAGGCTTCTTGATGGGTAATACCAAATTGCTTGACAAGAGCCTTTTGTTCTGATGAAAATAGTCATGGCTTTCTCCTGCTGTTAAGGTATACAGACAGGAGGACGGGTTGGTTTTACATGCCTCATCTGCCATATGATTTCCTTCTGATAAAAATCCAGGAAGATGTTGATGACTTCTAATATGTGCTACAAACAGTGGATGAGCACGGAGATGTAAAAATCCTGGAGCTGTAAAAAGTCTCATTAAAGGGACAGGGGTTGAGGGAGAAATGTAAGCATCGTATATACAAGAGACCAGATGTGAAACATACAGACTATCTGTAATAATGTTAAGGGGCTGATTGGGAAACATTGAAAGAGCAAGATTGAAGGCAGACAATTCTGCTTGTCTTGAGTAACTGGAATATGGCAAGCTTGTGCCAGGCCTTTAGCAGTTTGATGAAAAAGAGTGATTGAAAAAAATCAACAAAGCAATAGCCTTAAGAAAGAGGCCCAGAAAGGGTCAAGTGACTACCTATGTAAGAAATATCTTCGGTCTTGTAGTAGCTGTTGCAAAATTAAAAATAAGATCATGATTAGGGTAAATCCTGGGCATAATATAAGCACCTGGAAGATTAAAAATAATTTGACACACATAATGAGAGTCAGAGATTAAGTTGAAAGGCTGTTGAGAAAAAGTTTTGAAAGTTAAAATAGCAGGACACTTTCCAGGTATCATCATGAGAATCCTTGTAAAGGAAGAAGTCATTAAGTAAGCAAGCCAAAGTTCTTTAGGCAAACAATACAGCTTAGATAGTCAGGCAAAGGACATTGAAGAGATAAGTTATTCTGAAAATAAAATTGAAAATCAGACTTTACATAACTCCACCATTTATACCTTACTGTACTTATCAAAAATTAGAAGAAAAGTTATTTGCAAAGCCCATTGTAAACCTTTCATGACTTTACCTGTTGTGCTGGCAATAGCCATGCATTCTCCAGTTCTTGTTGTAAACCCTCCAGATGGAGTCAAATTTTAGTGTCAATTCTCTGCTTTAATCAGAATATGGATTAAGAGCATGTACAAAGTGCAGCTAGTTTTAAATTTTGATTCCCTTTGCTGAAACTGGGAACTGAGTCATCTTCAAAGATCCAGGCAAATTGCCCACCTGGGAACCGAGCCACCTTTACAGATAACGTTCCAGGCAATTTGCCAATCTCAGCCTATCTATCTGAGGCTCCTTTGTGTGAAAATCTCTAAAAATCAGGAGATGAAGCTATGTAACCTATGAAAAGTTACTTTCTAACCTCGCCTTTTTCAAGGCAAAACTCAGAGCAGAGAAAAAAAATGGTTAAAGTGATCAAAGCCTCATTCTCCCCCGCCTCCACCCCTACAACAACCAGCGAAGACAAGAAGGGGGAACGTAAAGCCTCATTCCCCTCCCCGCCTCCACCCCTACAACAACCAGCGGAGACAAGAAGGGGGAATGTTTAAAACAAATCTCATCCATTCTTTCCACTCAATATTCTTTTCACCAATAAATCACACACAAATAATTTTCATCATGAGTAAAGCACACACAAATACACACACAAATAATCCTATCTTTCTCAGGTCCGGACCTTTCTCACACTCTTTCTTACTCTCCTTTCAATCTGGGATAGGGGTCAATACACAAACATTTCTACCACCTTTTTACCATCAACATACTCACACATTTACACTGTAATCATACGGCTTGCAAATTTACAATTCTTTTCTGAGAGCCAATAAGCTCTATTGTAGAGGATCTCATCCCCCAGGGCTGGAAATGATTGCATACAGACACATTCTCACACACAATACCTCCAGCCCTGAGGAGGGTTTGTCCCTTTAAGTTTCCACACATTTTTATTTTTTTATAAACCTGTAGTTTGTTCTCAGAGCATTGGGAGAACTTAAGGAGCGGTTCCAATCACAAAGGTGATTGTGGGCCCGAACCACTGCCTATCTGCCCCCACAACTCTAAGTCCAATCCAAAAAGCCAATTTAATTCTCTGGTTGCCAAACATGTTACAATTAATTTATTTTGAACTTCAGCAATTCCAATTAGGGCTATACACAGGTAAAGGATATTTTCTTCAATTCAATCCTATTCAATTCTGCATACACTTATTTACATTATTATACATACACAGCTAAGCTCAATTCTGCATGCAATTATTATACATTATTATACATCACATCTAAGAAGTTTTAATGAAAATCACATCATGAAAAGAATAGTAAACATTTTCATCTTCTCTTAGTTCTTCCTAACACATAACAGTAAATGAACCATATTTTCTTTGAACAGCCCCATTGTACTGTATGGAGGGGCTTCCTAACAGATCTGTGTCTCATTCCATGCTTCTGATCAGCAGATCTAATTGTGGACTATTGAAATCAATAGGGCATGCCTTCCACTTTCAATTCTGCCATCCAGTGCATCAGAAGAGAGCAGTTGCCTGTATTCTAGTTACATAAGCATTACATACGGAGAGTGAATACCGTAGGAAGTAACAGCTTCTTTTAAACTTTTAAGCATCCGCACATTGATGTTCTCATGGAATTCAGCACCCCGGAGGGATGGTCATAGGGTAAGCTGAAAGCGGAGGTTCAGTTCTTAGAGAAAGAGAGGAAGAAGCAATCAAGGCAGAAAAAGTTCCTGCAGTCATGTCTGTATCCTCTGAAGGAGGGAAAGACGCTGCAGGAGCAGAAAGAGCTGTGTCTGCTGGGGAGCAGAGGCAACTTCAGGGACAGTAGGAGACTCATACGGAGGTGGAGAGACCTTTGGCAAGGATTCCTCCGTATTAGAAGAGAGCAGAGCAGCAGAATCAGTAGAAGGAGAGTTAGGATAGAAAAGAAGTAAGAGATTTCTTAGAAAGAGGATAGACAGTGGTGCCATTAATCTTTTGCAAACAATTAGTCTTCTTCACCAGAGAATAGAGCTCATCCCTATGCATTGATGAGTCCCTTGAGTTTGGAGCCCATTACTTACATGTGCACGTGTCGCATCCAGACGGGTAAGCAATGAGGGTGAAGGTGACGCACCTCTAGCCAGTGGTCGCCTCTGGACAACTCAGCAGGATCCCGGACGAGCCCCAGATGTCACAGCAAGGTCTGTAACACTACTCGTTGTCCGAGGTTCCCTGCTGATGTTGTCCTGGGTTCCCAGGAACAAGTCTCAGCCCTCGCCGAGACAATTTAGGGGTCCTCGCAAGGACGAAAGAAGCCAAATAAAGACACCACACAAGAAGTTTCTAAAGATGAGAAAGCACGAAGTGCCTGGGGTGATGTTGTGTCCCCCAACAGATCGCAACAGTCTCTTTTATTAAGCAGATTTAGCAGGGAGGGGTAACTACAGAAAAGGGGAGCAGTGTGTGGAAAGTTACCAAACAACGTGAGTCTGAGCATGCGTATCAACAAAATAACACCTGGGTTACAGGAAATCGTAAATTCCAACAGAATATAAACCTAAGCTCAGGAATAACAAAACTTAATTAGAGGAGGAAGGCAATTGGGTACTATAACTCAAGTCTGTTTAGACACTAGGTATCTTGCACTTCTGAAAGGAATGCAATGGGAGTAATACACATCAATTGTGCCAGGCTCTTGTTATCTTGTAGCTCTTAACAAGGGTATGTGATGTCACATTCTTTAGCTGTGAGGCCTGGAAAAACATGAGGTACCATATAACACCATTTGGCTGTGAGGCCTAGGAAAACATGAACCAAGGATATATCCATAGGGTCTTGATTATCTCATCCAATTTTGTGAAGTTTTGATGAGCATTTGGAGATTCTAAGGAAGCAGTTTTTAAAGCTTCTATAGAATTAAAACAGTTGGATTTATGTCAAGTGTTCTTGGCAGTTCATTTAGTTCAAGCACTTGTTATTTTGTCTATTCAATCCAGGTGTTATTGCTGCTTTTGAAGTGGTTGAATATTTTGGAAGTATAAATTGGAGTTGCTAAACTGGCAAACTAAATTTTTATAAGAAGTTGTAGAAAGCTGATTATTTATGTGATTTAATATACGTGAATGTCCTATTGCAAGAAACCAGAGGAAGATTAGTTGAAAGAAAACAGAGTTTTCTTTTATTTAAAAATGTGATTCATGCAACAAAATATTATAAATCTTTGCATGAACACACACACACATACATACAAACACAAGGGTTCTGCAGAAATTTGGATATGAAGCACCAAATCTTATTTCAAGTGTATGTAGTCATACATAACAGATTAACAGAATAACAGAGTTGGAAGGGATAGTGTAGGTCTTCTAGTCCAAACCCTGCTTAGGCAGAAAACCCTACACCAAGTGGTTATCCAATCTCTTTTAAAAAAACTTCCAGTGTTATATCATTTACAGCTTCTGGAGGCAAGTTGTTTCACTGATTAATTGTTCTGTCAGGAAATTTCTCCTTAGTTCTAAATTGCTTCTCTCCTTGATTAGTTTCCACCCATATTTCTTGTCATGCCCTCAGATGCTTTGAAGAATAGCTTGACTCCGTCTTCTTTGTGGCAGCCCCTGAGATATTGGAACACTGTTATCATGTCACCCCTAGTCCTTCTTTTCATCAGACTAGACATACCCAATTCCAGCAATCGTTCTTTATATGTTTTAGCATCCAGTCCCTTAATCAACTTTGTTGCTCTTCCACTTGGGGTGGGCTTATTTCCTACTTTAATTATACTGAATTAAATTATACATGTAAGTATCAACTTTGAATCGAACCTGGCAGAAGCCATTTTACTGTTCTTCAGTTACCACACAGAAGGGGAAGGAGCAGGGGTGGGTTTCTACTGGTTCTGTCCGGCTCTGTAGAACCGGTAGTTCTGAAGAGCAGCAGACATAGAACTGGTTCTATGTCTGCTGCTGTTTTGGCCCACCCATCCGCCCGGGCTGTTACCTGATCTTTATTTCCTGCTTTTTCAACTTCAGGTGCTGTGCGAGGCACAGCTGCAGTGGAAAAGCAGGAAAAAAGTGTCATTTCAAATGCTGCTGACAAAGATTTACAGGCACGCAGCAGCATGCAGAGAAGCACATCGTAAATCACCAAACATCGTAAAACATCGTAAATCACCATGAACCGGCAGTTAACCCTGTCGGATCCCACCCCTGGGAAGGAGGCTGGAATATCCTACTGGACACAACAAATAACTTTCTCGTGGGAACCAAGGTCATCTCCATGTGTGGTGGATAAGGTTGGAGAAAGAGTGCTTGGAGAGCTTGCCAATTGACCTAATTGGCCAAAGTGACCTGTGACACTTGGGGATAGGTTTATTTCCTACATTAATTATACTGAAACCATGGGAAATAGTTAGAGTTGGTTTTCCTTTAATTCATGCCGATATAATGTACTCAATAAAGAAGTCCTTTGAAGTGGATTCAAGACTCAGAATTCTGATTTGCTTGGGTTCATTAGTCAGAACCTTGACAGTAAGACTTACTGGAAACTTATTTAAGTCAGGTACAGTTCTTGCTTCACAATCAGGAGGCTGTGATTTCAATCCTAGATAGAGGCAGATTTCTCTCTCTTGGCACTCTAAGAATATTCTGCTGAATATAACTCCACATTGGTGACAGGAAGGGCATCTGGCCATTAAACACTCAGCTCCATTCAGTTGCCCAGACTCCACCCTGCAAGGGAATATGGGGTTGTTAAAAAAGGTTGTTGTTGATGATGATGATTATATCATTTCTTTATGAACTAGGTAATGCTCACAACTAGAACAAGTTTTCATAGCATTTGGGGGACCAAATACCCCATTAAAGAAGAAACACAAACTCCTAAACATTTTTTTAAAGTTCTGTTCACAACAAGAAGCAAATAAGAAAGTCTAACGGCTCTATGATTACTCCATGAAAGGTATTTAAATATATACCTCAAAATAGATACAAATAGATAATGAGAATTAAATACTGACTTTTAGAAAAAATTGGAATAAAATCACAGGAGGGAAAAAAAGAAACAAAGCAAAACAAAATCCCCAAACCCCCAACCATCTGTGCAGTTCCATGGATTTTAATGTTTCTATTCCTAAGAGAATCAAGCAAAAGAATATAGAACAGATTTGAACTTCAGGATCATACGCACAAACAAAATGCTCAAGGGAACATACGGCATACAGAGTCTCTGTTAATCTGCAAAAGTGTTATTAATTACAGCTGCTTAAACCTGAAGGAATGAAACTTACAATCCCTTGCCATGTTGCACTCTGACCAGATGATGCACAGACACTAAGGAGGACACAGGTGCCCAGAGATAGTAACTGTATGCACAAATAAAGAAGCTTCCAAACAGCTGGCTTTCTTCTTTACCTGTTTATATTCTTATCTGGTAAAATACTACATCAACCTCTCCCAACATTTTAATTCTTGTAACATGGGTGTCAAATTTCTATTTGCCTACCATGCCCCCAGAAAAACCTGCTTTATTTTTCTCTTGTTATATCTCCTTGATTCATTATTCCTGAGATAGGTTCAGTTTCTCCATCAAGATGGAATTTAGCTCACAACATGGATGGCCAAATTCATCACAACCTTTTTCAGCCCCTCACACTCTTCTTATGCCTTACCACTCAAGAAGTGAGCTATCTAATGCCTGTCTAATGTTCCTGTCTTATATCCATCTCAGCAATTTCCCCAATCTTCTCCAATAGGGACTGTCTTACTGCTCTTAGGAGAGTGCCTTACCCCTTTCTTAGCCTTGGTCTATACTTCTGGACTCCCCCAAACTTACCATATTTTTGCCAACAGTTGGCAGGTTTTTTCCTGGGGGCTTTCATAGGCGATAATCTGAAGAGTAGGTAGGGCTTTCATATGGCAAACCATTTATTCATCACCATTTCAAGCTAACCTTATTTTGGTTCTTCTTCCCATTATATAGACAACATATAATGGGAAGAAGACTCTTTTCTAAATTCTTTCTTATAGCCCTAACTTCCTTCTCACCCTTACTTTCAACCAATTCTCCAACTTATCCCTTTTCTTAACCTTACATCCCTTATTTTGCACACTGGATAACTAACTCTCTCAGTGGCCATATTATTGAAATAATTGCTTGGGTATTCTGTGTATTCTGTGCAACACTTAGATACCTTAGTTGCTAGCAGTATATTCTCTAGAGAAACCAACTTCAATAGGAAGGTAAAAGAAACAGACAGACAGACAGAAACAACACTGGTTATGTTAGAATTCCAGGTGCTGAAAGATATCATTTCCTGCTGCTGTCTTTTAACATTTAGTTTGCAAGCAAGTTAGGATACAAATTAACCTACTAAAATAAGCTGTGGTTTTTGAAGTGAAATGATGTGGAATTATCAGAACATCCACAAGGTAGATAATAGCTAGCTCCCAAACCTAAAACATACATCTCTATTATAGATCTAAACTGTCATGCCCTTTAGCAAGCTCCTACCAGGAAGACATGGGAAATAATTCTATCTGCCACAGTTAATAACCAGCCAGGAGCCATCTATTCATCTTAGAATCAGTGTGCTGTAGCACTCAGTTTTGATGTTCCTGGATCATTTCTAATGCCATAAATGCACTGGAGAGTTACCGAGGGGTAACGATATGTGAAAAGCAACAGAAGCTGGTAGTTATAATGCTTGGCAGTGTGCATCAACAGGCTTATTATAGCACCTACAAAGCTTGATTTACTGGAATATGCTTTTTAAAACTTCTGCCTTCAACAAAGTTACTACAGGCTGAGTAATCAAGCCCTATGCCTTCTCAGTAAGCTTATGAGAAAGCACCCTGAATAATGCACCCTGACGTCAGTGGTCACAAGTGATATAATCCAGCTAAGTATTTCTGTTATCTATTAATATAATAAAATGGGAACTATAAACTAAGACAGTACCCTAGCAATAACAGTGCTACTGTGAGCAAGCAGGGTCCCAAAATCTGTCTTCTCAAAACTTAAGTGTTATTCTGGAATAAAATGTTTTTACTCCTCTATCTTATTTTCAGAATTCATCCCAATTTTTAATTTAAGATATTGTTGTGAAGTCTCCAACAATACTATTTCTTTCTTTTTTAAAAGTTTCAACAGTGTGTTGGAAAGGGGGTGCTAGTGATCCAAATCCATTCTTGGTTTAACCTTGCCAAGTGACAATCAGTAACATAGGATGACTCAGTAGAATTTATAATGAAAAACAATTTGAACCAAGACCTTTAGTTTAAGTTTCAGATGTTCCTCACAATTTCAAACTGTCTCTCTAACTGTGGACTGGAACAGACTTTTGTAGGAGCTAATTGTATTGAAAATTTAAAAATGAAAGAAAATTGAATGCCTTCATTTTTATTTTTTAAGTGCAATTTTCTAAAGAAACACGCCAGAGGTCCATATCACTTAGTTTGATTTCCACATTATTTGAAGGGACAATCTGGGAAGAAAATGGGACCCAGTATTCCATGTGAGGTATACTGCACTCTGTTATCCAAGCATAAAATGTGAGGTTTCCTTCTCAAACCAATTACTACCTTTCGATCTTTTTAATTTTTCCTGCATTTGGCTTTTTCTTTTTAAAAAAGTGAATAATAATTTAATTTATTTTTGGAAAGCTTTTTAATAAATACCAAAATCATTAGTTCTCTTCTTGGGTTTTAATCTCCATGCCTCACCATGAAGAATAATCTCTACCTAATGTATCTCTTGCCCAAAGTTGAAGGAAAGTGGATTTGGTTCCTCTTCTATATAAATTTAGATTCCACATAAGGATTTATCTTTAGGCCTTTTTCTAAATTTCCCTCCTCAAAATCAGGTGCTGCCTTTGAGCTTTGATGAATGACTCTCTTGTGTTATAAGTTCAAAAACATCTTGTGTGACCACTGTTTCAGTTTTAGCCTTTTGAAAGGTCACTTTCCCAGAAAGTTCCTTTTATAAGCAATTTACCTCCACCATGACAAGTCAGTGTTCTCCTTTAATGTTACTTCATAGCATCTTTTGTGACAGATTTCACTGACCTTAAACTACAATATTGAACATTTCTACTAATCAGCAAAATCTTCTATTTGAAGATTGAATTTCCATTTCCCATTTAATCTTTCTTATCCTTGTGGTAGAGAAAACATAAGGAAATGTCAAATTATTTCTGTGAGAGTCAGGCTGAAGCAGAAGGGTAAAGTATTGAAAGCAAGAAATAATAGAACATTGAGTGAATCCCTTGTTTACTTTTTCTTGTCCCATTATAACCAATAGAATAAAGGATAGAAAACATTATTCCAACAGAAGTCATCAATGGATTCCACCTTTTAGTTTCCCAACAGCCTCCTTAATCCATCTTTTTCTGAAATTGGGAATGCATGGATCCAGGAAGACCCAGTTGTGAAACATAATGAATACACTAGACTTACAAGGTTAATGGTAATGTATTCTACCAGAAGGGTCACTCATTCCAGACAGACCTTAGCAGAAGAGCCAGCTTAAGGGTATCCATCAATCCATTAACTATGGTGAGAAAACAGGAAAAGAATCCTATACAGAATTGCTTGGGTCAACAAGAACCACATCAGATGGTAGAATTCCTGGGCATCTCGCAACAAGTGGGCAACAGGTCTCCGGAGTCTGGGCAACTAGGGCTTAGCCTGTAGGATTACTGCAAGAATAACAAATACACACAAGAAAAAAATATACTGTGTTTGAAAATTATACCATTATGGCCTATTATTAAAAACCAGGACCAATAAAGAGGGACTACAGTTTGGATCTGTACATGCATTACAACACCGTAGGTTCTTGGAAATAATTTGATGTATGTGAAGGTCAACACCAGTTGAAGAACTGGGAAATGTGATTTCATTGTGTTGTGTTGTATATATAATGATAATAATTTTTAAAAGGAGTCAGAAATGCTCTTTGCTGGTTTTTGTTAATGACTTTTTGAATAATTGATAGATCTCATTATTGAAGCATTGAAATTTTTAGAATAGGATTCTTCTATTTCATATTTCATTTAGGGTATATAAACTTGAAGAAGCAAATCAAATATGTATTTAATAGAAGCTAGTTGTTTATATCAAGATTGTAAAAAAAGGGTTGTATCAATTTAAAATTAGTCTAAATATTTCCTAGTATGTGTACCATAGTAAATTGCAGCTTTACTATACTTTTGCTACACAGGTTGACTTATAACCATTTATTTAGTGACTGTTTGAAGTTACAACTGTTCCTCACATTTACAAGCATTGTAGCATCCTCACAGTTGCATAATATTTGGTAACCAGCATTATGATGGTCGCAGCATCCCGGGAACATGTGATCATCATTTGTGACCTTCCCAGCTGGCTTCCAACTAGCAAAGACAATGTGGGAAGTTGAATTTGCTCAATGACTTCATGATTCACTTAACAACTGAAGTGATTTGCTTAACAGCTATGACAAAAAGGTTATAAAACCAAAGGTTATAAATTCAGGCCCCAGTGATGGTCATAAGTTGAGCACTACCTCTATATTACATTTTTTTGTCTGTTCTATATTTCAGAATTGCAAACACATAGTACAATTTTGATATTAAAAATAAATGAAATGGCATTTTGATACCATTAACATCATAGTTTAATGATTAGTTATATAAACTAAACACTGCATGGCTTAATTATAGGGGAATCATAGTCCCAGCTGAGAGTACTCTGAGAAATATGTATTCAAGAAAAAAAATGTCAACTATAATTGTAACCAACTAGATCCTATTTTGATTGTAGAATAAAATATATAATTCTATTTTATATTGGTGTTTTGGATCCAAGCCATAATGAATAAGAACGAAGCTAATGAGTTCTTGCAATGAAAAAGCTGCAATTATCCATATTTATATTTAACCTTTTGAAACACCAGTCATTAATGTCTAGTTAACAATGGCCTAGTTTAACATTTTATGTATCATCCATATTATATCCTGCTTTTGTAAGATGGTGTAATACATATACACAACATTAAAAAAAACTTTATTTAATAAAAGAAAGCATTATATAATTACACAAAAATAAAAATGCATGCACTTTGGATTCCTAACAATTATATTTTACTTATTACTGGATTGTAGATATTATTACTCTTGATTCTATGCATTTTATGAATAACATACCTTTCTATACTGAATGCAGCAAGCAAGCATTTCTTGGCTGTAAATTCTTTCATTAAGAATTGACACAGATTTGGTATTTTTATGCATTTAACAAGTCCTTTCCAAAAATCTGGGATATGCAGATGTTGACATTTAACAATATTATTATTGAGCAACTGGATGGTCTGTCATGCAGTTATGCAGTTATGCAGATGTTTAAAGTGACTCAGCATTTTGTCCCCTTACTGTGTGTTTCACAAGGACCAGGGATAGGCAGGTGTTATTATTTAATAATGTTAAGGTTATTGTTGCAGAATGTAAGCTGTTACAATTGTTTATACTAAACAGTAACAGTAAAATTGGCAACCCTCTTTATTAACTCTGGTTATTCTAAAACAGAATTCCATGAATTTATCTGAATTGATGCAAAATATTTAGAATAGAAATAGTGAATAAGATTTATAAAGTAACCTGGTACTTTTCAACTAATTTAAACAAGTAAACTTTCTAAAATTGTTTAAAAATCTTAAAAATATATACAGAATGCAACTAATTCCATATTTTAATTTGGTTTTAGTTTACTTATTAAACTAACTTAATATATTGCCACGTATCAGAGATATAACTGCCTTGAATTAAAGGGAAGATTTTAATAGGCAAAAAAATCATTCATGATTTTTTTAAAAATAGGCAACTGTAGTAATGCTATCAGTTTCAGGTCTTTAGTTACTTTTCAGTTCATTTTTCAAATAAAAATAGATAATTTAGATTCATTCTATAAGTTTGTAATAAGTGAAGGATTTTAAACTATGTCTATGAAATCATCTACTTTACTTAAATCATGTTGGTTGAACAATACAGTTTAGTACAGGGATGTCAAACTCAAAGCCCACTCCCCAGATCTGGCCCATGGCGTGCTTAGATCTGGCCTGTGGGGCTATGCTGGAAACAGCTAGAGGCTGCCTGCGGTGTCTCTGCCAGTAAAAACAGAACTCAGGAGGCCTGCATGCAGCCCTCCCCAGTTCCATTTTCACTGTCAGATGGTTGCAGGAGGCCATCACAGCTGTAAATGGAGCTCAGGAGCCTGTTTTCTCTGGCAGAAGGCTTGGAAAACCACAGGCGCCCCCAACATAAGTGATGTTGAGCTGGCCATGCCGTCCCTGGCCACATCCATCCCCTCCCCCCACAAGCTCAAACACAGTCTTAAATGAAATCAAGTTTGACACCTCTGGTTTAGCATAAACCTATATTTTAAAAAAAGCCCTTTTAATTACTCTATGTTAAAAAATAAAACAAATAAAAACCTCTTTCCTGTGTTTTCTTTAATGAATTAGATTTAATCCATTAATCTCTTTTTCTAATGCATTTTATAATAATTTCTTACTATTACACTCATAAAATTTCCACTAAATAAATTGCCGTTGATTGGCAAATTTATTACGTTATTACTAACTCTCTTTTGCAATAATTTTTCATAACTATCCTTCAAACTCAAAATGTCATTGTGTTTCTGAAATTCAAATGTTTTCATTTAGAACACATCTAATCTGATATTTGAAAAGGGGATTTAAATTTTAAAAATGTTTATTGTAATACTTATTGGGCATGGTGAAGCTAAACATATTGATCTAGGGTCTGATTAGCATTATATTTAATTCAGCAACAATGAAACCAGAATATAATCAGTGTTAAAATATTTTTAAATTTGGGAATAATATATTTAGGTGTTCTTCATTATTAATTAAAATTATCTGTGCATGACATAATATAATAATGTATATTAAAAATAAAAGTACTTTAAAAACATTACCTCTATCCAATCCCTCTTATGACTTTACCTTCCCCATATTTAATAAGCTGTACCAAGATTGAAAGTTTAGTGAATCCTTATTATAACATGTGAAAGCAATATATTTATATATATCTCCCCCTTCAGAAAGACAAACATTTATAGTTTTTCAGAACAGTTAGATGATTTATAGAAAAGTTCTGAGCAGAAAAATATGGTTTTGTGCTTTAGTTTAGATATGTTGCAAATTACATGCAAATTCATAAAAAGAAGATATATTGATGTGGAGTGAAAAATTTAAAAGTTCTTGGAGCTATTATACAAAATAAGCAAGCAATTAAAATTCTGTATAGTACCACCCTACAATATACCAAAGTTGAGTGATATATTGGATATGTATCATACATCTGTCAATCTCCATTTAAGCCTCAGAGGGAATCAATTAGAATTAAGTAAGTGAAGCTCTTCAGGAAGTGTCAGCTTGAGAGATACCAACTCTATATGCCTTCAGAGATTGAATGTGGATTTATCCTCCTTATTATCATGCTAATACCTTTAAGATCACATGTCTAGTTTTAAAGAAAGAAGATAGAGCAGATAAGTTTTTCATATAGGGATCACTTTTGTTGGAATAGGTTTATTTCCAATTTTGAAAATGAGATATCACTGATTTCAGTGATCTGATACATCCCTAGATGAAATGTACATTTTGAAGAATAACTGATCACAGCTTGTTTGTATTTGTCAGGCATCTTCTTTCAGAATCTTCAAAAATTTACCTTGTCAATATGATTTGCTATGTATTAGATGTTAGAGTCACATTTGAATCTTATGCATGTGGTAGCAGTGTGAGATTCAAGGTGTTGGTGTTAACATTCAAAGTCCTTTACGATATGGGTCCAGGGTACTTGCGGGAGCATCTCGTGCCAATATCAAACACCGATCGCCCTGTGATTGCGCACAGACGGGGACTCCTCTGGGTGCTGTTGGCTAGACAATGTTAGCTCGGGAAGGGCCTATTCTGCAGCAGCTTGTGGAACCAGCTCCCTCTGGAGCTCCATTTGGTTCCTGATCTTCGCTCCTTCCGCCGCGATCTGAAGACCTGGTTGTTTGAACAGGCTCGTGAGAGGGGGCAGCATACAAGTCCAAGAAAGAAAGAAAGAAAGAAAGAAAGAAAGAAAGAAAGAAAGAAAGAAAGAAAGAAAGAAAGAAAGAGATGAAAGGAAATGAATCATGTTCATTTCTATTCATGTTTCTTTTTTATTCTATCCCTAACCAAAGAGTGGTAACAGACTAAATATCTCCTGGGAATGTGGACATCTCAGGCATTCCAGTGAATTGCATACTCTGACATGATTTGATTAATGCACTGGAGAGAATCAATTTAGGTGTCTGAGACCAATGGTAAGGTGTTATATAAGTGAAGCAAACTGTAGTAAACCTCATTTATGCTGGTGACCTGGACAATGCAGAAGTTCACTTTTTCAGCTTTTGATCCTTGTGCCCCTTGAATCACAGGGTAGGTATTTAGGCATAGTCAATTTCATCAGCTTTAAAAAAAACATAAAAATCTGCAAATATTAAATGAGCTGTCTGCATATACATTTATATTAGTAGAGCAGAGCAGAGCAGAGCAGAGCATAGTATTATATGTGCATTTAGTTAGAAATTTTCAATAATTTGAAAGGAGAGCTTGTTCTTCTCTAGGTAAGAGGTAACCAGGAATGTCTTTTTACATAAAAATCTCAAGGGCAGCATCACAACAGAATAAGTTTTAAAATCAGTGGTGCTTCATGGAACTGCTAAAATGAGGGTTCTCCAGAGAACTAGATGACCCACCCTCTGCTTTTGTTAAGAAGAACTACCAAGGCAATATTAGAATGCCTTAAAACAGGGAATGCTACTAAATGGGCTAGAACAGTCTAGTCATCTACTACTGACTGGATGTCAGCCTTCAATGCATTCTTGTTAGAAAATTAATCAACCCTATGACTAATTAATTTTTATGGACTGTAAACCCTTGTCCATATATTTAAATTATGTAAAGAAAGTTGAGACCAGGTGATTTCAAATCAACATTTATTGTAACAAGCAGATTAAACAAATTAATATTCAGAATGAATATTACCAGTGTCCTCTTTTCTTTTAAGTTTCCTCAGGTCTTCTTAGTTTGACAACTGCCTATGCAGTTGGAGTCTCTCTGTCCCTTTTCTCAGAAATATAATGAAAATACTTTCTAGCCTAGGAATGTCCTTTTCCTTGCAGCTTGATGCTTCTTGAGGCTTCTTGATACTGTCTGCCTATGCAGTACAAATATCTTGAGAGACTGAGGAGAGACAGTCTGCCTAGGCATCTGTAATGAGACTTCTTGACAGACAGCAGTTTTTCTGAGACTACGGAGGTAAATGGCAGTTGGGCAGCCCCTTTTATAGTGCAGTATAATTAAGGGGCGTGGTTATTAAAACCAGTACTTGGCATGTCATGCTACGCTGCCATTGGTTGATTTGATTTTTCAAATCTAAACATTGTAAAGTGCACAGCACATTGGAAACTTTTCCAACAATTCTCCAATCCTTGTAGCATACTGAAGAAACACCTAACAACTAAACCTGCTACAAAAAGAACCCAAGTGGGTAGACCTCGCTGGTTTGATCCTGATCACCAGTGACTTAAAAAGAAATTGAAGGCAGCCATGAGGCTTGGCCAGAGGCTACTACCCATATACAAGCTAAGATGCTGCACACAAGAAGGGAATATATTAAAAAACTTTAACATTAAAGAAAAAATGTTTTGCCATTTCAATCTGGTCAGAACTTGAGTTGGCTACCAGAAGTCATAACTCAGTATTATTTTGGCACTCTGTAGCAGGTATCCTGAAGGAACAGAGGTTTGCGTTTAACATTCCAATCTCTGCTGAGGACTGGGAGAATTATTATCAGTGCTTGTTTGCCCCCACTGAACCAGTAAAGAAATTATTTTTAAAGAGTGATTTAACAAACCCTAGAACTCCCCCTCCCTGGCCACCAGTTTCAGAAAAGGAGATACAGTCCATCATTAAAAGCTTAAAGAGCAATAAAGCCCCAGGAGAGGATTTTTTTACCAGCAGAATTATTTAAGAAATTTTCCAACTGGTGGGGCCCTGTATTAGCAGGTCTTTTTACACACATAAATAACACCTGCCATATACCAGATGGGTGGAAGATGGCAATAGTTGTCCCCATATATAAAAGGGAATAAAAGGATCCTAGTAATTATAGGCCCATCAGCCTGATTGACATTGTAGAAAATAGGTATCTTTTGAACAGACTTGAAATCTGTGAAAACAACATCCTCACAGAAGAACAAGCAGGTTTTAGACAAAGCAGATCCACTGTCTTGAACCATCTAATTGCCAAATATGCCTATAAGAGGAGACCCCTGTTTGCTGCTTTCATAGACCTTACAGCAGCATTTGATATGGTAAATAGAGACGTACTATGGAGTAAACTGACATTTCTTAAAATAGAACCCAGACTCCTGGCTTTGATTAAAGCTCTTTACACAAGTACCTGTTTGAGGGTGCGGTATGGGGTTAATGGGGCCATGACTAACAGGATTCACACAAATAAAGGGGTAAGGAAGGGTGTATCCTGGCCCCATTATTATTTAATTTATACATCAATGACCTGCCAGGGTTAATGAAGGATGCCCGGTACACATGCCGATGATCCTAAATACTTACTGTAACAGCGTGCTTTATGCTGATGATATGATTTTATTATCATACTCACAAGTAGGATTACGTAGGCTATTAAGAAGATTTAGCTCTTATTGCCAGGATAACTCCCTAATTATTAGTAAATCTAAATAAAAAATAATGGTGTTTGGAAGAAACCATCAGAGACATAAGTGGCAATTAGATGGTGAACCAATTGAACAGGTTAACACCTTTGTATATTTGGGTGTAACCTTTTCCAAGACTGGATCTTGGGCCTGCCATCATCAATGGAGCACATTTAGAGCAAAAGCCCATTTGAATTTATTGTTCAAACTAAAAAAACATAGTTACCCAGGGTCCCTAGCCCCACTAATCAAGGTTTATAAGGCTAAGGTTACCACAATGCTCTTGTATGGAGCAGAAATTTGGGGTCATTACTCAACCACAGTCTTAGAACAAACACAGTCCCAACATTTGAGATGTATTTTGGGTGTAGATCCAAGAACATCTGCTGCAGCAGTTAGAGCTGAATTGGGAATTCATACAATTCAGGCATTATCTAAAATTAGAGCTACTGGTGCAAAGTTAATGAAATGGAGACTGATAGACTACCCAAATTATGCCTAATAGAGAAAATGAAACTACAATCACAAAGCTCCTGGATCACCAAACTAACAAATTTTGTAAGAAGCTGTGGCCTTCCTGTCTCTTGTGTAACAGGAGAACAATCTAAAAAAAGAGTTGCCCAAAGAATTAAGGATATAGAAGCACAAACTGACATAGCTATCCTTAGTAAGGTGGGTAACTTGAAATGGCTGAGTAAATACAAACATACTTTTCAAGTAGACAGTTACTTGAAGTTACAACTCCCAAAACAGCTTAGGGAGATATTTACAAGAGCGAGACTCAAACAGCTTGACAAAATGGTCAGATACAGGAGATTTCATGCTATACAGTACAATGAGCGTCTCTGCATTTGTGGAGCGGCGGAGGTAGAGGGACCTGGCTCACATCCTATTTGACTGTTGCATATATAAGAGGGTGAGTCTATATACCAGACGAATGACCCATTGGGATCCCCATATCAAAATAACTTACCTTATATCCGGCCAGAACTTGAAAATAACATTTAACATAGCACAGTACTTAAACAAAATGATCCGGTTGAGATCTGCATATGTGGGACTGATTGGGGTGGATTGTAGGGGCGACTCTGAAGTATGATGCTGTCATATTTTATCTATATCTTAAATTATTCTACATTATTACAACTTCATTTTAGATTGCATTTTATTATTATTTTATCTAAATTGTATTTTATTCTGATTCCATTTTAAATTGTATTTTACCCAATCCCATTTTAAATTGTATTTTACTAAATTCCATTTTGAATTGTTTTTATCAAATTTTAGCAACAATTTATTGTTGGAACTTTGTACTTTGATATGGCCCAAGGGCTAATCAATAAAGACTGTATTGTACTGTTAAGAAGAACTATGGAAAAATCTGTTTCTTTGCCCAAGACGTTAATAAAAGTGAATGAGACACCTTGCTTCATTCCATCTGCACTGTCAACTTTATTGGTTTTATTGTAATTTCTTTGTTTGATGGATGTGAATTGCCCAGAATTGTTAGGAAGTGGGTGGCATACAAATGTAATAAATTATTGTTACTATTATTATAAATGCTTTTGAATTAGTAATGGTGTGGGGCTGGAGGAGACCTTTGAGAGTCCCTTGAACTTCAAGGAGATAAAATCAGACAATCCTGATTTGGAAATTAACCTTGACTGTTCTTTGGAGGGACAGATACTGAAGCTGAAGTTCAAATACTTTGACCACTAAATGAGAAGAGAGGATTCTTTGATAAAAACCCTGATTTGAAGATTGAAGGAGACAACAGAGGATGAGATAGTTAGATAGTGTCATCAATGAAATGGGCATGACTTTGGGCAAACTCTGGAAGATGGAAGAGATCAGGGGGGCCTGGAGTGCTCTGGTCCATAGGATCAACAAGATTCAGTCATAACTTAATGACTGAACAACAATTATATAAATAGACCCACAATGCTGCTACCAAATAAATTCTGTAAAGATGTAAGTGAAACTTCTGATTTCCCTATAAACATTCTTCCTCCGAGATAATTTCCTTTCTTCTATCCAATAAAACAAACTTATTTAGGGATTAATTTTAAAGTTAAAAGAAACTTTTATGGGTCTTTTTTCTTTATAGGTCTTCCTGGGACATTATGGGACCAGCTGATCTTTTCAGAAATACAGAATAAACTTATACTGCTTTTGAAATTGTAGAAATGGCATAATTTTATGCTGCTATAGGTGCTTGTATATAGCAAGTTTAGTGTTTAGAGGGGAAGAGAAATTCTTCATGCACTTAACAAGGCAGGTATATCTTTTGCCTTCTGCTGTGATATTTTAATTTTTTCACTCCTTATGGGGAAAAATGTTATTTGTACAGAGAAAAGAAACAATATATGGGAACACAGATTGAGACTCGGTGCAGCCTTAATTTCTACACCTCTTTCCTTAATACATAACCGGTTGTACATAACATTTTCTTATGTATTTATGTACTTACAATTATAAGAAATGTGTGATTTTCATATTTAATAAATCTTTTTAAACCATATACAGTATGGGGCAGTATTGGTCTTCAAGGTTTAGGGACTATGGTCCAAATCCTGAAGCTCGGTATTGCTCAATAGACACAGGCCATGAAAGCATTTACCAATATATGCATTTTTATTTGTAGTTTTTGAATGAAGAAAAATTAGGGGATGGTTAGGTGTTGACTCTATGAATTATTGGACTATTTGTGCTGCAGTGTATTCTGCTTTCAGCATCTTCTTTTCCACTTGAAAAGCTCTCTGCTGGATTTTCTTTACATCTTATTTAACCACCCATAGATTGTACCTGTCTCCAGAGATGTTAAAGAAAATACAGATACGTCTTTTATTCAATTTCACACCATCAGGAACTTGGAATCTTTTCACCAAAGATGATTAATCAGTACTATTATCTGTTAAATCAGGGTGCCATTTGTCATGTTCACTACTTTGTGAGTTTTTATCACCCCACTATTGAGATAACAGTAAGTTATCAGCTAAATAGGCAGGAAAAATGCTACTATGGAAAAAAAAGTGCAACATTTTATTAGCAATATAGTAGGTATCTGAATTTGGGGGAAAAGTAAAAACCTTGACAAACAAAACATATTATATAAAAATGGAGTAACTTCAGACTATCTAATTATATTGTTAAGAGTATGATGGGATAAAACATACAATTATGCCTCAGTAATAGTAATAATAAACTAGATACTATGGATCTTTCTTTAAAAACAAGCCCCTCCCCCACTTCTGGGTTGCCCCTGAAAGAGACTACAAACAAGGCCAAATGTGCTTATTACAATAGGATGAAAATTTTTGCTCCAAAGACTAATTTGACCTAACCATAGGTCTCTTAGCATAAACCTTTCTCTCTCTCTCTCTCAAGCTTTCTACTTTTCAGAAAAACGTCATCAAATCACAGTTCTATATCATCCATGCTTCCTTCTTCTTCCATTAAGCAGTAAAATAAAAAATTCCTCTGCTTGCTTTTCTGAAGTTGATGCTCAGGTCAATAACTAATGCTTGATACTATTCTGAACGGGATAAATATATGCATAAATGTTTATGAGGCCAGCTATAGCACTTCTTTGAATTCAAACTGCTACAAGATATCTTTGCTGCTGAGTTAGTCCAGAAAGATTTTCATATAGTCTACTAGGTTTGTTATAGGAATCAAAATTTCTTACAGAGCTGTCACCTTCAAGTACCACTTTTCAGAGCTTAATGTAGGAAAATGTACATAAATCTGGCATTTTGGCAATTATTCTGTCACTTTGATGCATAATAACTTCTCAGGCATATTGACATCTTATAGCTCCTCAGAAGGAATTCAGCCCAAATGGCAGTGGTGTTGGAGAAACATAAGTAGGTCAGCTTAATAGTATAATGTTGCTTAATAAAATAGGCACTTTAGGCAAATCCAGATTTGCCTAAAGTGCCTATTTTATTAATGATATCATCAATTAGCTGAAAAAGAAGCTGTTTTGCTGCTAGATGTTAGATTCTTATTTTATCAGTTTTGAGAAAATACAGTACATACTATTAATAGATTCAGAGCACTTACAACTTCATGCCAAATGACAAACTGTATTATTATACAAAGGTTTTAAAGAATGGAATGTAGATAAATCTACTTCAATTTTCATTGGGACCACAGAATTCAGAGAAGGCAAACATTAAAAAAAAAAAAGAATGGGGCCATGGAGAAACACTTTCATCTCAAGCTTAAAAGGAATAGGCACATGGAGAAGTACAGTTAACTTTCTAAGAAGCATAGATGGGAATTGAAGGCTAAACTTTTCTGTATAGTGTGGTTTGATGAAAATGAACCTTCATTTAATTGAAGATATATTTTCATTATCTCTTTCAGAATCATGAGTTAGATTTTGTTGAAGCATTCAGGTAGTTAAAAACGTCCAAAGTTTATTAATATTCAAACTGAAAAAAGTCAAAAGCAGTGAAAAACCCAACTAGTAGGATACAATCTTATTCTAGATTTCTTGAAAGGAAGTTCTCAAGCTAGACTAACTTAGCTGAATTAAATCAACACTGAACAAAGACCTTCAAAACTACTATAGTATAAAAACTACTATACTATAGTAATTTTGAACTATTGTAGATATTTGATTTCAACATGGAACCTCTAAAATTTTAAATCTGATAACACATTTACATGTTCTCTTATTTTGCTAAGATCTGTTTGGCAAAGAATAGTTTTTGGCACTATTTCACATATGGACTTAAATCTAATTTCTAACTTTTTCCTTAAGCTGTCAGTTCCAATCTCTTTCAAAGGAGAACTGTCCTTTATCTCACAACCCAGGAGGCATTAGATAGAGATAGGGAAAAAGAGTAAGAGAAGTCACAGAAAACAAAAGTGATAGAAAAAAGACAGAAAAACCAACATTGTAGCCAGATTTTGGTTAAACATGACTACCCGCTGTCAGTCTGAGACCCCTGAGAGATTGCAATTGAAAAGATGAACTACAAAAGAACAACAAGATATGAAAAATATGTTTGCCAGTCTGTCCTAGAATAAATACCAGAGATGCATAAATGGAGGCTGAATGACTTAGGTTAATGCAAATAAGCAGAAGTTTTCTAGAAATATTTATTGTAATCCAGGAAGCATAGCTGTCATGCTTGACAGTAACAGAACAATCTGAGGCTGAAACAGAACTTAGCCTCTGTCTTAATTTAAATTCTCAAATATATGGGAGAGCTTTCATTTACACCCCACCAAATGATCAAAATCATGCTATATGTTCATTTAAACCATTGCTTCCCAAACCTGGGCAGATATTTCATTACCCTGACTAGGTAATATCATAATCAAACCTGGGCAAAGTACTCAAAATTGAGTAAAAGTGGTTTTTCTTTGGATAGTAACACAAAAAATTTACCGATTCACAACAGGGGCATTTAAATTGACTTGAAGTGTTTTACCTACATTGGGTAAAAAAGGTTCTCTGATAAATGGTTTCAGATAATGAAGGAAAAAGTTTGAGAAGCACTGTTTTAAATCATTATGTTTTCATCAGATTGTAGAATTTTTTTTTCTGATTCGGCTGATGGTTTTCAAGATCACAGCATCAGTTCCATTTATCATGACTCAGTCTCATATAATTTTCTTGATAATACTTTTTCATAAAGATATTCTTTACGTCTTCAGAAATAAGACTTCCACCCTCATTCTACCTTATTTCCAGGTAAACATGCAGAAGCTTGTAGCTTCATGGCAGGAAATTACACAATAAATTTCTCATACAAACATATAAGTGGTTTCTTTTCTGTACGGAAGGTTGGATCAATTGCTTTTTGCTCAGTGCAACCTTTATATCCCTATTCAGCTGTGGGTCCAACTGAGGCTTACCTCAGATGAGAAAGATGTAATAGGATCACAATCTTCTTAAACAGAACTAGAAAATATAAGCAGAATCAGACAGCACTGATTTCATTCAGAAAAGACAATTCCTTGCTTTCTAATGACTGGTGTTCACCAAACTCTATTCTAATCAATGTACAAATAAATTATGAATTTTTGACTCTGAATACAAAAGGAATGCACAGTCCTTAACTGTAGATCAGGGGAAATCGGCTCAGCTTGTTAATTTATCTTTCTTTTCTTCTTATTGTTGTTTTCAGTTTCCCTTTACCCCCAACTGGCTGCAGAAAATCATACTTCCAGGATCAGAAGAAGATAAATCTTCCATTTATAAAATAACTTCAAATGAGAATGCCCAGATGAAGCCCTGAGGGAGAGAAAAAAGAAGAGAAATAGAAACTAATCAAGTCAGCAAGTTTATTGATTTCAGCTGATTTTTCTGGGGCAGGGTTTTGCTCCGAGACTGGCACTTTGAAAAATGTGGCACTGCTTGGAAATTTATGACAGTTGGTAAGTAGACACCTTTAGATATAAACATATAAAAAGTGTAAAAGAGGACTAACTTAAGAAACAATTCAAATAATCATTTCCAAAAACAAATGAAAGAAGAAAGAAAGAAAGAAAGAAAGAAAGAAAGAAAGAAAGAAATATTTCTAACACAGAAACCTCAGAAATTCTAGCTTTAGTCGGAAGTGTGTTAAAACCTCATTTACTTTGTATCAGCCCTTTACTCACTACAACTTTTGTCTCCTCCTGCTATGCAATACTTTTTTAAAAAAGATTTTTATTTTTTTTAAGACAAGCAAGTACAGACAAAACATAAGAAAAAACAAAACCATCTTCCATTTTATATACATACAGTGTGTCAGTTGGTTACAATTTTTTTGTGCTATCCTTTCATAGTCATCACTCACAGTTTATATAGATTCTCACATTTTCAATCTAACATATGCTTATATATTTATCAGTTATTAATCATTCATGACTAAACTATTTATTCCATCATTTATGCAAGATATTCTCAATTTTGTTATAAAGATTATTACACTTCCATCCAATGGTTATATATATTTATATTGTATTTTATCTCAATCTATTATACTTCTACTATAAGATTTCTTAATGTATTACGTTACCATGTCTTTTTATCCAAGCATTGATAAAACAAATCCCATATCATATAAAATTGTTTATCTTCTTGATCTCTAATTTCAAATGTCAATTTACTCATTTCAGCACAGTCCATAATTTTCTTAATAACTTCCTCCTGCATAGGTATTTTTTTCATTTTTCCAGTTCTTAGCAAATACAGTCCTAGCCGCTGTCAACACATTTGCAATCAAATATTTCAATTCTTTATTGTACATTTCCAGTATAATTCCCAATAAAAATATCTCTGGTTTAAAGTCTATATGTTGTTTTATCATTTTTTTCCAACCACGTGTGGATTTTAGTCCAATATCTTTTTGCGTCCGAACACGTCCACCACATATGGTAATACAAGCCATGTATCTGATGACATTTCCAACATTTATCCGATTTATTCTTAAACATTCTCACAATTCTCGTCGGGGGTAAGTGCCACCTGTAAAACATCTTATATAGATTTTCTTTATAAGCATTGTCATTTTATAATTTTGAGACCATAACTTTTGCCATTTCTCTAAATCAATCCCATATCCAAAATTTTTCCCCCAAGCTATCATTTCTTTAACTTGCTCCTCCTCCATTTTAAATTATAATAAATGTCCATAAAGATTTTAAATTACATTTTCATCAGTACCTATCAAAATTTTATCTAAATCAGTCAACTTATCATAAACACCTTCTAATTTAATATCTTCATCAAATCTAGATTGTATTTGCAAATATGAAAACCAATTCATTTTTATACCTTGTTCCTCCAGCGCTTGCATAGATTTAAGTTCACCCTTTTCATTTAGTATCTCACCATATCTAACTGTTTGTTCCTTTTTATATATTATTGGATAGGAAAAAGCTTCAATAGTAGATATCCATAATGGAATTTTTAAGTAATATTGCTTTTTAATCTTCTCCCAATTTAAAAACAAAGCCTCTCGAATATAATGTCTTCTGAAGTACCCTTGTGTTTTAGTTCCCTTATACCAAAGAAAAGCATGCCATCCCAACCACAGGTCATGTTCTTCTAGAGTCAATAGTCTACTGTTTCTTAATGTTATCCATTCCTTTACCCACATCAGATTTGCCACCTGATGATATAGTTCCCAGTTGGGCAAAGTGAACCCTCCTCCTATTCTTGCATCTTGTAACAGTTTAAGTTTTATTCTTGCTTTCTTGCCCTGCCAAATTATTTCAACACAATTTTATTTAAATCTTCAAAAAACTCTTTCCCTAAACTAATTGGAATTGTCTGGAATAAATATAAAATTCTAGGTAATACATTCATGTTAATTGTTGATATTCTCCCAATCAATGATAATTGTAAATTTTTCCATTTTGTGAAGTCTGTCGCAATCTGCTGTTTGAGTTTAAGATAATAATCCTCTTTTAGTGTACTACATCTTGATGTAACATATCCCTAAGTATTTATTAAATAAATAAATATTTAACCTTATTCGTGACCTGAATTTCTAAGACTTCTTCCAACTCTTTCTTTTGTCTTGCTAACATATTCTTTGTTAATATCTTTGTTTTATCCTTATTTATTTTCAAGCCTGCTACCTTTCCATACTCTTCTATCCTTTCTATTAATTTGGGTGCTGTTTCCAATGGATCCTCTAATATAAATACCAGGTCATCTACAAAAGCTTGCAATTTATACTCTTCCTTTTTAATTTTCATTCCTTTTATTTCTTTGTCTTCTCTAATATTCCTATTCAACACTTCCAGTGTTAACACAAACAACAGAGGTGACAGTGGACAACCTTGTCTAGTCCCTTTTCTTATATCTATAGACTCTGTCAATTCTCCATTTATCATGACCTTTGCGGTTTGTTTATAATATATTGTTTCAATGGCTTGAATAAATTTTTTATCAAAGCTCATTTGTACCAGTTGCAATAACATAAAATGCCAACTCACATTATTAAAGGCTTTTTGAGCATCTAGAAACATCAAAGCCATTTGCTTTTCAGGATGTGCTTCATAATATTCCAAAGTATCCAAGTTTATTCTCATATTATGTTTAATTTGTCTCTTTGCCAGAAAGCCATTTTGATCAACGTGGATAAAATTATTTAAATATCTTTTCAATCTTTCTGCCAAAATTGAAGCAAAAATTTTATAGTCTGAATTTAATAGGGAAATAGGTCCATAGTTTTTAACTTGCTGTGGATCTGTATCTTCCTTCGGTATAAGTGTGATATATGCTTCTGACCATGTCTTGGATATTCTCTTCTTTAACATAAATTCATTCATAACTTCTAATAATTGAAGATTCAACACTTCCTGAAAGATCTTACAAAATTCCACTGGCAATACATCTGGACCTGGCGCTTTCCCTGTATTTTGTTTCTTTAAAGCTTCTGTTAATTCCATCATTGTTATATTCCCTTCTAAAATTATTTGAATGTCTTTGGGTATCTGTGATAATTCTGCTTTCTGTAAATATTGTTTAATTTTTTCTTCTTGAATATTCTCTTGATAATATAATTTTCCATAATAGTCTTGTATGATTCTTTTCTTCTCTTCACTTCCATAGCAGTCATGTCCTTCTTCATCTATTAAGTGGCTAATCCTTCTTGATTGTCTTTCCTTTCTCAGTTTATAAGCTAACTATCTTCCTGGTTTATTTGCATCTTCAAAATAATTCTGTTTAGCACTTTTAATCTTTTGTGCTAGCTTCTCTTTTTCCATTAATCCCATTTTATGTTTAATTATCTCCATTTTAATTTTAATGTCTTTTTTTTGGCAGATATTTCTGTAATTCTTTTTCCAGTCCCTTGTAGTCATCTTCCAATGTTTTAAAAGTCTTTTTCTGTTTTATATTTCTTTTCCTTGTATATTCTATTATCAAACCTCTTGTGTAGGCCTTCATTGTGTCCCAGAGATTCTGTAACAATGTATCCTCTTTTTTGTTTTCTTTAAAAAAGAAAACCAATTCTCTCTCAATTTTCTGTTTGAAGTCTTTTTCCTTTAATATCGTATTGTTTAAAGTATATCTAGATCTCCTCTTTTGTCCTTTCCAAGTAACTGTCATTGGATTGTGGTCTGCCCAAGTACTTGCTTCTATTTCAATTTCTTGTATATTAGAAAATAAATCTGCTGATATCCATGTCATATCTATTCTGGACCATGATGTATGCCTATATGAATAGAAAGTATATTGCTTATTTTCCACATTTCTCTCTCTCCATGCATCTTTTAAATTTATTTCCTCTATCATTCGAAAAAAGGATTTTGGTAGTGTTTTTCTTGTTTTCTTTATTGATTTCTGTGTTTTATAATCCAACTGCTCGTTAATTATTCCATTGAAATCTCCCATCATGCAAACATTAACATAGTCCAGTTCAATTATTTTCATATGCAATTTCCTGTAAAATTCTTCTTGATTATCATTTGGAGCATAAATTACTATTAGAAGTGTCTTTACATTATTGTCCATTATTTCCACCATCAAAATCCTTCCATCATCATCTGCATAAATTAATTCTGCTGGAATTGTGTATCTAATATATAAGACCACACCTTTTTTTTTACATTGTGCCA
Organism: Naja naja; assembly: GCA_009733165.1. Classification (NCBI taxonomy): domain Eukaryota; kingdom Metazoa; phylum Chordata; class Lepidosauria; order Squamata; family Elapidae; genus Naja; species Naja naja. The sequence goes on from CM019151.1 coordinate 165,601,311, forward strand.
ATGACATGAATAATTTCCCTAACTTTTTTTGTTTCAATATGTATTCATGTTGTTTTTTAATATGTACGTCTTGCAGACAAATTATATCAGACTTTAATTTCTCTAATTTATGAAATACTTTCCTTCTTTTAGTAGCTAAATTAAGTCCATTTATATTCATCATAATTAATTTTCTCTCATCCATTTTAGACTTTATAAGAGGGTTTTATTGCTCTAGTAAATCTTACTTCTCGTTGCTCTCTGGGTGCACCACCTACTGCACTTTCTTCTTTTTCTTTTTCAATTGCTGCTATACACTCCTTTTGAAATTCAATCAAAGACTCTTCTTTTCTTGTATCTTCCTCCTTTCCTCTGAGATATTCTAAGTAAAATATCTCTGCTTTTTCAACCATGTCAGTTCTGTGTCTTTGTTCCTGCCAAGTGAACAAGAGACCTTCTGGTATCAGCCATCTGTAATTTACTCCTCTTTTAAGTAACTCTTTGGTCAAAAAAGGCATTCTCTTCTCATCTCTCTTACTCTTCTTGGTACTTGTTTTAAAACCACAATTTCTTTACCTTTAAACTTTAACATCTTTTCTCTTGCCACCTGTAGTATCTGTGTTTTAATAATTTTCTTAGTAAATCGAATATGAACTTCTCTTGGTAACTTGTTTCTCATTGCATATCTTGTGTAGACATAGAACACTTCATCCATTCCATCCATCATTTTCTCTTCAGTTATCTCTAGTGCCTCTGCCAGTATTTCTGTCATTTTTTCAGCAAGGTTTTCACCCTTTTCTTCCTCCATGTTTTGGAATCTCAGGTAAAATTCTGACCTGTCAATCTCCCACCCCAGTGGTTCACTCCTGCCTTTTTCAACTTCGCTCAATCTGGTGTTGATATCTCCAATTTTCTCTTTATTCATCTTGTTCTTCAATTTTCTTAAGTCTTTCCTCATATTTCATCATCATCTGTTGAATATTCTCAACTTTCTCATCTGTCTTTTTAGTTCTTTTCTCAATATTCTCCATTCTCTTTTCAATATTATCTGTTTTTTCATGTATTTTTTGGATTCCTATAGTGTCACTTCCTTCTTCCTCTCCTTCTCCTGTTGCAATATCTTCTGTATTTATCATTGTCTTCCAGATGGTGAGGAGGAAGCAGTTGATATTGAAGGAGCAGACAACTGATGCCCCCCCAAAAAAATATAAAAGAAAAAATAAAAGGAGAAGGGAAAAAAATCTTCAGGCACTTGTATACCTTAATCTAATTAATTCCAGTTATGTGCAAAAAGAAAAGGGAAAAAATGTAAAAAGAAGAGAGGGTGAAAACATATGGAAAAATTTTAAAGAAAAGTAAAGGGGAAGAAAAAATCAAAAAAAATAACAGTCTATGTATTTCCCTTAATATAAAAAAGAAGCAGAGAGAAAGAGGGAGGCAAAAATATAATCTAGTTCCTGGATTAAAAGGCTAAAATCCAAACATAAAAATGCAACTAGAGGGGAAGTGAAAAAAATAGTAAATAATTCTTCTGACAAAAAGCGAGTCACTGCCACTGAATATCCAAAGCTCTTTAGTAAATCAAATCAAACTTTCCAGTTCCAGTATTTTCAAGGTCACTTCAATCTTCTTTCTTTCTTTCAATGTCAACTCCAGACTCTGGCTATCAATAGTTACACACAAGAGCACCTGTACAAACAATCTGCCATGCTCATCCTACTATCTTTTTCAGCAAAAAGCTCAGACTCCTTGAATGTAACTCCAATACACAAACAAGTAAAAAAGAAAAGAAAAGAAAATATCCAAGCCTCTAGATGGCAGTGCTACTTGTTTTCCTTCACTTTCACTTCCCCTCATAAATCCAAAGCCAGGAATAGATTAAAAAAAAGTAAAGTCTTTTCTTTAAAAAAATTAGTAAATCTCAAATAAAATAGAAGAGTCTTAATCAAAACAGACTTTCAAGAAAATTATTAAAGAAAATAAAAAATTAAAAAAGCGCAGTCCAGTTAAAAATTGAGAAGCTTTGCCAAATTCCAAGTTCCAATAAAAAGGGGAAGAAAAAAAACCCTTCAGTTTAAACTAGCTTAATCTTGCCACTTAGCCACTTTTATCTTCATTTTTAATTACACTTTCAGTCTTTTAGGGTGTTGTCTCCCAAAAATAATAAGTAGAAATTCATCTCACCAAACTGACACACTTTCTTCCGATCTTCTTCCATTCTGGAGCTGTCCCAACTTCAGCAGCTTGAATGGCTGCCTCTCTGCTGCCGGCAAGAAGGGCTTCTCCTGGATCTACCAGGGACTTTGTGGTGTCCCTGGGATCAGCAGGACATGCCCTTATCGATCACTGTCTCTGCAGGACGGTTTAGATCCGGTGGGACCGACCAACAGCGGAGATATCAACGGCGATCTTGGAACATCAAGATCACATGTCGTACCACCACAATGCCAGCTCTGCCCTCTCTGCTGCTATGCAATACTTGAGGATGCGATGGCTCAGCAGGTAAAGATGCTGAGCTTGTCAGGTTTGAGACCCGAGCTCTATGCAATGGGTGAGCTGTCATTCTTTGCCCCACTTCTGACCACCGAGCAGTTCAAAAGCATGAACATGCAAGTAGATTAATAGATTAGTAGATTACTTTGGTGGGACAGTAGAAGTAATCCGTGCACCTTTGGTATATAGCCATACTGGACACACGACTACAGAAAATGTCTTTGGACAATGCTGGCTCTCTTGGCCAAGAAATGGAGATGAGTATCACACCCTAGAGTTGACACAACTGGAGAGAGACACCTTTACCTTTACATTTGCTATGTAATAGAAGAATATGGATGACCTTCAAGCTTATCTTCCCTGCAGAGATGCTCTTCTATTCAGGTTGCTAAACTTCCCTCTCATTTCACCTTCAAATTTCTGTATTTTAAAGACAAAATGCAGAAGGATTCACACACAGAGGTAACTTTCTTTCCCTTGTCATAGTGAATTCCCTTGTCTTTAAAAGCCAGACATTATTATGCGTTTTTCCTTTTCACATTGCAACATACAAAGCATCTCTGATGACATCTCCTTTAACTGAAAATGGGCTCCTGCACATGAAAAGGATGTTATCTGGCTCTTTATCACAGAATTGTTTGTTTGTTTATTTATTGCTTGTGTATTACTATGCAAAAGTGCATTGTGTAGTTAATTCTCCCTTAATTGAATTAAAGCACCTTGTGAAAATTTGCAGATCCCTGATCCTCATATCTCATATTTAATCTGATTCTGTAGGTTCATTAATAGACTGAAAATCACAATCTTTACAAAGATTTATGAATGTAACCTTACATTAAGCCAATTGCTGGAGATGGTTTATTTCTTGCTTTTCTGTATTTTAAGAACTCATTCTTTTGTGGAATTGTCAAAAATTGTGTATTAGTCCTTGGGTTGCTAGTGTTGAATTTTTTTTAAGGAGGGAGAGAATCTTCTATAAACCTCTGTATATGACCAAAATGATGAATATTGAGTTGACTTAGAGAAAATAAAGAATACCAAACTTTTGAAGAAGAAATATTTTGCATTCTGGGAAAATAGACAGCATGAGAAAGAAAGTAAAATAATTCTACCTTGACTGTGTTAGGTTTAAGCTGAAGCAGAAGGAGGCTATGCAGGCTTTTGAGGTTCTGTTACAATATTCAAGCTTATTGTGTATTCTGAGATTCTATTTCTTGACCTTGCCTATCTCAAAGCAGTGATATTTTTATTTCTCTTTCTTTCTACTTTTTTATTCTTGATTTCTTTCTGTGTTTTTTCTCCATATCTTAATCTTGATTTCTACATTTCTTCCTTGATTTTCTCTATTCCTCCTTGTGCCTCTATTATCTTCTTAGATTATCATGACTCATCCTTAACTGTGAGTTATCAACCATCTTCTTTCTTCATAACATTCTGCTCTTCTAATTGGTTGTAGGAATTCCAGACTTTCTTTATGATAAGTTAGAGGCATCGGGGTCTGACCAGGTCTCCAAGGAAGGGAGAGGAAGACACACACAAAGAAGAGGGTATTTCACTACTTCTTGTTTCTTTTGCACATATAATACTACCTGTTTTATCCATCTCATATTTCAGAACTAAAGGGAAAGCTATAACTTGTTATACTTTACAATGCATTGACATTTTTTTAAGTAAAGAAAAAAGAAATTAGAATTGTTAGTCAGTGCATCACCTCAGAACAAATCTATTCAAACAGTGAAGAGCTATGTGTGCAAGCTACTCCAGTTAATGAAGTGTGCTGTGATAATTAATTTGTCAAGCTCGTGTTATTATTCTAAACACATCCCACACAAACAATGCTGCAAAAGTAGTAGTTACAAGGTGGCTCAACTCACCAAACCATAAGAAGCACCCATTAAATCTCTCATAGCATCTTTATTATTAATCATACTGTTAAGGCTGGCTCATAAATTCACCCAAGAAAGATGGGAAATAATTCCATGTGACTTCATCCAGTCTGATTTAATGTAATAATTCATTTAAAAGAAGCTCAAAGCTATTCTACATGAAAAGGTGCATTTAATTAATTTTGTTTTGATCTTAAGAATTTGGCATCCAGCCCAACAGCAACAGCTATTGTGGCCAATTGAATGATAAGAGCAGAAAAGCTGACTTTAGAACATGTAGCTCCTTGTTCTAAGAGTACTCCATCATTTTGATTCCATATTCTATAGTGTTCTTTGTGGTTTTTGGTTTAGGAAAAGTTTCAAGGGAAAATAGTTAGAAAACTCATTAACATATTAATAAAAAGGGAAAGATAGTGGCGTGCTTTGAATGCACTAGTAGGATCTAGGGAAAAAACACAAATTTTTTTTGGACCATTTATTTATTTATTATTTATTTATTGGACTTGTATGCCGCCCCATCTCCGAAGACTCGGGGCGGCTCACAACTAAAACCAAACATCAACATCAACAATAAATAATTAAAAAAGAATTAAACAAACACAAGCCCAATATTTAAAGTTAGAATTAATTTACCCCCCCCAAGGAGATCAGCACAGCCCGGCCTGTTCAAATAACCAGGTCTTCAAGTTGTGACGGAAGGTGCGAAGGTCAGGGGCCAGACGGCGCCCCAGGGGTAGTTGGTTCCACAGGGCGGGAATCGCCACAGAGTAGGCTCTGCCCCGGGGCACCACCAGCCGACACTGACTTGCCGACGGGACCCCGAGAAGCCCCTGCCTGTGTGCTCGCACAGGGCGGTTGGCACTTGATATCAGCAGGAGACGCTCCCATAGATAAATAAAAAGACCATAAATAGACTTCAACCAAGAATTGTTACTGTTCCCTCAGCTGCTAAATTGGAAAGTAACCTCTCATCTGAGAATAGGATATTTCTGTTATTCCTAAATTACAGCTTAGTTCTTGATAATACATGAGAGATTATTTGATTGTGAATGAATAGGGAAACCAAATACTACTGAGAGTTTTGCAGTGATAATTCAGCACCAGAAAAATAAACGGAGATGGCTGATGCTTCATTTAACATCTTTATAAACATAAGTAGATTTTACAAACCAGTTGTAGATTTCTCCAACGTGGAGCAAACTCAAACAGAAACATGTTGCAAGTTCAGAGCAGAGCAAGCAAGCAAGTTAGTTTCATCTTCAATAGACAGACTCAGAGCTTAACATAGCTGCAGAGTTGCAGAGCTTAACATAGAGCCACGCCTTGGCTACTTTCAGTTTCCAGCCTAGGCTACTTCTAGTTTCAGTTTCTAAACTATCCTCATTGGCTGATTTAGTTGCTATGCCTATTCATTTGCTGACCTTGTTACCAAGCTCTATTCCAGTTCATGAATATACTGACAGATATGCATGTTTAAATTCCGGACTGTGAGTAAATCTTTATGTGTTCTAACAGTGTTGCTCACCAGTATATTTAATACAATGCAGTACAGCTTTTGGAACGTCATGTTAGAAAGGGATGGAACTGATCAGTTGGAATCTTATCTCTTTAATTAGGAACCTATCAGTGGGTCAAAATTGAAGGTTCATTTCTGGAATGGTATCCAGGGCTTCAGAACAAGGATCTTACTGATATACCTTTATCCTGCACAACATTCTCAAATTAGAAAGGCAGTTGTGATATTTTGATGTTGGATGATGGTGATTTTGGAAGAGTTCAATACTGAAGCTAAGTTTTCATTGCTTTGGAATTTATGGTTAGCTTGACTGCCATCAAGAATTCAGTATGCAAACCAGGCTTCACGATGTTGTAGATGCCATGTTTGAATTGCTTTTAGATGCAGATAATACTTTAAGTGATTCTGTCTTTTGGTTTTATCAGTTTTTATCATAATTAAATAATCCATAAACAAGATTGATCAGACTATCCCAAGTAAAAGACTACTAGGTATTATTTTTGATTCCTCTCCAGAGACATGGAATTTAATGAATTTCAGAATATCTTGGAAGATTTCCTGATCTATATTTTTATCATGTCCATAGTTTCTCTTTTGAATGGCATATTGGAAAAGGCAATTGCCTCAATCATTTGAACATTCTCTTCAGAGCCGTGGAACCAAGTCAAGTCCCTATTTTAATGAAACATCCATGGCTACTAAATACTCAGCTAAAGTGTTTAAAACAACATGAAAGCTACATAAGTCCCATCTGCTTTCTGGAAATTAAAGTCTTCCATAGACAAATACCATGGATCAAAATTACCCAGACTGACTCTATGCTGCAGGACAGGAGTATCAACTCATGTCATGATGGTGGTGTCACATGACATATCAAGACTTTTCCCCCTTCACTAAACTGGGCTTGGCCAGCATGTGACACATCTGGCCTGCAGCCCACGAGTTTGACAGCCTATGTAGGAGAAGAAATACTTTGGATGTCATGTGATCTAACCTGAGTACTTCTCACTGATGTTAATTAAAGCTAAGTAGGAGACTTTGAAAAATGGAACTTCATGGTGACTGATGCACACCTCTTTACAGAATCTTTGAAATAGGCACTAGTTCTTGTCCCTTCTTAAAGAAACCCTAAAATTATGGGTGACTTATATTATTTTTCACTATTTCATTGTTATTAGTTATGCAGATGAAACCTGGAATTTATCAACCATACTTTGGATGTTTTTTAAGACAATAAAATACAGAAAACTTGTGATTACATTTGGTCTGTGTGCATTAGGTCTACCTATTGTGTTGAATTGAATTCTTTATTGTCATTGTATGTATATACACAGTATACATACAACAAAATTCACAACTTTAATTGCATTTAATTGTTTGGCAGATCAAAAGAAAGATAGATATGTAAGTATGTGTATGTGTGAAATTAAGACTCCAATGGAACAGAAATGTTTTGGTAAAATATATTTTCATGCAATATATATTTTTTGTGCTGGTTTGTCAGTAGATGGCACACTAGCTGTACAAATTCTAAGAAACTCTATAGATTAAGCCTGTCCTGAATTATGTCCCTTAGAAAAATACAAAATCCTGAAGACTATTATTTTATAGATACATGGCAATCACAACAAATCAAGTTTATAACTTATAATTTCTAACCAAATAGATTTTGAGAAATATTGTATAAACATGAAGAGCAGAATGACTAAATCCAATGTTTAAACAGATATTTTCATATATATTTTCTTTGCACACTTTCTTTAACCAAATGTATACTGATTTAGATTAGATTTATCATGGAAACTGTACCTAGAAATAAAAATACAAGAAAAATACAAATGCATATAATTTCCTCATTTTTGAAAAGACTAAAGAGAAACATCTCTTGGATTATTATTTATAATCTGATTTTTATGTATAGATATATTAACAAGTAATCCTAAATTTGACATCTCATAAGTGAGTCCCATTGAATTTTATGGATTTTGTTTTCTAAAAGTGGGTAAATGTATAGATTGAAATAGGGAAAAATATTTTAGGAACAGGATTGGTAAAATGAAATATTCCTTACTGGAATAAGGAGATTTGGGAACATTTTAAAAAAACCATACATCCCAGTCTTTTCTTTTTTCTTTTAAATTACATTTATATGCCGCCCTTCTCCGAAGACTCAGGGCGGCTTACAATTTTTGGGATACAACCCAGTGTGCTCAGCAATAGCCTTCATTCCATTGTACATGCCTGCTTATTACTAAGCGGCATTTTTACAAGGTCAGCTAATTGCCCCCAACAATCTTGGGTCCTCAATTTACCTACCCCGAGAGGATGGAAGGCTGAGTCAACCTTGAGCCTGGTGGGATTCGAGCCTACAGTAATTGTAGACAGCTGGATCTTAAGAGCAGGCATTTACAGCCTGAGCCACCAAGGCTCACCAATTTTATCAATTCCATGAAAGCACGACAAACATTTCTGTTCAGATAAGATGGAGAAAGAGGACAAAACCTATTATAAAATTAAATGTTGCTGCCTTTATACACTGAGTGTGCAACCCCTGGTAAATCATTGATTAAAAGATAAATTTGAGAGTTACTCAGTTCCTTTCTCTTTTTCATTGTTCCCATTTTCCATATCTGCAAAGTCAAAAACCAAGCATTCTTATTTTACAGTTCAATTGATATGTTAATTCACTATATTGAATTCTTGTTTGAGTAGCCATGGTCCATTTGATTATCACAATTGAATGAGTTCACACAACATGCTAAGCTATAAACATGTTCGAAAACTTTAATGATTTGGTTTATGTAACACAATAAACTATAAACAGCAAGTCACATTATTATGTAGGAACCCAACCATTACTTTTTTTTCTTTCAACATTTAAAAAGTCTTAATGTCTCAGGTTTAGTTTCCATTAAATGAAACTTATAAAACAAATCTTTAATCTCCTTCACTCTCCTTCCCTTCCTGTAATGATTGGACTGAGTATCAAATCCCAACCTAAATACATTTTTCACTGACTTATTGCTGGAATCTCTTTAAAGCTCATCCATGATCAGTTATGCTACTAAGTATTAAATTCATCAAGCATGCTTTGTTTGTAATTAAAAGAGCTTGGAGGGTTCTGCCTGAATAGAATGATAAAGGTATGCTCTATAGAAGTGTTAAGTGTTGCAAAATAAATTGTAATAAATGAAAGGAGGACTGTGATGATTTCACATTTGTCAATGTGGAAAATTCTTTCCTGATGCATATGAACAATTTTATTTTTTTAAAATCCCCTTTGGCGCATGTTTTTTTTCTGTTTCTTATTGCGCTTAACTATAGCTTAGTTTGGGTGAAAATAATTAAATCAAATAGACACGTAGTATAAAGTGGAAAGCTGATATGGAGAAATATATGATTCAGAATGTGTTAATTAGTAATTCTTGCATTTAGTCAGCTGATCTTAAGAAACCTAACAAGGATATATTTTTTAAAAAACCAAGCAAATCTGTGATGTTTACAGAACAACATAGAAATAGTTAGAGTAATATAATAGTAACAGCACTTAATAATAGCACTTAGGCTTATTTGATTTCTTAGTGTTTTACAGTACTAAGTGGTTTTACAGAATCAGCAACCTGAGTCCTCATTTTACTGATGTCAGAAGGATGAAAGGCTGAGTCAACCTTGAGCTGGTCAGGATCGAAGTCCTGACTATGGGCAGAGTCAGCCTGCCATACTGCATTATAAGAACAATTAAATACAGATAACCACTAATAATGATGTTATGTGCATGCACTTATTTCCGAGTTGCACAGAACTGAGAAATTCAAATTCACCTTTCTTAGAAGTTGAAATTCATGACATTTATGGAATTTGAGATGTAAATTTCAGAGCTGACTATAATATGAGGGTTCAGAAGCAATACAGCTTGAAGGAGAAAACAAAGTCATGTCACTACTGTAGTTCTTTTACAGACTAATTAAAGGCAATCTAAAAATTCAGCAAATTAAAAAAGTAGCTATTCTATAGCACTAAATAATCTGCTAGATTTATTATTCAAATATTACAATGTATGATATACATGTTGTTCATAATGCCTCCCATTCAAATAACCTGATTTCTTTAGTTTTCAGTTTTGCAGTTAATTCCAATATGAAATATTAAGTATCTGCATTATTATTTTTCTCTAACCTCACTGATAATTTGGACTATGTTCCCACCCCAGAATATTTTTGTAGTTTTGTAATTTCTTATTTATAGTAATGCATTTTAGTACTTTATTATTAATAATTACAATTCATACTGCAGTCTATTATCATGTAGGCACTTAAAATGAGTAACTGGTGATTATAGGAATATCATGCAATAAGTACTTCCCTCACTTTGAAAATATTTCTTAAATGCCTAACATTTATTCCAGTTAGAAATATTTCTTAAATGTCCTAACAATACTACCAAATTATATATATATATTGGATTGGATTGGTGCTCTCCTTTCTTATCTCCATTCAGCAGTTATTTCAAAAGGAGGACCTCTAGAGAATAGAAGTTAGTTCACCTTATCATAAACAAATAGTGGAGACCTTAGCAGTCACAAACATAAAAAAAATCAATTACATTTTTTCAGATTTCATCACCAAAAGCCTTTGAGACCGTAATGGCTTCAAGACTTTGGATGAAATGCTCAGTTATACTTTTGGAAAAATAGTGCAATGATATAAGAAGGACAAAGAAATCCATGGTTGACTTAAGACCTGTTTTCATAAGACCTGGAAGGCCAAAATAAATAAATAAATAAAGTCCTGGATTTATTATAGATGGTTGGTTATAAAGCTGTCCTATTAAATAGTATAAAATGCTTCTGCTGCTGGGCGAGATCATCCGTGGTTTCGGGGTGAGGTATCATCAATATGCAGATGATACTCAGCTTTTCATCTCCACCCTAAACCATATCAGTGATGCCCTCTCTGTGATGTCCCGTTGTCTGGATGCGGTGCAGATCTGGATGGGAAGGAACAGGCTTCAACTCAACCCTGCCAAGACTGAGTGGCTGTGCATACTGGCATCTCAGATTATTCAGGATATTCCACTGTTGGTCATGGGGGGAGAGGTGTTGCCCCCTGTGGACAGGGTGCATAACCTGGGCTTCCTCCTGGATACACAGCTCAGTTTGGAGGAGCAGGTGGGAGCTGTGTCCAGGGGGGCATTTGCCCAGGTTCGTCTGGTTTGCCAGCTGCGCCCTTACCTGAGCTGAGCTGTCCTACGGACAGTCACTCATGCACTTGTCACTTCCCGAATCGACTACTACAATGCTCTCTACATGGGACTGCCCTTGCAGATCACCTGGAGGTTGCAGCTGGTGCAGAATGCGGCTGCACGGGTTGTGATGGGAGTGCCCTGATACTCCCATGTTACACCCCTCCTGCGTGACCTGCATTGGTTGCTGTTTGCCTTCTGGGTGAGATTCAAGGTACTAGTGATGACATACAAAGTCCTACATGGCTTGGGTCTGGGGTACTTGGGGGAATGTCTCTTGCCGGCATCACATTCCGATCACCCTGTATGCTCCACAGGCAGGGCCTCTTTGGGGTACCATCAGCCAGACATTGTCAGCTGGTGATGCCCAGGGGTAGGGCCTTCTCTGTGGGACCATCCACCCTGTGGAACCAGCTCCCCTTGGGTCTTCGTTTGGCCCCTGATCTCCGCTCCTTCTGCCGGGACCTGAAGACCTGGATGTTTTAGCAGGCCGGCCTGGACTGAACCGGGGTGGGGGTGGGGGGGTGGGATTCTTTTTAAGGTAATTTTAATTAGTTTTAGTTTATTATTGGGCTTGTATTATTTAATTATTTTTTAAGTAATTTATTGTATTGCGTTTTTACACTGTGAGCCACCCTGAGTCCTTAGGGAGAGAGGGCGGCATACAAGCCTAATAAATTATTATTATTATTATTGTTTTGTTTTTTGTTTTTTTGGATAGATAATGGGAGGATCTCAAAACTCTTCAAGTTCGTGTTAAAGATTGCTTTTTAAGAAAATATTTTTAAAATATTTTGAAATGGACATAAGGAATCTCCAGCAAACTGAATGACCCAAGCAATATTGTATTGTTCATACAATTTTAGGTGTATGAAAATGACAGTGATATTTGTTTATTTATTTATTAAAGTTTATTAGCTTCCTAATTTCAATAAACTTCTTTTTCAATTGTTTAATGAAATGGGTACACGTTTAAGAAAAATGAATAAAAATGAAGTCATGTGCCATGAAGTACTATTATGACAATGATAAGGCTGAATATGTAGATAGTTTTATCAGAGAAATTTAACATGTAACATTTGTATGCAAATTGTCTACAGAGTGGCTGTGAAAATTGCTTCAGGCATGCATAAAAACTACATCTGCATATGAAGACTGGAAGAATATTTTTACTCCTATAGAAAGGGAAACATAGCAGGAGTGAAAAGAAAAGCTAAGTTGGGATTGTGTTTTACATACTTATGTGCATCATTCCTTCCTAATGTAAAGAAAGTGAAAGGATGAGCTAAAATGTGAAACCCAACCAACCAAACATAAATAGGGATAAGTTCTAACACATTTTGGTTAGTATGCTACAAGCACAAGCAAATTTCAATTTTAGTCGAAGCATGCATGTATTACTCTGCGTAATCTAGAAACTCTCATTTAAAGTCTATGCTGTGGGCCAAAATAATTTTGCTGACATTCTCACCGCATAGGAGCTATGTGCAATGTATTAACACATTCAGGATAGAGAAGAAATTTTGCTTGAAAGGTAAAAATAATTTACCTCTTTTATCTTGGAATTGGAAATATAAAGAAGTTTCATTGGAAGTTCAAGATACCTTGGAAGAGAGAGACAGAGACAGAGACAGAGAGAAAAGGAAGGAAATGAAACAAACAAATATACACCTGCATACATATATTTATGCAACTCTAACATGCAAACAATCTGGAATAAAACAAGAATGATATCCTCTTGCTTATAAATTCTCAATTCACAAATTTTCTGTAAAAATTCATACATTGAGTTGCACCAAAACTTGACTTTCTTATGTTCAGTTCTCTTGTATGTGAATATCCTGTGCAACAGAGCTTTCAAGGACATTATTTTTAGTTGACAATAAGCATAATCAATATGCTGTATGTGATGATTAACCTTTAATGGCTCATTCACACATGCATCATCATTTGATACTAAGCAGCTGAGAAAAGAAAAAAAAGCTGCAAGATACTGCTATTTCTTATGATGAACACCAATTGCAGTAATGCTATTGCTACTTTAATGCATTCCTCTTAAATTGTTGTCTTATTATTGAAAAGAGTTTGCACTGCTTTTTAATTAATACAAATAAAGAAACCAAACTAAATCCGATGCTAAAGACAATGTAATGCTTATACATGAACTGGCTTAATTTCATAAGTTATTTCCCTGCTTTCCTTCAGAGCATAACCTCTACAACTTCACAAGGAGATATGGAAATAAATCTTTACACCACAGAATACAATAAAGAATCTTTTATTTGCTTTCTCATTTAACATCTTATGCATTGCCTTAATGTTAACTATGCTTCCTGCTATGACCTAAGACTTCCTTCATTGTTTCTGCCAGTGTTCTACAAAATCACTATATTTTTATATGTTAGCAAATAAATCAAGGGCCCAAAGCAGTTTGCTTTGATTATTGATAGTAAAGACAAGAAAGAGAGAAGGAAAGTTACTCCCCCCCTTCAAGGGTTGCAAAAAGGACTGCACTTGTAAATTACAGGTTTTAGACTAACCTTGGACTATTTCTAGATGAAAGTTTTATTAGGTAATTACTCAGCTTCAAAGCTGAATCACAACATTATAAGCTACTGTTTATGAATCCCAAGTGTTTTGAGAACATTCTTCTTCGTTTTTCTGATTCTAAAATATGTTGGAGAGGAATAGACTTTTGATTGGTTCTAAAAATAAAGAAGAATGGCTGGCAAAAGTTACAAAATAATGGATATCTGCTATTTTTTCTTTTATAGTACCTAGGTTCATGTTGATTGATCACATGTCATTAAGCTGGTGTCTACTCTTTGCTATTACACAGAGAGATTTTGCCAAGGATAAATCCATTTTATTTCTCATGAACTGACAAACAAAGCTTAGAACTGGACCTTAGAACTTAGAATGATGAGCCTTGCAAATGTCTACCAAATTTGTGTTTCAAAAAATGGGGTGGTGCAAGAGAAACATAGCCAAAGAAACCGGCTCAAAGGAACAAAGCTTGGGCCATAGTTGCTAAGTATTTCACATCTCTCTTTGGCTTCAAGATAAAATGAGATTCATTTTCATGATTTCCTCAGCACTGATGTTTTTGGTTTATTTTTCCAAGATAATGTTTCATAATTGATATACAGCATTTCTGCACTTCTCTTAATAAAATATGAGCTGAAAAGTGTGCATAAATATTATAGGTTTTATTTGTTTTCCATGATTTTTTTGTTTCCCAGATTCTTACTCTTTCTGTCAGTTTCAAGGAAAAGCATCATGAAAGGAATGTTTTGAAAAGACTTTACAGTTCAGGAAGTGTGCTCAGTCAGGCAGTCTGCAGAACAATGGAGGTACAAAATTGAAGATATTGAAGGCCTTTCAATAGTGTTTATTTAATATGTCTGCTCTCATAAATAACAGAACTCACCACTAAACAAATTACAGAGATGGTAATATATGTCTTGCTACCTAGAAGAAGAAAAAAGTGATCATCAGGATAATCATTCCTAGCTTTTCCTGGTACTAGAGATTCCTTGTGTTTGGCTTCTGTTCAGATGCAACCTGGGGATCTAACAATTCCGCACAGTAATATCAATATTGCTTTAAACAAAAACTAATCATACCATAAATACACTGGATAAGCTATTACCAGACATTAATTATTTTCAACAAAAAAGGACCACAAAAACAATATTCATTATACTTCTGTTTGGATAATCCAAGCATTTCCAGGAATTACTGTAAGAGAAGGCAATAAGATTCCATCTGTTATTATATGCCAGACACGTTATTCATTTGGAAAGGTGTATTACTATTACTATCTCTAATGATCCACACCCATCCTTTTTTATTTGTTTATATTTATGTAATTAATTGTTTTTTATGCCACTCATTTACATTAAGGCAACTCTTTTCTCTTCCTTTCTCTCCCAACACTGAGAATTCACAGAATTTGTACATATGTTGCATTCAGAAACTTCAAATATATGATGCTGAAGTAGAGGGTTACCATACTGATTTCAACATCCTGCACTTGACATTATGTATTACTACTTCTCAATGTTGATAATAGCGATTTTTTTCTTCCTCTATTAAATTTCATGACACTGCTGGCTTTCCTTAAGAGACTGCTTCATTGCTTACTGTTGAGCATAAACAATGCACAGTATTCGTAATGTAGGGCATTGATATGAGTGGTGTAGTGCAATATTAGATATTTTGCTTTTCCTACAGGCTTGTAGGAAATAGAATTATTAGAAGTGGTATTCAGCAGGTTCTGACCAGTTCTGAGAACTGGTAGCAGAAATTTTGAGTTGTTTGGAGAACCGGCAAATATCACCTCTGACTGGCCCCACCTCCCCCATCTATTCTCTGCCTCCCAAGTCCCAGCTGATCGGCTGGGTCTTCTTTTGTTGCCCTGCATAGGAGAACGGAGCTGGAAAGCAGGTTAGTGGGATGGGGGTGGGAATGGAGATTTTGCTGTATCCCTCCCTGCCACACCCACCAAGCCATGTCCACCAAGCCAAGCCATGCTCACCAAGCCATGCCCACAGAACTGGTAGTAAAAATTTTTGAATCCCACTACTGGGCATTATCCTTGAATATGTCACAGAGATGATGCAGTTTGCCTTCTCGGTATACAGCAATGAGACAATTCAACTTATTGAATCTGTTTGCTTCTGAAACCTTGTTTGGCGTATTCATTAGTGGGTGCTTAGAAACAGAAGAGTACTTTTTTCCAGCAATACCCTTGAAGAATTGTCAAAGCTCAGGATCCTTGTGAACCTTTGTACTATCTATTAAAACATAGCTGAGAAATAATTGTATCTGAGAAGTATTCTGATAAATACTGTTCTTTCCTTTACAGAACTTCACTTATTTTGATGCTCTTTGCACTTTCTTTGCTGAGAAAAATCCAGTTGTGATTTAATGTATCATTTTTGGGGTGTGGGCGGATGCTGTGAGCTTCACATACCATTCAGAGTAGCACTTGAAACAAGAAAAGTTGCTCATGGTGGGATTGGCACATTTGTCATTGCAGCTCTGCTGATCTCATGATCAATGCAGAATATTCAGTATGGAAAAAAGTAGGACAGATGCCTCAGTATTGCAAAATGCAGACAAGCCATATTTCAGCAATTAACAAAAGACCTGCAGCTGCAATTTGAAATAGAGGTCAATAATTAGATAGAAATGCTATTCAGCAGTTGGCCACATTTTAGTCAACAAAATTATGTAATTCCCAAATATAGTCTAGATCAAAAGTGGGGAACTACAGCCTTTGTGGACTTCAACTCCAAAATTCCCAAGCCAGCCATGCTGGTTCAGGAATTCTGGAGGTTGAAGTCTATAGATTGTAAAAGGGCCCCATCCCTGGTCTTGGTCTTAATCCATTCTTGATCTTAAAAAGATGGCACCATGGGGAAAAATGTGTCTTGATCATACCTAAGTATGATTCCCCCAGACAAGAGTTACTTGCTAAAAATTAACTTACTTACTTACTTACTTACTTACTTACTTACTTACTTACTTACTTATTTCATCTGTGATTCAGTAGCCATATCAGAGATTTGACATTTTCTGAATGGGGGGAACAGAAGCTACAGACTTATGTAATATTTCTGGACATTTTTGCAGTAGTGTCCCATTCCCCCATGAAGGTTTTGAGTTTCCTTTCCTCATTCAGTCTTGTTTCAACCATTGAAGGTGAGTGAATGTGTATAGTCACTTCATTCCTGTTCTCTTACCTAGATAATTTCCACAAAGCTAGGATTTCCTGACATTTGTAGAGCCCTGACAACTTGGGGTTAAAATAATTCTGTCCAGTCAACTATATCATTTGGACAAAATTGAAAAGGGTAATGTAGCATTAACCAGCCCTCTTCTCTCTGCTTCCAGAAGAGATACAAAGTACTAAAGAGGAACTGAAAAGCAGGGTATCTCTAAATCATTCTTTATCTGTCTTCTTTTCTCTTTTTACCCGTAACCATACTGCAAATTGGACAAGTCATTGCATTTTGGCAAGATGAATATATGAATGAATAAGCAAGCAAATAAACTTAAAACTGGAATGGGATGGGAGGATGGCAGGTATTACTAAGTCTGTTGACTCACTTTATAGTAGTAATTATGCCAAGCAACCACTAATCCTTTTGAATTAATTGTTTTGATTCTTAAAAAGTCAGGTTTTGGCAGCCTTCTAATCTATTTTGAAGCCCCATTCTGAATATGTTACTTAACTAGATTTATAAGGCTGCCCAACTAAAAAAAATGTGACTCTGGGAGATATACAATAACAAAAACAATAAAGAAAAATGTACATAGTCCTTGTTTAGTGTCTGCCTTTTTTTTAGTAACCAATCATATTTATGATAGTGATGAAAAGATAACCTTGTAACCAATTCTCATAAAAACAATTATTTAAACAATATTCTATCAAATTTAGATGTAAAACCTTAGAAAGCAGCTTTTACAAATAAGAAAGACATACTAAATTTAGTAATGTGTAAAAATGAAATTCATTAAAATTTTATTTGTGTGTGAATGGCACGGGACTAAGAAATTACTGATTCCATCTGGATATAGCTAAAATCAATATGAGTTGCTGACTAAAATTAATAATGTTATTTATTTATTTATTTATTTATTCGACTTATATGCTGCCCCCTCTCTAAAAGGACTCGGGGCGGCTTACAACTAAAATACAACAATAAATAAAATTAATTAAAAGAATATTAAACATATTAAGCCAAATTAAAATTTAAAAACCCTTAGTTAAAATAACCCCAACCCTAGAGAATCAGCACAGCCCAGATTGTAAAAAGAGCCAGGTCTTCAAATTGTGGCGGAAAGTGCGCAGATCGGGGGCCAGACAGAGCTCCAGCGGAAGAAGATTCCACAAAGTAGAGTAGGCCCTCTCCCAGGTCACTGCCAGGCAACATTGTGTCGCAGACGGCACCCTGAGAAGACCCCGCCTGTGGGCTTGTACACGGCAGTTAGCATTTGATGTTGGGAGGAGCCATTCTCGTAAATAGCCTGGACCCATGCCATGTTGGACTTAAATGTTAATACCAAAACCTTGAATCTCACCCAGAGGGCAACCGGAAGCCAATGCAGGCTGCGCAGGAGGGGTGTAACATGGGAGTATCGGGAAGCTCCCGTCACAACCCGCGCAGCCGCATTCTGCACCAGCTGAAGCCTCCGAGTGGTACGCAAGAGCAGTCCAAGGTAGAGAGCATTGCAGTAGTCGAGGCGGGAGATGATGAGGGCCTGACTGACTGTGCGCAGGGCATCCCGGTCCAGGAATGGGTGCAACTGGCGAACCAGCCGGATCTGGGCAAAGGCACCCCTGGCCACGGCCCCCACCTGCTCCTCCAATTTGAGCCGTGAATCCAGGAGGACCCCCAAATTCCATGCCCTGTCCACGGGGGGCAACACCTCCTCCCCCATGACCAAAGATGGAACCTCCAAACTGGACTGCGATGTCGGTATGCACAGCCACTCTGTCTTGGCTGGATTGAGTTGAAGCATGTTCCTATCCATCCAGATCCGTACCGCTTCCAGACATTGGGACATCACGGAGAGAGCATCACTGATGTGGCCTGGGGTGGAGATGTATAGCTGAGTATCATCAGCATACTGGTGATAACTCACCCCAAAGCCACGGATGATCTCACCCAGCGGCTTCATATAAATGTTGAACAGGAGGGGTGAAAGGACCGAGCCCTGGGGCACCCCACAAGTGAGGTACCTTGGAGTCAACCTCTGACCTCCTGCCAACACTGTTTGCGAATGTCCTGAGAGGTAGGAGGAGAACCACCGTAAAACAGTGCCTCCCACTCCCAGCCCCCAAGGCGTGCAATAGGATACCATGGTCGATGGTATAAAGCCGCTGAGAGATCTAACAGGACCAGGACAGAGGACAAGCCCCTGTCCCGAGCCCTAGAGAGATCATCCATCAGCACGACCAATGCTGTCTCTGTGCTGTACCCAGGCCAGAAGCCCGATTGGTACGGATCCAGGTAGTCTGCTTCCTCCAGGAAAAGTGGCAATTGCTGAGCCACCACACTCTCAACAACCTTCACTAAAAAGCGAAGGTTGGAGACCGGACGAAAGTTATTCAACGCGGCTGGGTCAAGGGCAGGCTTCTTCAGGAGGGGCTTCACCACCACCTCTTTCAAAGCGGCAGGGAATAACCCCTCCCTTAACGAAGCATTGACCACTGCCCGGAGCCAGCCGCACGTAACCTCCCTGGCAGCATAAACCAACCAGGAAGGGCACGGGTCCAACAAACATGTGGTGGAACTCAGCCGCCGCATAATCCTGTCCACTTCATCCTCAGAAACAGGATCGAACTCCGTCCAGATCACATTGGCCAAACCACTCGCATCCCCATCCTCGAACCACTGCCAATCTGAGCACAACCCTTCCCGGATCTGAGTGATTTTAGCCTGCAGATACTGACCAAATTCCTCAGCTCTGCCCCGCAATGGGTCCACCCCCCCCCAAATGAAGGAGGGAGCGAGCAACCCCAAACAGGGCGGCTGGGCGGTTATCTGTGGATGCTATGAGGGCGGAGAAATAGGATCGCCTCGCTGCCCCCACCACTACCAGATAAGTCCTAATATGGGCTCTTAGCTGGGCTTGGTCAGATCCAGAGCAAGTCGCCCTCCACCTGCTCTCTAGTCCACTTCTACGACGCTTCATCTCCCGGAGCTCCTCAGTATACCAAGGGGCTGACCGGGATCCACACCAAGTAAGGGGACGCATGGGGACAACCCTGTCGAGAGCCCCCGCAGCCGACTGTTGCCAAGTCACCACAAGGACCTCGGCAGGGCTGTGGGTGAGGAATGCAGGAAAAAAACCCAGCTGTGCCTGGAACCTATCAGGGTCCATCAGGCGTCTGGGGTGGAACCATCTAGGTGGCTCCTCATCCCAGCGGTGTGGGGTAGCTTGATGGAAGACCAGCCGCAGGAGATAGTGGTCTGACCATGAAACAGGGTAGATAGTTATATCGCCACCCCCTAGACCACCCCGCCACTGCTCTGAGACAAAAACCAGGTCGAGCATGTTACCCCACTCATGAGTCGAGCCATCTATTATCTGGGTCAGGCCCATGGCCTCCATGGAAGCCATGAACTCCTGGGCCAAACCCGATGCCAATCCCAGGGAAGGCATGTTAAAGTCACCCAGAACTATGAGCTCTGGGAACTCCACCGCCACCCCCGAGATGGCATCAAGCAGCCCAGGCAGGGCAGCTGAAACATAGCTGGGGGACAGGTATGTAAGCAGCACGCCCAACCGACCTGCAGGCCCGCATCTCAGGAGGAGGGACTCACACCCGCCTATCTCTGGGGCAGGGACCTCCCTTGGAAACAGGGTCTCCCAAATAACAATAGCCACCCCACCCCCCCTTCCCTGGGGTTGTGACCGGTGCAAAACCTGAAAACCTGGGGGGCAGATGTCAACCAGGGGGACTCCACCCTCAGAGCCCTCAGATATAATCTCCACAATTTACGATCTGTTGTACATGTGTTCAAGTCTTTTCTTTGAGTTATGCTGCAAAGCAATTATTCATAAAGCTGTAGAAGAAACAGAAACCAGAAGACCAGAAGGGGAGTTCGTTCTGCTGTGGTGCCTGTCCTTTAGATTCCATCCATCTGGAGATCAGTTTAACCCTGAGTCTGTTGGCCTTTCACAAGGCCTTGAAGACACATTTCTGTGATCAAGTCTAGAGCCCCAAGTATGTGCTGAAGCCCAGTTCCTGACTGTGCTAATGAATGTGTTTGCAATTTCTCATGGATGTTATAGTATGTATGTTATTTTTATATATACATATTATTTGCTTACTTGTTTTTAGCATTGTTAGCTGCTCAGAGTCATGTTTTGAGATACCTCCAACTCAAGCTAAATGTCTATGGAGATTCTCAGTCATCCAGGTCATGGTTGCCCCAAAGTTGCTTTTTCAAGAGGCAACTGGAGTTTCTGGAAAGCACCTTTGGGGTGCCAATTCAACCATATTTCACAGCACCACATTGCATAAAAGATGCAACTCTGCCATAGGCTAGCTGCATCTGAGTTGAAGGGTCCTTGGTGCTCTCTGAGCTTGCTTGTTTTCTTGCAGATATTTCATTACCCAAATTAGGTAACCCCATCAGTGCTAGAATGAATGAAATCTTTCAACCCTCATTTCAATCCTGAGCTACAAATATCCTTCTTTATTGGTGGATCTGAGCTGTCAAGATGTTCAAGGTACCTATGGAATTATATGTTTGCCATCTGTTCACTTAAACACTCACCAAGAATTTATGAATTCTTTATAAAATTCATGAAAAAGAATTCATGTACTTTAATAAGAATCAATATTGATTAAACCCATATGCACTTTATTTAAATCTGTAATGTACCAGTTGATGTCTTGATAGGATCAAGCAATACTGATCTCTGTTAAAATATGCAGTGCCTAAAACAAATGAGATCTGTTTGCTACTGTGTGTTGTGCGCTTATATCTGCAATGATGTTATGACTGCAGGATCTTATATCAAAGGAAAAAGTTGATATTAACTATTATAATTTCCATCAGGCTGAAGCCAATCTGCTTAATCAAACATTGATAAGCATAACCAATGTGGTGAGATCTATAATTTGAAGCTCTCTTTCATTGGTTTTACTATAATTAAAGAATCTGTAAATCAGTAAGATGTTTCTGTTTTTAATTTTAATATTATTGCTGACCCTCTCCCCAGAATATAATATAGTGCCAAACAAACACAATAAATACAGGACTGCTTGGAACACACCATGGCATTGACTTGCACAGCCACAGTTAAAAGCAATTTAAAATCCTACAGCTCAGAATTATACAAGAAAGGGGAGGGGGGAAGAAAACAATTATAACCAGCAATTCCTGTTTTTATTTTGCAGAGACCAACAGATCTATTTTAGCTTGCTAAGTATGTTTAAAAACAGCTTCTTGAGAATAGAAAATGTCATTGTGTTAATCCATTCTCACAGCAAGAACAAAAAATGGCACATCAATTATTTGTCCTGACAAACTAACGAGAATAGGGAAAGGTACAATCTCATTACCAACTTAATCTTCTGGCAGTTGCTGGATGCACTACAAGTGATTCTATCAAACTTGAAACAAAGGGATTATTTCAGGGCCAATTATGCAAACCCAAAGACTCTCTGCATTTGAAGTGGGTTGATCTGAAAAGCCCATGGCACCGACAGAAGTTGAAGGCAGACAAAATTATGTTGGCAGCCAGTAATTTGTTTCCTTAATGAGATTATTTTTCATGCAAGTATGCATATACTTCCACTGCTTCCCATTTATAGACCATTGAAACTGCCATGCTGGGTTTGCCTTACTCTTTCTGCTTTTGTTTTTATTTTGATGCTTAAAAAATGTTTAAACTTTGGTAGGGCTTCCGTGGGTTCATATTTATAACTCGTTTCTAACGATACTCCCTAAACTGTCAATAGTGGCATACACTACATGTAGTGACTACATAATGTACTTCCTAGAACCCTGGATTATCAACCCTGAATGAATAACATCTGCAAATGGATATTTTTATTTTTTGCTGCTGTGAACAGTAGAAGACATATTTCTGTTGTCACCATAAAGGGCCACAAGTAGGAAATTATTTGAATGAAGTGAGTCACAAAAGGCTTTTCAAAATTTTATAACAACATTGTGGGTAGGCAAATTGAATGCATTGTACTTCTCAGGAACAGAGTAATTCTTCAAATGTTTGTTAAAGAGCAGGGTCCCTTTTAGGAATGACAGGAGCTAATAGAATTGAAGAAGCCACAGAAACTGCACACCATGGAAGAGATGACTGCAGAATGAAAGACAGCATATTAATACCTCATAATGAAATAAGTGCAGGAACATATTCTGCTAATATAGATAACTCCCAAATTCTTTTTTCTTGGCTTGTAAAATAATTTCTAAACCAAATTCACTTTCATCAAATGAGAATGTGAACAGATAGAAAAAAAAATGCATGAAAAATTCTCTACCTAATTTGATTGTGGCCAGGAAATGGGAGACACAAATTTCAATTTTATAGCTGGTTATTAAATAGTAGTCTTAGAAGCGCTATTGCTTAGGGAAAAAAAGATTGCTTTATGAACAAATGTATGTTGCTTGCCTGCTTCCTCCAACTTATATATTTATGCCAGATGGGAACAACCTGGCAAGGACTAAATTTTAGTAATCAAAAGTATCCCAGCTCCCTTTCCATAAGCATAAAAATTTCTGAAGATGGGCTTCTTGTAGAAGAGGGTTGGGGAAGGTCAGAAAAAAAAAGAAAATATATGGACGACAAGTTCCAAAAGCTTTTTCATCATTCTAAGCCTCCTGGTTTATCTATAATAATTGGATCAAGTTATTCTCTAGAGCAGGGGTGTCAAATTCAAAGCTTGTAGGGCAGATCCCGCCACAGGATGCTTAGATCTGGCTCACAGGGCCACCCTGGAAAAAGCAAAGCACTGGCCCATGGTGCCTCTGCCAGCAAAAATGGAGCTGGGGAGGGCTACAGGCAGCCCTCTAGAGCTTCGTTTTTACGGGCAGAGGGTTGCAGGAGGCTGTCACAGCTGAAAACAGAAGTCAGGAGCCCATTTTCGCTGGCTGAGCACTTGGGCCACCACAGGCATTCCTGACATGAGTGACGTCAAGATGGCCACACCCACCCTGGCCATGCCCCACCCTGCCCTTCCAAGGTCAAACAAAACTCTGATGTGGGCCTCAATAAAATCGAGTTTGACACCCCTGTTCTAGAGAGTCCTCATTTGTAAGAGTGTCTAAGGTCTCATTAATTTTTTTATCAAATGATTATCTAGAGAACTCACCTTATAGTCAGAGAAGCAATCAAACCACCTTCTGCAGAGATAAAACATCAAGGTAAGTTTAGATACTGAGTGATAAAACCAGAACTTCATGCTCTGACAACCATGCTCTCTACAAGCATAATAAAGGGACTGTCTTTTAGATAAAAAAAAAGCTCCAGGGCTAAAACACAAAATTACCAGCAGTCGCTATTTGACTATTTAAAAAAAAGGTTTTTTAGTTTATTGTAGAGTGTTGTATGTACACATATGTTGACTCAGCATGTGACAGCTATGAAAAGGGGACATTTCATAAGGTAGCATTAGGAAAGTTCTTGGGAACAAATGCTAACATTTTAAGGCATTCATAAACTCTATGGTGTGTTCTACTCTGGAATACTTTGTAAAATTCTGATCACTAGACTCAAGTAAGGTAAAGGTAAAGGTTCCCCTTGCACATACGTGATAGTCGTTTCCGGCTCTAGGGAGCAGTGCTCATCTCCGTTACAAAGTCGAAGGCACACAGAACACTGTTACCATCCCACTAAAGTGGTCTCTATTTTTCTACTTGCATTTTTACATGCTTTTGAACTGCTAGCTTGGCAGAAGCTGGGACAAGTAATGGGAGCTCACTCCATTATGTGGTGCTAGGGATTCAAACCACCGAACTGCTGACCTTTCTGATCAACAAGTTCAGTGTCTTGCAATAGAGGTGAAAAAGTGTGGAAGGCACCAACCAAATTGATCAGGGAATTTAAACATCTTTCATAAGGGAAGAAGCTAGAATTTTTGGATTTTTTTTTGTCTTGGGGAAAAATGGAGTGAGGGATACAATCAATATATTCAATCAGGCATAGATGGAAAAAGTAAACAGGGAGTTTTTTTTCTCATTTCATAATACTGCAATCAGAGACCATGCAGTGAAGCTTATAGGAATGAGATTTTTAAAATAAACCAAAGGAAGCAGTTCATTTAACTGTACATCCTTGTGGAATTATTATTATAAGATTAGGTGATGGCTAGTACTGTAACTTAATTCACTTAAAAAAGGTATTGGATAAATTCAGGAATGACCTGTGTATCAATACTTATTGCTCTTGATGTTAATTTTGGGTTAGGAACATAAGGCCTTCAAATGTCAGTTTCAGGCTAACAGTGATGCAAGAAGAATATTGCATTTCCTGCTTGCAAAAGACCTCAGAGGCAGTAGGCTGACCCTTGTGAGAAACAAAATTTTGGCCCAAGATGAGCCTTGACCTGAACCAGAAGGGAAGTTCTTAGAAGACCAACATTGAAGACCCAGCAATAATATTTTGCAGCTTGCTGTATTACAATTTGATATGCTGTGTTCATAATATCTCTTTACTCTCTTATCCATGGTACTAATATTTTTGTAATGACTTCATTTCATTTTATCTTAGATATTTTAACTGACTGCTCTTCCACTGGAAATAAGAAAATATCCAGCACAGAATCTGGACTTGCTCCAGATTGCGTTTGTGTAATGGTTTCCAGTAAAGATTTATAACAAATCTGCAGCTGTGGTGACTGGGGAGGCAACATATTCACCTAAAATTACTTGAGTACCAGAGAAAGCGAACAGCCATTTGTAAAACCATGTTAATTACACCTGCTGAACAAGAATAACTGCTCTCAGCTTTCTGTTCACAGATCTTTTGGCACTGAGGATTAAATTCGCTTCTAAATACATTTTCCCCAAATCATAAACCTTGACACAGACAAAGATACATATTTATGCCTTTCTCCTTTTCTGCATTGCTATTAGCCTCCTATCTCTGATAGACACCTCCAAGATAGACACCCAAATTTACCAGCATGAATCAAAAACAAGCTCTCCTGTTTCTATGGCATAAAACTTCTCTATGTCATCTTTCCATATTCATGCACCTGCATTAGTACTAATATACATATTCTATCTCTTCTATTTGAATAAGCCCAGATTAAAATATCATTTACCAATTGAAAATAGGACAGTCCTTAACTGATTTCTTTCCTCCCTGTTAGAGTAATGTTGGGGGCTGTCTGAAAAATTATTGCATTATTTTCTATTAACTTTTGAGGAGCCTCTTAGAGACAATTTTTGCATTATTTTTATTCATATATAGGTAATAAATACTATATATCATCAGCAGGCTGCGGATAGTATATGTTTCAGTTTAAAAATCCTCAACTATGGCTATTAAGGATACTGCATTTTTGCTAAAGAAAGCTGGTATGAATTGGTGGTTCAGGCATTAGAATATTGCTTTGGAAACTCAGCTTGACATCCATGCTCAGCTATGTAGGCTCACTGGCTAATTTGGTAGCAGGTACTTTCTCTCAGCCCAGACTTCAGAGGTTCTTTGAAGGCTCAGGGAAAATAAAACAACACTTGAAGTAGAAAGTGTTGTTTATATCATCTTGGCCTCCGGGAAGAAACCAACCAAAAACTGTTTGTGCTTGGGATTTATGTTCTCATCTAAATGCTCCAAAGTACTAAAATGATGCAGTTATCAAGTCTCTTATCTGTTCTGCCTCTCAACTTCCTAATCTTCTTTCCCTCAGGCAGAGGTGAAGGGAAGGATATGGCATCCTATGCAGGGATATACAGAAAATTGTTTCAATTCAGCAATTGCAAGCAAACCATATGGACTTAGTAAAGGTATAGACTGGCACAAAGTTACCTTGTAAGTCTTGCAACTCTCTTAATAGTTCATCAATGATATAAAGATATATATATATACAATACATACTATGCTTTGGTAGGTTTTTAAAAGATTACATTACAAATATCACAGCATGGGGAATAAAACTGCCCTGATCCAGAAACAGTGATTCATTCCACTGTAGTATATTTCTTGGTCCTTTTAGTTAATGTATGGCTGTAAGAACATGTTTAGATAAAGCTCTAATAAGGATCTTATTTACTTTGATCATATTTCTTCATATGATATCCAGTGGTGGAATGGGTGTGGTTTGGTGGGCATGGCAGGGGAAGGATACTGTAAAATCTCCAGGCAGAGGTGGTATTTGCCAGTTCTTGGAACTACTCAAAATTTCCACTACCGGTTCTCCAGAAATGGTCAGAACCTGCTGAATACCGCTTCTGAAGACATCTCCATATCTTTGTAAAGTCTTCCAGCATCTGAATTGAGGGATACTTTCCTAAATACTAGTTTCAGGAATAAGATGACTCTGACGTAATGACACACGGAATGCAGAAATGTAATTCCATGTAGCCCAGGTTTTTGTCTTAATTTTGGACTCTAGATAGAAGTAATAAGAATGTTATGTGATTTAATGTCGCCCAGTTGATCATTTTCAACTGTTGTTATTAATGCATTCTGAACTGATGGTTCATTTTAATCCCTCATCACATCTTGTATGTGAAGGAAATCTAGGTAGGAAACAGCAGTCTGAGGCACTTCAGTGATGACTAATGATTCTTTTGATTTGCAGGCAAAGTCACAAGAAACAAATAATCACCTTTGGGACTAATTGGGCCTAGCTTCTTAGAATTATGGAACTCCAGAAAGGATAAAATATGGGTCTCTCTACTTATGTCTCTTTTCTCAAGGCTGGGGCATATTTAGCCAAGGCACTTTCTCGCTATGGTCTTTTTGCATTATCACCACCATAGAGACTATTGTGTG
This sequence comes from Naja naja, assembly GCA_009733165.1. Classification (NCBI taxonomy): domain Eukaryota; kingdom Metazoa; phylum Chordata; class Lepidosauria; order Squamata; family Elapidae; genus Naja; species Naja naja. Next base: position 165,628,920 of record CM019151.1, read on the forward strand.
AAATTATATCGGTCCATTCATTTGTATCTTGCCTAGTTATTTGCTATTTGTGCTCAAACAATCTGTCCTGTAATTCCTTTGCTCATGCACTTCATCCCCTCCTCATGCCCACCCCTCTGAGTGATATAGGTATCAGCTTAAAATAAAGTAATTTTCCTGACAGAATGCAGGCCAGGGGTTGCTATTTTATGACTTGCAATGATGCACACAGTCTTCTGAACTGTAATTTGCAGCCCTGAATAAGTATGTTGTATATGTCTTATGTTACTAGATAAAAAAAATTCCTGAAGTCATTTTTGTGTTTCTCTGCCTCTTTGAATGTGTGTATGTGTGTGTATGTGTTGACTCACATATTACATACAAATCAGCATAAGTCAGATCAGTCTTTGCTTTACAAAATGAAAATGTGCAACAGTTGCATTTTAGAAAGACTGCCCTCCCCTGCCCTCCCAATTAATACATTGTCAATAATATCCAACCAGTTTCAAACACATTTTATCCACGGCTTTGGGGTAAAGTATCTGTATTTTTACAAAAGGGGACAATGAGCACAACATTAAGAACACTCGGAGTGTGTATATAGAAGACATGGAAAGAGATGCACAGACTTTTCTTATGGTTCCTCTGTTTTTGTGATTTTTGTTTACAACTGCATTTCTTTTTTAAAAAAATAGGGCTCAGTTACAATGGCAATTTGTACCCTAATTTGTTAAAAAATAATTTTGTGGTATTTTAGTAATGGCAGCGATGGGCCGATCTTTCCTTAATTCAGAAACTATGTAGGATTATGCCTAACTAGTACTTTGATAGAAAATTAATACCTCTTTATAAATCCTTAGTAAGGCCACTACTGGAGTGCTGCATCTAGTTTTGGTCATCACATTACAAAAAGATGTTGACACTTTGGAAAAAGTGCAAAGAATAGCAGCTAAGATGATTAAAGGCCTGGAGACAAAAACATATAAAGAACGGTTGCAGGAATTGGGTATGGTCAGTCTACTCTAGAGAAAAGAAGGACTGGGGGTGACATGATAGCAGTATTCCAGTATTTGAGAGGCTGAGAGGATCAACTTATTTTCCAAAGCACCAGAAGGCAATACAAGAAACAATGGATGGAAACAATGAAGAGAAACAATCTGGAAATAAGGAGAAACTTCCTAACAGTGAGAACAATTAACCAATGGGACAATTTGCCTTCAGAAGTTGTAGGTGCTTCATCACTGGAGGTTTTTAAGAAAAGACTGGAGAGTCACCTATCTCAGATGGTATAGAGTCTCCTGTTGGAGTAAGGGATTGGACTAGAAGATCTGCAAGATCCTTTCCAGCTCTACTCTGATTGATTTCCTGGAAACATGTGGCTTTTGAGTTAAGGTAGGAAGCTGAAGACCATCCCCCACAAAAGCATTAGAGACAACTTTTATACTGTTGCCAAGAAAACTGAATGGATATGACCATAAAGTCACCAGGAGTCAAGCTCAACTCCAAGGAAGCCTTATCTTACTTACATAATATAGTTGCTGACATGGTTATCATTGAGGATTTTTAATTGGAATGCGGTCCTATAGCCATTATGCAATGTAATTTTTTTCTTTTGTGGAATAAATCAGGCCTTTCCCAGGCAATCAGGAAGTACAGGATCTGCTTTTGTTTTGTTGCTTTCTTGAAGACATTTCATTACTCAAAGTAGGTAACATTCCAACATTTTGTGCAACAATGAAATGATTGGTGAAAACGATAGAACATAGAGAGATTGATAATTCAAACATCTTTGATTAGAGAAAAAAACCAATATCTACATTTATGATTGACTGGAAACCTCATATAGACTTTTTGCATGAAACAGAAAAAATGCATTTAGGATTTGTAGTTTGAGGACTAGAGAAAACTTGGATAACAGAAAAAGTAAACTTTTTTTGTAATCACAGAGCAAGAGATAATTTTTGTCATTGTATTTATATTGGCTGCAAAGAAAAGTGGATGCTTTTTGTTTGCTCACTGCTGCTTTTTATAGTTTGTGTTAATTTTAGGTGTTTTATAAAAGTTTAATAAAATAATTATTTAAGAAAAAAAGTTTTAAAAAGCCAAAGACATAAAGCAGAGTAATCTTGTCACTTTCCAATGGGAAATCACAACCACAGACACATTTTTTAGAATTAGCAACTGCTTTACTTAGCTGTGGATTTACCCATAAATTAGTGTCTTTAAGTGAGGACTATATGGTAATAGTCATGGTCTGATCTGGATATGGTCATGTCACTCAGCCCATTCAAGAGCATTATACTGTATCCATGAGAATATTCCTTTTTTTTTTTTTTGCATTTGAAAAATGTTGAAAGTGCAATTTAAGCAAAATCTCTTTCAGCAAAAAAAAAAAAGCCGGATGATTTTTTTGCACATGTAGTTTTGGGAAAGATGCTTATACTAACTGAATTTTTTTCCCTCCTGTTTTAAGCAAGGCTGTCAAAGGGGAATTAATATTTTGTGGATTGTAAACACCAAGTGTGACCCAGTTTAAAATAAGCCAAACATGCTAGGTAGCAAATTGGTGTATTTTCAGTACTTTATATAACTAAATCCTATTGTTTATTAAATAGGATCTGGATTTATATTTACATTTCAGGATTTGGAAAAAGTACACCTGGGTGTTGCATGCTTCAAATTAGCTTTTGAAGGCTTTGAACTTTGGTGTGTGCATCTTTTGTTTGCTGTAATTACTGTTTCATAAGCATGCCAACACAATTAGTTAAATTCCTGGGACTCTGCTAGCACCAGCTTTCAAGGCAATGATGGCTTTTATTTTTAAACAAAACAGGATAAATCACTAATTTTAGTAACTATTGTCAGTTTTGCCTATGTCAGTGTTTCTGGGACAGCTTGTAGAGATGTCAGGAGTGCATTTTTGGCTTCAAAAAGTGACAAAAACAGATACCCTGACAGATGCAAAGAACATCTTTTGTTCATTATGGAAATCACTTGTATCCTTCTGAAGGAAGAGAATTACAGTGCAAAGGAAGGAATGAAAGAAATAAAAGGCTCATTGGCTAACACATGCAAAGTCTTCTCTTGGCTGGACAGACAATCTCAGAATTTACACTGGTGGAATTATATGGACCAATCAGACAAAAAAAAGCTCTACAAAAAAGCCCACCTCTACTTTGAGTGTTCAATCCTAACACAACACAACACAAATCACATCACACATCACCACACACCATACATAACATAACATAACATAACATAACATAACATAACATAACATAACATAACATAACATAACATAACATAACATAACATAACACATAACAACATTTCCATGGTGAGCCAAGTGATGCTGTAGCTCCTCTTTTGCAGTGCCTGGAGGCTGTGAAGGTCTGGATAGAGGATAACAGGTTTCAGCTGAATTCTGCTAAGTGTCATGGATCCTTCCCTGGACCCATCTCCAGATGTGAGTTCAGAGCAAGAGGATGAGTTTGAGTCTGCAAAGGAAAGCACTGAGCCAAATATTGGTCAGAATCAGAACTCAGAGAGTGCTAGTTTGATGGAGAAGCCTCAGCTGGGTCAATCAGATGTGAGACAGACTAAGGCAGAACAGGCAAGCCAAAGCTGCATTAAGTTGGCTAGGAGACTTCAGGCAAGGACCCGGAGCAACTGTCACTTGTTAGCAATGAGGAGAAGGTGGAATCCACCTCTTCCTGATCCAAGGAATGTAGAGCAGAGATGAGACAGGCACAACACAACTCACTAGGCTACTCGTAAGGAGGCAACCTCATCTCTCACCAAAGGCTGCACCATGTTGCCTACTTAATCCTGCCCTGAGAATTTGAATGTTGCTGGAGAAACAGGCCCAATTCTGGGCCTTGTGTGCTTGTGTTGTGTATTCTGACCCATTTTAATTGTGGACTGCTTTCCTGGATTTTGTCTGTGCCCATTGGACTCATGCTGAGCTTGAAATCAAGACCTGTGTAATGGAGGTGCTTTCTGAGGACCTGTCTGGGAAAATTGAGAGAGAGAACTCTTGCTGTATGTGTGCATGTATGGGAGGGGGGAGCAAGGCAGCACAGTAAGATGTAGTGGCTGTGACTATGGGGAACTTTGGAATTCAGTTGTTCAACTTTATTTCTGGATGGGTGATCTGGTGTATAACTGAGGGGGGAGTGGGTCTCCCAGGGGTTTTTATTCCAGCAATGAGGGATTTGTTATTGATGAAGTGCCTTGAGATAGATGAGTACTAACCTTGGAAAGCTGAACCATGGAGCTGTAAGCCATATTGTCTTATTGCAAATGGAAAGAATATTTCAAGCCATAGAACAGGTGTGTCAAGCTCACATTGTCACAGCGGTGTCATGTGACATATTGGGACATTTTTCCCCTTCGCTAAACCAAGTGTGGGTGTAGCCAGCACGTGACACCTTACAGCCCTGCCATAGAAGTTCTTATGCTCTAGCAGGATCTCTTTCCTCTTTTTATAAATTGGCCTGAGATGTTCTGATAACAGCATTACTAAGCTGTGAGAGCGCGGTGGCTGCTGGCCCAAGCATGGGATTGTACCATCGTCCCTCAGGACTTTTGTGAGAGGGCAGTCCTGATATATGACTTGGGACCTCCCGGTAGCCGGTTAATTGGACTCCATTGGGTGCTGCTATTACCATTTTTAACATCTTTAACATCTGTAATGGCCGGACTTTTCTTTCAACCATGAACTATCCCCCCAGATACTCCATCACTACAAGATCCGGACCTATTCTTTGACAGAGCTGCAGGCCTTAAGGGAGTGCCCTCTCTCCTGGGTTTGGCCTCCTGGACTCTCAATGGCCTATCTCAAGGACGGGTTATGGAACCCTGAGAGATGGTACAGCACGGGGAAGGGTTGGGGTCTTGGGAGGAGCAATAAGAGGGCTGGTGGGGCTTCATTGATTTGGTTTTTAGACCATTTCTTAAGGGGGTTAGGGAGGGGGGTGGGTGCTAAGGAGGGGACTCAGCGCAGCCCAGATCGGGGTCGTGGTGGGGGGTGCTGGGGGGCCGGTGGGACCCCAGAGGACAGGGTGGAGGCAACGATTTCCAGGGTGGTTGGGTTCAGCAGGTGACGACGAGGCGCGGGGCCAGATCAAGTTAAGGGAGCACGCCCCCGATGTCTTTATGCGGTGGCATGCTCCGACCCCGATGCCTCTTCCCAATGCCCTGGGGACCCGGGATCTAGGGCCCCTGGACTCCGGCTGGTGTACTTTAATGCCAAGTCCGTGGCTAATAAGGCAATCCTCCTCCGTGAGGTAATCGAGGAGGAGGCCGCGGATCTGGCCTATATCACTGAGATCTGGGTGGGCCCAGAGGGGGGAGTCCCTCTAGTCGATCTATGCCCCCCAGGTTTTCAGGTGTTGCACCAGCCACGAGCTCAGGGAAGGGGTGGAGGGGTGGCTATTGTTATTTGAGAAGCCCTGATTCCAAGGGAGGTCCCTGTTCCAGAGATAGGCGGGTGTGAAGCCCTCCTTTTGAGATGCAGGTCTGAGAGTCGGATAGGCTTGCTGCTCACATACATTCCCCACAGCTGTGTGGCAGCTGCCCTGCCTGGGATGCTTGACACCGTCTCGGGTTTGGCGGTGGAGTTCCCAGGACTTATCATCCTGGGTGACTTCAACTTGCCCTCTCTCGGGGCAGCGTCGGCTTTGGCCCAGGAATTCATGGCCTCCATGGCAACCATGGATCTGACTCAGGTGATTGACGGCCTGACTCACGAGGGGGGCAACATGCTCGACCTGGTTTTTGTCTCGGAGCAGTGGCGTAATGATCTGGGGAGTGGTGATCTTATTATCCACCCCGTTCCATGGTCAGATCATTATCTCCTACGGCTGGCTTTTCGACAAGCTGCCCCACACTGCTGGGATGAGGAGCCTCTTAGGTGGTTCCACCCCAGGTGCCTGATGGACCCGGAAAGGTTCCAGGCAGAACTGGGTTTTTTTCCTACATCCCTGGTCCACAGCTCTGCCGAGACCCTGGTGGCCGCTTGGCAACGAGCAGCCGCGGGGGCTCTTGACAGAGTTGTTCCCATGCGTCCCCTTACCCATCACAGATCCCGTGTGGCTCCCTGGTATACCGAGGAGCTCCGGGAGATGAAGCGACGGAGAAGGGGTCTAGAGAGCAGGTGGAGGTCGACCCGTTCCGAGTCTGACCAAGCCCAGTGGAGAGCCTATATCAGGACCTATCTGGTAGCTGTGAGAGCGGCAAGAAGGGTCTATTTCTCCGCTCTCATAGCATCCACAGGAAACCGCCCAGCCGCCCTGTTTGGGATCGCCCGCTCCCTCCTCCATCCGGGGATTGCGGCAGATCCCCTGCAGGGTCGAGCTGAAGAATTTGGTCAGTTCCTGCAGGATAAGATCGCTCAGATTCGGTGGGGTTTGAAATCCAATTTGCCATGGTCTGATGCCGAGGGTGCGAGTGGTCTAGCTAATGTAATCTGGACTGAGTTTGATCCTGTTTCTGAGGATAAAGTGGACAGGATTATGCGACGACTGAGTTCCACCACATGTTTGTTGGACCCATGCCCTTTCTGGTTGGTCTATGCCTCCAGGGAGGTGACATGCGGCTGGCTCCGGGCAGTGGTCAACGCTTCTCTGAGGGAGGGTATCTTTCCCGCTGCCTTGAAGGAGGCGGTGGTGAGGCCTCTCCTGAAGAAGCCTGCCCTGGACCCAGCCGAATTGAACAACTTTCGTCCAGTCTCCAACCTTGGCTTCCTGAAGGTTGTCAAGATGTGGTGGCTCAGCAATTTCCGCTTTTCCTGGAGGAAATGGACTACCTGGATCTGTACCAATCGGGCTTTCGACCCAGGTATAGCATGGAGACGGCATTGATCGCACTGATGGATGATCTCCTGAGGGCTCGGGACAGGGGTTTTTCCTCTGTCCTGGTCCTGTTAGATCTCTCAGCGGCTTTCGATACCATCGACCATGGTATCTTATTGCGGCGTCTCGGGCGGTTGGGAATGGGAGGCACTGTGTTGCAGTGGTTCGCCTCCTTCCCTCGGGGCCTGCCAATCGGTGTTGGCAGGGGGGCAGAGGTTGACTTCAAGGGCTCTCACTTGTGGGGTCCCTCAGGGGTCTGTCCTCTTGCCCCTCCTGTTCAACATCTATATGAAACCGCTGGGTGAGATCATCCACGGCTTTGGGGTGAAGTATCATCAGTACACTGATGATACGCATATACATCTCACCCCAAGCCACATCAGTGATACCCTCTCCGTGATGTTCTGCTGTTTGGATGCGGTACGGATCTGGATGGACATGCTTCAGCTCAATCCGGCTAAGACAGAGTGGCTGTGCATGCAGACATCTCGACCCAGTCAGGAGATTCCATCTTTGGTCATGGGGGGGGAGATGTTGCCCACCGTGGACAGGGCATGGAATCTGGGGGTCCTCCTGGACTCACGGCTCAGGTTGGAGGAGCAGGTAGTAGCCGTGCCCAGGGGGGCCTTTGCCCAGGTCCGGCTGGTTCACCAGTTACGCCCATATCTAGACCGAGATGCCCTGTGCACAGTCACTCAGGCACTTGTCACCTCGCGGCTCGACTACTGCAACGCTCTCTATCTAGGACTGCCCTTGCATACCATCCGGAGGCTTCAGCTGGTGCAAAATGCTGCGGTGCGGGTTGTGATGGGAGCTTCCCAGTTCTCCCATGTTACGCCCCTCCTGCGTGGCCTGCATTGGTTGCCGGTTGCCCTCCGAATGAGATTCAAGGTCTTGGTATTGACATTCAAAGTCCTATGAGACATGGGTCTGGGCTATTTATGGGAACGTCTACTGCTGGCATCGAATACCAACTGCCCTGTATGAGCGCACAGGCAGGGACTCCTCGGCGTGCCATCTGTGACCCAATGTCGCTTGGCGGTGATGCGGGGGAGGGCCTACTCTGTGGCGGTTCCCGCCCTATGGAATCAACTACCTCTGGGACTTTGTCTGGCCCCTGACCTCTGCACCTTCTGCCACGACCTGAAAACTTGGCTATTTGAGCAGGCTGTGCTGTGCTGACTCCTCTTGGGGGGGGGGCGTTGTTTTACAATTTGTTTTAGTAATTTGGCTTGTTGGTTTAATTCTATTTTAGGTAATTATTTATTGTATTGGTTTTAACTGTGAGCCGCCCCGAGTCCGTTCGGGAGAGGGGCGGCATACAAGTCAAATAAATAAATAAATAAATAAATACATTTACAAAAGCTGCAAGATACATTGATCAGAATCTTTATTCTTCTGGTATAGCCTTTACTTCCTAGCTAATTCCTGATTCTGTTCCTTCTGGGTTCTTCTTTTCTTTATAAGATACTAGCTCTTCCATATAAGGTGAGGTCTCAATTTCACTGTATTTCTTCTGAATGCAAAATGAGAGCTACCCCACAGTGTGAATTTATCAGCCTTTATCACTCTGTGGTACTCTCCATTCATGCTGATTGGAAAATTCTGGCAGTTCTTAAAGTTTCTAACTTTGAAAAACACTGCTCTAAAAACAGCCATTATACCAGGCCATGAGAAATGACTCCAATCTATCTATCCCTTTTTTGCACTTTTTATTGTATTTCTTTTTTCTTCATCCTCCCTTCTCATCATTATATTTAAATTTATGCATGAATACAGAAACTTCATTACAAAAACAATGTTTAGAAAACAACAAAAAAGTAATATGATCAAGCACCACTTTGGCCCATACTCAAATATGCTTAATGAATACAGTAAAAAGCTTCCATCTGTTATTTCTATCCCCTTTATTCTGCAATAGATTTATCTTTTTATTCAGATGTTTAATTTCTTCTTATAGTTTCTTCCTGATTACAATCCTACACATATTTACTCAGAAAAAAAGTGGAGTTCAGTGTCATTTCTGCCAGGAAAGTATTCATTGATTGGCAGTCTCAGTTTATATTTTAAAGGCCATTGTTTGGCCTTTAAAAATAGAGTAATGCCTTCTGGCCATAACATACTGATCAAAGACATAAAACACAGAAATATTTCAGTCAGTATTAAGTCTGTTATTTCATATTCCGACTGTCTAGAAATAAAGGAGGTGGAAAATCTGTCCATCTGACAAAACATTTACTTATTCTTCACAGTGATTGGAAAAAAACTGAATGACCATTTACCTCAAAAAGCATATGGAAAGGTGGCTGCCAGAAGCTAGTCATCTTATACTTTTCTGGGATACAGTCAGGCTTACTTTTTTTTCCCTGAAGGACAAATATGACATTGATATATTTCACTGAGCTTGCCATGAAGAACAGCTGTATTCTGAACAAATAAATAGCAATAGCATTTAGGTTTATATAACACCCCATAGTACTTTATAGGACTCTGCATGGTTTACAGAGTCAGCATATTGCCCCCAACAATCTGGGTCCTCATTTTATCAACCTTGGATAGATGGAAGGCTGAGTCAACCTTGAGCCCTGTCAGGATCGAACTTCAAACTGCTGGCAGAATTTGCCTGTAATACTGCATCCTAACAGTTGCGCCATCAGGGTTCCTAAAATAAAGATGAATATAAATTCAATTATTTTTCTGTTTAAAATATTTATTTACTTTATGCATTATTTCTAAATTTCATATGTTCAGTTCCAAGAAAAAGTTTCTGAGTGAGTTACAGTAATGCAAAAGTAAAAAAGAATCAAAAGACAACAAAAAGTAGTCACTGTTTACAGTATCTGTCAAAGTTTTCCAGAACAGCCAGATGTTTCTGACTTTCCTAAATACCATAAATATTGGTGCTCACGTCATGTGGACATCATTCCAAGTGAAAGGAGAAGCTAGAAAAGCTATCTTCCTATTGGTTCCTTGTTGAGAAAATAATGTTATGTTTATAAGTCAATCCTATGATAGACTTATTTTTTAGAGGATCTTGTTAATCTGTCTATATATTTAAATTGTACAAAGATGCTGAGTCCAGTTTATTCTTCAAACCAAATCTTTTATTGTACAAGCAGCTTAATTCAAATAAAGTTACAGAAAGACTTTTACCAGTTTCTTGTGCCTTCTTTAAGTTTCTCTTCTCTCAGGTCTTACTTGGTTTCTCTGTCTACCTATGTAGTTAGGTTTTCTCAATCCTTTAGATTAAGGATAAACCCTAAAGAAACTTAGACTTCTTTAAAGAACTTAAACTGTTTCAAGGCTTTTCCCTCTTTCTGTCTCCTTTCTCTTATTGCAAGAGGTTCCTCCACCTCAAGCTTCTGAGACACTCAAGCTGAGCACAGAATAATATCAGCAAGAGCAGGCAAGGAGAACAATTGATCCCAGTAGAAAGTTTCTCCTCAGAAACTTCTCCTCAGATAGATCTCCATAGAGAACTGTTTAGGCCTCTGACCTCTGTTTAGGCCTCTGACCTCTGTTTAGGCCTCTGACATCCCCTTTAGGCCTCTGATCTCCCTCCTGAGGTAAAATGCCAGTTGGGCTACCCCTTTTATACCAAGGGGCGTGGCTTGGGATGCCACTCCAAGGCATCTGGTGTTACCCTGTGATTGGTGGATTTGGTTTGCCTCCAAATCCCCACAAGTTTGTAAACTGCATAGCAACACCAGAAAGTTCCACTTTCTGACATTCCTCATGATGGCAATCCTCTAAGGCTAAATGTAAACGGCAGAAGAATCAATGTTGAGGACTAGGAGGAACAGTTGCAACCAAGAGAACAGTCAGTTAAAATAATGCAATAAAACTTGAAGCATGTTTATTTCTTTGATTTTACTGGATGGGCAGAAAAAAATTGGGAGATATTTTCAAAGATAACTGGCTATTCAGCTTTTGACAACTGCTTCCTTGAATTCCCCTGACATCAACTTACCCTTCTTGTGAGCTTGTAGTTTAGAGAATGGTTTAGTTAATTGTCAGCTCAATAAATATATTGGTATCTGTGCCTTAATGGCCAGTTATTTTGGTGGTATCTAAGCCAGTTATTTTGGTGGTATCTAGGCTTGGTTACTATATGGATAAATCCCTACCGATTCTATCCTGGCAATCTTCTAGAGACATTCTTATGAACTCCTTCTCCCCATCCATTCATTTTACCCATTCATTATCTTCCTTTTCTAAATATCTCAATTTTATCAAGTTGCTGTTTCTAGTAAAATGTCAAATCCTGTTACATATCCCATTGATAAGCTTCTGCTTCCTGATAATTCAGAGGAATAGTTAGTCTGTTACTTAGGACTGATTACTTGAGTCTTCTTACACTGATGTAAGATCTTCCTGTTACTCTTAGCAATTGTAAGATTCCAGATTACAGCTTTCACAGCCATACATAACTACTGGAAAAATCAATGCTTTTGAGATTTGTTCATATGGTTTTCCTGGCAGTAATACAGAAATGGTTTGCTACTTTTTTCTTCTAAGTTTGACTTTTGGACAGTAGAAGTGTGTAAATGTCTACTCAAAGGTTGAGTTCAGTGGAGCTTTTTCTCAATAATAGAACTTAGGTTAAATTGGGAAGGAAGGAAGGGAGAGAGAGAGGGAGGGAGAGAGGGAGGGAGAGAGAAAGGAAGGAAGGAAGGAAGGAAGGAAGGAAGGAAGGAAGGAAGGAAGGAAGGAAGGAAGGAAGGAAGGGGAGATAATGGTTTACTGGATCATTCTGTATCTGAAATGTGGCAGTTTTGATCTCTTGGAAGACTCAATCACATATATGCATTAACAATGTGATAATATTAAGTAATTATACCTAGCAATAGGTATGATTTTAACAACTAAATTAATGAGCTGTAAATAACAAAATGATTTTTTTTAAAGTCCTGCAACTTTTTCATGGAGAAATTTCCTGAACCTAAATCACCCTATATCAGATTGTAGCATTTCCAGTTGCAAGTGCAGCTCAAATTAATGGTCTCTTCCATCACTGGTGTTAGAAGTAAGAAATGGGATACTAATTTATCCACATAATTCATAGTGTCCTTTCAACTAAAGTGTCTTTCATAGATTCAGTGCAAATAAACAATTTGTGCTTATATTTCTAAATCTTAGCTTAACAAATGATTACTGTGTATATTTCTGTTCAGAGCTTTCTGCCTTTCTTTAATGGTTTCAATTATTACCTCTTTCACCTTATGTAGTGGCTAAGATTAATCACTGCATTGTTATGTTAATCCCTTCTTTAGACAGCTTTTTGTTTTTCTGATCTAGATGAAAGGAGGAAAAGAAAGGTAGAATCTGTTTCCTGTACTTTTTCTAGAGCTAACTTGGTCATGCTTCTCTACAGTGTTACTTCAGATCTGCCTTTTTCACTGCAGTTTCAGTCTTTTTACCAACTAACTCCCATCCTCATTCTCCTTATTCCCTCTGAGAACATTAGCCTCACATTCCTCTTCTTTTAGGGAATCTCTTCTCCAGTTCCATTGCCATTTTTCCCCCAGCAGCTTCAACACCCTGCTCCTTAATATGTGTCACAGCATCTCTGGAGCTATATTCCTGATCTTTTTCACTGCTGACAAAATTGGCAATGAGCAACCAGAGATCCCTGTAGGAGATGACCAGGCTGATCAAACATATCATCAGTCACGAGTCTCTTTATGCCCACAAGTGATCTAAGTTCAGCCCACTGTGAATTCTTAATTTACCACCAAATTGCTTTAACCGTTAGTAGTTCAGATTCTTGTAGAGAGCTTCAGCTTGCAATAAATATTCATACCCATTTGAACTGCTTGGATAACTTGATTTCCCTGGTGCTTGACAGTCTCTTTTTGAAAAGAGGGATGGGTGGTGGTGGGAATGATAAAGGTTGGAACTATCATGCAGAGAAATCTTTAAATCATGCTTTCCTCACATTAATGTCTCAGTCGAATCAAGAACTATTCTTGCAAATACGTTGCAATTAAAGCTGCAATTAAATGTGTATAACAAAACAGAACATCCCTCTCAGATTTGAGAGGAACTAGAAATTTTGCTCCTCAAAAATACACCTGTCAACTCCTATATTATTCATGTTAAAATGAACTATTTCTCTAATTTTTTTAACTTGAGCTTAATCACTATTATTTAATCACTATTATTTTATTTTTATTTATTTATCAAATTTTGAAATTGTCCATCTCATTCTGAATAATATTGAATGAATCATATTGTCTCAGAGAACTCAGACAGCAGGATAACACTTTTTAATTCAGATTATTACTCAGGTTATATAAAATAGTAAACACACAACACTATTGAAAATAATGATGGCTATCATTTAGGGTTTTTTAAACACTAATGCTGAAAACCAAAGAGAAGAAAATTATGCTGTTCTGTGTTGTTTTATCTGTCATAATCTTTGTAATAAGGAACACAAAAGAATATTTAATTATTTAAGGATAATTAGATCCAAAGAACACAGGGTACACATGGATAGGAGTCCTATTTTTTCAAACAATAATAAGGAAGATAGTTACTCTCCATGTGATTTGGATTCAAGGTGTAATTATTAAGAAATAGGATAAAACCCAATTAGGATTACCATAAATCATTAAAAAATGGGTGAAGGTAATCTTACTTTTGGATAGTCTTATTTTTGGATATTCTCTACCTTATGTCATGTCATTTACAACTTAGCTGTAGAAATAATTAGAGTGCAGAAGGTGTGAAATGACTAATACATTTCTTGCAGTGAGCATATGTCCTCCATTTGCTTTTATTTTCAAGAAATTCCAATTATTGAAAAAGAGGAAAATGATTGATACAAAGACCTCAGTGGATTAAATAAAGATGCTCTCTTGCACATTTATTTAAAACAAATAAAATCATCAAATTTATTTGATGATCCCAAAGTTGATACTGGCCTAAAATAGACATTGCAGCAAAGACCAAGAGAAAATAATCCTTTTATAGATATATAAAAAATACTGGACTAGGACAGTTGATTATTAGATCGCCCAAGAATAATCAAACTGATAAAAGCAACAAAGAATAAGTACAAAAAAGGAGGCAAATTTGACTATAAATTTGGCAAAAACTCTACTAAAATGAAGATTTGTTCTTGTTCTTGTATATCTGTTGAGACCAGATGAAATAAGATCATATATGAGAAGTGTGAATAAATGTACCCATACAAAATTACAAATGAATGCATAAGGAGTACATCATATCAAATCCAACAGATTATAAATTAAATGTAATAAATTTAGTTTGTAATATTTAGGCCTACTAAAATCACATTTTGATGAATGTTGGTTCCTCTTTCATCATTACTTTCTTATACCATTATTTAAAATGTAGAAAATCTCTTTAAATTGTTTATAAGTCTAGAGTATAGTGTTACTAAGTTTTAATTTCATAAATGCCACTGGGTTCTAGAAAGGGTTAGAATTTCCAATTATCTCTGTGTTTCCTTTTAAAGACCACCCAGATATTTGCAGTGAAGACATGTAAATACTTCTTAAGACATTAAGAGAATTGCAAGGGAGATACCTGCCTGAATTTGCTGAGGTACAGGAATAATTATTTAATAAAATAGCAATAGCATACTTATACTATACTTATATACCGCTTCACAGTGCTTTACAGCCTTCTCTAAGCTGTTTACAGAATAAACGTATTTCCCCCAACAATTTGGGTCCTCATGTTACTGACCTTGGAAGGATGGAAGGATGAATCAACCTTGACCTGATATGAATCAAACTGCTGGCAGTCAGTTGTCAGTCAGCCGAATTAGCCTGCAATATTGCATTCTAATTGCTATGCCACTATAGTTCTTAAAAGTCAACTGACAAAATATTTTATCAGTTGATTCAGAAAAGAAAACTGCATTTCCAATTTATCTTTCAGGAAATGTAACAGAGGAATGATGTCATCACCATAGAAATACCTAATTTGCTATTGCCACTCTCATCCTGTACTTCCCATTGGTCTCATCTGTTTACTAGTGCTTACCATATTCCAAACTGTGGTGGAAATCTTTAGCTAGAACAGGGTTGTCAAACTGGCAGCCTGCGGGTGCAATGTATCACGTGCAGGTCATGCCATCCCCAGCTTCATGAAGGGAAAAAATGTCATGAAGTGTCATGTGACTGCAATATGATGCTGTGAGTTTGACACTGTGAGTAAGAAGATCTAAATCCCAACAGAAGAAACCTTGGGGAATTTTTTCCCCCAGAACAAACTAAATTATTTTTCTTTAGAAATCTATTATCATCCTTCAAAAAAAAAAAAACCCCAAAATTATTGTTACAGACCAATTGTTGCAGACCAAATCCTAAAAGGAAAACATAAATGGTGGCAACAAACCTTACTTAAACCAAACTTAAATTTGGAACAAAGAGTTGGATGGGGGAGGGGGTGGAGTTCTATCTTTAAGACCTCCCAGATCCAGCTACCAAAAAGAAATGATGCAATATATGAATAGGCGAAATGTTTAACCTAGGCAAGAGGTGAGCAAGAGGAGACATTGTACAATTATATAAAATTATACGTGGAGAGATTGGATAAAGAACTATTTTTCTTCCAGTTTTCTAATTTTAAATGTAATGTAATCCTAAATATACTTCATTAAATTTATGCAAAAAATAAAATATAAAAAACAAAAAAAGAAGAAAAAATAGCAGGGAAGGTATAAAGGAATAAGGAAAAGAAGAGAAAAGAAGTAGAAAAGGGATATCTTCCAGATTTCTTCAATATAGTTACAAATGTAAAATACATTAACCATTTGATCTAAAATTTAATATTATGCTACAAGTATATGTATCACAGATATAGATTCTAATTTTCAAATCCCAAAATTAATATAGCATTTCCCCCCATATCTAGCAAATCCAAAAGTGGCTTTAACCTGAAAATAATGCTAGACGAAGTCTTTTCTTCAATTGGTGTAGTTAATTTTGCCAACTTGGTCACTTCCTTCAACTTCACTCTCCATTTTTCCATTGTAGAAATCTGTAAGTCTATTATCTCTCTGCATACAAAAGACTTGCTGAAGCTATCATATATAAAAATAAAGTACCATGTTTTTTTCTTCAATTGCTTATCCTTAAAAAAAGTTTCAACTGTACATTTATTTTAAGAATTCTCTGACTTAAAGTACACATTTGATCCCAACAACTATTAGCCTTTTATATATAGGTAGGTAATCTATGGCAGTGGTTCTTAACCTGGGCGATATTGCCCCCCCAAGGGGCAATTTTGTTTTTCAGGGGGGCGATGGAACAAAAAGGCGACATGGGGCGAAGGAACGGAAGGGGGCAATATGGGGCGATGGAGCGAGATATATTGGGAGAGAGAGAGAGAGAGATCTATATTGGTAGATAGGCAGGTAGGTAGGTAGACAAAAAGACAGACAGCTAGGTAGATAGGCAGGAAGGCAGGCAGGCAAACAGACAGACCTTTTGGATGGATGGATGGACAGGCGCCCCTTCAGGTGTGGTACAACAGTCAATGGGATGAGCCTACAGGGCCGGCGCCTTGAACGCCCCCCTGCAACCTCTTAGTGTCCCCAAGGGGGTCAGCAGAGGGGTGCTAAAAGGCAATAGGGGGCGTTCGAGGTGCCGGCCGGCCCTGCAGGTTCACCCATTGACTAGCACTGCTCCGGAGCTGGCGCCTCCAATGCGGAAGCAGTGGCACGTTACGTGCTGCTGCAGCCTTGTTTGATGCGCTGCCCCCCTGCCGCTTTTTAGCGCCCCTCTGCTGGCCCCCTGGGGATGCTAAGAGGTGACAGGGGGGCGGTTATGTTGGGGGAGGGGGGCGATGACAACTTCCTCAATGGCTCAAGGGGGCGATTCTTTCAAAAAGGTTAAGAACCACCGATCTATGGTAATGACATCGGAAAGTGGAATATTAGGTGTGTTCTTTTTTTAAGTTTACTTCCACAGAATAGATGTACTGTACTGCAGCCTATACTGCTTCTGTCCCATTCTGTTCCCAATGGTTTCTTAAGTCAAATTCAGAAATTCCAGTCCAGATTGTAGTGGGTGAGTAATACGGCTGTTCTGGGGTACAATTTAACTATAGCCATCATAAGATCTGATTGATCATTCCCCTACTTGTCTTTCCTATCTGTGTAGGAAAAGAAAATCTTGCTCTTTGGCTTCTGTCTGGGTTGATAAACTAGTGCCTGCCTTTTCACTTAAGGATTGCCTCTCTAGACCCCATTCCTTTCTTTGCTTTCCAGATACTTGCACTATGGATGCCTTTATTCCCTTCCTACACTCTCCTTTAATCCTTTCCCCTTCTCCATAGTTACAGTTATTGAACCAACAGAGAAACAGGCTATTTATTGATTCTTACAGTCTCTGCAGTTTAGCATGCAAAGTTCCCATCTGCAACAATGAAGAAGTGATAGTTGAGATTCATAGAACAAAGTAGAAACATCTGCCACTTAAATATTTTATAAATAAACAAATAGAAGGGAAGCTTTGAAGTATGGAGATGGGTAGCAAGGGAGTAAGCTTCATGCAGCCTGGGTAGAAACTGAAAGTGTACCTACAGGGACATGTAAGGATTGAATGGAACATGAGCTTTTAGCTGACCTGAGGTAACATTTAATTTCAATATCAATAATTCTTGGAAGTTCTATCTTCTATAAAGTCAAGCAACCCCATGGATTTTTAAATCTATCCATGTTAGTGTCCATCACCACATCTAGAAATAATAAATTGCACAATTACCTGTCAGTAACTTAAGAAATGCTTAACGTCTATTTTAAATTTCCTTTCAGTCAGCTTCATATGGAATTTTCTTCATAAAATGCAATGACAGCTATGAACTCAGATAGCTGTAATAAAATAATTAAGTAATAAAAGATTCGACAAATGAGAAAAGAATCTACCAGTAACTGCTAGCTATGAAGAAAACTATCCAATATTACTTCCATTGGCTGAAACTCCTAAGTAGCTGAGGTGGAACAGGGAGGAGGTTTCTATTGCATTTATGTCCTCAGTCCTTCATTATTTAGTGTTCATTTATTACTTAAACTTTGCTTCATTTTCGCAGATTCTGGAGAGTAAAAACAAAATAGCAGGTAGTAATAGCAATAGCACTTAGACTTAAATACCCCTTCATAGTACTTTGCAGCCTGCTCTAAGCTATTTACAATGTTAGCATATTGCCTCCAACAATCTGGGTCCTCATTTTTACCAACCTTGGAAGGCTGAGTCAACCTTGCAATAAACATCTGATCCACCCCATTCAAGGGGATTGCAACTTCTGTCATTTCCAAATGCCTCTCAAAAAGACCAAAGTTACATAGCATTTTCTAAAATGTAGCATGGAATAAAATGGCCTTATTAAGCTTTTGATGAGAACAAAATTCTAGAGTAAGTTTTTAATGTCATTCAGCACAACTATTCTTGTGTTTCCTGGAGAATATGTTGTGATACAAGTGGTGGTTAGCAACCTCTTACGTACATATGTAAGAACATCTTACAGGTTATGATATTTCAATGGAAATCCTCTTTCCTGTTCAAATGACACTTCATAAGCTTAATAAAAAAATTATTTAATTTATATTTTATTAAATTTATATTAAATTTAATGTTAATGAAAGCTTTGAACCATGTTATCTATAGTAAAAATTTGTCATGCTTTGGCTTTACTCCAACAGTATTTCCTTTTTCCAGATTGAACAAATGTCATTAATTTTGACTATTTCTGGAAATGAGGAGAGACTCAAGCTGGATTGCTACTCAATACTCAGCCTTATTCACTCCAGACAGTAGAGGCTGTTCTGGTTCATCAAACAAACACGAGTTAAGGGCATGCTGTTATCACCTTTGCACCTTTCCTGTCTAGTCAGACTGCGGCATCATCCATCAAACAAACAGCTTAGAATTTGTCTGTGCTGCCAACTGAAATAAATCATACTGACCCCAGCTAAATTATCCTGCAGTGTACTCGAGTTTGATTCCTGCCCTAGAGTGGGGAAGCTTGTGTTTTCAGTATTTGTAGTTGTTAGGGTTGGTCTTACCTCTCTATGTTGTGTTTCTGTCTCTGAAGTTTTCTGGTCATTCAGATTCCATTCCAATCGTCCCCGGAGTTGGTCTATGTGTCTGCTCCATATTTTCCCATCTTCTAGTTCTACTCTATAAGAACTGGGGCCTGTGACTTGCACTACTCGTGCAGGGACCCATGGGGAGCCCCCTGCATAGTTGTGAGCATAGACCAATTGACCTATGTTCAAATATCTGCATTTACTTGTCAAATCTGCGGGTGTGATTGGATTGTAGTGTGGGTGTAATCTATCTAGCTCTGATCTTAACTTCCGCTCCATTAAAAGTTCTGCTGGACTTCTGTGTGTGGTGGCCGAAGGTGTGATATGTTGTATTAAGAATTTGTCTATTTTGTTTGCCAATCCCCTGGTCCCATTTTAGCTAAGGTTTCCTTCGTGGATCTCACAGCTCTCTCTGCTTGCCTGTTATTTTGGGCGTGTCCAGGTGCTGATAATACATGGCAGATTCCCTGTTCAGTTAGGAAACATTCAAAATTGTTTGCTGTGAATTGGCGCCCATTATCCAATACCACAACATCCAGTAAACCATGTGTGGCAAACAATTTCCTCAATACCTTAATCACAGTGTCTGCTGTGGTGGTTTTCATTATCGTTACTTCCACCCACTTTGAATATGCATCAACAGTTATTAGAAATGTTTACCCCTGCATTGGCCCTGCCAGGTCTATATGTATTCTAGACCAAGGTGCTGTGGGTGATTCCCATTCTAGGGTTGGTGCTGAAGGGGGTGTGGGTCTAGATTCCTGACAAGGTGCACAAACTGCAACCCATTTTTCAATTTCCTTATCCATTCCCGGCCACCAGGTATAACTTCTGGCTAGTGCTTTCATCCTTACTATCCCTGGATGGCCCTCATGCAACATTCTTAAGACTTGTTCTCTCAGTGTCTCAGGTATCACAACTCTATCCCCCCATAACAAATACCCTTTAATTACAGACAGTTCTGTAATTCATTTTGCCAAATTTTAAATGGTTTAAAGTCACCTTCCAGCACTTCTTCTGGCCATCCCCTCAACACCCAGTTTAAAATATGCACCAGAGTTTTGGCTTTGGCTGAGTGTTTGGCTATCTCTGATGCTGTGATAGGGCCGGTGGCGATGTCTTCAATGAGGAGTATGGATGTGGCTGGAGCTGGGTCTTCAATAGGTTCCGGGAGGGGGCAACAACTGAGTGCATCTGCATGAGTTATGGTCTTGCTTGGTGGATGTATAAGGCGATAGTTATATGCATCTAAGAAAACAGTCCATCTTGTCATTCTAGGAGACCATATGTTTGGTGTTGGTTTGTTTTCAGCAAGGCATTCGACAAAGTAGACCACAACCTACTCCTTAGTAAGCTAGAAAAAAGTGGAATAGATAGCACCACCACTAGATGGACTCGCAACTGGCTGGCAAACCATACTCAATGAGTAATCCTTAATGGGTCTAAGGCTACATGGAGGGAAGTAAGCAGTGGGACAGACTAAATACTGGGCCGTATCTAACAAAATGAAATTCAATGTAGAGAAAAGTAAAGTCCTACACTTAGGCAAGAAAAACCAAAAGTACACATATAGACTGGGTGAAACCAGGCTCAATAGCAGTAACTGTGAGAGGGATCTTGGAGTCTTAGTGGACAACCAGCTAAATATGAGCCAGCAGTGTGCAGCAGCAGCCAAAAAAGCTAATGCAAAAAGCTAATGTATTAACAGAGAGATACAATCAAGATCAAGGGAAGTACTAATACCACTCTATAAAGCCATAGTAAGACCACACCTACAGTACTGCATCCAGTTTTGTTCACCACATTATAAAAAAGATGTTGAGACTCTAGAAAAAGTACAGAGAAGAACAACCAGGATGATTAGGGGACTGGAGGCTAAAACATACAATGAATGGTTGCAGGAACTGGGCTTGGTTAGTCTAGTAAAGAGAAGGACCCAGGGAGACATGATAGCGGTCTTCCAATTTTTAAGGGCTGCCACAGGGAGCAAGGGGTCAAGCTATTTTGTAAAGTGCCTGTAGGCCAGACAAGGAATAATGGATTGAAACTGAACAAGGAGAGATTTAGCCTGGAAATAAGGAGAAACTTTCTGACAGTGAGAACAATCAACCAATGGAACACCTTGCCCTCAGAAGTTGTGGGAGCGCCATCACTTGAGACTTTCAAGAAGAGATTGAACTGCCATTTGTCAAAAATGGTGTAGGGTCTCCCGCTTGGGCAGGGGGTTGGGCTGGATGACCTACAAGGTCCCTTCCAACTCTGATTATCTGTTATCTGTTTCCTGCTATGATGCCTAGGAATGGTTTGTGGTCTATGACTAGTTCAAATTGTCTCCCATAAAGATATTCATGAAAATGCTTAATGCCTGCTACTACAGCTAGTGCTTCCTTATCTAGCTGGCTGTAATTCCATTCAGCTTTGGATAAAGTTTTTGAGTAGAAAGCAATGGGTGCTTCTCTGCCATTTGGGAATTTATGGCTGAGAACAGCCCCTACCCCAAAAGGAGATGCATCACATGTTAGTGAAAGAGGTAATGTTTCATTATATTGTACTAGAACACTGTTAGAAGTTAGGAGTCCTTTTATGGATTCAAATGCAGTTGCTTCTCTATGCCCCCAAGTCCATTCTGCATTTTTATCAAGAAGTCTGTGAAGTGGTTGAGCAACTGTTGCTTTCTTTGGTAGAAAAATACTGTAAAAGTTTAAGAGTCCCAGGAAAGCTTGTAATTCTGTTTTGTTTGTTGGAGAGGGAGCTTCCTTAATTGTTTTTATTTTACTATCAGTGGGGTGTATACCTGTCTCATCAATTAGATATCCCAGAAATTTAACACTTGGTACTGCTATGTGACATTTCTCTTTTTTGAGTTTAAGGCCAGCTTCTTGAAATCTGCTCAAGACTAGCCTTAGTCTTTGTTTAAGTTGTTCTTTGTCCTCTGCTGCCACGAGGACATCATCAAAATAAGGTACCACACCCACAATGCCCTTAGTAGGCATTCCATTAAGCTTTGTCCAGGGGCTACGCTGACACCAAATTGCAGTCTTTTGCATTTGAAAGCACCCCTGTGTGTTACAATGGTCTGAGCTTCTGCTGTTTCTTCTGCTGATAGGCTTGAGCCAAGTCTAACTTGGCAAAAAATTTCCCCTTTTCCTATTGAATGCAACAGATGTACAACTGGCACTGGGTAAGCGCTCTGTTGCAATGCGGTGTCCAGGAAAATTTTATAATTAGCACAGATTTGAATTGACCCATCTGGCTTAACTGGAGTGACTATAGGGGTCTCACACTTAGCGTCATCAACTGGCTCTAGTACTCCCTGGGCTATGAGTTTATCTAATTGTTCATCCACCTTGGGTCTCAAGGCGAAAGGGACTCGCCTTGGTTTCATTCTGACAGGGGAAACTTTTGGATCAAGGTTGAGGGAAATAGAGGTCCCCTTATGCTTTCCTAGAGTTCCGTCGAATGCATCCTTGAATTCAGTCTGCAGGTCCTCTCTCATTTGATTGTGCTCCTCCGCTTGCATGGTGTGGATGGTCACCTCCACTCCTATGGCTCTAAACCATTCTATTCCAAGGAGGCTTGGTACTTCTTTGTCCGTGATGGTTAAAGGCAATTCGCTGGTGAAGTTTCTGAATTTTACTGGAAAAATTCCTCTCCCTAACACGGGAATTCTGTTCCCTTGGAAATCTTTTAGTATTAAACGTGGTTTTAGTTGTTGTCAAGTTATGCCAAGGATTGCTTCCTTTATAGTTGTCCAGGACACCATAGATATGTAGGATCCGGAGTCAATTTCCACATCACAAGTTTTTCTCCTATTATCACTGTGATGTTGAATTTCTTTGATTTATGGTGATCAGAATGCCCCACTACTGTGTGCTCATAATCTCTGTCCTTCTCCATTCTATTCTCTTCCTGCCTGTAATTTGAATGAAGAGGTCTCTGGAATCCCCTTTGTTGTGGGCCATGTGGATGATTAGGGAACCCTGCTTGTCTCTGACTGGGGTATGCTAGCAAATTTGCTCTGCATACTTCAGCAATATGCACCCGTCTCTCACATCGACAGCAGATTGTATCCTTAAATTTGCAAACCGCCCAGGGATGGTTTCCTTTACAGCCTGCACACCATAGGGGTCTCTGGCTCATCCCTTGGGGCCCTGATCTTCTATCAGGTTTAACTCTATGTATTTCTTCCTCCTCTTCTTTGAAGAGTTCTCCAATCTCCCCTTCTCCCTGATATTTGCTGGTTGTCCCCCATGCTGAGTGAACACTCTTGGATTTCTCAATTTTAGCTGCTGGTTTTTCCAAGATTTCTGCTGCTCAGGCTTCCTCCATTACTTCTTTTAAAGAGATGCTCTTTTTAGTTATCAGCTTTCTTTGCAATCTCAGGTCCCTCATTCCAACTACAATACTATCTCTTAAAGTTATTTCCACATTTTCAAACTTGCAGCCTGCAGCAATATCTCGTAGGTTTGCAGGGTAATCATTTATGGTCTCCCCTGGTTTCTGTTCTCTGTGATTAAAGTCAAGTCGGTAATCCAGTGATGATGCAGCGGGAGCATAATGTTCTTCCAACATCTTCTGTAATTCTTTCCATTCCATTGTTTCCACATCTTTGGGAGCAGCCAGGGTTCTAGCTGTTTTGTAGAGGCAATTTCCACAATATCCCAGGAATAGAGCTCTCTTCCTCTGTTCTGTTGTATCCTGCACTGAATTTGCTTCCAAAAACATTCGAAATTGTCCCACATACACGACCCAGTCATGTTTTTTTGGATCAAAAAGTTCTGGTTGAGCGTGGGTGGACATTCTGATGATCAGCACGGTGATCGCAGCATTCTGTTGTAAGGATTTTCTGTCTTCGCCTAGTTTCCTTTGCTCTCTTCTAGTATCCCATCCTCGTCGCCAGTGTTAGATATGGGCTAGATTGAAGAGGCAGGACACAGTAGACGGAAAGGATTTCTTTATTTAGCTATGAACAAAAGACTGCCACCAGGTGTGCCTGCTGTTCTTTTTACAGGCTGCTGTCCACCATCTCAGCCACTGACAGCTGTTCATTTTCCTGCCTGGAAAATGAACCAATGGGGGAAGTCTGACATCACTGACTTTTCCCCATTGAATATCTAACACTACACATCAGCCATATATTGCATCTTGAAAAGTGCTGAGCCTCATCCCTGTAAGTAAATAGAAAATATTTGTGTTACAAAGCAAGTAGTTTAGTAAATTCACTCTGCAGGACTGGATGAAGCTATAATGTTATCTTGTTCCTAAATGATTTAAAGAACAAAAGAATGAAGGATCCTTGAGATGATTAAGGATCATTAAATCATGAGTAAATTTTCTCAGTCTGTAAGCCCAAATATCAAGATTTAAAGAAAGCAAGCATGCAATCTTGAACTCCTCTGTCTCTGTTGATTAGGTTGTACCACTAATAATCCATCTTCCCTAACTGATTAGGACCTTGTGCCCTAAAATCTCTAATATTCACCCATCCAATACCTGGTTCAGTTGGAATGCAATGAACAGCAAAGATATGTATGCCTCAGCAGCATGTCTGAAAGTGGAAAAAAATGAACTATTGTATTAATGGAGAAATCTGTAATAAGTATGGCTGGCAGATCAAAACTGCAGTGTAGGGAAGCTGAAAATGAGATATGGTATCTTGTGCTTCACTGAGCTGAAATTAAAGTAGCCATCCATCTGTAAGGCAGGTTTGGTGTTAAGCTTAAGATTGTATTACATTAAAATTTGCTCAAGATATTCACAAGAAGATAAAAAATGACCTGCTGGATCAGGTGAGTGGACCATCCAGTTGAGGATTGTGAGCCATAGGCTAAATCCAACATATTTCAATATTCTAAGTCTCTCTTCAGGAAGCTCAGAAACAAGGTTTCAGTGCTTCTCTTTGCCAAATGACTTTTAACCACACTTTATTTTAATTCTTAAGATAGCATATCATCATTGAAAAACCATTGATAGTTCTCTCCTAATGAATTAGTTGAGTTTCCCTTTAAAATATCCTGCTTGATGCTATTATTTGTGGTTGGACAAGTGGTCACGGCTGAGACTAGATCTTCTCTTTCTCCTTCTCATTATGTTTCTTTCTTTTTTGTCTACCTCTCAGATGTACAGCTTAATCATGCTGGCACATATGGAAGGATCATAGCCCCTTTTAGTATCTGTGAAATGGCATATATGCTTTTGTGTGCAGAACTTAAAGGGCTGTCAAGGGAAGAATACTTTCTTTCTGCATCTACTGGTGGTACAGACAACCTGTGAGAAAGGATAGTTAGCAAGGATAGAAGACAAGGAGCTGAACAGGGAGAAAAGGTCAGAGGAGTCAAGGGTGCAGCAGCAACCAGTAACCATCTTTTCTCAGAGATTGTATGCACCACCTTAAAGCGAAAGAGATACTATCCATAGTAGAGGAAAGAATTCTTGTACTTTTTGGATGGGTTGTTGACTGGTAGAGGACCCTAGCTGAGCTGAGTAAAAGAGTCACTCTGAAATAATACTTTAGTTTTACTGCAAAAGCTGAAGTGGATGGTTTAAGAACAGAAGTTTCAGAACAATAAAGCAGTAATAAGTTGTTTTCCTTTTATCTTCATTCTCTTCATAAACTAAATAGCAAGTTTATCTTGACAGAAAAGAACAATAGCAAAGTGAAAGACAAATTAAAAACCATTCTAAGAAAAAAAAACTAGTATAGCGATCATCAATTAATAGGATTAAGGAAAAATAGCCTATCCAGGTAAATTATAGGAATTTAGATGTTATCATAATTTGGTGTGGAGATAAGGAAAAAAAGCTTTAAGAATAACAGTTGGAATAAAATTAAAATTGGGAGCTGTACTCTGATTTTAGAAATGCATATTAGTAGAAAATTTGGAGGTGGCGGTGGAGTTCCCTAGGCTTATAGTTCTGGGGGACTTTAACCTGCCGTCACTGGGAGGGGCGTCGGGTTTAGCTCAGGAGTTCATGGCATCCATGGCAGCCATGAACCTGACCCAGGTGATCCATGGACCCACCCACGAGGGGGGGAACACACTTGACCTGGTTTTTATCTCGGGGCAGTGGTGTAGTGATCTGGGGGATGGTTCTCCATCTACCCTTCCCTTTATCGTGGACTGATCACTATCTCCTGCGGCTGGTCTTTCAATTGGTTGTCCCTCGCTGCTGGGATGAGGAGCCTATACGATGGTTCCACCCCAGACGCCTAATGGACCCGGATAGGTTTCAGCGCTGGGGTTCTTGCCCGCCTCCCTCGACCACAGCTCGGCCGAGACGCTGACGGCCGCCTGGCAAAGGGCGGCATCGGAGGCACTCGACCGGGTTGTCCCCTTGCGGCCTCTTCCCGCCGTAGCCCGATGGGCCCCCTGGTTCTCCGAGGAGCTCCGGGGGATGAAACGGTGGAGAAGATGCCTGGAGAGCAGATGGAGGCCAGCCACTCCGAATCGACCGTGTCCAGTTGCGATCCTATATCAGGACCTATCTGGAAGCAATCAGGGGCGAGGCGTGCTTACTTCTCTGCTCTGATTGCGTCTGCCGATGATCGCCCTGCTGCCCTGTTTTGGGTGACCCACTCCCTCCTTCAATTGAGGGGGATGACCCGTTGCAGGGCAGAGCAGAGAATTTAGCTTACATCTGGCGGATAAGGCTCGAATTCGTGCTGGCTTGGACTCTGACTGGCAGTGGTCTGATGATGGGGTGGCGGTGAGTCTGGTGGAACCTATCTGGGTTGAGTTTGACCTGGTCTCCCTCGATGAGGTGGACAGGATCATGCGGAGGCTGTCTTCCACCACGTGTTTATTGGACCCGTGCCCTTCCTGGTTGGTATATGCCTCCAGGGAGGTTACGTGCGGCTGGCTCCAGGCAGTTGTTAATGCTTCTTTGAGTGAGGAGTCTTTCCTGCCGCCTTGAAAGAGGTGGTGGTGAGGCCCCTCCTCAAGAAGCCTGCCTTGGCCCGGCCGTTTTGAACAACTATCGTCCTGTCTCCAACCTTCGCTTTTTAGCGAAGGTTGTTGAGCGTGGTGGTTCAGCAGCTTCCCTTGTTCCTGGAGGAAACTGAGTATTTAGATCCGTATCAGTCGGGCTTCAGGGCTGGACACAGCACAGAGACAGCATTGGTCGCACTGATGGATGATCTCTGGAGGGCTCGGGACAGGGGCTTTTCCTCTGTCCTAGTCCTTTTAGATCTCTCAGCGGCTTTCGATACCATCGACCATGGTATCCTTCTGCAGCGGCTTAGAGGATTGGGGGTGGGGGGAACCGTTTTGCGTTGGTTCTCCTCCTTCCTTTCGGGCCGCTCGCAGTCGGTGTTGGCAGGGGGGCAGAGGTCAGCCCCGAGACCCCTCACTTGTGGGGTGCCGCAGGGGTCTGTCCTTTCGCCTCTCCTGTTCAATATCTACATGAAACCGCTGGGTGAGATCATCCGAGGTTTTGGGGTGAGGTATCATCAGTATGCTGATGATACCCAGCTTTATATCTCCACCCCAGGCCAGATCAGTGATGCTCTCTCCGTGATGTCCCGGTGCCTGGAGGCGTGCACGGGTCTGGATGGGTAGTAACAGGCTTCAGCTCAACCCCACCAAGACGGAGTGGCTGTTCTTACTGGCATCTCGGTCTTTATTGGATGTACCATCTTTGGTCATGGGGGAGAGGTGTTGCCCCGTGGATAGGGCGAAACCTGGGTGTCCTCCTGGACTCACAGCTCGGTTTGGAGGAGCATGTGGGAGCTGTGGCCAGGGGGCTTTTGCCCAGGTTCGGCTGGTTCACCAGCTTCGCCCTTATTTGGACCGAGATGCCCTTCAAACGGTTACTCATGCGCTTGTCACCTCTAGGATTGACTACTGCAATGCTCTCTACATGGGGCTTCCCTTGCGGACGATCCGGGCTGGTTCAGCTGTGATGGGGGTATGCATGTTACATGCATTGGTTGCCGGTTGCCTCCCGCGCCTTCAAGGTATTAGTTACAACTTATAAAGCCCTTAATGGCTTGGGTCCAGGGTACTTGGGAACGCCTCCTGCCAGCATATCGCCCTGTTCGCTCTCATAGGAGGGGCCTCCTTGGGGTGCCGTCAGTCAGACATTGTAGGCTGGCGGTCCCCAGGGCTAGGGCCTTCTCTGTGGGAGCACCTGCCCTTTGGAATCAGCTCCCCGTGGATCTCCATTTGGCCCCTGACCTCCGCTCCTTCCGCCGGGACCTGAAGACTTGGTTGTTCCAATGGGCCGGCCTCGAATGACCCGGGGGGGGTTGGGTTTTATTTTAACTTTATTTGGCTTGTTTACTTGTTTAATTCTGTTTTATTGTAAATTTTCTCTGTTTTAATGTTCGCCACCCTGAGTCCTTAGGGAATAGGGCGGCATACAAGTCGAATAAATAAATAAATAAATAAAATTCCCATGAACATAAATAAAATAAGATCACAGCAGTCTATTCTGGAGACACAGTCATACATTATTCACTCTTACAGCTTAATGTACAGGTGAAACTCAAAAAATTAGAATATCATGCAAAAGTTCATTTATTTCAGTAATGCAACTTAAAAGGTGAAACTAATATATGAGATAGACTCATTACATGCAAAGCAAGATAGTTCAAGCCATGATTTGCCATAATTGCATCACTGAAACCTGGTTGGGACCGGAGGGTGGAGTTCCTCTGGTCAACTTATGTCCCCCAGGTTTTCAGGTTTAGCACCAGCCTAGATTCCAGGGAAGGGGTGGTGAGGTGGCTGTTGTTATTCGGGAGACCCTGATTCCAAGGGAGGTCTCTGTTCCGCAGACTGGCGGATGTGAGACCCTCCTCCTGCAGTTGGGGCCCAGTGGTGGGTTGGGCCTGCTGCTTGCATACCTTTCCCCCAGCTGTGTAGCAGCGGCCCTGCCTGGGTTTCTCGATGCACTCTCGGGAGTGGCGGTGGAGCTCCCAGGCCTTCTGGACTTGGGTGACTTCAACTTGCCCTCCCTGAGGGGGCATCAGGTTTGACCCAGGAGTTCATGGCCTCCATGGTGGCTATGGGCCTGGCCCAGCTAATACAGAGCTCCACGCAAGAGGGGGGCAACATGCTCAACCTTATTTTTGTCTCGGAGCAGTGGCGTAGTGATCTGGGGGTGGGCAGTGTTAATGCCCAACCCATTGCATGATCAGATCACTATCTCCTACGGCTGGTCTTCCAATAGGCCGCCCCACGCTGCTGGGATGAGGAACCGCTGAGATGGTTCCGCCCCAGATGCCTGATGAACCCTGAGAGGTTCCAGGCAGAGCTGGGGTTTCTGCCTGTCTCCCTTATCCACAGCTCGGCCGAGGTGCTGGCAGCTGCATGGCAACAAGCTGCCTCGGAGGCCCTTGACCGGGTTGTCCCCTTACGTCCCCTCACTCGTCGCAAATCCCGGGTGGCTCCTTGGTTTACGGAGGAGCTCCGGGAGATGAAGCGATGTAGGAGGGGTTTAGAGAGCAGGTGGAGATCGACTCATTCCGAATCCGACTGAACCCAGTTGAGAGCCCATATTAGGACTTACTTGGGAGCTTTGAAGATGGCGAGGAGGGTTTACCTCTCCACCCTCATAGCGTCCGCAGATAATCGCCCAGCTGCCCTGTTCAGGGTCATGCGCTCCCTCTTACATCGGGAGCCAGAGGTGGACCCTTTGCAGGGTAGGACTGAGGAATTTGGACAATATTTGTTGGATAAGATCGCTCGGATCCGGGAGAGGTTGAACTCTAATTTGCAGTGGTCTGAGGAGGGAGTTACAGAGAGTCTGGCTGATGTCATCTGGGCTGAGTTTGATCCTGTTTCTGAGGATGAAGTGGACAGGATTATGCGACGACTGAGTTCCACCACGTGTTTGTTGGACCCGTGCCCTTCCTGGATGGTATATGCCGCCAGGGAGGCCACCTGCGGTTGGCTCCAGGAAGTTGTCAATGCTTCATTAAGGGAGGGTGTTTTTCCCTCCGCCTTGAAGGAGGCAGTGGTGAGACCCCTCCTGAAGAAGCCTGCCCTGGACCCGACCATGTTAGACAACTTTCGTCCAGTCTCCAACCTTCGCTTTTTCTTTTTTTTTTTAAACAAATTTTATTCAATTTTTAACAATTTTTTAAAACAACTCTTTTCAGTAGACAGCATGTTCCCGGGTCATCACTTTTACATGCAAATATGACAGTAGATCTATATTCATTTTAAACATTTGACTTCACTTCTATTCCATTTTAGCGGACAAAGGGTGAAAGAAATTAATCCTAATCTCAAATCTTAATCTCAATCTGTATAGCCCCCCAGTTCATTTCAAGTTAATTGCAAATATACATATATATTTTAAAAACTTCATGTATAAATCTTACAAATAACAATATATTTGCCCATCATATTAAAAATAAAGTTCATCCATATCTATCCTTTGTCTTCACATTGTTAATACTCTTTCATCATTTACAGAATTCTTTTATCCGTCAGATTTGCCCTTTCATCACATATTCTCTCCATAATTCTAAATCCGTACCAATGTTAACACTAAAAGAATGAAAAAAAAAACCTAGACTTGCCCCCTTTTACTACTTTGAAAGTGACACCTCAGTGGTTAATATAGTAGCATAATCATAATCATTCTCTTTAAAACGAAAGAGAAAAAAGAAAAAGAAAAAGGAGAAAAGCTCCCTTACAATATATCTCTAATCGGTCGGGTTCTGCAACACATATCCCCCTAAGATTGATTTATAGTTCCAAAATAATAATAAAAATAGCTAATCTTGGTTATTGACAAATCTCATTTTTAGGCATTTTCTAAGATCATTTCAATTAATTCAATTCATCTAATCATCATTTAGCTTTCTTTTGTGAATAAGAAATGAAAAATGTGACCTTTTACCAGTAAAATTGTCAGTAACCCCTATTGTTTTACACTTTTATAATTACAATATATTCTTATTACCATTTCTTCATGCAGAACCCCCTTTTAAATACGTTAACCATTGTCTCTATGCAAACAAGTTCCTTTCTTTATTATGTAATTCCGTGTCTCTCTATCTTTTGTTCTTGTTTCTTGTTCCTTCTCCTCTCTTTTATCCGCTATCCCCCCTCTCTATCCAGTTTAAATCCCTCTCTCTCTTTACCTTTCTGCTCTCTATCCTTCTGGACCTTTCTATCATGCCTAGTTTCATAAATGTTCCCCTTTTTAATTATCTTCTTAAGTTTCATTTTTTGACCATCCTCCCTTTCCCTTTTATTTGTATTAATCTTTGTGTTAATTGTCTTCTTAAAATGGCTTTCGCTTGTGCTGGCTCCCTTCTCCTCCCTATTATCCTGCTCTCCCCTTCTCTATCCAGTTTGAATCCTCTCTCTCTCTTTACCTTTCTGTTCCCTTTCCTTCTGAACCTTTCTAACATGCTTAATTTCGTAAATGTTCCCCTTTTTAGATACTTTCTTAGGTTCCGTTTTTTTAGCCACCCTTCCTTTCCCTTTTATTTGCATTAATCTTTGTATTAATTGTCTTTTTAAGATGGCTTTCTCTTGTGCTGGCTCCACCCTTTCCAAGGCTCCTTCTTTATTCAGCATTTGAATGCCCATATTTTCTGCAACATGCCAAGTTAGTTCAGTCACT
Source organism: Naja naja (assembly GCA_009733165.1). Taxonomy (NCBI): domain Eukaryota; kingdom Metazoa; phylum Chordata; class Lepidosauria; order Squamata; family Elapidae; genus Naja; species Naja naja. The sequence goes on from CM019151.1 coordinate 165,660,405, forward strand.
TCCTGTAACAGTTCTTTCATACTTTTAAACTCCATTTTTAATTCTTTGGATGACCACCAAAATTTTAATTTTCCTTATTTCTTCTTCTTCTTTAAATTTTCTATGATCCTAACCCAGGTCCAGAGTCTATATCAGTATCACCAATTAGTCCGGCAATCCGTCTTTGTGTATTCAGGCTTTCACTTTCTATAAGTCTTGTGTCTCTTTAAAATGTAACAACTCCAATCCACAAAGGAACAAGATAGTTTCTTACTTCTTTAGCTTCCAATTTTTCTCCACAAAGTGGCACTTTCTGCACAGAGTCTTAACCCTTTCCTTTTATTTTAATATTCAAAGTTTTCCAAGCCCCAAACTTAAGTTCTTATGCTGACTTCTTCCTTTCCGGTTCGAAGCCCTTATAGCTGTCAAAAATATTTTACTTATTTTTCTTCACTTGGAACTGCGCCGCTTCTGTTTCTCTTTTTAAAAACTCATCTTTATCTTAATCCGGGTGCCTTGATCTTACCATCCGATACCCGGTTCCTCTGCTGTCGACTTCTCTCTTTCCTCCTGCACCAATCTTAATCCCGTTGAGACCTTCTCTTCGAGGTGGCCATTTTTGACCACCACTTCTTGACGTCTTCGGAGGAAAAGACCAGACCCAAAAGGGGAGATGCGGCTCCCCTCACTCTGGCTGGCAGATTTCCCTTTCTCCGCCGCCCCTACGAGGCAGCTTCAGCCCCGAACCTTGCAGGATCGGGGCTCTCCGACGCAAGAGCCAGGCTGCGGTCGTGGACGATCACAAACCGCCGCCTGTTCTCGAGAAGGCTCAACCCGGAAGTTTTTCCAACCTTCGCTTTTTGGCGAAGGTTGTTGAGAGTGTGGTGGCTCAGCAGTTTCCGCTTTTCCTGGATGAAGCGGACTACCTGGATCCGTATCAATTGGGCTTCCGACCTGGTTACAGCACGGAGACGGCATTGGTCGTACTGATGGATGATCTCTGGAGGGCTCGGGTCAGGGGTTTTTCCTCTGTCCTGGTCCTATTAGACCTCTCAGCAGCTTTCGATACCATTGACCATGGTATCCTTTTGCGGCGCCTCAGTGGGTTGGGAGTGGGGGGCACTGTTCTCCAGTGGTTCACCTCCTACCTCTCGGGACGGTCTCAATGAGTGGTGGCGGGGGGGTTGAGGTTGACCCCAAGGGTGCTCTCTTGTGGGGTCTCTCAGGGGTCGGTCCTCTCTCCTCTTCTATTTAACATCTACATGAAGCTGCTGGGTGAGATCATCCGTGGTTTTGGGGTAGATTCCATCAGTACGCGGACGACACCCAGCTGTACATTTCCACCCCAAACCAGATCAGTGATGCCCTCTCCCTGATGACCCAATGTTTGGATGCGGTACAGATTTGGATGAGCGGGAACATGCTTCGACTCAACCTGGCCAAGACTGAGTGGCTGTGCATATCGGCATCTCGGCCCAGCCAGGAATATCCATCTTTGGCCATAAGGGGAGAGGTGTTGCCCCCTGTGGATAGGGTGCAGAATCTGGGGGTCCTCCTGGATGCACGGCTCCAGTTGGAGGAGCAGGTGGGAGCCGTTGCCAGGGGGGGCCTTGCCCAGCTCCGCCTTGTTCATCAGCTCTGCCCATTTCTGGACCAAGATGCCCTGCGCACAGTCACTCACACCCTTGTTACCTCTAGACTCGACTACTGCAACGCTCTCTATTTAGGACTGCCCTTGCATACCATCCGGAGATTGCAGCTGGTGCAAAATGCGGCGGCACGGGTGGTGATGGGAGTTTCCTGATTCTCCCATGTTACCCCCCTCCTGCGCTGCCTGCATTGGTTGCCGGTTGCACTCCGGATGAGATTCAAGGTTCTGGTTTTAACATACAAAGTCCTACATGACATGGGTCCTCAATATTTAAGGGAGCGTCTTCTGCCGATATCGAGTGCCGGCCGCCCTGTGCGAGCACATAGGCAAGAACTCCTCAGTGTCCTGTCGGCAGGCCAATGCCGGCTGGCAATCCCCCGACAACGAGCCTATTCTGTTGCGGCCCCTGACCTCTGGAACCAACTGCCCTTGGGGCTCCGCCTGGTCCCTGACCTCCGCACCTTCCACCATGATTTAAAGACCTGGTTGTTTGACCAACCTGGGCTGTGACCCCTCCCTGGGGGGAGGGATAGGTTTCTTAATTTTAACTGTTGTAAATTTTAGTTTTTGTAATTTTGGGGCTTGTAAAATTAGTTTAATTCTGTTTAAGTATTTATTGTTCCTGTTTTTAGTTGTGAGCCACCCCCGAGTCTTCAGAGATGGGGCGGCATACAAGTTCAATAAATAAATAAATAAATAAATAAATAAATCTCCAACCCAAGCCAAATCAGTGATGCCCTCTCTGTGATGACCCGTTGTCTGGATGTGGTATGGACCTGGATGGGCAGGAATGGACTACAGCTCAACCCGGCTAAGACTGAGTGGTTATGCGTACAGGCATCTCGGCCCAGTCAGTTGATTCCATCTTTGGTCATAGGGGGAGAGGTGTTGTCCCCTGTGGATAGGGCTCAGAACTTGGGAGTCCTCCTGGATTCATGGCTTAGTTTGGAGGAGCAGGTGGGGGCCGTGATCAGGGGGGCTTTTGCCCAGGTCTGACTGGTTTTCCAGTTACGCCCGTATCTGGACCGAGATGCCCTTCACACGATCACTCATGTACTTGTAACGTCCCAACTTGACTACTGCAATGCTCTCTATTTAGGACTGCCCTTGCATACCATCCGGAGGCTTCAGCTGGTGCAAAATGCAGCTGCGTGGGTTGTGATGGGAGTTTCCCAATACTCCCATGTTACACCCCTCCTGCGCGAGCTGCATTGGTTGCCAGTTGCCCTCCAGGTGAGATTCAAGGTGTTGGTGTTAACATTCAAAGTCCTTTACAATATGGGTCCGGGATACTTGCGGGAGCGTCTCCTGCCAATATCAAACACCGATCGCTCTGTGCGTGCGAACAGATGGGGACTCCTCGGGGTACCGTTGGCTAGACAATGTCGGCTAGCGGTGCCCCAGGGAAGGGCCTATTCTGTTGCGGCCCCCGCCCTGTGGAACCAACTCCCTCTGGAGCTCCGGTTGGCTCCTGATCTCCGCTCCTTCCGCCGTGATCTGAAGACCTGGCTGTTTGAACAGGCCGGGCTGGACTGACCTCCTAGGGTTTTTAAAGTGTTTTAATGAGTTTTAGTGATTGGGCTTATTGATCTAATTTTGTTTTAAATATTTATTGATTGATGTACTGTGTTTTTAATTGTGAGCTGCCTCGAGTCCTTGAGGAGAGGGGGCAGCATATAAGTCCAATTATAAATTAAAAAATAAAAAAATAAATAATTGTGATGATTATGGCTTACAGCTCATGAAAACCCCAAATCCACAATCTCAGAAAATTAGAATATGACATGCAATCAATAAAACAAGGATTGTACATAGAACAATATTGGGCCTCTGAAAAGTATAAGCATGCATATGTACTCAGTACTTGGTTTGGGCCCCTTTTGCAGCAATTACTGCCTCAATGTGGCGTGGCATGGAAGCTATCAGCCTGTGGCACTGCTGAGATGTTATGGAAGACCAGGATGCTTCAATAGCGGCCTTCAGCTCTTCTGCATTGTTCAGTCTCATGTCTCTCATCTTTCTCTTGGCAATGCCCAATAGATTCTCTATGGGCTTCAGGTCAGGTGAGTTTGCTGGCCAATCAAGCACAGTAATCCCACGGTCATTGAACCAGGTTTTGGTACTTTTGGCAGTGTGGGCAGGTGCCAAGTCCTGCTGGAAAATGAAGTCAGCATCCCCATAAAGCTCATCTGTGGAAGGAAGCATGAAGTGCTCCAAAATCTCCTGGTAGATGGCTGCATTGACCCTGGACTTAATGAAGTACAGTGGCAATACCAGCAGATGACATGGCTCCCCAAATCAACACAGACTGTGGAAACTTCACACTGGACTTCAAGCATCTTGCAGTGTATGCCTCTCCATTCTTCCTCCAGACTCTGGGTCCTTGGTTTCCAAATTTATTTATTTATTTATTGTTTGGACTTATATGTCGCCCTATCCCCTGAAGGACTCAGGGTGGCTCACATCATAAAAACACACAGTAAGAAAGTTATAAAAAATTATTAAAATTATTATTAAACCACAAGCCAAACAATTATCTAAAATCCATAAAAACTAGATCCCCCCCCCAGTCCAAGCCGGCCTGTTGGAAAAGCCACGTCTTCAGGTTGCGACGGAAGGAACAGAGGTCAGGGGCCAACTGCAGACCCAAGGGCAACTGATTCCACAGGGTGGGCGCTCCCACAGAGAAGGCCCTACCCCTGGGGGGTCGCCAGCCAACACTGTTGCTCTCATCAGAAAAGAGGACTTTGAACCACTGAGCAACAGACCAGGTTTGTTTTTCTTTAGCCCAGGTAAGATGCTTCTGACGACATTTGAAGCCCATGTCCAGGATCCGTCTGTGTGTGGTAGCTTTTGATGCACTGACTCCAGCCTCAGTCCACTCCTTGTGAAAGTCCCCAACACTTTTAAATGGCCTTTTCCTGACAATCCTCTCCAGGCTGCAGTCATCCCTGCTGCTTGTGCACCTTTTTCTTCCACACTTTTCCCTTCCACATAACTTTCTATTAACGTGCTTTGATACAGCATCCAACTTCTTTTGCAATTACCTTTTGAGGCTTTCCCTCTTTATGGAGGGTGTCAGTGATGGTTTTCTGCACAACTGTCAGGTCAGCAGTCTTTCCCATGATTATGATTCCTACTGAACCAGACTGAGAGACCATTTAAAGGCTCAGGAACCCTTTGCAGGTGTTATGGCTTAATTAGCTGATTAGAGTGGGATACTTTGAGCCTAGAATATTGCACCTTTTCACAATATTCTAATTTTCTGAGATTGTGGATTTGGGGTTTTCATGAGCTGTAAGCCATAATCATCACAATTATGGCAAATCACGGCTTCAACTATCTTGCTTTGCTATCTCATATATTAGTTTCATCTTTTAAGTTTGCATTATTGAAATAAATGAACTTTTGCACAATATTCTAATTTTTGGAGTTTCACCTGTATAACAAAGTTATTTAGTTGATAAAACTTTATCATATATTGTTTGGATCTGTTGACAGTTCTCTTTAGCATATTCAGATATTTTGGAGTCCTTTTGATCCAATTTCAGGATTTTGGCTTTGGAACACAAACTGCTTGGGATGATCACCACCCAAAACCCCTTTGGGAGGGAGATGGATCATTAAAAGGGGGAAAATAGGGAAATTCAACTCTATTGTTTATCTTAGACCTTTCCATAGTTTTCATTTGTAATATCATTCAGGACCAACTGTCTGACTAGGAGTTAGAGGCACTTTTTACACAAGATAATGTTGGGGTGATTGACTTAGAGTGACAGAGCTGCATTCTTTTTTGGTTCATAAAGACTCTTTTACAAAATCCATTATTATTTAATATATTTGAGAAACCATAAAGATAGGTTCTTCAAGTATGAAGGCTGCATTGTTATCAGTATGCAGATGATTCCTAATTTTTTTTCTCTCTTTTCATTTAATCAAGGTAAGACAATCGTTAAGTCTTTTTGTGAACAGTAATGGACAGAACAAGAGTCAATATAATGACATTCAATGCAAACAAGATGGAAGGTCATTTATAAATACCTCATGAAAGATTGGTACACAATTTCAGAGTGCCTCTGGATTCATCATTATTACTTTGGGCAATAATGGCCTCATCACTAGAAGCATTGATAGCTTTAAATAATAGACAATTGTAACCATTCCTGAGTATTAGTTGTACATTCTTCGGTTAATTCTTACAGTACATTCCATATCTTACTAACTTTGAAAGGGTTTCAGGAATACTAGTCAATCAAAATAGTGCTCTAAGCCACTAACAGGGATTGCATATGATGCTAATGTTCCATCACTTGTCCTTAGTACCAGTCTGTTTTTAAAAGCATTAGCAGCTGGGTATCACCTTTGAACATTTACAGAGGACCTTTCTAGTTGCTTCAAACTACTAAAGTGATAAAAATAACTATAAGATATGATAATATATTATATTTAATTAATTTATTATATCTTATTATAATATAGTCATTTTATCATAATGATCATCATTCTCCCCAGTCAGACACAATCTTGACATGGGTGTGGGGCTTATATGCTCTGAGGAAGTTGACAGTAATGCCAGAAGTTCAATCATACTGGATGTGTCTTATCATAGGGAGCAGACAAAGAGTAGCTCTCCCATAAACTCCCATAGAAATTTAATCAATAAAATAGAACAGTTTTTAATAATATTTTTAATGCTGCTTCATTTTAATCTTTTCATCTTTTAACTATTTTCATTTGTTTTTATAATTTGTAGGCCGCCTAGAATCATTTTAAAGGGGAAATGAGAGAAACATAAATTTAATAAATAATTAATATTAATTTAATAAATAAATAGGTGAAATATAATTTACAGAACCCATACATATATCAACATCAATCAATGGGAAGGAAGAACATTTTGTAGGTGAAGAAATAGCAATTATCATTATCATATTCACTGACAGCAGTTGAAGCCATTTCTTAAGTATTAATTGTGTAAAAATCCTTTTCTTTTATCAATTCTGAATCTTGCTTCACTGAAATTCCATGGACAATTTTTGCATTGAAGAAATCTTGCTGCTTATCTGCACAATTTTCTGTGTCATATATAATTTCATGTATCTCAGGCATGTCCTTCTTTATCCATCTTTCCACAGTAAAAGGTTTCGGTGCTGCAATATTCCTTTATAGGAAGATTCTTTATCTCACTAATTGTTCTGGTTGTCCTTCTGTTATATACACATACTATTTTGAAGTACTGTAGTGAAGGACTTTGGTTAACTGCAAAAAGCTTTTTTTCCATCTGCCAAGTTCCATCCTTGATATAGCAGAAAACTATAGTGAAATAAAATGTGCTGTCTCTTTAGAGACCATTCTAGATTGATGCCAAAAGGTGATGTGTTTATTTACTGTGTGCAAAGCATATTAAGGAAATGGATCTGTAGAATCATCCAGTTTTGCTTCTTTATTTATTTATTACTAACCAGTGGGAAAACATCCTTTAATCTCTCTCTTTAAATGTGAAATGGGATTGGCACTTGGAGAGGAGGTGAGTTCTGATAGATAGTTTGGCTGGCAATTTTACCCATCTGTCAAAACATGTTTTTAGGAGGATATTTCAAAACAAGCCTAGTTAATAGCTGACTGTCATTAGTGTTGGAGTGGTGGTGGATAGGCATGCATGATGAATCAAGAGAACCTCTTCCCACCCCTGCCTCCCTCTATATCTTCTCATCCAGCTGATCAAATGTCAGAGTTGTTTTGAACAACTATCCAACCAATCCCACTTAAAAGCTGTGAACATCTTTAGAAGCTTGTGGCACATTTTGAGAAATGCCTTGGGAATAGTTCTAGCTTTCAAAAGAGCTGGGCAATTCCTAACAAGTGACAAGTTGATCCCTTTTTCATAGCCAGGTGTCTGGGATTCATATGACCTGGTAAATAAGTAAAAGGGAGGAACCTGGTTTCAGAGAATTGGATTTTTCCACTGTCCAATCCAAACTAGCTCTTGAAGGAATGGAAATTCATCTTGAAATCAGAGGAATGGTGGCATGCCCACAGCATCCTAAAGTGATCAATAGGTGCTAGCCAAATCCCTCCACTAGGATCACCTGTTGTCAGAAGAATAGTTAGTGAAGCACATCAGACTGTATTAAAATATGTATTTTACTTTTGAGGTAGGCACATTATGCAAAGCAAGGAAAAGAGTAAGAAATGTTAAGCCACAGAACTGAATGGATGAAATTTTTAAAAAGACAGTTTAATGTAGTTTATACCAAAGTGGTGCAGTGGCCTAAAGGTGGAGCTCTCACCTCACAATCAGGAGGCTTTGAGTTTGATCCTAGGTAGCAGCAGATATTTCTCTCTCTGGGCACAATGGGTAATTATCTGCTGTGAACTCAGCATTGGTGACAGTAAGGGCATCCAGCCAGTAAACATTCAGTTCCATTCAATTTCCCCAACTCCGCCCTGATGTAAGGGTTTATAGAGTCATTAAAAGATAAAAAATGTAGTTTATACCGGACTATGTATTACACCTATTTATACTTTTTAATATCCTTCCAATGTATTCTTGCTTCTAACACTTTTAGATAAATTCATACACTGCATGTATATTCTGATTAGTGAGATGCAGGAAGTAGTATATTGACTTAGGTAGCAAGATACTGAGTTTACATGGAAAAGTGAAAGCTTTCTTGGGATAAAAGTAGTGTTTGCTACACTTGTGAAATACTGGTCCAATTTGTGCTAAAATGTCATTGCCATTAGCTAGCTATGCTTGCTTGGCATATAAAGCTATAAATCTTGGTAATCTATACCTTCTACATCATACTAAAAATCATCATGCAAATAAACAAATATCTATTTCAGATGTTTTCATTTTATCTTTCTGTGCTTTATCTTTCTGTGATTTGGCTGATCGCTAGAGAAAAAATAAGAGATTTTTTATTCAGGGTTATTTGGGGAAAAAGCAGCTCCAGCTTATATGGGACAGCAAAAGAAGCTGTTAAGATGTCACTGAATGATTCAGTAACCTGGCTGTAACAATAATGCAATCCAGTGACACTTGCCTAAAGTAACAACCAAAGTCATGGTTTGTGGGAGAGTAATGAGGCAGTCTTCCTCAAGCAGTTAAAAAAATGTTCAGCCGTGGCATAAATGAAAAGTGCAAAATTTCTGGTTTAGATTGTAATCAGGATTATCCAGGATACATGAAGATTACAAGTGGACTTTCAAGCTTCAGGGAGGTATGACAGTTATGCACTGTTAACATTAATACAACTAGTTTCTCTAAACATTACAGTCTCTTTATGTGAAGTCTGAATAGAGTAGGAATGTTAATAGGGATTTCAGTAACTATTTAAGCCTTAAAGTCACTGCAAGTAAGGAAAAACCGGTGGCATTTTCACCCACCTTACGATCTTCATACCTAAAGATATTTTTATTATCTGAAAAATATTTTTGTAATGGCCTTTGTGTTTTAGATTTTATAATGTCTCATTTTGACCAGTGGTTTTACCTTTGGCTTTTATGTGATGCTGCTTTTATGATGTAGCCTTTTGCTCATTCATATAGTACATTAGTTGTTCTGTAGGATAACTTACAATAAGGTCACCCATAAAACAAATTAAAATTATATAATAAAGCCATGTACTTTACCAATCATTAAAAGTAAGAATGTTTTTTTTTAAATATTGCACAGGAGAGAACTACTTCAAAAGCATAATAAAGCACTTGGAAATGTGAGGGAATTAAAATTCAAAGAAAAGCAGTGTTTGTCTGGTTCTGAAAAGATAACATAGAGGGCACCAGGTAAGCTCTCTGAACTTTAGTCAAATTGAAATTCAGGAATTATAGAATGCATGGCAGCAAGCACCCAACTAAACAATAAAATAGCTAAAGTCCTTAATCAGGAAAAGAGATGTAATTTTTCAAGCAGATTTGTCTCAAAAGGAACAGAAGGAAAGACTCAGTTGTTGGAGCTTTATGTTGATGGTGAACTTTGTGCTATATTGTTTTGATGGTTTGACTTTTGACAGCCATACTGAAAATTCTTTAAAAATTAGGTTTGTTTGTTTACATGCTAATCTCTACTCTTTTGGGTGCAGAAAACCTGGGTTTTTATATTGTGTCTCAGTGTGGCAAAAAGCCAGGGATGAATGTATTGGGTGACATTATGCAAAGGTCTGAGTGTGTAAAGAATTTTGGAGTAATTTATTTTATAAAAATGTATGGACTTTCCTTAGAGTGGTTGTGCTGCAAAAAGTAATCAATGATATCCAATAAGACAGAATGTTGATAAATAATAGTTTAAATAGTTTAAAAACTCTCAGTGGAGTTGCACAAATATGACGGCACTAGTTTAACTGAAATACAGCAGGGGTACAACTCATGAGAAATTGTAAGAAGCAAATTCTACAAGTAGTGCCTCATATTTTCAAAGACAGAATGACTAATATAATCCAGAACTATATTAAAAATAAATCTCTCTCCCTCTCTCCCTCTCTCCCTCTCTCCCTCTCTCTCTCTTTCTCACACACACACACATACTCATGTCATATATATTATTTTATGTGTCTTCCTAAATCTTAGGTCTTTTACTAGAGGCTTAGAAGTATGGGGGTTCTCAGCTGTTCTTAGCACTGCACTCTTCTGGACAAAGAGCTCTGATGTTGTTCCTGGTATGTGATGGAGCTACTATCCTAGCTAAGAGTCACAGCCCAAATTTTCCTACCACCACTTTGGCCTTTACTTTCCACATCTCTAGTTCTTCCTTCAAGACTTGGGACTTTCCAGCTTCTCATATTCCTTCCGGATGTTGCTGTTACTTGGCACCATTAAATCTATCACCATTGCTGTCTTCTGCTCCTTGCTACTGTCACATGGACTTGTAATTGTACCAGTACCTGTCTGTTCGCCTGGAGCAAAAAGTACCACAGGATCTTTGCCTAGTTATTCTTCACAGTTATTCTGTGAAACTCCAATCTGGACTTGGGTGTCCAGCTCATGTATACAGATGGTTCTGTATACAATGCCAGCTACTTGTTTGTGCCATTCATTGTAGACTGCTCCTGCCTGCATGCTCCTGCTACTATGCATTGGACTGTCAATGAGACCTCTCTGCATAGTGTGTACCTTGGGTCTTGTCTGGTGTGGCAGAATCCTGCTTTTGATACTTATGTTTCTTGTGCTTTTATGATCAGTGTCTCAATGCTGTATTTTAATTCGTCCCTTTCCCATCACTGATAGGATGTCTGCCATCTTGGTTATCTGTCAATGTTATTTCCCATACAGGGTCTTTCCATGACACTTCTGCTTGCTGCTACTGCCTCAGGCATTAACAGCTCATTTTGGGTGCCATTTTACTTATATAATCCTAGGTACTTTAATTTTTTTTTCCAGGACAGTGGCTTTGACACTCACAGACCCTGCCTGCTCTCTTTCCAGCTGCTGTATATGGTTTATCAATGACTGTATCTCAAAAGATCCCTCTGTAAATGTACTGAAGTTTACAGATGAAACAATGATTGGTTTCATTCGAGACAATGACAAATCTGCATACAGATGGGAGGTTGAACAACTATCCTTGTGGTGCAACCAGAACAATCTTGAACTAAATACACTCAAAACCATAGAAATGATGGTAGATTTTATGAGAAACCCTCCTATACTACGCTCTTACAATTCTAGATAACACAGTATCAGCAGTAGAGACCTTCAAGTTTCTAGGTTCTATAATAACTGAAGACTTAAAATGGACACCTAACATCAAAAACATCATCAACAAAGAATATTCTTTTTGCACCAACTCAGAAAGCTCAGACCAGGAACTGCTGATACAGTTTAACAGAGGAATTATTGCATCTGTCATCTGCACCACTCTAACTGTCTGGTTTGGCTCTGCAAGCAAACAAGACAGACATAGACTTCAACAGATAATTAGAACCGCAGAAAAAAACAATTGCTTACAACCTGCCTTCCTGAGGACCTGTGTACTGCATGAGTCAAAAAGAAGGCTGTGAAAATATCTTCAGAGCCCTCACATCCTGGACATAAATTGTTTCAACTTCTACCCTCAAAACAATGCTATTTATTTATTTATTTATTTATTTATTTATTTTATTGGACTTGTATGCCACCCCCTCTCCATGAGGACTCGGGGCAGCTCACAATAAAAACACCACAACAATAAATATATAAAAAACAATTAAATTTCACAAGCCCAATCAATAAAATAATTAAAAAATACATTAAAACCCACCCAGGAGCTCAGTCCAGCCCAGCCTGTTCAAACAGCCAAGTCTTCAGATCATGGCGGAAGGAGCAGTGATCAGGGGCCAAACGGAGCTCCAAAGGAAGTTGATTCCACAAGGCAGGGGCTGCAACAGAGTAGGCCCTTCCCCGAGGCACCGCCGGCCGACATTGTCTAGCCAACGGTACCCCAAGGAGTCCCCGTCTGTGTGCATGCACAGGGCGATCGGTATTTGATGTTGGCAGGAGACGCTCCCGCAAGTACCCCGGACCCAAATCGTAAGGACTTTGAATGTTAAAATCAATACCTTGAATCTCACCCGGAGGGCAAACGGCAACCAATGCAGCTTGCGCAGGGGGGGTGTAACATGGGAGTATCGGGAAGCTCCCATCACAACCCGTGCAGACGCATTCTGCACCAGCTGAAGCCTCCGGATGGTATGCAAGGGCAGTCCTAAATAGAGAGCATTGCAGTAGTCAAGTCGGGACGTCACAAGTGCATGAGTGATCGTGCGAAGGGCATCTCGGTCCAGATATGGGCATAACTGGTGAACCAGTCGGACCTGGGCAAAAGCCCCCCTGGTCACGGCCCTCACCTGCTCCTCCAAACTGAGCCGTGAATCCAGGAGGACCCCCAGGACATTGCACACCAGAACAACTAGATACAAGGACAGTTTTCCCCCATGCCATAATTCCGCTAAACAACTAATTCCCACAACACTGTCAAACTGGCTGTAAGGCTGTATTACTATTATTCTTCTCATCTTTTCTGTTACCTATCTCCTTTTCTACTTATGACTATAACTTTGTTGCTTGTATCTTTACAATTTATATTGCTTTATTTAGTTTCCTAGTATGATTTATGTTGATTGCTTATTTAGTATCCTATGACAATCACTAAGTGTTGTATCTTATGATTTATGATGAATGCATTTTATGATGACTATGACCATTATTTATCACTTATAGCTTTTATGTACACTGGGACCTTAAGCACCAAAGACAAATTCCTTGTGTGTTCAATCACACTTGGCCAATGAAGACTTCTATTCTATTAAGTGTCAGACTTTGGGGTATAACGTTCCATGCATTGTGAGGAGCTTCCAGGTAGTTTTGAACTAGAAAATACAGAAATTTAGAGGCTAAGTAAATGTAAAAGCCTTGTTTTTTCATACTTTTAATAAAAAGATACAAATTTTCTTGCAGGTGTTTCATTACCCAAACTAGGTAACATCATTAATGCTGGAAGGAAAGTCCACTGTCTTTTCACACTGATGGTGTTACCTAAATGATTTATGATTTCCTGCTTGAGCAAGGAGTTGGACTAGAAGACCTCCAAGGTACCTTCCAACACTGTTATTCTGTTAAATGTTGGGTTTCCAACAGGCTTATGTTTTCTTTAGACAAAATGACATGCAGATTAAAGAATGTTATGGTTAGCTAATTTCAAAACAAAAACAGCCACTTATTTTATAGCAAAAACTGGGACCAGTAAATATGATAAAATGAGTCTGAGGCTAGCAGGAAGACCAGATCAAATTATTTTGCTACTAAAATGCATACAACATTCATAAGAAGCGCTTCAGAACCACATTGGTGTGAGCAAAAGATTAAAGCAGCCAAAAATTCCAGATCAATCATATTTAGAAAGTTCAGAGATTTCCTGACTGGCTGTATGTATAAATGTATGTATAGGTACTATGTTTGATTGTCAGCCCCAGCAGAAATGTTGTTTTCATGCACAGACTCATCTGGATAGCAAGAGAAAGTCAAGCTTTAAGCAGGTTGCAACTGCTTTATCCTTGAGTGACAATTATTGCTTCATCCCAGTCTACTTTGTGAAGTGCCCTGTCAAATTCTTTTCACAGTCCAACTTGTTGCTTTGGATAAAGAAAAAGCTCCATCTTATTGTCATTTACAGAAGCAAACTGGATTTATAGTTGTATCTTACTGGCAGTGGGAAGGAAAGAATATCTTGTAATGTACATGAAGTAAGCAGAAAAGCAGAAATCATGATGAATCAATTCCTCGACCACTTCCGTCTGCATCATGATGCAACTGTCCCACTTGCAGGATCTAGGAATGGCAGAAATAATTAATCTATGATTAATCCATCAACTGAATATAAAATGTTGAACTGTGATATCCATGAGAAAGAAGACAGTGCTCAGTTTTATTCAAAGTGATATATTGTTTATTTTTTAAAAAGACAAAATAGATTGTTCTGTTGTTTTGTCTTGTTATGTTGTTGGATATATCTAGTTAGTTGGCACTATCTAGTCAATCCACAATGGTGGTATGTATTCTATTCTTCTACCTTTGTAGAAGGTTTACAAAGTGCTTCCAACTTTTACATTTTATAATTCTCTAAACCTTGGTTAATCTTCAAAAGCTAATCCAAATAATTTGGTTTGCAAATTGCATTAATGTTATCGAAGACCTTTATCTGTTGCATTAAAGCAACTGTGTCTCTTTAGTTTCAATGGAGTATGGCTGCTTCAAAGGCTGTCCTGGTCTGTGTCTATATGCATGCCAATCACTTCATTTTGCTGGCAGTGGTCAGAAGATATCACCTGGTTATGTTTATAGATACCATGAAAAGCCTTGAAAAGGGAGCAGTTGCTTTAATGGTTCAAAGGGAGTAGCTGTCAGCCTTGTCAGACAAGGAGCACCAACTATGAGTACTGTCACTACCTTTATTGTTAGATTACAGTAACAGAAATCTTGCAAGTCTGAAAATACATCTCTCTCTCTTCTCATGTTTATAGTCCAAGAAACTAGGAGAGTTCCTTCTAAAATATTTGACATGCCCTTTACATTCTCTTTACATTTCTTCTGTGAGGAAGCTGCCTCTTATCTCTGTTGCCTGATATGCAACTTCTCCCCCTGTCTTTCAAGGTCATTTCCATAGGCATTACAGATGCTTTGTTTTGACTAACATAAATAGTTTGCTAAGCTCTTGTGAATGTACAGGACTAATAAATTAATACTATGATGGAAGATCTCCAGAAAATACCAAAGATGTACATTAGGCTAGAACCCATAATCAACAACAAGAGGATAACAATAACAAAATAACACAGTTGGAGGGGACCTTGGTGGTCTTCTAGTCTCCACTCAAGCAGGAGATCCTGTACCAGCATTTCTCAACTTTGGCCACTTGAAAATGTGTGAACCTCAGCTTCCAGAATTCTCCAGCCAGACATGCTGGCTGAGAAATTCTAGGAGCTGAAGTTCACAAGTCTTAAAGTTGCCAAAGTTGAGAACCACTGTCCTATTCCATTCTGGACAAATAGTTGTCTAATCTGTTTGCCAAGGAAAACCACATTGGTTATGTTATTTTTGTCTCAAAAGAAACTTTGTCTTATTAGAGAAAATTGTACTTTCTTTCTGAAGTCATTCACAGTTATTTTAATAGTGTCTTACAAAGGCACTTCGATACCACTATTTTAAAATGTTTCTATCAGTGAAGAAAGCATCTCCTTGAAAACTGAAACTGGATGGATATTTACAATTAGTGCAGTTTGATGATAATAACGATAATATTCACAGACTTCTATAAACAGGAGGTATACACAAGGAAGCCTTAATTACCTGCTATTTTTCTACTTTTATGTTTTGTATGGGTGATTAATCCTTGGAAAGTGGTGTGATAAAGATTAAATGCATTAAAGATAGAATAGTAATGATACCAGCTCTAAAATCCCAAAATCTGGTAGCAGTGGCACATGAAAAATGGCTCCTGAGTGAATAATTCTGTAAGTTGGGTGATGGGCCATCTAATTAAATTACTTTTTATGCTGAAATCCCAAGTTACTTACCATTTCATTTTGCAAATGGGAATTAAGCAATTTTTTTTTGTGATGCAGAGGAATGCTTTGAGAATGGAAAGAGTATCCAATTTAAGAAGTTTTTTTTAATAATGTGCATAGAAGTTGTTAGCTGGGTTTCAGTTGCACATGGGAATTTAGAACACAAAAGCTGTCTTAATACTAATGGGAAATATTTAATGTATAGAATACACATTGCTTTGCTAATTGAATCAATTTTTAATGGGAGATAAAAGAGACCTGATTTAAATTCATAGCCATATCCCAGAATCCTCCAATTATAGTCGAGCTATGTTTTAGCGTACTGTAGCCTACCCTACCACCCCTGCTTCCAATCGTTTCTTTCTGTACTTATATCTGGGGGATATTATTTTAAAAGGCAGGCACATTTACTCTCTTACTAAGTTGTCCATCAAATGGCATTGTTTAATTGATGAGACCAAAGCTTCCAATGCTATCAGATTATATAGGCAGTATCTATAGAAGCAAATAATGAGGTCCTGTGCCATAAAGGACTTCTTTATAGGTCATAACCAGACACTTGAATTGACAAGAAACTGACTTGTGGTCAGTGTAGTTCCCACAGCATTTTTAAAAACCGTAATTGCTTTGCTGTTGCATTCTTGACAAGCTATAGCTTCCAAGTGGTCTTCAAGGGAAGCCCAGGGGTGGGATTCAGTCGGTACAGACTGGTTCAGGCAAACCTGTAGTTCCAGTGATCAGTTGGCCTGGCCCATCCACCTCTGCCCTAATCTATCCTTTATTTCCTTGTTTTGAAGCCCAGCTGATTCGTGTGGCACAGCAGATTGCTGTGCCTCAGCTGTTTCACTCACCAGTGAAGCAGCAGAAGGTAAGTTTTAGCTGAAAATGGCAATTTTTAAAATGCTGTGCACACGCACTCACTGAACTGGTTGTTACACTGGTTGAATTCCACCACTGGGGAAGCCCCATAAAAGCTCACTGAAATAGACAAGCACAAGATGCCAAAAGTACCTTAAGGGCCTCCTCATCCAGATATGAGTGTTACTGGTACACTAAATAAATCTTTGAAGAGTTTACAATAAAGGATTTAAATAAGAGAATATGATCTCTTGGTCAAGTAGTGAATTTCTGAAAAGGTTCCAATGTATGAGTGGAATCCTCTTGTTTTTATGATTATTTTGTTTTCTCAGAAACAATTGGAGCTTGAGTTAGCACTGCCACCAAATGTGTATCTGTAGTGTGAACAAAATTATGATTTCTGAGTATTTTGAGAAATGTAAGTTTTGGTTACAGAAAAAAAAAAGCATCTACAAAGGTTACAGAAGATTTGGGAGTCAAAACAGGCCAGTAATCTTCTAGAAAATGTTAACTAGTCCAAAAATATTCTAGAAAATTTATACTATTAAATGAAAATAGTAACCTGTTAAGTTCGCATAGAGAGGCAGAACGCGGAGTGCTTCAGCTCAAAGTTTATTGTGACTTCAGCTAAGAACGGACCCGAATGGCTCAGCCCCGGCAGCTATTTATAGCCGGCTGACGCGGCTGCCAGCCAATCAGAGTGCAGGGTTTTCCACACTTTTTACAACCAATGAAATCCAACACTTTACAACAACAACCAATCATTTTAAACTCTGGATACATAACACCCCTAGGTAAATTGAGGACCCAAGATTGTTGGGGGCAATAAGCTGACTTTGTAAAAATGCCGCTGGGGGGGGGGGCAGAAAGCCCTAGTAATAAGCAGGCATATATAATAGAATGAAGGTTATTGCTGAGCACATTAGATTGTACTCTAAAGATTGTAAGTCGCCCTGAGTCTCCGGAGAAGGGCGGCATATAAATGTAAATTAAAAAAAAATTGTGATTCAGCAAAATTCTGACAGCAGTAAGGAAATAAAACTATACAATAATGATCCTAATGTTAGTCTGTTTCAAAACAAGCTACATAACTAAAATAATAATAATACCCTAACCACCCAGCATCACTGGAAATTGGGCAGTATATAAATGTATATATTATTATATTTGGTTACACAGGTAGCCAGATGTTTAAACTGATTTGCTATTTTTATCCATCTATCAACTTCTTCCCAAGGATCTGGGATAGCAGAAGTTGTTATTTAATAGTTTTAAATGTATTATCACACAACATTAAACTGTTCCAAACAAAGCTACATTTTGCAATTGATTGAGGGTGATTTTGTCAATGCTTATGGTGTTCAAATGGTGCTTCAAATGTTTTGGTATTGTACCCAAGGCATATATTACTATTGGTACTATGGGTTTATTTTGCCATTCTTCTTCTATTTGCAGGTTTTTATATTTCGTGATTTTCTCACTTCTTTCTTTTCTATTCTGCTGTATCCAGATAGTGCCATATCTACTATCCAGACTTTTTTTTGTCTTTCTTACCAACAGTTGTTAAGACTGGGGTTGTTACATGGAAGATACTTGTCTGTTTGAATTCTAAAGTATCTTCGTTTTAAATAATTTAATTTTGTGATCCCACCAGTTCTTGCTTGCAGACAAATAGCATTTTGCAGATATTCCAGTGTACCTTTGTTGCTAATCTGACATCTTATTCTTTGTAGTTAGTCTGTGTGGTCCTCTTGCAGCAGCACATTAGGTGCTTTCTTCAGTTTCTTTTCAGAGATGGCACTTGCTGTCTTCTGAATTCTGGCCTTATATGCCTTTGTTTTTAAGACTTGGTCTTGTGCAGCAAGAATTAGTTCCTCTCTCTCTTTCTTCAATGTTCCTACTTTAACCATTGCCATATATGTATATTGTTATTATCTGCTTTGCATGCTATTTTTTAAATGACCTGACCATATAATATGTTGCCATGTCTCTTTTCTATTCTTCATTTGCTCTGTCTTATGGGCTTGTTTTCTCTCTCTAGCACTCAGTAAGCTGTCATAGTATACTAGCTTCAGTGCATCTTATTCACTATCCTTCAGATATTCTCCTAATGCCCATTTTTCTTCTTCAACTTTGTTATTTTTTTATTAAAATAACCTCTTTAATTTAATTTAATTTTTTTTAAAAAAAACTTTGCATTGGCAATTCGTTGAACTGTTGAAAAACATGATGGAATTTTTGTTTTGGAAAAGATAAAGCCTAAAAAATAATTTGACAAATAAGAACCATTTGGGTATTTGTTGTTCATGTCTGTTGCCCAGAGCAGTTTCTCAATCTTGGCAACTTTAAGATGTTTGGACTTCAACTCCCACAGTTCCCCAGTCAGCATTTTGTTGAAGTCCACATATTTTAGTTGCAATGTTGAGAAACACTGCCCTAGAGGAAAAGTCATGAATCAATTCCACTTATTGGGTGATCAGTCCAAAGTGGTTCAGTTCTCTTTGCTATTCCCCTTCCCCCTTTTCTATTAGCTTTTCTGATTCCCCTTTAAACTATAAACGCCTCTTGATTCTTCTGCTAGATTCTTCCTTTTTTCTGCTCTCTCTCTCTCTCTCTCTGTGTGTGTGTGTCTCCCCCTCCTTCTTTCCCTATCTCTCTCTCACACACACAGACATGCACACACACTGCTGTATTATGTCCTATGCCCATTACTTTGTGGAGTTAAAATGAATTAGTTTAAGAACTATGTGGTAGCCATCATATTAGTAGCTGTTTAAAATACCATATCTGTTTTAGCTGGTAATCTGGTGATTGTATAGTAAGGAATGTAGTTAGTATCAAGCTGTTCTTTCATCACATTTTATACCATCGTCATAAAAAATTATACTAAATTGTTCTGATAGGTGATAAATTATAGTTTTATTTTTGAACTTACTGAGTTCATATGTTTCTTTAATAACATCAGAACTCACATACCTCCTACCCTCTCTCTGTCTCTCTCCTCTCCTTCTCCCCTCCGCCCATCTCCCCTCCCCACCTCTCCCTTTCTCTCTCCCCCTCCCCCTCCCCTTCATCCCTCTCTCTCAATAGAGAAATAGCTTCTGTTATAGCTATTGTATATGTGATAAGGATACACAACTTGCCATATTTTAGGCACTTGCTACAAGTACAAGAACCAAGAACATTCTCTACTAGCTGGTGTTATGTTTGCATAGAGAGGCAGACACGGAGTGCTTCAGCTCTTAAGTTTATTGTGACTTTCAGCTCAGAACGGACCCGACTGGCTTTGCTGCGGCTGCTACTTATAGCCGGCAGCCGCAGCTGACAGCCAATCAGAGTGCAGGGTTTTCCCACACTTTTTAAACCAATCATTTCCACACTTTACAAGAACAATTCAAACTAAACCAATGATTTCAAACCTGCATACATAACAGCTAGGATCTCTAATTGAAAGTCTATCTTGCAAGCTCTCCCATTAGCAACACATGATAGAAATACACAGACAGACACAGAAACAGTGACAGAGATGAGAGAGAGGGAAGCTGATTGACTGATAGCCTGAAAGATAATAGAGCATAAAACATGATAATCAAACTACAAATTCCATCACATTTTTCTTACATTCCAAATTTAGATAAAGAGATAGAGAGGGGGGGGGGAGGGAGGAAGGGAGGGATCGATCATTTTTAAATTTATTTCATAAGAAATTTTCATATATCAAATTCTGAAACTACTTTTCATAAAAATTAACATTGGAGCTTTTCTTTCCTTATTAAAAAAAATGTGGCTGTCAGTTACTAAAAACATCATGTTTCCCTGCATTAAATTCTGAGCCCAGTGAATTATGCTAGATGATGGCAAACCATTTCCTTCCTTCTGGTCTTGAGTTACTTGTAATAAATTTTACATCCAGGCTTTTGTCTTTTCTACCAGGTTTTGACTTATATTGTGGAGATTGAAGTGATAGATCAACAGTAAGCACTGTTACTGCTATACAGTTTTACAATGGCTGCTTTTCATAGTGCCATATATTAGGATCTTATGGAGGTCTGGCTGGTTGTGTGTAATTTCCCTGTCTACTTTCAATTACTGGAATGATCAAACAAACCCTCTTATTAAAAAAAAGGTTGGCAGAAGATAAAGCATAGAATGTCACATGGGAAAAAACAACATTGTTAAAGTATGTCCAAAGAGACATGAATTGAAATTAGTGTTGTGTAGGAAATTCATAATCAGTATATAAGATACATATCAGTATATAAGATTAAGATGTATGTATGTATGTATGTATGTATGTATGTATGTATGTATGTATTTTATTTAATGGAAAGGAATTTGTTTTCTACTTATATTTCCAAAAAAAATGGTAAAAGCCTCAGAGTAGATGTAATGATAGCATCAGTAAATTTTTGCTGCTTTCATTGCCTCCAAGTGAGATGGGTGACATATCAGTTAAAAATAAATAAATAAATCAATAAAAAAATCAGGATAATTAAAGCAACACTGTAACATCATATTCCAATCCCTTTTCATTGTACATGTGGCATCATAACATGTGGAAAAATGGTGGGACTTAAGTTGCAAAATGAGCATCTAATCCCACCAGGCTCAAGGTTGACTCAGCCTTCCATCCTCTCGGGGTAGGTAAAGTGAGGACCCAAGATTGTTGGGGGCAATAAGCTGACTTTGTAAAAAATGCCGCTTAGTAATAAGCAGGCATATATAATGGAATGAAGGCTATTGCTGAGCGCATTGGGTTGTATCCCAAAAACTGTAAGCCGCCCTGAGTCTCCGGAGAAGGGCGGGATATAAATATGAATAAAAAAAAATCTTGCTTCATCCTGCAGATGCTGCTGGAATGATGCATTCTTATATTTATTTAGTTTTATTTTATTTATTTGTAAGTATAAATATAGGAAATAGGTACGAATAATTGGGGACAATAGGACAGGGATGGTAGGCACGATTGTGCTCTTAATAGTTATGAGTTGGGCACAGGGTTTTTGAATTGTATTGAATAATCCTTTCTCTTGAAGATTTCAAGGTCTATGATTTTCTGTAGTCCAAATAAATCACAAAATGAATAATTACAGGACAAGTCTTTTCATGAGAATTTTTCAAATTGGCAAGTGTGAGCAGTTGAGAACATACAAGGATATATACAAAAAACAGACTGTTGTTGGGAAAAACAACAACAAAATTTTTTTTAAAAAAAATTGAAACCACGTATGGATTTTTTGCTGAAAGAAGCAAGAAATATGATTAATATTATTAATTATGGATTTGAGGATTAAGAAAAAAGTGGATTAATGAGGACCTGAAGGGACTTATATCTAAGAAGGACAATAAGATTGTAATTATCTGGTGAAAAGAAAATTTAAAGTTACTTTAAAATTCTTTGATTTTAGTTTCTTTTTCATTTTTGTTTTTCTATTTTTTCTTTTCTTTTTTAATTTTTTATGTTATGAAAAAAACTCTTAATAAATATAATTTTCTTTGAAAAAAGAAAAAGAAAAAAATACAGTAGTCCTCAAATTACAATCATTTACCTAGTGACCATTCAAATTTACAACTGAAAAAAGGTGATTTATAATTATTTTTCACATTTATGACTGTTGCCGTATGCCCATGGTCACATTATCAAAATCTGGATGCTTGGCAACTGGCCTCTATTTATGACAGTTGCAGTGTCCCTTGGTCATATGATCAAGTTTTGAAACCTTCTGTCAAGCAAAGTCAATGGGGAAGCCAGATTCACTTAACAATCACGTTATTAACTTAACCATTGCAATGATTCACTTAATTGGGTAAGCAAGATCATAAAATGCAGCAAAACTCACTTAATAGCTGTCTTGCTTAGCAATGGAAATTTGGGCTTTAGTTGTAGTCGTAAGTGAAGGATTACCTGTAAAGGACAAACCTGGAAAAAATTAGTCAAAATTCAAACCAAGTCTATTTTCCCTCAATGTTATCCCCTCAATGTTACAATTATGCATGGCACAGAAGTTAAATATAAATCTACATACTTATGCTTATTGGACTCATGTGGATTTTCCATTCTTATTTAAGTGATCACTTAGGAAAACAAATGCTAGACTAAATCAGTCTTGGATCTGCTCTATAATCTTCCTTTCCTTTCTTTTATTCTTTTGCACTCCATTACTGTTACTAATGTTTGTTTTAATCAGATACAACACTTTGCACACAGAAAAGTCCAGGTTAAGAGAAATGTAAAAGTAAATAAAGAAAAAAATGGATAATGAGTAGTCTGAGAATTGTATAAAGGCAGTTTTGGACCACTATTTACACGATATTCATTGCAGACAATCAATGAAGTCACACATTTTAGACAGTGTGTGAAGGAGATGCTATGGGGAATTTTCCATATTACAGTGACAAATTACAATAGAAAATGGAAAGGTTAGATTTCTTTAAAGTACAATTCACTCATTAAGTATACTATAGTGAGGACGTAGTTTTATGATGGATCCTTGAAAGCTATTTTAAGTTACAATGGACAGGACAGTATAGAATCAGTAAGTCCACTTTTAACAGATGCTCTTTAAAAGTCTCCTGTTGTTTCCTGCTTTCTCTTCTTTTATCTTCTTTCATTTATGGTAAATCAATTTAATTATATATAAAATGAAATAACAGCTAACATAGAAGTCAGTATTTGTTGGAACACATTTTGCTATGTGAAATATTTGTGTTCTGGATTCAAAATGTGTCCATATTCAGAATTCTCTATTTGATGTCTCCCTGTTTCTCTAAAAATCAGCCACTCTTTCATGTGTATTGAGCACACTCAGTCCTCATAAGGTTATCTCCCTTGGGTGTATTTTTTTAAAGACCTTAGAAATGTTGGGATTACAGTAAACCTGCTGATGCCTTCTTGTGTAAACAAAATCATCTTGCTTTATAAAAAAATGCTTTGGGGATACTAGTTTTATCTCTTTTTAAATATATTTCTCTGCATCTTAGTGTTTTCTTTATTTGGGAATTTGCCTGCCTATTGCCTGCATGGTTTCAGATCATAGGGGCATCACAGTAAAATAAGTACCAACCGAGCTGTTTCTTAATGAAAACATATCCTGTGGTGTATATATTAGATTTATATATGAACTGTAATTTACTTTTCAGCTTTCCAAAATAATAATACAAATTAAGTTGATTCAAACTACAATCAAATACTCTAGAATTTAAAAGAGCCCTATTTGTCAGATATTTCATTTCTTAAAATGACTTGGTTCTTCTCTATATATTTCATTATTGTAATACACCCTAGATAGTGATTCTTACAATGTAAATGCAAAATGATTAGATCTCCAGAATCAACACCACATTAGGAGTATGCGTTCTGTTTTCGGCTATTCTCTCAGTGTGGAATAAATCATATTCTCAGTGGAAAATGTTCATTATTTACTAATAAGTTATTTTCTCTGCAGGAGCAGAACATTTCAGGTATTAGCACACTTCAACTTGTTCACTAGAGGAAGAGATTTTATTCAAACTTTCTAATGCCCATAGTTTCTTTTTAATCTGAAGATTTATAGTGTTGTGTATTTTTTCAAGATGTAGCTAGGCTTGGAGTTCTGAATTCTGGACTCCTACCAGGAGTAAAAACTTTTTAGTTTATAGAATCTTTCATCTGTGTTGACCTTCATATTTTCTATCTCCACCAACTTTTTGGAGTCTAAGGATGGAGAGAAAAGTGCTTGGTCAATTGTCAAGCCAATTGTCAAGCACTAAATGCCATCACAATTCCTTTCAAATGGTTCAGAACTTCAGCTGAAGAAAATTGTTCAGGAACATGGCTACAAAATTACTATTATATAGGTAGTCCTTGAGTTATTACAATTCACTTAGTGATGGTTCCGATAGTTCTCCCAAGTTATAACATTCTCTCCCAAATTTCTTATAACCCAGTTCCAAAGTGGTGGGTCATTCACATTTATGACTAACTGTAGAGATTCTGCAACATGACCCCTGCCATTTCACCCACCCCATCATGCCTCACAAGGTCTCCACATGCTCTGCTTTGCTAGCCCATGAGATTCCACGTGCTCCTCCCCACCCTGTCACTGAACACTTACTTGCCTTTTGAAGATCTCCAGAAGAGTCTGGGACAGATGGCAGAAAAACTGACCTCTTCTTTTTCAAAGGCTGGCGAAGCTGTTTTCCTTATATCTTGTGTCCTTTTACACACTCATTTTTATACAGAGGACAGAATAGTCTATAACAACATGAGATCTAACACATGTCTGTAGGCCTTAAAGTTCCTTTAACTGATTAGTGTAGTAGATCAAATACTGGATTAAGTCAGCCTTTCACCTGCTGTATAAGCATCTCCCTAGTTTTTTGATTTGTTTTGTTTTTGCACTCAATTACCATCATTAGTGATTATTTCACTGACAAACCTTCCATGTGTGCAATCTAAATGAGAAGAAATGCAAAAATAAAGTGGTGAAAATGATGACAGCCTTGGATGTTTTTGGCCCTTCTTTAAGTGATGTATGCTTAGGAGAATCAAAGGAATCACATATTTCAGACAATGTGTGAAAGAGGTGCCACAAAGAATTGTTTGAGATAAGGTGACGAATTCTGACAATATGACAGGAAAAGATTAGATTTCTTTTAAGTACAGCTGTCTATGATGGATGATCCATAACTTAATGTGAGATCACACACAGTACTGCATACCTAATATTGTAGGTTATATGGGTTCACAAAAAGCTTGTATTTTAAAATCTTGGTAAGCTACTTCTAATCAGGATGGATTATACATACAGTGTAGTATTTGTTAAGCCATTTTTACAGACTGTCCTTAAGACCTGCCTGTTGTTTTTTATCTTTTTCTTCTTCTTTCTTATTTTAATCCTGGTAAGGTCATGCATAATCACAACTTTTACACATATCGTATAAAACTATATGTGTGTGTGTGTGTATGTACACATACATAATGTTCGTGTGTGTGTATACATACACACACTGTGATGTCCAGACAGTATATAGTTAATTGGGAAGTGGGATAGTTAGTTAGGAATTGGGAGCTGTCCCTTAAGGGAATGCATCGTGGTAAATGTAGTTAAGGCATCATGGGAAATGTAGTCCATGTCATGTGATCACATCTGTAATCCTGATTGGTCACTGAATTCACCTTTGGTTGGGTTGGGAGAAACCCTTTGTTCCCTTCCTTGCCTGGACCCAGCAGCATGCTGGCTCCTTCTGCTCCATCATTATGGGATGAAAAGAACTGTCCTTTTACATTATGAAGTCAGCTGTGCAAAGAGTTGGACATTAGATGAATCTCAACATAACCGTGAGTTACAGCTTGAGAATGCCTTGTGAGCAATAAAGAAACTTTGTATGGAAGACTTTGTAGAGTTTGCCTTTCTGTCTTTATACATTCAGCCAGTAATTATAAAACAAAGAATACACACACACACACACACATTGTGCAATGAACTAAGAATTCATATGTCTACATGGATTGGTGTTCAGGCTGCTGCTGTTGTAGGGGAAAAATACTTACCTAAAAGAAAAAGCAAAGCATTTAGAGAGAGAAAAAACATAGTTTATCTTTTTGGTAAATACTTACATTGAGCCACTAGGCTACTTGCTGTCAGACTGCAGGAGAGGCCCCCAAACAAACCCACTTTGCACATTACATAGGTATGAACTATAGCATTTGGAGTAGATTAATAACAGAAAGATAGATGGGGTAAAAGCACTGTTACTTTTTCACAGTTGCATTATCCTTTCTAAAAGTGAGCTGCTAGAAAGATAAATTCCATCACTTCACAATGCTTATGTTATGATACTTGAAGGGCTATTTCAAGACACTTAAGGCAAAGATGCCTTACTCGATTCCAGATAGAGAGGTTAAGTGAACTAGCACTTGAACTTTATCCACTCCAGGTAACAGAATAGTCTTTCATGATCCTGGGTGACAGCAAACTATTTTAGACAGTGATGAAGAACTTAAAACAGCACAGTAATCTTTTTCCTTCAACGCACTTAGAATTCACAACCTTATGTAGTTGATGTTCTCTATCTAATGATAGGATAGACTTGGTCAAAAATACACTAGATAAGGGGTGTCAAACTCAAGTCATAATGGTGACATCACATGATGTATCACAACTTTTTCCTCCTTATTTATTTATTTTATTTCTTTATTATTTAGACTTGTATGCTGCCCCATCTCCGAAGACTCGGGGCGGCTCACAACTAAACCAACCACAACAATAAATTATTTTAAAAAATATTAAACAATCACAAGTCCAAATTATATTTAAAAACCCCAATTTGCATTATAATATTTAATCCCCCCCAGGAGGTCAGCACAGCCCAGCCTGTTTGAAAAGCCAAGTTTTCAGGTCGTGACAGAAGGTGCGAAGGTCAGGGGCCAGGTGGAGTTCCAGGGGTAGTTGATTCCATAGGGCGAGAACCACCACAGAGTAAGCCTGTCCCCGGGGCACCGCTAACCGGCATTGACTCACCGATGGCACCCCGAGAAGCTCCTTCATTGAACCAGGTGTAGGTGTGGCCAGCACGTGAGGCATCCAACCCATGGGCTACAAGTTTGACAGCCCTGCACTAGAAGGAATTGAAAAGAAACTAACAAATTCCATAGGATAGATTTTATTAGAGCACTAATTCTAGAATATGCAGGGATGGGATTCTACCGGTTCTGACCGGTTCTATAGAACCAGTAGTTATGATTCTGCACAGTTTGGAGAACCGGCAAATCACAACCCTGGCTGGCCCTGCCTCTCCCTGCCCACCCCGCTCCTCCCACCCATTTGCCCCATCCAGTCATTCCTCATCTCACCCACCATTACTAACCTGCCTTCACCCACCATTGCTGCCTGCCTTGTGCCGAGGCCCTGATCTCCCTGGGTGAGTGAGCCTGTAAGCAAGCCCCGGTTGAGTTGACTCCCTGGCTGGCCTAGGCCACTGAGCTGTCCCCCCACCATCCCTGGGCTTTCCTGACTTTCTTCACTGCTGATGCGTTCTCCTTCTCCCCCTGGCCAGGAAGCTGCATGGCCGAGCTGGCCAGGAGAACAAATTCCCCAATGATTTCTTTGCTTGGCTAATTTGCAGCTCCTTCGTGTTTCTTGACATCATGTGCAGGGAAAGAAAAGTTTGTGTCAATCAATTCCAATTTCTAGCAAAAGAAAAAGACCGCAGAAAGTTGGAATTGATTGAGTGAATTTTTTTTAGCCCCACACAAACTTTTCTTTCCCTGCGCATGATGGCAAGAAATGCCAAGGAGCTGCAAATCAGCTAGGAAAAGAAATCCTTAGGAGAAGCAAGGGCATCTGGGTGTTTGTGGGTAGGGAAAGCTCCATGGTGCCACACTGCAATGGTGAAATGGGCAACAGAGTGACCGGCATGAGGTAAGGAGGAGGTTGCCTGCTGCCCTTCTCTTCTCCCTATTCCTCCTGCTCCCCTTATGCTGGCTGCTCTGTTTTCCATTTCTACATTGCAGTGCAGCACCCAGGAATCCACTTTGGTAGCATGGGTGGGATAATTTGCTTGGCCAAACAACCCCCATGCAGTCTCTGCTACATACATTGGATTCAGCAACAGCTTCAATCTGGTCGCTCAACTGGCAGTGAACAAAACAGCCCCATCATGTTTTGAAACAACCCCGAGGGTGGAATGGGGTTTCTAAAGTGCGCATGCTCATCAACTTCATTTTGCTTTTTGGCAAGTTGCAGGACATCTCTGGGCTCAGCAGAGCCAATTTGGCTAGTGTCTTTTTAGCTATGCTGGCGCGAATGGGCTGGTGTGTGTATGTGCTTTCTAGGAGTCTTCTCTTTTAAGGGGCGCTAGCTTTGGGATTTACAGGATTGTGGGTTGATATGCTCCCTACCTCCTCCCGCCCCACCCTTGTCCTTTGGCTTTATAGGTAGATTGTCCTCCCTGGGATTTGCATCTGGTTCGCTGCCTACAATTCTGTTATTTTTGGAGGGTTCTTTTTGGATAGGGTGAGCTGTGGTTTTGCACTGATGTTCAGATGGATGGGTGTGTGAGTGTTTAACTTCATTAATGAAGTTCATTTTATCTTAAGTACTGCCTTTGAAACTCTATAGCTTTTCATCTGTGCATTTTAGAAAGTTTTGGTGTAAGAGTAAGAATTTAGAGTGTATTCATACTATAGATGTTGTTGTAAAAGATCCTGTTAGTCTCTGGTAGCCAAAAAAATCAGGAATCTGGTAGCTCCATTTCAAGCTAAAACATCCTTCATCAGTTTAGATACTCCATCAGTCGGATGACATGAGATTTTATTTATAATTGGACTTGTATGCCGCTCCCTCTCCAAAAGGAGATTAAAGTTTAATGCCTTTTTATGTTACCTGTTAACCTGAAATATGTGTATTAGATTCCTACCCCAGAGGTAGTCCTTGACTTACATCACAACTGGGTCCAAAGCTTCTGTTGCTAAGCAAGACAATTGATAAGTGAGTTTTGCTCCATTTTATGACTATAATTGTTAAGTGAATCACTGCAGTTAAGTTAGTAACACAGTAACACAGTTGTTAGGTGAATCTGGCTTCCCCATTGACTTTCTTGCCAAAAAGATCACAGAAGGTGATCACATGGCTCTGGAACATTTCAACTGTCATAAATACATACCGGTTTCCAAGTGTCTGAATTTTGATCACATGACCGTGGGGATGTTCCAATGGACATAAGTGTGAAAGATGGTCATAAGTGAATTTTTTCAGTGTTGTTCTAACTATGAATGGTCACTAAATGAATGGTTGCAAGTAGAGGACTACCTGTAGTCTATGTTAATTTATTCCTACTGTGTTCTGTAGAACTTGTTATTTAGCTAGTATATGTGTTAGGATCAGGGAGATTGGTTAGCAGCTAGCAAATATTCTAGCTTTTCTTACATGAAATCTGCCTATATCTTTACATCTGTAGGTCTGGTTTTAAGATTGTTTTAAGATTGTGATCATATAAAGTTGAAAGGGAATAATGATAATAAATAAAAAGTAGAATATCATAGCATTAAGTAGAAAGTTACTCTCTAGACATTTGTTCTCTTGTAAAATATATGTTATCGTGCTGTAAACCTATTTCCTTATGCATTTACTCATTTGTAAACATATGCCTGAAATAAATTGCATCCTCCTGTATCAAGTATCTGGTCCTGTT
Source organism: Naja naja (assembly GCA_009733165.1). NCBI lineage: Eukaryota > Metazoa > Chordata > Lepidosauria > Squamata > Elapidae > Naja > Naja naja. The sequence continues at coordinate 165,690,108 of CM019151.1, forward strand.
ATCTTAGTCCTTCATGAATCCTTCCATAAATGCCACCCCTATTTCCTCCAGGAATTGGCAAGTAACTATCTCTATATCCAACTGTCATGGAAATTCACACACACATCTTTGACCTATGGTGTTAACAAAAGGCTGAAGTAGTCAGTTAGGGAGACAATAGAGAAAAGATAACACTGCCAGAAAAGAATTCGAATGTTGCAGAAAGGTGTAAATCTTAGTTAGATTACATGACTAGAGTTTTACAGCTAGTTAGGTTACACGACTAGAGATTTACAAGGTAATTAGAAAACTAAGAACAAAGACTTTTGTGTGTACAAGAAGGACAGGGCTCTTTCTGTATTTTGTAGAATTTTCTTCCCATGTCTCTAGGAATTTCTTACCCAGAACTTTAACTTTGATTAAAAAGTAAAGTCTGCTTTCTTTGATTTGCAAGCCTCAATTTAAGTCTTTGTCTTGGTTAATTTTTGGCTTAAGCGTACTGCCAGACCTTACAAAGTGAATAATTCAAAATTAAATTTTTATTGATAAAATGCTGTCTCATCTCTTCATCTTGACACTGGATATGGGATCTGCAGCAAAAAGAAGGCTGGTGAATTCTGGAGGTTGAAGTCCATACAAGTAGCCCTCAACCATTCCTTCCACCCTCTGTTCCCACCTTCCAATAAGGCCAATAACTTTTTCTGGAAATTACATGTTCAGAAGGAAGCCGAAATTAACAGGATTAACTTCTGTATATACAGGTAGTCCTCAATTTACAACAGTTCATTTAGTGACCATTCGAAGTTACAATGGCACTGAAATGACTGCTTTTCAACTTACAGTCACTGCAGCTTCCTCATGGTCAAAATTCAGATGCTTGTCAACTGGGTCATATTTATGACAGTTGCAGTGTCCTGGGATCATGTGATCAACTTTTGCAACCTTCTCACATATTTACTTAACTGTGTTATTAACTTAATAACTGCAGTGATTTACTTAATAACTGTGGCAAGAAAGGTTGTTAAATGGGGCAAAATTCACTTAGAACCAAAGGAGCAGCTCCTCGCATTGTGGCTGCTGCAATGAATATTAGAAGCCCAGCATGGTTAACATCTCTAGTCCAATGAGTTCTCTGTTAATACTCACCATACCTGTCAATTTACCAACTCCAGTTACTGCACCAGTGAACATTGCACATCCAGTCACTATTGCATCAGCAATGAATCTCCCAACACCAGTGACATTAGCTGGCCCTTTAAATATAGCCATGAGACCTGTGGAAAGCATGCCTTTCCTTTCCCAGGCATTGCCAACCTCTCCCCTCTGTAAAAAAAAAACCTAGAGCAAAAACTTCATGCAGTATTAAAAAGAAGAATAGAAAAGGGGGATGCTGTGTATTGTTTACTGGAATGCTAAATTGGCAAAATGGACTGCTAAATTGGCCACATCCACCCCTCCTGAAGAAGCCTGCTCTGGACCCAGCCATTTTAAACAACTTACGTCCAGTTTCTTCGCTTTTTGGCGAAGGTTGTCGAGAGTGTGGTGGTTCAGCAGTTTCCGCTTTTCCTGGAGGAAGCGGACTATCTAGATCCATATCAGTCGGGCTTCTGACCTGGGTACAGCATGGAGATGGCATTGGTTGCACTGATGGATGATCTCTGGAGGGCTCGGGACAGGGGATTTTCCTCTGTCCTAGTCCTATTAGATCTCTGAGCAGCTTTTGATACCATCGACCATGTTATCTTATTGCAGTGCCTTGGGGGGTTGGGAGTGGGGGACACTGTTTTGCAGTGGTTCTCCTCCTACCTCTCGGGGTGTTCACAATCGGTGTTGGCAGGAGGGCAGAGGTCGGCCCCGAGGGCACTCACATGTGGGGTTCCTCAGGGGTCAGTCCTCTCTCCCCTCCTGTTCAACATCTATATGAAGCCACTGGGTGAGATCATCCGTGGTTTTGGGGTGAGGTATCATCAGTATGCTGATGATACCCAGCTGTATATCTCCACCCCAAGCCAAATCAGTGATGCCCTCTCCATGTTGACCCGTTGTCTGGATGCAGTACAGACCTGGATGGGCAGGAACGGACTATAGCTCAACCCGACTAAGACTGAGTGGTTGTGTGTACAGGCATCTTGGCCCAGTCAGTTGATTCCACCTTTGGTCATAGGGGAAGAGGTGTTGCACCCTGTGCATAGGGCTCGGAACCTGGGAGTCCTCCTGGATTCACGGCTTAGTTTGCAGGAGCAGGTGGGGGCCGTGACCACGGGGGCTTTTGCCCAGGTCCAACTGGTTCGCCAGTTGCACCCATATCTGGGCCGAGATGTCCTTCGCATGATCACCCATGCACTTGTGACGTCCCGACTAGACTACTGCAACACTCTCTATTTAGGACTGCCCTTGCATACCATCCGGAGGCTTCAGCTGGTGCAGAATGCAGCTGCGCGGGTTGTGATGGGAGTTTCCAGATACTCCCATGTTACACCCCTCCTGCGTGAGCTGCATTGGTTACCGGTTGCCCTCCAGGTGAGATTCAAGGTGTTGGTGTTAACATTAAAAGTCCTTTACGATATGGGTCCAGGGTACTTGCGGGAGCGTCTCCTGCCAATATCAAACACTGATCACCCTGTGCATGCGCACAGACGGGGACTCCTTGGGGTACCATCAGCTAGACAATGTTGGCTGGCGGTGCCCTGGAGAAGGGCCTACTCTGTTGTGGCCCCCACCTTGTGGAACCAACTCCCTTTGGAGCTCCGGTTGGCTCCTGATCTTCGCTCCTTTCGCCGTGATCTGAAGACCTGGCTGTTTGAACAGGCCGGGCTGGACTGACCTCCTGGGTTTTTTTTAAAGTATTTTAATGGGTTTTTAGTGATTGGGCTTGTTGATTTAATTCTGTTTTAAATATTTATTGTTTGAAGTATTGTGTTTTTAATTGTGAGCCACCCCGAGTCCTTGTGGAGAGGGGGCAGCATACAAGTCCAATTATAAATAAATAAATAAATATCCATTATCGGATGTTGGCGATCCTATTTTTATTAATAGTTGCATGAAAAAGTGCTGCTGAGTTTTGTCCAAACCAGTCTCTTAGATTTTGAAGCCATTTTGTTCTTCTTCCTGGACCTGGTTTGCCTTCAATTAAGTGAAGTATGCCATATTTTTCTGGGTGTTGCATCACATGTCCAAAATATTCTAACTTTTTAATAGTTTTGATGATTTCCCTTGGCTTTCCCAGGCAGCTTATCACCTCCTCATTTCTGATTTTGTTAACCCAGCTTATATGTAACAGCTAGAAGCATGATAAACCCAAAACTATGAATTGGAGTATTATGTGTAATGAGTATTATAAGTTATGTGGTTAAAGAGGGTAATCTTGTTGCTGAAACCATATTAATTGGTGGTGTTTATTACCTAAAGCCAAAGTCTAACTCACAAGCACAGGCGAGTATACAATCTCCAAAAAAGGAGAGCACAGGCCCAGAGAGAGATGTTACAGAGAGAGATCCTGTTGCTACTCCAAAGGCTCTTAAAGCCAACAAAAAGAAAAATAATAAACAGGTTGCTCGAAGCAATCCTGAGGTTCCTAATAAAAATATTGAGAATTCACTAACAGGTAAACCTTTGCATTCCAGGTGTATCCATAAGTGGCATAGACGTTTGGGGCATGCCAGTTTTCGTGTTCTTAGGAAGATGCCAGAATTAGTGAAAGGTTTGGATCTGAGGGGGTGTATGGTGTTCTTGGATTGTGCTGTCTGCAAGAAAGCCAAATCCAAAGCAGCAGCTGTTCCAAAACATGCTACACACCTGTCAACACGCATTTTTGATTTGGTACACACTGACATAGTAGGTCCATTTGCACTGACACTTGGTGGTAAAATATTTTTTAACAATTGTTGATAGTTATTCTAGATGTGGATTTGTATTTCCTATGAAAGAAAAATCAGAGACCTTTCAGATCTTCAAAGACTTTGCAACTTATGTCAATACCCAACACGATGTTTGCATCACTAGAATTCAAAGTGATCGCGGTGCTGAATTCATGTCCCAGCATTTTCAGGACTGGATGCGTAAGAATGGAATTCTGCACCAGACATCAGCCCCTTATGTTCCTGCGCAAAATGGAGTGGCGAAACAGAGAAATGGAGTTCTATAAACCATGATGCATTGTCTCCTAGAAGATGCTAATCTCAGTCTCCCATACTGGGGTGAAGCTATTAAATATGCAAATTACATTATTAACTGTATTTAGAGTAGTGTAATAAATCAGATTCCTTTCTTCAAGTTATATGGATATAAACCCAATCTTAAAAACATCCATATTTTTGGTTCATACGCTATGGTGAACATTCCCTTAGCTCAAAGAAAGAAAGGAGGTCCAGCAGCAAAAAGAATGAGATTCATGGGTATTGATGACAATTCAAAATGGAGCAAATTCATTGACTCCAAACATGTAATAGTGATTTCTCAGTCCTTTAATTTTGAGGAAGATGCTGACTGGTCCAGGATACACTCAAATGATCCTGGAGTTTATTTTCCTAGAGATGATGCTACTGATGTCATGCAGTCTGATGATTAAGATTCACAGGCTGATGTTCCATCAACTAGTTCTTCTCAACCAGATGTTCCGTCTTCGCAAGTCATCGATGCTGATGCTAGTGACTATGAAGAAGACGAGGATGAAACGGAAGAAGAATGGACTGTTGTTCTGAGACATTCTGAGAGGGCCACGAAGGGAATCCCTCTGAAGCGATATTCATGGCAATTGTCAAAAGCACCTTTACCTTTGATTTGTGCTGTTACACTTCCTCCTGACAAGTTCACACAAATTAAACATCTTCCTAATTCAGAGCAAGAGAAATGGTATGAGGCAATGCAGGTTGAAATGGACAATCTAAAGAAACTCAAGGTGTTTACACCTGCAGGTCCTCCAGTAAATAAAAAAGTTATTGGCACTAGATGGGTCTATAAAATTAAAAAGAAGCCAAATGATGAGTCATTATACAAGGCCAGACTTGTAGCTCAGGGTTTCGCTCAACGTTATCCTGAGGACTACACAAATACTTACTTACTGACAGTTTGGACTGAGAGCGTAAAAATTGCTTTAGCCACTGCAACTATTCTTGGTTTAGAAGTTTTCCAATTTGATGTTGAAACAGCTTATCTACATGCTGACCTGGGTGAAGAAATTTATGTCGAAGGTCCTCCAGGGTTCTGAAAACAAGAAGGGGATACCTGGCTTCTAAACAATAGTCTTTATGGTCTGAAACAGTCTGGTTTAATGTGGTACTTATGTCTTTCTGACAAACTAAAAACTTTATTAAGTCCAAAACTGATGAATGCGTGTTCACAAAAAGATCTGAGAATATATATGAGATAATTCTTGTTTATGTTGATGGTATTGTTTATATTGGTCCAAATAAGCAAATGAGTGAGAATTTTGCTAAAGCCTTGCAGAAATATTTTACATTGAAATCTTTAGGTTACATTAACACTTATTTGGGTGTTCAGATTACCTAAACTCAGAAGGGGTTTAGTATTTCACAAGAGGATAAGATTGAACAACTTTTGCATCATTGCAACATGAAGGATGCTAAAACAGCTGGCATACCTATGCAAACAGATTTTCATAATCTGGCACATGAACCAAGTCCTGATTTTGAAGATCAAACACTTTATCGTCCAGTAATTGGGTCATTGTTATACATTAGTAGTTGGACTAGACCCGACATTGCATTTAGTGTTAATCTTTGTCATGACATGTAGGTAAAGCAAAACAGTTTCATTGGTTATGCATTAAGAAGTTGTTGAGATATCTAAAGCACACTAAAAATATGAAGTTGTTGTTAGAACCGACACATACTGATTATGCAGAATTACGTTGTTATGCAGATTCTGATTGGACGAGTGATAAGAAGTCACGTAAAAGTACTTCAGGTTATATGATGTTCTTAAATGGATGTCCTGTTTACTGGAATGTGCATAAACAGAACTTCATTTCTTCTTCATCTACTGAAGCTGAATATGCTTGTGTTTCAGATGCATGTAATTCTCTAACGTGGTTTGATGCTTTAGTCACAGATATCTGGACACGCCTGATCCAGCCAATCACCGTGATGGAAGACAACAAATCTGTGGTTTATGTTTCTGAAACACGTTTCACAGGTTCTAGGTCCAGACACATTGACATTCATTATAAGAACATAAAGCAATTAGTTAAACAAGGTTTTGTTAAATTACAGTATGTGTCCACATGTGATCAGATTGCTGACATGCTCAACAAACCACTTCCAGCTGCTCAGCACGGATGTTTATGTGACAAGATGTGTCTTACCTAATGTTCACTCAACAGACAAAGAAGGGGTTGTCACTACGTTTTTTTGTGATTTGTCTGCTAAGCTTTTAGGCTAAGATTTGCAGGCAGTTGCCTGCTAGCTAGAACATTTGTTATCTTGTCTCCATAGCAATGAGATAAGACTGTCTTGTGATTTCTGATTTACTGCGCATGCTTCAAAGTTTTTTTTCTTCACTTCCTGTAACTTTTTTCTTTGATATATGCCTTTGTGTGTGATTAGCTGCCGGTATGTAGTCAGTTAGGTTTTGTTATTTTTGTAAATAAAAATATGTTTCTTAGATTATTTTCCGGGTTTTATTTAATCAAAGTTGACAGCAAAAGAAAAGCACGGTCCATCATCTCTAATTAGCAGGGATGCTGTTTTTACGCCCTGACAGTCTAGAGCAAAGAGTATTGTATGAATATCTAAAAACCTACTGCCTGCTGATCATAAAGGCTGATCTGATGAAGGAGCAGGTATAGGGACCAGAGAAGAAGGTAGAAGGGGATGTTAGAGGAGAACAAAGAGGAACCTACAGGAAAAGCACTGCTGGACTGCCCTCATCAGCCCTCCACAAATGAACTTCCCCACCTATCTATGGTGCCTGGATTTGACTCAATTTGTTGCTCATGCAGAAAAGAGAGCTGGTTTCTCATGCTATAAAATCTTCTTCACAAGAAAGAAAAAAAAGCCAGAGATTACAAAAATAAGGGCCTGTTTATACATCCAAAGCTGGGGCTGAAAACATTTATTGAGAATCCTGTGAAATTGGAGTAAAATTTCCAGCTGCTGCTGCTGGAACAGTTTATCTCCAGGCATTTTATTTTGAATCTTATTCTCAGTTCTTGATGTGGTTTGCTAAGGCAGTAAAGTGGGAGAATATACTTCAGCTTGTCTACAGCTTTGTAGAATCCAGTGTTTTCTTCTTGTTACTTGCTAAACAGCTCTAGACCTCTCTGCTCTTTAGGCTTCTATGATTTGGACTTTTTATTCTCCTTTCCATGGGAAGTAACTGCACACTTAGTACTTTTCCTGTCCCTCCCCCCATCTTCTCCTTCTACTGTTTTTAATTGAATTTCTAAAGCTGGACTTAACTAGTTACACTGTCAGGATTCAATTGTCAATTCATAAAACATTCCTATGCCTGTTTTAGTAGTTGCCATACACTTCAAAACTATATGAAATTATCTTCCATCCAATCTTTTTGAAATAGATGGTTATGATATGGAAATTATTGCTTGATTCATAGGGAAATCGATAACTGCACATTGCCAGCAACCTAAAATATAATATATGCATATAGAATTGCATATATTTATATTAAAATGAATGTGCCCATTAACTTTATCAGCCTCTTTTGCTTTTGTTTTAGACTTTTTTTCCTTGTACATTTTATCGTAATGGGATAGATAGATGATAGATAGATAGATAGATAGATAGATAGATAGATAGATAGATGTACATGAATTCCTAATGTGAAATGACAATTTCTATGGCAATTTTTAGACCTATAAAAACAATAATAGCTATATTGATAATGAAAAAATTCCATTGTGGAATTATTAGTGCAGCCAAAATAGTCAAAAATAAAGTCCAAATGATATAATTTTGTCAGAATTCTTCAACAGGCAAGATATTAGAAAAAAATTAGGAAGAAAAAAAAAGCAGACACTACTCATTTGAAAGTTAGGAATGATCTGAACCAACAACAGCTAATATTAACTAGATAGAAATATCTAGCTTAATTTATTAAAGCATTTAGCCTATTTTTAATTGATTATCAATTTCCTTGGTTGATCTAATAAAAATATTAAAGTGTGGATTTTGAACTTTTTAAAGTTGTCCCATCATTTCTCCCTCTTATCTCTGAGACCCATGGGGAGCAGTGGAATAATTAAAATCAATAAATTATAATCCCTTTGCAACCTGTTTCTCCTTTTCATTTTTCCCCATTTTTGAAAAAAAATTGAAATGCACCTTTTTGTGGTTGCCAATTATTATTTTGAAAACTAAAACTGCATGATTAGTTTTCCAGTTTGAATTTTAGCAGCACTACTTTGGGATATTCCAGGATTATGAAAAGGAAACCGAGGGTGCTGTGATGTCAAACATTTTGTATGCACAACATTTGATAAATATGGGAAATATAATGACCAGAAGAAATCACTTTGAGGAACAGGAAGAAAAGTGGCAGCCAAAACAATGCTCAGATTTTTTTAAAAAAATAAGATATGATCCTTTCCTGAAGATAAAGGGAGGGAAGGTGATGTTTAAAGTACTATCTTAAATTATATTTCTGCCATACATTCAATTTTTTTATCTGACTATTGTTATGATTAGATTCTTCTTTCTGTTCCTCAAGGTTATTCCTTCTGACCCTTACAGAATATGGATTCTAGTTCATATATTGCTTTGTGATGGAATCATCAGCTTGAGAAAAAGAGAGAATAAACAGGCAGTCCAACTGATAGTTGCTTCATAGGAGGAAGCAGTAGAGGCCAGGCTCTTGAAGCTTTTATCTGTTGGTTTCCAAGACAATACAATTAGTCTGGTGAGATTCTTGTAAATAGGTGATCAACAATAATAGCTTTGCCCTATTCACTGAGTAATTCTAGTTCCTTTTGCCTGACAAGATTTGAGAAATGTGAATTCAATTCAAGCAATTGGTGTTGACAGGGGGACAGAGGTCGGCCCTGAGGGTGCTCACTTGTGGGGTCCCTCAGGGGTTGGTCCTCTCCCCTCTTTAATTTAATATCTACATGAAACCGCTGGGTGAGATCATTTATGGTTTTGGGGTGAGGTATCACCAGTACACTGATGATACCCAGTTATACATCTCCACCCCAAACCAGATCAGTGATGCCCTCTCCGTGATGACTCGCTGCCTGGATGCGGTATGGATCTGGATGGACGGAAACATGCTTTGGCTCAACCCGGCCAAGACTGAGTGGCTGTACATACCGGCATCTCAGTCCAGTCAGGAATGTCCATCGTTGACCATAGGGGGAGTGGTGTTGCCCCCTGTGGATAGGGCGCAGAACCTGGGGGTCCTCCTGGATGCACAGCTCCAGTTGGAGGAGCAGGTGGGGGCCGTCACCAGGGGGGCCTTTGCCCAAGTCCGGCTGGTTCGCCAGCTTCGCCCGTTTCTGGACCGAGATGCCCTGCGTACAGTCACTCATGCCCTTGTCACTTCCCGACTCGACTACTGCAACGCCTGCTATTTAGGACTGCGCTTGCATACCATCCGGAGATTGCAGCTGGTGCAGAATGCAGCCGCGCAGGTGGCGATGGGAGTTACCCGATTCTCCCATATTACCCCCCTCCTGCGCGGCCTGCATTGGTTGCCGGTTGCACTCCAGGTGAGATTCAAGGTTTTGGTTTTAACATTCAAAGTCCTACACGACATGGGTCCACAATACTTAAGGGAGCAACTCCTGCTGATATTGATTGCCAACTGCCCTGTGCGGGCACAGAGGCAGGGGTTCCTCAGGTTCCCGTCGGCAAGCCAATGTCGGCTGGCAGTCCCCCGGCAACGAGCCTATTCTGTGGTGGTCCCTGACCTGTGGAACCAGCTGCCTCTGGACCTCCGCCTGGCCCCTGACCTCCACACCTTCCACCACGATTTGAAGACCTGGCTATTTGACCAAACCCGGCTGTGACTGCCTCTCGGGGGGGCGTGGGATAGTTTTAAATATTTTAAATTTGGTATTATTGGGCTTTGTACTTGTTTAATTCTTTTTTAATTATTTATTGTGTATGTATGTTTTAGCTGTGAGTCGCCCCGAGTCTTCGGAGATGGGGCGGCATATAAGTCCAATAAAATATAAAAATATAAAATATAAATTAGTGCTTATTGAAATGTGAACCAGATAAAATTCTTATATAATAAGATGAAATCCTTATATAAAAAAGTAGTAATTCGTATATGATCAACAATAATAAATACTTTTATATAATAGAATTATTATGTATAAATAATTTCCCCATTTTACAACCATTTGCCACAATTGTTAAGTGACTCACTGCAGTTGTTAAGTTAGTAACACGGTTAAGTGGATCTGGCTTCTCCATTGACTTTGTCAGAAGGTTGCAAAAGGTGATCACAAGACCCTAGGACAGGGGTGGTGAACAAGTTTGACTCAAAGAGCCGCAATTTTAAACTGTGCGAGTCAGAGAGCCACACCACGCTGGCTGGCTGCAGTTGTTTCCGAGGGATGGGAGACGGATGACGGCCGGGCGGACTACGCCGGAAATCTCTCCTCAGAGATCCCTCCTCAGAAGCAGCATAACAAAATCCAAACGTGGCAAAGAGCCACAGTATACAAAATAATATAATATAATAATAATATAATAATAATATAAGAGGCAAAGAGCTGCATTCATTTTGGCCGAAGCATGCGCTCGAGAGCCGCGTGTTCGCCACCCCTGCCCTAGGACATTGCATCCATCATAAATATGAGTCAGCCGTCAAGCATCTGAATTTTGAACATGTGACCATGAAGACCCTGCAATGGTTGTACATATGAAAAATGGTCATAAGTCACTTGCTTTCAGTGATGTTGTAACTTTGAATGCTCATTAAATTAATTATTGTAAGTCAAGGTACTTGTACCCAAATAGAGTAGTTACATTTTGAGAGCTGTTAGCATCACAAGTGAAATTATGAAAACTATAATACTTAGCCATTTGCATCTAACCTCAGGATTCTGATTTGTGTCCTAACATTACCACATGCATATTATCTTTTGGAAATCATCTCAATTTGTTGTGGATATTTTGTTTTATTTATTTCTCAAATTTAGAGACTACCTTTCTCACTCACAGAATGACTCTGAGTGGTATACAATTAAAAAAAATTATACTTGTCCCATCGTCTAGTATGCAGGTGCTGGTGGTAAATCTGGCTGCAAAGCATGAATTACAGTACTGAAAAACAATGTTCTTAGAACTCAAGTAATCACATGATTGCTAGTAATACATACATGTGACACCCTTCCTGGGTGGTCTGCATTGGTTGTCGGTTGCCCTCCGTGTAAGATTCAAGGTGCTGGTATTAACCTATAAAGCCCTTCATGGCTTGGGTCCAGGGTACTTGCAGGAGCACCTCCTACCAGCATTGACGTCCAGTCGCCCAGTATGCTCCCACAGGCAGGCCCTCCTGGGGGTGCCGTTGACCAGACAATGTTGGTTGGCGGTCCCCCGGGGGAAGGCCTTCTCTGTGGGGGCACCCACCCTGTGGAACCAGCTGCCACTGGGGTTGTGGTTGGCTCCTGACCTACGTTCCTTCCGCCGTGATCTAAAAACCTGGCTGTTTTTACAGGCCGGCCAGGAATGAGAGGGATTGGGGGTTTAATTGGGTATTTTAGTATAATTGAATTTTCTATTTGGATCGGATTACTATTTTACTTATTTTGTATGCATATCCTTGTGTAAGCTGCTCCGAGTTCCCCCCGGAGATGGGGCAGCATATAAATCCAAATAAATAAATAAATATGGAATTTTTTGGTATGCTATTCTGTGTCCAAATTAATTATCAGAAATCTTAACAAAGCCATTGTTATATTTGCTCCTTTATTAATGTCATTCATAGATATAAATGTCAAAACTAAGATGAGATTAAGCTGGTGCTCATGGAATCTGTATGATTCTATGTACATTTGGATAAAAATCTGAGCACTGATAGACTTCATGCATTAGAAGTACAGAAAATCTCACTTAAAGCAAATTGATTGCAGCATTTGCAGAAGTGAAGAAAATGTAAAAGGTATCAAAGGACACTCTAGTAACCAATTTGCTTAACTTTCCATATTCCTTTCATATTTATGAATGAAATGACTGTAAATTATCATTGTGAATCAGAGTTCACTGTGTGATTTAAGACAAACAAGATTAGTGGAGTTACCATTTCTGGAGACATTCTTTGACAGGAGTAAATTGAACCTGTCATTCAAATCCAACATGAGAAAATCATATCTGCTTTAACCTTCTAGTTGTGAGCACTAATCAAAGTAGCTTGATGCACAAAAGCTCAGCTTACTAGATACACATAGCAAGATTGGTTTCAAGATATCTTTATGTAACTTACACTGGAGCATGCCAACCTCTGACAATGATAGTCAGTTGGAAATCTGTGGTGTAATCGCCTGCTGGATTCTGTATACATGATCTACAATGATGAATCTGCCCCTTGTGGCCAAACCATTAGATTAGAATCCCAGGCTCATTGTTCTCCTGACAAAAATTTAAGACATGGAACCTACTGTTGGGACTTTACCAGCTAGTTATCTGAAATAAGCTGTCAATCAGTGATAGGTGAAAGCAGGGATAAGAAAAAAAATCCATGGCTAGAGTTGAAAGCTCCAATGTATGCTTGCTCCAAACTCTCCTTTGCAGAAAAACATGAAAAAATCTGAAGCAGACAGAAATATTCAAGAGCTTGAAAATTAACCCCAATCACATAGCAGCTTGGGAGAAAGAAAATAAAAAACCCTTCTGTGACATCGGTTCTGAATACACCATCAGATCTTTGGGAGGTGCTTACTTATCTGCTGAAAGTTGTTTTCCTTCTCAGCAAAAGTTAAATAAGCCAGGAGCCAAACTAACTTATGGAAGACTAAAATCTGATCATGAAGAATGACACTTAGAATAACTTAATTCATTCAAAAGCATTGCAGTGCTTTAGGGTTGCAAGCTGATCTCACTGGATATATAAACTGTTCTCTCTTCCTTCTCTTTCTCACAGACACATACATCTTTTGTGTCTCACATTATGTAGGTATTGTGGACCAGAGAGAAATTTTACTTCAGTTCAGATTAATTAAATGTTATCCATTTTTCTGACATCTCTATAAACTAATAAAGTCCTATTCAATTGCTCTTTGTGTGACTACTATCATATGATAAAGTTATTTTTACAAGTTGGTGGTATCAGGAATCATCTTATGATCCATAATTGAGACTAAAAAAGTGTTAAAATACATAAAATCAAGTAGTCTTTCAAATATCTCTTATTGCTTCTAGCAGGTCTGTAAAGGAAAAGGTAGTGGAGGGATATTGGTGGGGGAATCCTTCTACTATGAACTAATTGTGGGAGTTTATGATCCATGAAGTATGAACACTAAGCTTCAAATGAAATTGACATACCAGTATATTCCATTCCCCATCCAGTTCCCAGTGCCCATTCCATCTATGACTTACTGGAAAAATCTGAATACCATCATTACTTCATTTAACCTGATCCAGTAATAATCATCCAGATATACTGAGATGTTATATTGATAAGACTAATATTTCTTGTAGTTCTTTATGGACAGGTTTCACATAAACCTTTTCAACTGATTTACTTAACAAATCTGGAAAAAATGTAATAAAATGGGGCAAAACCCATTTAACATCTGCCTTGCTTAGCAACAGAAATGTTGGGCCAAGTTGTGATTGTAAACCAAGGACCACCTGTAATTTAAGAGAGAACTTTTATAAAATGATGTACCATTCATAAATTACACTTGAGAAATTTTCTAAGATGTATTATGGTAGTTCTAATCAATGATGGGAATGTAAAAAACATGAAGGGACATTTTACTATGCACAATAGGTTTGCAATAAAATAAAATAAAATATTGATATAAAGTAGGTTAAAATAGTTTAAACCAGAATTTTTTAAAATATGGATTTGTGGATTGCCAATTAAAAAAAAGGTTTACAGAACATAAGCTTTGTATATGATAAGTGCACTGAAATTACTCTATGCACAAAGATGAAGAAATGCTAAAATATTTGTGAAGATGGTAGAATTTTCAGGAATGGCAAAACTGACCTGTTTGATCTGGAATAAAACTATACTATAAGTACTTTCATAAGATTGGAAATCTCTTATGTGCTTTTTGCTAAAAATGGAAAAAATCAATTGATGATTTATGGATTTACTGATTAAAAAGGGCTGAAACATGTAATGTAATATTTAAGGAGGAGAGATAAATTAATAACTGCTACAAAAAAGGTCAGAAGTCACTTTTTAGCTTTTTCTTTTCAACTTTTCTATATGTACTGTTTGCAGCACTTTTATCTTTTGTCCTCAATTTTCCTTTACCTATTTTCATCTTTTACCTACCTAAACATCTCTAATAGTATTGATACACAATATATAACACATGCATGCACACATGCACACATACTATATTTTTTTTTCACAATACCCTTTCAACTATGAATCTATAACAGCTTTTTGAAATGGTCGCATTTTCCTGCAATGTACTACTGATCAAGTCAGAAAGCCAATTATTTCTTTCTATGCCCATGTTAGTGGAACAGTTTCTTTTTTTCTGCAATGACTTTTCCTGCAGCCAGTTTTACTTTAATTAAGTTTAGAGGACAGCATTCAATTATGTCCTCTTTGCATCAGACTTCAAAGTTTATATGACAAGCCTTTTATCTCCCAAGCTAGAATGATGTGGCATTCTTTTGTCACTAGCAGATGAGCATATTTCCAACTGTGCTCATATAAGTTCTCTTTCCTCAGAGCATGTGACTTGGCACAAGTCATTAGCAAAAATGAAGAGATATTTTAATTCAAAATAAAATTAATCCAACATCATCCTCCAGACTTTGTCACTATTAAATATTTGCTGGCTATGGGCATACTGGCAAAAATATAAAAAGCAGTAAGCTTATTTGTTTCAGTCAAAGATCAAATTAAACTGAGAAATCATATTGAAATAAGATTTTAAATAATTAAAGGGAAGAAATACATTACACATACAGTATATTTTGGACTATTGTACAGTGATACTTCAATGTTCAACTGCTTCAAAACTTATCAAATTTGGTTCTCGATACATTTTGATGTGAAAATGTTGTCCCAGTAACTCGGCCTTTGTTTAGTACTTGACACCCTGTTATAGGAAAAAGGAGATGGCTGTTGGGAACAGACAGGAAGTCAGCCATGCTGGGAAGTTGCTGCAAATGGTGGGAATGACCACATTCATGTAGACTAGAGCCTTTATAAAAACCAGAAAGGAATTAGAATTGGTATTGATATTCAGATGAAGCTAGTCTTTCAATGGAGAACAGTAGAAAAAATCTTGAAGGACATAGTAAAAAGAGTATGCATTAACCATAGATGCCAAAAGAGGGTGGACAGAAAGTTGGCCATATTAGAAAGGTTGCTGACATAGAAAAAGGGATAGACAGAAAGTTCTTCCTGATTGAAACAAAGGCTTACAGGTATATGGTATTAACTAAACATTGTTGCTACATTTAAAAAGTTCATGTAAGGAAAAATATTATCTTCTTATCTGCAATCAGTGGTGTCCTCAAAAAGCTTTTTCAAGAGCTCAACAGGCTGAAGGAGTATTAAGATGAGTGGAAAGTATTCATTTACCCTCAGGTCCATAAGTTTTTATTACACTTATATTTTTCTGGGAGCAATTCTATGTTTTCCAGAAGACTTCTTATTCCATCCCACATTATGAAGCTTCTTTGGGCTGCTGGAGGAATTTTTAACTGTGTCAGCTTGAGTATAAAAAGAAGTGAAAAAAGAGGAACGTCTCTTTGACTAATATCTTACTGACATTTCATATAAGCTATTATGTCTATCCTGTTTTATCTATTTAACTATTGCATTCATGTCTTCTGGAAACTGATGGTGATGTTTATATGCCCACAATAATTTGTCAGTTAATTAGGCTGAGAGATCCACCTCAAATCATCCATTCAGCTGCATGATCAACACAATATATTGCTCTTCCAAGTTAACAAAAATACTCTGGTTGTTAATATTTTGGCATCAATGCTTAAACTATTAAATAACCTGTCAGTCTCATACTCTTTTTACTATGCCCTTCAAGATTTCTTTCAACTGTTCTCCATTGAAAGACTAGCTTCATTTGAATATCAATACCAATTTTAAGTCCTTTCTGGTTTTTATGAAGACTCTAGACTATATGAATGCATTATCCGTTTCCCTGCCCCCAAAGTATTAAACTTCACATATAGAAATCAAAATTCAGTTCTTTCTCCCACTTTTTTTATAGGGATGCTAGACATCCTTTCTTCTCACATATGTATATAGAAATGCTATGCAAATTTCCTGCTCAAATGCTTGTGACAAGGCACAGATTGAGCTGTGCCGTTTTATGAGCAAGCAATAAACTCGGCATATCACATTTCATACCTTAAATTTGCTTCACCATTTCATCAGATATTTCCTTTAAAAAAAACCTCCAACTTAGAAAGGATCAGAAAAGGAAATAGCTGAATGCGTACCGCACTCTGCTTCAGGAAAAGCTGCACAAAGAATCTCACTTTTGAAATGTGCTTTAAAATAAAAAGAACATCATGATTTGACATCATATTTATGCACACATTTAAAGGCTGACTTTTATGTCTTTCTAAGAATCTCATTACTTTCCCAAGGAAGTGATTTTTCTGGTAACTTAACAGAGGTAGGCATGTAGATTTTTTTCCCCTGACAATTAAAATTGATTTACCATTTCATTCTTCCAGGAATTTTCCTTCAACACTGTAGTGTAGTCCACTGATATGTTCAAGTAGTCACTTAATGATGGTAATTAGAATCACTAAGTAACAGTAAAGCATAGTATGTGTCAACCCTGAAGTTGACCTGATCAGAGCCATACTGGAGCTTCAGTGTTGCCACACTGGAGCTGAGGGACGCAGAAGGAGGATTTCTCCAGGTTTGTATAGCCAAAATAAAATACTTTCTCTTGAGAACCAAGGACATTCTCACACCTGGACTGTGGAAGAAGGAGGGAGATCTCCAGGTGACTAGACAATGTCTTGATTGGACCATGTGACTGATTGGAGAAAAACTTTCTCTTTGAACTAGGTGAAAACCATGGGAACCTTTAAAATTGGTTTTCACCAGATATGTGCCAATATGATTTTTCCAATAAAGCTATCCTTTGAGGAATTTGCCTGCCTCAGAGTTTTGCTTACTATGGATCTATTACTTGGAAGCCTGATAGTATGACTGTCACTGGGCATAGTATCATGACTGTGCCAATTGTTCCAGTTGCCATTGTTAGGCAAATCCCACGTCATTCTTAGATGATTCAGCATTTAGTTGCCATTTGCAATCTCCTGGTGCTTCTCCATTGACTTTGTGTGATGACCCGGGGTGCGGCACAAAAACAACAAAGTCACAAAAGTAAGTAAAGTCCTTTTAATACCTCTAATTTGGCCCCCAATGTCCAGTTATCATCGGCTGGAGAAAAAACTCTCCCAAGAACAGTCTTTAAAGGGAAGAAATTCAGTCCAAACCCAAAGTAAATATAGATCATAAATAAAAACCAACACAAACTACGCTGCAGCAATGAACGAGACAGGGCAGAATAAGGAATTGCAAACTTCTAAAAGATAATGAAACACACATAGTTGGGAGGATGCCAGAACCCAGATAAGCCTCAACAAACAAAGATAATGCATGCTTTGCTTCCAGCAACTTTGCTGTGCATAGTTTGCATTTTTAAACACTTTTCCCAGCTGCAGCTAATGAAGGGATCCTCCCCTTCATTAGCTGCATTAGCTTTCCTCTCCCATAAACTACGTAACTCACATTGTTCCCTTCTCCATTCCTCCCTGCATGCCCTAGGATGAAGAGGGGGTGGCCCTGGGTCTTCCTCTGAATGCCCAGCCGGACTTTGCCTTTCCCCAGTTTCTTCCACAGCCACCAGAGCCACACTCCCACTCCCTGTCAGCTGCTCAACATGCCCCTCAGAATCAGATTCCAACAGGGGCATGACACTTTGTTTGCTGGAAACTGGCAGTAAAAGTTGCAAACAGTAATCATGACTCCACAGGATACCGAGGTATAATTGTAAGCCAGTTGTCAAATGTCTAAATTGTGATCATATGTCTGCAAGGACACTACAATGAGGACTAGTTTCAAATCTTCCCATTCAGTGCCATGGTAACTTTGAACAATCACTAAGTTTTCCACCCATATATTAATCAGGTCCAATCATCTTAGCTTTTCAAGATCGACCAAGTTCACTGAAATTCATCATGGCACAAAAACATTTAATTAAAGCATTTAATCACATTTACCTTTTCATCAGTATCCTCTTTGTCTCTTTGTCTTTGTCCTATTTCTCCATCTTTCTTTGGCTTTCAAGTGCTAGAAGGGAATGTATAGACTTCATTAAAGAAAATGATGAACAAACGGCAGAAAGGGGCAAAGTAAGTACATAATCATGATTTATAAAAATTTATACCTCCTCATGATTTTGTGATCAAAATTCAGATGCTTGACAACTGACTAAAATTTATGATGGTTACAGTATCCCAAGGTTATATAATCACCTTTTGTGATTGTCTGAGAAGCAAAATCAATTCACTTAACAGTTACTAACTTAACATCTGCAATGATTCACTTAACAATTGTGGCAAGAAAGGTTGTAAAAAGTGGCAAAACTCACTTAACAAATGTCTCACTTAGAAACAGAAATGTTGGGTTCAACTGTGGTCATAAGTCAAGGATTACCTGTAGTGCCTGCCATAAAAGAAGTTGTGATCTGCACCCTCCTCCTAAGCATTGCTGGATCCAGCAGTATTGGACATTTTTTTTCTAGCCTTGAACTCTTTCTTTCTTAGGTTCTTGAGAAATTGTTATGCTTGCAGCTCCATGCAAACTTCCTTTCTATTTATTTGTTCATGTTTTTATTAGCATTGGCTTGTTAACTAATTCAATGAATTAATATACCTTTCAAAGTAAATAGCCATCATAATTGCTCAGGCAGCATTGAAATAGCTATTTTTTTTACATTGCCCCTTAATTACATTTAATATAACTCAAGCTATAACAACAGAAACCTGGGTCCAACTCTGTTTGAAATAAAGCCTCCTAGTGCGTTAACGTATTAGCTAATTGTGATTAATAGTTTAGCATTTTTATTCTATTTTATATTAGAATATATTATTCACAAAGCAAAAATAAATGAAGAAGGAATAAACAATAAAATTCTACATATCACATGAAACTTTGATTTGTAAGTGCTTATTTATAAATCAATTACCTTTTTGTGAAATTACAGAGAAGCTCACAAACATTTTAAATGTTTAGGGTGAAAAATACCTGCTTCAATCTTCATGCAGTAAAAAACCCTCCCTTTTTATGATCCTGTATTCCCTTAATTCAGGGTAGAATCAGGTAGACTGGATGGACCTGACCAGATTTATTGTCCGGATACCCTTCCTGATGCCTATGCAGAGTTTGCAGTAGATAGTTTCTCTTTGTGCCCTGATAGAGAAACATCTGATGCTACCTAGGATTGAACTCTCAACTTTACAAGTGGGAGATGAAAATATTAACCATTAAGCCACCATATCGCTCCCAACTTCATGCAATATGAGAAGGAAATGCAGAACATCTTCCTTCCCTGAGGTGTGAGGAGTAGTCATAGGCTACTTGGTTCCTTACAGTTGCCCACATCATTTGTCATATACTATCTTGGTTTTACTATGTTGAATGAAATTCCTCAGAAGTGCTATTCTAAGCATCAGGAAGGCATTGCTAGTCTTCTTATTTATTTAAATAATCAATTAGTATTAAACCAATGAAGATTCTGAAGAAAGTCAAATTTCAGGTATGGTATAAACATAAGCTCATTGTGTTGCACTGCATCTTCCTTGATGATTTTAAAATAGGAGCAGTTCTGAGATTTATGCAGTAAGAGGAAAGCACAAATGTGATCTGATTGATATGTGTATGATTTAAATGTTTGTTTGTTTGTTTATTTATTTATTTATTTATTTATTTATTTATTTATTCGACTTGTATGCTGCCCCCTCTCCAAAAGGACTCGGGGCGGCTCACAGATAAAAACAATACAATAAGTTAAATTAACTAAAATGGAATTAAATTACAACAAGACAAATTAGACTAAAAAACCCATAATAAATAAAAAACCCATTCCCCAAGGAGTCAGCACAGCCCAGCCTGTTCAAACAACCAGGTTTTTAAGTTGTGACAGAAAGTGAGGTGGAGGTCCAGGCCCCAGAGGTACCAGAGAGGGAGCCACTACTGAGTAGGCCCTTCCCCGGGATACCGCCAACTGACAGTGAGTCGCAGACGGCACCCTGAGAAGTCCCTGCCTGTGCGTTCGTACAGGGTGGTTGGTATTCGATGCCGGCAGTAGACGCTCCCATAAATAACCCGGACCCATGTCTCGTAGGACTTTGAATGTTAATACTAGGACCTTGAATCTCATCTGGAGGGCAACTGGTAGCCAATGCAGCTCACGCAGGAGGGGTGTAACATGGGAGTACCAGGAAGCTCCCATCACAACCCGCACAGCTGCATTCTGCACCAGCTGAAGCCTCCGGATGGTATGCAAGGGCAGTCCTAAATAGAGAGCATTGTAGTAGTTGAGCCGGGAGGTAACAAGTGCCTGAATGACAGTGCGCAGGGCATCTCAGTCCAGATATGGGCACAGCTGGTGAACCAGCCAAACCTGGGCAAATGCCCCCCTCGCCACGGCCCCCACCTGCTCCTCCATCCTGAGCCATGAGTCCAGGAGGACCCCCAAGTTCTGTGCCCTGTCCACGGGGGGCAACACCTCTCCCCCCATGACCAAAGATGGAATCTCCTGACTGGACCGAGATGTCGGTATGCACAGCCACTCTGTCTTGGCCAGATTGAGCCGAAGCATGTTCCTGTCCATCCAGATCCGTACTGCATCCAGACAATGGGATACCACGGATAGGGCATCACTGATGTGACCTGGGATAGGATAGAGATGTCGTATCATCAGCATACTGATGATACTTCATCCCAAAGCCACGGATGATCTCGCCCGGTGGCTTCATATAGATGTTGAACAGGACGGGTGAGAGAACCGACCCCTGAGGGACCCCACAAGTGAGAGCCCTCCGCGCTGACCTCTGCCCCCCTGCCAACACCGATTGTGAGTGCCCTGAGAGGAAGGAGGAGAACCACTGCAATATAGTGCCTCCCACTCCCAACCCCCCGAGACGCCGCAACAAGATACCATGGTCGATGGTATCAAAAGCCGCTGAGAGGTCTAACAGGACCAGGACAGAGGAAAAACCCTTGTCCCGAGCCCTCAGGAGATCTTCTACCAGTGTGACCAATGCCGTCTCCATGCTATACCTGGGCTGGAAGCCTGATTGATATGGATCTATGTTAAAATTCTAGAGTTTTTAGATAGGTGAACTTGCCATCATGTCATTTTAAAATTCATGCATACATATGTTGCATGTTCTTTATGTATGCAACAAAAATTCTGAACCAATTCTTGTGCTACCAAATTCTTTTACTTTAATGAGTTTGTCTTGAAAATATTTCCATTTCAATGCCAAATAGATTTAGTTATAGATCCAATATTGTAGCAATGTGTCTTCAATCCTTGTAAATTACTCTTTTCAGTGAATCATGGCAACCACCTCACCTTCGATATATTTACAGTTGCACTTATCATGTGAGTTATAAGCTCTTAGTGCCCACACAGAATTAAGTGTCAGAAAAAATCATGGCCAGTGTTTAATGGCATGAAATACATTTAACCACAGTCCAGTGATTTCTTGGTGTTAGTATTCCAGCCTGGAAAACTGAACAAAAAAATGGAACTTAAATTCAGCCCCCAGTAATTGAAATAATTTTCCAGGACATTTATTAGTTAGCAGCAGGGCATGAAGAGCTAAAAAAAAAAAAACTCATGTAAAGCCTTAAAATATGGTATTTTTGATAGCTAGTCCTATTTCCTTAAGTTGATTATATAATTTTAATCCTATCTTTCCTAAAGGCCAATGTATTTTTAATAACAAGGGAATGTTTAAATGTTGTCATGTCTACCTGTTACCCCTCCCACCATACACAATATTCTATGTTCATTTTAACTGAAAAAAATAGGTTGGAAGAGAATTGATGAGAAACAATACAGTGTCCAATAGTTCTAAACATACTTTTGATAAGTCTTTTATGAAAAGCTACCATAGATATATCCGTCTATGTTACATTATGAAGAAAGAAAGAAAGAAAGAAAGAAAGAAAGAAAGAAAGAAAGAAAGAAAGAAAGAAAAAGAAAGAAAGAAAAAAGTTAGTAGTTACTATATAGTGCATTAAACCCACAATTGTTATATACAGGAATTCAAACTAAAATATTGTCTGTTTGAAGCAATCATGAAAGATAATGCATTATCCTTGTGGTGTCCTTGGTGCTCTATGAGCTTGGCTGTTTTCTTGAAGATGTTGTATTATCAAACTAGTAACATATTCAGTGTTAAGGGGCTTGCTCTTATTTTATATACTAGATTGCCCTTTCAGTGTTGGTTAGAGTGAACTTAGTGGCTCCATGATTGGGCTATTGTTTACTGTTAGCTTGTTTATCTGAGTTGGTAGTTTCTTGATTAGAGTATTGTTTCCTTCTTGATTGTTGATCTAGAGTTAATCTTGGTGTTAATCTCTACTAATCTGGATGTTGATTGCTGGTGGAGAGGTGTTTTGTTCCGTTTTGGCTTTTGGCTTTTCTCTTTTGAATGGTATGCAAATTTTGTTTATCTCTATGTCCCTAATTTATCCGAGTGCCAAGCTTCCAGAAATTGTCTAGCATTTTTGGACTTGGCTTGGTCTAGTATGTTCACAGTTTCCCAGTTGAAACTATCAACAAGCATGTCCATGTGTTGTGAAATTAAAGAATTTTCATAATGTCTTCTGATTGCTAGTTGCTGTTCATGGATGCACTCCACTAGTCATCTGCTTATTTGTCTTACATAGTAGGTGGTGCAGTCTTTGTAATGTTTTTCTCCCAGGCTGTTGGATCTTTTGGTATACTTGGGATGTTCTGGAGGCTTTAGGTGGTTTGTTTGCTATGGTGTCTGTTTGTGGTTTCCGAGATGTTTTTGATGTATGGTAGTCCATTATCTTTCTGAGTAACAGGTTCCACTGCTCATAGTTGTAAAATCTTGTCTTACCATTAGAAAATTGATTAGGAAATTTAAAATTGGGATGACAGAGATCAGGTCATGATCTACTTCACTCTGAGATCTGTTCACATTTCCTTTCTTTGATCTCTTTTTTTGTGTTTTGTGTTTTCTCCCCTGACAATGTCATCCTTTCCCCATCCATGCTAGTTTAGTTTTGCTTTCTTTTTTAACAACGGAATGCCCAAAACCAGAATTTTAAATAGTCTGTGATCAGTGCAGAATACACTGGAATTATTGCTTCTCATAATTTTAAAATTGTATTTCTATTTATGGGGCATATGTGAAAAAAGACTGAATCAGCATGATCTATAAATGAAACACACAAATAATATGGTCAGTTAAACATATATCAGCTGAAGAATAACACATAGCAATGCTTAATAAGTAAGTCTCTTTTATTCAGTGCCTAGGGCAGCAAAATGTTTTAAGCCACCCTAGACGTAACAGATGACCTTGACCATTTACAATACAGCCTTTAAGAGTAAGTAAGGAGATTTAACTAGGTCTAAATTCCAGTAAAAATTACACTGGGTTTTAAAGTTGAATGGAGTAAAAGGTAGACTTAGGTAACATTATTAACCATAGATATGTCATTATATTGTTATTCTCATCATTTACCCTTTAGATCCATTACCAATGATGCAAAACTTTAACAAACCATGATAACCAGAAACTATACTTTCATTTGTGTTTCAAATTGTTACATTCAAGGTATCCAAATTTGGTTACACTAATTGGAATTGACTCTTGATCAATATAAATAGCTATAAGCTTGACATCATTCAGCACACATTTATTTCCTTTCTACTTAGTGTTCAAGACAACACTGTTTTATTTTTATTTGATTGCAGTATCTAAAGATTGTCAAGCCAAATCAAATAATACTGGAGATGACAAGAAAAGTTTGCCAAGAGCTGGTGCTATTTTGAACTTCATAGAAAGCAGGGCATTCATAATTAAAAACTCTTCTGCTTTTTGGAAGCCAGATTCAAGTTACCCAAAGGTATCCAAGCAAATATTTACAAGAATTTATTCAAATATCATTTTCTACATTTAAAAGCACATATGTGCATGTCTACAATATATCTAGCTGAATCTCAAATGACAATAGATACATTCTGAAAAATGCACTCAAATTCTTTTCTTGTATCTCTCTCTCATATGCATTCCGCATCCACATGGGCTCACGGAAATTAAAAAGACATTCTGATTTGCAACAGAATAATTTTAAAAAGTTATAAAACTATATAATTTGAAAATATGTGCTGCAGAACCTCCTTTTTGTGCTATGTCCTTATAGTTTTGCCTTCAGTCTATCTCCAAGATTGTAATCAATTAGACAAGATAACAAACATCCAAGTATTAGGCTTGGATAGGGCCATAGAATCATGGTTCTTAAACTAGGGGCAATTATCCAATTACTTGGATAATTACCCAGGGTAATTTGAGTATAATGGAGCAATTTATAATTGCTTGTTTGTGAGTTGAGGATCCAGTTTGGGATTTCCACTCCTGAAACACTACAGTTTTAACCATCTGCCATCCAGAACTCTTGTCTCCTCCGTGCTGTGGGGGTTACCTCTCCCGCCCTCATTAGTCTTCATTGGCGAGGGTGATGGAACTTTGTTGGCTCACCCACCCACTGTTGTGAGAGAACAATGGGATGGGTTGTACCACCTCCTCCCCAGTGCAACTTCAACTGTGGTGCAACATCTCTTTTAATCATTGGGGGCCACGAGCGGTGAGAGAGCAGTGGCCAGCCTTAGATGCTCAACCAACAGCCCCCTGGAATGCCGTGAGAGGGCATCCAGGGATGGAGGCAACTCAGTGGTTTTTGAATTATGCCAATGGTTAGACTATAAGATTTTTATGAGGACATGCCACTTACATCTAGGGCCGCTCCTCCCTTTGTTGATGGGACATGTACCAACATATGCAGACTTTTTGGGCAGCTGAATTGTGGGCTCTGAGGAATTCTCCCCTCTCTTGGGTTTGGCCCACTGGTTTATCATCAGCCTATCTCGAGGACGGATTCTGGAATCCGGAGAGATGGCATGATGCAGGAAAGGGTAGGGGCCAGGGCTCGGGAAGGGATAAGGAAAAAGGACCCAGGGTTCTCTGTTAAAATTTTATTTCGGTTTCTTAGGGGTTAGGGAAGGGTGGGAGGGGTGGGGGTCTTATTACAGGAGTTCAGTGCAGCCTGAAACAGGGCCGTGGTTGGGGGTGCATGAGGGGCCTGTAGGACTCGGCGGAATAGTGGGGGCCATGATCCCCAGGGTGGTTGGAATGGGTAGGAGCCGATGAGGCGGGGGCCATATCATGTTAGGGGAGCGTGCCCCCGCTATGTCCAAGCTGTGGCATGCTCCGACCCCTTAGCCTCTTCTCATCCCCTGGGGGTTTTGGGATCCAGGACCCCTGGGCTCAGACTGGTGTACTTTAATGCCAGGTCCGTGGTTAATAAGGCACCACTCCTCCATGATGTGATTGAGGAGGAGGCCGCAGACCTGGCTTGTATCACCAAGACCTGGTTGGAGCCGGAGGGTGGAGTCCCTCTGGTTGACATCTGCCCCCCTGGTTTTCAGGTGCTGCACCAGTCACGACCCCAGGGAAGGGGTGGATGGGGTGGCTATTGTCATTCGGGAGACCCTGTTTCCAAGGGAGGTCTCTGCCCGGGAGATAGGCGGGTGTGAATCCCTCCTCCTGAGGTGTGGGCCTGCAGGTCGGATGGGCATGCTGCTTACATACCTGTCCCCCAGCTGTGTCTCAGCTGCCCTGCCTGGGCTTCTTGATGCTGTCTCAAGGGTGGCGGTGGAGTTTCCAGAGCTTATAGTTCTGGGTGACTTCAACCTGCCTTCCTTGGGACTGGTGTCGGGTTTGGCCCAGGAGTTCATGGCCTCCATGGAGGCCATGGGCCTGACCCAGATAATTGATGGCCCGAATCATGAGGGGGGTAACATGCTCGACCTGGTTTTTGTCTCGGAGCAGTGGCGGAGTGGTCTGGGGGGGTGACATAGTTACCCACCCGCTTCATGGTCAGACCACTATCTCCTGCGGCTGGTCTTCCATCAAGCTGCCCCACACTGCTGGGATGAGGAACCACTTAGATGGTTCCACCCCAGGCGCCTGATGGACCCTGAGAGGTTCCAGGCAGAGCTGGGGTTTTTTCCTGCATCCCTTACCCACAGTCCTGCCGAGGTCCTTGTGGCTACCTGGCAACAGTCGGCTGTGGGGGCTCTTGACAGGGTTGTCCCCATGCGTCCCCTTACTCGGTGCAGATCCTGGTCAGCCCCCTGGTATACCGAGGGGCTCTGGGAGATGAAGCGTCACAGGAGGGGACTAGAGAGCAGGTGGACGGTGACCCGTTCTGGATCTGAACGAGCCCAGCTAAGAGCCCATATTAGGACTTAACTGGTGGTGGTGAGGGCGGCAAGAAGATCTTATTTCTCCGCCCTCATAGCATCCGCAGATAACCACCTGGCCACCCTGTTTGGGGTCGCTCGCTCCCTCCTTCAGCTGGGGGTGTGTGTGGTGGACCCCTTGCAGGGCAGAGCTGAGGAATTTGGCCAGTATCTGCAGGATAAAATCGTTCAGATCCGGGAAGGGTTGCGCTCGGACTTGCAGTGGCCTGAGGATGGGGATGCAAGTGGTTTGGCCAATGTTATCTGGACTGAGTTCTATCCTGTTTCTGAGGATGAAGTGGACAGGATTATGCGGTGGCTGAGCTCCACCACATGTTTATTGGACCTGTGCCATTCCTGGTTGGTTTATGCCTCCAGGGAGGTCACGTGCGGCTGGCTCCGGGCAGTGGTCAACACTTTGTTAAGGGAGGGGTTGTTCCCTGCCACTTTGAAAGAGGCGGTGGTGAGGCCCCTTCTGAAGAAGCCTGCCCTTGACCCAGCCGCGTTGAACAACTTTCATCCGGTCTCCAACCTTCGCTTTTTAGCGAAGGTTGTTGAGAGTGTGGTGGCCCAGCAATTGCCACTTTTCCTGGAGGAAGCGGACTACCTGGATCCATACCAATCAGGCTTCTGGCCCGGTTACAGCACAGAGACAGCATTGGTCGCACTGATTGATGATCTCTCTAGGGCTTGGGACAGGGGTTTTTCCTCTGTCCTGGTCCTGTTAGATCTCTCAGCGGCTTTTGATACCATCGACCATGGTATCCTGTTGCAGCGTCTTGGGGGGTTGGGAGTGGGAGGCACTGTTTTACAGTGGTTCTCCTCCTTCCTCTCGGGATGTTCGCAAACAGTGTTGGCAGGGGGGCAGAGGTCGACTCCAAGGTATCTCACTTGTGGGGTGCCCCAGGGCTCGGTCCTCTCACCCCTCCTGTTCAACATTTATATGAAACCTCTGGGTGAGATCATCTGTGGCTTTGGGGTGAGTTATCATCAGTATGCTGATGATATGCAGTTATACATCTGCACCCCAGGCCACATCAGTGATGCTCTCTCTGTGATGTCCCATTGTCTGGAGGCGGTATAGATCTGGATGGACAGGAACATACTTCGACTCAATCCAGCCAAGACAGAGTGGCTGTGCATACCGACATCTCGGTCTAGTTTGGAGGTTCCATCTTTGGTCATGGGGGAGGAGGTGTTGCCCCCGTGGACAGGGCACAGAACCTGGGGGTCCTCCTGGACTCATGGCTCAAATTGGAGGAGCAGGTGGGGGCCGTGGCCAGGGGGGCCTTTGCCCAGATCCGGCTGATTCGCCAGTTATGCCCATTCCTGGACCAAGATGCCCTGCGCACTCGTTATTTCCCGACTCGATTACTGTAAAACTCTCTACCTAGGGCTGCCCTTGCGTACCACTTGGAGGCTTCAGCTGGTGCAGAATGCGGCTGCGTGGGTAGTGATGGGAGCTTCCCGCTACTCCCATGTTACGCCCCTCCTGCGCGACCTGCATTGGCTTCTGGTTGCCCTCTGGGTGAGATTCAAGGTTCTGGTATTAACATTCAAAGTCCAGCATGGCATGAGTCCAGGTTATTTACGAGAATGGCTCCTCCCAACATCAAATACTAACCGCCCTGTATGGGCTCACAGATGGGGTCTCCTCAGGGTGTCATCTGCGACTCAATGTCGCTTGGCGGCGACCCAGGGGAGGGCCTACTCTGTGGTGGCTCCCACTCTGTGGAATCTTCTTCCGCTGGAGCTCCGCCTGGCCCCCGATCTTCGTACCTTCCGCCACGATTTGAAGACTTGGCTCTTTTTACAATCTGGGCTGTGCTGATTCTCCGGGGTTGGTCCTATTTTAACTATGGGTTTTAATTTTCAATTCGGCTTAACTTGTTTAATATACTTTTAATTAATTTATTTATTGTTGTATTTTTAGCTGTGAGCTGCCCCGAGTCCTTTTTGGAGAGGGGGCAGCATATAAGTCAAATAAATAAATAAATAAATAAATAAATAAATAAATAAATAAATAAACAAACAGATTTATTTTGTGGTTGCAATGACATTATTCAATACTGGGAGAAAAGAAGTGATTTAGTCAACCAGTTTAAGAGTCACTACCCTAGAGTGATCAGAGGCAGACATGTGTTTTATTATTGTTCTATAATTCTAATTCTTTGATTTGTTGTTCTGAGCTGCATTAACTATTGAAATATTTCACAGTGGTTTGTCCAT
This sequence comes from Naja naja, assembly GCA_009733165.1. NCBI lineage: Eukaryota > Metazoa > Chordata > Lepidosauria > Squamata > Elapidae > Naja > Naja naja. The sequence continues at coordinate 165,718,999 of CM019151.1, forward strand.
GAAGATTGCCTAGAACTGGTTATACTGGGATAGTCTATGAAGTAAATAAATAAATAATCTTAAATTTTCAGCAACTGCTGTTTTAAAGAAAGGAAGATTTTGTGTGTGTGTATGTCTGTGTGTATATCTGTCTGTCTGTGTATACACACACACACACTCACACTCACTCACACATACACACACGTGCATACATACTGTATCCCTTCCTTCCTTCCTTCCTTCCTTCCTTCCTTCCTTCCTTCCTTCCTTCCTTCCTTCCTTCCTTTTCTTCCTTCCTAAATTACATGTGGTAGTACAAGAACCAAAATGCTATAAGAAAGACTACAATATTCCTTCTTCTTTTTTTTTATAAAAAAGTTTTTTTTATTTTTGATACAAACATACAAACAGGACATATAAAACATAAAAACCATCTTCCATATATACATACAGTGTGTCAGTTGGTTACAAATCCTTTGTGTCATCCTTTCATATTCATCACTCACAATTTATCAAAAAGAAAATTTCTCATATTATCAATAAAACATTATGTATTTATCAATTATTACTTGTGTACAATTAAACTATTTATTTCATCATATATACGAGATATATTTTTAATCTAAAATTTATGTTTATACTTTCATCCAATGGTTATATATATCAACATTATATTTTATATCAGCCTATTATATTTCTATTACAAAATTATATAGTCTATTGCATTACCAAGTCTTTTTATCCAACCATTGATAAAACAAATCCCATATCTTGTAAAATTGTTTATCTTCTTGTTCTCTAATTTCAAATGTCAATTTACTCATTTCAGCACAGTCCATAATTTTCCTAATCACTTCCTCCTGCATAGGTATTTTATCATTCTTCCAATTTTTGGCAAATACAATTCTAGCTGCTGTTAAAACATTTACAATCAAATATTTCAACTCTTTATTGTAGATATCTGGTATAATTCCCAATAAAAATATTTCTGGTTTCAAGTCTATGTGTTGTTGTATCATTTTTCCAACCATATGTGGATTTTAGTCCAATATCTTTTGCATCCGAACAAGTCCACCACATATGGTAATATGATCCAGGTATCTGATGACATTTCCAACATTTATCCGATTTATTCTTAAACATTCTTGCAATTCTCATCGGGGTAAGTGCCACCTGTAAAACATCTTATACAAATTTTCTTTATAAGCAGTTGACATTGTCATTTTATAATTCTGGGACCATAATTTTTCCCATTTCTCTAGATCAATCCCATATCCAAAATTTTCCCCCAAGCAATCATTGTTTCTTTAACTTGTTCCTCTTCCATTTTAATTTCTAAAAATATCCATAAAGTTTTTAAATCACCTTTTCATCAGTACCCATCAATATTTTGTCTAGCCCAATCTGCTTGTTATAAATACCTTCTACTTTAATATCCTTATCAAATCTAGATTGTACTTGCAAATATGAAAACCAATTCATTTTATACCTTGTTCTTCAACGCTTGCATAGATTTAAGTTCACCCTTTCATTCAATATCTCACCATATCTAACTGTTTGTTCCTTTTATATATTACTGGATATGAAAAGGCTTCAATAGTAGATATCCATATTGGAATTTTCAAGTAATGTTTTTTAATCTTCTCCCAGTTTAAAAACAAAGCTTCTCGAATATAATGTCTTCTAAAATACCCTTGTGTTTTAGTTCCTTATACCAAAGGAATGCATGCCACCCCAATAACAAGTCATGTCCTTCTAGAGTCAATAATCTAGTATTCCTTAGTGTTATCCAATCTTTTACCCACATCAAATTTGCCACCTGATAGTATAGTTCCCAATTGGGCAAAGCAAACCCTCCTCTTAATCTTGCATCCTGCAATAACTTAAGTTTTATTCTTGCTTTTTGCCTTGCCATATATATTTCAACATCATTCGATTTAGGTCTTCGAAAAACTCTTTCCCTAATCTGATTGGAATTGTCTGGAATAAGTATAGAATTCTAGGCAATACATTCATCTTGATTGTTGATATTCTCCCAATCAACGATAGTTGTAAGTTTTTCCATTTTTTTTTTTTTTTCGCTATCTGCTGTTTAAGTTTAATGTAATTATCCTCCTTCAGTGTACTACATCTTGCTGTAATATATATCCCTAGATACTTAACCTTACTTGTGACCTGTATTTCTAAAGCTTCTTCCAATTCTTTCTTCCGTCTCGCTAACATATTCTTTGTTAATATCTTTGTTTTGTCTTTATTAATTTTCAATCCTGCTACTTCTCCATACTCTTCTATTCTTTCAATTAGCTTAAGCGCTGATTCCAGTGGGTCCTCTAATATAAATACCAGGTCATCTGCAAAGGCTTGTAACTTATATTCTTCTCTTTTAATTTTCATTCCTTTTATTTGTTTATCTTCTCTAATACACCTGTTTAACACTTCTAAGGTTAACACAAACAGCAGGGGCGACAGTGGGCAGCCTTGTCTAGTCCCTTTTCTTATATTTATAGGCTCTGTCAATTCTCCATTTATCAAAACCCTTGCGGTTTGTTCAGAATATATAGTCTCAATAGCACGTATAAAATTTTTGCCAAAGCCCATTTGTGTCAATTGTAGTAACATGAAGCGCCAACTCACGTTATCAAAGGCTTTTTGAGCATCCAGAAACATCAAGGCCATTTGCTTTTCAGGATGTGCCTCATAGTACTCAGAGTGTCCAGGATTATTCTCATATTATGTTTGATTTGTCTTTTTGGCAGAAACCCATTTTGGTCAACATGTATAAAGTTGTTTAAGTATCTTTTCAGTCTTTCTGCCAAAATTGAAGCAAAAATTTTATAGTCTGAATTTAATAGGAAATAGGCCTATAATTTTTAACTTGTTGTAAGTCTGTGTCTTCCTTCGGTATAAGTGTGATATAAGCTTCTGACCAAGTCTTTGGTATTCTCTTCTCTTGCATGACTTCATTCATAACTTCTAATAATTGGAGGTTTAACACCTCCTGAAAAGTCTTATAAAATTCCACTGGTAAACCATCCGGGCCTGGTGCTTTCCCTGTATTTTGTTTCTTTAAGGCTTCTGTTAACTCCATCATTGTTATATTCTCTTCTAACATTATTTCGATATCTTAAGGTATCTGTGGTAACTTTGCCTTTTGTATATATTGTTTAATTTTTTCTTCTTGAATACTCTCTTGATAGTACAATTTTCCATAATAGTCTTGTATAATTCTTTTTTTTCCCCTTCATTTCCATAACAAGGATGTCCTTCTTCATCTATTAAATGGCTAATGTTCCTTGATTCTCTTTCCTTTCTTAATTTATAGGCTAACCATCTTCCTGGTTTGTTTGCGTCCTCACAATAATTCTGTTTAGCATTTTTAATCTTTTGGGCTAGCTCTTCTTTTTCCATTAATTCCATTTTATGTTTGGTTATATTCATTTTGATTTTAACATCTTTTTTGTGGAAATTTCTGTAGTTCTTTTTCCAGTTTTTTATATTCTTCTTCTAATGTTTTAAAAGTCTTTTTTTGTTTGATATTTCTTTTCCTTGTATAATCAATTATCAAGCCTCTTGTATAGGCCTTCATCTTGTCCCAGAGATTCTGTAATGATGTATCCTCTTTCTTATTTTCTTTAAAAAGAATACCAGTTCTCTCTCCATTTTCTGTTTAAAATCTTCTTCCTTTAATATCTTATTGTTTAATGTCCATCTAGATCTCATCTTTTGTCCTTTCCAAATAATAATCATTGGATTATGATCGGCCCAAATACTTGCTTCTATTTCAATTTTTTGTATATTAAAAAATAGATCAGCTGATGTCCATATCATATCTATTCTTGACCATGATTCATGCCTGTTTGAGTAAAATATTCCTTCTTCTGATCCATCTTCTGCCACAAAAGTGATTGTTCAGATCTTAATTGGTTTAACTCAAATTGTCTGGAAAGATAAATTTAAAAAATTAAAAATGACATCTAAACAAACAAGCAAAAACCTAAAATGAATCTCAATGTCACTATTATGAATCTGTTCCAACAAAATGGGGAATGTAGTTTTTAGCGCTGAGCACTTGGATATTCCAAAATCAGGCTAATTGAACTCACATCTTATTTCATGAGCACTATTTACATCAGTCTGGAATGTAGAATAGCTCTTTTCCATCTGCCTGCATGGCTCAAAATCTGATATCTGCATGCACAATATTTTTGGTGTATATGCATAATATCTACTGGAACAAAAATTTATATAAAGAGAGCTTTATGCAATAAATATTCAACACTCTAGAGCTCTGCTAAAAACATTTCCAGCACTTCTCTAGCCTGCCTTAACATTTTTCAAATCCCATGTGAACTTGCATGAACAACTCAAGGTCTCTTCTGGCTGAAAGTAGGAAATAGGATGTCCAAATTATTTTCACTGAATATGTCAAATTTAATATGAGAAGAAAGATGAATGTGGAGTTTTCCCTACTTGTTATGACATAGGTGAACAACACATCTTAACTTGGCTCTCTAGGAGTCAAATTACCAGTTTCACTATTTCCACGTATCCTGGATGCAGAAAATGTTTTTGTGACACAAACTGTACGTTTTGTCTCCAATATAATATACAATTATATTGCATATAGAAAACTGTCAGTTAAGGAAATGGCAGGCAATTTGACAGCAGGGAAGTAATGGTTAACAAATTATGTGTATGTGTGTTTTATAGATAGATAGATAGATAGATAGATAGATAGATAGATAGATAGATAGATATAATTGGTCTTGGTGTATTCGGGTCTTGTCCCGTGTAAGATTGAGAATACCTTGGCAACGTTTCGATGAAATCTCATCTGTCATCTTCAGGCTGGTGTCTTCAGCTTCGTTATTCTGGGAGAAGTGTGTGATAGTGGCTGTTTTTCCCTTTTAAACTCCAGAGTTGGCTGTGTTGTTACTTCTTGATTGGTTGATGGAGTTGATGTATGCAGATTGGATGGCTTTTTCCTGAGACCCTGTGTGGCTGAGGTGCTGGCTGTGTGTCTCTCAGCCTTTTGTGTTGTAACGACCTGGGTAATGGGCTGTGTGACCGGACCCAAAATAACACATGATGCCACCACCAATCTCCTTCACCAGACTCAAACTCAAGCCTACGCCACAGACCAAAGGCAACCACCATCCAGAAACCAGACCATGGCTGCAACACCAGCTGCTACACCCCCCTCCGACCTCCAAACTAAGCAAACTGACACACGCTATAAACACATAGCCAGACCTCAAACTCAGAGCCAAACCAAGGCCCGGAATGTCACATCACAGCCTTCCACCCAGGATACTACATCACAAAACTCAGGAGATTACAACACAAAACATCAGGAGGTTGCAACACAGACAACGACCCAGGAGATTACAGCACCACACCCAGCATGTCACAACAATAGAACTCAGAAGGTCATCACACAGCCCATTACCCAGGTTGTTACAACACAAAAGGCTGAGAGACACACAGCCAGCACCTCAGCCACACAGGGTCTCAGGAAAAAGCCATCCAATCTGCATACATCAACTCCATCAACCAATCAAGAAGTAACAACACAGCCAACTCTGGAGTTTAAAAGGGAAAAACAGCCACGATCATGCACTTCTCCCAGAAGAACGAAGCTGAAGACACCAGCCTGAAGATGACGGATGAGATTTCGTCGAAACGTTGCCAAGGTATTCTCAATCTTACACGGGACAAGACCCGAATACACCAAGACCTACATATATGTGTGTGTGTGTGTGTGTGTGTGTGTGTGTGTGTATAAAGATGATATCTATATATGCTATCTATAATTAAAATAAAGCTGTACTTACCCTAACATTGCCACAGTACGAATAAGTTTCAGCATTTTTCTCAAACAAATCAGAAGTTTATTCCAATATCATAATTCACAAATAGTCCATTGATAATTAGGCTCCATTTAGTGCTCCCTTAATACCCATATGCCACTTGGTTATGGTTATAACAACAGTGGTCTCTGGAGACAGCAAAATAAAAGACAAAAATATGGAGAAAATTACAATATATATATAGGGAAAGGCCTGCAAGTAAAAGTAGAATGACTAGGGGAAAAGGAAAAGATAGAACCAATAGTAATAGCTGCCTTGGATGCAATCGCAAAACATTTTGAGCACCACATGAACACCATTGACATTGACAAATCAGTTAATTGGAAACATCAGCTTTACTTTGAACAATTTACATCCTGTAATACTATTTTAACCATCAAACATTTGCCCTTCCCAGGTCATTGGAAAGAACAATAAGTGGATAAAAATGCCCAATCCAGTCTAAACATGTGCATACTTGTAAGAAACCATAATAGCAAACTAGTGAATGACCAAGCAAAGCACTATCCTAACCCTGTAGCATCATCATCTCATAATTCTTTAGTTTTTGCCTTATAAAATAAAAATGATGGATGAGTTCAGTCTAGATTTACAAGTAGTACTTGATTTACAACCTCAAATTTCCACTGCTAAGTAAGGCAGTTGGTAAGTGAATTTTGTTCCATTTTACAAACTTATTTTCCTCCTTTGTTAAGCAAATCACAATGCAAAGATTAAATGAATAATGTGCTCATTATTAAGTGTATAATGTGCTCAAGTAATCTGGTTTGCAATCTGGCTAGGAAGTTACAAATGGTGATCACATGATTCTGGGATGCTCTGATCGTCCTAAATACATGTCAATTGCCAAGTGCCCAAACTTTGATCACCTGACCATGGGGATACTGCAACAGTTGTAAGTGTGAAAAATGGTCATAATTCACATTTCAATGTTGTGGTCACTTCGAATGGTCACTAAATGAATACTTGTAAATCAAGGACTCCCCGTATTTGGAAAACACAGTGCTTTGCTTATCTTCCCAATAAAAATTGAAGAGATGGTATAGAACACCTTGAAGAAGGTGACAGTCAGCATCTTTGTTAATTTCTCCTCTGGTAAATGGCCAATTGGCCATGATCCCTGGAAAAACTACATCTGATTACATGCAAGTATTCCAATTAACTTCACAAGGTTGGACGGACTTAGAATAACAGAGTTGGAAGGGACTTCCAGATCTTCTAGTCCAACCTCCTGCTTAGGCAGGAAGCCCTATACCATTTCAGACAAATGGTTATCCCATTTTTTTCTTAAAAACTTCCAGTGTTGGAGCATTTACAACTTCTGGAGGCAAGTTGTTCTACTGATTAATTGTTCTAACTGTCAGGAATTTTCTCCTTAGTTCTAGGTTGCTCCTCTCCTTCATTAGTTTCCATCCATCGCTTCTTGTCCTGCCCTCAGGTGCTTTGGAGGAATAGGTTGATTCCCTCTTCTTTGTGCAACCCCTTAGATATCAGAATATTGCTATCATGTCACCCCTAGTCCTTCTTTTCATCAAACTAGACATACCTAATTCCAGCAATATGTTTTAGCCTCCATTGCCTAATCATCTTTGTTGCTCTTGTCTGCACTGTTTCTAGTGTCTCTCAACAACTTTTTTACATCGTGACAACCAAAACTGGATGCATATTTAAGTGATTGTCCATTAGGACTCCAAGATCCCTCCCACAATTACTTAGTTACATCTATCATTCAACTTGGTATTTTTTGCACTAATTAGGAGAAACTTTTTAAAGTCTTATGACAAGCATTTTCTGATTAGAGATATATTTTGAACTATAGAAAGTTCTTCTGTTTTACCTTGTTGTAATGTTCTGGGAAATTCTTTTGTAACTGTGAGTTTATTTTATTTTACTGTTAGAGAAGATAGCATGATAGAGGTTGTCTTCTTTTTCCTGATAAGCATCTTTCCCTCACTCTGAAAACTCCCTGACTGCCTCACTCTTTCCATCTGACAAAGCCTAATAAGATGTGCTTCTTTATGATTCCATTATCTTCCCATGAGATTTAACCTCAGGGAAGCTGCAGATCATTGAAGAGATGATAATTACATATGCACAAAATGGCTTAAATTAGCCTCAATAAAGTGCTTCATTCCATAGATGGAATGCAGATCTTTTTATCAAAGGAAAGGGATGACATATTTAGCCTATACAAACCACTCTGCATGCACATAATATATTCATAAGTCTATTTGAACTATTTCAAGTGCCATTTGCAGGAAAACAGAAGAGATTCATCTTCTTATCATCATTCCTAGAAATGAATGAGCCACATTGTTTTGTGAGGCAGCTATGAGGCATCTCTTTGCCTAAACCTTCCTCACATCAAACCACCCAATCCACGATCTCTCCAGCCTTAATTATTACACCATGAAATTAAAATAAAATGTATCTTATCATTTAAAATAAATTTCAAAACCAAATAGTTTTTTCATGAAAGTGAATGAAAAGATATGGAGATTTTTCTTAATGTATCAAAAATCAGAAGAAGTCTGGTAATATCTTTGCAGACTAACACTTTTTCTTAAAAGAAATAAGCTTTTGTAATCTATAGCTGAATTAATCAAAAACAATAGAGTGACTTAACTGATTTAAACTGGAATGAGGTAGGCAATAGGGATGGGAAGAGAGAATGTTTACTGAAATGCCGGTTATATGTGAGCCAGACTACAAGTTCCTTACTGATATACAGTTGTAATGTGTTAAAAATCTACTGTATTTGGCTTGGAATTTTTTTATGTATCTCAGTTCAGCAATATCTTATTCACTTGCGTTACAAAATCGCAATGCAAAGGGCATTACAAAGGGTTTTTTTTTCCTCTGTCCAAAATAGCTAATGTGAGTTAGGTTAAATAATGGAGTATCCTGAAAGTGTGAATATCCTAATAGACATACTAGTCTCATTTGTTTTGTCCAAGTTTGATTATCTATATCCAAGTAGGGCCCTGCTAACAGAGCCAGCAAAAGTGCAAAGTCATGGTTTGGTATGGGTTTATTCAAAGCAAGTGATTTAACTAGTAGGTGATAACCAGTAGCATACCACTGTTCAGCTTTTGTGATCTAACTTTTGATAAATATTCCCAGTAACTCAATATGTCTCTGTTGATTTGACCATCTTGTTGAGTGGATATTTTATTTCCCAAATACCTTATCAGTATAAAAGAATCTCAAGTTGTTCATCTTTCTTTTGTTTCAAAACCTACTTGTCAATTCAGCTAAAAGATTAACATAATCTTCAAAAATAACTTATGGATATAACAACTGAAAAGATTGCCAGCTGGTAGCAGGAAAAAAAATGGTTGGGCTTCAAAGTCATAGCCAAACAGCAGATGACAGGAAGATTTTAAAAGCCAGAGCCAAGTTAATTTATTTATGAATTTTTGTGGGCTTTTAAAAATATCATTAGTGTGACAGAAAATTGTGACACCATTCAGCCTCTTCCTCATTGTCTCAGCATCAGAATACAATAACAAATGACAGTCCATGGATTATAGAGCAGCCTTTCTTCCTGTGTTCCCTCCCTCCTCATGTAATATTTCTGATTTAATAATATTTTCATTTTCACAAAAATGTTTAATAGAATTTTAAATAAGTAAAATCTTTGTCTACTGTTTCAAATTAAGCTTGTTTAAATCTAAAGAGATTACATACAAGTAGCTATGTATTACTTTATAGTGCTGTAAAACAAGTCCAAAAATTTGTAATGTAGAGTTTATTGAAGCATGGATTTTTACAATTTAAGCGAATGTTTCTTTTGTTATACCCTGATGTACAACTCTTGAAATCAGTTAAAATGGGATTTCATGGAATGCAATGTCTATTATTGGAATGAATCTAGAATATATGAGGAACATTAAGATTACCTAATGATAATCTGATTATCTTTAAACAACAATTGGTGATAGATTTCCTTTCTCAACATAAAAATGATTAACAGAAAAAAAAAACATGTAGGAGATGACCAGGCTGAGCACGAGGGAGGAGGCAAACATGTCATCAATCATCATTCTCTTTGTGGCCACAAGAGATCTAAATCCAGCTCATCTTTAATTTCTTCTAACCTTATCTACCACCAATTTCCTTTGGCCATTAGTGTCAACTCATAAAACATTTTGTATACACATTTTATAGTTGACAACAGAAAGAAGGGGGGAGTTTCCGAGAGCAGGCAGCAGTGTGGAATTGAAAGTACATTCCATTCATATTTTCTTCAAAGACTGATCAGATGACTGAAGCTTCTGTCATGCAAAAATCTAATTGGAGAGCATGATTGGTGACTCTTGGCTATGGACGTTTTTCATTGGATGATACATCCAGAGGGTTGGGGGGGAGAAGCAGGATCAAGGGTGACAGTGCATTACGTATGCAAGCTGTTGAAATGAGAATTTCACTGCACACAGTTGGACTACTTAGGATACCGAGTCTCAAATAAAGGCATAGAGATGGATCCACCCAAAATACAAGCCATTCTGGGATGGCAGCCCCTTCGAACCCGCAGACAGCTACAAAGCTTCTTGGGGTTTGCAAACTTCTACTGACAATTCATCCCCTCCTTCCTGAGCATTGCCAAACCCATGACAGACCTCCTAAAGACAGGGAGTCCAGGAATGAAACCCCACCCAGGACAATCCCTACAGTGGGACCTAACCTGCCAAAAAGCATTTGAAACACTGAAAGAACTATTTGCAAAAGAACCAGTATTGAAGCATCCTGACCCTGAACAACCCTTCATCATTCAAGAAGATGCCAGTGATGTGGCAATGGGAGCAGTGTTGCTCCAAAGAAACAACCAAGGAAGCCTACAGCCCTGCACCTACACCTCCTGCAAGCTCACGGACACAGAGAGATGATGGGCTGCATGGGAAAAAGAGGCTTTCTCAGTGAGATGGGCACTGAAAACCTGGTGCCACCTACTGGAAGGGGGTCAGAGACCATTTGAAGTCTGGACTGACCATAAAAACCTGGAAGCCCTTAGGACCCCACAAAAATTATCCCCCAAATAAGTCCGATGGGCTCAATACTTCAACTGATTCAACTCCATGCTAAAACACATCCCGGGGGGAGGAACTTTCTGGCTGATGCCCTCTCCTGCTTGCCCCAGTACAAATGCGAAAGGGAGGAGGTCGTAAATGCCCCTGCCCAAATAGCTGCTCAAGTAACCAATAGACGACAATGCCATGATTGGCAAGACCAACCTGCAGATGATCTATGAAACTCAAAACCAAACTGCTAGCAGACTCCTGGTTCTGGGACAATCAACACATCTTAACAAAAAGAGATGACCTGGCATGGAAGGGAACAAAACTCTACATCCCGGAATCCCTACACACCCTAATTCTTCAGAAGAGCCACAATACCAAACCAGCAGGCCACTTTGGGTTCTTAAAGATTTTACACTTGGCTCTGAGGCAGTTCCGGTGGCCTGGCATAAAGAAAGATGTGGACAGTTATGTGAAAAGTTGCACCATCTCTGCCGTGATAAAAAAAACAAGAAGGAAAACCCCCTGGACTGCTACAAACAGTAGTGGAGCTGATGAGGCCATGAGAGGAGATTGCAATGGACTTCATAGTGGAGTTACCGAAAAGTGGGAGAAACATGGTGATCTGGACTGTAATAGACTTATTTTCCAAACAGGCACATTTCATACCTTGCAGTGGACTACTCTCAGCCTGCCAGTTAGCCAAGCTGTTCCTAAAGCATATCTACCACCTGCATGGAGTACTACGGAGAATTATCTCAGACAGAGGGGTCCAATTCACAGCCTAATTTTGGAGGGAGTTCCTGCGGTCTATTGGGTCATCCCAGGGTCTTAGCTTGGCCTTTCATCCAAGCACCAATGGGGGGCAGAGAGATTGAATGCCATGGTAGAGCAGTATCTGAGGTGCTATGTGAATTATGAGCAGTCCAATTGGGCGGACCTCCTGCCTTTCGCGGAGGTCGCATACAATAATGCTGTTCACAGTAGCACGGGACTAACCCCCTTCAAGCTACTGAGTGGCATGGACTTCATCCCAATGCCTGAGTATCCAAGGGAACCCCCCCTCCTCAGTCAGCCTGACCGATTGGATGTCAACTCTGAAAGTAATTTGGGAGAATGTCAAAAAAGCATTGGCAAAAACAGTACAGACCTATAAGACACAGACAGACAAACACCGAGCCCCTCAACAGCTATTCCAGTTGGGGCAGAAGGTCTATCTCTCCACCAAATATCTGAGGTTAAGACTCCCTAGCAAGAAATTGGGGCCAAAGTTCATAGGACCATTCCCCATAGTAAAGATCATCAACCCGGTCATGGTGCAATTGAAGTTGCCCCGATTGTTAGGGAAAATACACCCAGTATTCCATAGTAGTTTATTAAAACCCATGTTTAGATCAACACTGAGGCCACTACCTCATGAGCCCCCAGATCCTGTGGTCATAGGAGGCCAAACTCATTATGAGGTGCAGCGAATCCTCAATTTGAGGTGGCACAGGAGACAACTCCAATATTTAATCAAGTGCCCTTATCAGAGGCATCATGGGTAAAGAGTAGGAACGTCCAAGCCTTGTAGCAAGGTTCCATGCAGAAAATCCAACCAAGCCTGGGGGTTCGTGAGCATAAGCTTCCATATCTGCAATCAATTTGATTTTGTGTGTGTTGTACAGGTCACCTTCAAGAAGTGAGGGGAGCCAAATGTCAACTCATAAAACATTTCGTATACATGTTTTATAGTTGACAACAGAAAGAAGAGGGGGAGTTTCAAAGAGTAGGCAGCAGTGTGGAATTGAAAGTACATTCCATTCATATTTTCTTCAAAGACTGGTTAGATGACTGAAGCTTCTGCCATACAAAAATCTAATTGGAGAGCATGATTGATGACTCTTGGCTATGGATGTTTTTCATTGGATGATACACCCAGAGGGTGTGAGGGGGAAAGGAGGATCAAAGGTGACAGTGAATTACATATCTCAGAGTTGGCTACGCCCAGGTAAATGCCGGACATAGAATGTTACCTTCAAATAAATCTTTTTTTAGTTTTGGGAGTGTGGCTCAAGGTTCATAATTTAATTGGAGTAACTGCTGGAATCCTGACAATTAGTAGTTCAGATTCTTGTAGAGAGCTTAAGCTTGCAATAAATCTTTATAGCCATTTGAACTGCCTGATTTCCCTGGCTTATCAAGACATAGATATACGTAAACCATGGGTGGGGTGGGAAATCTAACAGGTAATGAAAAATGTGGGATTTTTCTTTTTTCTTTTTGTTATTGCTTTTATCTTTATCATGTGAAATTACAGCTCTTCTTTCCATTGTCTGTGATTGCTATGCTATTATTTGCAGTAATAGCTTATTCATTTTTCATTACAGGTATTTCACATAGTGTAAAATAATGACTTAGATTTATTTATCCATTAATTTGATAGGCTGCACATCACCCAGATAAGGCAATTTAACAATTTAAAGACTAGAAAAAAGAGAAGTGAAAAATCCCAACCTATTGATTCTACTATTATTGCTATTATTATTAACACAAACAAAAGAGAGAGAGAGAGAAAATTTCATCCACATTTACATTCCTCATTATTTTATCAAAAAGGAGTACTCCAGAGTTTGCCTAAAGTTTTATATCTGTTCCATTAAAAATAGTTACATTGTATCTAATAACTTTCCTTTCCAACTCCAAAACCATATAGGCAGTAATAGGAAATTAGCTGAAAACACAAAATGTTGAATTATTGTTTTACACTAGCTGTTTAAATGTGTGTGTACGTGTGTGTGTATGTATATAATGTATATGCTCTCTACATGGGGCTGCCCTTAAGGACCACTCTGAGGGTTCAACTGGTGCAGAATGCAGCCGCGTGGGTTGTGATGGGAGCATCCCGATACTCCCATATTATACCCCTCCTGCGTGAGCTTGGCTGCTGGTTGCCCTCCGGGTGAGAATCAAGTTTTTGGTAATCATCTATAAAGCCCTTCATGGCTTAGGTCCAGGGTATTTGCGGGAGCACCTGCTGCCAGCAACAGCTTCCCATCACCCTGTGCGCTCCCACAGGCAGGGTCTCCTTAGGGTGCTGTCGGCCAGACAATGTTGGCTGGCAACTCCCAGAGGGAGTTCTTTTCTGTGGGTGCACCTGCCCTTTCAAACCAACTGCCCAAGGAGCTATGGCTGGCTCCTGACCTTCATTCCTTCCGTTACGACCTAAAGACTTGGCTTTTTCGATCTGCCAACCTAGACTGAAGGGGTTTTTAATTGGCTTTTAGTTTTGTTGGTAGTTTTAATGTTAACGTAAGTGGGGTTTCTGGTTTAATTGTTTTTTAACTTTTGCATTTCTGTTTTTATCTCTGTGAGCTGCGCTGAGTCCTTCGGGAGATAGGGCAGCTGAGAAATCCCATAAAATAAATAAATAAATATGTATATATGAGAGTACAATCCATATATAACATAATTTACATTTAGATATTTATCCAATATTTTCATTTTAAAAACTGAATGGATTGAAGTAACTTGATTTTAGTAATGTACAAACCTCACCATAAGATTGCTTTCTAATCCTTAATGCTGTTCACTCAGTGTTTTAAATTATACAAAAATATCAATGCCATGCTTGCCACAATATTTTTTTCCTGAATGTTCTAAATGCAATTTGATATCAGGAGGTGATCAAGAAAGGGGACCACAGATCTTGTTAAGAACAGCCACAAGTCTTGAGGTAGGCAAAAAGTTGGTTATCACAGGACAATTTTGTGTGATCTTCAAAGAAAATAAGCTGAAGATAACACTGTGATCTAGTTGAAAAGAAACAGATGTAATCTTAGGCTACCTCAACAAGAATAAATGATATCAAATTGCATTTAGAACATTCAGAAAAAAATACTTTGGCAAGCATGGCATCAATATTTTTAATCTATTATAAAGCAACAACTAAAGGAGGGATACAGTTTCTTTCATAAAAGTATCTTTACCCATTTTAAAAATCAACCCGTAAGCAGTACAGAAATGGGATTTTCAAATCAATTTTATTCATGGACTTATAATTAAACAGAGGCCACCATATTAATACCAGGCAACATTTAGGAACATTAATGTAAATATAGTCTATAGGCATTCCAGTTTCATGAGTTGGCCTTTATTTAGCCAGGTTGGATGCTTTGTTCTAATCAGTTCTTTTTGGATTCCTAGACATCTTTGGTTATGTCCATATAAGAGCTCAATAGAAACTCTAAGTTGTATATTGCATACCATTCCCTATATGAAGATTCTAGGCAGACCCTTATATGTCCTCTCTTGAAGAAATGTCCAGGTAGCATGGTGATTTGTATTTGATTACCTCTTTTGGATAAGAACTCAAAAGTATCCTCTCAATTAGTCCAGGTTACCATGATAAGCAAAAACTCCATAAGCTACAACATTACTTAGGCTTCCTATTTATTATAATGTTTGAATATATCTTAGTATCTTTGTTCTTAATTATTTTAAGTTTCTAGTCATTGTTTTCCTGTTACACACACACACACACACACACACACACACAATGTATGTATGTATGTATGCATGTATGCATGTAAGTATGTAATACTTCTATTATTAGTAATGTTTAATCTTAGGGCTGTGGTACATTTGATTGATTAATTAATTGTTTATCTGGCTTTTTAAAAATTAAACAGAAAATTGTTATGTTCTCTACTTAATTCATGAATTTCTCATTGTTAAAGTTCAAATTTGCTATATTCATAGCTCAAAATATCTGAATTTCTCCCTTTCCCACAATTTTGTGAGATAGGCTGAGCTTTTATTCTCTCATCTTGCTAGCCAAGTCAAAATGATATCATGCAGAGATGGTATTCAGCAGATTTTGACCAGTTCTGGAGAACCGGTAGCAGAAATTTTGAGTAATTCAGAAAACTGGCAAATACCACCTCTGACTGGTCCCACCCCCATCTATTCTCTGCCTCCCGAGTCCCACCTGATCAGATGGGTTTTCTTTTGTTGCACTGCACAGGAGAACGAAGCTGGAAAGCAGGTTAGTGGGGTGAGAATTGAGATTTTGCAGTTTCCTTCCCCTGGAGTGGACTGTTTCCCAAGAACTTCAATCCATCCATTTATCATACTTGGTAGTTGCTAGTAAAGCCATATTCTGAATATGAGTTTAGTACTCTTTGGAAGAATGCTAGGCCAGTGCTTAAGCAAACAAAGCTCATTCAATAAAAGATGATTGGACCCCATGTTCAGAGATAGTCCATTGACAGATAACCAGCACATTCTGGAGTCTTTCATTTGGGCAACTTGAAACATGGTTACACTTTTCATCCTAAACTTACACTTGTCCAATCTGACTCATTAAGGAAAGTAATTTAGTATTTGTTATCCCACTGACAGATTTTATTTATTTATTTATTTATATTTGAACTTGTGATAATATTTACTAGGAAAGGAAAATGTGCAAAAGGAACTAACAACTACTATCCTTAACTTTTCAATATTAGAACAGTAAACATCACTCCTCAGCCTTGTTACTGAGACAGATCAGTTCACCATTATCAGTGTCATACAATTTACGTTGGCATATTTTTCAGGGCCTGGAGGTATGGATATGAACACATAATACTTGACAAATGGAGAGATGGAGATTTGCCCAGAGTCCCCCCTGTGGAAATCAAAGCTCAATGATGATCTGAACCTGTCATAGCCCAGGCTTTGATCAATATACTCTAACTACACTGTCTCCTGTTCATTTTCCCCGATCATTCCTTACTTATATATTTCATTCTTATTAAGTTTAATACAAGAATTGGCAACTTGCAATAGACACCCCCTTCACATTTTTTGTAGTCCATAAAATTACTATGACAGCTACAGTTGAAAATCAATTTTCTAGTACTTTGGGGCAGGAAATGCAGGAAAATTATTATACAGGACTTAAAATAAGTTGTGGCAAATAAAATCTAGAAAATACAAAATAATCTCAAAAACCCATTTCTGCCTACTTTATATTACATAGTCACTGCTTTTTTGCATCATTGTGCCCCCCTTCCCTTCCAAATATTAATTATGACTTGTGCTTAGTAAAAGGCATTTAGGAAATGAACGGGGAGAAAAGTTTGTATTTTCATTATTCTAATGAACAGTGCTCACATAGGCATGCATCTTCACAAACGTCATCCTTTATTATAGCAAAACATTTATTTTGTTTTATTTTATTAAAGAAAATCAGGCTGGAAGCCAAAGAATACAGTATACTTTCATTTACTTAATGAACCAATCCAATGTTTAAAGAAATTATTTGGTTACTGAGGCTGACAAAATGCACAAGCTTAAATATATCTCTAGGTAAGTATCTGCTAGCAGCGTAATTGGTTCCTAGTGAAAATTTCCTCTCTTAACTTCCTTGTCTACCTTTTAATTTAAAACAGCATTAATTGGAAGTTTGAAGACATAATTTGCTTTTCTTCAAATGAGTCCTCAACTGGTAATTTATGTAAGTGACAGTTCACTCAAGCATGTGAATAATGTTAACTGTCTCAAGCTTTTTTAAAAGTTCAAGTCCACGCTTTAGTTCATGACCTGACCATCTCATGTCTGGATTATTGTGGCAAACTATGGGCTAGATTACTAATACTTTTCTCTTGATGTCCCTTGATGCAGGATCAGAACAGCAATTTGAACAGTTCTGGATTTTCTCTGAGAGTATTTCAACTTTTTCTATCTCCAATCTCTACTCTGGCTAGGTAGAGAAACCAATTTAAATTGTTAGCATGGACTCATATTTGTCACTCACCAGAATACTGTTATTTGAACATAGCAAGTAGCTCAAGTGACTATATCTGTTTAAATTTAAAGGGCATTCTGGGAGTTTTATAATTTCAAAGTAAAAAAAAAAGAAAATCTAAGAAAAAAGAACTGGAGATGGGTGTGGATAAACACACAATAATAACAACAAAGAACTGACAGGTACTAAATGCTCATCCTGATCTCCCTCAAGCCTTGGAAAACAGAAATGTCTTCAACACCTTTAGAAATGACACCTAGATCTCTGGTGGGATGGTGTTTAAAGAGAAGGAGAACTTTCAATGTCCTATTAGGTAATACTAACAAAGGGTGCTAAAATGTTATCTGTGTTATGTCACTGGAAGAACAGGAAACAACCAATAGGGGCCGTTTCTCAAATATTCAGGTCCTAGGCCATGAAGGGCTTTATAAATAATAACCAGCCCATTGACTTACACCCAGTAGCTCATACAATAGTGCTTGTGATAGCCATACACCATAACATGCCCATTTCATCTACACAGAACAAAATGGTATTTTATTTATTTATTTATTTAATTAATTAAACTTGTATGCTGCCCAACTTCCAAAGGACTCCGGGCGGCTCACAGCAAAAAAAACACACACACACACACAAAAAACAACTACATTAAAAAATTAAAAACAATTTAAAAAACAACAAACAACAGAAGGGCCAGAACTCGCTAGATCTCAGTCGTGAGATCAACAGCCCCATGCCTGCCGGAAAAGCCAGGTTTTGACTGCTTTGCAGAAGGCCACTAGGGTGGAGGCAATCTGGACCCCAGGAGGTAGCTGGTTCCAGAGAGCCAGAGCAGCCACAGAGAAGGCCCTCTCCCACGGGCCCGCCAGCTGGCATTGTTTAGCTGACGGAACCCGGAGGAGACCGACTCTGTGGGATCTTACCGGTCGCAGGGAGATGCAGGATAGGAGAGGATTCTGGAGATAACCTGGTCCTAAGACATATAGCGCTCTACAGGTAATGACCAACACCTTGAATTGCACCTGGAGACTAATAGGAAGCCAGTGCAGCTCGCGGAGAATTGGTGATATGTGGGTGTATCTTGGAACACCCACAACAGCTCACGCAGCTGCGTTCTGGACCAACTGAAATCTCTGAAAGCTCTTCAAGGGTAGCCCCATGTAGAGCGCGTTGCAATAATCCAGTCATGAGGTGACTAGGGCATGTGTGACGACTATGAGAGAGCCTCCCTGTCCAGGTAGGGTCGCAATTGGTGCACAAGGTGGACCTGTGAAAAAGTTCCCCTAGCCACGGCTGATAGATGTTGCTCCAACTTCAGCTGTGGGTCTAGGAGGACACCCAGATTGCGAACCCATTCTGAGGGAGACAATTTCTCCCCACCCAGAACCAAAGATGGAAAATCAACATGGTCCCTGGGGGGCATTACGCACAGCCACTCAGTCTTGTCTGAGTTAAATCTGAGCCTGTTGACTCCCATCCAGACCCTCACAGCTTCCAGGCACCAGCACATCACATCCACTGCTATACTGAACGGACATGGGGCAGAGATATACAGCTGGGTGTCATCCGCATATTGCTGATATCCTACCCCATGTTGTCGGATGATCTCACCCAGTGGTTTTATGTAGATATTAAATAGGAGGGCAGAGAGGACCAAGCCCTGAGGTACCCCATAGATAAGGGGCTGGGGGGGTCGACCTCTGTCCTCCTACCAACACCAACTGCAACCGGCCAGAGAGATAGGAGGTGAACCACTGTAACATGGTGCCTCCCATTCCCAACTCTCTCAGCCGTCGCAGAAGGATACCATGCTCGATGGTATCGAAAGCCGCCGAGAGGTCAAGTAGCACCAGGATAGAGGAATGGCCCCTATCCCAGGCTTGCCAGAGATCATCAAACAGAGTGACCAAACCAGTCTCCATGCTGTAGCCAGGCCTGAAACCCAATTGAAAAGGGTCTAGATAATCTGTCTTATCCAAGGACCTCAGGAGCTGGAGTGCCACCACTTTTTCAACAACCTTCCCCACAAAGGGGAGGTTGGAGACTGGACAAAAGTTCTTTAATTCAGCCAGGTCCAGGGAAGGCTTCTTGAGGAGGGGCCTTACCACCGCTTCTTTTAATAGTTGCGGGAAGGACCCCTCTCTCAAAGAAGCATTGACCAACAACTGGAGCCAGCTCCATGTCACCTCCCTACTGGCCAAGACCAGCCAGGAAGGGCACGGGTCCAGTGAACAAGTGGAAGAACTCATCGCTCCCATGATATATCCATGATTTGCAATAACATTTTAAATAACTTTTCTGCTGCCTGTGCCAGAAGTCCGGAAATTACTTCCACTAGAGTTACATCCAGAGTCTGACTTTTGTGAGGAGCCTGATGACAGGATCCTTACATTTTTGTCATCCCTATTTTAGACCTATGTCCCCTCTTGTTTTGGCCAAGGCCTGCCAGGAAATGATATGTGACTGAGTCCTGGTGGTGATGAATTCCTCTTTGAAAGGGGATGGTGGTCCCACAATCTCTTAAGGAGTAGTGGTCTGTCTTCTTCTCAACAGGTCTTTGCTGGACCTGACTGTGCTGCAAACTTCTCATCCAACCTTCCAAGGAATATGCCATCCTCTCCTTGCTGTGCCATATGTGGGATGGTAAGCTTCATCTCTAAGCTGTCTTTGATATGACAATCAGTTGATTATCTAAAAGGGAAGTATTTCTTTAGAGGCACAATTTACTATTAAATATTGACTGCTAAATGTTAACTACCTTATAAATACATAAATACAGTTCTGCTCTAAATACATATAAATATCATTACATAGATCACTTGTCCTATCCTTCCTATTCTGTATAAGCAGTCTTGAAAGCTAGGGATTTTGCAATGTTCCTGGCATTTCCCCTTTAATAACAATTCAGATCTAACTGATAAAATACAAAACATGGTATTAGATTAAGCAAGTAGACTACAGCATGTCCACCACAAATATATTTCCCCGAGAAATATAAATTGTCAATTTAACTATAAAACATAGACAGAAAGCAAGTTTAATTTGGTTACTAAATAAATATAAAGCACTGGCAATCAAGCAAGAACATTGGTATGAAAACTTACATTTCTTTATGAGTAGAAAAAAGCTTACAAATAATTTCTAAATCTATAAAAACATTGTTTGTTTGTCTTGAATGTTTGTTTTTTAGTCCCTGGGTATATTTCTTGAATGTTTTATTAACTATGTTTTGTTGTTATTGACTTATGAAACTATTTTGTTATTAATTTATGTAAATTAAAAAAAATGAATATTATTCATTGTCAAATATTCCTGTTCTGTGAATTGCTCCAGCAGTTATTTTATTATATATCACTGTATCTTAGATCAATGATACTAGCATTTTATGAACTTACAGAAATATTTATAGGATTTTAATATATTTCTACTACCAATACTTTTTGCTTCTTTAGTGTTAGATAGGTATTTTGATTCCTTTAATCGAGTCTCCATCATCTAGGGTCTAGAGCATCCAATTAACACCTCTTAACAGCTATTAAAGAGGATAATTGCCTGCTGTTATACTCACATTTCAAAAGCTAATTACAGACAATTTACTTTTCATAAACCCAGCCCTATCTCCAGGTATGTTGGCCCTGTTATGGATTACAAAGTGAACTGAAACATTTACGTCTAATAATAGTTATCATCAATGTATCACTTTGCTTCAGCAGAGGACTTAACAATCATCTCATTAATCTTCATTACATTCTTGTGATTCAAGTAGTGGGATATTATTCCCACTTAATGGAAGAGCAACTAATCTGAGAAATGCCTGAGAAAATTGATAGATTCTTGTTTAAATCTTTATTCAAAAACAGCAGTATTGAGACCTCACATTTATTTCTCTCCAATAGGTTTGTCTAACTGAATGTCAATTGAGTGCCTTGAAGATGAACTCCTGCTAAGGGTAAACACAGAGTTGGGCCAAATATACTTTGATGCATTCCTAATAAAGCAATCTTTGAGTGTTCTCATGTAACAACAACCATCTTTCAACAAATCTAATAATTGAGATTAATAGGTCAATGGTGGAACAATGGAGAATAGATCTTTTATTCTTTTTCTCAGTTTGTAGAGGTGCTTTGATCAAATGAAGCCTTGATGACATAATCTCATCAAAATTAATTTGTGACTAGAAACAGAGACCTGTTTTGAACCACAGAATCAAATCAGGTGGTTGTGAAGCACTTTTCAGCCTTTCAGAACACTTTGTAGATTTGACAGCTTATGTGAAATTTTTTGGGGGAGGGTTGCAGTCAACATATAATATTGTAGCTTTACATACCTATATGATAATCAGAAAAAAGTACAAAACACAAAAATAATGCATGGTTTTAAAAATGTTTGAGAATGCTAAATGAAGGTGACTATTGAAACAGATTTTCTGCCATTGTCATACATGCATGCACATACGACATATACACATATAAGAGGGGGGGAGGGAGAGAGAGAGAGAATATGAGTTTTATCACTTGATTGATTGCTTTGTGTCTATAAATGCTCATTTGGTGTGGCAAGACTAAACCACACTTAACCAGATTGCTTCTATTCCTTTTTGCTCTAACTTCATTGATGTGGCTAGCCATAGGTTTTAATTTGGATTTTTCCTATAATAATAGGTCTTTAAGCTTTTTTTGGGCCAAACCAACACAACCAGGAGTTCATCTCTACTCTTAGACTCTAAGTATGAACTGAAAGTTGATTACTGCAATAGATACTGATAGGTCAAGTGTACTTGTAAAAAATTTATGTCTACAAGAAGTCTGCATCTCTTCCTAATCAGTGAAAGGTCAACATGGGTGCTGTTTTAAGAATTGGTAGAACAGCAGGTTTACTCATTCCACTTTATGCCCACCTTTTATTGTGGGACACCTATTCATTTAATTGTAACTCATTATACCTGCTACATTTTGCATGTATTCTCTTCAATGTGGCAATTCCAATAAAGCTGCAATAATAGATTCTTTTCCATTCTTTTCCAGGAGGATTTGTCTCCATTTATGTTAAACTTCCTGGCACACCACAATTCAGTGGTCAAAGGCAGAAAAGCTACTCCATTCAAATCAAAGGACAATTGTCCTTTTAAGTGTGATATGACACCTGTGATTCCAGAAAAGTGTGTGGAAATTAAAAACTTTCTAGAAGTTTCTTTTTTAAAAAATGGAGGAAAATATTTTCTACTTTTTGAAATCTGTTCTCTGGACAGGTTTGGTATTTTTGTCCTTTATTTTTAACATCCCCCTACAATTTATTGGGGTGAAATCCTTAAGGAAATCCAACTGAAAGTTGGCAGCCTTAATGAATTCTAACTATTTCCTGATATTTTCCATGTTTTGACAAAAAATAAACTAAAAATGAACCAGCTACAGGCTTTTTGATGTTTTTAGCCCATGGATAAGTCTTATATGTCTCCTCAAATACATTTCAAAATGCAAACTTGAATTGAATCATGCCCTCTTCACATTTCCTTTTTTGGGCTAATATACAGGGGACTAAAAGAGAGAAATAATCATAAAGCTCTGACCATTCTCATTTTTTAAATTTAAAAAAAAACCATCCATCAGGATAATTGTTTTATTAAAAATCATGCCAGGGAGAAGATCTCAAAGAAGGCAAAAAGTTTAATTGCAAATTTTACTGATTTACCTTCTATCGCTTGCAAAATGTTTGTAGATATTCCATTAGTTTCTGTACCCTTCTGATGACTGGGATGCTGATCTAAGTTAATTGTCTAGTAGCAGAGAATATCTTCTAAAGTACCTTGGATGTTAAAATTGCTACTGTACAGGATTTCAGTATAATGCTTACACCTTTGATATTCTTTAAAATAATTGCTATCTATTCATTGGCATCCTTTAACCTACCAATTCAACGTTGAAACTTCCTTTGGAGTTCAAAGGCTTGCCTGTTTTCCTATTCTGTTTCAGCTTTTGTGTCTTTACAAATGTTATTGTAATAGAGTTGTTGTTGCTTCTAATAATTGTCTGAAATTCTTTCTTAAATTATTTCCTTTTTTTGTCTTTCTTAGCTTTTGTTTCTTGTCTCCTCATGGTAATTTCCACCATCTGTTCTGATATGCAGCTTACTTTCTCTTAGTATTTGGCAGGCTCTTTTCACATTCATCCTTAATAATTGTCTTGCTTTCATTCCACATTTCCTCTAGTTTTCTCTCAGTGAGCTTCAAGCCTTCAAAATTGTTTCTGATGTATTTCTTGAAAATGGTAAGTATACAGCTAGGACAATATAATGAAAACTAGTTGGGTTTCTTTTTAAGATGTAGCTTGAGTTGGATTTTACACCAGGCAAACCTGGGCAAATGCCCCCCTGGTCACAGCTCCCACCTGCTCCTCCGATCTGAGCTGTGCATCCAGGAAGACACCCAAGTAGCACACCCTATCCACAGGGGGTAACACCTCTCCCCCTATGGCTAATGATGGAACATCCTGGATCATCCGAGATGCCGGTACACACAGCCACTCGGTCTTGGCTGGGTTGAGCCGGAGCCTATTCCTTCCCATTCAGATCCGTACTGCCTCCAGTCAATGGGACATCATATCGAGGGCATCACTGAGTTGGTTTGGGGTGGAGATATAAAGGTGGGTATCATCAGCATACTGATGATACCTCATCCCAAAACCACAGATGATCTCACCCAGCAGCTTCATATAGATGTTGAACAGGAGGGAAGAGAGGACTGACCCCTGGGGAATCCCACAAGTGAGGGGCCTCAGGGTCAACCTCTGCCTTCCTGCCAACACCGACTGTGAGTGACCCGAGAGGTAGGAGGAGAACCATTGCAAAACGGTGCCTCCCACCCCCAGCCCCCCGAGGTGCTGCAATAAGATACCATGCTCGATGGTACCAAAAGCCACTGAGAGGTCTAATAGGACTAGAACTGATGAATGCCTCCATCCCGAGCCCTCCAGAGATCATCCACCAGCGTGACCAATGCCATCTTCGTACTGTACCTGGGCCTGAGGCCCGATTGATACTGATCTAGGTAGTCAGCTTCCTCCAGGAACCCCAGAAGCTGATGAGCCACCACGCTCTCAACAACCTTCACCACAAAGCAAAGGTTGGAGACAGGACGAAAGTTATTCAAAATGGCTGGGTCCAAGGCAGGCTTCTTAAGGAGGGCCCTCACCACCGCCTCCTTCAGGGGCCTCATTCAATGAAGCATTGACCACTGCCTGGAGCCAGCCATGTGTAACCTCCCAGGCAGCATAAACCAGCCAGGAGGGACACGGGTCCAATAAACACGTGGTAGAACTCAGCCCCCGCATGACCCTGTCCACTTCATCTGGAGTCACAGGCTCAAACTCATCCCAGATAGTATCTACATGACCCGTCATTACTCCTTCATCAGACTCTAGCCAGTCAGAGTCCAGACCGTCCCAGATCTGAGTGATCTTGTCCAGCAGATGTTGACTAAACTCCTTGGCCTGCCCCTGCAAAGGGTCCTCCCTCACCCCCTGGTTAAAGAGGGAATGGGTGACCCTAAACAGGGCGGCTGGGCGATTATCTGCTATGAGGCTTTATACCTAAATTGCTAAATTTCTTCTTGTGTGTCTCTTTCTCTTAATTTGAGGAAAGGTATGAATTATGTAAAAAAGAATTTCCCTAAGAGCAGCATATTAAAACTTTGACTTATGTTCCTTTGACAGGGTAAAAGGACTTTAACAGAAGTGTCAATTAGTTTATGATTTTTAAAGGCTAAGAAATCTGCATGTATTCCTGCTATTACCTTCATGAAGGTTGAATTGGAAAAGACAGGTCATCTGTGTAAAAGCAGCTTTGTCTCAATTCACCAACAAGAGAGGGTTTGCTCAGAGTCTTCTATTCCTTCTTGTAGTCATCTGAAGAACTTCAATTTTGCCTTGGAAATGCAAAAAAGAGGGAAGAGAAATATCTTACAAATGTTTGGAGCAGAATGCTATACTTATTTATCATAGTGAGATTCACAGTTTCTCCCCTTTTGTTTTGCTTTAAAAAGACATGTTTTGCTTTAAAAAGACATCTGTAGCTTCCTGGAAGATAAATATTTTCCTTTTTTTGTACTCAAAAAGAGCTAGGCAATTCTTTGAATCTTTTTAGGCCTTCTAGATGTCGTGCTCTCTCTCCCTCCCCTCCCTCCCTTCCCGTCCCCTCCCCTCTCTCACACACACATCCTTATGGTTTCTGCTAATATTCATTGTATTTCTTGGAGTGTCCATAGAAACAGTTTCCATAGACACTCCAGAAAAAAAGAGAAGTAGAAAAAAACCAGTGAGTTAAGACTACTACAAACATTGGAAGCCCTTTTCTAACATGCAGAGCAACTCTGTAGGCGTGGGGGAGAAATCTTGCCCATTTCACAATTTACATTTTTCTATAAAATATATCTTCCCTCCAAAGAAAGCTTCTCCTATATTTAAGAAAGTAGCCTTTGAAAGTGTGAACATTCTAAAGGTGTCACACATTAACTGTAGGTTCATATTGAAAAACAGAAATGTCTTCCTCTAATTAATTTTCTTCCCAGACATTTGCAAGTTAGTGATGAGGAAGTTCCCACTTCTTTCACAAACCTAATTACTTTCTGGAACATGGAGGTTATTGTTGTGTTGTCAACTTTGTAATATCTTCCTGACCAATGACCATACTTACCAAGGAGCTTCAGAAGATACTGTGGAAGTTCTCAACTAATGTCTGTTGGCTGTAAAACCTCTGGGTGAATTGAAACAAGTTGAAATTGAATCCCAGAATGAAAGGGAAAATGTTTTTCCAATGGTAGATTGATGGGCAGTCTGTCTCCAAAGGAGTGTGTTCACAATTTGGTAATGCCACCTTCACAGCTTCACCTAAATTAACATGTGGAAAGTGTGATGCCTTTGCCCAGCTGAAGCTGCAATGTGAGCTTGTCATAATATTCTCCAGTTTGAAGACTATCTGAATATTGTAACTGATTCAGAATGAAACTGTCTGCACACTGACTAATACGAACCTGCTTGGCAGTATGGCATTTACATTGCAAGTACTGGACTGGCTTCCAGTAGTGTTATGAGTAAATTCAAGGTTCTAACATTAATCTACAAAGCCCTAAAGGGAATGGACCTAGTACATGTGTATGACTATCTCTTCCAAGTAGACTCATGAGAAGATTTTTTCCAGAAATGAAGGATTGGTAGTATGGAACCTGTACTTTAGTTGCTGTCCTCACCTTCTGAAATAAGCTTCTGTCTGAGCTTAGGTTAGTCTCTACTTTAGGCACTTTCTAAAAAATCTGTTAAATATAGCTTGTGAAATAAAAGTAATGAGAAGAAGGATAATTTTTTAATTATCTCTTCCAGTATGGTCTATAAAGGTGAATAGAATGGAATAGAATAGAATAGAATAGAATAGAATAGAATAGAATTATTTATTGGCCAAGTGTGATTGGACATACAAGGAATTTGTCTTGGTGTATGTGCTCTCAGTGTACATAAAAGAAAAGATACATTTGTCAAGAGTCAAGATTCATAAGGTACAACACTTAAGAATAGTCATAGAGTACAATAAGCAGTCAAATCATACTAGGAAACAGTCAAAAAATTGTTAGGATACAAGCAACAAAGTTACAGACGTACAATCATAAGTGGGAGGAGATAGGTGAAAGGAAAGAAAGATTAATAGTAATAGCAATGCAGACTTTGTAAACAGTTTGACAATGTTGAGGGAATTATTTGTTTAGCAGAGTGATGGCATTAGGGAAAAAATGTTCTTGTGTCTAGTTATTCTGGTGTTGATCTATAATGTCATTTTGAGGGTAGGAGTTGAAACAGTTTATTTATTTATTTATTTATTTATTTATTTATTTATTTATTTAATTTGATTAGTCAATTGCTTACAAGATAATAGGTATAAGTATAAACATAGTTATAAATACATGGATACAAATAAGAAAATAAAAGAAACAATAGGACAGGGACGGTGGGCACTTTGGTGCGCTTATGCATGCCCCCTACAGACCACTTAGGAAAGGGGTGAGGTCAATAGTAGACTGTTTAAAGTTAAAGTTTTTGGGGTTTGGGGAAGAAACCACAGAGTCAGGTAGAGTATTCCAGACATTGACCACTCTGTTGCTGAAGTCGTATTTCCTGCAATCAAGTTTGGTGCTGTAAACTATGAGTTTGTATCTATTGTGTGCTCTTGTATTGTTATAGTGGAAGCTGAAGTATTCATTGACAGGTAGGACATTGCAATGTATGATTTTATATACTATACTTATATCAGACTGAAGATGGCATAGTTCTAGGTTTTCTAGGTCTAGAACCTCAAGTCTGCTGGCATAAGGTATTCTGCAATGAGTAGAGGAGTGGAGAACTCTTCTTGTGAAATATTTCTGGACTTTCTCTACTGTGTTAATATCAGATACGTAATGTGGGTTCCAGACTGGTGAGCTATATTCAAGTATTGGTCTAGCAAATGTTTTGTATGCTGTAGTTAGTAGTGTGATATTACCGGAGAAAAAGCTATGTAGGATTAGGTTAATAACTCTTAATGCCTTTTTGGCAATGTAGTTACAGTGGTCTCTAGCACTTAGGTCATTTGAGATGAATACTCCAAGGTCCTTGAAGAGTTTGGATCATCAACGAGGTCTTGACTATTCAGCTTATAATTTATTTTCTGATTTTTTTTGCCAATATGTAAGACAGAGCATTTATTAGTTGAGATTTGAAGTTGCCATTTGTTTGACCATTCTGATACATAGTCAAGGTCTTTTTGAAGGGTAGCAGAATTATCTGTGGTGTTGAATAGCTTTACATCATCAGCAAAGAGAACACAATTGCTCTTAATATCATCACAGAGGTCATTTATGTAGAGTATGAAGAGAGTTGGTCCTAGAACACTGCCTTGGGGGACACCATTGTTGACAGGTACAGAATTTGATAGGACGTTTCCAATTTTGACTATTTGTTGTCTGTTTGACAGGTATTCTTCTATCCAGTTATGCAGGTATCCAGAGATACCATAAGATTTTAGTTTTGATAGTAGTTTGTCGTGTACCACTGAATCAAAGGCTTTATAGAAGTCTATGTAGATTGTGTCTACTGTTTGAGCGAGTTGTGTCCAAGATGTGTCCAGGAGTTTATGTCCAGGATGTGAGGGGTCTGTAAATATTTTCACAGCCCTCTTTTTGACTTGTGCAGTATACAGGTCCTCGACTGAAGGCAGGTTGGTAGCAATTGTTTTTTCTGCACACTAATTACTCTCTGAAGTCTGTGCCTGTCTTGTTGGGTTGCAGAACCAAACCAGACAGGTTTAGCTGCAGATGTCCTCAACCTCTAGGCTTCAGACTATTACCTGGCTATGGCCCATTGGGATCTGGGCTGCTGAAGTGGTAAGTGGATGCTCAAAGCTTCATTTGCACATGTGAGGGATTTAGGTTGTGCATGCATCCTCCACCACTTCTGAAACTGCCAAAGCTGCCACAGCCAGACCACAGAACCAAAAAGGTTGGGGACCCTTGCTTTAGGGCTTTAAAGGTCAAACACAAGATATTGAATTATCCTTGGATTATTTGTGGCATGTAAATAGGAGAAATAACAATATACATAAATAATGAACTTGACTATAGCAAGTTTAAAATTTTGGTACAGCTATGAGGTTAAAAGGATAATTTGGGACCAATCAAGTCACTTAGGATTTTCTGCGGAGCAGGTACATTACTGACTGCCTCAAAGAGTGAAGATGAAATAAGGGGTATCAAACTTTGTATGAGCTGAAGGCAATATAAGGAAGATTTGACTATAAATTGGCTTTTTAAGAACAAGATGGAAATGACTGAAATTATTGCTCACACTAGTATTTTCTTGGGGAAATGGTGCTGAGGCAGAAATGCTTCAGTTGACAAAGTAACAATGGCAAAGACATGATGTTTTTGGTCTATTTACAATTGCCACCAGATATGGAGCATTCATCCAATTCTCATGTTAATCAATCTCCAGAAAGACTAACAAAGTATTGTACTTTAATGTCATACGCAGTAAATGGCAATTCAGCAGAATCATTGATGAGGGAATAGATTGAGGTTGTAGCATTGCAGGTGTTTTCCAGCAGAACAAATAGACTAATACACAGCTGCAGCCATGAATATATCCAGAGAATTTGTAGCATTTTTACATACATATTAGCTGGGAATAAGAATAGCAGATAGCAAGAGGTTCAAATCCCACCACTTCATCTGTTTAAGGTTCAGAGAAATAACTAAAGGGAAATAAAATGGAGCAGAGACAAATGGTATGCCTTGTTTATTACTATTATTGTTATTATTATTATTATTATTATTATTGTTGTTGTTGTTGTTGTTGTTATTTAGGCACTGAGATGGAGATGACTTTTGCCAAATGTTCTCCTGAAGGAAATAAAGGTTTAAATCTTTCATATGTGAAGAGATATCCACAGCAAATCAAAGTAGAACAAACAGTGTGCTAAAACTTTACTTAGCTCTAGACTTTTACCACATTTATTTGTCATGAAAGAAATAAATGTAAACTTATTTCTGACATGAAATGACACCTTCAGTGGCAATAAGACAGCTTTTTTTTCCTTTTTATTTATTTTCAAAGTTGCTATATGAAACACAAATAGGAACAGCAGGTTATCTTTGTTGGCAAATTAGTTACTGTTTTATATCCTTAGTAGCCTGAGTGTAGAATCATAACAATATATTATGGAAAGAAAATTGCCCCTTGATGGAAAAAAAAATGAGTGGCAAAAAATACCATTCTTCATTATTACCGTTCTTCTCAGGTATTTTCAGAATTTTTCCCAACAAAACTTGGCAGCTTTTAATAAAATGTATAGAAGCATGCATTTGCATGTGTCTGTATAATGTATAATATATGCATTATACGTAATATATACATTATACATTATATATGTAGTGTGCATACAGGTACTTCTCAAGTTGTGACTGTAATGGAGCCTACCCATCATAGTCCTAAGTCATGATAGTCATAAATTGGATCACTCATTTACCAACCTGATTTTATGACTTTTTTGTGATGATCATTAAGCAAACAAAAAGCTTTGTGAACATGGTGGTCATTAAACAAATCTAGCAATTGTTAAGCGAACAAATGCTAGAAGCAGGTTTTGCCTGAAAAATGCTGAGTAAATGTTGATTTTCTGCAAAAAATGTAAAATGTGATTATGTGACTGTGGGGCACTTGAAAGAGTTGCAAATGGTTATCGTAGTGTGCTCACATGACTGGAGGTTATTGGAACTTAAAATCTGGGTCCTAAATAGCTTATAAATGTCGTAACTTTGAATCATCACTAAGCAATCTATTGTAAATTGAGGACTACCCATATACTGTATTTATGGACAATTCTTAGAAGTAATTTATGCTGTGAAGAGAAATATATAAGGAATTGTTCAAACAAATTGTGTGTGTGTGTGTGTGTGTGTGTGTGTTAAGAGTTTGTATTAGGTGTTACTTGGCTTGATTGTGTAGATAAACTTTCAACACCTTGATTTATCTCCAGTAATACTTCATAATTCTTGCAGAGATATTCAAAGAGATTCTTGGAGGCAAAATACCATGTGATATACCTTATAATAACCCCTGTATTCCTTAAATTGAGGCATAGTTTCTGTCAAAACTGGAACTTTCAGTCAGAAAAATTAAACTTTTAATCAATCATAAAATAAGAAGGCACCCCTGCCCCATCGCCATATTCTGCTTTATGCATATAAAAAGGCATTCTTGTACAATTTCAAGGCTTTTTACTGCTTTACATGACAAGCTTTATGACATTCTACCACCTTAGGTAACATAAATACAAAGTATGGGTAATAAAACAGACCGACAGTGAAGAAAAATAGCTGGATGGCACTAAAGATAAGAAATATCATTTAGTGAGGCAAAAGGAGAAGCTTGTGTTTGCATTAATATTTAAAATGCCATAACATGATATAATGGTCTTTTACATGAATTTCTTGTACTGTGTAAATCTGTAACTCATAAAATAGCAACCAAGCTGCTCTTTCTAGCCCCATGTTTAGCAGTATATAATAAATTAAATAAAAATGGCAACATTTTGGGTAAATGTCTTCTCATAACTGTTTATCTCTGCCTACAAGAACAATATAGGCAACACATTTTTATAAGATTGAAACATATCTGAGGTTCTACTTTGACAGAGTGAGGAATGCAGAAAGCTTTGCATTCCGTTTTTGAGAGAATGATTGGACAAAACTTCCAAACTGATATGGCTGTCTGGAATGTTACTAACCTTATCATAATTTGAATAAATTAGAATTTAAATTGTAAAGTTTTAAGATTAACAATTGTGTGATCCAGAGGAGGTATTCAGCAGGTTCTGACCAGTTCTGGGGAACTGGTAGTGGAAATTTTGAATAATTCGGAGAACTGGCAAATACCACCTCCGACTAGAGATTTTACAGTATCCTTCTCCTGCCATGCCCACCAAGCCATGCCCACAGAACCGGTAGTAAAAAAACCTGAATCCCACCACTGGTATGATCAAACAAAGTATGTGTTATCAAGATGTAGTATGTTATAACATGCCCCTCTAATTAGTTACGATCACTGATGGATTGATTATCTTAGTCAGTACTAAAAAAATGTCTTCAAATACAAGTTGAATGTATGCGTATAGATACCACATGATGATGGCTGCCTGTTTATTTAATCTGGCAGGTCTTTGTATAGGGTGAGCTCGGATTGTTGGTGTGCTCTACAAAGAGCTGGAGCTATGGCTGTTTATTTCTACTCTTTCCAAGTGATGTGGATGACATTGGGAGGGGAAGAGGCTTCTGGCTCATTCTAAGGATGCTTTTATTTTCTCCCTCTTCCTTATTAGAAGACCTCCAAGATCCCTTCCAACTCTGTTATTATATATTTTGAATTAATATAAGAAATAAATAGTACAGATATCAAATCAAAATCTTCACTATGGTCCTTATACCAGAGAATCCTACAATAAAAAAATCTTTAAAGCTATAATTATCAATAAATGAAAAAGTAAAAATAAAATACTATGCAATTACATAAAATAAATGAATAAAGTAAACAATAATATAGATAAGAGTGGCAATTACTAAAATTTATAGTGATTTTCTGTCCCAGAGAGATGGCACAAATGGTACCACAAAATCAGGCAACTTGGAAAGATATGGTCCTTGTCAGTTTTGGAAGAATAGATAAGTCCTTTCTACTTACCAAGGTAGATCTTTAAACTGTGATACATATACACCTTCCATGTAAAGATAATAACAAAGGAGAATGGCCATAAACACTGATGAAAAGGAACATGTTTATAGCATTCCTAGAAAATTGTAGGGGGTGGTGCATTCAACCAAGCCATGGGAAAGACCCAATAAAATTTCAGAATTAGAATTAAGAGTGACAAGACAATGGCACATGCACAAGAAATCGATGATATCCATGAATTAGCTTTGTACAGTAGCTGTATCATAGCCAATGAAACCATTTTCATGTAAATACGAGTGGATAAGCAGCAAATCTAAACTATCATGAAATGAATATATTTTTGTGCATCAGTAGAAGCTTAGCGTATTAGAGATATTTTGTATCATTTCTTGTTCCATGTTTGGTTTTAAGCTATTAAATCTTTGATTAGCACTATTCCTCTTATTGAAAGAAAACTATAGATAGTGAATAATGTATTCCACCAACACTATAAATTGTTCGTGAATTTAAAATATGGATTCTAAAACCCCAATTTTGGACATGGCACAATTCCATGTATAATATTGTAATGCAAGGATGGTTTCCAATTAAAATTGAATTCTGTGTCAGATTTACTTTTTAAATACAAAGTTATTCTAGACATTGACGCATACTCCCACAATTTAGTTTAGCTATTCTTCCTAAGAAGAAATCAAAGAACTTTTACAATAAAAGGAATATAAAATTAATGAAGCCATTAACAAATACAATGGACAGCTCAGTATATTTTGAAAAGGTATATGGTTTTATAAAATTTAATAAATATATTTCAATGGGATGGCATTTTTCCAAAATTTGTTCCATTCTAGTGCACGTGTATGTTGTACCTTTGAGTCAGGGCTGGGGACTTCCCTGCAGTTTTCTTGGTAAGGGTTTTCAGAAGTGGTTTGCCATTACCTGCTTCCTAGGACTGAGAGAGAGTGACTGACCCAAGGTGACCCAGTTGGCTTTCTATCTAAGGCAGGACTAGAATTCATGGTCTCCCACTATTCAATTCAATCAGAATAGAAATGGAAGGGGTCTAGTCCAAGTGCCTACTCAAGCAGGAGACTCTACTCCATTTCAGAGAAGTGGCTGTTCAGTCTCTTCTTAAAAGCCTCCAGTGATGAAACACCCACAACTTCTGAAGGCAGCTGTTCCACTGGTTAACTGTTAGCAAGTTTCTCCTTAAGTCCAAGGAGGCTTCTCTCCTTGATTAGTTTCTATCCATTGTTTCTTGCCTGCCTTCTAGTGCTTTGGAAAATAAGTTAAACCTATCTCCTTTGTGATAGTCCCTCAAATATTAGAATATTGCTATCATGTCATCACTAGTCCTTTTCTCTAGACTAGCCATACCTAAATCCTGTAACCATTCTTTATATGTTTTAGACTCCAGGCTTTTAATCATCTTAGTTGCTCTTCTCTGCACTTTTTCCAAAGTCTCAGCATCTTTTTTGTAATGGGGTGACCAAATGGCTCACTACTCCAGAGCATTTTCCAATATTGTTTAGCTTTATATTACTACCACATAGGAAAGATGGATACAACCAGCTTATTATCCTGTCAAAAGTCATCCTTCTATCACCCCACTATCCAGTCAGAACTGATATAGCTTCTTAAATGAGAAATGAAATGTCTTCATCCTCAAGAAAAACATAATCCAGTTGCCTTTTGGAAAAGCACCTTTGAAACAACCATGACTTGGATGACGGAGAATTTCCACACACAACCACCTTATTACATTTATAACACCCACTATGCAGCTGCAGGTTAGCATTTCTGCACCATATCTCCCAAGGTTTTTTTTTTAATTCACATTTATATGCCGCCCTTCTTCGGAGACTCAGGGTGGCTTACAACTTTTTGGAGCACAACCCAATGCGCTCAGCAATAGCCTTCATTCCATTGTATATGCCTGCTTATTACTAGGGATTTTTGCCCCCCCCCAGCAGCATTTTTACAAAGTCAGCTTTATTGCCTCCAACAATCTTTTCCTCATATACCATTACACAATCAGAAGAAGAGCAAGTCTACTGAGGCATGAAGTAGCTCCTAATCCCAAAACATGTAAGGACTTTTTTATATAATTTTTTTTTATTTTTATATTAAAAAAAAAACATCTCTTTTGGTGAACAGTGTGGTTCCAGGTTTTTACATTTCAATACAAACATGACCATAGTTACATATTCATCTTTCTTATTCAACTTCATATCACATTATTACTTATTCTGTTTTCCTTTGAAAATTCTCAAATATTAAATTCAATACGCTTATTTTATCCAATTCCAACTCATCTTATTTCATTTTTCTTAAAATATTCTCATATCTTATTTTACAATATTATCTAAGACTCTTATTTCATTTCTATAGTCATTACACATATTGCTTTTATCTGCTACATTTGCAATTTTATCACATACTGTTATTCCATTCATTATTCAATAAATTTCATCCTTTTTCTAATAATTCAAAAAGTTGTCCCCTTTAGTTGCCAATTCGAGCTTGCCACCTATTTACCTTATACGTTCCTTCAATTTATTCCCTTTAATTCATAATTTACCATAGTATAGTCATTTTTAAATTATACATTCTACTTTACTAACAATATTCTCCTAACTACTACATATCATATATGCATATATATTTTAAGTCAAATTCTACTTGGTATTCTTTTTCTCAATTACCTTATAAATCATCTATATATTCCCAAAATATTAATCTATTTAATTAATTATAGAAACTGATATCATTAATTGCCTCTCTTAATTCCTCTATGGTAATCTCTCCATTCAACTTTTCACTTTCTTCTTCTGTTAAGACTGGGATATTTTCTTCCTCTAAATAATATTTTATTTTCTCATCCCTAATTTCTTCTTGCCTATAGAGTTCCCTAAAAAATTCCAGTGCTATTTCTTTTTTTCCCATGTCATTTTGTACTTTTCTCTCCTTATCTTGTAATTGCTGAATCCATCTTTTTTTCCCCTTTTTCTTTCCTTAATCTATAGGCAAGCCACCTTCCCAGCTTGTTAGCATTTTCAAAATAATTCTGTTTTGCCAATTTCAAAGCCCTTAAGTTTTTTTTTCCTGTTCTAGTATATTCAGTCTGTGCTTTGCTA
Organism: Naja naja; assembly: GCA_009733165.1. NCBI lineage: Eukaryota > Metazoa > Chordata > Lepidosauria > Squamata > Elapidae > Naja > Naja naja. The sequence goes on from CM019151.1 coordinate 165,755,011, forward strand.
GCCTATATTTACCTATGAGTTGATCATTCCATGGTGTTACTTGTGCCTGTATTTCCAAGGTTCTAATCTCCTTCTGTAGTTCATTGTTTTCTTTCTCTTTCTCTTTTTTTCCTTTTAGCATTATATGCTATTGTTAATCCTCTTAGATAGGCTTTCGTTGTATCCCACAAATTCTGTAAAGATGTATCTTCTTTTGTATCTATTTCAAAGAATATTTCCATTTCCTTTTTAACCCTTTCTAAATATTCCTTTTCTCTCAGAATTTGTGGGTACAACGTTCATCTCCTACATGGCATGGGTCTGGGGTATTTACGAGAACGACTCCTGCCAGCATCAAATACCAACTGCCCTGTACGAGTGCACAGATGGGGGCTCCTCGGGGTGCCATCCGTGACTCAATGTCATTTGGCGGCGACCCGGGAGAGGACCTATTCTGTGTCGGCTCCCACTCTATGGAATCAGCTTCTGCCGGAGCTCCGGCTGGCCCCCGATCTCTGCACCTTCTGCCACGACTTAAAGACCTGGTTATTTGTGCAGTCCGGGCTGTGCTGACCTCCTGGGGGGGGGTGTTTGATGGTGTTTTAACTTTGGGGTTTTAAATTTTGTATTTGACTTGTATCTCGTTTCATCTGTTTTTAGGTAATTATTTATTGTTATGTTTTAGCTGTGAGCCACCCTGAGTCCTTTTGGAGAGGGGGCAGCATACAAGTCAAATTAAATAAATAAATAAATAAATAAATAAATAAATAATAAATCTCTCTCTTCATTTTTGTTGGCCTTTCCATGTTATTATTATTGGGTTGTGATCTGCCCACACATTTGGTGCTATTTCTACTGATTCTATATCATTTACCAAAGTTTTGCTTGTCCAGGCCATGTCGATTCTTGACCATGATTTGAGGGGAATAGAATAAAAGGTTAACCTATTTTCTTTTGGGTTGTGTGCTCTCCAAATATCTGTTAAATTTTGCTCTTCTGCCATATTAAAGAATGTTTTTGGAAGGGTGTTCTTTTTCTTTTTCGTTTTATGGCTTCTTTTTGTATCTACAACTGTGTTATAGTCTCCTATCATACAAATATTTTCTTTACCGAATTCTAAAATTCTTTTCATGAATGTGGTTATGGTAATTTTCTTGTTGGTTGTTGGGTGCATACAGTACAATTAGTAATAATTTCCTTTGTTCCCAAGACACTTCTAACATTAATGTTTTACCTACTAAGTCTGCAAATAATATTTCTGCTTTTATTCCTTCTCTTACATAGATTGCAATCCCACTTTTTTTTTCTTCTGCTAGGGCAACGTAGAGTTTTCCTAATTTTTTATATTGTAAGTATTTTTCATCTTGATTTCTGATGTGTACCTCTTGTAGGCATACTATGTCCATTTTTTGTTTTACTAATTTCTTGAAGATTTGATTTCATTTTATTGAAGAATTGAGTCAGTTTATGTTTACAGATAGTATTTTCAAATTACTTTCCATTCCTCTTCTTTGCTGCTATTCGCTAGTTTCTATTGTTCCTTGCCTCTGTTTGTGCTCTTGTTCTTACTCTTCTTTCTTCCTGTGGTTCTCCTTCTTCTCTTCCTGTCTCTCCTTCTTGTCCTTTTTCTTTCCTTTCCAATTGTTGATCTTCTTGGCTAGTTGATTCTAGTTCTTCTCTACTACTGCCCATTTCTTTTGTGCCTCCCAGTTGTTGTGGAAGCCTTGCACTTTCTCTAAGGTATCTATCTTGATTTTTTTTTCCCTTGCCACAATACCAACATTCCCTCCGGTGTTATCCATCTGAATAGTATGTTGTTTCCATATCTAATAAAATCTATATCCTATTTAACAATAATCTTTAAAGAAAAAAAAATCAGTTCCAATCATGCCTACTTTTAAATCTATATTCTTATATAACACAACAAATTACCTTGCAGAATCTCCATCCCTTCTTCTACCCACTGTCTCTCATTGTCCTGACTATAAAGTTTCTTTTCATTCTTGTTTGTTTTCTGCCTCCCTTCATTTTTTGTTCCTTTCTCTTAATTCCCCTTTTTTCCTTTATTATTCCCTCCATTTCTTCCAATTATTTTTGTCCTTCTCCCTCTCACAATCTTTCCTCTGTAATTCCCTCTTCTGCTGTTTCCTTTTCCTTTGTTTAGCTTTCCAAACAATTCCCCCTTTAATTATCATATCAAACCTCAAATTTTTAACTTTTATTCTTTTTTACCCCTGTTTCAATGTTCGTTGTTCCACTTGTTCTTTAAAGCTGGTTTCCTCTCTGTTTACCCCCCCCCCCGGTTCTCTTTGTTCTTCAATCTGAATCACCATTTCTAATTTTTGTAGTATAATACTGTACATTTCCATGCTTTCTTTCATCATTTCCTTCATATCGTGCAGTTGCAGTCTCATTTCCGCATATAATTCTCCCATTTTATATGCTTCTCCTTCTCCGCCTTCTTTGTTATTTATATGCAATCCAAATGTCCAGTAGTTTATTTCAACCAGTATCTTTTATATTTAATTTCAACAATCAGTAATAAGTCCAATAGGTCTTTCTTTCCAGGTTCCTTCTGTTAATGTCTTTTCCAACTTTTTCCCAAAGTCACCAAATAATCCAAGGCAATTTCTTCACATATTTTTTCCCTTGTAGTATTCTAGTATTTCACTTTTCAGAGTTTTTATTTTATTATAGTGGAGTTCCTCTTATTTGCTTTTAAATTCCAATTTTAGAAAGACCAAGCACTTTTCAAAGAGTCACTGAAATTTTTCCTGTACCATTAGGTGGTGGTCTCAATTCTGTTTTCACATTCCAGCCTTTCTTTTCCCTTTTCCCTTTTTAAACTTTTATTAATTTTGTTAATTCCAGTTATTAGCTATTATTCTTTTTAATATGTTCAATTCCAGCATTTACTTATGCCTAAAAGTCCAATAATTATCCAGTTTAAGCCTTTTGTAATCAGATATTTTCCTCTAAATTTTCCACCTCTAAATTAATTCATTTCAATGTTCAAAGCCAATTTCATGAGTTCAAATTTTCTTCTCACTCTCTCTGGTCTCCACTTTTACACACTTTTATCAAAAATAGTTCTTTATTTCTTAATTCTGGGGTATCTTAATGTCCATGTATATTGCCTGGTTCACGCACCACTCACAACTTCACCACCCCAGCACAATCTTGGACTGCCTCCCATCTTCATGGTGGCCATTTTAGACCACCACTGCAACTTGTCTTTGGAGGGGGGTTATCTTGTCAGGGAGAGGAAATGCAGCTCCCCTCAACCCTCCAAGCAATTTCCCCTTTCTTCACCAGCCCTCCAGGGTGGTTCTGGTTTCAATCAGGACTCTCCAACAAATGAGCATAGAGTGAAACTGCACACAATCGTGGATTCCACTCTAACACGACAGAAGAACAACCAGAAGTCCAACTTGTAAGGACTTTTGAAGGAGGAAAAGGTTGAAAGCCACTTTACAAACTTTGAGACTTTTATTTATTATAAGGATTAACTTAAAGATGTATTTATGTGGCTACTTCAATTTGCAAAGCCAGGAGGGTGGAGTTAATTCAGTGCAATAGTCAATTATTGGGAAAGTGTGTGCTACAATAAAGTATTTTGTACCTAATTTCTATGCTGACGTATGTCCAGTTATTGGAAAACAATTAATCCTTGTAAGACCTTATCTGAAATGGATCCAAGAGAGGAGTATGTGAGGCAAGCTAAAAAATGAATAAGAATTGAAGTATTAAAATGAGCAAAATATGATGGATAGAAAGGAAATATTTTCTTTCTTTCTTTTCCTAATATAATGATGGCCTGATTAAAAACTAGAATAGAGGTAGAAATAAGAATACACACTCTCATATAAAGTAATAGCTAGATGAAAAGATTAGATGTTGAAAGATGGTTGTCAGCATTCCAAGTAACAACCTCCGAAGAAAGAGACTCCGAGAATATCATCTTCCCAAAGATCCATTTTATTAAAGATGTCATATTGGCACATCTGGGGAAAACTGGAATGTGAGAGTTCTGGGTTTTCCCTAACCCCAAAAAAACCAAAATCCAACCCCTGCACCCAAACACCCATCACATTGTCCAATCCTCACTTCGTTCCAATTGGAGACTACCCCAAATCACTCCCCTCCAGGGTACCCTGTCCTTGACTTTCTGAGAAAGGAATGTTTTTGTGGCTAATTTTCCACCACTCCTTGAAATTCCCCCCTCCCAAATTCCCAGGCACTGAATGTGGCAGCCCAGAAGCCTCAAAGAAAAAAATGGCTTCCAAGCTGACAATGGTATTATTAAGTATGTTTAAATAATATGGTGATTGGCACTAGAATGGAGCATTGAAACATTGAATAATTAAATAATAAAGGACTATATCTTAATATAACGATCAATAGTAACACTAGGATTAGTAATGGTGACCTGACTAGAAACCAGAATAGAGGTAGAAATAAGAAATAGGGAGAGTATTGGCACACATATTTTTATATAATTGAATAAAAGCAATAACTAGAGGGAAAGATTAGCAGTTGAAAGATGGCATTGCTATGTAAGCTCAAATAATATGTGATTGGCATTAAAATGGAACATTGAAATGTTGAATAAATACTTTAAAACAAACATGTATATTAATAATAGGATTTCATAAGTTTGATTAATGTAACAAATATTATTAATATTGTTATTGCCACTTGTCCCAAAATGAATGATACCCAGATGCCACACTGTTCATGTATTGATGTTGATATATATTTTAAAAATAAAAATCCCAAAAAATGGAAATGCTTATTTGGATTACGATTGGTTTTCCTTTTCCTGATCATTGTCTTGCTAGCAGTTCTTCTTCCTGTTCCTCAAGGTTATTTTCTCTGCCCATTACAGCTGTCTGAGAGCAGACAGAACATTGCAGTCATTGTTGTGGTTAGCCGGCAGCAGGTGCGGATGGTGGAGGAGAGCAAGGAATCAGATGAGAGGCCAGAACCATTAGGGAGTGGATTGCTGCCTTCTTGGCAGCAGTGATGAGGAGGTTCCCGAGGAGTCTGTGCCAAGTGTGTGTGTGTGCAGGATTGATCGTAGGAGAGAGCAGTTACAGCAGCACAGGTGCCTCGGAAGTAAGGCTGCAAGGTAATGGCCCCTCCCTCAAGAGGATAAAAGCCAGGTTTGAAGAAGTGTTCTTTGCAAAAGGCAAAGACGCTCTGAAGCTCAGCCTTGTGGACATCATAGTTAGTATTTGAAAAAACTTGTAAACTAGTTCTTATTTCTGGGTTTTTGGCAGCCTTAACAAAGAACTTGGCAAGGCTCTTTTGTGTCGGAGCTAATTAGTTGGAAGCAGCCTTTTATCTGTGAAGAAACAGAATTTGTGGATTAAACTTTAAATGGTGGGGACTGCTGCCTTTGTCCTGTGTTTGCTCTCTTGGAACCAGGTTGGGTCAGAACAGTCATGTAGTGGAAGTCAGAAAGTGTGTTACTCACACAGAATTATGGAGTTTCAAGTGTGGCCATATTGCAGCTGCAATCCCAAAGTAGGACAGGGGTGCAGATGGGGGTTACCTATTGTCATCCAGGTTACTGCATTGCTAATAGCTATATGTGAGATTGTAGTACAATCTTATGCAAGGTTTATGCAGAAAAAAAAGTCATATCTGTGGATTTAGTATGAGTAGAATTGTACTGTTTGTCCCATAACAAATTGGTCAACATTTTGCAAAGGAGAAGCATTCACACATCTGCAGTATAATTAAATTAAATAGTAATTAAATAACATTTTGAAATATTTTCTAAAAAACAACTCTATCTTCCACCAGCTATAATTATGCCAGGCCAAAAAAGCATAAGTAATATAATTACAACTAAGACATAATTTCTCTTTGCCCTGAAAATGTGAAAACATAGCTATACACATGCTTATTTTATAAAATTATATTATGCAAATAATTATATTACAAGTAGCAGCTTCCAGCTTTCTGATATACTTCAGCTCTAATATTAAAATAAACTTGTGGCAAGTGGGGAAGCAAATAAATTTAATAAATAAATAAATAAAAATAAACAAACCAGTGCTTTTTGACATAGGACAGCATAGCCAGCTAAAATGTATGTATGTATGTATGTATGTATGTATGTATGTATGTATGTATGTATGCTGCAGTTGACCTCAACTGACATTGAGGTCAACTGCAGAATTGCCAAGGCAAGCTCTGTATATGGCAGACTACTAACCAATATGTGGGACCGCTGTGGTATAAGCCTTGCTACAAAGCTCAAAGTCTACCGAGCAATAGTGCTAACTACCCTGCTGTATGCAAGTGAAACTTGGACTGTATAGAGGAGGGATGCTAGGCAACTGAACCACTTCCACACAACCTACCTCCACAGACTTCTGAGGTTCTGGTGGCAGGACAAGATGCCAGACACAGAAGGCCTCTCCAGAGCAGGCCTGCCATCAGTCCACACCCTGCTAATTAAAGCACAGACACGCTGGGCAGGCCATGTTGCAAGGATGCCAGACCATCGCATCCCTAAACAGCTCCTCTATGGTGAGCTGTTTCAAGGAAAGTGATCACAAGGGGGACAAAGGAAGCAATACAAAAACATGTTGAAAGTGTCCTTCAAGTCCCTGGACATTGACACCACCTCCTGGGAAACCCTGGTACAAGATCGATCAACATGGTGCACGTTGATCCACCAAGGCTGCCAGACATTTGAAGACAAAAGAATTACTACAGCACAAAAGAAGTGAGCACTCTGCAAAGCCAGAGCTTCAAACGCTGCAACAATGGTGCCACACATGTCTGCTCAACATGTGGCAGAACATTCTGTGCCCGTATAAGCCTTCCCAGCTACCTGCAGACACACCATGGACAGCCCACCACCTGTTAGATGTCAAGGTCCTCTTGGAACATGATGGACGATCATCATCATCATCATCGTCATCATCATGTATATATGTATGTATTTATTTATTGAAAACCTGATCATAGTTGGGTGTTATAATAAGATATCTCCTCATTTTGAAAAGCCAATTCCAGTAAAGAGCATCATCATTAGCAAATATGTGTGTGTGTGTGTGTGTATGCATACATACAACAAAAAAGAACAATAACAAGAATTAAAAATAATGAAAAAATAGAAATGCATATAAAGATAATAGACTATATGAAATTTACAGTCTGTAATCCTATTCATTAATCCAATATTTGTACACAATAAATGTTCTAGTTTTATACCATGTATTTTCTTGGATATTTACACTTTGCATGAAATTGAAAATTTTTGTTATTATTAACAAATCCTTCCTTGCTTCCTCCCTCCCTTCCTTCTTTCCACTTTCCAAACCTGAAAAACAATCTAATGCTAAAAAATGTGCACAGTAAAATGCAGTAAACTTAACACCCTTTAGTGAACACTTTGAGTCATGTATTTTTTTAATGCATAGCCCAAAATGAATTATGAACTAATTTAATGTGCGGTTTGTTGCCACCAGCCACATATCCCAATAACGTCACTTGCCAGATGACCAGTAAGAATTTGATTTGGCTTATTGTTATGCTTAATCTGACAGATTTACTGAAATCTCTCCCCCCACCCTCCAAGAAAAAATCAATTGGTGAAAGCTTTTATAGCATAATGATGAGCATAATTTTTGGCTAATGTCTCTGTATTCACCTGCTGTTGTAACAGCTTGGGCTGGTAAATAAGGTGACACCTTTATCGGTAACTACAAATTATGGAGGTATATTGTGCCAAAGTGATCATGCAAATTTGGTCCTTCCAATTGTTTTGTTTCCTCACCTCAGACCTCCATATTGTAAAAATATGGCTCATTCTTCTCTCTTTTGATTACCATTCTAGGCATTTTCTGCTTTCCTGCATGCATATAGCAATTTAGCAGTTCAGAACAAATTGGGAAAAGGTTTGAATTAGCAGAGTGGTTTGGGAAAGCACATTTTGATTAAGGATGAATGGGCTTCCTTTTTTCACTCACACAGAAAAAGGCACTGCACATAATTAAGTAACAGCCAAGTGCTATTTCGGTCAGAAAATCTTCACCAGCCATTGTTCTCATCTCCTTTCCACCATAGCTGAGGGAGGAGATATGTCGTTGACATTTCCTAATTAGGTCAGCCTGCACACTCCTTTGATGACAGACTATTATTCTTCATTCTCATTCAACCTTATAAACTTGATTGTCTTGCCTCAAGTAAGGTTACTATTAATGTTAATTACTTTCTTTTTTTTCTTTTGGTTTAAGATTAGGATTGTACACAACACACAACACACACACACACACACACACGAGATATGCATTAATACACCTAACCACAGAATTGTAGTGTGGTTTGGTAAATGGAGGGTTGGGTTATAAAAAACAACCGGCCTGACAATATATTCAGACTGTTCTGTGCTCCAAAAACTTCTAAGTGAAACAATGGGAAACACACACACACACACACACACTGTGGTTCTGTGATGAAATGCATTAATATATGTCTCTTGTTAGTGATTTGTCTCTTGTGAGTGTTTTGTCTCTTGTGAGTATATGTTTCTTGTGAGTGTTTTGTGTATGCAAAGCATATGGGCAGAGGGTAACAAATAAATATTGGCAGTCCTGGTCTATAAACTTCTTTGGACATGTGTGTGTGTGTGTGTGTATGTGTGTGTGTGTATCTCCCTAGCTCAAATCCAACCTATTAACTACAATGTCATAATCCCTTGCTGTTCTTCTATTACTACTTGTAATAATACTATTAATCTATAAAGCAGCAGAAAAAGAATTTGTAAAAGGTCTGACCAAATAATACCAGCAAATCTGAAGAACAGTGGCCAACAGATCGTCATACAAGACCAAAGAAATGAGTTTTAACAATGTATATAGTCATACAATATCCTTAATTTCACATAGTAGCAAGTAATGTCCAACACAGATTAAACCATCCATCAAAAAATAGATGTCAGATATTTGATTTTTTTTTAAAAAAAGGTAAAGATAAATTGTCCTGGTGTTCACTGTTAATTGAAAAAGCTAAAGAAAACTAAAAAAGAAGTCAATAAGTATTAGAAAAAAATGGTACTACAATTCAATATAAAAAAGAATTAAGTTTAGAATTATCCATGAAGATGCTGTGTGGCAAATAGCTTCTTTCTTCTAGGAAGAACTATATATAGTAAAGCAACCTACAACCAAGAAATACAGCACAGACTATTATTTTTTAAAAAAAATCATTAATCATTTTTATTTTATTATATAAATACAAAGGAAAGAAGGAAAAATAGGAAAATAAGAGAAGGAAAAGGAGCAGGGCAATGGGGGCATGAGATACAAGTGGAAAGAAAAAAAGGAAAAAAGGGGGCCATTGACTTCCAACTCTTCTTAGCACAGTACAAGATAAACACACTCCAACCTCAACTTTTTGCTTGTACACATTAATATATAACTAGCCATTCCTATAACACCAAATCTTTCTAATCAACAAAATCTAGATTGGTTTCACTTTTTTTCTTCATAAGCACAGATTCCAGAAATGATATCCAAATAAGAACACATTTTCCTCTTTGAATAAAATAATCAGTTTAACCATTCCTGCCTTACCTTCCTTGCTATGGAAATAATGTATATTTTTATAGTAATCTTTGTGAACTGTCACCATTTTTATTTATTTAAAATTTATTGTATTCTTTCAAATTCTTTAAGTCCTTACTGACTATTACATAATTAACTAGCAACAAAGGATATCAGGATTCATCAGGATTAGACATCAGGACGTGTTTGTATTTAGAAGAATCAAAAATGTTCAGAAGATAGTTTCCCTGTAACACATTGCATGATTGAAAGTTTGACTGTGACTATCAGTAATACTGATGCTCCTGTATTTTAATGTTGGAGAAGATTTCTGAAACTGCCATGGACACTTAGATCACAGAATAAATCCATCTACGGTAGAGTTTTCATTTGAGGCATAAATGAACAGATTATATTATGACATTTTTGGACATATGTGAAGATCTATCTGGAAGTTAACTCATGGCAACTGGACTTATTTTGTTGTTGATCCGAGGTGTTTCATTGCCCATCCAAGCAGCCATGATTCAACTTCCAGACAATTCTACCTGATGACTGAGAAATTTCATTGCCGTATGAAATCTATTTCACTTAAGAATTCTATAACTCTGGGAAACATGGGAGGAAAGAGAAAAAGATGATAACCAACAGTAAAATAAATGAATTCAACCATTAGAAAAAGGTCACACTGGGGTAAGGTCATCCTCAAGGTGTTCTTTCTGAGTAACACTACCTTAATGGCAGAAATCAAACAATTTGTTTGCTATTATTACAATAATGAAAAATTCAAGGAGTTTTGTAAGACTTTTTTTTAGTTTGTCAGTTTGTGTGCTTCTTCTGAGAACAAATTAATTGCTGAGATATTTGTTCATGAGATGGCTGAGAATTATAGACTTCCTTGCTTTGGCTCATATTTGTAAGAAATAACAGGGATGAATGATGAAAAACTGGAAGGAGAAACTTTTCAGGACCTCCTGAGAATTTGATCAATTTATGACAGTGAAGCTTTAGAAATGTATAAACTTTGAAAGGAAGACAATATAAGAGATAACATTTTTATATTTTCAGAAATAATTTACACTGAATTGCAGGGCAATATTTTTATATTAGAACATTAGATTCGTGCATGAGCACCAGATAATTGCCAACATTATACACCGTAGTGTTACTGTGCTCTTGGAAATATCTTCAGTGCATATTTGACACTGATGTTGAATTGCTACAAAGCTTTAATAAAGTGATATATCAATTTTCTGTCATTAAAAATTATATTCAACCATGTAACAAATGTGTATTTATAAATGTATAATGCATTATAAACAAGTGTGTCTTCAAAGCACACTAACAAAGATTTAAAACTTTGTGATATTTAAAATTGCAAGGAAAATTAGTACAAAATTCTTGTCATGTATTAAAATCCAGTGATATCTCATCTTAATTGAAGCGAAGGTTTGCTGAAAACACAGAAGCACTCCATTTATTTAACATCCAGCAAATCTGCCATGAGATTGAAACTTTGAAATGTCAGTAGAATTTAATATCTAGAATCATGTCATAATTAGGGAAAAACGTGATAAACCTGGCAAAAATGGGACTATGTATCTACTATGGTGATAGTGAACATGAAATGGAAGTCATAAAAAAGTTTTGATTTCACCTTCCTGAGCAATGAGCATTTAATTATTTTCAGGCTGAAGATCACATGTGGCCTAGAAGGATTGTGCTGGAGAGTCTTTATGGAATAAAGTGGGCAGAGTCAAGCTATAAATTCAACTGTAATCAGTGTGATTCTGTGATTCACCTACTTTGTCTACAATTTGCCAGTTCAAACTCACCATGATAAAGGTTGACTCAGCCTTCCATCTTTCCGAGGTGGATAAAATGAGGACCCAGATTGTTGGGAGCAATATGCTGACTCTGTAAACCACTTAGAGAGGGTTGTAAAGCACTATAAAGTGCTATATAAGTCTAAGTGCTCTTGCTAGTGTTACTTTCCCAAGAATTATAAATGCATGATTCTGTGATTCACCTACTTTCTCAAGAATTAGGAATTTTGAAACACACAGTGAATACTTTATAAAAGGAATGCTTTGGATGGTATTAAATTAATGCTTTGTACCACGGTAGTTGAAAGGCGTTTCTAGGATGACCTCAGATAATAGTCCATGTACTCCTCACTCCTGCCTTAAGCCATTTGAACTTTCTACAACTAAAATAAATGTAAGTGGAACATCACTACTTACAGGTGAAACTCAAAAAATTAGAATAACGTGCAAAAGTTCATTTATTTCAGTAATACAACTTAAAAGGTGAAACTAATATATGATATAGACTCATTACATGCAAAGCAAGATAGTTCAAGCCATGATTTGCCATAATTGTAATGATTATGGCTTACAGCTCATGAAAACCCCAAATCCACAATCTCAGAAAATTAGAATATTGTCAAAAGGTGCAATATTCTAGGCTCAAAGTGTCCCACTCTAATCAGCAAATTAAGCCATAACACCTGCAAAGGGTTCCTGAGCCTTTAAATGGTCTCTCAGTCTGGTTCAGTAGGAATCATAATCATGGGAAAGACTGCTGACCTGACAGTTGTGCGGAAAACCATCACTGACACCCTCCATAAAGAGGGAAAGCCTCAAAAGGTAATTGCAAAAGAAGTTGGATGCTGTATCAAAGCACGTTAATAGAAAGTTATGTGGAAGGGAAAAGTGTGGAAGAAAAAGGTGCACAAACAGCAGGGTTGACCGCAGCCTGGAGAGGATTGTCAGCAAAAGGCCATTTAAAAGTGTTGGGGACTTTCACAAGGAGTGGACTGAGGCTGGAGTAACTGCATCAAGGGCCACCATGCACAGACGGATCCTGGACACGGGCTTCAAATGTCATGAGAAGCGTCTTACCTGGGCTAAAGAAAAACAGACCTGGTCTGTTGCTCAGTGGTCCAAAGTCCTCTTTTCTCATGAGAGCAACTTTTGCATCTCATTTGGAAACCAAGGACCCAGAGTCTGGAGGAAGAATGGAGAGGCACACACTGCAAGATGCTTGATGTCCAGTGTGAAGTTTCCACAGTCTGTGTTGATTTGGGGAACCATGTCATCTGCTGGTGTTGGTCCACTGTGTTTCATTAAGTCCAGGGTCAATGCAGCCATCTACCAGGAGATTTTGGAGCACTTCACGCTTCCTTCCACAGACGAGATTTATGGGGATGCTGACTTCATTTTCCAGCAGGACTTGGCATCTGCCCACACTGCCAAAAGCACCAAAACCTGGTTCAATGACTGTGGGACCACCGTGCTTGATTGGCCAGCAAACTTGCCTGACCTGAACCCCATAGAGAATCTATGGGGCATTGCCAAGAGAAAGATGAGAGACATGAGACTGAACAATGCAGAAGAGCTGAAGGCTGCTATTGAAACATTCTGGTCTTTCATAACATCTCAGCAGTGCCGCAGGCTGATAGCTTCCATGCCATGCCGCATTGAGGCAGTAATTGCTGCAAAAGGGGCCCAAACCAAGTACTGAGTACATATGCATGCTTATACTTTTCAGAGGTCCAATATTGTTCTATGTACAATCCTTGTTGTATTGATTGCATGTAATATTCTAATTTTCTGAGATCGTGGATTTGGGGTTTTCATGAGCTATAAGCCATAATCATCACAATTATGGAAAATCACAGCTTGAACTATCTTGTTTTGCATGTAATGAGTTTATCTCATACATTAGTTTCACCTTTTAAGTTGCATTACTGAAATAAATGAACTTTTGCATGATATTCTAATTTTTCGAATTTCACCTGTAAACTGCATTATTTAATTATCCATTTCCAAAATGGCTGTTCTGAAAATTATATGTACATTTCAATGGGGTTATTCATAATTTGTTATTCCATAGTGTTTCCTAGCAGCGACCTCTTAGTAACCAGGTTCTTTTATGCATATAAAACAATACATTCACTAGATGTAACAAAAATGTCTCAGAAGCTATGACTATAGGTGTATTGGTCACATAATCTCCTGGAAACACAAGCTGTACTTGGAAGTGATAAACTTGTCTGAGAAAGAACAGAAGTGGAGAAGACAAACTCTCATGAAATACATGGGAAAGAAAATAAAGACTAATAAATTGGCAAGAAAGAAAGTGGAACATTTGAGTTAGGGAAAAGAAGACAATAGTTAGCAAATTCAGCTGACCTAAGCATTTTGACCTGTGGAAGATCACAAGTTCCAGGTTGGACAGAACACAACCAATGTCATCCTGAATGATGGATAGATTACCAAAAATGCAGGAAAATTAAGCTGTGGGAGATCAAGTATACCTTGTGCAAATGAGAAAGAAGATCAAAACAAAGAAGTCAAGCAGACATGTAACATTATAGACTAAGCTTAATTAATGCCTCTGATGAACTCAGGGGGAATAGCTATAACTGTATACACATGGGTACATTCAAGAATAGCTACACTCACAAAACATAACTAAATCTGTACTATTGCAGGCTAGGAGCTAATTAATCACTGAATGGCAGAACCAATTAAGTAATAAAGTAATTTATTGCTCTATTGCATATCAAACTTTTTAAAAAGTCAAATGGGAGAATGCTGTGTTGTTACCTGCTTATGTTAAATGCTACTTACATGATTCTACTGAAAGATTTTTCCATCTTTGACTTGTTTCACAAATGCAGAAAAAATGTGAACTGGATCCTCATACATTTTTTGCATTCTCTGGATTTGTCTTACTAGACCTAATGGTCATATTGTCAGCCTTACATTTTTGTAAGGCTGACAATATGACCATTACATTTAACAAATATGGATCAGAAGCTGTTATCACTGAAAGAGAAAAGAGCTGCAAGGACAACATGCTTTTCTGGGGGGTCTACACAATGACTTAAAATAGACAGCTAAAACAGGGTGGGAGTGGATAGAAAGCTGTACTCGTCTTTTTAAGAATTATACCTGGTAACACTGCCGCTGTTTTGGTGAAAGATTAAATTTGATCTACAGTAGATCTTGGTAATTCAGAAGCAAACAGCCTGAGATCAGACTAGTTCAAGTTAATATAACAAGGAACAGGTGGCAATTGTTTCTCCTATACTAAACTCTGACACCCTGATCCCCTGCCTGCATCAGCCTTTATGCTGCATAGGCAGGAGGAAAACACAAATCAGTTCTTGATGACATTAATAGGTTTTATTTTTCTTGTAGTAAACAGGTATCAAAGATATAGGTGAATCCAACATGGTTGCAGTGGAAGGAGATCATTGGAGTGCTCTGCAATATGCATAGGACAATTTACCTGAAATCATAAGTGTATAAAATGTAGCACTGTATGGTGCTGAGTGCTGGCCAACTATGCAAATGCTGAGCATCCTTTACATACCATGGAGATGTACATACTCCATTGGTCATCAGGAGTTTCCTCTCTTGAAAACATCAGCAGTGACGGTCTGGCAGTAGATCAGCTTTGCATTAATAATAGAGAAAATGTGGGAAAAACACCTTCAATTGTATAACTACATTTTGTTGAAGCAGATTTTTTTTTTTAATTACATTTATATGCCGCCCTTCTCCAGAGACTCAGGGCGGCTTACAATTTTTGGGATACAACCCAGTGTGCTCAGCAATAGCCTTCATTCCATTGTATATGCCTGCTTATTACTAAGTGGCAGATGAAATACTTAGACTAAATATGAGTGATGTAAATAGATGCAGGATCCCAAGGGAGGAGCATGGGAGACTTGTCAAAAAGTCAATAAGAGTTGAAATGTTAAAAAGGACAAGAAATGTTGGTTAGATATAGAATACTTCATAATATGGTAATTCATTATGAGTTCATTAAGAGTTAGAAAATAGACATAGAAAGCATTTTGGGCACCTCTTGAATACTAATTCACCATAGAATCAATATGCCTAACTGATGCTGTGCTTATTTAATTAGAACACCAGATAGATATTCTGATCCTACAAGTGAACTAACCATTGCTACTTCCTTTCAATTGTCTGCTACTTATTACTATTAGCAATTTCAGACAACTTCACTTGTCTCCAATTACTTGTCCATGATTAGGCAAAGTGGGTGTGATCTGAATCATTCAGTGAAATTGTATCTTTTTATGGGGTAAAGAAGTGGGTCTTCTGTCATGGATTCTGCTTCTGGAATAGCATCCTCCTGGAAATTGGGAAACAGTATTATATATACTGAGACATAATAGAATACCTTATAATTACTACGCATACGTAAATGTTAGAAGTTGAAAGATTATTATTATGTATAAGCACTTATGGATGTTAAATAAAAAACCTACAAATAAAATTTTATATATCACATGGCATAGGGATTCTTAGGTCTGGAAAGACACTCTACGTACCACTCTAACATTGATGGCAAAATTCCTTTGCATGGAAGACCAAAGGAAGAATCTGACAGTGAGAACAACCAATCAGTGAAACAGCTTGCCTCCAGAATCTGTAGGTGCTCCATCACTGAAGGTTTCTAAGAGATTGGACAGCCATTTGTTCAGAAAGATATAAGGTCTCCTGGTATAAGGTTGACTAGAAGACTTCCAAACTCTCTTCCAACTCTGTTGTAGTGTTAGTGTTAAAGGTGGCAGGACACAATTAATATGGACATGAAAATCATCCAGTTATCTCTGGTTGCTGTGTTTGATCCATTCATTGATCTGAAAAGTAGATTTTCTACCTGTGGAAAATGTTAGGATGAAGAAGAATAAACATACATCAGAGAACTGCCTCCTTGAATCACTGTCTGCAAGGATCCTGTTTCTAGTATTGGCTGACACATAATTTTAAGAAAAGAAAACATTTTAATACCATTTGGATGAATTATTAGGAAGAGCTATATCATTTTCATTGGTATGTATTTTAAACCAATCATAAGAATGCTGAAGTCTAATAATAGCATGGGCTTAAAATACAAATATTGCTACGCTTATGTTATTCTTATCACCTTAAAGTCATCAATATGCTGCAGGAAGTTGGATAGGTTTTAAAGTTGATGTATTCTATCAAACGTTTATTGTCAATGCACAACATCTGTACAATGAAATTGAAAATGAAGAGGTTATAATTTCAATAAAAGGGCCAGTTTGATTAGTGGTTAAGGCACCAGGCTAGGAACCAGAAGACTCTGACTTCTAGTCCCACTTTGGCATAAAAGTCAAGGCTAAGTGACCTTAGGCCAGTCACTCTCTCTCATCCCAACTCAGATTACAGGGTTGCTGTGGGGTAAGTAGAAAAGGGAAGGAATAGTAGTAGGTGTTCACCACCTTTGAGTTATTTATAAAAATAATAAAAGCAGAATTAAAAATTCAAAATAAATAAATTTGGGTATCATGTGTGGGTTGACCTTAAACAAAAAGAATGTTCTGTTAACTGCAGAGATCAATTTCTCCTCTCCCTTCATAACTATAGAAAGCTTATAAAACTCTAACTTATAAAATATGAACCATGTTATATCTTATTTATGAATCCTGATAGTACCTCTGCAGCAGTCTTCTAATGTACTGCCTGAAAACCTCCAGATGAACAATTGATGTGACAAGAAATGACATGCTAACATCTTGAAAAGTTAAGCATTTGACAATGTTTTAACAGGAGCATTTTTTGTGTGTGTCAGATGCAATGGGTATTCCTTTTCCTCTTTCCTTCCACATTCTTAAAACTTACGTTGACACCACAGGTATGAACCACAGGTATGAACATTGTGGTGTACATGCTTGAGCTATGTAAGATTTGATGATCATCTCAAAACACAATTTTACTCTTATTTGAGTACATGTTTTCTTTCTTATTTCAATTTGTTTATATGTATCAAACCATATCTCTCAATAACAATAGCATGAGTCCCTGGCAATTGACACTAGAATTATACAATATCAATGCTCAGTCTGAAAGAAGTTCATGTCTTGTTACTGTATGCCTGTTAGATATTAAGATATCATAAATATGACCAGTTCCTTAGCAGTATTCCCTCTTCTTGAGATCAGACATTATTCATCCCTACTGGCCTTTTGCAAGGCATTAAAAACTTGGTATTTCAGCCCTGATAGTGAGGATGAGCCCATTGTCTGGTTGTGCTGGTTGTGTGGTCTTCAAAAATAATTGGCTGCCATTTTATGCAGTTTTAAAAAACACAATTATTTGTGTTTTTAAATATTGGTTGTGTTCTACTTTATTTTTTATTTGTTTTAATTGTTAGCTGCCAAGAGTCATTATCTGAGATAGATATCATATAAATATACTGAATAAATAAGCAAACACATAAATAATATCAATATAGCCTAGCTCATTCTCAGAAGCAATAATCAATTTTGTATCCCTCATTAATTCTCTCATTCTTTAACCATAAACCATGAAGTCAATTATGGTATATATTTATATTATTTCTTTGAGTTATGAATATATAAACCCAAAGTAAGCTAGTTATCTGAAACAAATAATGTTCATTTTAAATAATACATTAAATACTGGCTTTCTAGGAATATTTGCATATCTTATGAATTCTCTATTCACTCTATAGTTCAGGCTATATTCTGCTCCATACTGATCATCTCTCCTTGTTCTATCACACACGCTTCCTACCATTTCTGCTGCATTTAATTTTCTTTTATGTTTCTCCTGACATTCCCAATTCTCATTTCCAAGGTAGAATTGTGATCTTATACCCAGGCATTTCCTGCTTCTTTCAGCAAATGTTCATTTCTCTTAGACTAAACACAATGTATTACCCTACTACCAGTGTTTTCACCTCTGGAAATTTCCTATTCATTTTTTCACCATCAGTAAATTTTATACCAACTTATGCAAATTTATCTATCAGCTCCATTTTCCCTCTTTTTTGAATATAACTTGCAATCATTCATTCTTGTTTTCCTTGTAAAACACATCTATCTTGGTCTTTGGTACATTAATTTTTAGGGTTTTTTTTCTTTACAACCATGTTAATACACTTTCCTCCTGTCCTTCGGGAGCAGTTAGAGAAATTCATCCCTTTTCCTATATTCATAAGTTTTTCCCTTTCCTATAAATAGTTATAATTATAAGCATTACTTAATATGTTAATATAATCTTAAACCCTGAATCAAATCAAATCAAATCTTTATCATAGTCATATACCAGCAAAAGAAAGGTGGCTACAGTCAATTAAAAAAACATATAACATACATTTGAGTCTAAAAAAGAAAAAAAGATAGATTTGAAAATGATATATATTAAAACAACATATACATATAAAACAGATGTTTAAAACAGGACAGACACAGTCTTCAGAGGATAATTAGGACTGTAGAAAAACAATTACTATCAACCTGCTTTCAATCGAAGATCTGCATACTCATGAGTCAAAAAGAGGGCTGTGAAAATATTTACAGACCCTCACATCCCAAACATAAACTGTTTCAACTCCAACCCTCAAAACGACGCTATAGAGCACTGCACACCAGAACAATTAGACAAAAGGACAGTTTTTTTCCCAATGCCCTCACTCTGCTAAACAAATATTTCCCTCAACACTGTCCAACTATTTACAAAGTCTGCAAAGTCTGCAAAGTCTTACTATTAATCTTCTCATCACTCCTTATCACCATCCCTTCCCACTTGTGATTGTATGACTGTAACTTTGTCACTTGTATCTTATGATTTATATTGACTTATTCCTAATATGATTTGTTTGCTTATTGTACCCTATGATATTATTAAGTGCTGTACCTGATGATTCTTGACTCTTGATGAATGTATCTTTTCTTTTATGTACACTGAGAGCATTTGCACCAGGACCATTTCCTTGTGTGTCCAATGACACTTGGCCAATAAAGATTCTATTCTATTCTATTCTATTCTATTCTATTCTATTCTATTCAGAGTCTAAAAAGGATGGTAGAAGCATTAGATAGAGGTAGATGAGCATAAAGGTTAATTGTGGAAGACTATATCAATTAACAGAGCATTCTAGTATGGCGAACAAGATACTCATTAAGTCTAGTTTATGGTACAGGCCATCATCTGACAAATTTTAAAAGACTTACAGAACATTTGAAGAGTAGAATCTATATGTTAACACTGGAGCCATCTTTAAGAGTCTTAAGGCTTGCCACAGCAAGGCTGGATGGAGCTGTGGGAAAGGGAGGGAGGAGTAGAGATAGTCGGGGAAATACGTAGCCAAAATAACATTTTTTTCTGGGAATCAAGGACACTCTCACCAGCACTAGAAGGACATGGAGGGGAGTTACCCGGGATGGGGAGTGATTGGGGCATGTGTTGGTTGTGTGTAATGGGGGGAAGAACTTTGGACTTTGAATTGGGTGGGGAAAACCCAGGGAACTTCAGACTCGGGTTTTCACCAGTTGTGCCAATATGCCTAATAAATCTATACTTTGAGGAAGCCTCTGGCTTTGGAGTTTTGATTTCATTTGGGTTGTTACTTGGAACCCTGACACTATGTTTATTTCCAGGAGGATGTTATTCCAGAAGCAGAATCCATGACAGAAGATACAATTCTTTATCCCATAAAAAGATACAATTTCACTGAATAATTCAGAGCACACTCACTTTGCCTAAGCATGGACAAGTAATTGGAGACAAGTGAAGTTGTCTGAAATTGCTAATAATAATAAGTAGCAGACAATTGAAAAGAAGTAGCAATGGTTAGTTTACTTGTAGGATCAGAATATCTATCTGGTGTTCTAATTAAATAAGCACAGCATCAGTTAGGCATATTGATTCTATGGTGAATTAATATTCAAGAGGTGCCCAAAATGCAGATCTCTGGATTGTCCTAATTATGTGTTAGATATCCCTCTACCACAGATAGGCAAGAGCATTTACTTTCATGATGTATTATATTGATAAGACTTTTGAACAGCTTAAGGGGCTGGCTATTCAAATATTCTGTATATGTTTCAACCTTTACAGATCTCAGATATAAAATTAAAGATAACATAGAAAGGTTTGACTGATAAAAGAGAGCTGCATCCTACTTACACTATTTTGGTCATATTTTCATTGTTAG
Organism: Naja naja; assembly: GCA_009733165.1. Classification (NCBI taxonomy): domain Eukaryota; kingdom Metazoa; phylum Chordata; class Lepidosauria; order Squamata; family Elapidae; genus Naja; species Naja naja. Next base: position 165,775,587 of record CM019151.1, read on the forward strand.
AATTAGTTCACGGCAGAATGGTGGGAAAGGTTAGAAATTTGATGGGATAGTTAAATGATGTCCAGAATTATCAGAAAGGTACCAATAATTATCAATACCCAAAACAGCAACATTGGCATGATCACAGAAATATATGTATACAACCCTAAGAAGATATATATTGAGCTTTTAGAAAAAGAGATGCCTATAGATCAGGGGTTCCCAACCAGGGGTGCGAGACGATATACCAGGGGGTGCAAAAACTTGGGTTTAGAAGTTTCAAAATCATAGTATATATGTATAATTATATGCATATAATTGTTTATTTTTTTAGGGGTACAAGAATATATTTATTTATTTATTTATTTGATTTGTCAATCGCTTACAAGATAATAAGTATAAACATAATAATAATAAGATAAGCATAGTTATGAATACATGAAATGAATACATATAAGAAAAATAAAAGAAACAATAGGACAGGGATAGTAGGCACGTTGGGGAACTTATGCAGACCTCTTAGGAAAGGGGTGAGGTCAGACGCATTCTAAGGGTGCAGGGTACAGAAAAGTTTGGGAACCCCTGTAGTATAGATCAGTGGTGGCTAACCTTTTTGGGCTCCTATGCTGAAAATTGTGCACATGCTTGCACGTGTTCGTGTGCCAGCACCCAGAAGACAATGCACCCCCCCTGCATATGTGAACGCAATATCATTCCTCCACTCCCTGCCACCCCTTACCTGCACTGCATGCCTCCCAGCTGATTTTTGGCCTGTTTGAGGCCTCCCAGAGGCTTGATGGAAGCCTCTGCAGCCTTTGAAGGTCAAAAAATGGACCCATTTTGCCATTTCCGGTATTTCTGGGAATACAGGAAGTGACAAAACGGGCCTGTTTTTCAACCTCAAAGGTTGCAGAGGCTTCCCTCAAGCCTCTGGGAGGCTGAAAAAGGCTTCAAATGGGCCGAAAATCAGCTGGGAGGTGTGCTCATGTGCATTGCAGGTAAGCTTGGCTGAGGTTCGCGTGCCCACACAAATGGTTCTGCATGCCACCTGTGGCATGTGTGCCATAGGTTCACCATCATGGGTATAGAATTATTCAGAAATATGGCAAAAACCTTACAAATGGGAGTAAAGGAATTCTATTTTTTGTTGTCTATCTCACACCTATCTCAACTGGCATAACAACTTGAACTGTAAGATTGACCATCAATGTACCATTTTTCTTTTCTAGACTTATTCTGCTAAAATACAATTCATATAGAAAAAAAACATTGTGATCTGCCTTCTCAAAAGCTTAATGGCATCCAGTACTGGCTTGGGACATAAGGACTTTTTATATTCTCAATTATCCTCTCAGCACATGCTGGAAGTTGGAAAGAAGATGCACACACACACACACACACACACACACACACACTTTCTCCAAGTTGATATTCAGTAGGACATGCCTACAACGTCTGGTTATTTTGTAAACAAGCCTCTTACAAATCATGCATTTGTACACTGTGCATTTCTTTTAGATTTCAGAATGACACATCAAGTTTCCATATGTATCAGCTAATCTAAGGATCATACACTGCAGTCTGAAACAAAAATATTGGTTCAATGTTACCCAAATTATCATTTCAGCTGCTTGGCATTTCATCCATTGACCCAGCAAGTAATGGGATCAATGTTGGTTAATGTTGTGCATTGGGACTTGGCATTCTAGGATTTGGATGACTCCAGGTGTTAATAGTAAGCTTCAAGGGGGTTTTCCCCCATTGTCAGAGACTGTAACATTTCAAGAAAAAATATGTAGGTCTACATTGCTATGGATTTTGTGATGTACTTCAGCTACATGTTATGACAGTGAACTGTGAAGCTTTTCATATTCCAAAGAAGAATTGCTTAAAATATATGTTCAGCCAGTTATAGGAATATGTAAAATGAAAGTTGTTTAAGTAGATTACCAAACTGTTTACTTGCATGTCCCACTTACTTTACATCAACTGTCAAGTTGATGGAAATCTATTTTACGCGCTAAGTCAAATTGTAGTTTAAGAAAACACATTTCATGCAAGAGAATAACTTATTGGTGAATACTACAAAAAAGATTTTTCTCTTAGTAGAACCAGTCAAGAAGAATGGAGTAGATTGTTATTAACAAACTTTGATGAATAATGATTTATAACCATTGCCTACAATGGATTCAGAACAGGGATTAATAATCAGGATTGGCAAATCCAAATAAGAAAGCATCTGGAATGTCGCTCCCCCACAATGCAGGCCAATTCATACTCTTTAATTTGATTGATTGCTATAATAATAAATATTGTTCTGCTGTCACAACAAAATTCCTTCTCCAAATTGGTATTGAATAATGGATAATCCTAAGAATATTTGCTTAATCATAAACTCAAAATACGTTCACTGGAACTAAGTTCCAAGTATAGGATTTTTGCATGAAGAATACTAAAACAAAACTATATAAGTCTACTCAAAAGTAAATCTCTTTGAAAACTTCCTAATAAAAAGCATGAATGAGTCTAAATCTTAAATAATTATTTTAATTACTGTCCTTTAATCAACTAAGCATAGTTTCTCTTTAACCTGAGAGTTTGTAATATTTTAATGTAAACAGAAGTTGTTTTCTATTAAAAAGCCTGGACAGTAACTCTGTGTAATTGTGGATCAATTGTTACACAGAGTTACTGTCAATTGTTACCTCAATCTATCTCTTTTTTGGCAGATAAGTGCTGTTTTGGACAGGTATCAGTGGATTCCATTAATTAATTTAATTTTTAATTCCATTAATTAATTTAGTAATTTTTATCTAGAAACATTTATAGAGAACTTTAAAAATACCCAATGTTCTCTCCCCTTCTATCTTGATCTCATTCATTTCTCTTTCAAATGATTACTATTCCAAGATTCAGTGAAAGACGTATGTCAGTGTTATGACTATGTTGAACATGTCCTCTGATGAGGAGTATGGGGAGAAAATGAAGTTAAGGAAATGTAGGGACAATATTTTGTAGTGAATGATTTTAGTAGTGGTGAAGCTATTAAAATTGAAGTTTCTAATTGAGAAGATTCAGCTAATCCTGAGGTTGTTTTGTCTGCATCCACTGATAACCTCTCAGACTCCAAAGTCCAACCATCCAATCCTAAGCAGAGGAACGTGATAAAAGTTCAATAACAAGGATCGAAGCTTGATAGATCTGAGAAACTTTGTCAACAAAAAACAAACAGAAGAGCTAATCCTAAGGAATAAATTGCTACAGCTGTGATTTGACTGATTTATTGGCTTTACTCCATAAAAGCAGACACTGACAAACTTTTCCAGCTTCAGCTCATCCATGCTCACCTTTCTGTATCATGCTTAGAATTCTAGATTTCACTTCACTGTGTCTCTTGTCTTCTTTTAGTCCTAACCTGTGCCAAATGTTTAACCGTTGATCTCTTAAGATATTGGCAAAACAACTATCTTCTAAAAGTTCTGCCTTGGTTTGCATATTACCAGACTGTAGTAGGAATTTAAGTTTCATAGAATAACAGAGTTGGAAGGGACCTTGGAGGTCATCTAGTCCAACCCCCTGCTTGAGCAGGAGAGTCTATTCCAAATATTAGCCTCTACCTGGGATCAGACTCACAACCTCCTGATTGTGATGTGAGAGCTCCACTTCTAGGCATGGCTAGCAAGCACAAAAGAGGCTAGGGTTATCAGGGTTTTTTCTCAGAAGGTTTTTTGAATTTTTTTTGTTTGTACGAGATTTAGCTCTTGATATTGTGGTATCACTGGGGTGGGAAATGTTGAGATTTATGGTCCTTTTTCAGTTGGGGACTTTGGGATTCCACTCAATCTGTGTTCCTCAGTGGTTATCAAGTTGGTTTCTCCATTAATATTTCATTAATTTAATTTTATAATTGGACTTGTATGCCGCCCCCTCTCCGAAAGGACTCGGGGCAGCTCACAACTAAAAAATACAATCAATAAATACATTAAAAACAAATTAAACCTGACAAGCCCAAATAAAATCAGTTTAACCCCACCCCCAAGAGGTCAGTCTAGCCCGGCCTGTTCAAACAGCCAAGTTTTCAAATCATGGCGGAAAGAGCGGAGATCCAGGGCCAAACGGAGCCCCAGGGGCAGTTGATTCCACAAGGCAGCAGCCGCTACAGAGTAGGCTCTGGGGTACTGCCAGCCAACACTGTCTTGCGGATGGCACCCTGAGAAGTCCCAGTCTGTGCATCGGCATTCGATGTCAGCAGGTGATGCTCCCGCAAATACCCTGGACCCAAGCCATGAAGGACTTTGAATGTTAATACCAACACCTTGAATTTCACTCGGAGGGCAACAGGCAACCAATGCAGCTCACACAGGAGGGGCGTAACATGGGAGTACTGGGAAACTCCCATCACAACCCGCGTGGCCACATTCTGCACCAATTGAAACCTCCAAATGGAATGCAAGGGCAGTCCTAAATAGAGAGCATTGTAATAGTCAAGTCGGGACGTGACAAGTGCATGAGTGACCATGCAAAGGGCATCTCGGTCCAGGTACGGGCGTAGCTGGCGAACCAGCCGAACCTGGGCAAAGGCCCCCCTGGTCACAGCCCCCACCTGCTCCTCCAAACTGAGCCGTGAATCCAGGAAGACCCCCAGGTTTTGTGTGCTATCCACAGGGGGCAACACCTCTCCCCTATGACCAAAGGTGGAATCTGTTGACTGGTCTGAGATGTCTGTATGCACAGCCACTCCGTCTTAGCCGGATTGAGCTGTAGTTTGTTCCTGCCCATCCAGATCTGTACTACATCCAGACAATGGGATAGCACGAAGAGGGCATCACTGATTTGGTTTGGGGTGGAGATATACAACTGGGTATCATCAGTGTACTGATGATACCTCACCCCAAAACCACAGATGATCTCACCCAGTGGCTTCATATAAATGTTGAACAGGAGGGGCGAGGACTGACCCCTGAGGGACCCCACAAGTGAGAGCCCTCGGGGTCGACTTCTGCCCCCCTGTCAATACCAATTGCGAACTCCCTGAGAGGTAGGAGGAGAACCACTGCAAAACAACTCCACTCCCAGCCCCCCCGAGGCACTGCAATAGGTCAATGGTATCGAAAGAGAGATCTAATAGGACCAGGACAGAGGAAAATCCCCTGTCCCGAGCCCTCCAGAGATCATCCACCAGCGCGACCAATGCCGTCTCCATGTTATACCCAGGCCGGAAGCCTGATTGATATGGATCTAGATAGTCCGCTTCCTCCAGGAAAAGCAGAAACTGCTGAGCCACCACATTCTCAACAACCTTTGCCAAAAAACAAAGGTTGGAGACTGGACGAAAGTTGTTCAAAACAGCTGGGTCCAGAGCAGGTTTCTTCAGGAGGGGTCTCACCACCGCCTCTTTCAAGGCAGTGGGAAAATAACCCTCCCTCAGCGAAGCATTAACCACTGCCTGGAGCCAGCCGCATGTGACCTTCCTGGAGGCATATACCATCCAGGAAGGGCACGGGTCCAACAAACATGTGGTGGAACTCAGCCATCGCATAATCCTGTCCACTTCATCCTCAGAAACAGGATCAAACTCAGACCAGATGATATTGGCCAGACTCCTTGTACCCCCCTCAGACCAGTGCCAATTAGAGTTCAACCCCACCCGGATCCAAGCGATCTTATCCAACAGATATTGACCAAATTCCTCAGCCCTACCCCATAAAGGATCCACCCCCATCCCCCAATGTAAGAGGAAGCGAGTGACCCTGAACAGGGTGGCCGGGCAATCCTCTGCGGACGCTATGAGAGCGGAGAGGTAAGCCCTCTTCTCCGCTCCCACAGCTACCAGGTAAGTCCTAATGTAGGCTCTTAACTGGGCTCAGTTGGATTCAGAATGGGTCGACCTCCACCTGCTCTCTAAACCCCTCCTACACCGCTTCATCCCCCGGAGCCCCTCTGTGAACCAAGGAGCGCCGGGATCTGGGCAGTGAGGGGTGCAAGGGGACAACTTGGTCGAGAGCCTCAGCAGCAGCCTGTTGCCAGGCAGTCGCCAGCACCTCAGCCGAGCTGTGGATAAGAGAGGTGGGCAGAGACCCAGTTCTGCCTGGAACGTCTCAGGGTCCATCAGGTGTCTGGGGAGGAACCATCTCAGCGGTTCCTAATATCATAGCTCAATAACCATTTGCCAACATGGTGAAAGCAAATGTGATTCTCTTAAGTCCTGTCATTTACACAAAGCATTCATTGGATGTGACTTACTACTACTGACATTTAGAATAGAACTCACCGTCAAAGTAGTGTGAAAGCTAATATCTTATTCCATGTCTTTTTATTCTGATCTCTCATGTGTATGCAAGTATCCACAGGGAGCTGGCTGCCTATGAATAATCCATTAGCCTCTTATGGGCTACATTGCCTCATAGAGGTCAACACATGGGGAGTGATAGCTGGGCAGCTTCTCCTTTTCTAAGTCACAGTGTTATTCGCAGGTATAACATGACTGTCTAGAGCCCTGGTAACACAATAGTTAAGGTACAGTATTGAAGGCAAACTCTGCCTACAGCCTGCGATTTGATCCTGATGGGGCTCAAGTTGTCTCAGCCTTCCATCCTTTTGAGGTCAGTAAAATGAAGACCAAGATTGTTGGTAGCAAAATGCAAATAAAGCTTCTACTTTGTGAACTGCCCAGAGAGTGTGGTAAAGCATTTGTAGGAGATAACCAGGCTGAGCCTGAGGGAGAGGGAAAACACATAATCAGTCATAAATCCTTTCACACCCACAAAAGTCCAGCCCACTTGAATTCCTTATTTACTGTCAAATTGTTTTGACCTTTAGTAGCTCAGATTCTTGTAGAGAACTTAATCTTTATACCCATTTGAACTGTTTTAATCTCCTGATTCCCCTGATGCTTGACAGCATTATGGTGCAGTATATATGCCTAAATGTTATTGTTAATATCTGCAATGGGCAACCTCCCTCTATATATATGAGGATTCTTGCATGAGTTTGAACCCTACATTATCAGGATCCAGCTCACATGGAAGCCTTCACATTTATGAGAAGGCTGCCTGCTACAGGCAAATCACACTGTGCACAGGAAGACAGGCATTCTAGTTGTTTGAAGTAGGGAACAGCTGCTCAGCAGTCCTCGAGTTGGGATCTATGAACAGAAATGTTGTCTAAAGAAGATGGCTTTCATGGGCCAATCTGGTTATGAAATCATTTTGAACAGATAGTCAGGAAACTGTTCAACAAAGTTATTTTCCAGTAAAAAGTAAAAGCTTCTTCCCTTCTAAATATTAATCATCAGCTCCGCAAATTAGACATTTTTCCTATAGGGCTAGACTGAGAAATGTATCCACTAGAAACCTATTTTTTTCATCTTTGAAGTTTTAAATTATATTTGATATCTGCAAGCCATGTAGCTGACAAGGTTATTTAGAAATGTTAAAAGCAAATTAACAACATGCTTCTAAAATCTATGTGATTTTTTTCTTTTAGCAGGTTTAAAGCTCATGAAAAAAAGGATAGATACTCACAGCTTTTAGTAACTGAGCAAGAACCAGAAGCTCTTTGTTTAATATTGCCTTATTTCACCCCTTGGCAACATTGATTGTTATAGATTGGTTGGAATTCAATGGCTTCTTTAGGCTTTTTCCAAGTAGCTTTTGTATATTTCTGCAAATGGTGGAGTGGTATTTTCTGGAAAACAACTTTTGAAATATTTTCATGCTATACATGTGACCTGAAATGTCATTATTCAAAATAAAAAGTTTATAATCTCATGGACACAAGTAAGGTACAAGTTTAGATTTTTTGCAATTCAGTAGCTGATAGTGTTAAGTTTGCATGAAGAGTCAGATGCGAGGAGTTTCGGCAAAGAGTTTATTAGTGACTACAGCTCGAATGGACCCGTCCTGGCTTGGCTACGGCTGCTTCTTATAGCCTGCAGCCGTAGCTGCCAGCCAATGGGAGTGCAGGGTTTCTTCCCGCACTATTTAAACCAATACCATTTGACATTTTACAAGAACAGTTCAAATAAACCAATAACATTCAAACCTACATACATAACAGATAGGGTTCTGCCTCTTGCATTCTCTTGCATCCTTTTGAGCTAACCACCCTGCCCATGCCTTTTCCAGACAAGTTGTGTTATGTGAAGGAGTATGAAGGGGAACTCTCTTGCTGTTGGCCTCTCTGCATTATCTGGACATCAGTGAATATGAAACAGGGGTGAAGCTAGTATGTATGTTTCTGCTGTGTTTTTAAATCTTCATGCATTCAGGCAAACTCTTGAAGAGGGATTATGCTATTTCAATAGAATGTCCAGGTAAATTATTCTGCCTCAGTAAGCACCCATAGGAAACATTCTTTTATTTTTAATCATAAAAGCATATTGGTGTGTCGTGATGTCCATTTTTTTTAAAAAAAGAGAAGACAAAAGGCTTTTAGAGTAGCATAGCTGCCATGTTGCTCACTATACACATGAGAGTGGATATCATTCAGAAATGGTACAGAAGACACTAGATGTCAACACATATCCTGATACATAGGTTTTTCACTTTCTTTCAAAAAATGGTTTTGAGATATGCTGTGTATTATTAAATGTCCATTAAATTTTAGTCAGCTAGATTTCAAAGAAAAATATGCCCTTTGTAAATAACAGTATTTTAATCTAAATTCCCATTTTGGGATTTGCAAACTACTGCAAGTCACTGGTGATTTATTAAGGGTATAATAGTGCTCCTTAATGTATGCCTCTCTCTCTCTCTCTCTCTCTCTCTCTCTCCCTCTCTGTCTCTCTTTCCCTCTCTCTTTTTCAATGCACAAACACACATATAATCTAAATCATTGGATCACACAAGTTTAAAATTTGAAATTGTATAATTTTAGCAGATGTACCAAGATCCCATCAAGATCAGTGATTTCAGAAATGTTTGACATTTCAACTTTTTAAAAATGTCAAAATTATTATTTTTTATTTTATGTCAGAGTTCCATGGAATTAGTTGGGAAGATTATATGTGTCCATAGGCATTAACATTATTGATTCTAACATGCTGTTATCCTTCAAAAATGTCTGTGACAATATCATGTCTGCATAAAGGAAAATTGGGAACTGTTTGCCCAGACATAATACGTCAATAAGTCAGATCATTATGTTCATGTTGCTTTTTTAAAAAATGGGATTTTCTTTCCTTTGTGAGGGGTAGCATGTATTTCTTGTGGCACTACAAATGCAGCTTTATATGCAGGTTGTGATGACCTGGGGCATGACACCAAAGCAACTAAGTCACAAAAATAGGTAAAGTCCCTTTAATACTTCCAACTTGGCCCCCAATGTCCAATTATCCTTGGCTGGAGATCAAACTCTTCCAAAAACAGTCTGCAAGGGGAAGAAATGCAGAAATAAAAAAAACCAACACAAACCACGCTGAAGTAGTGAACACTACAGGCCAGGATAATAAATTGCAGACTTCCAAATGATAATGAAGCACACACAGTTGGGAGGATGCCAACACCCAGGTATCCTGTTCTCCCAGCTGCAATTAATGAAAGGGATCAGGGCCTTTTTCTCTCCCGTAAGCCACATTGCTTCCTTCTCCATTCCTCCCTGCGTGCCCTACGATGAAGAGGGGGTGGCCCTGGGTCTTCCTCTGAATGCCCAGCTGGACTGTGCCCTTCCCCTGTTTCTTCCACAGCCACTGGAGCCACACTCCCTGTCAGACTCCAACAAGGGCATGACACAGGTCTTGGAGGAATCAAAGAAACTGTTAGATTTGCATGAAGAGTCAGACGCGGAGTGCTTCAGTGAAGAGTTTATTACTGACTACAGCTCATAACAGACCCGATTTGGCTGGGCTGTGGCTGCTACTTATAGCCAGCAGCCGCAGTTGCCAGCCAATCAGAGTGCAGGGTTTTCCCGCACTTTTTAAACCAATCATTTCTGACATTTTACAAGAACAGTTCAAATTTAACCAATGACATTCAAACCTGCATACATAACAGAAACAATTGTCCAGGGCTATATGGGGAAGGTCTTCTATTCTAAGTTTGATTTAGTGTTTGAAATATCAAATACTTCAATATTTTTCATCCAAGATACTATATAATTAGAAGCATCGTTCAGGGGTTCTGAAGATAGTTCTTACAGTACTTCTGAATGCTCAACTCTAGATAGCTAACCCAAAGCTAATTCACTTATAGTCAAGGAAAGTGAAATGGGAAGTGAAATGCAATCCCCACAAGAAGGTTGGACCCCATAAAAGAGTTCTGACTATGCATGTGTGAGAGTCCCAGTAGGATTTAATTGGTAGAATATTGCCTCCTGGTGGTCAGTATAAATGAATAGTATACTTGTTCTTACATAAGGTGAATGGGTAAGTAGTCTGACTTTCATTTTATTAGCAACTTTTCAATCACCTATTGCCTGCTTGGCTTCCCCAGTTCAGTTACTCTTCTTGTAACTCCTCTCTCATTTTTGTTCACATGGAAATTTTGTGTAACCAGGCTACAAAATGATGGAAAAAAATGTCCATTAAAAAGAAAAAAAAAACACTTGCCTCCACCACCAATCAAATGACTTCAAAATATCACCATTGCAAGTAATGTTGCAGTGCCTTTTTCCATGTTTTATTGTTTGTTTATAAAGTTGAAACAATATTCACAATAAACCATATGTACCAATGCTTCATACATCAAATTTATATTGCTTTATATTTATTAGGAATTCCTAATTTATTCCAAAACACTTTGTGCTTTGTCTGTATATGCATCACATACTGATGACTCAGAATCATCTTTTAATCGACCAAGACTCCTGGGTATTTTTGCCCCTTCCTTTTCTGCAGAATTCCATCCCATTGTACTTACATAATTGCCTTTGAAATTATTATGAGACCCCAAATAACTTTCCTTTTTTATAGCAATAATAACTATAAGCTCTTTTCGTACACAGGGGTATTAGAAATATTGTTGAATGTTTTCTTTTTGGTTTGTGTTGTAGAATTTGACCTTTCAGCAACTCAGTTATTCCAGCATTTTTCTTCCCCAAAGAATCTTTTCTACCATCATATTTATCTTTTATTTGAACTTTTCTCTGTGGTATACTAGAAAGGCCAAATAGTGCTGTCCTTAATCACAGTTTTATACTTCTTGATTGTTGTAATGCTGACTTGCTCTTTCCACCAAAATGACCACTTTTGCAGTCTTATTATTCCTAATTATTCTCCATTTGATTCCTGTTTGCATAGCATTAATGAGTTTGTGTTTGCATAAATAGGAAAGTAGATTTGGCTCCTAAACAATAGTCTCATAAACCTGCAAAGGGACTCAGGCATAGGTAGTTTTAAATGAGAACTTTGGGGTTCACACTGCCTTGTTAAGTAGGGCTATGTGATACTTTGGATTTGAAGGTGCAAAGTTGTTTTAGAACTCTAAAACTCTTGTCTGTCAAACTGCAGCCCACTGGCCAGATGCGTTGCATCCACGCCATGCCCACCCCGGCTCCACAAAGGCAAAAATGTTACTATATGTCACAATAGTAAAGGTAAAGGATCCCCTCGCACATACATGCTAGTCATTTCCAGCTCTAGGGGGTGGCGCTCATCTCTGTTACAAATTTCACAATATGCCATGTGATTTGATCAAGTTTGACATCCGTGCTTTCAATCTTCTGCCAGGATAATGTAGCTGCCTTTCAGGTTGTAGTGCAATCTCAAGAAAATCCATGTGTTGCTGGAGAAGTTCCAGACAAATGTGTTTGGCTTATCTTTTACAGTGTCTCCTCTTCCTCTTATATGTGGTGCAACTTTGCAACCCCAAAGGGTTGGAATAAACTCAAATTTAGTTTCTGTACGCTATTTTATTCAAATGCACTATTTGAGCCATGGCGGCACAAAGGTTAGAATGCAATACTTCAGGCTAATTCTGCCCATAGCCAGGAGCTCTATCCTAACTGGCTCAAGGGTAATTCATCCTTTCATCTTTACGAGGTTAGTAAAATAAAGACCCAAATGGCTGGAGGCAATATGCTGACATTTATAAACCCCTTAGAGAGTGCTGTAAAGCACGATGGAGCAGTATGTAAGTCTAAGTGCTATTGTTACTCTAGGAGCCCTAAGGGTACTATCAATTAAGAGTAGAACTGGAACTAGCAATGATGAAAATTTCTTTGTTCTTGACAGATACAAACCATGAAGTAACACTTCAGGTTGCAAAATTTTGCTGTCTTGTTTACTGATAACATAACAATATGTTAAAATGTATTAATTTGCAGTACTTGTATTTATTGTTTGTTAGGGCATATAATTTTTAATTGATCTTCACAATCATATACTATAACTGAAATAATCATTTCAGCATGTGACTGGGAAGATCGAGAAAGTATCATTTTTGCTTTCAACTGTCCCCCAAAAGATGCTGAGAAACTGGAAAAAAGTGCATTTAAGAGTGACAAGAATGATAAGGGGCTTGGAGTTGAAATCCTACGAAGAAGAATTAAAAGGAACTTGATATGCTTAGTCAAAAGAAGAGAAGGCTAGGGAGAGCTGTGATAGCAGTCTTGCAACACATGAAGGGATGTCACAACATGGAAGCTGTGGATTTATTCTCCATAGAAAATATCACAATACACAGCAAAGAGAGTGTGGATTTATTCTCCACAGCACTTAAGGGTAAGACTAGAAGAAAAAAAATAGAAGCTTTCTGGAGAGAGATACAGACATGAATTAAGAAGGATTTTCCTCTCTGAAGAAGGCAGTGGCTCAGTGGCTTAATGATGCTTGTGATGGCCTCAGTTCTGGTGGTTTGAGCCTTAGCTCTGCATGGTGGGGTGAACTCCCTTCCCTCCCTCGCCTCAGCTTCTGCCCACCTTGCAGTTCGAAAGCATGGCTTTTTGTGAGTAAACAAAACAGATATCACTTTGGAGAGAGACTCCATGCTCTGTGCAGGCCATCAGATTTCTGACAGCTCTGAACTTTCCCGTTTGTGCTGCCCATTTATGAGGCAGCTCTGGGAAAGGAGGGAGTCTTGGGTGACACTGTAGGAAGAACCACTCATCTTTGTCTCTGGTGCAAAGCCAGCACCTCTTCCTGTGGCGCACCTTGGGAAATGCACAAGCATTTCCTATGACAAGGCTGGTAGCTTGGCAAGCCAAACCACTACTCTGCAATAGCATTGTGGTCTCCTGGCTATTGGGTTAGTGGTTGGATTAGAAGACCTTCAGGTTTCTTCCAATCCTATGATTTTGTAATTCTATGTCATTCAACAGCTTAAATCTAGTTACTTGGCATCATATTGCATCATCCATTTAAGATATAATTTCACATTTGCTGAACTTACCCATACAATTGAATTTGTAGTAATGGAATATGGACCGGCTGTACAATTTCTTCACTTTTTTCTTCTTATGCATGATTTGTTTGTTTGTTTTTTGAGTGGGGAAATTGGTGGATTTTCTTTGTTTTATAAATTATATCAATTATGTCTTGTGTTTTAAGATTCTCTCTCTCTCTCTCTCTCTCTCTCTCTCTCTCTCTCTCTCTCTCTGTGTTGAGGGCTTTGTCTGCCACCTCAAAATGGCTGGAAAATTAAAATGCCAATCATTTTTGGTGAGTGTGATTGGAATACTCACTTCTGACCTCCTAGTTTGTCTTTTGATTCACACACACACACACACACACACACACACTGAATTTATTTATAGTTATGTTCTATACTTTATAAAGATATGGTCATGATAATTTAAAATAGGCTAGTTTAATTTTTTTTTAAATTACATTTATATGCCGCCCTTCTCCGGAGACTCAGGGCGGCTTACAATTTTTGGGATGCAACCCAGTGTGCTCAACAATAGCCTTCATTCCATTGTATATGCCTGCTTATTACTAAGCGGCGTTTTTACAAGGTCAGCTAATTGCTCCCAACAATCTTGGGTCCTCAATTTACCTACCCCGAGAGGATGGAAGGCTGAGTCAACCTTGAGCCTGGTGGGATTCGAGCCTACAGTAGTTGTAGGCAGCTGGAACTTAAGTGCAGGCAATTAACAGCCTGAGCCACCAAGGCCCATTAATTTGGGCCATCCAGATCAATTAGTGGGGTATCATCAACACACTGATGATTATTGACCCATGGTAATGGAAGACCTCACTCAGATATATACTTCATAAATAGTTTTTATACTGTTATTGTATACTGTATTCTGTATAACAATGGATCTAAACAAACAAACAAATAAACAGGAGGCGAGAGAAGTTAAATATTTGCTGAAAGGCTTTCACCAAGCCAACATTTTTAAAGTGAACACATCACAATGAGTGGAGAACACTTCAAAGTCAATTCATGAAAAGATTTTCTTTTCTCAAGTCAACTGTTGTCTCGAAGACAACATAGAACTTCATGGAATGTTACAAAGAGAAGTATGTCACATAGGATGAGTCCTATGCAGATATATAGCTGTGAATGGCTCAGATAACTTAGAAACTAGATTGTTTGGCACTTTCTTTAAAAATATTATTTTTTACTCTGACAACTTGTAGTGAAACTGAGTTGAGTTGTACATAAGCACACTAGAGAATAAAGGATTAGATCCATTGAAATTATGCAGCTAATATATTTGAATAAATAAATAAATAAATTTAAACTAGATTGATGGAACATAGAAGAGTTGTGTCTGTGCATGCCATGTGGATATCTGTGTATATATTTTGTTGTTTTGCAATATTCCTTTTGCATTAGATTATTATTCTGCACGGAGGGTGTCCAGAAAAAAGAAAGCTTGAGTGTCATTTAAAGGTCATTTTTAATGATAAACATATAACTTGATCTATTGCTGCTGAACAGTTAATGCTTGATCTAATGTCAACATTTAAGAAGATGAAGCTTTTATGACTCTAGATTTGTATTCAAATTACTAATACCAAATCTCAGTGTTTTAATTAGAATTCTGTAATAATACAGTTTCTTGAAATGAAGAGGGGGTAATGTTCAAATATTTTATGTGTGTGAGTTCCTCTTAATTATCATATAACCCAGGAACAATATAAAGCTGAATGGATTTAGAAATCTATTAATACATTAATAATTACTGTACATATTAATAGTTATAACTGAAAGTTGAAAATTGAATTTAGTATATGACAAGTATTTCTGGCATACAGATTTGTTCACTTTGGCTTTCACAAGCTAGAATAAAGTCAGTCCAAATGTTATTACTATTATTATGGTTGGTCTAACAGTTAGCCTGATGTTTAGACTGGATTGGCATTTTTATCCACCTATCAACTCCTGCCCAAGAACCTGAGATAGGCAGGTGTTTTTGTTTGATAATGCTAAAAGTATTGTCACAGGATGCTCCAGTTGTTTTAATGAACAATTAAATTCATAGTCTAAGGTTGGTAGAAGCCTAATAATCCAACTAAGGACCTAAGAATTATTAAGATAATGTTTATTAAGATAATGAATTACTAATGCAATGTCTGCAATTATTAAGGCAACAGCAAGCATCCAGTGGAAAGAATGGTGAGCTGGTTGGAAGGCAGGTTCTGGTCAGTGTTTATCTCCCTAGTTCAAGGGGCCATAGACCACATGTGTTCTGGATCCAGGTTCCTTCTGATTAAACTGCAGAAACAGAAACCTGGATTTGAACTTCTGGAACCCCTGGAATTCTATCTATGCTCCTAACTACAATAAAGTCAATAGACACTAAAGGATACCTTTAAGCAAAAGGTGGACATGTATCAATGTGTTAAGAGACGCTATAATTTTTATCCTTCAATGAGCAGAATATTAGACTTGATGGCCCAAATAGCATGTTCCAACTCTATAATCTTCTTACCAATCCCTCCTTTTGTCAACCCCTTAAGGAAGTTAAAAGAAGTATTTCTGTGTTTTTAAAAGATCTATTAAATGTTTCATGTTGGGTCCTGCTGAGATTCAGGATACAGGTGCAGGTGGTTGTGCAGCCTTGTTTTAAAAACATAGAATATAATTCAAGCTTTTTGTAAAAAATAGAATGAAATGGTTCAGACATAAAATTATCCAAGTTATAGATGATTTCTACCTCATGTGCCATTATTGGGATGCAATCTTCAGTCTATTATTAAACTAATAGAAGAAACAGAAATTAACTGTAATACTAACCAATTAATCTTATCCCCAGCATGTGGAAGATAAACATATCAATTCTTTGCATATAAATATTAAGCATATACTATTTTTTATTATTATTTTAAAAAAACTTTATTTACATATATCGAGAAAAAACATACAAACTTTAAAAACTATTAAAAAACAAACATCAATAATTGCATTTTATATCAAAGTAGAGTGGTCCTGGTACACATTTAAATCAAAGTCTGGCACATCTTCCTTGACATTCAAATATTTATCTACCAAAAAGCGCAATGTAACACAATAGTATTCTATTTTTGTTGTAAACTATTAAAATAAATACTTCCATCATTCTTCATATTATATAAACACATTGTCATACTAAACGACTAGCAAATTTCTAATATTATTTTAAATATATAACTAATTGGTTAAATATTACCTTCATAATATATATCATATATAACGTAGAACTAAAATTAGTGCAAACTAGAGGTTATATTGAAAAAAGTATAAGAAAACTTCATACCATTAGATAACAAGATACCATTAACTATTTCTTATAAACTTTATCCTTCATAGCTCATTACAATCTGTCTCCTTTATTCTTTTTATATTAACTAGTTTTGGATTTCCCTTTTGGTTCTGCCCAATTATACCATTTATTCCATATCCTATAATAGTCTGTATCCTCTTTTCCTTTGATTTTTAATGTAAGCCTCTCCAACTGAGCACATTCTTAGGTTTTTTGTATAACTACTTGAATCGGGGGTACCTCTGAATTCTTCCAATATTGTGCGAGTACAATTCTTGCCACTGTTAGTAGATGTATCAGCAGATATCCGAAGTCAGTGGGAAACTCCCCTCTTCTCAACCCTAACAAGAACAGTTCTGGTTTCAACTCCAGCCCACATTTTATGATCCCTTTGATCCATTCTTTAATTTTTTGCCAGTACGTCTTTATTTTTGGACAGGTCCACCATGAATGAAAGTAAGTGCCTAATTTCTTTTTACATTTCCAGCAATTTGGGTTAAGCATATAATATTTAAAGTATGAATAATTTTAGATGGGGAATGGCAATTTGGGATACAGCCTGAGGACAACTCAAGAGACATTGAATTGCTTAGGTCTTCACTTAATAGCACTTAGAAATGCTCCAACCAAACTAAAAGTGATTGTTCTGTAAGTACTGTTAAAAAGTATAGTAATTATCATAAATCAGCATAAACTGCTAAGAACAAGACTTGTGAACTAATATTATCTCATGTTATGATCAATCTTCCTTAACAGATTATGGGAATGATGTAGACATAACATAATCTGACTTCAGAAATGTATCATTCTACAAATACCCCATTACATGATGTTTAGCATGCAATTAAGCTACATTGGAAGGCATATCAATTACAGGTAGTCTTCAACTTACAAGTGAAATGGAGCCTGCCCATTATGGTTGTAAGACTTGACAGCTGTAAAATGGGTTAGTCATTAAACTGATATTATGATCATTTTTTTGCGGCACTTGTTAAGAGAATTCTGTGGTCATTAAGTAAACCAATGATTCACTATGGGTTTGGTTTTGCCAAAAACTGTCATAAAATGCAATCACAGAACCATGGGACTCTGAAAACTGCCATAAATGGGCCCAGTTGCAGAGTGGCCACAGGTTTGATCACATGATTGCAAAGGAGAGCCAATCATCAGAATCCAGGTCATAAGTAGCTTCCCCAGTACATGTTCACTTTGAATGGTTGCTAAGTGGCTGGTCATAAGTTGAGGACTATCTGTAGATAGATAAGAGTTTTAAAAATAATTGTCAAAGAATGACATCAATGACTCTTTATCAAATTGGTGAGAGATATCAAGTGGGAGGCCTCAAAATTAAATTCTAGATACATTACTTTTCATTAATGTTACTAACATATTAATTGAAGCTATAGATACAAATGTAAAGAAAGCATTAAATGGGGTAAGATGGTAAACTTTTAGATTCCAAAACAAATTTGAAAAAAAAAAGGGTCTGAATATAGCAGAATGAAACGTAACAAAGTACATTTTGCTGAGGAATGAAAAATTGTAATGCACAAGTGTAGTATAGCAGGTATCTTCCTTAGTAATATTTATGAAAAAGTTCTTGGAATATCAGTTGATTGCAAACTGCACATGAGCAAGGATGCGGTATGGCTGAAAAAAAAAGGCAACTGCTTTTTCAAGTTGCTTCAACCAAAGTTCAATATTTAAATTCTGGGAGGGATGTTTGTTTAGCCATGAGGAAAAGAAATTGACAGAGGGTCATACAATAGCACTCTTCAAGTTCCTGGGGAGAAAAATGCAAAAGAGCATGCAAAACTTAATAAACATGCAATTGGTTGTTGTTTCTCATTCCAGTTTGCAGAACACAGAATAACAGATTTAAGTTACAAGGAGTCAAGGGATCATAACACAAGAAGCAGTTAAAAATTGGGATTAATTACCTTATGAGGTGGTGGGTTTTTCTTATTTATTTATTAAATTTATTTGCCATCCATCTCACTGCAAGGTGACTTTGGATGGCTTACATTAAAAGTGATAAAATCATAACAATAAGAATACAAAATTATAATTAAAATGGAATGGAAGGATGAAGGGGCCTTGGTGGTGCAGGAGGGGCCCTGGTGGTGCAGGCTGCTAAATGCCTAGCACTTAAGTTCCAGCTGCCTGCAATTATTGCAGGCTCAAATCCCACCAGGCTCAAGGTTGACTTAGCCTTCCATCCTCTCAGGGTAGGTAAATTGAGGACCCAAGATTGTTGGGGGCAATTAGCTGACCTTGTAAAAATGCCGCTTAGTAATAAGCAGGCATATACAATGGAATGAAGGCTATTGCTGAGCACACTGGGTTGCATCCGCCCTGAGTCTCCGGAGAAGGGCGGCATATAAATGTAATTAAAAAAAAATTGAACAGGTGGAGGGAGGTGGGACTAACTACTATTAGTCCATCAACTACCTCCAGCATGGTATGTTCTTCATTTCTTCATTATATGTATTTACATGCTGACTAAACAGACATTAGTTGGAAATTTTAATTTGGATTCCTGCACTGAACAGGAAGTTGGACTACATGGTCTCTTCCTACTCCATCTTTCTGAAAAATTCTGGGAAAATCAAAGACCTGTAGGAGAAAAAATGATTCTGATAAAATTGTCCAGAAAAATATATCCACATGTAGATACATTCACCAGAAACAGCAAATACTCTGAGGGTTTTTTGGTTTTGCTTAAAAAAATGGTATGTTACAATATGACAGGTCCCAAGAACCAAGAATGACACACGGAGTTACTTCTGAGTAGTTTATTTTTCACCCAGAGGCAGAATCTTGCCGGACTAAAGCAACAATCTGCATAAATATAGATATACACTGTGAACTTCTAAGCAGGGCCATCTTAGTCCTCTTCCTGCCTACCAGTTTCCGAGCACTGCTGCATCTTTGCCATCTTGGAACCAGCACCTTCTTCCTGGGACTCCAGACTACATTTCACCATATGATCTGAGTTACATACCCTTATCCAGGTTTTCCCATACAAGATGGGAAAGATGGCTTTTGGTACATCAGCCACTTCAGTTAGCAAAACCCACAGCAACTGAACAACTTTTCAATGACCTTGACTCTACATCATCCTTCTAAAAACCAATCCTTGGAGTAATCTTTATGGATGGTTGAAAAGGATAAAACAATTATGGAATTTGTGAATCTAATGCTAACCAAAGGAATCATTTTCCCTATGTTCAATTTTGTTTTGCAACACTAATTAATACATTCTGACCTCTTGGTTGCCTTTTAGTAGAGCTACAGCTGAATTGTTGCTATACATAAAGTCAATAGCAATTTTCCTTTTAGTCCATCTGTAACAGAAACTTGATTCCACCCTGGGCAATAAAGAGTGGGAACACTTAGGTAATCACCCTCTTTCTATGTTTCTTTTGCTGCCCTTTACTAATTACTTCATCATTATATTGTCAATGGCATTTTTGCCTTATGTGGAGAGGCAATGATGTCTATTTTCAGCTGGAACCCTATAGCAAGCCTTTAGGCAAAGACAGACTTTTCATTTGGAACACCTGTTGACACTGCTAAAATAGTTTTGTGAGAAAGTTGTAGCTTGTCAGTCAATATTCAGCAATGGAATTTCCAATCCATCTGGATACCCCTAAGCTACTGAACAGCACATGCTTTTAATGTCAGGAAAACAATAACATTGTTGTCATAATGTGCCCATGAATAGCTTTAATGATAGTGCCTAGTGAATAACTGCAGCCAAATTCATGGCAACCAGAGGAACAGGGTAGCTTAATGACAGCTGAACTCTATGACAGTTAACAGAAAAAGTATCTGTAAAACTTTGACATGTTCTCTGATTTCCATTTTTGCAGGATTCTTTATATTCTAGTGCTAATTAGAGAAGATACTCATGCTTCTTGATATAAGAATCAAAGCTAAATTTAATTTTTTTTTAAATATAGTAGAAGCAGTGTATATTCTGCCTCGGGTTCTGGAAGAAAGGCAGAATAATAAACTATATTACTCAGTTATGAGATAATCTGCAGAGAAATGTCAGTAAGCCAACAATGGGCAATCTTTGATTCTAAGATAGCTTTTTGCATTCTATTCCTATTCTATTTGTGTGCATTATTGAATTTTGTTGGAAGAATGCAAAAATTTTTCCAAGTCACTGGTTTAAAGGAGGAAACATGCACAACTATAGTGCAAGGGTCTTCAAACTTGGCAAGTTTAAGACTTGTGGACTTCAATTCCCAGAATTCCTGAGTTAACTGGAAGAAAAATTCTGGGAGTTGAAGTCCACAAGTCTTAAAGCTGTCAAGTTTGAAGACGTCTGCTATAATGTAAGCACCAAAAGAGAATGAACATATAGTTTTAAAAGACCAGAACAATTAAAAACCCTAACTTTTTCTTTGTGTGAAACAAGGAAAGGGGAATCATTGCTAGTTCTGCCATTCCACACCAATGTGAATTTTTCTGCTGCTTTTAGTCTTGAAAATCTTGTTGCTTTATCAGGCAACTATAAATTGGTAGAGGAACTATCATGAATAACTTATGTTGGGAAGAAAACCAAATGTTTCCTGCCTACCTCCAAACTTCACAGCCATTTCCAGGACAAAACATGAGGAATTACACTAAAAAAAGGTAACTAACTTGACACTTCTATGAAAAGAAGGACTAGGGACGACATGATAGCAGTGTCCCAATATCTATGGGGTTGCCATAAAAAAGGGAATCAACCTATTCTCCAAAGCACATGAAGGCAGGAAAAGAAGCAATGTATGGAAACTAATCAAGGAGAGAAGCAACTTAGAACTAAGGAGAAATTTCCTGACAGTTAGAACAATTAATCAGTGGAATAACTTGCCCTCCAGAAGTTGTCAATACTCCAACAATGGATGCTTTAAAGAAAAGCTTGGACAACCATTTGTCTTAAATGGTAAGGTTTACTGCCTGAGCAGGGGGACCTCCAAAGGAGGAGGCTAGAAGACCTCCAAAGTTCCTTCCAACTCTGTTATTCTGTTTTATGTTAATACAAAGAGGTTGAAATTGGCCAAAGACAGCAGCCCATTCAGAGATTCCACCCAAAAGATCTTTTCCTCCATGATACTACTATCCTAACTATAACATTAATCAAGAAGAAAACAAGCATAAAATTATATCTAAGCAAGGCTGATCCTAGAGTGCCTCTAGGATTTTGTAGAACTGGTCAATTACATTTTCTAAGGATTCCTAGATGGGAGGGCTCGTTTTCACAGCTTCCAAGAACATAGACAAGGTTTTCCTATACAGTATAAGGGGCTTTCAGAGGAATGCTTAGGGTGCCCACCTCAAATTGTTGACCTGATACATTACCTGTATTCTGTTTTCTTTATCTCTACTTCAAGCAATTGCCTATGTTCTGCATTCTTTTTCTTGACCTGGATCCAAGTGAATCAAGATCTTCTAAGTCTTCCAAAGTATTGTCTATAGATGGAGCCCAGATCTGCTTTCTCAGGGTTTTTTCCCCCATTTCTGGGATTTACATGAGAAAAGCCTTCCAGTTCAGCTTTATCTTGCACTCATGTGTACATGAGTCTTTTTTTTTAAATGTGACTAGAACTCTCCCTTCCAATTTGTCCCATCTGCTACACTGAAATTGTCTCAACATATTTCAAAGCAATAAAAGTGTTCTGTTCTATTACTTGCATCAGTTAATAATAATGTTTGCACTATACTATATTATTTATTCTTTGCAACACCTGTCTTTCAATTTCAATGGACTAAAGTTTGTAAAGGTTTTTTCCCCTCTGCTGCTCATTATTTCAAGGGAAGATCCAACTGGGTTGTTGGCGCCACAAGGGTTTGTTGGCGCCAATTGATGTGATGCCGAGGGGCAAGAAGACTCTCCCTGTTTCCATCTGGGATGTGAACTATCGGACGGTTTTATCCATCTGCCATCCAGAACTCTTGTCTCCTCCGTGCTGTGGGGGTTACCTCTCCCGCCCTCATTAGTCTTCATTGGCGAGGGTGATGGAACTTTGTTGGCTCACCCACCCACTGTTGTGAGAGAACAATGGGATGGGTTGTACCACCTCCTCCCCAGTGCAACTTCAACTGTGGTGCAACATCTCTTTTAATCACTGGGGGCACGAGCGGTGAGAGCAGTGGCCAGCCTTAGATGCTCGACCAACAGCCCCCTGGAATGCCATGAGAGGGCATCCAGGGATGGAGGCAACTCAGTTTGAATTTTGCCAATGGTTAGACTATAAGATTTTTATGAGGACATACCACTTACATCTAGGGCCGCTCCTCCCTTTGTTGATGGGCATGTACCAACATATGCAGACTTTTCGGGCAGCTGAATTGTGGGCTCTGAGGAATTCTCACCTCTCTTGGGTTTGGCCCACTGGTTTATCATCAGCCTATCTGGAGGACGGATTCTGGAATCCGGAGAGATGGCATGACACAGGAAAGGGTAGGGGCCGGGGCTCAGGGAGGGATAAGGAAAAAGGACCCAGGACTTCTCTGTTAAAATTTTTATTTTGGTTTCTTAGGGGGTTAGGGAAGGGTGGGAGGGGTGGGGGTCTTATTACAGGAGTTCAGTGCAGCCTGAAACAGGGCGTGGTTGGGGGTGCATGAGGGGGCCTGTGGGACTGGCGGAATAGTGGGGGCCATGATCCCCAGGGTGGTTGGAATGGGTAGGAGCCGACAAGGCGTGGGGCCATATCATGTTAGGGGAGCGTGCCCCCGCTATGTCTAAGCTGTGGCACGCCCACCCCTTAGCCTCTTCTCATCCCCTGGGGTTTTGGGATCCAGGACCCCTGGGCTCAGACTGGTGTACTTTAATGCCAGGTCTGTGGTTAATAAGGCACCACTCCTCCGTGATGTGATTGAGGAGGAGGCCGCGGACCTGGCTTGTATCACCAAGACCTGGTTGGGGCCAGAGGGTGGAGTTCCTCTGGTTGACATCTGCCCCCCAGGTTTTCGGGTGCTGCACCAGTCACGAGCCCAGGGAAGGGGGGTGGTGGCTATTGTCATTTGGGAGACCCTGTTTCCAAGGGAGGTCCCTGCCCCGGAGATAGGCGGCTGTGAATTCCTCCTCCTGAGGTGTGGGCCTGCAGGTCGGATGGGTGTGCTGCTTACATACCTGTCCCCCAGCTGTGTCTCAGCTGCCCTGCCTGGGCTTCTTGATGCCGTCTGGGGTGGCGGTGGAGTTTCCAGAGCTTATAGTTCTGGGTGACTTCAACCTGCCTTCCTTGGGACTGGCATCGGGTTTGGCCCAGGAGTTCATGGCCTCCATGGAGGCCATGGGCCTGACCCAGATAATTGATGGCCTGACTCATGGGGGGGGGTAACATGCTCGACCTGGTTTTTGTCTCGGAGCAGTGGCGGAGTGGTCTGGGGGGTGGTGACATAGTTACCCACCCCGTTTCATGGTCAGACCACTATCTCCTGTGGCTGGTCCTCCATCAAGCTGCCCCACACCGCTGGGATGAGGAACCACTTAGATGTTTCCACCCCAGGCGCCTGATGGACCCTGAGAGGTTCCAGGCAGAGCTGGGGTTTTTTCCTGCATCCCTTACCCACAGCCCTGCTGAGGTCCTTGTGGCTACCTGGCAACAGTCAGCTGCGGGGGCTCTTGACAGGGTTGTCAAGAGCCCCTGCAGCTGACTTACTCGGCGCAGATCCCAGTCAGCCCCCTGGTATACCGAGGGGCTCCGGGAGATGAAGCGTCGCAGGAGGGGACTAGAGAGCAGGTGGAGGGCAACCCGTTCTGGATCTGACCGAGCCCAGCTAAGAGCTCATATTAGGACTTACCTGGTGGCGGTGAGGGTGGTGAGAAGATCTTATTTCTCCGCCCTCATAGCATCCGAGATAACTGCCCGCCGCCCTGTTTGGGGTTGCTGCCTCCTCCAGCTGGAGGGGGGTGGCGGACCCGTTGTGGGGCAGAGCTGAGGAATTTGGCCAGTATCTGCAGGATAAAATCGCTCTGATCCGGGAAGGGTTGCGCCGGACTTGCAGTGGCCTGAGGATGGGGATGCAGTGGTTTGGCCAATGTTATCTGGACTGAATTCGATCCTGTTTCTGAGGATGAAGTGGACAGGATTATGCGGCGGCTGAGCTCCACCACATGTTTATTGGACCCGTGCCCTTCCTGGTTGGTTTATGCCTCCAGGGAGGTCACGCGGCTGGCTCGGGCAGTGGTCAATGCTTCATTAAGGGAGGGGCTGTTCCCTGCCACTTTGAAAGAGGCGGCGATGAGGCCCCTTCTGAAGAAGCGTGCCCTTGACCCAGCCGCATTGAACAACTTTCGTCCTGTCTCCAACCTTCGCTTTTTAGCGAAGGTTGTTGAGAGTGTGGTGGCCCAGCAATTGCCACTTTTCCTGGAGGAAGCAGACTACCTGGATCCGTACCAATCAGGCTTCTGGCCCGGTTACAGCACAGAGACAGCATTGGTCGCACTGATTGATGATCTCTCTAGGGCTCGGGACAGGGGTTTTTCCTCTGTCCCGGTCCTGTTAGATCTCTCAGCGGCTTTCGATACCATCGACCATGGTATCCTGTTGTAGTGGCTCATGGGGTTGGGAGTGGGAGGCACTGTTTTACAGTGGTTCTCTTCCTTCCTCTCGGGACGTTCGCAAACAGTGTTGGCAGGGGCAGAGGTCTCCAGAGTATCTCACCGTTGTCTGGAGGCGGCACGGATCTGGATGGACAGGAACATGCTTCGACTCAATCCAGCCAAGACAGAGTGGCTGTGCATACCAACATCTTGGTCCAGTTTGGATGTTCCATCTTTGGTCATGGGGGAGGAGGTGTTGCCCCCTGTGGACAGGGCATGGAACCTGGGGGTCCTCCTGGACTCACGGCTCAAATTGGAGGAGCAGATGGGGGCCGTGGCCAGGGGGGGCTTTGCCCAGATCCGGCTGGTTCGCCAGTTATGCCCATTCCTGGACCGAGATGCCCTGCGCACAGTCACTCAGGAACTCATTATTTCCTGACTCGACTACTGTAACGCTCTCTACCTAGGACTGCCTTTGCGTACCACTCGGAGGCTTCAGCTAGTGCAGAATTCAGCCACGCGGGTAGTGATGGGAGCTTCCCGATACTCCCATGTTACACCCCTCCTGCACGACCTGCATTGGCTTCCGGTTGCCCTCCGGGTGAGATTCAAGCTTCTGGTATTAACATTCAAAGTCCAGAATGGCATGGGTCCAGGTTATTTACGAGAATGGCTCCTCCCAACATCAAATACTAACCGCCCTGTACGGGCTCACAGATGGGGTCTCCTCGGGGTGCGGTCTGCGACTCAATGTCGCTTGGCGGCGACCCGGGGGAGGGCCTACTCTGTGGTGGCTCCCACTCTGTGGAATCTTCTTCCGCTGGAGCTCTGCCTGGCCCCTGATCTTCGCACCTTCCGCCACGATTTGAAGACTTGGCTCTTTTTACAATCTGGGCTGTGCTGATTCTCTGGGGTTGATCCCATTTTAACTATGGGTTTTAATTTTCAATTCAGCTTAACTTGTTTAATATATTTTTAATTAATTTATTTATCGTTGTATTTTTAGCTGTGAGCCGCCCCGAGTCCTTTTTGGAGAGGGGGCGGCATATAAGTCAAATAAATAAATAAATAAATAAATAAATAAATAAATAAGATCAAGATGAAAATAAAATAAATAAGCATATGATAGAGAGAAAATAGAAGCAATTGCTCAGACTAATGATGATATGAGCCACTGGATCTATTAAGCTCCACATTTTTTTCTTTGGCTATTTGCAAATTAATTTGGAAATCCACCAAAGATGCAGGAACAGAGAATGATGACCAGCCTTGGTTGTCTTCCCTCCCCCCGCCCTTCAATTACTTTGGAAATGAGCTGTCTTTTTCGTCAGAACTGGAACCGTGTGTCAGAAAACTCTGACACAATTCACAATGGAAGTGGATGACAAAGATCCTTTTGAAGGACTCCCTTAACCTCCTCCCCCTTATGAGAACCATGCTAGGAAATAGAAGGACTGGTTGTACATTTACAGAAAGTTTTGTTGAAAATGCTCCAGGGCTTTGTGATATTGATGGCAACTCAAATGAAGTTTGCAATCGCTTTATGAAAAGTTTGTTTTAACTGCAAATGCTTGAAGAACCTGGGGTATTGATTCCTGGATGATTGGTTTGTTGTTGTTAGTTTAAAAGAATGGTCCCTGACAGTGTCTGAAGGCCTTCTGTTATTTGGCTGCCATTCAAATAGAATTTGTAGCTGAAATGTTATGAAGTTTATAGTACACGTTGTTGTAAATGATATTACATACCTCCATTAATTTCCCCATTCTACAGAAGGGATTTGAAGCACATCCTCACAATCAGGAGGCTATAAGTTCAATCCTAGGTAGAGGCTAATATTTGGAATAGACTCTCCCACTCGAACAGGAGGTTGGACTAGATGATCTCCAAAGTCCCTTCCAACTCTGTTATTCTATGATTCTATGATAGTCAACCACTGAAAGCATAAAAGAACTGGCATTACTCTGGTTGCTTTTTGTTTTATTTTGTTGTTTTCATACTATCTGTCTCACTTGCCAACTGGATTGATTTTAGTAGAGTTCAGTTTATGAATCTTTCAGTTTATGAAAGTTATGGAACCTTTCTGAGTGATTTTATAAAATTGCTGACCATTTCAATCACTTTCTACATTGCGATTACTGGATGTATTTCACCCTTAGCCTATGCTCTTTCCCCTCAAAACTGTTGATTTCCTTGGCTTTCAATAGTGATATTGGATCCAGGTAGAGCCAATTTGTTTTACAGAGGACAGATTTATGCCTGCATTTAATAAAGAAGTTGATCGATTTAGGCAGAGAAATTGCAATATTTCATTTTAGAAAAAATGAGGTTCAAGTGGGCTTTTGTTTTATTTTAATGGGAAAATAGATTGCTGTTGATTTGCAGCATTTCCAAAATTTTATGAAAGTTACTGTAGGTTTTTTGGACGATACTGCTCTGATGAATCTTTGTGACTATCCTCTTTTGTACTTTTGTTAACCTCCTTTATACAACAATGTTACATTATAAATGAAATTTGTGAAGAGCATCACTTGAAAATTAGGACTGTTTGATGTTTTAACTTGCTCAACTACTTCTTTTAAAAACTGTAAATTGGGGTACATTTTTTTTTCTGCACCCTAGACTTTCCAAAGTCAGGCATAGATTACAGTTGCCAGCCAGTTCACCTCAGCTATAAATATTACTGACAAACCTTAGGAAGAAACATAGATCTAATTAACTGTATAATCAGACCTGCATATAGCTGTATGTATGTAACATGAAGTACAGCATCTGTTTTTTTTTTAAATCATTGGATACTAGTGGCCAAAAGACTTTGCTAAAATGCTGTTAAGCATTCTGGTGCTTCTTCAGAATCCAATTTCAGCTTTCCAATAATTTCCTTTATGCTGCCTATGTGTGCCATATCATTCAAGACAATGGCAAAAAAAAATCATTTGGACTTCAGCCGTATTTTTTATTTATCTTTCTTTTAAGCGCTTTTTTTCTCTGTGCTGGTATTTTTATGTTGACAGATCCCAAATCTATTTTATTCCCTGCACCTATTGATCCATTCCTTGCTCACCTTTCACTGCATGCCTGTCTTCATGACATCCTGTTTAGGAATAGAATGCTTTCAGTAGTCAATGCAGATATATAAATGAATTATAGTCTTGATAGCATCCTAAATTGCCTTCATGTGTCTACAGCTTCTTGAATTAGATTTCACTTTTCATTTTACTTTCAAATGTCAGGAAGATAGCTGTGGCCCAATTTTGGATGTCAGTCAATTTCTAGTGTTGTCAGTCAAGTAATATATATAGTCATAGGATTCAATCTAGTAGTCAGTATTATTCAGGTGAAATTCTGGGCCAGAAACATGCCTTAGAGAATACCTTATTCTATTCCTCCCATCACCCTAACATTTTTCCTTTTGTCTCCAATAGTAAAATAATAACCAATAATTACTTAGACTGTTTTTTCCACAACAGACTATTAAGGACATTTTAAAAAAATGAAGTTTGCTTGCACTTCTAAATATACTAGATTGAATTAAGTCTGATTTAACTGATATTCTTTGTGAATGCTATTGTCTTGTGATATTCTTTATGAATGCTATTGCTAGGTAAAAATTACTCTCAAGAGAATGAGTTTTTTTAATTAGCATATCATTTCACAAAATGATTTCTCAAATTCCAATATTTCTGCTGTAACTTTTAGCCTGTAAGTCAGTTTGGAGTGGTAGCTAAGGTGCTAAAGACCTAAACTCTAAACTTGCCTTAGGTACAAAAGCAAAAATACCAAGCAGTGGAGTTGCCACACATCTACCACAACATACTCTCATTAAGGGCATTCCTTAGCCTCTTGGATAAAAATAGGAGAGAGCATTTGTGTCAATCTTAATCCTGGCTGATGAAATGAATTCAGAGACACAGTATTTTAGAAGAAAATATATGTAGCTCAGGACTGAACTGTGGAGTTCTTGGCTTTCTGAGGTTGGTTGTTTCTTGAAGTCATTTCATTACCCAGCTAGGTAAATGCCACAGATAGTGGCATATCAGAAAGAATTAGACAAAATATGATTGCAAAATATTTAAATCAATATGAAAATTCTGAGAGTCCAAAACAAGGCTATAGGTATAGAGAAACAAGATGGCTGAGTAGCTCTTGTGTCCAGACTTGGAGCCATATGTATATGAAATGTTCTGATTGCTCTCTGTCCAAGCAGTGGGGCTGCTGGTTTTTTCAGAGTCTAAAACACTGCAATTAATTCAAAACCTGAAAGTATGGAAAAGATGGAATATATTGAAGGCTCCAGAGTTGAGTCAATATCTCTAGGTGGTTTTGACTCTGAGTTTTGATCTCTCCTTCATTCTGAGCTTCTATAGTTGAACAGAAGGTGAAGTACTGTGAAGTAGCCTTGATACAAGTGGGGAAATTAAGCCAATATAGATTCATGAAATCATTTCATGTCAGCTGGTTCTACAGTGCCTGGTCCTGTGAATGTAGACATATAGGAAAGTGTGTATAGAGCTGCTGCAAAAAAATAAATAAACCATGGTGGCACAGTAGTTAGAGTGCAGTACCGCAGGCTACTTCTGCTGCCTGCTGGCTGCCTGCAATTTGGCAGTTCAAATCTCACTAGGCTCAAGGTTGACTCAGCCTTCCATTCTTCCGAGGTGGGTAAAATGAAGGCCCAAATTGTTGGGGGCAATATGTTGACTCTGTAAACCACTTAGAGAGGGCTGTAAAGCACTATGAAGCAGTATACAAGTCTAAGTGCTATTGCTATAACTGCTATGAATTTATTAACTTACTAATAATAGGAGAAAGTTTTTTATATAGATAGATATTAATCACGCTACACCAATTCTATGTTGATTGACAAATAAATTATACAGAGATTGCTCAATTTAAAACAATAAAAAGGAGCACTGTTTGCTTTGTTTTAAGCAAAAAAGAACCCTTTGTATTTGATTTAGTCCCACTAACTTTTAGTAAAACTTTTGAAGTAATGGCTTCAAATAGAAATTTAAAACTCACCTCATTTTAAAAACATATTTTCTAAATATATTAATTCTTTGTGCTACCTGTAACATTTATGTAAGAGATAGTTCACTAACCTATTGTGTGTGTTATTGAAAACATACCTGGGGAGATTCCTCTAGTCTTGTTTTACATTTATGCTGCCTATCTAAATTAATACATTCTATATAGGTAACATGGATATAATATAAAACAGACTTCCCAAGTCAAGTACTCTTAAGTTAGACTTGAAAGAATATACAGTTATCATGGCCATTTTGGGTTGCAATTCTGGAATTTGTTATCTAGGTACATGTGGAAGGTATCAGGTTGGGGGATGCTGTCATAAAAGATTTGAAAAATTATTTATATGGCCAAAACTATGGTATGTACCACAGTTCTTTAGTAGTTGTTCTGGAATCAACACGTTTAATCACATATTAATGCTGTAGTTTTTATTTTTCAAGGAATTTTTAACATTGTTGAGATCACAAATATGGAATATCCAACTACAGAAATTCTGTAGTGTAGGATTGGATTATTATGGATTTGTAACATTCCAAAACACTCTACTTTTTTTCATTTGAAATCAAGGCATATTTGGTTTTTCCCCTTCCCTTTACTTTTGTTATATCTAGTAAACATCTTTAGCCCAGATATCTTCAACTTCAGTCCAAGCTAATTTGTATGTTATTAAACACTTTCTCCAAGTGAAGCAGTAACCTTTGTACCTTTCCTCTACATTAAATTGCATTTACTTATAATTGCCTTAATTGTAATAACACTACTCAAAATTCCTCACTGAGGGAAAAAATTGCAAAGAAGGTGCAAGGTAATTGTTTCTAAGCATACAAATTTTAATTAACCACATTTCAGACGTCTCAGAAATAAGAGTCTAAAGACTTGAAAAATCAATTAAACAAAATGTTTACAGATGGGAACATAACTATGCACACACAACTTCGAAACAGCCTATTTACAAGCCTAGGTTCATATATTTGCAAGGACAACATCCCCCATATTCTGATAATTAAAATTAAACTTGGTAAACAGAAATAGCAGTCATGTTTATAACCATTTAAATGATATTAACTTTCCTCTGCTGTTTATTCTGCATTGACCATGCTTAGAAGGATGCTCGTTCTGACCAAATTAACTTTTGAAACTGTTGAAAAATACAGATGGCTATCCCAAAGGTGTGTTTTTCAAGAGGCTACTGGGCCTTTCTTTGTTTTTCTTTGAAGATTTTTTGCTTCTCATCCAAGAAACAAAGAAAGCCAGCTGCTTCTTGAAAAAAAGCACCATTGGTACAATCGTGGCCTGGATGACTGGAAATCTCCATAGATACATATGGCTATATATTAGAAAACACTGTTACTGTGTCTTTAGAGCCTACATTTTTATTTCCAATGCAGGCAGTTAGTCCTATTTTTATTGTATCAACCTGAAAATATTTATAAATAAATGATATTGGTAGAGATTTGTGATTTCATCCAATAAACAGGAGTCTAGTACAGTTTTTTGATGAGTAAAATCACCACAACTTATGCCAATTACTATTTTAGTGGGATTAGATGGGTTACTAAGATAACCATTCAGTTTGACTTGCTTGTCATCTTAACCTTTCTTGATCAAAATTCTGAAGCTGTAAGTTTCCAAGAGCAAAATTAATTTTCTATGAAATGGCCTATGAATAGTATTTCATGTAAACAACCCCTTTTGAAAGGATCAACTTTAAAAAAATAGTGTCCTTAATTAATTGTCACTTACTTTCCTTATTGGCTGATCAGATTAGGCCTTAAATGTTTAAATTTAGAGTGTGTCTTTAATGATGTGATTTGAATGTGAGTAAAGCTTAATAGCCCATGCATAAAATAGGATAATGTGCAAAAAAATGTCTTAATAGTGGAAAGGAGTTTTACACACCATTCTCCATCCACACCTGAAATGTTTTTATCTTGCAATTTGAACATCATTTTTAGACCTTTACATCCTAGGTGCAGCTATGTTCAATCAATCACGTCTTGCTGTCCAGCTGGGCAGAATAGGATAACTAGTGCTCTATTAGCAAAAGCAGCAAGAAAAACAAAAAGGAAAGAAGAATGCTTTCTCTGGTACTGCAGCTAAGGCATTATTAGTGTTTTTCTTTTTTAAAAAAGTGATTCCAAAATCTGTAATTAGTACAAACCATGCTAAACTGGAAATGTTTAAACTAGGGGTGTCCAACCTTGTCAACTTTAAGACTTGTGAATTTCAGCTGCCAGAATTCTCCAGCAGTCCACAAATCTTAAAGTTGACAAGGTTGGACACCCCCAATTAAACCATGAGCTTTTGATTAAATCGTTATTGAAGAGTATCATATAACGCACTAGGTCAACTTACAACTTACACATTTTCTGAACCAGATTTTAAAATAGCTTTACTAAAGCCCAAATTGCATATTTTAGCTAAAATTCAAAGAGGCATTTTCAAACAGACAGCACTGGTCACCATAGTGCATTACCTTTCTTGGTGGCCAGAAAGGTAACAAGCCTGTCCTGCTATTTCTGGATCTCTCAGCAGCCTTTCACACCATTGACCATGGTATTCTTCTGGACCATCTGCAAGGATTGGGAATTGGACACTAAATACTTCTCAGAAGACGATAATGACAAAGAACCTTCATACTTGCCAAGAAAAAAAATACAGATGTTTGTTTCCATGAAATCAATGGAAACTGAGCTCAACCTGGGAAGATCTTTAGCTTTTCTTTACATGTATTTATTAGTTATTTTTTTTAAAGGCAGCTTGACTCTATAGCAATTCTGCAACTCTGGGTGGCATGAGATATTAAAAATATTGAAAAAAGAATAACCAGAAATTTTATCTAATAATCCTGCACAAAGATGGCTTTGGTAGATGTATTACTTAACAGAACTCTTTATATTAATTACAGGTTTGTTAACCTTTTCTGTCTTTTAATTCCTTTAGCTAATAAAGAATTCTTAAAAAGCTAGAAAACTTGCAACTATGATAACATTTCAGCTGGCGTGTTAATGACATACTCTCTGTAGATTTCTTATTTTATTTCTTATCATGGTCAATAATAATTCTGTTTTTTTATAGATATTTCTTTTATTTGCCTCAGGCTGTCCCTAAAGCAAGGAGAAATTTGTTGATAAATTAGTATGAAAGGAACTTGATCAGTTGTGTCAATGGCTGGAATTTAGATGTTCACTGAGCAGACTTAGGCCTTTTCCTCACAAGTGATTTACAACGTCTAAGATCACCGAGCCATTGTTAGGTGAACCCTGTCTTCATTAGTGATATATCACCATTGAATAAATAGATGATGTTAAAAAGACATGATAAATTACAGAGTATGGAGATCACCCCTGAAAGGATTTCTAGACCATAAAGTCTAGGCTCTTTTTCATGCAAAAAAAAAAAAATCCCAGAACTACAAAACCCTCAATAGAATTCACAGTCTCTACTTGAAAACAAACTGCCAGTTAACCTTCTATTACTTTATAATTGTTCTATCATTAAGATGCTATCAAAGGATTTCTCTTAAATAGAGTCTAAATGTTTTCTTTACTAAACTGTGTACTAGTGAACAAAATATTAAGATTTGCAAAAGCATATTGCAAAAATTTGGGAGAAGATGTTGATGGTGGTACCAACTATAATTGGGGCATTAGGCATAACTACACAAGGACTTAGAAAGAATTTGAATTGCCACAACCTGGACCAAATTAGGATAGCACAACTACAAACAATAGCACTCAGCATATATAACCAGTTGCTAGTTTTATGATTATCAAGCCCTCAATATAATTACATATAATCTCTATAGCATTTATTGCTGTACAACAAAGAAGTGTATTATTTATCTTCTCGATCAACTATTAACAGGCAGTTATGTCAATGTTGATTTGGAGACTTTTGAAAGATCACAAAATGCATAGAGATATATGAGACAAGGGTTGTTGTTTAAGGCAACCAATAGTCCCTCCATGTTACTTCAAGCAAGATCATTCCAGTAAACATTTTCTGAGATGAAAAAGCATTACTTGTTTATCTTTTTAGACAGAAAATTACAGATAACACATGGGTACATGGCCAAGGAAGCACTCAGGCATTAAAATGGAACTGCATTTGCATTTATTGAAGATAAGGGTGGAGCAGAAAGTTAGGAAACTCATAGTACTGTATGTAGAAGTAGATATCTCCATTACTATGAAGCATTCAAATGTATTAGAAACATTTCTATAAAAGTAGCATTTCAGTTGACCTAGAGAGCCTTGAAGATTTCTCTGAAAGAGACCTGCTTTTTCATAGTATCCCTCAGGTTCCTTCATTCTCAACAATATCTCCATAACATTTCCCTAAATAATCTTGAATATTATCCTATCTTCAAGGCCCTATTTAGTTTTATGTAAAGTTGATCCATTGCTTAATTCCATTTTATGACCCAAAGCTCCATCTAACACATTTGTGACACAAACAACTTGGGATAAGAAATGGGTAGAAGCTATAAATCATATCATAACTAAGATATTTCTTATTTACACACAGGAAAGTCTTTCCCAAGAAACATCAGAAAATTTTATGCATGTCAAATGAATAAAAATAAATAACAATTTATCAACAAAAGCCATTCAAACAGGAATTTTTCAGGCAGTAAAAGAATAACGTATCAGATCTCAAGCATGTATGTTGCTTAATTTCTATCACACACCATTGGATACTATTCTAGCTGATTCTAAACTCTTTAAATCATTCAGCATGGGGAGAGCCTGAAGCAGACAGAATGACAATCCCTGAGTTAGAATAACATTAAATGTTTGTCCTGGAACATAGCCAGTCTATGGCCCAAAGAAACTGGACACTTCCTTTACTGATTATGCAATGCTATTTGAAGTTATAGCAATGCAAGAATCCTGAATGAGTAAGTTAAAAACTCCTTGGGTTGACTTGCTCAGTTTTGTGGAGTGAAAAAATAAGCATTAAGGTGAAGTTGACCGTTCTAGCTTCTACAATAGTTATATGCAGTCTCCATTATTCTTTGTGGTGATTTGACAATGATAATCATGATCAAGTTTGGGCAACATGGTGTTCTTACTGTAAATGTATACCTCCCCCTTTTAGAGATCAAGTTAAAGTGTAAGATATTTGTCCAAATTGGATCTTGGATAATGAATTGGACAGAGAGAATCCAAACATTGACTTGATCATTAGCAATTATAACATAAGAATGGGTTCTATATTCATGTTTTAGAATTAAACTTCCACAACAAGAAGAAATCACCTATCCCCGAGAAGGATTGCAAGAATGTTCAAGGATAAATCGGATAAGTGTTGGAAATGCCATCAGATACCTGGCTCCTACTACCACATGTGGTGGACTTGCGTTGATGCTAAAAGATACTGGACTAAAATCCACATGTGGTTGGAAAAAATGACACAACAACATATAGACTTGAAACCTGAGATATTCCTGTTGGGAATTGTACCAGAGACATTTAACAAAGAACTGAAATATCTGATTGTTAATGTATTGACAGCCGCTAGAATTGTATTTGCTAAAAACTGGAGAAATGATAAGACACCTACACAGGAGGAAGTGATTAAGAAGATTTTGGATTGTGCCGAAATGAGTAGATTAACATTTGAAATTAGGGATCAAGAAGAAAAGCAGTTTTATAAGATATGGAATATGTTCTATCAATGGTTAGACAAAAAGTTTGGTAATGTATTCTTGGGAATATAAAGATAGATAGAACTGTTGAAATAATATAGAGATTATAATATGATAAAGGATTAATAATAATGATTATAGCTTTTCTTTTTTGTAATATTGAGTATGAATAATGAGGGGTAGGCACTGTGATTTTTGACCGACCGACATACTTGAAATTGATATGGATCTATGTGTTGTATGTTTGTTTGTTATGTTTGTGTTTTTGGAAAAATAAAACTTCTTATAAAAAAAAAAGAAGAAATCACCTATTATCTTGACAATTGGAGGATAAAATATTTAGGCATGCTGACTTTTCTCTGATTCAGCTTGCCAGTAGACTGAACACTTTATATTGAGTGGGATGTTTAATGCCCACTTCATGAGTTCACATACTGGTCCAGCCTGGAGACAGCATTTTTTGTTATGCTTTCATGTAATCTTATAACTCTAGTTGTCCAGTTGCAATATCTAAAACACCATGCATAGACAGTGAGCACAAAACTTTAATAAAACTTTCCTTTAGAGTGTAGGAAATTAAATGAATAGGAAGTAACTGTACCACATTTCATTTGCTATTTGGTGTGTGCCATTTGAGAATAAAATGGGCCAATGGCACTGGAAATGAAATATAGGTTTTCTGGATGCTGAAAAAATGTTTTGCCTCTTTCCTACTACCTTGAAAGTGTAAGTATTATTGAAACATTTCAAAAAGTGATTGAAGACCCACTTTTTTTTAATCCTGGGAATTTTGTCCCACTTGTTCTGCCTTTCCTGAACAGTAATTGAAATCTTGGCTTGAGCGGGACTGTGTGGCTACTAAGATTTCTTGTTACTCAGATGAAATTGTATAAAGCATAAAGCAGTCATTCAATTTCATGTAGCCTACTCTGTCAAAAGAAAAAAATGAAATGTCCACTAAATTGAAAGAAGAGAGATGACCAACAAAATAAAGGGTGGCAGTTAATTCAGACCACTAGGTCAAATGTTCTGGTGAATTATAACAGAAAGGTCAGAGGAATACTTCTAGGGTGATTGTTATGCTCCAGCCAGTTCTTGACCTTCCTTTGTTCAGAACATACTTCTGACCTTGTACCATGTACAAATTCAGAGGACATATTTGTTTGCTCCTTGTCACCCCTACTGAAATTAAAGAGATGATGTTGCAGTTATTTTTATTTTAGGCACGATCAAATTATTCTATCATTGCTACATAGTCCTACTGATAGGACACAAGACGGTTCTTTGCCTATGAAAATAAAAGAATTCAACTGCTGCCACTATCATTAGTTTGAGCATGTTTTTCTGTGTTCTAGAGAAAAAAAGTAAAAAATCGGAATAAGAAACAATATAAGAAATTGTTTTACCCCATTTCTGGATAATAATTAGTTTTTTCTATTTTAGATTTTTCAGAGAAAAGATAGCTAAAAAAGTGAATTTACTTACTTATTATGTCTCTTTCAGTCAGTGACAACTCAATGCTGAACAAGTCCCTGTAGTTTTCTTGGCAACATTTTGGAAATGGTTTGCCATTTTTTTCCTTCTAGCATTGAGAAAGAGTGACTTGCCCAAGGTCACCCAACTATTTAGTGCTTAAGAAAGGGCTAGAACAGTGTCTCAATTTCTAGTCTGGTGCCTTAATCACTACATCAGAGCAGCTCTTAGGGAGTGATAGTGAAAGTGAAATAAAAGAGGAAAAAGCAAGCATTTCTCTCAGGTTTTTGAAAAACAACTCCAGGCATTGCCATAAATAAAACATATGCATATATTCACCTCACCCTAAAGAGGCTTATCTAACAGTCTAAACCCACATCCTGGGGAGAAAAAGCCAATTTTTTAGAGCTCACTTGAAAGTAGGTAGTTGAGGTTATACTAATCACCATGAGGATTCGGTTCCAGAGATCAGGGTGGGTAGCTCAGAAGGACCACTCCTGGATCCCAGTAGATTGTATTGCTTGATTGATGGGACCCTCAAAGCAAGCCTCAAAGGGCAGAACTATGAATACAGATATCTGGGTTATATGCCACATCAATTTTATAGAAAATAACCAGGATTTTGAATTATACATAACAGCTCACAAAGCATAAACATTAAATGGGAATTTTGAAGCTTATCCATCACTACTTGTTCCACTATATTCTAGACCAACTGTAGTTTTTGAGTGGACTTCAAGGGCAGCCCCAGGTAGAGTGATTTGCAGTACTCCAACCAACAGGTGACCAGGCATGAGTGACTATGAAGAGAGCCTGCTGAGCCAGGAATGAGTCAAATGGCATATAACTGCAAAGACTTTGATAACCATAACTGCCACATAGTGTCAAACAAGAGATGTGAATAATAAGAAAATTCCCAACTTGCAGCCATGGGGGCATGAAGCAACTGTGTGAAAAGTTAACAGATTTTTTTAAAAATATTAGATAAATTAATAGTGTACTTTCTAAGGCTCCCCAAAAAAAAAACCTGGGGCAAATTATCCCTATCTCTTAATACAATTTGTCATTCATGCTAATTTAATGGTATAATTATGTGACACTTGACAGATGTCACCAAGAACATACCTGCCTTTAAGAACAAAGGCACTGCAATTGCTTTATGCAGACAATGCTACTCAAGTTTAAGCTGAACAATAATATTGACACTGGCTCCAATGGGAAGGAGAAACAATATGTGGTTCACATGACTCTTATTTATCTAAATAGCCTAATTTGAGGAAAAGAGGAAGAGAGGCAGAGAGATTTCTAACAAGGTGCATTCCTGAATAGTCCTGAGAGAAAAGTCAAATATGTACACTGCCCTCTATGTTGCAGTCAGGAATATGGTCAGTGATGCTTGATAGTAACCCACAGGATTCAGCTGTTTTATTCATTTTCAGTCCAGAGAAAAGACATGTCACCTGCTGACAACACTTGTCACTCAACTGGCTTCTTCTTATCAGGTTCTAATATAACCAATAGAGTCTCCTACTAAAAGAGCTGTCATTGTGTCAGTCAGTTCTGAGCATGTATAATATAGAACAGGAGGATTGTGTGAATTGCTCAGGGAGAAGACAAATTAAATATGCCCCCAGCTTCAGCAGAGGAAGGAAATGTTGCAGTGTTATTATGCAGCACAGTGAGAATATTTTCTTCAGCCAATCCTGAAATGTTAACTATTTGAATATCACAATTTTTTAAAATATTGTTTAAAACAGATAATGTTATCATGATTCATGTAAAATTCAGAACTTTTAAATTCTACTGATTTCCTAGGGAATGGTTAAATCTATAGTGCTATGAGCCCCTTCTCATGTAGTAGCCTTAAGTGAAATAAATGGGATTTATTTTTGAATAGACATGTATAATTTGTTCTTTTGCACATCTTATTTATTCATTTTTACCATTTATAATTTTCCTTTATTCTTTGATCAAAATAACCTTCTAAACAGGTATTTAACTGCATCATAGAAATCAATTAAAATTTAAAAGTGCTTTCATTTTGATTGATGGTATTCTTTCCATCTATCTATCTATCTATCTATCTATCTATCTATCTATCTATCTATCTATCTATCTATCATCTATCCAATTGCTATAACCAGCTCTATACTGATAGTTTTGGAACTCAGATATTAATTTCTAATAAAGCATGTATATACGTATATATATGCTTCAGTGTGTACGTGTATGTATACCCACACAATGTTAAGTATTCCTAGAATTGAGTTCATAAATGCTTTTCTAAACAAAGGGGGGAATAGAAGTCCAACTTTACAGCAAGACTTGCATAGGCAGATATGTATGTGTGCGCGTGTATGTGTTTCAAATGGGTTCTTCTGATTAGCTTACAGCTAACCCCCCCTCAAAAAACCTGATTTTAAATCTTGTATCTTTTGAGATATCAAATCTGATATTCCCTATCTTCTTTTGATACAGTACAACCAGATATTATCAAAAATTAAATAACATTTTACACCAACAGATTAAATTTACAACTAGGTGAGACATAGCCTCATAGCATCAGTTCAATGAGATAGGTAGGAGAAGAGTGGTTCATGTGATTAGGAGTCTGCTTTGGCAGGCAGCAAGTGTTCAAAAGCTGAGTGCTACCGTGGGGTGGGGGTAGACTCCTGTCCTTCACTCCAGCTCCTGCTGGGAACATGAAAGGAGCCCCCAACTGGGTGTTCCCCAGGTGATGCCATCAGCAAATCCAATCCTTAGTGTTTTCAACTTGAGTGTGATGTGAATGAGATAGGTTGGGCTGTATGGCCCAAATTTATCCAATGAATTTCCATGGCAGAAAATAAACATGAATCTAAGTTCCTGTTGTGATCCGCCGGCAGCCTGTGGAGACAGCAACAGAGTCGGACAGTGGGGAGAAACATGGGCCAGTCTGGGAGTCTGGGGAGGACTGGGACGAGGGTCCTGCATCTGATGCAGAGATGGGCCCAGGGCCATCTGGGAATTATGTGCTGACACTGGAGCCTCCAGAATCTGACAGCAGTGAGGCAGAGGAAAAAGGGGAGCCTGTTCCCAGTGCACCCATGCACAGAGCTGCCAGAAGGCACAAACAGTTAAGACAAAGGGGGTTATTGGGGAGTAAGGCTTGGAGGTGATTTGCCCTCCCATAAGACATAAAGGAGGAGCAAAGGGACAGGAGCCTTTGCAGGAAGCAACTTTGTTCGCTTTGTTCGGATTAAACCTTGAAGCTCTGTGTAGACTTTGTATTCCATTTGACTTTTTACAGTTAATTTGGCACTTTAGTTGTTGGAAGCAATTCAAAGGAGATAAAGGTGGGTGCTTATCTCAAGAGACTGTTTGGGACTCATTACGAGATAGGAATTAACATAATTCCCAGTGCTGAAATAAAAAGAGAGTTGTTTGGACTAAGCATGTGATTAATTACAGTCTCAGGAAGCCTTGGTAAGAACAGTTCCCTTGTGATGATACAGGACAAGGCACGAAGGTCACACAGCAAGCTGAGAGTTCAAACTCCCTTTTAATGCTCCAAATTTCCCCTAAAACATTCCCACATTCTTGGTAAGTCCTACAGCAAAGCGTACACATTCTATAGCAAAGCGTACACACCAGAGGTGGTATTCAGCAGGTTCTGTCCAGTTCTGGAGGACTGGTAATGGAAATTTTGAGTAGTTCAGAGAACTGCCAAATACCACCTCTGGCTGGAGATTTTACAGTATCCTTCCCCTGCCATGCCCACCAAGCCACAGAACTGATAGTAAAAAAGTTTGAAGCCCACCACTGGTACACACACACACACACACACACACACACACACACACACACACATAGCATCTTCTGGCTATGCCCAGTCCAGCAAAACAAGGGAACAGGAAAATGAATCCACAAAACAAGGAACAAACAATAAATCCTTGGAACAAGGAACGAACAATGAGTCCATGAAGTCAGGAACAAGGTACCGAGTCCACCAAGTTAGGAAGAAGCAAGCAGTCCTGCAAACTCCAAATGTCTGTACCGACACACCCAACTCTACCAATTCAGCTTTGTTTCTGACAAACACTCCCCATACCATGTCCTTAAATCTCAATCTCCAGGTGCACCTTGTGAAGAGGAGTGGGACACTTCCCTCCTGAGTCATTGGATCAGCCTGTGCTGTTCCTGCCTTCTTTCCACTCTCCATGCTTGGGGATTAGGAGGAGGTGGTTGTTTCTCATTGCTTGAGCTCTGTTACTTCTCATGTCCCATGCTTGCCCTCTCTTGATCATTCTGCCTCTGTTCCTCCCTCCTAACAAATGTCCCAATCCTGAGGGGCCTTGGGTTGCCTTGGCCTGGTCCTCCACACATTCTTCCAAAACCAATGAAGCCTCCCCCTCTATCTCCATCGGCTTCAGCTCCAGCTTGTCCTCTTCCACAAATTCAGGCACCAATGGAAGCATGACATTCCTGGTTCTAGACCAGCACTTTAGATACTACATATTGTATACAGAGTTAGAAGGATGACCTTGACCAGACCTGTCCATTGCCAGGACAAATTGATACTTCTTTTTCAGCATGTTAACTCAAGTTTATTTGTATCCTTTAGAACTGGAACATTATCTAGAATTTCTAAAAGTAAATATAAATAAATAAAACATAATCTGAATAACATAAGTTCATGCTTTTTTATCCAAATATTTTCTCATAAACGGCATTTCAGTTCACAACAAGTAGCCCAAATATATTTTAGATGACAATTTGAAGTCTAAAACTTGATGTTTTAATGATCATACTCTATTGTCTGGGGAGATCATTTCCATTAGATGTCTTATTTGTAAATGACAAGTTTCATTGCAACAGTTAAAATTGCTTTGACATCTGGAAAATGACATATCCTTCCCAAATGATGAAAGAACAGTTATCAAACATTTTGGAAATGCAAATATATTGGACATGTTTCACCAGAGAAATAGGTTGTAAAATGGATTGATTTTAATATGAAGTGACAGTCACTAATTTCTTCTTGGAATTCACATGATTATAAATGAATGTAGTCGTGCTAATATCATTTGAAATGAGCTGCATTTTACCAACATAGGATAGAATACAGTATTGTAAAAAAAAAGAATATGAATTCCATTGCTCTATTTCAAATGGACTGTTAATCTCATGCAGTCTATTTTATAACATTGGCAAAAGAATCTAAAATTGCTAAAATAATCTGAAACTAACACTGTGCTGATCCTTTTCCTCTTGCAGTTAATCTGACATACTAGCTTACTTGAGGATATATTTTGCATATTTCACGCAACGATGAACTTTGGTGATAACAATCCACATGGAGTATAGCCTGCAAGCAAATAACAGCAACAAAATTAGATGATATGATCAAATAAATATCCATTGTGATCTGAACTCAACCTCGGTTGACTTAAGCAAGAAAATTACAAGGATATTATGCAGTTCACTGTAGTGAGAAAATGATTGATACTGTTCTAAAAATACACTACATTTTGTAAAAAAATTAATCATCTGATCATTGCAGCAACCACAAATGCTGAGATATATTTTTGCTTTACTGTGACTTTAAGGATGCATATCTTCCGTATAGCCATCAAAACTAAAAGGTGAAAAGGTCAAATATTTGCCTTTTATAGAGGCAAAGAAAAAGCCAAATGCCTTCAAGGTTATGGAAACGTTGTTTTGTATGCTCAAAAATCATGATTTTTTAAAATGTTTATTCACTCTAAGAACACCCAAAGCTTGACTCCTTTTTCAAATGAAATTACAACTCACTGGAGTTTCCATCATTGTAATAAAAAAAACCCCTCAGCCTCACTGAAGAGTAAAGGCATTTCTCTAATCCTATATAAAAGCTTTTGTCAATAGTGTCTGTTGCTATACCTTAGAAGTAAGTAGAAAATGTATCTTTCTATTGAATAAGTTTCCATAACAGGGCCTGGCTTCACCAACCAGTAGTGATATAGGAAAGACAAAGTAAAAAGAAAGAATAATTATATTATATCCATTAAATTAAGGCCATACCCTATTTACAATATTCTTAGATGGTGAAAATCTGTGAAGTGACAATGAAGAGCTCCTGTTGATATCTAATTACAGAAAGTCCACAACTGATAATGACGAACTAATGACTTGTCCAAACTTTATTATTTATTAACACCTTTTTTTGACATACACCAGGATGTTGAATGAAATGACAGAACTTCTTTGAATGACATTTGCTAATATCTTTCATGTAACATCTTCTAAAAAGAAATTGAATAATTGGATATCATGAGTTCAGTGGGAATAAATTAGACCTGTGCTATTTCTTGCCTTATTGAAACATTAGATCTCCAGGTTTATTTATTTATTATTTATTTATTTATTAATTTGACTTGTATGCTGCCCCCTCTCCCGAAAGGACTCGGGGTGGCTCACAGTTAAAACCAGTAC
This sequence comes from Naja naja, assembly GCA_009733165.1. Classification (NCBI taxonomy): domain Eukaryota; kingdom Metazoa; phylum Chordata; class Lepidosauria; order Squamata; family Elapidae; genus Naja; species Naja naja. The sequence goes on from CM019151.1 coordinate 165,819,347, forward strand.
AATAAATTAGTTACCTAAAATAGAATTAAACCAACCAAGCCAAATTAGACTAAAACAGATTATAAAAACAACCCCCCCAAGAGGAGTCAGCACAGCGCAGCCTGCTCAAATAACCAGGTTTTCAAGTCATGGCGGAAAGTGCAGAGGTCAGGGGCCAGGCGGAGCCCCAGAGGTAGTTGGTTCCACAGGGCGGGAGCCGCCACAGAATAGGCCCTCCCCCACGTCACCGCCAAATGACACTGGGTCGCAGACGGCATGCTGAGGAGCCCCTGCCTGTGAGCTCGTACAGGGCGGTTCGTACAGGTTGTCTGTGTAGCATTTTGTTTTTGCTACTAGAAATATTTCCATATTGTCCAATAATTGTTTTTGTTAGGGCATAGGGGGTAGAAATAGTTGCATAGAAAAATGTAGGTATCCCAGTCTGTTTATAGGTTTGTCAGATCCCATAGATTCCTATCGTGATGCTGCCATTCTTGTGGGGAGGGGGCCTGGGTGCATTCTTTAGTTTATAGCCTTTTTTCCTGATACCTATTATCCTGCCCAGAAGCTCAAAGATATTGGACCAAAATAAGGCAATGGTTACAAGAAATCATTAAAGAACAAATAGAATTTGAACTGGAGTTATTCATGCTAGGAATATTTAAAAAGAAACATGACAAAAAGATTAAATATGTTGTATTACACATATTAATGGTGGCTAGAATATCATTCGCACAATGTTGGAAGCATAATAACATCCCCCCTGATGAATTGGTAATTCAAAAAATTTTGGATTGTGCCGAAATGGACAAATTGACCCTCAAACTAAAAGATAAAGAAGAGTTGTCTGGAAACTAGGTAAATAGAAAATAAAGAAACTTAAGATAAGCAAACTATAGACAAATGTATATAATTGTATAACAATGTATACAGGGGTAGGATTCAAATTTCTTAACAACTGGTTTTGTGGGCACGGCCTAATTTGTGGGTGTGGCTAGGTGGTCATGTGGCTAGGATGGGCATGGCCAGGTGGCCATGTGACTGGCAAACCAAATGAAAGTGGTCCTCACTTAATGACCAGGTCTTCGCTTAATGGCCACTTGCTTAGCAAGTGTTTTTTGCCAGCTTCCAAGGCCTGGGGGACCCTGGAGAGCGCAGGGTGAGGCCCGGGCAGGTGACCATGTGACTGGCAAACCACATGTAAGTGGTCCTCACTTAATGACCAGGTGCTCACTTAATGGACAGTTGCTTAGCAAGTGTTCTAATTTACAACTAACCTCCACAGAGCTATTTGGCCTGTTTTTAGAGTTTTGAGACACACACACACACACACACACACACACACACACACCCTTCTAAACCTGCTATTTTTTGATTCTGTAAGGATCTCCTGCTGGAGCAGGGGGTAAATGACCTCTGAGATCCCTTGCAGACTGGCCCTAGATTGCTGTGCTTCAAAGTGTCTTCTAAAGCCAGGATTTGTGTCCTTCCTTCCTCTCCTTTTTTTCTCTCTCCCTCCCTCCTTCCATGTATATCTATCCTATACATTGATCTCCTTCTCTCTCTCTCTCTTTTCTTTTTCCCTTCTTTCCCTTTCCCCCTTTCTTCATTTTCTTCCTTTCTTCCTTTTTCTTCTTTTCTTTCCTTTCTTTCTTTTTTCTTTCTTTCCGATTCTTTCTTTTCGCCCCTTCCTCCTTCGTTCCTTCCTTCCGCCTTCCTTCCTTCCTTCCTTCCTTCCTTCCTTCCTTCCTTCCTTCCTTCCTTCTCTCTCACACACACACTCTCACACACATGAGCAGGCGGTGGGAGAAGAAGAAAGCAAGCAGCCCAGGAGCATCTCCTGGGTGGCGGCTTGTACTCAAAGAAGGGGAACCCTGGGGCTGCTCCCTTCATCTGGCAGCAGTGGCAGCACTGGGCAGTAGCACTCTGAAAGGGAGGGGAGAATCCCCAGGGCTGCTTCCTTCATCTGATGGCAGCAGCACTGGGCAGCGGCACTCCGAAAGGGAGGGGGAACCCCCGGGGCTGCTCCCTTCATCCAGCAGCAGCACTGGGTGGATTTGGCAGCTACCAAAAGCAAGCAGCCCCAGTGAGTTCCTGGCAGCTATGGGGAGCACGTCTGCCACCCCTCTCAGCCCCAGCACAGCAGAGACAGCAAACAGCCATGGCATGCTCCAGCTGCCACCATCAGCACATCACCCTGAGGCCCAGCAAAGGCCCCAGATCAGCAAGGGGAGACAAGGGGAGGCCCAGGTCAGCAAGGGGAGGCCCTGAGTGGAGGCACGGCAAGCTCTGAATTGACAAGGGGAGGCCGTGGATCAGTGAGGCCCTGGATCAGCAAAGGGATGCATGGCAAGCCCCAAGTTGGCAAGGGAAAGCCCCGGATTGGTGAGGGGAGACATGGCAAGCCCTGGGTCAGTGACAGGAAGCCCCAGGTCAGCAAGGGGAGATGCGGCAAGGCCCAGGGTTGGATGCGGGGAGAGGTCCGGAGGGGGCTGGGCCTTTCAAGTGGTGGGAGGGAAGGTGTTAAGTTTGCATGAAGAGTCAGACACGAAGAGCTTCAGTGAAGAGTTTATTAGTGACTACAGCTCAAATGGACCCGTCTTGGCTGGGCTACGGCTGCTACTTATAGCCAGCATCCGCAGTTGCCAGCCAATCAGAGTGCAGGGTTTTCCCGCACTTTTCAAACCAATCATATTTGACATTTTACAAGAACAATTCAAACTAAACCAATGACATTCAAACCTACATACATAACACCCTTCCCCACTAGGTTCAGTCCATACCAAACCCCAACCTATCTAATGTATTCTTTTAAATAGGTGGGGTTCTTACATGTACATTGAGACCTTCGTGGTTCAGAAGTTTTAACATTCTCACCCAGTGAGAGAGGAAATGTGTCTGCTGACATTTCCCTACTGGGACTTCCTGTGAAAGAAGACCCTGTTTGATTGTTAGAATCTGGTCTCTCCTCCCAACCCATCTCCAGCCCAATGTCAGCAGCCAAGGCAGGTAGTGATGTACAATCTTCCACTTCTAAGGATGGATTTTGGCAATGTGACAGGTTTTGGAATGGTTCCTGTCGTAATGGCTCATTACCCATGGGATGGATTCTTGCTTGCTGATTATCCTCCTGCTCCTCCCCTTCCCCCCTAGGATTGACATCAGGTGAGGGAACTGGAGAGGAACAAGTGCGATGTTCCTGAGAAAACCTGGATCTAAGTTGATCAATGTGCCTGCTCCAGAGGACTCCATCCTCTGTTTGCACCCTGTAAGAAGGAGGGCCTGTGATTTGAATTATCTCAGCAGGAATCCACAAAGGTTCACCCATAAGGTTCTTAGCATAAACAGAATCACTCACACTGAATGTGCAAACTTTGGAAGTGGAATCTAGTGGTGTGTTAAGTGTGTAAGTGGGATGAAGGCAGTCAAGGGAAGACCTAAGTTTCCTACCCATCAACAACTCTGCTGGGGATAAGTTATTAGATGGGTTAGGAGTGATGTGCTGAACACTGAGAAGTTTTTCAACTTTCTCAGTGATGTCCCCAGGACCCAGTTGCTGAAGTTTCTCCTTGGTAAAACGTACCATGCGTTCAGCCCGGCCATTAGCCCGAAGGGTGCCCAGGGGCAGTCAGGGCATGTCTGATACCCAGTTGTGCTAGATAGGATTCAAAAGGGTTGGATGTAAATTGAGGGCCATTGTCAGAAACAAGAACATCAGGTAACCCATGGGTTACAAAAAGCTTTTTCAGCTGCTTGATGACAGAATCAGTTGTAGTGGATGCCATAGGGATTACCTCTAGCCATTTGGAATATGCATCTACTATGATAAGAAAGGTGTGCCCCCTGGTAGGGCCTGCGAAATCAACGTGAATCCTAGACCATGCCCCCCTAGGACATTCCCATTCCTGTTTGGGGGCGAGAGGTGAGGCAGGCCTGATTACCTGACAGTTGGGACAAGATGCAACCCAGTTTTCAACCATTTTGTCAATACCTGGCCACCATACACAACTCCTGGCCAATCCCTTCATCCTTACAATACCAGGATAACCCTCATGTAACATTTCCAAAACCTCTTTTTGTAGTTTTGCAGGAATAACCACCCTGTTACCCCACAAAATACATCCTCTTAATACAGATAATTCAGTTTGCCTGGACTTAAAAGGTTGGGCCAGGTGAGGTAGATCTTGAAGAGGCCATCCTTTCTTAATCCAGCCTATAACAGGAGCCAATAAAATGTCTTTGGCAGTCTCTCTGGCAATTTCAGCAGCATGCACAGGAAGCTTGGCAACAGTTTCTAGGAAAAAGGTGTGTGTTTCAGGTTCAAAGTCCTCCTTGTGGCAAGGAAGTGGATCAGCATGTCCAATATCCTTGCCAGGCTTGTGGGTAAGGTTGTAAGAATAAGCAGGAAGAAATTCAGTCCACCTCAGCATTCTTAGTGACAGGATAGTAGGTGTAGGTTTATCTCCTGCCACAATGCCTAACAAAGGTTTGTGATCTGTAACAATGGTAAATGTTCTCCCATACAAATATTCATGAAATTTCTTGACAGCTGCAACAATTGCCAATGCTTCCTTGTCCAATTGGCTGTAATTCCACTCTGCTTTGGTCAAAGTGAGAGTAAAATGCAATAGGGGCTTCTCTCCCGCTGGGAAGCCTGTGGCTCAACCCCCACCCCACCCCAAAGGGGGATGCATCACAAGTCAGTACAACAGGCAAATTCTCAGAGAACTGTATCAGTACAGCATCAGACATGATTAGTCTTTTAATACTGTTAAATGCTGATTGTTCCTTCCTGCCCCAGACCCAAACAGACTTTTTGTCAAGTAATCTGTGTAATGGTTCTGCAATGGTTGCCTTCTGAGGTAGGAACATGTGATAAAAGTTAATGAGTCCAAGGAAGGCTTGCAAATCTGTTTTGCATTTAGGTCTAGGGGCTTCTTTGATTGCTTGAACCTTGGCATCGGTAGGGTGGATGCCATGCTTGTCAATCATATAGCCCAGGAACTCAACCTTGTCAGTTTTAAGAGTGCATTTTTCTTCCTTGACTTTTAACCCCACTTTCCTGAATCTGGTAAGGACTTATCTGAGTCTTTCTTGTAACTGAGTGTCATTTTCAGCAGAGATTAACACATCATCAAAGTAAGGCACTACCCCTGGCAGTCCTTGGAGCATCCTTTCCATAAGGCTTTGAAAGATGCCTGGTCCACGCTTACTCCAAATTGTAACCTTTTACATTTGAAGGCACCTCTATGAATCACAATGGTTTGGGCCTCTGCAGTGGCATCATCAACTGTTAGTTGTTGATCTGCCTGGGCCAGATCCAATTTGGCAAAGACTGTACCCCTGCCAAGTGAATGTAACAGATGATGCACTGGGTATGGAACTGGGTATGCGCTCTGCTGCAGCGCATGGTTCAGTGTCCCCTTATAGTCCCCACAGATTCTCACTGACCCATCAGTCTTGGGTGTGTCCCACCTGGAGTGGTCAGTGGGCTCTAAAACTCCTTGAGCTATTAGTTTATCTAATTGTGCATCAATTTTTTCCTTTAAGGCAAATGGGACCCTTCTGGGCTTTAAACGAATTGGGGGCACCTTGGGATCTAGGTTGAAAGTGATAGGGGTCCCCATATACTTGCCCAATCCTTCGCTGAAGACCTCTGGAAACTCAGACATCAAGGCCTCCTCCCATTCAGAGTTGCTCACGTGATTGATGCCAGTCACCTCGATGCCTAGTGGATCGAACCACTCAAGTCCCAGCAAGCTTGGGCGATCCTTGTCCACGATGGTCAGGGGCAAACGCGTTTGGTGTGGCCTTTGAACTTCACGTTGAATTCTCTTGTTCCAGCTACTGGAATCTTGTTCCCTTGGTAGTCTTTAAGAGTCAGTGCTTGCTTCTGGAAATGTTTCTTCTGAATGTTGGGAAGTAGCCTGTGAATAGTGTCCCATGACACCATAGATAAATAGGAGCCTGAGTCCACTTCCATTTGGCAAGGCCTTCCTTCAATGAGTACCTTCACATGTACTTTTCTGCTTCTTAAGGTTGAAGAATGACCAATGGTGACTGTTTGATTAGTTCCATTCTTCCCATTTGCTTCTGAGTTCACTCCATTTTCTCACTGAAGTTGTTGAGCTTGAAATCTTTGTCAGGAAACTTTCTTCTGTGTGGTGGAGTTCTGGATGATTTGCAGACTCTTACTAAGTGACCTCTTTTTTCACAACGAAGGTAGATGGTATCAAGAAACTTGCATTCAGTGCAGGGGTGCCCCCCCCACAACCTTTGCAATAAAAGTCTTGCCTTTTTCTTCCCAGGTCTTTCTTTTTCTTTTCCATTCTGAGTCTATAAATTCCTTCCTCCACCTCACTGCACTCTGATTCAGAATCTATTTGCTCGCAATGAGTTGTTGTGGACTTTTCCACATCAAAATGGCTTGAGGCCTTGTTAATTTTCTTCACGGCTGCTGCTGATGACTTAGTGGCTTCTGCTGAGGAGGCCTCTTCTATGGCTTCCTTCAACGTGATCTTAGGTTTTAATAACAATTTGCTCTGAAGCACCTTGTCTTTGAGGCCTAGAACAAATCGATCGCGCATGGCCTCCTCCACGTTGTTAAACTCGCATGCATCCCCAATGTCTCTTAAACTTGCCACGAAGTCGTTAATGTTAATAAGTCGTTAATAAGAGCCTTGGTAGTTCAGGCTGTTAAATGCCTGCTCTTAAGATCCAGATGCCTACAATTATTGTAGGCTCGAATCCCACCAGGCTCAAGGTTGACTCAGCCTTCCATCCTCCGGTAGGTAAATTGAGGACCCAAGATTGTTGGGGGCAATTAGCTGACCTTGTAAAAATGCCGCTTAGTAATAAGCAGGCATATACAATGGAATGAAGGCTATTGCTGAGCACATTGGGTTGTGCTCCAAAATTGTAAGTCAGCCCTGAGTCTTCGGAGAAGGGCGGCATATAAATGTAATTAAAAAAAAAATGTTTTCGCTTTCCCCTTGATCCCGATGGTAAAACTCATGTCTCTTAATGAGGCACGATACTTGTGGGGCGTAATGGGCTCTTAAAAGCTTTTCTAAATCAGGCCATTCCATTACCTTCACGTCTGCAGCTCCCACCAATGCCTTCACCATCTTGAAGACTGCCGGGCCGCAGTGCATAAGAAAGACTGCCCTCTTCCGCTTCTCGGAGATGTCGGCGAGGTCGTTTCCTTCCAAATACGTTTGGAAGCATCCGCATACGATTCCCAGTCTTCTGCCACTGGATCGAATGGGGCTGGGGGGGTGTTCAGTGCAGCCATCTCACTCTTCTGTTTGTCTTCCGCGTCATCTTCTCTTCAGGGGAATCCCACCTTCGTCGCCAGTGTTAAGTTTGCATGAAGAGTCACGCCGAAGAGCTTCAGTGAAGAGTTTATTAGTGACTACAGCTCGAATGGACCCGTCTTGGCTGGGCTACGGCTGCTACTTATAGCCAGCAGTTGCCAGCCAATCAGAGTGCAGGGTTTTCCCACACTTTTCAAACCAATCATATTTGACATTTTACAAGAACAATTCAAACTAAACCAATGACATTCAAACCTACATACTTAACAGAAGGGGCAAAACAAAAGACAAGTGGTGGGGGTGGGCGAAAGATGACCAGGTCTTTTACTCATGCAGGGAGATAATCAGATCAGGCAGGACTGCAGCAAAAGGTAGGTAGCAATGGCTGGCTTGGCAAGCAGGCTGCAGGGATGTCGCACATGTGCACAATGTTGCATAAGCGCGATAGGGACTGACTGGCAGGTAGCAGAGAAGTGGGTGGAGAGGGCCAGGGCCAGCCAGAGGCCCGATTTTCCAGTTCTCCGAACTACCAGGAACCATAACAACCAGTTCTATAGAACCAGTCCGAACTGGTAGAATCCCACCCCAATATATAAATGTAAATATGCATAAGAGATAAAGATGTATAATACTGATGCTATAGTACTGTTAATGTTATGATTAATTTCTCTTTTTTAAAATGTAAAACAGCAATAAAGTTTTTTTTAAAGAACTACATATCAATGTATCCTAGAAACAAATGTTCCATAGCAGGTTAAAAAAATATAGGTATTATCTAAGATAGAATAGGCTTAGTAATAAGTGGTAAAGTAGGAAATAAGCAAATTAATTTTTAAAAGACAAGCTTCCTGGGCAAACCACAGGAAAGATAAAAATTGTTTTTTTGCTGGTCTGTACCATTTATCCCCGCCCCTCAAAAAGCTTTCTCAGAGTGTACCCTTGACATAGTCACCATTTTCTTACTTTAAATCTGAAAGCAACTTCAGGTAAAAAGTAATGATATATTTAAATTTACAGAAAGATTTTGTGTTTCACTTTGTTGGGTCAATTTCTGCTCAATTAAATATTTACTGAAGCATACAATTTGACAAGGAGTGCTTACATTTTTGCATGCCATCACACTGTAGGCATTTTATTCTTTCCTTAAATGACCTTTTCAGTATTCTCCAGTTTAATTTGTTAGAGCTGCCATAAAATGTTCCATTTTAACAAGCTATCCTAGTTAGAGAAATCAAGAGGACAGCTATCAGTCAAGCACTGAATGTTGAAAAGGTCAAACTTGCCAAAGATATAATATTAAACATAGGTGAAAATATCTCTGTAACTTAAGTTAGAACAATTATAGTCTTTCTAAAGGAAGCATTATTTCTTTTCCGGAAGAAAGTAAACCTCTGGAAGTTCAGATTTAAATGTTCCAGTTCTGTCTTATGAAGTAGAAAATGAATCCCAACAACACAAAGGCATAAGATTGAAGGATAGTTGGGGTATCAGAGAGATCAACTTTAATGTTCTATCTTTTCTAGCCATGCAGTAGAACTTTTAAAAATGTCCTATGGACATTCCTGACGGCTCAAAGTTGACTCAACCTTCCATCCTTCCAAAGTTGGTAAAATGAGGACCCAGATTGTTGGGGGCAACATGTTGACATTGCAAACTACCATGTAAAGCACTGTGGGGAGGTATAGAAATAGCAGTTTTCTACCTAAAGTAAAAAACTTGGTAATGTTAATGCCAAGTTAGCATTGGGAAATATCACTCAACATTTTGTGAAACTAGGATGTCTTTCTTGCGTATCTGAGAAAACTAGGATTTTCAGAAAGAGTGTCACTGAGAATTAAATCAAACTATGCATGGAAATTTGACTCAGGTTGTAATTGGCTTAGTTTTTCCAAACCTTCCTTTCAAATTTAAGTTACAACAATATTTTGAAATATTCTTAAATTTTCTTTTATAGCTTTTAGAAATATCACACACAAATACTAGATAGATAAACTATGTTATACTATAGTCTGTTTTTAGACCCTATGCTTCAGTATTTGAATTGTCACTGAAGCAACACACACAAAAAGTAAAATAATAGATATTTGGGGATGTTTCTTTTTGTCAGCTCAACAATCTGATTTGATTTTTTTAAATGTTTTATGTTCCTGTGTAGTATTGTTCTTTAAAGGAAGATCAATATTCTATCTCCTGGAATACTGTTTCTATTATATTTATAAGAAGCCTATTCCCTAGCCATGAGGTCACCTGAGTTGAAAATCAGTATAGTTTAGGTCAGGGGTAGCCAACCTTTTTATACCTACTGTCCACTTTTGTATCTCTGTTAGTAGTAAAAAAATTTTAACTGCCCACCAGTTCCACAGCAATGGTGATTTATAAAGTAGGGGACAAAACCCTTACCGCCCACCATGAAAGCTGGAATGCCCACTAGTGGGTGGTAGGGACCAGGTTGACTACCACTGCTTTAGGTCCTTTCAATCAAAACTGCCTGGGTTTATAGGGACTTGGAGAGTGTCACCTCTCCTACAGCAGCTTCTTCTGTTTTAATAACCCTCCTAGAGATTCCTGTCATTCCATCCATGATAATATCCTGGAACTGTTAAAAAGCAGGGCTGTTCTCCCAGTCCTTAGGGTAGGATGTTTTTTGGGATTCACCTTATTCAATGTCTTATTTCTATTTTCTTCCATTTTGCCAAACATTTGTCTCAATTCCTCCTCCATTCTGAACCTACAGAAATTCAAACTCTGAATTTGAATTCTAGTAATTCAATTTATATATTCATTAAGAACTCTCTCCTTTTTCATATGACATATAGCTTTTGTTCTTAATAAATGTTTGATTTCTACATCTGTTTCAATTGCAGATATCCTAGGAGTAACCACAGCACTATTTCATTTGCAGTGATTAATTGCTATTGAGGACTCAGTCAATAAAATGATTCAACAACAGTCAAAAAGAATTACTCAAGAAGAATTACCGTACCAAGAAACTCTGAGTATTTACTAAAAGCTATTTTATTTGAATGCTGATATTCAGAACAGAATATGCCAGTCTAAATTACAAACCCGTACATGATAATATGTATTTATCAAGTTTGCTTATAGTACTATTAGTTGCAAAGAAGTCAAACTATCCCCTGAAAGAAACACATTTTTCCAAGAGAGAAAAAGTGAAATGATTCCTTTTTTCCAGTGACCTAGCATGTTGTTAATCTCAGCACCATCAATTTACATCACAGTATGCTTCAGCCATAGTAATTAAACTGCCTGACATTATAAGACTGTTTCTTGTCAGTGAGTGCAGTGCTTCTTACCCCAGAAAGCAAATCATTAAAACAAAGCACAGATTCAGTATTATGGGGAAGAAAGCTTATGGTCAACAGTCAGGTTTGGTTTTAGGTTGATGGTGATGACAAGAATCTTCAAAGTTGTTTGCATCTGTCAGGAAAGTGTTGATGGAGAAAGCAGGGAACATCTTTAATTAAATGAGAGTAGAAGGACATGGAGAACAAACAGCAGGAATGCTACAGCACCAAATACTTAGGAAGACAGGTGACTCTGAGGTGCCAGACATCCTATAATTCCCATGATAAAACATCTGGAATCTCATATTTGATAGGTCTTCTTAGATATCTTTTAATACAGATGGTTGTGCTACCAATTTTCAGAATTATGGTTTATTTGGAGTGGCATGCTATGTGACCATAGGAATTGCATTTTATTACTCTGGGTCATGTCCTACTATTTGATCCCAGCCACTGTTTCTGCATATATGGTCTGGAGCTCTGAATATATCAAATCTCTCTAGCATCAATCAGGACTGAAAATGAACAACAAATAAACACATAGAACTGTGATGAGTAAAAAGTATTAAGTAACACAGATCATAGTGACAGTATAAGAATTCTAAATTATGCGACTAAAATTGGGAGTCTTTGAGTTTTATTCCTGCCTTCAGCATGAAGCCAAATGAGTCATCTTGAACCAGTCACTTTGTCTCAGCTCTAGGAAAGAGGCAATGACAAATCATTTCCAAAAAAGAAAACTGAAGGGTCAAGAGGAGTCAAAAACTGACTTGAAAGTACACATACACGTAAGGCAGTTAGCTTCTTCTTCTTGCTTTTTTTTTTAAATTCCATGTTTATGGTATGGGGGCAGGGGAAGCTGGTCTTTTGGGGAAGATATGGCTACCCAGGATATTGTTTACACAATGCAGGTAGTCCTTGACTTATGATCACATTTGAACCCAGAATTTCTTTTGCTGAGACATTTGTTAAGCAAGTTGTGCCCCATTTGATGACCTTTCTTCCCACAGTTGTTAAATGAATCACTGTCATTCATTGTTCAGTTAGTAACACAGTTGTTAAGTGAATCTGGTTTCCCAATTGACTTTGCTTGTGAGAAGATCACAACAGGTGATCACATGACCCTGGGACACTGCAATCATCATAAATATGAGTCAGTTGCCAAATGTCTGAATTTTAATCATGTGATCCTGGGGATGCTGCAATGGTCGTAAGTGTGAAAAGGGTCATAAATTACTTTTTTCAGTGCCATTGTAATATTGTAAATCAAGGACTATCTGTAGACATTCCACTCTGACAATACACATTTCATCCAAAGCTGATATTTGAAACAGTTGTTAGCATTGAAAGATAGTTTGGGATTTCAGATAAGATTATTAACACTAGCATACAGTTCCAATCTCAGTCTGTTTTTTAAGAGTAATTGAGTATGCAGAGAGCAGCATCCCAGGATGCATGTCAAAAGGAAAAAAAAAGATGGGAAGGGAGAGAAGTGTTAGATTCAGCAATCAAAAAACTTATCTTCAAATCAAAGTCACTTTAGTAACCAGTCATTGTTCACACTAACCATGCAACCTTGGTGATACAGGACTTTAAGAAGGCATGGAGTGGTTTTCTTACATTTATTATTAGGTCTACTTCTACCCAAGGACCATACAGAAGGGACAGGTAATAAGCTAAATCTTTTAACTGTCCATGGATGTGGATCTCATGAAAATGCTGATTTTACATTCTTCAGAGAAATGTTAGGGAATAACAGAATGAAGCATATCAATGTTACCGAAAGAGAAAGCTGCATTCGCTCAGGAAATAGTATTCAGCAATAAAGCATGAACTCTTGACCTCTACCAATTCTCCATGATTTCTCAAAGTTTATAGTTGTATGTAGTTGTAAGTCCTAGAAATTTAAACTAGTTCATGATAACCAGATAATTTTTAAGAAGAGTCCTTCATTTACCTGGGATTGCCAACACCTTCTTTTTCTCAATTATTTTACTTGGGACAATTTGGACACTATTTGACTTTGGGGAAAATACAAGCAAGTTCAAGTCCTTTCTTTTTCTTCTTTTACTATTGACATAGTCAGAAAGCAGTCTTTTTTGTTTTAGCATAGTAAAACAAAACAAAAGGTGTTTTTGTGTATTTTTAGAAAACAAAAGATGTTTTTGTGTATTTATTTTTTGAAAAAAATCTTAACTTCTTGATGATGCACTTGATGATGTGATTATATCCATTTCCTATGCATATCCCTCTTTGTTCAATTGAAAGCTCCCAATTCATTCATGATGGTATCCTAAGCTAGCCTCATTGGTTTCCTCACTGAAATGATGTGCAACTGTATTTCTAGTATTTTGTTTCTGAGAAATTCCTATCCTTCTATCTTCCTACTTTTTTAAAATAATCAATGCTTATAGACCAATGCTTCTCTTGAGCTGTTGAAATTGTTTCTTCTAAAATCTATAACTATATTTCAGTTCCTTTTTGTGTAGTAACTCGAAGTCCAAAATTACCTAGTTACTTCCTCCAAAATGTTAACTGTTTCTACTTTCAACAATCATATCAGTTAGGATCAGTTTTAGGAGAGGCAATTCCCTTGACTTTTTCAAACATCTTGAAAATGAAATAGTCAGCAAGTCTACTAAACAGTTTTTGGTAACTTGCAATGTTGATTGTGTTGATTTTACAACAGAGGTCTATGTAAAGGAATTTAGAGATGGCCTTGGAGAATGTATGAAAGAGTCATTATGAAAGATTTCTTTAAAAAAACCACTTATACAGATATTGAAGAAAGTATGAGAAAGATATTGAAAACAGCTTCATCTTGATTTTGTTTAGTACAATATGGAACAAAGTAGGACAATCTTTCAAGATTATGTTATAACAATAAAGTAGTATTCTTGGAATTCCGTTAGTGTATGTTTGTTGACCAGACTGCAAAAGACTGAATTGGCTGCAAAGTCTTGAAATTTTGAATCTTCTCATCCAAAATCCAGAAATATGGAACTTAACAAACCTTATGTTAGATCTGAAACAAAAGGGTTAACAAGGTAACCATTTGATCTTGCATCTAGATTAGAGGTGGTATTCAGCAGGTTCTGACCAGTTCTGGAAAACCGGTAGCGGAAATTTTGAGTACTTCAGAGAACCGGCAAATACCACCTCTAACTGACCCCACCCCCCATTCATTCTCTGCCTCCCGAGTCCCAGCTGATCGACTGGGTCTTCTTTTGTTGCCCTGCACAGGAGAACGGAGCTGGAAAACAGGTTAGTGGGATGGGGAGGAAATAGGATTTTGCACTAACCTTGCCCTGGAGTGGAGTGGGAATGGAGATTTTACACTATCCTTCCCCTGCCATGCCCACCAAGCCACACCATGCCCACCAAGCCACACCCACAAAACCAGTAGTAAAAAATTTGTATCCCACCACTGATCTAGACTGTCATCTTCTCAAATCAATGCTCTGTACTGTCTCAGTGTCTTGAGTCTAGTTAGCAAATCAGAAATTATTTAAAGGCTAAACCTACCTACCTGATGAACTTTCATATAATCATAATGGGATTAAATAGAAACACTCTTTATAAACACAAAAGCTGAATTCCTGAGGCCTCTTATAGGGGATCATTTTATCAAATGCTTTGGGAGACACTGTGCAATAACAAGATCATCTAATAAATCAAAGGTACCCATTAAATAAGCCAATTATCAATTATAGATGTAATAAAGTTAATTATTAAAATCAATATATACCTAAAACTACTGTTTTCACCTAATACATAGTTGTGTGTCTGATTGGATAGTCTCTAAATATTGTTAAATAAATAAGGACCTTGAATGTTTATAAAGCAGGGAAACAGATGGAAAATGTCAAACTCTCATTAAATCATTTTCTTATTTGAAGCCCAGTCTGTTTCATCCTTATAGCATTTTTCTAAATCTTTCTTGACTTCTATAGCCATTAAGAAGTCAATTTTGAACATGTGTTCCTGAAAACTATATCTGATTTTGAGCTGGAAAATTGAACCAGCGTGTGCTCCCAGATAGGCAGCAACCAATAAGTTGCACGATTAGTGAAGTATACTTGCCAGTGGAAAGGAAAGCAGCAAGGAGTCCATCATACACTTGCAAATGTGAAGCTCATAAATGTTTTAAATTAGCAATCATTGGTTTAGTATGGATAGTTTATTCTATTCTGTGACCTTTTTTCCCAAATCAGAGACACAATTCAAAAATAATGCTTTCATAAATTATGTTAGCTGTTATAAAATAGTATTGGTTCATGCACAGATCACGCTAACGTCATCATTAAGCTGGATATTTTTTTTTTGTGATTGTAATCTTATAGCCTGTGAGAGTTTGGGCTTGTTTTCTTTATGCAGCCACATGCAGTTATTTTGCTCAGCCTGAGATTAACTGAGCAGAAGCCTACTATGAGTTAATGGTGATCTCTTTTGCCAGATAGCAATCAGTCCCTCAACTTGCTTTCTTCTGTAGCTGTATGAGCTATTAGAATTATAATGAAGGAAGCAGCAGTGCATAAGCTTCAATTCTGTATGTTTTATTTTTCTTCAAGACACCACAACAACTCATACTTTCCAATGGACTTTTTGCACACACGGTCAAGGTTGATACAGCTTTGAACTAGAATTCATACTTTTATTTGCATTTCCTCAGGTTCATAGTGTTTAATGTAACTTTTATGTTCCTTCAGTATAGTTTTTTTTTTAAAAAGCCAAGAATTGTATAGGGATAATCAAAAGAGCAAAACTAAAAAGAAAGCTATCTTTCTGCCCATTTTAATCTGGTTAATCTAGGATTCCAGGCTGACAAACAATTTGCCAATGAGAACAATGATTAGGACTAACAGGACCAACAATAATAGACAGGAGACAGTTCAGGACTTATCTCTTTTATTGATTCTCCAACTACTAGACACTGATTTCAGCTCCACTGGAAATTACTTGCAGTCCATCTGGAGCTCCTTTCTTTTGTGTTGTATGCTAGCTACTTTTGATCATGATTTTTTCCACTGCCCGCTGTTCTTACCAATCCATTACCGACAGGACCAGAAAATGTTGGCAGATGATTTTCTTGGCTATTTATCATCTCTTACATGTTGCATTTCAGTATATTAATTTATCTTTCTACACAGAGCAATTTAATGCAGCTAATGGTAATGAGACACTTAAAACACAGAACCCAACAAAGAGAACAGTGCTTAAAATGTGCAAGGGATAGAAAAGTAATAGAATAAAGCAAGCATTTTACAAAAGGCCCCTTTTAAAAGATCAGACTGAAACAATACCCATGTTTATTGTTTTGAAAGCAAGCAGAGATCAAGCCCAGTCATAAGCCTTAGGCAGGATGTTCCAAATTCTGAATATCATAATTAAAAAAGGTTCTACAGTCTACATTTGTTACATTTTTCATAACAAAGGAACATAAAATAGATAAATATCAGGAGAGGGCAACAGTTTTCTGAAAGATTGGAAACAAGTGATATTTTATGGTAAAATTCAGAATGTCAGATATGATCCTCGTTCCATGCTAGGTTTGTTTTCCATAGAAGAAATGCATTCTATTATTAGGAAATAATACTAGGAAAATACTGCATTGATTTCAATAGATACTTCCAATAGGATGATTTGAAACTAGCTGGCGGTGCTCTAGAGCCAGATTTTCTTCTGACTCAGCTGCCATTATTTGATGCAAAGGTATAGCAGTAGTATTTATTTAAAATGAAACTGTATTCAGTAGGTTTTATTTTATTTTATTATTTTATTTTATTTACAGCCTGACTGATAGGTACATTATCCATTGTAACTGGGCTTTCTTTTTTTTTTACTTTTCTTTGAAAACATTTTGCTTCTCATCAAAGAAGCTTCTTACTTCAGAAGAAGAAGCTTCTTAGATGAGAAGTGAAACATTTTCAAAGGAAAAAAAGTCAAGAAAGTACAGTTGCCTTTTGGAAAAAGTATCTTTGGGATAACCAAGACCTGGATGATCGAGAATCTTCATAGACATTTATCCACTCTAGGTTTTCTTGCCTGATTCCATCAGTCAAGTGCTAAAGTTAGAAGTCTTAACAATTATTCCAAGGTGGATGTTGATTGCTTTGCAGCTCCCCCACTTAAAAACTTTGATTTGGCAAATAATAATAATAATAATAATAATAATAATAATAATAACAATAATAATAATAATATAATTTATTAGACTTGTATGCCGTCCTCCCTCCCTAAGGACTCAGGGTGGTTCACAGTGTAAAAATGTAATACAATAAATTACTTTAAAAATAATTAAATAGTACAAGCCCAATAATGAAACTAAAAACAAGTTAAAAATTACATTAAAAATGTAAATAGCCATGCAAATACACAAAACATGAAATATTCCTTTATTTTTGATTATTTATCAAATTCCCAAGGGACTCTTGGTGGGTGGTTACAAAGAAGTTTAAAAAATAATGTAAAATATGACTAAAACACAGTTTAAAATGTAATTAAAAACAAAATGAAAATTTACAAGTTAAAAGTAAGAAATCAAAGTTAAAAAAATCAACAAAGCTAAAAGGTTAACAAAGTGGAGGGAGTGCCAACAGCCATCCCCAGGATTACATAACACACTTAAATTAAAGAGCCAGGTCTTAGCACTCTTATGGAAGATTAGAAGACAAATAATAAGTCAATACAGTACCAAATAATTCAATTAATTCTATTTTAGATGGTATTTTAAGTGTCTGGAGAAAACATTTTAGAATGACTTAAAGAACAAAGGAGAAAAAAATCTTGCAAGAGGTCTCTCACCTTGCTGCCACCTCAGAACCACACTGAACTAATGTTTAGAAATATCCTCTCATGCAAAATCCTAAAATGGGTCTATATAAGCCTTGTAACTATCTCCTTGTAATTATTTATCCAATCAACAAGATAATATGTTAGTAGACAAGGACCAGGAGACAGCAATATGATAGATGCAGCAGTGCCAAATGACAGCCACATCAGAAAGAAGGGGTATGAGAATCTGGAGAAACTGGAGTGCATAGAATAGACAATAGAATTCTTTATTGGCCAAGTGTGATTGGACACACAAGGAATTTGTCTTGGTTCAAATGCTTTCAGTGTACATAAAAGAAAAGATACATTCATCAAGAATCAAGAATCATCAGTTACAACACTTAATAATAGTCATAGGGTACAATAAGCAATCAAATCATACTAGGAAACAGTCAATATAAATCGTAAGGATACAAGCGACAAAGTTACAGGACAGCAGATGCCAAAATGGTCCCAGTGGTGATAAGAGCACTTGGGCTATGACTTCTGAGCAGGCAGAAATGACTCCTACAGATCTCAGGAACAATATTGAGTATCTGTTCTACAGATTTCTGGAACTGTGGAGTGCAGTGCTAAGATACTGCTCAGAATCCTCAAAGTCAAGGGGTGTCTTCCTCCTGTGTATGTTTAATCTGGATGTTTTTGGTGTTTTTACTGCTTTAAAATTTATGATTTTTTAAAATTATTTTTAATTGTATTTTTTTTTAAATTGCAAGCTGCCCAGAGTCATTATCTGAGATAGGCAACTGTAGAAATGAATAAACAAATGAATAAATAAGTAAACAAGATTCATACCACTGATAAGGATGGGAATGATCTCTCTCTCTCCCTCTCTCTCTCTCTGTGTCTGCATGTGTAAATAAATGCAGAAATCAATGAGAACTGACAAGTTATATTTTATAAACCTGCAACACATCCCTCATGCAGTTAACCTTATTATACAATTGAAACATGAATAAATGATCTCATAAAGAAACTCTGATGTGCATATTTTCATGATTAATAATTCATTTAAAATTAGAATCTTAATGATGGGTGGTATTTCTATGATCCATGGTGATACCCTAATGAAAACACAAAATGTCCCTGTACACAAATGTCACATAATTGTAATGCATGCATAGTAGATTGATTCTTATTTTTAGTTTGCAACAGGTCATACCCAGTCATCTGAGGTAGTCTCCAGACAAACAGACGAATTCACAATTCAATAATAAAAACACTGACATGTTGTGCATATATTTTGAGATAGTTTCTATTCCAAATCATCCAGATATACTTCCAATTTTGTTGCTTGAAGGAAGTTTCTCTCCAAGTGTGAGTGATGTTATGGTGTCCCTCCATGCATCATTCTTTCTTCAATATTTTACAATAGGTATATGAAACCTCTAGGGATAATTTGGATTTAGGCACTATCAGTATATCCATTTACACAACAAATACTTATGGACTATGTCTTCAGGCAATGATGTGGCTCCCATAAATTCTTGTCTGAACTCAGCAATGGGTATGCATAATAATGAGTTGAAATTGAAACTAGACAAGTTGGAGGTTATCATTGCAAAAGATCACAATTCCATAGAGATAATAAGCACCTCCATCTGAGTTTCATGCCCCAGGAGAAGCAGGCATGCAATTTAAGGGTGCTTCTTTCTCAGTAACTTTCTCTGTTCTCTCAAAAGGAAGCTATACCAAACAAAACATATTTTATGGCTGATACACTGACCACATCCCTAGCTAGAAAAAACAGGACATTAGCATTCTTCTGCATATATTTAATTTGGAATTAGAATAAAATATAATTTAAAATGAAATTGCAATAAAATACCATTTAAAATGATATTGGAATAAAATATAATAATTTAATATATGGATAGATAAAATATGATAAAATTGTATTTCAGTATCATCCTTACCATTTACCCCAATCAGTCCCATATATGCCAATCTCAACCAAACAATTTTGCTCATGTATTGTGCTGGATTAAATGTTGTTTTCAACTTCTGGCCACATATAAGGTAAGTTATTTTGATATGGGGTTCCCAATAGATCTTTCATGTAGTACATAGTCTGAGGTACCTGTCTCTCACTCTCTTATACAAGCAACAATTAAATAGGATATAAGCCATGTCTTCTACCTCTGCCACTCTGCAAATGCCAATGCATGTGTTGGTAATCTTAAAGTATGAGTAACCCATGTTGCCTCAATCTTTTGCCTGAAAAAATGGAGTTGGTAGAAAATAGAACAGTTGTACTGAAAGGAATCAGGTACCATCTTGGTGTAGTGATTAAGGTGCTGGTCTAGAAACCAGGAAACTGTAAATTCTAGGCCTGTTTAAGGGATAAAATCTGGCAAGATTTTGGGCTAGTTGATTACTTTCAGTCCAACCCATCTCACAAGTTGTTGTGGGTAAATAAGAAACAGAAGTTTGAGGTGCATTCCCTATTGAGTTATATATTAAAAAGTGGGATGAAAATGTAATAATAATACTTGTGTTGAAAGCATAGCAAGTTCCCAGTTGAAATAGAAAATATTGGTGTTATTTTTTTAAAAAATCCTATACATCTAGAATCCTGGCTACTTGAAATTTTTTAAAGTTTTCCATTGTGAGTGTTCAGTAAATTTTGTATCTATTGATATATACTAACTTATAAGTCATTCAAGTCTAACTTCTACTTAAATGGTAAATTAGTTTAAAGATTAGGCAAATTCAGCTTTTTATAGTAAAAGAGTTTACAGGCATCAGCTGAAGCAGGTATGTAAAATAATACTTCCTTTCCCTTTTTACTTATTAGCAGGCACTCTTTCTTATTTTAATTTTATCTCTCCATGGGAGTGCAAGAGAATTGTAGAGCATGAAGAAGAAAAGATCAATTAAATAAATCATTTGATATTTAAAATGAGTCTATTTTATGATAACCAATCACAGGCATCATTTTCATTAAGTCATATGACAGATTAGGTAAATTATAGATTTTCATAGTAAGAAACCAAGACAGTTAGGGGGAATAAGAGAAGAGGCTATTTGTTTGACAAGAGAGCTGGGATAGTCATTTTAGCTGGACCAGAGTTAATGATCCAGAGTAAGGGAACTTGGCTATCTATTGATAGAGACATGATAAGCTGCAGTTATTTGATGTGAGGAACAGAGAAGGAAAAGCTATTATGATTGCCATAGAGCCGTGATGGCGAATCTATGGCAAGCGTGCCAGAAGTGGCACGCAGAGCCATTTCTGATGGCACGCAAGCCGTTGCCCAGAACAGAGCCACTGCGTATGTGCGTGCACTTCCCGACAGCAAGCTGCTTGTCGGGTATCTGCTGTGCATGCACAGGAGTTGCACACGGGAGATGCACACGCAAGCGCACAGGAGCACAGAATGTAGGGGGTTGCACATGCACGCCCAGAGGCATGTGGTATGCATGGGGGTCACATGCACATGTGCAGGGGGGGCAGGGGAAAATCACACATGTATTGCATAGTGGGAGGAGGCATGTGTGCACGCGTACACATACTTTTGAGATGCGGTGACGAAAAGGTTAGCCATCACTGCCATAGGGAAACAAGGAGATATACCTGAGAGAAAAAGAAAAAAACTGAAAACAGAAAAATAAATAGAAAAGAGATTGTTGGATTAAGGCAATTGGAGACCAAGACTCTAAGATACAGAGAAAATGCCACTGCTGTGACAGTAATCAAAGCCTTGGTAAAGGATATGAAGATGGTAGATATTAGCTATATCAAAATACAGTACTAGAACAGCTTCAGAAAGCAGTGAGATATATTGTTCAGGCCTGCCTAATGTAGGCAAGAGGTCTGCTTTTGCAATACCAAACAAGTAGAGAAGCTGATGCAATTTAAAACTCTGAAGAAGTTTTATGCTGTGAGTCAATTACCAAGATTTATGGTGGAATTAGAAAAGAGAGGGGTAATTTTGTAAGTTCTGTTAACTGTCACTGAGACTGATATGCACAAGCTTTTTGGATAATAATAGGGTCATCAGAGTTAAAATATTGTTGTCTTGTGGAGCAGAGTTTGGCTCTACTAGAGCTGTGCAATTTGCAATTAAGAGCTGTGAATTCCTGAACAGGGAAATGGGATTATTTCACATAAAACCTTTTGTTCTTCTCCCATTTAGAAATAGTTTTTGTCAGGCTTTTAGGCTTTCCCAACACAAGACTTCTTTGTGTTAGAGCATTGTGGGGAAAATTGTAGTTTACACATTTGATAAATGTGAAGGGATTTTGATCTATATCCCTGTAATCGTGAGAAGATCATAGCCCAATATACTGGGAATGTGTGACTGTTAAGATGACATTAAATATTTAAAATAAATGTAAAGTCCAGGGCTCTCTTAGGCAAAATTGGTAATACTTTGTTGTCAGAAAATGACATATATCACCACCTATCACGTCTGATGGGAAAGTGGGAATAACTATAGAGGAAAAATAGATCTTAAGGGAGCTACCTTTCTTTGATTATTTCTACCTATCCAATAAGATCTGTCAGGGATGACCGAGTTCATTACCATCTTATAGGAATGTGGAGCTGTGATTGTCTTCCTCTGATATATTCACATTTGGTCCTGTCCATGTGATCTTTTAAAAAACATTGAAAGCCTAGCCTCAGGCATGGGGTTTTGTGATTCTGCTTGGAACATTTCTTTGGATGTTGCTTCATTCTAGCATGGTTTTCCTATCTGAGTTGTTTCTTTTTCTCATTGAACATGTTCTTTAATCTAATTTTGTTCTGTTATACACTGCTTAAAGCCATTTCAGTGACTGAGGCAAAAGATAAATTAGATCAATAAATAACAAGTAGCATTTACTTTGAGCATTATTAATTGCACAGCACAAATAAACAAAAAGCCTGAAGAAATTTAGGTTATTCTGAAGGCAAAAAAAATAGGGAATAGACAATAGAAAGGATATGACAACTTTCAGAGCACTCTGAATCAGACAAAAAATTGCTCTGAAGAGATTGATTGAAATTGAAGAATTGAAGGAATTTTTTATAACAACCTGGAAATACTTTGTGAATCAATATGTGTTCAAGAAAAACGATTAATATAAAAACTTGATTTTAGACTATATAATTTAGTTGATGTTGTGAGTACATGGTAAGAAACTGTTATGTATGCAGGTTTAAAGCCATCTGGGATCCACGGCGTGTAAGGGGACGCATGGGGACAACCCTGTCGAGGGCTTCCGACGCAGCCTGCTGCCAGGCGGCCGCCAGATCCTTGGTAGAGCTGGGGGCAAGGGAAGAGGGAAAAGACCCCAGTTCTGCCTGGAACCTCTCAGGGTCCATCAGGCGTCTGGGGCGGAACCATCTAGGTGGCTCCTCATCCCAGCAGTGGGGGGCAGCCTGTTGGAAGACCAGCCGTAGGAGATAGTGATCAGACCATGGAACGGGCAACGCCGTAAAAGTGGCTTGCCCTCTGTCACTACGCCACTGTTCAGAGACAAAAACTAGGTCAAGAGTATTTCCCCCCTCGTGAGTCGGGTCTTGAATCAACTGGGTCAGGCCCATGGCTTCCATAGAAGCCATGAATTCCTGGGCCAAACCCGATGCCCCCCCCCAGGGAAGGCAGATTGAAGTCCCCCAAGACCATAAGGTCCGAGAACTCCACCGCCACCCCTGAGAGGAGATTGAGAAGCCCAGGTAGGGCCGCTACCACACAGCTGGGGGAAAGGTATGTGAGCAGCAAGCCCACCTGACCATTCGGCCCCCACCTCACGAGGAGGGTCTCACTCCTGCCTATCTCTGAAACAGAGACCTCCCTTGGGAACAGGGTCTCCCGAATAACCACAGCCACCCCACCACCCCTACCCTGGGTCAGTGAAAAACCCGGAAACCTGGAGGGCACAAATCAGAGGGACACCTCCCTCCGGGCCCAACCAGGTTTCGGTGATACAGGCCAGGTCCGCAGCCTCCTCCTCAATGATCTCACGGAGGAGGGAGGACTTATTAGCCATGGACCTGGAATTAAAATACACCAACCTAAGCCCAGGGGTCCCAGTTCCGATGCCCCCTAGGGAGGAGGCCAGTTATAGGCTGGATTAAGAAAGGTTGGCCTCTTCAAGATCTACCTCAACTTGCCCAACCTTTTAAATCCAGGCAAACTGAATTATCTGTATTAAGAGGGTGTATTTTGCGGGGTAACAGGGTGGTTATTCCTACAAAACTGCAAAAAGAGGTTTTGGAAATGTTACATGAGGGTCATCCTGGTATTGTCAGGATGAAGGGATTGGCCAGGAGTTATGTATGGTGGCCAGGTATTGACAAAATGGTTGAAAACTGGGTTGCATCTTGTCCCAACTGTCAGGTAGTCAGGCCTTCCCCACCTCTCGCCCCCACACAGGAATGGGAATGTCCTAGGGGCCCATGGTCTAGGATTCACATTGATTTCGCTGGCCCTACCAGGGGGCACACCTTCCTTATTATAGTAGATACATATTCCAAATGGCTAGAGGTAATCCCTATGGCATCCACCACAACTGATGCTGTCATCAAGCAGCTTAAAAAGCTTTTTGTAACCCACGGGTTACCTGATGTTCTTGTCTCTGACAATGGCCCTCAATTTACATCCAACCCTTTTGAATCCTATCTAGCACAACTGGGTATCAGACATGCCTGACAGCCCCTGGGCACTCTTTGGCTAACGGCCGGGCTGAATGAATGGTACATTTTACCAAGGAAAAGCTTCAGCAGTTGGGTCCTGGGGACATCACTGAGAAAAAAACTTCTTAGTGTCCAGCACATCACTCCTAACCCATCAACTAGCTTATCCCCAGCAGAGTTGTTGATGGGTAGGAAACTTAGGTCTCCCCTTGACCGCCTTCATCCCACTTACGCACCCAAAGCACCACTAGATTCCACTAGCAAAGTTCACACGTTCAGTGTGGGTGATTCTGTTTATGCTAAGAACCTTATGGGTGAGCCTTCATGGATTCCTGCTGAAATAACTCAAATCATAGGCCCTCGTTCTTACAGGGTACAAACAGAGGATGGAGTCCTCTGGAGCAGGCACATTGATCAGCTTAGATCCAGGTTACCTCAGGCAATTGTTCCTCTCTAGCTCCCATACCTACTGCCTCTTCTAGGGGGGAGGGGGAGGAACATGAGGGTAATCAGCAAACAAGAATCAACCCCATGTGTAATGAGCCATTATGACAGGAACCATCCCAAAACCTGTCACAATGCCAAAATCCATCCTTACAAGTGGAAGATTGTACATCACTACCTGACTTGGGTGCTGACATTGGGCTGAAGATGGGTTGGGAGGAGAGACCAGATTCTAACAATCAAACAGGGTCTTCTTTCATAGGAAGTCCAACTAGGGAAATGTCAACAGACACATTTCCCCTCTCACTGGGTGAGAACGTTAAAACTTCTGAACCACGAAGGTCTCAACATACACGTAAGAGCCCCACCTATTGAAAAGAATACATTAGATAGGTTGGGGTTTGAGTATGGAGTGAACCTAGTGGGGAGGGGTGTTATGTATGCAGGTTTGAATGTCATTGGTTAAGTTTGAACTGTTCTTGTAAAATGTCAGAAATGATTGGTTTAAAAAGTGCGGGAAAACCCTGCACTCTGATTGGCTGGCAACTGCAGCTGCTGGCTATAAGTAGCAGCCACAGACCAGCCAAATCGGGTCTGTTATGAGCTGTAGTCACTAATAAACTCTTCACTGAAGCACTCCGCGTCTGACTCTTCATGCAAATCTAACAAGATTTATGTTTCTTGTCCCCTTGTAGCTAGTTAACAATATACGAAGATACATATGTAGACCCATTTTAAGATAATTGCAATTAAAAAGTGGTGGAATCCATGGGTATATTGTTTCCAATTTTAGTTTTAAAAGCTACTCTCACAAAATAATACAAAAAAATGCTTGCACATAGAAAATAATCACATAGGGAAGGATCAAAACATGATGTTCTCACAATAAATTATATGCTTCTGAACATTTCAAGTCCTTTTATCTTTTCCCTTCTTTCCACATTATATCACAATTCATATATTAAGTTAAATTCAGAGATGGTTTCTATTGATAATCAGTCCACAAGTTTTTAGTAGTTTGTCAACTGTTATTATCTACTCTATCAGGCAAGAAGACATGTCCAATAAGTGACTAACAGAATGGCTGTCAATCTAAGAACAAAATGACATTTATCAAAAAGGAAACCAAGTGACCAGCCAAATTATGTTAATTCAGGCAGTCAACTCCAAGGTGATGGTGATTATCAAGCCCAGCCTTCCTCAACCTGATCATGCTTTGGACTACTCCCAATTTTTTCTGGCTTCTGTAATAACATACAATCTTGTGGGGAATTTGGAAATTTGAAATTCATAAATCAGGAAAACTTCAAAAATGTTAATGGATTTCAGATAAATATGGTACAAGTTCTGCATACACATATTCAGTCAGTTTGATCTAGTAATTAAGGCTCTAGGCTAGAAATAGAACTGTGTGTTCTAGTGCCACTTTAGGAATGAAAACTGGCTAGGTGACTTTGGTTTAGTCATTGCCTTTCAGTCCATGATGTCATGCTCAGGTGACAGGCGAGTTAGTCAATTTTTGTCATAACCATTGGACAAACACTTGGTTCATCTGAAAAAAGCAGGCCCTCCATTTAACAGGAAAATTGTAGGAAGATATGTGTGTGTGTGTGTGTGTGTGTGTGTGTAGCTTTAGTTAACTTTTCAGTAAGTGACAGATTTCTTTTCATTTTTTCTTACAGTATAATGGACATCCTTACCATAATGTACTGATTTAATTAGTTTCAACTAGGAAGTGTTTGCATGGGTAATTATACAAAATAATTATTTGCACTCTTGAAAAACATCCTCTACAACGTAAACTAATAGAACTAGCAAGGATAAAACTGCAAATAATATATTTTTTCATTCTCTTTTTGCATTGCTTCATCAGCATAAGCATTTTATGAGACTCTTATCAAAGACACATTTAAATCAAAGAAATGATTTTTTAAAAATATTATGGCAGAAATTAATTTCATGCTTCCTCTAGCAAATGCCTACTATTAAGAACTGAGTAAATAAACATTTACACACATGCTTATGTTAAATGAAAATATAATAAAGTCAGTTATAATGGACATTTGATCATGATGTCTTAAATGCCTTTTCTGAATGTAAAAAGAACTTGAATTTTGTATTTGCAAAACTGCTGCGTGATGTTGGTGACCTTCTAGAAAGTGATTAAAGCTGAGTGTGAGTTTCTCCTCCTTGTTGAAACTCTTTGTCTAATTTGGAAATTTATCATGTATTGATAAGGAAAATTGTCTCCTTGTAAAATACAACCAGCAGCCAATTGTAGCCCCCACCTCATTGTGGAGGAACAGGAGGTGAGGAGCATTCTGAGGGCTGTGGACCCAAGAAAGGCTGCTGTTCCTCATGGTATTTCTGGCTGAGTGCTTAAAGACTGTGCTGATCAGTTGGCTAGAGTCTTTAGCAGGATCTTCAATCGGTCTTTATCCCAGTCCACTATTCCATCTTGTTTGAAGGCTTCCACCATTGTTCCACTGCCAGAGAAGTTCCCTATCAATAACCTCAACAAGTACAGACCAGTGGTACTCACTCCTATCATCAGGAAGTGCTTTGAAAAATTGGTCTGCTGGCACATCATTTCTGGTCTTCCGCATACATTTGATAAACATCAGTTTGTGTACAGAAGGAATAGATCTACAGAGGACACTATAGCCATCACTCTTCACACTGCTCTGACTCATCTAGAACAGTGGTGGCAGGGGCTATGTGAGAATGCTTTTTGTAGATTTCAGTTCTGCATTTAACACAATTCTTCCACATAGACTAATGTCTAAACTTCTGGACCGTGGACTTTCTTATTCAATCTGCCTTTGGATTATGGATTTCCAGTCTGGCCACTCACAGTGGGTCAGATTAGGTAATCATACCTCTTCAGCCCTTATTCTTAACACTCGTACACCATATGGTTGCATGTTGAGTCCCTTACTCTATACTCTTTATGTGCATGACTGCATTCCCAGTCATGCTAGTAATACTATTGCTAAATTTGCAGATGATACAACAGTGGTGGGACTCATCTCCAGGGGGGATGAGTCTGCCTACCGAGATGAGGTGGACCAGTTGCTTTTGTGGTGCGGAGACAATAACTTGGTCCTCAACACCAATAAGACCAAGGAGCTTATAATGGACTACAGAAGGAACAGATCAGACATCCAGCCCTTGCTTATCAATGGAGACCAAGTGGAGGAAGTGGCCAGTTTCAAGTTTCTGGGTGTTACCATAAAAGAGAACCTGGCCTGGGGTGTCACATTGCAGCACTGGTCAAAAGGGCCCAGCAAAGATTATAGTACCTGAGACTTCTCAGAAAACAACAACTGAATGAAAAACTGCTGATGACCCTCTACACCGTAGAGAGTATCTTAACTTACTGCATCTCTGTATGGTTTGCCAATTGCACAGTGGCAGATAGGAAAGCACTCCAGAGGGTTAACGTTATTGCCCAGAAGATCATTAGTTGCCCTCTCCCCTCTTTGGAAGAGCTTTATAGCTCTGCTGCCTTAAGAAAGTTCAAAACATTCTCAAAGATCCATCTCATCCTGGGAATCCTTTTTTTGAACTATTACCATCTGGCAGACAGTACAGAATAAATAAAAACAAGGACAAATAGACTGAAAAACAGCTTCTATCCCAGGGCAGTAGTTCTTTTGAATTCTACTGTATAGTGAAGTGTTGGTGCAGTATTGGGAGTTTTCAGTTCAATGTGTGGAGTGTGAAGGGTGTGTGTTTGTGTTTATTTTCATGGTCATGATGTGCACTGAAGATGATGTTTGATATCGTTGTATGAGGTGCAATGACAATAAAGTAAACTAAACTAAAGAGTTGCCAATAGAAAAACATATCAGCAGGTTGTAAAAGTGTTGATAGAAAACATGCAAACATAACATGCAGTGTGTGTATGTCATATTATTTATGTATTATATATTATTTTCCATCATTTGGTGATGGTCAACAACAAAATACAACACAACATGGGTCAACCATATCAAACCATATTAGTAATATAAAACTATCACACATATATATGACATAATCACTTGTTTGACAGCAGGAAGAGAACCTGCAGTATTAACTTGGGTAGTTCTCAACTTATGACCATAATTGGGACCAGAATGTCTATTGTTAAGTGAGGCAGTTATTAAATGGGTTTACAACCTTTTTTGACATGGTCATTAAATGAATCATCATGGTTGTTAAGTGAAGCACATAGTCATTAAGAAACTTCACTTTGCCCCATTGACTTTGCTTGTTAAGTGATCACTTGGGAAGATCACAAATTATGCTCTCTTGATCCCAGGATACTGCAATCATCATAAAGCCATGCTGGTTGTCAAGGGCCTGAATGTTGATCATGTGGCTACAGGGATGCTGCAACAGTCACAAATGTGAAAAGTAATCATAAATCACATTTTTCAGTGTCACTAAAATTTTGAGTGGTTGCTAAATGATTAGAAATTCAGTGCTTTTCTGTAGTTGAGAGTGGATGTAGTTTTAGGTCTCCCCAACACTAATGCAGCATCTTAACCACTGCACCATATCTCACATCAGTTTTATTGTTAGTCTTACTGTATCTATTAATATTTAACCCCCACCAAAAATTCAGTCCCTAGTGTCATATTACTACTATTGTTTTCAGCCACTGGAAAAAAAATAATAAACAGCTACAAATAAAGTTGTCCATATTGGAAATAAATAAGAGGGAAGTTATCATACATTGTATTTCTCCCCTTTTCTTTTCAGTTATGTAGTTCCATTATGTATATTTGTTTTAAGCAATAAAGATAAAACAGCAAAATAAATGATCATGGTACATTTCTTAAGAAAGAAAAAAGAATTTCATTCTTTCCTCATGCAATGCAAACTGATTTGCCAAGTGTTAAAATATGTTTGCTAAAGTTTCTTCTGGTGTTGTAGTTAAATTATTCGTTGTTCTGAAATTAGATCAATTAAAGTGGTAGGTTTTATGAGTATAGCCTCTTCATTAATCATGTTAATGCTATTTAAATAGCTGTCAGTTTCTATCATTTGATGCTATAGGCAGGTGGCAAGTATATACCAAAATCAATTATTTAATTCTGTATTATTTAATTAAGGAACATTGCAATCCCAGTTATCTATCTCACTTATATGGAATAGATTTTTTATTCTGTATGCTTTAGCTTGGAAGGAAATGAAATCTACCAAATCACATAATTAGCCAGTCTAGTCTAGCAGTAGCTACTAAAACAAAATGAGTTGGTGGTATGTATGAAGGACATTTAAAGAGAGTATTCTACCACACAGACCATGCTTCATTACTTTTCCAGTGGCAATTGTAATAATTAAACTTGAGATGCTCTGTGTAAAAAAAATTGCTTAAAGTTATGACCCCATAATTTAAGCAATGTAAAATCTATTCTTTTGAAAGTCTTGTTGGCCTCAGGAAATCAGAATTGACCAAGGTATTAGATATGGTTACACCTGACTGGCTTATCCTGACCCATTGATACAAACCAGCTCTTTTGGTTTTCTCAGGAACTATAGGTAATGATTCAGTTGAAGAGACTCTGGAGCAGGCCTGAGCATTTTATGGCCCAAGGGTCACATCTGACCCTTTGACTTTGTCCAGACTGCAGCAGTGATGGCAGGGGGAGTTTCAGAAGTGGGTGGTGGTGGTGGTAGGTGGTGACAAGGGGAAGTGGGGGGAAGAAATGGGGGATCTATAACTGTCCCAGTTTCTTATGCAGCCCCTTGGGAAAAATAATTGCGAACCCCTACCCTAGCAGAAAACAAATGAATGGACACAGGTGCATCTTCATATCTGAGATTATTTGTAGCAATAAGGACATTGGAGTGCCTCTAGTGTATCTGCAAAATCTTGGCCAGCTGCACTATATAAAAGGTCTCCCAGCTTTTAGAGAAAGATGGTTGAAAGAACAAAATGCCATGATCTAGAATTGCCTAGGTAAGCATAATGTAGATAAGATTGCTACATTCATTCCAAGATGAAGCTACAAGGATGGAATCTACTGAGATAACATGGTTTTCTGGGTTATCTCTGAGCTACAAATCTCAAAAATTGGGCAGAGTTCTTGTTACCTTAGTTCTACCATTTGTGCATTGGATCCTGCTCCATTTATTTGAAATAGAAGTTGGATCTTGGTTAAAGTCAAATATTTATTTGAGAGAAGAGAAAGTTCCAGTTGCTTCTAAAGAAGCATTTATATGCCCATTCCTCAAGAAGCCTAGTCTGCACCAGGAGATGTGAACAATATCTGCCTCCAACCTTCCTTCCTTCCTCTTCATTTCGTGCTGAAGTTTATAAACAATGTAATAGGGCTACATATACTGTATAGCGGACTCTGGAAGACGTGAATCATATTTACTTGTGACAAGCCAAACTCATATCTAGGACAGAACCAGAATTAGTCATTGTCATGGATAACCTGTGGCAAACTTATATGAAGGGAATACATCTGGGTGCTTTAGATGTCTCGTGGCCTTCAATACTAGTAATCACGGTGTTCTTCAGGAAGCAGAATTTTAGGTAATCTTAATCACCAAGATTAAGGAATCTCAAGGAACAAGGTCAGTATAGATAATGTGTTTATAAGGTACTGCAGAACTATTTATTTTCTAACCTGTTGAACATGCACGTGAGTGACCAGAAAATATCAGTTTGGACTGAGGTATCTTCAATATGCTGATGTTACCTGAGTGAAGACTGTCACAATGAAAAGCAAGCAGAGGTGTAATGTTTCTCATGGTCAATGGCTGCCTTTGCTCCCCCTACTCTCAGCAAAATGGCAGGCAGTTGGGTTCACCCATGATGATAAACCACATTGGATTATCCATAGTTTTTTTAACATGTCATAATAACTTTATTTGCACAACTCAGTGGCAAATAAATAAAATGTTGTAAACCAAGTTCTCTCATCACTAAAGTTTACTCTGTATCCATGTATATGAAGCAAAAATAAGACACTGAAAACAAAACACATACATTGATTTAAATAAATTAAAATGAAATGGTGAACAGATGGGGAAAGGAGAAAGATAACAACTAGACAGATATCTCATCTGTGGGAAAGGCTGACTTTTGGATGATGAAATAGATTGTGTTATGAGGGGTCCTTGATGCTTTCTGAGCTTGCTTGATTTTTTTTGTGGACATTTCATTACCCAAACTAGGTAATATCATCAGTGCAATATTGAAACACCTGCAAAAAAAAAATCCCAGAAAGTACCAAGGACACCCTCATGTCAACCCTGAGGTACAAATGTTGTCCTTTATTAGATTATGTTATATATTTTAAATAAAGAAAGGAATTTGTCTTCAGAGGATTAGTTGTATGCTCTGGGTTTTTCCCCCCTAATAAGCATACCTTAATGGGCAATCATATTTTTTGACTTAGTGAAGGTGTGTTATCTCTGTAATACAGATACAGTTAATAATCATAAACCAGTAAAAGTAGGTATTTCAACTATAGTGTCCATTATTTGGCAGGTAATTCAATTAGGATGTAGAAAGGATTATTTTCATTCATTGACCCATAGTCTAAAAGACTTATGACTTAATTAATCTAACTACATTCCTATAAATAAACAGTGTAAGGCAATTAACAGGCTATTTTGTTTTGCAATTTCAGAGTTGTTAATATTCTTCAAGAATACCATTTTGTACTAGATTGACTCAGCTATGGATGATGTATCACAAGATGTACAATCTTTTCCAACACTTCAACTAGCTTTAATTTTTTTTTCCAAGATGCATTAAAACAGTTGAATTATTTTAGTCTTGCTGTCTATGGAACCAATGGTCATTCTATCAACTCCCTAATTATTATAATCTGCAGCACAGAATTAAATACTTGGAATGGCCTACATTTTTAATCACTCTCTTAAATTGTGGCATACCCTATTTTTCAAAATCATCTGTGTGTTTTTTTAAGTATTGAGCAGTCTTCATCATATTATTTTTTAAAAAATCTTTTAACTGTTTTATTGTTTTTTTTAAATGGTTTTACAGTTTGCTTTAAGGTGCTTTAAAACACTTAGAATTTTTATGGCACAAATTATATAAATACTGACCAATCTTTACCATTATATAGCAGTAGCACATAGGCTTATATACTGCTTCACAGTACATTTACAGCCCTCCCTAAGAAGTTTACAGAGTCGGCATACTTCTCCAACAATCTGGGTTTTCATATTGTTGACTTCAAAAGGATGGCAGGCTGAGTCAATCTTGAGCCAGTCAGGATAGAAGGAATTGTACTCCTGGCAGTGAGCAGAGTTAGCCTGCAATACTGCATTCTAACCACTGTGGTAAGGAATAAGGCATGCATCATGGATGTGACTAAGAGATTTAACCTAATCTATGGTTTCTAAAAAAGTTACCTGATGGACACTGGGAGTCAATATGTATGACCCTATCTTATGATGACTACGGAATGTGGACATTTACAATTTGGAAGATAAGAAAAGTAAAGGAAATAGCAAAGATCATAAGAGAAAGAATGAAAGGAATGAAAAAAAATGAAAACATAGGTACATTGTGCCTCTGTGAAATAGTGTACACATAGGAAGAGTATGTAACCCAAAGAGTTGTAGTAGAGTTTAGAAATGAATGAATTTGGGGCAAATTGATAGGGGATTTCAATTAAACTAACTTCAGTGTGAGAAATCTAATAACACAGATCTGTAACTGGAAGAAGTCAGAGGTAAAAGAAAGAAAATAATTGGAAATGCTATAGCATGTAGTAAACAACATAAAATAGTGGTAAAGACATAGGGGAAGGGATGAAGAGTTTTAGAGCAGGCAGTATGGAGCTTGCAAAAAACCAAACCTGAAGACCTCAGGAAAGGAGAGTAAGATTGTCCTGAAAGGAAAGGAAAGAGAACAATTAAACTTAAAGTCTAAAAGATACAAAGCTGGATCTGAAAATGTAAGATACTCTATGGACACCAACTGTGAAAACCAACTGATAGGAGAGAAAGAGAACCAGAAACTTGAAGGCACGGATAACAAAAAAGAAAGAAAAGGAAATACCCTGGACTGATAGGCAGCTTAAAAAGATAAATGATAATAAATGACAAATATTTAAGTTAAGAGGAAGAAAATTTACTCATATCAGCTCCGTCTAGTATCAGTAGTGTATATATTCAGTATTGATATACAAATGTAAATTTTCAATATATATTATATTTTACTCATCATATGATTTCTTTAGTTTTACAAATGAAAGCAAATATATGTGTCCCAGGATAATGCTACACAAACCAATCTGTGTCATCATCGGAACCAGACTCATGCTGGAGACCACCCTCAGGGAACTTCTCTCTATCTGAATATGTGCTTTGGGCTATTGTATGCATATTATTTATAAGGTGCCTGGTTGTATGTAACTTTCTATTTGTTGATTAGGGTGTTTGTGGCTGACTATTAATTTGTTGGCTGTTGTTTTCTTGTGCTGCCAAATCCTGGCCCCTTAATTACCTGATAAGTTGGTGGTAAATCAGCATTCCTATTGATTGACAAGGGGCTCATTTCCCAGGTTTCAATCATTTGGATCTTTAGATTTAGATTATCAATAACATTCTGTTTTATCCCTTTTGCTTTTATCATATAGATTGGACACTGTATGAATAATTTGGTTTACAATTATTTGCAAGTATGGTTTGCAATTATTTGCAAATAGTAAAAAAGGAACAGAATATAGTGAGCATGAGAGGGTACCACATTTAAAACTAAAATAACGCAACAGGAATAAATTCAAAAATGCCCCATTGTCCACTGCTTGTCTCCTGGTAGCTTTCTCCGACTAGCAAATTTCAGTGGGGAAATAACATTGGGAAATGTTATTTTTTCCCCCTTAGTGGCATAGCTTTCCCATTTGATTTTTAATGAGCAAGCAGGCTGGTTTAAGTGAAAGAGTGAAAGAGATCCTTAATGCAGTCCCTTGATATTTAACAAAATTAAATCTGGATGCTGGCATCTTGGCATCTTGCTATAGAAGCAAACAGAAAGGTTTGGTGAGGTAAATTCCATGTGACAAAAAAACTGTATAAAATCAGACTTACATTTAACTGAATGCACTTAGTTCCCATTGCAATTCAGCAGGAAATGGACTCCTGAAGATTGGTTCTTGGATTCATTCTCTGAACTTGGTTTAGAGGTTTTATTAAGGTTTAGTTTCCTTGTGCACCAATGGTTTTATCATTTGAGGACTGAAATGAACTGTTTTTTTTATTCTTAGCATGGAATTGACATTGTCAATTCTTGCTTAAATCAAGGCCTTTGAGTGCATATAGCAGAACTGAATCCAAAATTAAACCAGAGAAAAACAAAATATTGATTTTGTTTAAACAAAGCAAAACTTTAATTTTCTCAGAAAACATTACCCTGGAGTATTGCCAGTTTCCAAGTTAGTTAATCTGTATTTCCAGGTTGCTAGGGATGATATAAGCAGTTCTCACTCCCCATTATGCTTCTTTTTTTCCAAAATAGCAATTCCTTTGCTTGAGATTTTGAATTCTCAAATATTCTGTGAAAGTTTGGTGTCACTACAGTATGACAGCACAAATTTCCACATGTCTGAAAGAATGTTCTAATGACTGTATGCCATAATGAATACTATAAAAAAATTTAAACCATTTTGCTATAAGGAATTGAAATTATGTGAAATAAGAATTAGCACTATGTGAAGAAATCTATTCATAGCTGAAGGCCGGGGTTGAGTGTTGTGAGTTGAGCTGAGGGTTGAGAGAAAATGCTATTGGACAAGGCTGAAAGGTAAATGAAACCTGAACAATAGACCGAAGTGGAAGACTAATCATACTTAAATAAAATTCAAGTTCAACTTGAACAAAATTCAAGTTCTCTTCCGTCCCTCCCTTCTTTCCTCTCTCTTCACAAATTATGTTCTTTAACATTTATTTCTCTTACATTCTAAGTTGCAATGCTTCATTATCATTGTCAGTTTGGCCCATGGATATTGACTTATGCTAACTATCATGCCTTTAATCAAGACTTTCACATAATGTTTTTTATTAAGTTAGAAAATACAGATTAAGTTACCAGCTTTGATCACACTCATGCCAATGTTCCATGATAAAGTTAAGGTTGATAATTTTGGCACAGTAAGCATCCCACAAAAGTAATCAAAGCCTATTTTAATTCCAACTTTACTTTTGTTATTCAGTGTGAGATAGGATCTCTATTTCATTGCAAACCAAATGTTTTCTGCATTCCACCTACTAGGAAGTGCATTTGTACATTGACAGTACTACATTTAAGCTGCTGAATATACCCTAACACTAAATTTCTATGAAAATCTGAAGGTAATAATTGATATAGATGAATTAGGGGTTGTGTTCTAGACAAAAGGAACAGAAGTATTTTTAAAGTCCTGAGCAACCAGGTAACTGTTATGTATGCAGGTTTGAATGTCATTGGTTAAGTTTGAACTGTTCTTGTAAAATGTCAGAAATGATTGGTTTAAAAAGTGCGGGAAAACCCTGCACTCTGATTGGCTGGCAACTGCGGCTGCTGGCTATAAGTAGCAGCCACAAACCAGCCAAATTGGGTCTGTTATGAGCTGTAGTCACTAATAAACTCTTCACTGAAGCACTCCGCATCTGACTCTTCATGCAAATCTAACACTGGCGACAAAGGTGGGATCCTTCCCGAAGAGAAGACAACACAGAGAAGAAGCTGAGAGAGATGGCTGTGCTGAACACCGCCCCCCCCAGCCCCATTCGATCCAACGGCAGAAGACTGGGACTAGTATGCAGATCGTTTCCAAATGTATTTGGAGGGAAACGATCTCGCCGACATTTCTGACAAGCAGAAGTGGGCGGTCTTTCTTACCCACTGCGGTCTGGCCATTTTCAAGATGGCGAAGGCATTGGCGGGAGCTGCAGACATGAAGGTAATGGAATGGCCCGATTTAGAAAAGTTATTAAGAGCCCATTACACGCCACAAGTATCGTGCCTCATTAAGAGACATGAATTCTACCGTCGGGATCAAGGGGAAAGCGAAAACATTAATGACTTCGTGGCAAGTTTAAGGGACATTGGGGGTGCATGTGAATTTATCAACTTAGAAGAGGCCATGCGCAATCGATTTGTTCTAGGCCTAAAAGACAAGGTTTTGCAGAGCAAATTATTAATGAAACCTAAGATCACGCTTAAGGAGGCCATAGAAGAAGCTTCTTCAGCGGAAGCTACCAAGTCCTCAGCAGCAGCAATGAAGAAAATTAACAAGGCCGCAAGCCATCCTGATGTGGAAAAATCCACAACAACCCATTGCAAGCAAATAGATTCTGATTCAGACTGTAGTGAGGTGGAGGAAGGAATTTATAGACTCAGAATGGAGAAGAAAAGGAAAGACCTTGAAGAAAGAGGCAAGACTTTTATTGCAGAGGTTGGGAGGGGGGCACCCCCACACTGAATGCAAGTTTCTTGATACCATCTGCCTCCGTTGTGAAAAAAGAGGTCACCTAGCAAGAGTCTGAAAATCATCCAGAACTCCACCAAGCAGAAAGAAGTTTCCTGACAAAGATTTCAAGCCTAACAACTTCAGTGAGAAAATGGGGCGCAACTCAGAAGCAAATGGGGAGAATGAAACTCATCAGATAGTAACTATTGGTCATTCTTCTTCTATCAATAACAGAAAAGTGCATGTCAAGGTACTGATTGAAGGAAGAGCTTGCGAAATGGAAGAGGACTCAGGCTCATATTTATCTATGGTGTCATGGGACACTATTCACAGACTACTCCCAAACATTCAGACGAAGCATTTCAAGAAGCAAGCACTGACTCTTAAAGACTACCAAGGGAACAAGATTCCAGTAGTTGGAACAAGAGAATTCAACGTGAAGTTCAAAGGCCACACCAAACGTTTGCCCCTGACCATCGTGGACAAGGACCGCCCAAGCTTGCTGGGACTTGAGTGGTTCAATCCACTAGGCATCGAGGTGACTGGCATCAATCACGTGAGCAACACTGAATGGGAGGAGGCCTTGAAGTCTGAGTTTCCAGAGGTCTTCAGCGATGGATTGGGCAAGTATATGGGGACGCCTATCACTTTCAACCTAGATCCCAAGGTGCCCCCAATTCGTTTAAAGCCCAGAAGGGTCCCATTTGCCTTAAAGGAAAAAAAATGATGCACAATTAGATAAATTAATAGCTCAAGGGGTTTTAGAGCCCACTGACCACTCCAGATGGGAGACACCCATAGTCACACCTGTCAAGACTGATGGGTCAGTGAGAATCTGTGGGGACTATAAGGAGACATTGAACCATGCGCTTCAACAGGGCGCATACCCAGTTCCAGTGGTGCATCATTTATTACATTCACTTGGCAGGGGTACAGTCTTTGCCAAATTGGATCTGGCCCAGGCATATCAACAACTAACAGTTGATGATGCCACTGCAGAGGCCCAAACCATTGTGACTCATAGAGATGCCTTCAAATGTAAAAGGTTACAGTTTGGAGTAAGCGTGGCACCAAGCATCTTCCAAAGCCTTATGGAAAGGATGCTCCAAGGACTGCCAGGGGTAGTGCCTTACTTTGATGATGTGTTAATCTCTGCTGAAAATGACACTCAATTACAACAGAGATTCAGAGAAGTCCTTACCAGATTCAAGAAAGCGGGGTTAAAAGTAAAGGAAGAAAAATGCACTCTTAGAACTGACAAAGTTGAGTTCTTGAGCTATATGATTGACAAGCATGGCATCCACCCTACAGATGCCAAGGTTCAAGCAATCAAAGAAGCCCCTAGACCAAAATGCAAAACAGATTTGCAAGCCTTCCTTGGACTTATTAACTTTTACCACATGTTCCTACCTCAGAAGGCAACCATTGCAGAACCATTACACAGATTGCTTGACAAAAAGTCTGTTTGGGTCTGGGGCAGGAAAGAACAATCAGCATTTAACAGTATTAAAAGACTAATCACGTCTGATGCTGTACTCATACAGTTCTCTGAGAATTTACCTGTTGTACTGACTTGTGATGCATCCCCCTTTGGAGTGGGGGGGGTTGAGCCACAGGCTTCTCAGCAGGAGGGAAGCCCCTATTGCATTTTACTCTCGCACCTTGACCAAAGCAGAGAGGAATTACAGCCAATTGGACAAGGAAGCATTGGCAATTGTTGCAGCTATCAAGAAATTTCATGAGTATTTATATGGGAGAACATTTACCATTGTTACAGATCACAAACCTTTGTTAGGCATTTTGGCAGGAGACAAACCTACACCCCTTATCCTTTTTTTTTTTTTTAACCAAATTTTATTCAATTTTTAACAATTTTTTAAAACAGCTCTTTTCAGTAGACAGCATGTTCCCGAGTCATCACTTTTACATGCAAATGTGACAGTAGATCTATATTCCTTTTAAACATTTGACTTCACTTCTATTCCATTTTAGCGGACAAAGGGTCAAAAAAAATTAATCCTAATCTCAAATCTTAATCTCATTCTGTATAGCCCCCCAGTTCATTTCAAGTTAATTGCAAATATACATATATATTTTAAAAACTTCATGTATAAATCTTACAAATAACAATATATTTGCCCATCATATTAAAGATAAAGTTCATCCATGTCTAACCTTTAATTATCTTCACATTGTTAATACTCTTTTATCATTTACAGAATTCTTTTGTCCGTCAGATTTGCCCTTTCATCACATATTCTCACCATAATTCTAAATCCATACCCATGTTAACACTAAAAGAATGAAAAAAAAAACCTAGACTTGCACCCTTTTACTACTTTGAAAGTGACACCTCAGTGGTTAATATAATAACATAATCATAGTCATTCCCTTCAAAACGAAAGATAGAGAAAAAAGAAAAAGAAAATGGAGAAAAGCTCCCTTACAATATATCTCTAATCGGTTGGGTTCTGCAACACATATCCCCCTAAAATTAATTTATGGTTCCAAAATAATAATAAAATAACTAATCTTGGTTATTGACAAATCCCATTTTAAGCACTTTCTAAAATCATTTCAATTAATTCAATTCATCTAATCATCATTTAGCTTTCTTTTGTGGATAAGAAATGAAAAAATGTGACCTTTACCAGTGAAAATTGTCAGTAACCCCTATTATTTTACACTTTTATAATTACAATAGATTCTTATTACCATTTCTTCATGCAGAACCCCCTTTTAAATCGTCAGCCATTGTCTCTATGCAAACAAGTTTCTCTCTTTGTTATGTAATTCCCGTATCTCTCTATCTTTTGTTCTTGTTTTTGTTCCTTCTCCTCTCTTTTATCCGCTATCCCCTTCTCTATCCAGTTTGAATCCCTCTCTCTCTCTTTACCTTTCTGCTCTCTATCCTTCTGGACCTTTCTAACATGCCTAGTTTCATAAATGTTCCCTTTTTTAATTACCTTCTTAAGTTTCATTTTTTTGACCATCCTCCCTTTCCCTTTTATTTGTATTAATCTTTGTGTTAATTGTCTTCTTAAAATAGCTTTCGCTTGTGCTGGCTCCCTTCTCCTCCCTATTATCCTGATCTCCCCCTTCTCTATCCTACACCCCTTATCCTGTCACCAAGAATGCTGAGGTGGACTGAATTTCTTGCTGCTTATTCATACAACCTTATCCACAAGCCGGGCAAGGACATTGGACATGCTGATGCCTTGAGTCGTTGCCCACTTCCTTGTCACAAGGAGGACTTTGAACCTGAGGCACACACCTTTTTTCTAGAAACTGTTGCCAAGCTTCCAGTACATGCTGCTGAAATTGCCAGAGAGACTGCCAAAGACACTTTATTGGCTCCTATTATAGGCTAGATTAAGAAAGGATGGCCTCTTCAAGATCTACCTCACCTTGCCCAACCTTTTAAATCCAGGCAAACTGAATTATCTGTATTAAGAGGATGTATTTTGTGGGGTAACAGGGTGGTTATTCCTACAAAACTGCAAAGGGAGGTTTTGGAAATGCTACATGAGGGTCATCCTGGTATTGTAAGGATGAAGGGATTGGCCAGGAGTTATGTATGGTGGCCAGGTATTGACAAAATGGTTGAAAACTGGGTTGCATCTTGTCCCAACTGTCAGGTAGTCAGGCCTGCCTCACCTCTCGCCCCCACACAGGAATGGGAATGTCCTAGGGGCCCATGGTCCAGGATTCACATTGATTTCGCTGGCCCTACCAGAGGGCACACCTTCCTTATTATAGTAGATGCATATTCCAAATGGCTAGAGGTAATCCCTATGGCATCCACCACAACTGATGCTGTCATCAAGCAGCTTAAAAAGCTTTTTG
The DNA here is from genome assembly GCA_009733165.1 of Naja naja. Taxonomy (NCBI): domain Eukaryota; kingdom Metazoa; phylum Chordata; class Lepidosauria; order Squamata; family Elapidae; genus Naja; species Naja naja. The sequence goes on from CM019151.1 coordinate 165,860,127, forward strand.
TAACCCACGGGTTACCTGATGTTCTTGTCTCTGACTATGGCCCTCAATTTACATCCAACCCTTTTGAATCCTATCTAGCACAACTGGGTATCAGCCATGCCCTGACAGCCCCTGGGCACCCTTCGGCTAACAGCCGGGCTGAATGCATGCTACATTTTACCAAGGAAAAGCTTCAGAAATTGGGTCCTGGAGACATCACTGAGAAAGTTGAAAAACTTCTTAGTGTTCAGCACATAACTCCTAACCCATCAACTAACTTATCCCCAGCAGAGTTGTTGATGGGTAGGAAACTTAGGTCTCCCCTTGACCACCTTCATCCCACTTACGCACCCAACACACCACTAGATTCTACTAGCAAAGTTTGCACGTTCAGTGTGGGTGATTCTGTTTATGCTAAGAACCTTATGGGTGAGCCTTCATGGATTCCTACTGAAATAACTCAAATCACAGTCCCTCATTCTTACAGGGTACAAACAGAGGATGGAGTCCTCTGGAGCAGGCACATTGATCAGCTTAGATCCAGGTTACCTCAGGAACATCGCAATTGTTCCTCTCTAGTTCCCATACCTAATGCCTTTTCTAGGGGAGGGGAGGAACATGAGGATAATCAGCAAGCAAGAATCAACCCCATGTGTAATGAGCCATTACGACAGGAACCATCCCAAAACCTGTCACAATGCCAAAATCCATCCTTACAAGTGGAAGATTGCACATCACTACCTGACTTGGGTGACTGGGTTGGAGATGGGTTGGGAGGAGAGACCAGATTGTAACAATCAAACAGGGTCTTCTTTCACTGGAAGCCAGAATAGGGAAATGTCAACAGACACATTTCCTCCCTCACTGGGTGAGAACAGTAAAACTTCTGAACCACGAAGATCTCAACGTACACGTAAGAGCCCCACCTATTTAAAAGAATACATTAGATAGGTTGGGGTTTGAGTATGGACTGAACCTAGTGGGGAGGGGTGTTATGTATGCCGGTTTGAATGTCATTGGCTAAGTTTGAACTGTTCTTGTAAAATGTCAGAAATGATTGGTTTAAAAGTGGGAAAACCCTGCACTCTGATTGGCTGGCAACTGCGGCTGCTGGCTATAAGTAGCAGCCACAGACCAGCCAAATTGGGTCTGTTATGAGCTGTAGTCACTAATAAACTCTTCACTGAAGCACTCCGCGTCTGACTCTTCATGCAAATCTAACAGTAACATTCAGAAGTGGCTCAAACAGATGCCATCCTAATTCACTGAATTATAACAAAAAGAAGAAAAGCAGAGGTGGTATTCAGCAGGTTCTGACTGGTTCTAGAGAACCAGTAGCAGAAATTTTGAGTAGTTGGAGAACTGGCAAATACCACCACTGACTGGTCCTGCCTCTATCTATTCTCTGCCTCCTGAGCCCCAACTGATCAGCTGGGTCATTTCTGGTGCCCTGCACAGGAGAATGGAGCTGGAAATCAGGTTAGTGGGGTGGGTAGGGAATGGGATTTTGCAGTAACCTTTCCCCAGGAGTGGGGAGGGAATGGGGATTTTGCAATATCCTTCCCTTGCCATTCCCTGTTGCTATTGATATTGTCACCTTCCACAATTTGAAAAATATGTTGTGGGTGGATTTTATAACATTTATGCATTGAATTAGAGATATCCTGCAAAATATCTCAGCTTGGGTGACTTTCTTAAGATCACATAGATTTTTCCCCTGTAAAAAAAGTAAGTATATTTAGAAATTGCAATAACATGCAATAATTGGTGAGACTACTTACTTAGTCCAAGGGAAGTTCTTAAATGTTGCATTTTTAAGGTATTCTAGATTGGGGCATCAACTTTCAGAAGGAAAATCAATGGCTCTAAAGCAGGAAAGTGATCACTCTGAAGGAGAGAGGCGATATTGAAGTCTCTTCAGTGAGTAGCTAATTTGTGGCCAATTAAACATAAAAGCAGGCAGCTAGCTCCTCTCCCTTTACAGAAAGTGTGTTCACCTTTTGGGCCTCTTTGAGTTGTATAATTCAAAATTAGAAAACCAAATTTGATCTCTAAGTCAATTTCCATTACCTTTATACTTGGAAAAGCAAGGCACAAATAGATGTAGTCTAACTAGCTGTAAAAGTGTAGAGAATTAAAATGATGAAAAAGGAATTCACATTATAATACATCACGGCTTTAAAGCTTTCTGCTGAAACTGGAAATGTCCCACCAAAACTGGAAACGGCACTGATTGAGGAGACAATCTTGAAGCTGTTTCTTGATTTTGTGGGTTGTATGTCAATTCAGGGGGAATCTATGTTAATTAATAGCAAATTTAACAATGTGCTTTTCAGTTCGATAGCCAGGGTGAGTTAATTAAAAAAAATAGCGAAGAAATAGTTATGCAGACTTTGGAGGAAATAAATGCACTAAGACCCCATGTGCATAGTTAGTGGTCAGGCTAGGTACTTCTGGCAAAGAAGCAGCTAAATAGTTATTTAGTTGTATGGGTTCTTAGACACATGTTTTAAAATAGTTACAGATGGAATGAAAGCAAGAGCCTCACATTTGACATGTCTAACAGCAGTGCTCTATAAAAGCAGCCATATGGCATATGGTGAACAAATGTCATTTTGCAGAAGTTGGTTTTGTTGCTACCTAGTAGATGCCATGACTCCTGGATTATTGAAGGACAGATTAGAATCTGAAACTGAGCTATCCCCAGAAGCCTGCTTATTTAAATTATAACATTGGGATCTGTTTTTGTTGAGTAATGTATACTTGAGCAGGTTTTAGAATAGATTTTTCCCTGGGGAAGAAGTTCATGACATTTGATCTGGTTTATTTTCGCTCACTTTCTAATCCTTGTCCATTTTTTGGCTTGGAAAAAGCAAGAATTCTCAATTGATGTAAAAGGATAGGCTTAATCCTACACATTTGGTACAACAAATACATGTATCCTGTCTTTGGCATATGTATGTATGTATGTATGAATGTATGTATGTATGTATGTATGTATGTATGTATGTATGTATGTATGTATTTGTGTCCTCACATAGGATTAAACTGATGTGTGGGGTCCATGATGCTCTCAGAGGTTGGTTGTTTTCTTACACTTTCATTATCAAACTAGGTAACATCATCAGTACACAACCAAGCTCAAAGAACACCAAGGACCTCAAAGTTCAACCCTGAATTATAAATAGTATTTTGTGATTAGATGCTCTTCAAGATGCTCTTCATTATCCAAAGTTGAGAGTTTTATGTACATGAAAAATTTAGTAGAAATATCTTGTATGAAATTGCTAACTGTGTTACATAAGAAGAAATTAATTAAAAGAACAGAAAACTAATTACTGCCTGTTTAATGTGGCTGTTTCTGTTCTATTCCTGGAATATCTTCCTGCAGATTTATCATCTTTATTATGAAATTCCATATTATAGTCCGCATCATTCCTTTGGTTGCTTCCAAAGAATGTTTCATCATCATACTGGGGGAAAAATCATGCTTGTTCCTGACAAAATTGTTTTATCTTAAATGAGATTACTTGTTGAAATATGTAATATATCCCTTACCAAAATAATTTTGGCTTTTTATAGAACACTAGACAATTAGCTGGAAAGGTCTATTAAACAAACCACAGAGTTTATAATCATCTGGCAACAGTTCAGGCAGCATGTTTAAAATTTGGCATGGTTGGCAAAAACAGCCAGACAATTCTCTCACATTAATAGTTTTAAATGGATGCATCTAACCAAATTCCACATTCATTTAATAAAGTTCTCATACTTGATTTGATCTAGAATAAGAAATATTTTTCCCTTGTAATGTATTAAATATAGAATAGAATAGAATAGAATAGAATAGAATAGAATAGAATAGAATAGAATCCTTTATTGGCCAAATGTGATTGGACACACAAGGAATTTGTCTTTGGTGCATATGATCTCAGTGTACATAAGAAAAAATAAAATGCATTCATCAAGAATCATAAGATACAACACTTAGTGATATTCATATGTTACTAATAAGCATCAAATCATATTAGGAAACAAATAAAACAATATAAATTGTAAAGATACAAGCAAATGGTTACAGTCAAAAGTGGGAAGAGATAGGTAATAGGAAGGATGAGAATAATAATAATAGTAATACAGTTTTACTAAGTAGTTTGACAGTGTTGTGGGAATTAGTTGTTTAGCAGAGTGATGGCATTGGGGGAAAAACTGTCCTTGTAACCAGCTGTTCTGGTGTACAATGCCCTATAGCATTGTTCTGTGGGTAGAAATTGAAACAATTTATATTATTTTTATTATTATTATATTTTATTAGACTTGTATGCCGCCCTCTCTCCCTAAGGACTCAGGGCGGCTCACAATATAAAACACAATACAATAATTTACTTAAAAATAATTAAACAATACAAGCCCAATAATACACTAAAACTAATTAAAATTACTTTAAAAAAGAACCCTCCTCCTTGGTTCAGTCCAGGCTGGCCTGCTGAAACAGCCAGGTCTTCAGGTCCCGGCGGAAGGAGCGGAGATCAGGGGCCAAACGAAGGTCCAAGGGGAACTGGTTCCACAGGGTGGGTGCTCCCAAAGAGAAGGCCCTACCCCTGGGCACCACCAGCCGACAATGTCTGGCTGACGGTACCCCAAGGAGGCCCTGCCTGTGGGAGTGTACAGGGTGATCAGAATGTGATGCTGGCAGGAGGTGTTCCCACAAGTACCCCAGACTCAAGCCATGTAGGACTTTATATGTTGTCACTAATACCTTGAATCTTGAATCTTATGTCCAGGATGTTAGAGGTCTGTAGATATTTTCACAGCCATCTTTTTGACTCGTGCTGTATACAGGTCCTCAATGGAAGACGGGTTGGTAGCAATTGTTTTTTCTGTAGTTCTAATTATCTGTTAAGTCTGTGTCTGTCTTGTTTGGTTGCAGAGCCAAACCAGACAGTTATAAAGGTGCAGTTGACAAATTCAATAATATCTCTGTAGAACTGAATCAGCAGCTCTTTGGGAAGTTTGAGCTTTCTGAGTTGGCACAGAAAAAACATTCTTTGTTGTGCTTTTTTGATGACATTTTTTTATGTTAGATGTCTATTTTAAGTCTTGAGATATGATAGAACCTAGAAACTTGATAGTCTCTACTGTTGATACTGTGTTGTCTAGTATTGTAAGAGGTGGTAGTGTAGGAGGGTTTCTCCTAAATTCTACCACCATTTTTACAGTTTTGAGTGTATTTAGTTCAAGTTTGTTCTGGCTGCACCACAAGGCTAGTTGTTCAACCTCCCATCTGTATGCAAATTCATCATTGTCTCGAATGAGACCAATCACTGTTATATAATATGCAAACTTCAGAACTTTAACAGAGGGATCTTTTGAGATGCAGTCATTAGTATATAATGAGAAGAGAAATGGAGAGAGCACATAGCCCAGGGGGCTCCTGTGCTAATTGTACAGGTATTTGATGTGATTTTACCTAGCTTCACCTGCTGCTTCCTGTCTGTTAGGAAGCTTATGATCCATTTACAAGTATGGTCAGGTACAGCTAGCTGATTTAGTTTAGTTAGAACAATATCTGGAATTATGGTATTGAATGCTGAGCTAATGTTTTTGTATTTTTTATATTCTGTAAAAGATAAATAATATCTGGTGTGAGTTAAAGCTGCAGCTACTCTCTGTTTATTTTTGCATGCAGTGTTGGCCAGTGTGAGAATATTATGATCAACTTTTGTCTTAAAAAGAAACAAAAAATACCCACTTTCTCTTTTTAAAAATATCTAGGAAAAATTGATTCCCAATACATGTGTCCAGGGGTGGGAGTCAAATTTCTTAACAACCAGTTTTGTGGGCATGGCTTAATTTGTGGGTGTGGCTTAGTGGCCATGTGACTGGTGGGTGTGGCTTGCTGGATGGGCATGGCTTGGTGGTCATGTGACTGGGTGGGCATGACCAACTCAATGTCACTCACATCAAGGGGTGCCTTGCCTGGCTCCTCCCCTCCCAGCCATCCCTTGTCACCCCCAGCCTCAACTTATCTATAGTTCTGTAAAAATGTTGTTCACCTTTTTCTGATTTTATTATCTATGTACTATAGATGTCCTTTCATGGATCACTGAAGGAGGAAATGGCTCACGTGTTTTGCTCAAGAGTGTGATAGACAACAGGCTTTTAAGGGGTTGCCAGAAAGCGGGGGACAATGTATTTTCCAAAGCATCAGATGGCAAAAAGGGCCTTGGTGGTGCAGGCTGCTAAATGCCTAGCACTTAAGTTCCAGCTGCCTGCAATTATTGCAGGCTCGAATCCCACCAGGCTCAAGGTTGACTCAGCCTTCCATCCTCTCGGGGTAGGTAAATTGAGGACCCAAGATTGTTGGGGGCAATAAGCTGACTTTGTAAAAATGCCACTTAGTAATAAGCAGGCATATACAATGGAATGAAGGCTATTGCTGAGCACATTGGGTTGTATCCCAAAAATTGTAAGCCGCCCTAAGTCTTCGGAGAAGGGTGGCATATAAATGTAATTTTTTAAAAAAGCAATGGATAGAAACTGAACAAAGAGAGAAGCAAACTAAGACTAAGGAGAGACTTCCTGACAGTGAGAACATTTAACCAGTGGAACGGCTTGCCAACAGAAGTTCTGGGTGCTCCAACACTGAAGTTTTTTAAGAAGACACTGGACAGCCAGTTCTTTGAAATGGTATAGGGTTCCCCCAAGGTCCTTTTTAAGTGTTATTCTGTTATTCTGTTACCTTTCTCAGGACCTCTAGTTGGCATCCTCAGTTTTCCTGCCTGAGCAGGGGATTGGACTAGAAGGCCTCCACAGTCCCTTTCAACTCTGTTAAACACACCTGTATTTATGCTCTGGACTATAGATGTGTAAACCCTGAAAAATACCTGGGCAGTAAAATCACTCTAGGTGTAGGGACAATGTAAAATATTAATATATGATAAATAATAAAACAATTAAAAATAATAGCACAGTTTTCTCTTCCCCTTACTTCCTCTTTTTCTTTCTTTCTTTCTTTCTTTCTTTCTTTCTTTCTTTCTTTTCTTTCTTTCTTTCTTTCTTTCTTTCTTTCTTTCTTTCTTTCCTATTTCTTTTTCTCTTTCGCTCTTTCTCTCCCTTTCTTTCTTGCTCTTTCTTTCTTTTCTTCTCTCTCTTTCTCACACACACACATACACACACATACACCACACAGTCTCTCTCCCTTCCTTTCTATTTCTTTTTATTTATTTATTTATAATTGGACTTGTATGCCGCCCCCTCTCCAAAAGGACTTGGGGTGGCTCACAACTAAAATACAACAATAAATATATTAAAAAGTATTAAACTTAAACAAGACCAATAGGTAAAACTAATTTAAAACTAATTTAAAATTTAAAACCATTTTAACCCCAAGAGGTCAGTCCAGCCCGGCCTGCTCAAACAGCCAGGTTTTCAAATTGTGGTGGAAAGAGCGGAGATCAGGAGCCAAACGGAGCTCCAGAGGTAGTTGGTTCCACAAGGTGGGAACTGCGACAGAGTAGGCCCTTCTCTGGGGCACTGCCAGCTGACACTGTCTCATGGACGGCACCCTGAGGAGTCCCTGTCTGTGCGCACGCACAGGGTGATCAGTATTCAATATCGGCAGGAGACACTCCCGCAGTTATTTATTTATTTCCTTTTTATTTATTTCCTCTTTCTTTCTTTGTCTTTCTTCTTTTTTCTTTCTTCCTCTTTCTTTTTTGTTTCTTTGTCTCTTTCTTTCTTTCTCCCTCTCTTTTTTTCTTTCTTTCTTTTTTTTTAAAGTTTTATTATTTTTTTCCAAGACAAATAAGACAAACATAACATAAAAAAAACATAAACCAACATCAATTTCAAGTGTGTCGGTCGGTCACAAATCTCAGTGCCATCCATTTACCATCAATACTCTCCATTGCGGAAGAAAAAGAAATATACAGAACAAACAAGAAATAATAAAAAAAAAATACAACCGCCTATTATCTATTTGTAGAAGTCTCAAAAACTTATACATTTTAGTTCATACATTACCTAAATTATCTCCTCTATTATCCAATATTATTGTTATTAACTCTCTACAATATTATAATCTCTATATTATATTCTCATTCAACAATTATATTTCTCTTTCTCTTTCTTTTGTTCTCTCCCTTCCTCTTTTTTCTTTCTTTCTTTCTCTCCCTTCCTCTTTCTTTCTTTCTTTCTTTCTTTCTTTCTTTCTTTCTTTCTTTCTCTCTCTCTCTCTCTTTCTTTCTCTCCCTTTCTTTTGTTCTTGCTCTTTTTTTCTTTCTTCTCTCTCTCTCTCTCTCTCTCACACACACACACACACATGATGTTGCACATGTGCAATAAGGACTGACTGGGCAGAGAACAGAGAAGCAGGTGGAGAGGGGTGGGGCCAGCCAGAGACCCGATTTACTGGTTCTCTGAAATACAGAGAATCATGACAACCAGTTCTATCGAACCAGTCTGAACTGGTAGAATCCCACTCCTGCATGTGTCTCTTACGTACATGTTCTGGAGGACTTTTCATTTTATTTCCCCAAACTGGGCAGTTATCTTACACATCTCACTAGCCCAAGGAAGCAAAGGCCTTTATGCTGGCATGTGTGAATATTCCACTGTTTAGAAGGCACAGAAGCCTATGGCCTTTTTGTGAACAAAAAATCCTAAATAGAGTATATAATTTTTCTAGCTAACCATCTTGCATAATTAGAAATCCTCAGTGATAGGTGGCTAGGCCACTGTTATTTTCTTTCTTCTGTGCTTTTGACAGCAAAATCTAAAAAAGTACTATTGACTGAAATTATTGTTTCTATAATTCTAGAGAAGTGGAAACCACCAAACAGCAACTTCTTCATTGGTCCTTTTATTGAGGGATTTGAATTAGATTTATCATCCCTTTAATCTGCAGATATTCGGATCACTATGCCCAGATGCTACTTGTAGATGAACTATCATTTATTACAGCACACACTGCTAGGTTTTTTATTTCATCTCTGAGATCCACCAGCCCTTAACATCTCAAGCTACTGCTTTACAAGTATATTTTATGTAGTTTTAGATATTATCATATGTTACTTGCTATTATCTCGTTTACTGGCTAGACTTACATCACCTTTCTCTGACTTTTATTATAAATCCTAATCAGGCTGCTTTATAGATATATTTCAACTTTGGTAAGGAATTTTTGCGGGTTTCTTAAGTTAGAGTGTTAAGATGTGGTTACAGGCCACTAATGGGCATATTTCCTCTAGTGGTCTGAGACGCCAATAAAGACTGATTGACTGTATACTATTATAATAAATTCTGAAAAATTTCTGAGGACCCTGAAAAGAAGAGTCTTATTTTGTAAAGCAGGAATATTTTCAGGAAGTTGGAAGGTAGATTTTGGTATTGTACTAGCATTGAATTTATTTTTCTCTCCCTATTACCCAGCCTGATTAAAAATTTGGAGGACTTAACAATATTGCCCATTCTTGTATTAGCAAACATGGTTCTAACTCAGCACTTTTGGATTTTAATCATCAACCACTATGGCTCTAATTCCCCACCACCACCACTTCAACTTTAATATTTTCATAACAACAGTCTCCAATCAAATTTACCATAGTTGATATAGTGCCCAGTCCCTTTTCTAATGGTCATATATTATGATAAAAATAAATTTACTATTTATTAATTAATTTGTTAAATGCTACCCATCTCATCGTTGCAGTGACCCTGGATGGCTTACAGCATAATAAAAAGACAAAACAAAAATTAAAAAAAAATAAAGACAAAAAAGCCAACAGAACAGGTGACATGGAGATAGGGATCTTCTCTCTATCCATCTCCACTCCTAGAAATAGATTGCTGCTATCCCAGGCCAGCGGGCAGAACCTAAAGTTCTTCTGGAAGGCCAAGGCATGTGGGAACCAACCTCACCTCTAACAGGAGAATATTCCAAAGGCTGGGTACCACAGGATAAAAAAAATCTTTTCTCCTAAACCCCACCAACTGAAATTATTTAGCACACAGGATCACAATTAGTCTCTTTCACTGGAATGAGTTGTATGGGCCAATCCCATTAGGTTGAGATGACTCCTTGGATATTTTTCCAGTACTATGAACTCTACCTACTATTTTAATTTCATCAGAATTTCTGCTTCTGTTTCTGTGAATATACAAAACTGTAACCTTGTTCAGGAATTCAGAACCAGGAGTAATCACCTAGCAACCATTCCCAGTAAGACTTCATGAAATCAATCAGATTATCAGTCTATCACATCATCCATATGTCTATTGCAGTTATTTGTAATAGGAAACCCTTCCCATATACAAGTATATGGATTTTTTGACTTTCAGTTAAGCAAGAATCCTACCAAGGCATAATTCTTGTCACATGGAAGCAAAAGTATGAATGTACAAAAATGATCTTTTACTTATCAATGGTTAGCAGACAAAAGCAGGAGCTAGAAACAGGGAAATAGATGAAAGGATTAGTGATATAAGGAAGGTATGTCAAATTGGTTAAATAAATATTATTGCTATTATTATTAATAATACTATTACAACTGTTACTAATGTAATGAATATTGTTGTAAACACTTTGATTATTTTTTTTAATGATTTGTACCCAGACAACACACTGTTCAATTGAAATTGGAATTTCTGGATATTATAAAATATAATAAAAAAATTATTATTAAAAAAAATGATCTTACAAACATTTGGACTGCACATAAGGATAACATTTTTGTAGCATAAGATGGGTTCTTATCATTCACATGGTGAATATGAATAATTATTGAATTTTTGAAGTCAAGAGCCTTGGTGGTGGTGCAGGCTGTTAATAGCCTAGCACTTAGCTCCAGCTGCCTGTAATTATTGCAGGCTCAAATCCCACCAGGCTCAAGGTTGACTCAGCCTTCCATCCTCTCGGGGTAGGTAAATTGAGGACCCAAGATTGTTGGGGGCAATAAGCTGACTTTGTAAAAATGCCGCTTAGTAATAAGCAGGCATATACAATGGAATGAAGGCTATTGCTGAGCGCATTGGGTTGTAAGCCGCCCTGAGTCTCCGAGAAGGGCAGGATATAAATATGAATTTTTAAAAAATTGTACATATATAGTTAGGCATATAAATATACATATAAATATAAATATTTCTGCAGGTCTGTCTATCTATGAACCAGTGGATTCTCATCCATTCATTTCTGTATACTTTTCTGGTTGGTTGATGAACAATCACCTTGAAGACCGAGAAACTGCCCTAAGTATCAGACTATAATGGGACAAGTTGACAGCCGGAAAGGGAAAAAAGGAAGTTAAATTAAACAGAAAACAAAAACAAGTCTAAAGTTTTGCTTTAGAGATTTCCAAACTCTGAGAAACCAAATAAACTATCTCAAGTTCTTCAGAAGAGTATTTCAGTGTAAGCTTACTGATGAATACCCTTAACCCTCAAGGTTGAAAAGAACAGGTATTGCTCTAAGAAAGTTATGGCTTAATTTCCCTGGTGGTTCTTATTTACCCAGGTAATTTCTCTTTAAATGAGATAGAACTGGGTTGGGGTGAATTGATTTTATTACTTGGATTGTTTTGTAACCTCTTTTGAATGTTTGGAAAGATAAAACAGAACTTTCAATAAAAGCTTTTCTGAAACATTATATAAAGACCTTGTTGCTGTGATTTATTTTCTAAGTAAATAATGGTAGTTTACCATAGAAGGGAAACAAAGGAAGGTTAAGTCATGTTGTTGAGGAACTGGTTCCCTTGCTTATCCAACCATGATAATGGATTGAGTGAAATTGTCTTTCCACTTAAAACGCTGTCAGTGGTATTTAAAAAAATAGTTTTCGTGTTTAAACTGCCTAAACTCCATGTTAGTGGGTTGGCAATCTTTTGTTTACTGGCAATAGCAAACTCCATTTGCCCATCTGTTGGCAGTGACACTACTAATTATCATTTCCATTATTTAGAAAGTCAGTGGTGAATGGTGGCTTTTAGCATAATGCATGCCAAACCTATTGCTAGCTGGCATTTCTCTCTGGAAAAAGAGCACCTGCAAGAAGATGCAACATGCAGCAGTCATTTAATTTGCATTTCATAATTTGTCAGAATAATGGATGATGCCTTGTTTTGTCTTCACCTTCTGCAAACAGAAGTCTCCTGTGTTCTATATGTGATGGCTCTGGAATGGTGTTGCCCATATTACAATTGGTGTATGTAATCCATCTTGATAACTATTGACAAATCAAAATGAGTTTAATAGCCATTCAGATTTGAATGTTTTCTTTGGTCCAAATTAGAAATGGTGCTACCATTTTGAACACATGGAATTGTCATTTGTTCATGTGCATGTGTGTTTTCAAAGTTTATGTCAATATACAACATCATTAGAAGACAATAATGGGTTTTTTTTTTCAGTTCTACTCTACTATAGGAACATTGCAACCAACCATCTTTGCCTTAAAGCATAGGTAGCCAATCTTTTGGCTTTCCTGGGCCACATTAAGTGAAGAGGAATTGTTCTGAGCCACATATAAAATATATAACAGAGTTAATATATATAAATCACATAGTAATAAATCAATCACAAGTTTACATTCTTGTGAGGTCACATTACTAGCTTCCAAAGCTGCATGCAGCCATGGGCAATGGGTGTGAGTGGGACACATGTGCTTTAAATAGATGTTCTTAAAGGCAACTTTAAGAACCTTCTTACTTCTAGGTTGTTATTTATGTTCTCTACCAAAATTGTGGGAATTTGATAGTTCTGTGCTTCCTAGCACTGAGTGTTTCTTAGCACTGACTTCATCTGGACAGAGAAGTCTGATGTTTTTTCCTGGGAACTGTTAGAACCGCTTTCCCAGTTTACATTTCACAGCCCAAGTGGTCCTAAACCATCACTGGGATCATTTTAGCCTTTATTTTCCACACTTCTAAATGAATAAAGCAAGAGAATTTGGAATGAGCTGCCATTTTAGAAACTCCCCCAAGCTCATTGTTATAGCTGTTTCTTTCATCATTTTTTTAAAGTGGTATTACCGAGTTGGTGTCAAATTTACTGTACTTCATTTATTAGTAATAACAATAAAACTACATATAATTCCTTTTCCTCTGCTTGTGTGCTTACGGATGTGTGCTAAAATTGCTTACAGTTATGAAGTAGCAAGTGAAAGAACTTTAAATCCACAAGAGGAATAAGAATCATTAAAAAATACCAAAGTAATACTTTTCTACTGTTCTCTCTCCACCCTCAAAAAATCTGTTCTGATTGAAACTGAACCAAGTTAAATCCCATATGTACTGTACTTTAGCATTCACTAAGATAAAATCTATAACTAATCCCAACAGAAACCTTAACCTTTAATACCACACTGAGATTATCATTACAATCCAGGGAACCTGCTTTTTTGAAGAAATGTTGTATTTCTAAAATAGGTAATAGTAGGATCAGTTAGATTCATTCTGTTCTATACTAAATTAGACAGGGTAATAATGAATTATCGAGTGCCAACCGCCCTGTGCGAGTGCCAACCGCCCTGTGCGAGCACATAGGCAAGGACTCCTTGGGGTCCCGTCAGCTGGCCAATGCCAGCTGGCGGTTCCCCGACGACGAGCCTATTCTATAGCGGTCCCTGACCTCTGGAACCAACTTCCCCTGGAGCTCCGTCTGGCCCCTGACCTCCGCACCTTCTGCCATGACCTGAAGACCTGGTTGTTTAACCAATCCGGGTTGTGATTTTTTGGGATGGGATGATTTTTATGGGATAGTTTTTTATAGGATAATTTTTATGGGTTAAATTTGTAGTTGTAATGGGGCTTATTTAGTTTAATTTGCTTTTAAATTATTTATTGTTGTTGTTGTTTTATTTGTAAGCCGCCCCGAGTCTTCGGAGATGCGGCGGCATATAAGTCCCATTAATAAATAATAAATAAATAAATTATGACTAAGATGCAGCTTATATTGAATGAGGAGGTTATATATTATTAGAAATAGCTTGATTCTGTACCAATGTGAGATTGTGATTCATTAAATTGGATAAAGGGACATGGTGGTACAGAGGCTTAATGACATTGGAACTGTTGGCCAGAAATGGTCTTCACTCCAACAGTTTGAGTCCGTTAACATGAGACAGAGTGAACTCCCGTTGTGTAATTGCTGGCTCCTGCCCATCCAGCAGTTTGAAAGCAAGCATTATTGCAAGTAGATAAATAGTACCACTACAGTGGGGGGAAATATGTAGCTGTGTTTGTGTGTGTACACATCGGAAGCTGGATCTGGTGACATGAGGCAAAGCAAGAACAGTGGAGAAGCCTGGAAAAGCTAGCAATCTGAGTACTGCTAGTTAATTGGTGTAAAGCTAGTTTGTCCCCTGTATAAACACTGAACAGAATGAACTGGCTATCTAAAAGAATAGCCAGTTCACTTCCTTTAAAAGTGTCTCAAATAAACTAAGGAGATAACCAATAGTACAGAGGTCTACATTCAGTTTCAAGTTTGCATTTAACAGAGTAACAGAATAACAGAGTTGGAAGAGAACGTGGAGATCTTCTAGTCCAATCCCCTGCTTAAGCAGCATACTCTACACTATTTCTTTAAGTAGAGATTTTCCAATCTCTTCTTAAAAATCTTCCGTGTTGGAGAACCAGCTTCTAGATTTCACTGATTAATTGTTCTAACTATTAGGAAACTTCTCCTTAGTTCTAGGTTGGTACTCTCCTTGATTATTTTCCATCTATTACTTCTTCTGCCTTCAGGTGTTTTGGAGAATAGGTTGATCTCTTCTTCTTTCTGGTCGCCTCTTAGATATTGGCACACTGCTATCATGTCAGCCATAGTCTTTTTTCCATTCTACTAGACATACCTAATTCCTACAACCATTGTTCATACATTTTAGGTATTAGCCTCCAATTCCCTGATCATCTTTGTGCTCTTCTCTGTGTTCTTTCTAGAATCTCAGCATCTTTTTAATATCATGGCAACCAAACCTAATTTTAAAAAAATCATTAAAAATAAAATTAATTAAATTACAATCCTGAATGTTATTTTAGAATTTTGATTTTTTTTTCACATTTACTACATCACTGGCCACTAAGGGACATAAAGGAAGAAAAATATTTGACAGAATACACTAATAAGAACTAATGTGTATGTATAGACCTAAATGGCACATATGAGAATGAATTCTCTAAGGAGGAAGTATATTGGCATCTAGGAAAGTTTACAAAAGTGAAGTGGAACTCAAGGTTTTCCCCAAAAAACTTTTCAAAGTATTCTTTATTAAAAATATATTAGCTTGTGACATGCTGATTTTTTTCCAGCTTGGAGCATCTGTGTTTTTAATTTGATCAAAATACAGCAAAGTCAGAGAGAGGAAAAACCATAGAATTCCAATAAATCATTTAAAATGAATTAAAGCGATGACTGTAGGGACAACTGCAATTTTCAATTTAAAATGAAAGTAAAGATTGCTAAGACACAGGCAGGCAAGCAATATCGAGAGATTTCAACCTTAAAACTACATTAACTTTTGGTACACATTTGATTGTCTTAAATCAATACTGGGTCTAACCCTGCTAATAGCATGCCAATAATGTTACATGATAGAAAAGCACTAGCTTACATATTGATGTGTGTGGGGATATGTGACTCCTATTATTCAGGATCTTAAGCTTCAGTTGCCAATAAATCATTAAATAGTTTAGCAGAAACAGATTCAATGCAACTGCATAGGGTACTACAAAAATAAAATCAATTCACATATAAAACATATTTTCAGAACCTTTGAAATACATGTTTTAAATAAATAAATTAATTACAATTATGCAGAGAGAAAGAGAGAAATTACAGACTTGCCCCAGCTCTGAAGAGCAAAAGGCTTAGGTTAGGAACCTAGAAAAAAAATAATGGTGTTTCTGCAACCAATTGCTTTTAGCAGTCTTAATTTCAATCAAAAACACTGCAGGCCATGAATCTCCTATATTATCTGTTTCTCAGCTCTGAAACCTCTATCAACCTCCTTGCTTCCATAAATAGTCTCCCATTCTTAAGAATAAAAGACTAAATCATTCTTTACCTTCAGTTGGAATATTTGATGTTTGGCGTGTGCTGTTTATTTGTAATACAAGCAAGATAAAAAAGATAATAGATATCTAACAGTGCCCAACTTCTTCCTAGTTGCTTATTTAAATCCTTTATGTTTGCAATCACAATGGAAGGGTTTGGCATGTTTGTGAGGCTTTGTAGAATATAAGAATAACAAAAGAAACATGCTTGAATGGTGATATCCATCAAGAGAAGATGGCAGGGGGAGGAGATAACAGAGTAATAAAGTTGAAAGGAATCTTAGAGGTCTTCTAGAACAGGGGCTGCCAACCTTTTGGACCTCAGGGACCACCAAACTCATAATTTTAAATCCCAGGGACCACTAACTGGTTCTGTGTGCATGGCCTAATTTGTGGGTGTGGCTTGGTGGTCATGTCACTGGCTGGGCATGGCTTCTATGTAAATATTATAAATATTTATATAAATATTGATTTTTTTTATAAAAAAGAGCAACTTTTATCAGGCAAAGCAGGCAAGCAGATTGAGTTGCTCACAGAATCACAGATTCATTCAGAGTTCTATCTATCTGCCATCAGCTAGCTCACATAAAATTTGCTTGCCATGAGTCTGCACTAAATAACAGAACCTTCAGTCCTAAGGGAGGTTCGGCTGTGCTTAAAAGCAGAGCCAAAAATCTAAAGACTAGCTAGAAAGCAAGAAATCCAACCATTTCCTGCTTCCTAGCTAATCTAAATCTCCCAGCACAGCAGAACAGCTGATGGTCAGAAAAATAGCAATTTAGCAGGCAAGTTTGTGGGTAAGGAGTGAGTGGGCAGGGAGGCTTCCCGTGGGCCATGTGGGTGGCACAGCCTTGTGTTTTTGCACAGCCTGGATTAATTGCTTTGGGGGGGGTGTGCTCTGGGGGTGAGATTTCTCTGCAGCCCGCCAAAATTTTCTCACGGCCTAACAGTGGGCTGTGGCCCACCAGTTGGCGACCACTGTTCTAGTCCAACCCTCTGCTCAAGCTGGAGACCCTATACCATTCTGAACTCATAGCTATCCAATCTTTTCTTCAAAATCCCCAGTGATGTTGAACCTACAACCTCTGAAGTCATCTCATTGCATGAATTAATTGTTCTCACCTGTCAGGTAATTTCTTCTTAGTTCTAGGTTGAATCTCTGTTTAATATGTTTTCATCTATTACTTCTTGTCTTTCCCTCAGGTGCTTCAACATCTTCTATCATTTCACTTCTGTTAGTAAGTGTAAGAGAAACAAAAAACCTTTGAAGCCCTACCTGTGTTTATGCTTCATGGCTCATACTGTTTCTTATATGATAGTATACTAAAGCATTAGTTTGATAAAAGTCGTATACTAAGGAAAAATGTAATCTGTAACTGTGTAAAACTAATAGTTGCAATTTAATCAGTTTTGGGGCTATTTTTGATATAACTGTCTGGAACATTACAGGAATATAGAACCAAAGAATGCAGACGACAAGAGTTTTTCAAATAAGTGCCAAGTGACCAGATGGCATAGTAAATGAGGAAGTTACCCCAGTATTCTTCCAGAGGAACAGAAGAGATGTGTATGAAAGACTGTATAAGAAGAAGTCTTGTTTCAGATCATGGCCACGGATGATAGCTGCTCCTTGCTGGATTTAGCTATTATTGGTGGCCTCGTTGCAATGAGTTGTTGACAAACAAACAATTCTTACTGAATTGTTGTTTGTACTTTGATGACTTTCATGTTCCAAATTGCTCATGAAATAATAAAAAAAACTTTTGATTCAAAGCAAAATGAGGTTGTATGTTTGCATTTCCTGTGCTCCTTGTCTTATTTTATGACATAAGAATTAAGTTCAGCATAGCTGACCCTATAGTTCTCTTCAATTCCTTTTGGGAAGTGGTAGATTGCCTTTGCTTTCGCCTCTTAAAAATGGTACAGTCCTATCCTATCTTGGATGGGTATTGTTATGTTTGCATAGAGAGACGAGATGCGGAGTGCTTCAGCTCTTATTTATTGTGATTTCAGCTCAGAATGGACCTGAATGGCTCAGCCGCGGCAGCTATTTATAGCCAGCTGCCGCGGCTGCCAGCCAATCAGAGTGCAGGGTTTTCCCGCACTTTTACAACCAATGATTTCAAACACTTTACAACATCAACCAATCACTTCAAACTCTGCATACATAACACCCCTCCCCACGAGGTTTGGTCCATACTCAAACCCCATCTATCTAATATACTCTTGTAAATAGGTGGGGCTCTTACGGGAACGTTGAGACCTGTGTGGTTCAGGTGTTTTGGGAATCTCACCTTGTGAGGAAGAAACTGTATCTGCCAACATTCCCTTATTAGGATTTCTTGTACTGGTAGAACCTGTTTGGTTACTACAACCTGGTCTCTCCTCCCAATCTATTTCCAACCCAGTGTTATCCTCTAAGCCTGGTAATGATGTGCAATCCTCCAATTTGTAAAAATGGTTGTTGGGACTGTGACAGGGTTTGGGATGGTTCCTGTCGTGTTAGCTCGTTACACATGGGGTTGATTCTTACTTGCTCATTACCTCCATTATTTCCCTTCCCCAGAAAGGCTGTGGGGATGAAGTCCAGAGAGGAGCAAGGGCGATGCTCCAGAGGCAGTCTGGACCGTAACTGGTCTATATGCCTACTCCACAAGGCACCATCCTCAGTTTGAACCCTGTAAGACCTGGGGCCTGTAACCTGGGTTATCTCTGCAGGAATCCACAATGGTTCACCTACAAGGTTTTAGCATAAACAAAATCACCCACGGAGAATTGGCGAGTTTTGCTAGTGGAATCTAATGGTGCGTTGGGTGCGTAAGGGGTGAAGGTCCAGGGTAGACCTGAGTTTTCTACCCATCAAAAGCTCGGCTGGAGTTAAATTAGTGGATGGGTTAGAGTGATGTGTTGGATACTGAGTAGTTTTTCAACTTTCTCAGTGATGTCCCCTGGACCCAATTGTAGCAGTTTCTCTTTAGTAAAATGTACCATGAGTTCAGCCCGGCCGTTAGTCGAAGGATGCCCAGGGGCTGTAAGGGCATGTCTGATACCCTGCTGTGCTAGATATGATTCAAAAAGGTTAGCAGTAAATTGAGGACCATTGTCAGAAACAAGCACATCAGGTAGGCCATGTGTTACAAAAAGTTTCTTAAGCTGTCTGATAACAGCCTCAGCTGTGGTGGATGACATGGGAATAACCTCTAACCATCTGGAGTATGCATCTACCACAATGAGAAAGGTGTGGCCTCTGGTAGGGCCAGCAAAATCAATATGAATCCTGGACCAGGGGCCCCTAGGACATTCCCATTCCTGTATGGGGGAGATAGGTGGGGCAGGCCATGTTTCCTGACAATTTGGACAGGATGCAACCCAGTTTTCAACCATTTTGTCTATACCTGGCCACCATACATAATTCCTGGCCAATCCCTTCATTCTGACAATACCCGGGTGACCCTCATGTAACATTTCCAAGACCTCTCTTTTTGAAGTTTTGCAGGAATAACCACTCTGTTACCCCACAGAATACATCCCCTTAAGACAAATAATTCAGTTTGTCTAGATTTGAAAGGTTGGGAAACCTGAGGTAGAACTTGTAGTGGCCAACCTTTTTTAACCCAACTTACAACAGGAGCCAATACAGTGTCCTTGGCAATTTCTCTAGCAATTGTAGCAGCATGGACTGGAAGCTTGGCAACAGTCTCTAGAAAAAATGTGTAAGTTGCAGGAGCAGGGTCCTCAGTGTGCAAAGGAAGTGGGCAGTGATTCAAAACATCTGCATGCCCAATGTCTTTTCCCATTCTATGGATGAGTTTATATGAATAAGCAGCAAGAAATTCAGTCCACCTCAGCATTCTTGGTGACAGGATGGTTGGCCTTGGTCTGTCTCCTGCCACAATACCCAACAGTGGTTTGTGATCTGTGACAATGGTGAATCTTCTCCCATAGACGTATTCGTGGAAGTTCTTGACTGCTGCTAGGAGTGCCAAAGCTTCTTTCTCCAGTTGACTGTAGTTCCTCTCTGCTTTAGTCAAGGTGCGAGAGTAAAAAGCAATGGGAGCTTCCCTTCCACTGGGAAGCAAGTGGCTCAGCACCCCCCCACACTCCAAATGGGGATGCATCACAAGTTAATATTACAGGTAAATTCTCAGAAAACTGTATCAATACACAATCAGAAGTTATTAGTCTCTTGATATTGATAAATGCAGACTCTTCCTTTCTTCCCCAAACCCATGCAGATTTTTTATCCAGTGGTCTATGTAAGGGTTCTGCAATGGTTGCTTTCTGAGGTAGAAACATGTGGTAGAAATTAACAAGTCCCAGGAATGCTTGCAAGTCAGTTTTGCATTTTGGTCTGGGGGCTTCTTTGATTGCCTGGATTTTGGCTTCTGTGGGGTGGATGCCCTGTTTATCAATCATATAGCCCAAGAATTCTACTTTATCAGTTCTTAGTGTACACTTTTCTTTTTTACTTTCAACCCTGCTTTTCTGAACCTGGTCAGGACTTCTCTGAGTTTCTCTTGTAATTGAGTGTCATTTTCAGCAGAGATTAAAACATCATCAAAATAGGGCACCACCCCAGGTAACCCTTGTAGCATCCTTTCCATAAGGCTTTGAAATATGCCTGTGCCACACTTACTCCAAATTGTAACCTCTTGCATTTGAATGCACCCGATGGGTTACAATGGTTTGGGCTTCTGCAGTTAAATCATCTACTGTTAACTGTTGGTATGCTTGGGCCAGGTCCAGTTTGGCAAAGACTGTGCCCCCGCCCAGAGAATGTAATAAATGATGATCCACTGGAACTGGATATGCACTCTGTTAAAGCATGGTTCAATGTCCCCTTGTAATCCCCGCAGATTCTCACAGAACCATCAGCCTTGACTGGCGTGACTATGGGTGTCTCCCATCTGGAGTGGTCTGTGGGCTCTAGTACCCCTTGGGCTATTAACTTATCTAATTGTTCATCTATTTTTCCTTCAAAGCAAATGGTACCCTCCTGGGTTTTAAACGGATTGGTTGTACCTTGGGATCTAGGTTAAAAGTGATGTGGTCCCCAAGTACTTGCCTAATCCATCGCTGAAGACCTCTGGAAACTCAGACTTCAAGGATTCTTCCCAATCAGTGTTGCTCACATGATTGATGCTAGTTACTTCGATGCCCAGCAGGTTGAACCACTCCAGTCCAAGCAAGCTTGGGCGATCTTTACCTACGATGGTCAATGGCAGGCGCTTGGTGTGGCCTTTGAATTTCACATTGAATTCTCTTGTTCCAACTACTGGAATCTTGTTCCCTTGGTAGTCTTTAAGAGTTAGTGCTTGTTTTTTGAAGTGAGTCTTCTGAATGTTTGGTATCAGTCTTTGAATTGTGTCCCATGACACCATGGACAGGTATGAACCTGAGTCCACTTCCATTTGGCAAGGCCTTCCTTCAATAAATACCTTGACATGCACTTTTCTGTTGTTTAGTGAAGAGGAATGACCAATAGTTACTGTTTGATGAGTTTCATTTTTCCATTTACTTCTGTGCTGTGCCTCATTCTCTCACTGTTGTTATTTGGCTTGACTTCTCTGTCTTTGTTGTTTGCAACAAACTTCCTTCTTTTGGGTGGAGTTCTGGATGATTTGCAGACTCTTGCAATGTGCCCTCTTTTTTCACAACAGAGACAAATGGCTTCCAGGAATTTGCATTCAGTGCGGGGTGGGTTCCCCACAACCTATGCAGTGGAAATCTCGCCTCTTTCTTCCCTGGTCATTTCATTTCTGCTCCATTCTGAGTCTGTTAATTCCTTCTTCTTCTCCACTACATTCTGACTCGGATTCAAGTTCATCAAAATGAGTTGTGGTGGTCTTTTCACCATCAGAATGGCCCGTAGTCTTGTTCATTTTCCTCATGGCTGCTGCTGAGGTTTTGGTGGCTTCTGCTGAAGATGCTTCTTCTATGGCTTCTTTCAGCGTAATTTTGGGTTTCATCAGTAATTTGCTCTGCAATACCTTGTCTTTGAGGCCCAATACAAAACGATCACGCATGGCCTCCTCTTGGAGAGGGGGCGGCATATAAGTCGAATTAATAATAATAATAATAATTATTATTCACATGCCCCCCAATGCTCCTTAAACTTGCCACAAAGTCATTAACGCTTTCGTCTTCTCCCTGATCGCGGCGATAAAACTTGTGTCTCCTAATGAGGCATGATACTTGGGGCGTGTAGTGTGCCCGTAAAAGTCTCTCCAGATCAGACCATGCCATTACCTTCACATCTGCTGAGCCAGCCAATGCCTTCGCCATCTTGAAAACTGCAGGACCGCAATAAGTGAGAAAAACCGCTATCTTCCGCTGCTCAGAAATGGCGGCCAGATCGTTTCCCTCCAAATACATCTGAAACCGATCCGCATACGACTCCCAGTCTTCATTCTTTGGGTTGAATGGGACTGGGGAGGTGTTCACTGCAGCCATCTTGCTCTTCTTCATTCCGCGTTGTCTTCTCTTTGGGGAAATCCCCTCCTCATCGCCAGTGTTATGTTTGCATAGAGAGACAAGACGTGGAGTGCTTCAGCTCTTATTTATTGTGACTTCAGCTCAGAACGGAGCTGAATGGCTCAGCCGCGGCAGCTACTTATAGCCGGCTGCCGCGGCTGCCAGCCAATCAGAGTGCAGGGTTTTCCCGCACTTTTACAACCAATGATTTCAAACACTTTACAACATCAACAATCACTTCAAACTCTGCATACATAACAGGTATCCTTTTTCACTGAGTGTGCAGTGATTCATGTGGAATGCTAAGGGAGGAAAAGCACATCTTTGTAACCGATCAGATTAGCCAAATCAATTATGTCAAATGAATTTTGTGCCAATTTTTTAAACTAGAGCAGTGGTTGTCAGGAGCCAGTTTTGTTTATAATTAACTGAGCCTGGGGATCTGTGCTTCTATTTATTATTACAATCTTTAACTGATTTTTTTCTGTTTCTTCTCAGCTACAAAAGTGAACTATTTGCATTGCTTTCTTTTTCTTAATTATAAATAAGTGATTTATATTGATGTATACTAATTTTGATGTTCCTTTTATCTATGGCAGTTCAGCTAATAAATAAATACTTTCTAGTAGAATGTATTTTTTAATTATCAGTCTAGGTTCCAGCTCTGTTGTTCCATGGTGCTTCTATCCAAGTATTTTTTTTTAAAAAAAGTATAAATGTGTATTGTTTTAATGAACAATACCAATGGAACATGATCATTTTCAAACTTAAATATCATAATAATAATTTAAAAAGGTGGATAGGACCTAATTCGTCGGTTTTGACTCCTGTACTATATACTATACAAAATATTAGTAAAAGGTATCATGAAGATTAGCTATGAATTGGTTGGTCTGTAGTACTTTTTGGATGTCTCATCTTTAGAAAGTTATTTATTCAATTAAGATTTTTATTTCTGAATCAAATCCCAATTGAGATACATTATATCACAATATTCTTTAATTCATATTTAATACATATGGCACATTTCATATTTTGTACACTGTTTTTAATTTAAAATATATTTAGATAGAGAGATACACACAAAAATTAGTACAAACCACAAAGTGATGTAGAAGCACAGTTATATAAACTTAAAGTGCAATTCTCTCTCATTTTCAAGTCACACTACATTAGGTAAGATTTGCTTCTTTTTAGGTAATCAAATGTATGATGTATATACATTTTAAATTAATAAAAAAAACTACTGTAGATCAGTTAGTATTTGGCCAGAGTGCAATTATTTATAGGTATGAGTCTAGTACACCCAAAACAATACTTCTTTTTTAGAGAATCTTTTATTTCTCCAATTCAATAAATCATTATAGCTTTAAAACAAGAGATGGAAGATTTAACATTCTGAAAAAAAAGCATGGTCATGATAGCAGGACTCTTTTAAGAAAAGCATCATACTGAATAAATGAATGAATAAATGAACAAATGAACGAATAAATGAATTAACTAGAGGTATTTGTTTGAAATCTTACAATCATAACTAAGAGTGGAAAATTTAATTCCTTTAAATTTCAATGCAATTATAAAATTGTGGTCCTTTCACTCTTCCACAATCAGAGGAAAATAAATATATTTATGTGTAAAGCAAATAAATCCGACATTAAATATTGTAATTCAGTGTGCATCCAGAGATATATTCACGCTACTTCTCTGCCCTAAATCCTGCAAGGTTTCAAAATTCAGATCTACCTTGCTAGATGAGGATTACCGGATAGAAATTCATTTGGCATCATAATAAAGTTGTAAATGTCCTGGGATTGTAAACTCTGCCTAACTTATGGTGAAAGAAGAAATGCACTATCTTTCATATTCTATGCTGTCATATTCTTCAGTAGTGTCAGGAATCAGGCCAGAATGTCAGGGAAACAAGTCTGAGTAAGCAAAATTAGGGATAACCAACAGACTAAGTGGGATTCACACAAAATACAGGTTGTGGGACAGAAGATAAATAAAGCCAATAGTCTGAACCATAATACAAACATGTTCATGAAGCAGGTGAGGAATCCATGAAGGAGCTTTTGACATAGAACTTGGCCTGCAATAAAGACAATTTTAGTAAATATTGGAGGTGTCAACAGTTACAAGCGTGCTTGCCTGGTGTGGGCTTCAAAAATTTTAGCAAAGGATTCTCTGCCCGGTTGCTGGGTGGGCGTGGCCATGGTGGGCATGGCCTAGTCAGCTTCTTGCACCACAGCAGCGGGGCATTTTTGCTCTCCTTGGGCTCCAATGGCTTTCCTCGAGCCTCCAGGAAGGCAAAAACAGCCTCCCTGAGCTACAGAGGCTCTCTGGAAACTGGAAATAGGCCCATTTCTGGCCTTCCTGAACTTCCGGGAGGTCCATTTTTCACCCTCCTCAAGTTTCCGCATGTGCTCTGTACTTACCTGCATCCAAAATGGGCCATGTGGGGACTCCTGGGAGGGAAGGGGAGGGGTGGGTGGGGCCAGCCAGGAGTGGGATTTGGGGGTTCTCCAAAGTGTGCAGAATCTTAGTTAGAGGATCTCCCAAACCCTGCAAACCCCCAGCAGCCCATCCCTTGTTGTGGCTATAGGTCAATACAATATGCCTGTAAACCATATTGTCAGTTAACATGATAATCTGATTTACACAATCTGCTTTAAGTGGATAGTTGAATACCCACAATATGCTGCATCATAAATTACCCAATCCAGTTAGGAGTGGGATTTGGGGGTTCTCCAAACTGCACAGAATCTTAGCCAGGGGCTCTTCTTAACCCCTGCACACCCCCAGCAGCCCACCCTGGTGCTTGCCTCTGATATGTAAATGTCACAGACAGAAAGTTAGTTGTTGAGCTTTTTGAGAGGCTCAGAGAAGCAGCTATTTAAAATGCTAATCTTCTAGAAACATTTCCCTATGTTGTATGCATGCTTTGAAGAGGTTGTTATATTTTTGGAAAAGGAACTTAGATTTCATTGGGATTTCAAAGACTATAATTGATGGCCTTCTGGTCTCCATGAAATGACCAGGTTATAGAAGATTATGGGAAAAAATAGGCATTGTTGCTGATAATTGAACATTACTATGTGGTAAAATCATTTATAAAGCAAATTGATCCTGTTAAGTGATGCAAAACGATGATACAAGAAAACAAAGTTCCCAGAAGAAATAAAGTAGTTCCAATGTTAATTCCTCCAACAACTCTGCTTTTTTGAGAGTAGCTGTTCATGGTTATTCAAGGCATCTGACAATATGGATAACATTCATATGTACACATGGCAATGTATTAGAACTCACACAGAATACAAAAGAAGCGGTCATTCTGAAATTCATTCCATCCCCTTTCTTAAATCCATGCAATATCTGTAATGTGGGTTTGTTTATGTCATTAATCAGAAGCCAAATCTTATTGATTTAATAAGCCATAGTCTTTGATATGCAATACCATTTGCAGTCTGACTTTTTATGATAAAAAGTGTTCTTTTTCAAAAAAAATGTATACAGAATATAAATCTTTATTGGAGATAAATTGTATCTGGGGGAAAAAAGTACCATAAGTTAAGTTAGTAATTGGCAGTACATTCTAAAGGTCAGCCATTAGCTGTCTGTGAGGTTGAGAGGCACATTCTGTAGTTACCAATTTATTCCAAGTTTTTTGCCTGAATGCAAATGGCTATTGAGCATGACAGTTGATCAGGGTTTTTTTTAAACAGCAGTTAATGTTCTGGAATCTGTAAAGACATTACAACTACCCTGACCTCATATTTAATGCAGTCACACCATTTTCATTTTTGAGAGTGAGAGTGATGTGTTAAACAGCTGGATCATTTATAACATTTCATACTAATGGGACTGTTAATGGCCTTCCTTCACCATAATCCTATGTCATTAACCAGAGAATGTGACAATTGGGCTGACAATCGGGGTTTGTGAATGTGTCTATTGTTATCTGAAATCTTAATAATTACTGTTGAAATAATTGCACCAAGACAAATTCCTTGTGTGTCCAATCAAATTCCAATAAAGAATTCTCTTCTCTTCTCTTCTCTTCTCTTCTCTTCTCTTCTCTTCTCTTCTATTATGAAATGTGAATTTTATATTGCATCAAATATAATCATTGTGCTATTCTGTGTGGAAACTACCTGTTATACCATGTTTCTCCAAAAAGACGACCCACTTTGAAAATAAGCCCTAACACGTTTTTGAGCGCATGCGATCAAATTAAGCCCCACCCACAAAATTAGCCCTAATTAAGACCCACCTACCCCGGGGTATCCCATTATTGAATGCCTATCAGTTAAAGAAGCAAAAATATTTGAAAAGGCAGGTATAAAAAATCTGAAGCACATAATGACTATACTGAAGACAATAGTACAGAAAGAGGCAAGATTAAAGTTAGCAACCATAGCTTGAAAAGCTGTAGTTTATCTAGTGATTTTGTTTCATTTTAGAGAAGAACAGAATTGAACACAATAAAGTCTGGTTGTAAATCAAATTATTATTTATATACAGAAGCTGGACTAACAGGTAACTGTTACTGGTGTTGTGATTTCTGTCCTCTATCTCACCTCATGTTATGGTAATAAATAATTACATGCAGCATTCCTTTTGACTGTGTGCCTTCAGAGAAAGATTAACAGCAGTATAGGCTATAATATGTTGTTCAGTCCTATCAGTATGATTATCCCATGCTGCAGAGTTACTTAGTGTTTACTTCTAAAGGCATCAGTTCCATGTTTAAAACAATTGGTACTTCAACATGAGGAAGGTACTTCAACTTCAGAGAACTGCAGTGCAAAACCTTTGGATTTTGATGGAAAAAAGATAATCCTGTGATTTGACATCCTATATGTTATGTTTGCATAGAGAGATGAGACGCGGAGTGCTTCAGCTCTTGTTTATTGTGACTTCAGCTCAGAACGGACCCGAATGGCTCAGCCGTGGCGGCTACTTATAGCCGGCTGCCACAGCTGCCAGCCAATCAGAGTGCAGGGTTTTCCCGCACTTTTACAACCAATAATTTCAAACACTTTATAACAACAACCAATCATTTAAAACTCTGCATACATAACACCCCTCCCCACTAGGTTTGGTCCATACTCAAACCCCATCTATCTAATATACTCTTGTAAATAGGTGGGGCTCTTACGGGTACGTTGAGTCCTGCGTGGTTCAGGTGTTTTGGGAATCTCACCTTGTGAGGAAGGAAATGTATCTGCCAACATTTCCTTATTAGGATTTCTTGTACTGGTAGAACCTTTTTGGTTACTACAACCTGGTCTCTCCTCCCAATCTATTTCCAACCCAGTGTTATCCTCTAAGCCTGGTGCAATCCTCCATTTGTAAAAATGGTTGTTGGGACTGTGACAGGGTTTGGGATGGTTCCTGTTGTGTTAGCTCGTTACACATGGGGTTGATTCTTACTTGCTCATTACCTCCATTATTTCCCCCTTCCCCCCTAGAAAGGCTGTGGGGATGAAGTCCAGAGAGGAGCAAGGGCAATGCTCCAGAGGCAGTCTGGACCGTAACTGGTCTATATGCCTATTCCACAAGGCACCATCCTCAGTTTGAACCCTGTAAGACCTGGGGCCTGTAACCTGGGTTATCTCGGCAGGAATCCACAATGGTTCACCTACAAGGTTTTTAGCATAAACAAAATCACCCACGGAGAATTGGCAAGTTTTGCTAGTGGAATCTAATGGTGCGTTGGGTGCATAAGAGGGGTGAAGGCGGTCCAGGGTAGACCTGAGTTTTCTACCCATCAAAAGCTCGGCTGGAGTTAAATTAGTGGATGGGTTAGGAGTGATGTGTTGGATACTGAGTAGTGTTTCAACTTTCTCAGTGATGTCCCCTGGACCCAATTGTAGCAGTTTCTCTTTAGTAAAATGTACCATGCGTTCAGCCCGGCCGTTAGTCAAAGGATGCCCAGGGGCTGTAAGGGCATGTCTGATACCCTGCTGTGCTAGATATGATTCAAAAAGGTTAGCAGTAAATTGAGGACCATTGTCAGAAACAAGCACATCAGGTAGGCTGTGCGTTACAAAAAGTTTCTTAAGCTATCTGATAACAGCCTCAGCTGTGGTGGATGACATGGGAATAACCTCTAACCATCTAGAGTATGCATCTACCACAATGAGAAAGGTGTGGCCTCTGGTAGGGCCAGCAAAATCAATATGAATCCTGGACCAGGGGCCCCTAGGACATTCCCATTCCTGTATGGGGGAGATAGGTGGGGCAGGCCTTGTTTCCTGACAATTTGGACAGGATGCAACCCAGTTTTCAACCATTTTGTCTATACCTGGCCACCATACATAATTCCTGGCCAATCCCTTCATTCTGACAATACCCGGGTGACCCTCATGTAACATTTCCAAGACCTCTTTTTGAAGTTTTGCAGGAATAACCACTCTGTTACCCCACAGAATACATCCCCTTAAGACAAATAATTCAGTTTGTCTAGATTTGAAAGGTTGGGAAACCTGAGGTAGAACTTGTAGTGGCCAACCTTTTTTAACCCAACTTACAACAGGAGCCAATACAGTGTCCTTGGCAATTTCTCTAGCAATTGTAGCAGCATGGACTGGAAGCTTGGCAACAGTCTCTAGAAAAAATGTGTAAGTTGCAGGAGCAGGGTCCTCAGTGTGCAAAGGAAGTGGGCAGTGATTCAAAACATCTGCGTGCCCAATGTCTTTTCCCATTCTATGGATGAGTTTATATGAATAAGCAGCAAGAAATTCAGTCCATCTCAGCATTCTTGGTGACAGGATGGTTGGCCTTGGTCTGTCTCCTGCCACAATGCCCAACAGTGGTTTGTGATCTGTGACAATGGTGAATCTTCTCCCATAGACGTATTCGTGGAACTTCTTGACTACTGCTACGAGTGCCAAAGCTTCTTTGTCCAGTTGACTGTAGTTCCTCTCTGCTTTAGTCAAAGTGCGAGAGTAAAAAGCCATGGGAGCTTCCCTTCCACTGGGAAGCAAGTGGCTCAACACCCCCCCACACTCCAAAAGGGGATGCATCACAAGTTAATATTACAGTAAATTCTCAGAAAACTGTATCAATACACAATCAGAAGTTATTAGTCTCTTGATATTGATAAATGCAGACTCTTCCTTTCTGCCCCAAACCCATGCAGATTTTTTATCCATTCGTCTATGTAAGGGTTCTGCAATGGTTGCTTTCTGAGGTAGAAACATGTGGTAGAAATTAACAAGTCCCAGGAATGCTTGCAAGTCAGTTTTGCATTTTGGTTTGGGGGCTCCTTTAATTGCCTGGACTTTGGCTTCTGTGGGATGGCTGCCCTGTTTATCAATCATATAGCCCAAGAATTCTACTTTGTCAGTTCTTAGTGTACACTCTTCTTTTTTTACTTTCAACCCTGCTTTTCTGAAGGGTCTTGACTTCTCTGAGTTTCTCATGTAATTGAGTGTCATTTTCAGCAGAGATTAAAATGTCATCAACATAGGGCACAACCCCAGGTAACCCTTGTAGCATCCTTTCCATAAGGCTTTGAAATATGCCTGGTGCCACACTTACTCCAAATTGTAACCTCTTGCATTTGAATGCACCCCGATGGGTTACAATGGTTTGGGCTTCTGCAGTTAAATCATCTACTGTTAACTGTTGGTATGCTTGGGCCAGGTCCAGTTTGGCAAAGACTGTGCCCCCGCCCAGAGAATGTAATAAATGATGATCCACTGGAACTGGATATGCACTCTGTTAAAGCGCATGGTTCAATGTCCCCTTGTAATCCCCGCAGATTCTCACAGAACCATCAGCCTTGACTGGCGTGACTATGGGTGTCTCCCATCTGGAGTGGTCTGTGGGCTCTAGTACCCCTTGGGCTATTAACTTATCTAATTGTTCATCTAGTTTTTCCTTCAAAGCAAATGGTACCCTCCTGGGTTTTAAACGGATTGGTTGTACCTTGGGATCTAGGTTAAAAGTGATCGGGATCCCCAAGTACTTGCCTAATCCATCGCTGAAGACCTCTGGAAACCCAGACTTCAAGGATTCTTCCCAATCAATGTTGCTCACGTGATTGATGCTAGTTACTTCGATGCCCAGTGTGTTGAACCACTCCAGTCCAAACAAGCTTGGGCGATCTTTACCTACGATGGTCAATGGCAGGCGCTTGGTGTGGCCTTTGAATTTCACGTTGAATTCTCTTGTTCCAACTACTGGAATCTTGTTCCCTTGATAGTCTTTAAGAGTTAGTGCCTGTTTTTTGAAATGAGTCTTCTGAATGTCTGGTATCAGCCTTTGAATTGTGTCCCATGACACCATGGACAGGTATGAACCCGAGTCCACTTCCATTTGGCAAGGCCTTCCTTCAATAAATACCTTGACATGCACTTTTGTGTTGTTTAGTGAAGAGGAATGACCAATAGTTACTGTTTGATGTGTTCATTTTTTCCATTTACTTCTGTGCTGTGCCTCATTCTCTCACTGTTGTTGTTTGGCTTGACTTCTCTGTCTTTGTTGTTTGCAACAAACTTCCTTCTGTTGGGTGGAGTTCTGGATGATTTGCAGACTCTTGCAATGTGCCCTCTTTTTTCGCAACATCCTGGTCCTATTAGACCTCTCAGCGGCTTTTGATACCATCGACCATGGTATCCTTCTGCCTCAGGGGTTGGGTATAGGGGCACTGTACTCCAGTGGTTCACCTCCTACCTCTCGGGGCGGTCGCAGTCGGTACTGGCGGGGGGACAGAGGTCCACCTCGAGGGTGCTCTCTTGTGGGGTCCCTCAGGGGTCAGTCCTCTCCCCCCTGCTATTTAACATCTATATGAAGCCGCTGGGTGAGATCATCCGTGGTTTCGGGTGAGTTTCCATCAATATGCAGATGATACTCAGCTGTATATCTCCACCCGAACCAGATCGGTGATGCCCTCCTGATGACCCAGTGCTTGGATGCGGTACGGATCTGGATGAACGGAAACATGCTTCATCTCAACCCGGCCAAGACTGAGTGGCTGTGCATACCGGCATCGCGCCCAGTCAGGATTATCCATCTTTAACCATAGGGGGAGTGGTGTTGCCTACTGTGGATAGGGCGCGGAATCTGGGGGTCCTCCTGGATGCACGGCTTCGATTGGAGGAGCAGGTGGGGGCCGCCGCCAGGGGGCTTTGCCCAGCCCGTTTGGTTCACCAACTATGCCCTTTTCTGGACCGCAATGCCCTGCGCACAGTTACTCATGCCCTTGTTATCTCCAGACTCGACTACTGCAATGCTCTCTATTTAGGACTACCCTTGCATACTATCCGGAGATTGCAGCTGGTGCAAAATGCGGTGGCGCGGGTGGTGATGGGAGTTTCCGTTCTCCCATGTTACCCCCTCCTGCGCTGTCTGCATTGGCTGCCGGTTGTGCTCGGTGAGATTCAAGGTGTTAACAGTAACATACAAAGTCCTTCATGACATGGGTCCGCAATATTTAAGGAGCGACTCCTGCCAACATCAAGTACTAACCGCCCAGCGATCACATAGGCAAGGACTCCTTGGGGTCCCGTCGGCTGGCCAATGCCGGTTGGCGGTCCCCTGACGACGAGCCTATTCTATTGCCCCTGACCTCTGGAATCAGCTTCCCCGGGGCTCCGTCCTGACCTCCACGCCTTCCGCTGTGAATTGAAGACCTGTTTATTTAACCAAGCCGGGCTGTGACCCTTTGGGGGGGGGGGGTTATCATGGTTTTATCATGTATTTATGTAATTGTATCTTAATGGGGCTTGTTAGTTTAATTCTTTTTTAATTATTTATTGTTTTTCTTGTTTTAGAGAGCCTGAGTCTTCTTGAGATGGGGCGGCATACAAGTCTCATTAATAAATAAATAAATAATAAATAAATGGCTTCCAGGAATTTGCATTCAGTGCGGGGGTGGGTTCCCCCACAACCTATGCAGTGGAAATCTCGCCTCTTTCTTCCCTGGTCATTTCGTTTCCACTCCATTCTGAGTCTGTTAATTCCTTCTTCTTCTCCACTATATTCTGACTTGGATTCAAGTTCATCAAAATGAGTTGTGGTGGTCTTTTTACCATCAGAATGGCCTGTAGTCGTGTTCATTTTCCTCATGGCTGCTGCTGAGTTTTTGGTGGCTTCTGCTAAAGATGCTTCTTCTATGGCTTCTTTCAGTGTAATTTTGGGTTTCATCAGTAATTTGCTCTGCAATACCTTGTCTTTAAGGCCCAATACAAAATGATTGCACATGGCCTCCTCTAAACTGCTGAATTCACATGCCCCCCAATGCTCCTTAAACTTGCCACGAAGTCATTGATGCTTTCGTCTTCTCCCTGATCGCGGCGATAAAACTTGTGTCTCCTAATGAGGCACGATACTTGGGGTGTGTAGTGTGCCCTTAAAAGTCTCTCCAGATCAGACCATGCCATTACCTTCACGTCTGCTGAGCCAGCCAATGCCTTCGCCATCTTGAAGACTGCAGGACCACAATAAGTGAGAAAAACCTCTCTCTTCCGTTGCTCAGAAATGGCGGCCAGATCATTTCCTTCTAAATACATCTGAAACCCATCTGCATATGACTCCCAGTCTTCATTCTTTGAGTCAAATGGGGCTGGGGGGGGTGTTCAGTGCAGCCATCTCGCTCCTCTTCGTTCTGCATTGTCTTCTCTTTGGGGAAATCCCATCCTCGTCGCCAGTGTTATGTTTGCATAGAGAGACGAGACGTGGAGTGCTTCAGCTCTTGTTTATTGTGACTTCAGCTCAGAACGGACCCAAATGGCTCAGCCGCGGCGGCTACTTATAGCCAGCTGCCACAGCTGCCAGCCAATCAGAGTGCAGGGTTTTCCCGCACTTTTACAACCAATGATTTCAAACACTTTATAACAACAACCAATCATTTTAAACTCTGCATACATAACTCTATACAGTCATCTATTCTAAATAGGGAGTAAAGCTTGAATGTGTTATTCATTTGCCTAAATAAGGTTAATTTACAGTAATATTCTAGCTAAATAACCTTAAAAGGTATGACAAAAATTCTGAAAATGTGTTGTTCAACTGTATCACTAGACAGTAGAAAGTCAGATTTATTTCTTGGCATTGCCAAGATAAGGCTGAAACAATCCTGCTTCAAATCTTTAACCACTGCTCTCTGCGGTGATCTAGTCTAGATAGATCAGTAATATGGATTGGTAGAGAAGTTGATACACACAAAAATATACAGTGTGAAATCATTCTGATTTATGCAATGAAGAAGAATGCCTTGGTGGACTGCCATTAATAGTTTCTACACCATCCAGAATTTGTTGCTTAAGGCAACTGCCTCACTTTGTCTAATGAGATAGGCGGCCATGGGAGCAAGGAAGCATTGCTCATTCTTTAGGTAAAAACCCCAGCAAATGGAGAAGCCCTTAGAAAGCCACAATTTTGTTCTTGCTACAACAGATATTAAAACTTTATCACTATTAGTGACCTACCTGACAACACATGTTTGGACCTCTTCCTCTGCCAGCTAGCTATCAAGGTCAATAGCTGTCAGGTCTGTGTTTATATTTCTCAATTGTATAATTGAATATCAGATATTCTATTAAATGAGAAAACATAACATTTGGTCTGACTCCAAATAGTGCTAATTCTTGGCTCATCTTCAGGCAGCAGCCTTGGAGTAGATACAATTTTGAAACAGCTCGCAGATCAGGTTATTTGATTAACACTGATTATTGTTCTTCTACACATAGTTAGAAGGTTCAGATATACATTAGCTATTCCACTGCTGATTTCCTTCAGTAGCTCAGATGTTGTATAACAAAACATGATAACATTATTTATTCTTATCCTATTCTGTGGAGAGTTTGGATTCACATATTTTCTCTTTTTATTAATAGTACTGATGCACAGAACTTGGTTTTAAAATATTTACAAATGTTGATTTCTGCACAAAGTACATCTTACTCTGATTCCATTATTCATTGTCTCCCACCTCCACATTATACCTCCAAATGATATAATGAAAATTGGAAGCTCTGTCTTTATATTTTCTTTCTTTTTGCCTCCAATTTGGTCTTTTTTTTCTTCAGTGAAGTTTAAAAGTGCTTCCTTCTTTAATGAAGAAAGTATATAGGATGCAGTATACAATATCCTTTCTTCAATGAAGTTATATTTTTTTAAAAAACCCATCCCTTGTAAAAAATTAGCCATTTCCCCCCACTTTTGAATAATACAGGATGTTTTCCCTCTAATATTTCCTGATTGGCCATGGCAATATAAGACATTGCTTAGTAACATGATCCTTCTGGGAAACTCTAGAGAGAGCAAACTATTGGAGCTACACTGCTAAGATTTTTAAAGGTTATAAATAGCTAAAAGGAACTTCTTGGTCCCTTATACACTTCTTTTTAAAGGAAATACCTTCTTTGTCTGCTCTGGCAAATATATCTAAAAATAATGGATTGGGGAAATCTACAAGATCCCCAAGACAAACAGATGAAGAGAAAGATATGTTTGATTCACTCATTCCTAAATTATATTTTGTAACTTTGTAACTGGCATTCTCTTTCCATGTCTCTTCAGAGACATCTCAAAATGCTAGGCAAGAAAAAAAAAGATGGATTCTTGGTACACATGGGTCCAGTGGAACAGGTAGTTAACTAATCACTACAAGTTAGAAAGAGTACTCCAGGAGGAAAAAATCCCTGAGTCATGACTGCTGTCAAATAAAAGCGCTTTGGCTTTGATCATGTTTCTTAGAGAACTGTGGTAAATCAAGTATTAATCAATAGCTCATCAAAAAACTTGTTCCAGAATGAACTGAATTTGAAACTGGAAACAAATGAAAATAGCCTCCCCTACCCCAAAAAGAATAAAAAAAACTAATGCTTTCTATTAAAGACAGGAAGGATGAACCATCATATATCAATGTGCTTTATCTGAAAGTACAACAAAAACAACACTTTTTTTCCACTGCTCTAACACATATGGGAAAAGGAAAGGCAACCATTTTCATTTAAAATGTGTATAAGCTAAACATGAGGTCTTTTTGGAATCAAGTTTTTTGTTTGTTTATTTATTTATATAAAATAATTAAAACTAAACGTAACAAACAAAACACATAAAATGGAAAAGAGAAAAGAGAGAGAGTTCTTAATTTCATTTATTTATGATAAATAATCCTAATTAAAATTGTGATTTTTTTTATTATTTATTTATTATTTATTTATTATTTGCACTTGTATGCCACCCCATCTCCGAAGACTCGGAGCGGCTCACAATTAAAATATAATACAATAAATACTTAAAAAACTATTAAATTTAAATACAAGTCCAAATATAATAAACTAAAACCATTAAAACAATCCCAACCCGAGGGGGTCACAGCCCGGTTGATCAAACAACCAAGTTTTTAGCTCACGGCTAAAGGTGCGGAGGTCAGGGGCCAGGCGGAGCTCCAAAGGCAGTTGGTTCCAGAGGTCAGGGGCCGCAACAGAAAAGGCTCGTCATCGGGAAGTCACCAATCGGCACTGAGTCGCCGATGGAATCCCGAGGAGTCCTTGCCTATGAGCTCGCACAGGGCGGCCGGCATTCATTATCGGAAGGAGACGCCCCTTAAATATTGAGGACCCATGTCATGAAGGACTTTATATGTTAACACTAAAACCTTGAACCTCACCGAGCGCAACCGGCAGCCAATGCAAGCCGCGCAGGAGGGGGTAACATGGGAGAACGGTAACTCCCATCACCACCAGCCGCATTCTGCACCAGCTGCAATCTCCGGATGGTGTGCAAGGGAAGTCCTAAATAGAGAGCTGCAGTAGTCAAGTCTAGAGGTAACAAGGGCATGAGTGACCGTGCGCAGGGCATCTCGGTCCAGAAAAGGGCGAAGTTGTCGAACAAGGCGAGCTGGGCAAAGGCCCCTGGCGACGGCCCCGACCTGCTCTTCCAGCCGGAGCCGCACATCCAGGAGGACCCCAGATTCCGCCCTATCCACAGGGGCAACACCTCTTCCCCTATGGCCAAAGATGGACAATCTTGACCGGGCCGAGACGCCGTATGCACAGCCACTCAGTCTTGGCCGGGTTGAGTCGGCATGTTCCCACTCATCCAGATCCGCATCGCATCCAGACACCGGGTCATCAGGGAGAGGGCATCGCTGATCTGGTTTGGGGTGGAGATGTACAACTGAGTATCATCAGCGCATTGATGGAACTTCACCCCAAAACCACGGATGATCTCACCCAACGGCTTCATGTAGATGTTGAATAAAAGGGGGGAAAGGACCAACCCCTGAGGGACCCCACAAGAGAGCACCCTTGGGGACGACCTAACCCCCTGCCAACACCGAGACCGCCCGAAGGTAGGAGGAGAACCACCAAGAACGGTGCCTCCCACTCCCAGCCCCGAGGCGATGCAAAAGGATACCATGGTCGATGGTATCGAAAGCCAAGAGAGGTCTAATAGGACCAGGACAGAGGAAAACCCCTGTCCCGGCCCTCCAGAGATCATCCATCAGCGCACCAATGCCGTCTCCGTGCTGTAACCGGGTCAGAAGCCCGATTGATACGATCTAGGTAGTCCGCTTCATCCAGGAAAAGCGGAACCTGTTGAGCCACCACACTCTCAACAACCTTCACCAAAAGCGAAGGTTGGAGACTGGACGAAAGTTATCTAACACAGTCGGGTCCAGGGCAGGCTTCTTCAGAAGGGGCCTCACCACGCCTCCTTCAAGGCGTGGGAAAGACACCCTCCCTTAAAGAAGCGTT
Source organism: Naja naja (assembly GCA_009733165.1). Taxonomy (NCBI): domain Eukaryota; kingdom Metazoa; phylum Chordata; class Lepidosauria; order Squamata; family Elapidae; genus Naja; species Naja naja. The sequence continues at coordinate 165,897,346 of CM019151.1, forward strand.
AACAACTGCCCGAGCCAACCGCAGGTGGCCTCCCTGGCGGCATATGTCAACCAGGAGGGACACGGGTCCAACAAACATGTGGTGGAACTCATTTGCCGCATAATCCTGTCCACTTCATCCTCGAAACAGGATCAAACTCATCCCAGGTAACAATGGCCAGACTCCCAGCACCCCTTCCTCAGACCACTGCAAATCAGAGGGTAACCCGTCCCGAGCGATTTTATCCGACAGATATTGAACAAACTCCTCGCTCTACCCTCAATGGGTCCCTCTAAATGAAGGAGGGAGCGGGTAACCCAAACAGGGCAGCCGGGCGATTATCTGCGGATGCTATGAGAGTGGAGAGATAAGACCTTCTCGCCTCACCCATAGCTACCAGGTAAGTCCTAATATAGGCTCTTAGCTGGGCCCGGTCGGACTGGGAACGGGTAGACCTCCACCTGCTCTCTAAACCCCTTCGACGGAGTTTCATCTCCGGAGCTCCTCAGAATACCAAGGGCAAACCGGGATCCACAGCTGTAAGGGGACGATGGGGACAACCCTGTCGAGGGCCTCCGACGCAGACCGTTGCCAGGCCATTGCCAGATCCTGGCAGAGCTGTGAGCAAGGGAAGTAGGAAAAACCCCAGTTCTGCCTGGAACCTCTCAGGGTCCATCAGGCCTGGGGTGGAACCATCTAAGTGGCTCCTCATCCCAGCAGTGGGGACAGCCTGTTGGAAGACCAGCCGTAGGAGATAGTGATCAGACCATGGAACGGGCAAGACCGTAGAAATGACTTGCCCTCTGTCACTCCGCCACTGTTCAGAGACAAAAACTAGGTCAAGAGTATTTCCCCTCATGAGTAGGGCCTTGTATTAACTGGGTCAGGCCCATGGCCTCCATAGAAGCCATGAATTCCTGGGCCAAACCCGACCCCAGGGAAGGCAGGTTGAAGTCCCCAAGACCATAAGGTCAGGGAACTCCACCGCCACCCCGAGAGGAGATCGAGAAGCCCAGGTAGGGCGCTGCCACACAGCTGGGGAAAGGTATGCCAGCAGCAAGCCCACCCGACCATTAGGCCCCCACCTCAAGAGGAGGGTCTCACTCCGCCTATCTCTGCAACAGAGACCTCCCTTGGAAACATGGCCTCCCGAATAACCACGGCCACCCCACCACCCCTACCCTGGGCCCGTGGCGGTGTAAAACCCGAAAACCTGGGCACAAATCAACCAGAGGGACACCCCCCTCTGGGCCCAACCAGGTTTCAGTGATACAAGCCAGATCCGCAGCCTCCTCCTCAATAATCTCCCAAGGAGGGAGGACTTATTTGCCACGGACCTGGCATTAAAATACACCAACCTAAGCCCAGGGGTCCTAGTTCTGCTGCCCCCTAGGGAGGAGGCCATAGGGTCGAGCAGCAACCCCTTAAGTGTCGGGTGCGCCCTCACCTGATACGCCCTATGCCTCGACGCCCTCTTCCAACTCCCACCACCCTGGGAATCAGCCCCACCTCAGGGCCCAGAGCCCCTCCGTCCCCAACCCCCACCCACTCCCGCTGCACCCCGGGTCATAAGGGGACCCCTCCACCATCACCCCCCTCCCTATCCCTTTAAGACATCGAATTAAAAATTTTAAAATTCGACCCTTTGCTCCCAATTTAGAATTTAACCCCTTGGTTGCAGCATGCCACCTCTCGGGATCCCAAGATCCGTCATTAAGGTAACTAACCCACTGGGCCAACTCAAGGACAAAGCAGCAGCAGTAGGGTCCCATAACAAAAGATGACAAACTTCATAAGGGGGTATTATTCTCTGAATGCACTATTTTTCCAAGAGTTCAAGGTCCTCACCTACTATTTGCCCTCCTACAAGTTTGGGAGAAAAATTATGCTAGTAAGGAATAGACCAGATTTGATGTTGACTGATCTAGAACATTTTTGATATCCTTATTAAAATCAATATAACATGGTGACTTCTGTAAAGACATGATTTCTGCAAACCTCAGTCTTTCTCTAGTTCTATGCAGTTAGTTGTATATATTGTATGCTTGCACATATAATGTACACTGAGAGCTTATGTACCAGAGTAAAATTCCTTATGTGTCCAATCACACTTGACCAATAAAAAATTATTCTATTCTATTCTATTCTATTCTATTCTATTCTATTCTATTCTATTCTATCCTATCCTATCCTATCCTATCCTATCCTATCCTATCCTATCCTACCCTACCCTAATTCAAGGCCTGGAATGTAGTAAAAAGGATGCACCAAAATAATAAACTCTGAAGGAATACCAAAATTCAATTGTACAACCAGGATCAGATTCCTATAGGATATCATGTATGTATCTACTACATTAGAATGGTTCTGTGTTACTAATCATGCAACATCTATTGCAATTAATAATTGTAATAGGCATATAAATAATATGGCATTGTAATATCTGTCTTACTTAAGTAGAAAGTGGCATACAGTAATTTGCAAACTATATACTATTAGGTTCTACTATAATGTCTTTGCAAGTGATAACCTAGAATGCCAGCACAATAAAACTAAACTAAATGAGCTACAAAAGAAACAAACTGGGATTTGGTGAACCTAGAAACTGAGAAGAAGAACAATAACAAATTTACCAGCACAAAATACTTTAGGTTCAGATTGCAGCTAAGAATCATGGTGCTGGTGCCTCAGCAGCTGTAAAGTCATAAAAAGAACCTAAGCAGTTTTTCTCAAGTGCCAGGAGTCCATGTATAATTGCTCAGTTATGCAAATATTTTGGACAAACTATACTTTTTGAGGGGTCACAGAGGGGAAACCAGTTATTTAGGGATGATTCCACAACAGAGGAAAACGAATTATCTGCTTAGAATGCTGACATTTCTGAGCCACACATATTTTGGAGAGAAAAGTGATACTGTGCTTTTCGGAAAGAAACACAGAGGCAACCTATCTGCTCCAAAGGCTTTCTGATTTTCATCATGTAACAGGAGGTAGCAAAATGGTAGAAGGAAGGTTGGAAAGAAAAGGAAAACATGCATGAGGTTGTACAAACAATATTTCAATCATCTCTTAATCACAGAAGACATAGGATAAGTGTTGGAAGGGACCTTGGGGGTCATCTAGTCCAAACACTCCAGGAGGAGTCTATTCCAAATATTACCCTCTACCTAGGATTGAACTCACAGGCTTCTGATTGTGAGGTGAGAGTTCCATCTCTAGGCCACTGCACAAGGGCAGTGTTATTATATAACATGAGTTATGATAAATTGCAGGAACGTCCCAATTTGTATTTGTGGAGCATGCATGAGATTCAAGGTATTAGTCATCATATATAAAGTCCTACATGGCTTCGGTCTGGGGTACCTGCGGGATCGTCTCCTGCCAGCATCGACCTCCAATCGCCCTGTATGCTCCCACAGGCAGGGCCTCCTGGGGGTGCCATCGGCCAGACATTGTCAGCTGGCAGTGCCCAGGGGTAGGGCCTTCTGTGTGGGAGTACCCACCCTGTGGAACCAGCTCCCCTAGGAGCTCCGGCTGGTCCCTGACCTTCGTTCCTTTTGCCGCGACCTAAAGACTTGGTGTTTCAACAGGCCAGCCTCGACTGAATGGGGTGGGGTAGGGTTTTATCGATTTTAGTTTTTAATGGGGTTTTAATTTTTATTGGGCTAATTTGACTAGTTTAATTGTATTTTAATATTTGCATTCTTGTTTTTTATTGTAAGCCGCCCTGAGTCCCTTGGTAGAGAGGGCGGCCTATAAGTCCAATAAAATAAAATAAATAAATAAAATTCTTCTTTATTTTCTTGTGGATCTGCTACAAATAACTGAGCAGATACAGTCCTGGATCTGGAAGTTATGCATGATAAATGTGAAATTATAAAATACCAGAAAGTTATGAGAATTTGTATCCTTCCTATTCCAACAAAAACTCAATCTTTTTTCTGGAGCATTTGTAGACTCAAAATCTAATAAACTACATCTTAATTAGATTAATATATCCATTATGCAAATGAAAGGGTTGCTTAAAATTCACACCCAAAGGGGAAAGTATATTATTCTCCTAGAACATCAGAACATATTTTTGTCTATTCTTTTTGTTATGTATGCAGGTTTGAATATGATTGGTTAAGTTTCAACTGTTCTTGTAAAATGTCAGAAATGATTGGTTTAAAAAGTGCGGGAAAACCCTGCACTCTGATTGGCTGGCAACTGCAGCTGCTGGCTATAACTAGCAATGCAGGCCAGACAAATCGGGTCTGTTATGAGCTGTAGTCACTAATAAGCTCTTCACTGAAGCACTCCGCGTCTGACTCTTCATGCAAATCTAACACTGGCGACGAAGGTGGGATCCTTCCCGAAGAGAAGACAATGCGGAGAAGAAGCCAAGAGAGATGGCTGTGCTGAACACCCCCCCCAGCCCCGTTCGATCCGACGGCAGAAGACTGGGACTCATATGCAGATCGTTTCCAAATGTATTTGGAGGGAAACAATCTCGCTGACATTTCCGACAAGCAGAAGAGGGCGGTCTTTCTCACCACTGCGGTCCGCCATTTTCAAGATGGCGAAGGCATTGGCGGGAGCTGTAGACGTGAAGGTAATGGAATGGCCCGATTTAGAAAAGTTATTAAGAGCCCATTACGCGCCACAAGTATCGTGCCTCATTAAGAGATACGAATTCTACCGTCGGGATCAAGGGGAAAGCGAAAACGTTAATGACTTCGTGGCAAGTTTAAGGGACATTGGGGGTGCATGTGAATTTATCAACTTAGAAGAGGCCATGCGCAATCGATTTGTTCTAGGCCTAAAAGACAAGGTTTTGCAGAGCAAATTATTGATTAAACCTAAGATCACGTTTAAGGAGGCCATAGAAGAAGCTTCTTCAGTGAAGCTACCAAGTCCTCAGCAGCAGCCATGAAGAAAATTAACAAGGCCACAAGCCATCCTGATGTGGAAAAATCCACAACAACCCATTGCGAGCAAATAGATTCTGATTCAGACTGTAGCGAGGTGGAGGAAGGAATTTATAGGCTCAGAATGGAGAAGAAAAGGAAAGACCTTGGAAGAAAGAGGCAAGACTTTTATTGCAGAGGTTGTGGGGGGCCACCCCGCACTGAATGCAAGTTTTTGATACCATCTGTCTCCGTTGTGAAAAAAGAGGTCACCTAGCAAGAGTCTGCAAATCATCCAGAACTCCACCAAGCAGAAAGAAGTTTCCTGACAAAGATTTCAAGCCTAACAACTTCAGTGAGAAAATGGGGTGCAACACAGAAGCAAATGGGAAGAATGAAACTCATCAAACAGTCACCATTGGTCATTTTCACCCTTAAGAAGCAGAAAAGTACATGTGAAGGTACTAATTGAAGGAAGGCCTTGCCAAATGGAAGTGGACTCAGGCTCCTATTTATCTATGGTGTCATGGGACACTATTCACAGGCTACTTCCCAACATTCAGAAGAAGCATTTCCAGAAGCAAGCACTGACTCTTAAAGACTACCAAGGGAACAAGATTCCAGTAGTTGGAACAAGAGAATTCAACGTGAAGTTCAAAGGCCACACCAAACGTTTGCCCTGACCATCGTGGACAAGGACGCCCAAGCTTGCTGGGACTTGAGTGGTTCAATCCACTAGGCATCGAGGTGACTGGCATCAATCACGTGAGCAACACTGAATGGGAGGAGGCCTTGAAGTCTGAGTTTCCAGAGGTCTTCAGCGATGGATTGGGCAAGTATATGGGGACCCCTATCACTTTCAACCTAGATCCCAAGGTGCCCCCAATTCGCTTAAAGCCCAGAAGGGTCCCATTTGCCTTAAAGGAAAAAATTGATGCACAATTAGATAAACTAATAGCTCAAGGAGTTTTAGAGCCCACTGACCACTCCAGATGGGAGACACCCATAGTCACACCAGTCAAGACTGATGGGTCAGTGAGAATCTGTGGGGACTATAAGGGGACATTGAACCATGCCAACAGAGGCATATCCAGTTCCAGTGTGCATCATTTATTACATTCACTTGGCAGGGGTACAGTCTTTACCAAAATTGATCTGGCCCAGGCATATCAACAACTAACAGTTGATGATGCCACTGCATCCTTATGGAAAGGATGCTCCAAGGACTGCCAGGGGTAGTGCCTTACTTTGATAATGTGTTAATCTCTGCTGAAAATGACACTCAATTACAAGAGAGACTCAGATAAGTCCTTACCAGATTCAGGAAAGCGGGGTAAAAAGTCAAGGAAGAAAAATGCACTCTTAGAACCCACAAGGTTGAGTTCTTGGGCTATATGACTGACAAGCATGGCATCCACCCTTCAGATGCCAAGGTTCAAGCATTCAAAGAAGCCCCTAGACCAAAATGAGCTTTGGTGGCTCAGGCTGTTAAATGCCTGCTCTTAAGATCCAGCTGTCTACAATCTACTGAGGCTTGAATCCAACAGCTCAAGGTTGACTCAGCCTTCCATCCTCTCGGGGTAGGTAAATTGAGGACCCAAGATTGTTGGGGGCAATTAGCTGACCTTGTAAAAAATGCCGCTTAGTAATAAGCAGGCATATACAATGGAATGAAGGCTATTGCTGAGCGCATTGGGTTGTGCTCCAAAAATTGTAAGCCCTGAGTCTTTGGAGAAGGGCGGCATATAAATGTAATTAAAAAAAAATGCAAAACAGATTTGCAAGCCTTCTTTGGACTTATTAACTTTTATCACATGTTCCTACCTCAGAAGGCAACCATTGCAGAACCATTGCACAGATTACTTGACAAAAAGTCTGTTTGGGTCTGGGGCAGGAAAGAACAATCAGCATTTAACAGTATTAAAAGACTAATCATGCCTGATGCTGTACTCATACAGTTCTCTGAGAATTTATCTGTTGTACTGACTTGTGATGCATCCCCTTTTGGAGTGGGGGAGGGTTTGAGCCACAGGCTTCCCAGAGGGAGGGAAGCCCCTATTGCATTTCACTCTCGCACCTTGACCAAAGCAGAGAGGAATTACAGCCAATTGGACAAGGAAGCATTGGCAATTGTTGCAGCTATCAAGAAATTTCATGAGTATTTATATGGAAGAACATTTACCATTGTCACAGATCACAAACCTTTGTTAGGCATTGTGGCAGGAGACAAACCTACACCCATTATCCTGTCACCAAGAATGCTGAGGTGGACTGAATTTCTTGCTGCTTATTCATACAACCTTATCCACAAGCCGGGCAAGGACATTGGACATGCTGATTCCTTGAGTTGCTGCCCACTTCCTTGTCACAAGGAGGACTTTGAATCTGAGGCACACAACTTTTTCCTAGAAACTGTTGCCAAGCTTCCAGTACACGCTGCTGAAATTGCCAGAGAGACTGCCAAAGACATTTATTGGCTCCTGTTATAGGCTGGATTAAGAAAGGTTGGCGTCTTCAAGATCTACCTCACCTGGCTCGACCTTTTAAGTCCAGGCAAACTGAATTATCTGTATTAAGAGGATGTATTTTGTGGGGTAACAGGGTGGTTATTCCTGCAAAACTGCAAAGGGAGGTTTTGGAAATGCTACATGAGGGTCATCCTGGTATTGTAAGGATGAAAGGGTTATGTATGGTGGCCAGGTATTGACAAAATGGTAGAAAACTGGGTTGCATCTTGTCCCAACTGTCAGGTAGTCAGGCCTGCCCCACCTCTCGCCCCCAAACAGGAATGGGAATGTCCTAGGGGCTCCTGGAAGGATTCACATTGATTTCGCTGGGCCTACCAGAGGCCACACTTTCCTTATTATAGTAGATGCATATTCCAAATGGGTAGAGGTAATCCCTATGGCATCCACCACAACTGATGCTGTCATCAAGCAGCTTAAAAGCTTTTGTAGCCCACGGGTTACCTGATGTGCTTGTCTCTGACAATGGCCCTCAATTTACATCCAACCCTTTGAATCCTATCTAGCACAACAGGGTATCAGACATGCCCTGACAGCCCCTGGGCACCCTTCGCTAACGGCGGGGCTGAACAGATGGTACGTTTTACCAGAAAAGCTTCAGCAATTGGATCCTGGGGACATCACTGAGAAAGTTGAAAAATTCTTAGTGTTCAGCATCCCTCCTAACCCATCAACTAGCTTATCCCCAGCAGAGGTTGATGGTAGGAAACAAACTTAGGTCTCCCCTTGACCACCTTTATCCCCCTTACACACCCAACGCACACTAGATTCCACTAGCAAAGTTCGCACATTCAGTGTGGGTGATTCTGTTTATGCTAAGAACCTTATGGGTGAGCCTTCATGGATTCCTGCTGAAATAACTCAAATCACAGTCCCTCATTCTTACAGGGTACAAACAAACAGGATGGAGTCCTCTGGAGCAGGCACATTGATCAGCTTAGATCCAGGTACCTCAGGAAATCACAATTGTTCCTCTCTAGTTCCCATACCTAATGCTTTTCTAGGGGGAGGGGAGGAACATGAGGATAATCAGCAAACAAGAATCAACCCCATTTGTAATGAGCCATTACGACAGGAACCATCCCAAAACCTGTCACAATGCCAAAATCCATCCTTACAAGTGGAAGATTGCACTTCACTACCCGACTTGGGTGCTGACATTGGGCTGGAGATGGGCTGGGAGGAGAGACCAGATTCTAACAATCAAACAGGGTCTTCTTTCACAGGAAGTCCAACTGAGGAAATGTCAACAGACACATTTCCCCTCTCACTGGGTGAGAACGTTAAAACTTCTGAACCACGAAGGTCTCACGTACATAAGAGCCCCAACTATTTAAAAGAATACATTAGATAGGTTGGGGTTTGAGTATGGAGTGAACCTTGTGGGGAGGGGTGTTATGTATGCCGGTTTGAATGTCATTGGTTAAGTTTGAACTGTTCTTGTAAAATGTCAGAAATGATTGGTTTAAAAAGTGCGGGAAAACCCTGCACTCTGATTGGCTGGCAACTGCGGCTGCTGGCTATAAGTAGCAGCGCAGACCAGCCAAATCAGGTCTGTTATGAGCTGTAGTCACTAATAAACTCTTCACTGAAGCACTCTGCGTCTGACTCTTCATGCAAATCCAACACTTTTCAATAGAGGAAGGTCAAGATGCAGATTAAATAAAAATAAACCAGTTATAAATCACTTACAAGCATGGGGCAAGAGATTATGTCTCTACAGAAGGGATGCAGGTAAGTATAAGGAACCTGCCACAAAGGCAGTCTCATTTTTCAGTTGAAATACGCTTGAAACAAAAGGCACATCTCATGGCACTAATCACTTATAAAATGGTACATATTTATTTTCTGCAACAGCAATGGATGCTGCAAAGGCCTGTCATTTTTTATAACCTACAGAAACAATTTCCTATGGGGGCCGGGCATGGTTAAGACTGCTCTGGTGTGATTATAGGTGAAAGCATTTTTTTTCCTGCCCTATGTTTATAGTTAACTCTTGTGCAATCTTTTCTCACCAAAGCTAAACAGAATACTTGTAAAAAAAATCTAAACATTCTGATAAGGCTTTTTGTTGAAATTGTCACTTTGCTTAGGGAAAACTAACAGGGTGTTATTTCAACTTAATGAAAAATAGAAGCAAACCTCTCTGCCAAACTTAGGGAAAGGTTTTAACCATATGTGAGACTGATATTCTCACTTGGATCTTACAAAGATGGGAAGGAGATTTCTGTAAAAGAGTCTATGCCAGGGGATGACTTGTGTCATCATGGTGGCATCACATGATGTATCGTGACTTTTTTCCCTTCTCTAAATCTTGTGTCATCATGGTGGCATCACATGACATATCATGACTTTTTTCTCTTTGCTAAACTGGGTGTAGGCATAGCCAGCGCATGACACATCCAGCCCGTGGGCCTCAAGTTTGAAAGCCCTGATCTATGCACTATAACATTTAGGTCTAATTTCTTGGGTCTGGTAGCCTGTCCCACCTTTCAGAAGGATGAAAACTCTTTTCCCAAGCCACACAAGCCTTTTTCTACATTTCTACAATTTCTTCAGCTCATGTGAAAGTACAGAAAAGCTCTTCATTACAGACAACTGTGTTGCATCAATGGAGAGTGGATCTTCGGTCATGCTTCATCATAACCTATGGAGAAGAAGAATTTATCAAACTTTTGGGTGTGTCTCTGTGTGTGGGATTCACCGGAACAGAACTATTCCCATATAGGCATCCTCTCCATTGTATAATCTGTCTGTGTTATTCTGAGCTAGCTGGACAACAGAAGAAAACAAGAGGCAGGTAGAAGTGTAAGTGTTATGTATGTAGGTTTGAATGTCATTGGTTTAGTTTGAATTGTTCTTGTAAAATGTCAAATAGGATTGGTTTAAAAAGTGCGGGAAAACTCTGCACTCTGATTGGCTGGCAACTACGGCTTCTGGCTATAAGTAGCAGCCATAGCCCAGCCAAGTCGGGTCCATTCGAGCTGTAGTCACTAATAAACTCTTCACTGAAGCTCTTCGCGTCTGACTCTTCATGCAAACTTAACACTGGCGACGAAGGTGGGATTCCCCTGAAGAGAAGAACGACACAGAAGACAAGCAGAAGAGCGAGATGGCTGTGCTGAACACCCCCCCAGCCCCGTTTGATCCGGTGGCAGAAGACTGGGAATCGTATGCGGATTGCTTCCAAATGTATTTGGAAGGAAACAACCTCGCCGACATCTCCGAGAAGCGGAAGAGGGCGGTCTTCCTTACGCACTGCGGTCCGGCAGTCTTCCAGATGGCGAAGGCATTGGCGGGAGGTGCAGACATGAAGGTAATGGAATGGCCTGATTTAGAAAAGCTTTTAAGAGCCCAATACGCCCCACAAGTATCGTGCCTCATAAAGAGACATGAGTTTTACCGTCGGGATCAAGGGGAAAGTGAAAATGTTAACGACTTTGTGGCAAGCTTAAGAGACATTGGGGGTGCATGTGAATTTATCAACTTAGAAGAGGCCATGCGCGATCGGTTTGTTCTAGGCCTCAAAGACAAGGTGCTTCAGAGCAAATTATTATTAAAACCTAAGATCAGGTTAAAGGAGGCCATAGAAGAGGCCTCCTCAGCAGAAGCCACTAAGTCCTCAGCGGCACCCATGAAGAAAATTAACAAGGCCTCAAGCCATCCTGATGTGGAAAAGTCCACAACAACTCATTGCGAACAGATAGATTCTGAATCAGACTGTAGTGAGGTGGAGGAAGGAATTTTTAGACTCAGAATGGAAAAGAAAAAGAAAGACCGGGAAGAAAAGGCAAGACTTTTATTGCAGAGGTTGTGGGGGGCACCCCGCACTGAATGCAAGTTTCTTGATACCATCTGCCTTCGTTGTGAAAAAGAGGTCATTTAGCAAGAGTCTGCAAATCATCCAGAACTCCTCCACACAGAAGAAAGTTTCCTGACAAAGATTTCAAGCCCAACAACTTCAGTGAGAAAATGAGGCGCAACTCAGAAGCAAATGGGAAGAATGAAACTCATCAAACAGTCACCATTGGTCATTCTTCACCCTTGAGAAGCAGAAAAGTACATGTGAAGGTACTCATTGAAGGAAGGCCTTGCCAAATGGAAGTGGACTCAGGCTCCTATTTATCTATGGTGTCATGGGACACTATTCACAGGCTACTTCCCAACATTCAGAAGAAACATTTCCAGAAGCAAGCACTGACTCTTAAAGACTATCAAGGGAACAAGATTCCAGTAGTTGGAACAAGAGAATACAACATGAAGTGTAAAGGCCACACCAAACGTTTGCCCCTGACCATCGTGGACAAGGATCGCCCAAGCTTGCTGGGACTTGAGTGGTTCAATCCACTAGGCATCGAGGTGACTGGCATCAATCACGTGAGCAACTCTGAATGGGAGGAGGCCTTGAAGTCTGAGTTTCCAGAGGTCATCAGCGAAGGATTGGGCAAGTATATGGGGACCCCTATCACTTTCAACCTAAATCCCAGGGTGCCACCAATTCGTTTAAAGCCCAGAAGGGTCCCATTTGCTTTAAAGGAAAAAATTGATGCACAATTAGACAAATTAATAGCTCAAGGGGTTTTAGAGCCCACTGACCACTCCAGATGGGAGACACCCATAGTCACACCTGTCAAGACTGATGGGTCAGTAAGAATCTGTGGAGACTATAAGGGGACACTGAACCATGCATTGCAGCAGAGCACATACCCAGTTCCAGTGGTGCATCATCTGTTACATTCACTGGGCAGGGGTACAGTCTTTGCCAAATTGGATCTGGCCCAGGCATATCAACAACTAACAGTTGATGATGCCACTGCAGAGGCCCAAACCATTGTGACTCATAGAGGTGCCTTCAAATGTAAAAGGTTGCAATTTGGAGTAAGCGTGGCACCAGGCATCTTTCAAAGCCTTATGGAAAGGATGCTCCAAGGACTGCCAGGGGTAGTGCCTTACTTTGATGATGTGTTAATCTCTGCTGAAAATGACACTCAGTTACAAGAAAGACTCAGAGAAGTCCTTACCAGATTCAGGAAAGCGGGGTTAAAAGTCAAGGAAGAAAAATGCACTCTTAAAACTGACAAGGTTGGGTTCCTGGGCTATATGATTGACAAGCATGGCATCCACCCTATCGATGCCAAGGTTCAAGCAATCAAAGAAGCCCCTAGACCAAAATGCAAAACAGATTTGCAAGGCTTCCTTGGACTCATTAACTTTTATCACATGTTTCTACCTCAGAAGGCAACCATTGCAGAACCATTGCACAGATTACTTGACAAAAAGTATGTTTGGGTCTGGGGGAGGAAGGAACAATCAGCATTTAACAGCATTAAAAGACTAATCATGTCTGATGCTGCACTGATACAGTTCTCTGAGAATTTGCCTGTTGTACTGACTTGTGATGCATCCCCCTTTGGAGTGGGGGGGGGGGGTTTGAGCCACAGGCTTCCCAGCGGGAGAGAAGCCCCTATTGCATTTTACTCTCGCACTTTGACCAAAGCAGAGAGGAATTACAGCCAATTGGACAAGGAAGCATTGGCAATTGTTGCAGCTGTTAAGAAATTTCATGAATATCTGTATGGGAGAACATTTACCATTGTTACAGATCACAAACCTTTGTTAGGCATTGTGGCAGGAGACAAATCTACACCTACTATCCTGTCACCAAGAATGCCGAGGTGGACTGAATTTCTTGCTGCTTATTCATACAAACTTATCCACAAGCCTGGCAAGGACATTGGACAGGCTGATGCACTGAGTCGTTGCCCACTTCCTTGCCATAAGGAAGACTTTGAACCTGAAACACACACCTTTTTCCTAGAAACTGTTGCCAAGCTTCCAGTGCATGCTGCTGAAATTGCCAGAGAGACTGCCAAAGACACTTTATTGGCTCCTGTTATAGGCTGGATTAAGAAAGGTTGGCGTCTTCAAGATCTACCTCACCTGGCTCAACCTTTTAAGTCCAGGCAAACTGAATTATCTGTATTAAGAGGATGTATTTTGTGGGGTAACAGGGTGGTTATTCCTGCAAAACTGCAAAGGGAGGTTTTGGAAATGCTACATGAGGGTCATCCTGGTATTGTAAGGATGAAGGGATTGGCCAGGAGTTATGTATGCTGGCCAGGTATTGACAAAATGGTAGAAAACTGGGTTGCATCTTGTCCCAACTGTCAGGTAGTCAGGCCTGCCCCACCTCTTGCCCCCAAACAGGAATGGGAATGTCCTAGGGGCTCCTGGTCTAGGATTCACATTGATTTCGCTGGGCCTACCAGAGGTCACACTTTCCTTATTATAGTAGATGCATATTCCAAATGGGTAGAGGTAATCCCTATGGCATCCACCACAACTGATGCTGTCATCAAGCAGCTTAAAAAGCTTTTTGTAGCCCACGGGTTACCTGATGTGCTTGTCTCTGACAATGGCCCTCAATTTACATCCAACCCTTTTGAATCCTATCTAGCACAACAGGGTATCAGACATGCCCTGACAGCCCCTGGGCACCCTTCGGCTAACGGCCGGGCTGAACGAATGGTATGTTTTACCAAGAAAAAGCTTCAGCAATTGGGTCCTGGGGACATCACTGAGAAAGTTGAAAAACTTCTTAGAAAACCAACAGAACACCCCACTACAAATTATAGTACTATGACAATGGAATGCTGCAACAACCTACAAAGGTGAACCAGTTGCCAAGCCCACAATGTGTGGTCATGTGACTGTCTGTGAGTGTGTGTCTGAGGCACAACATTTTATGATGACCAAAGGTGCTAAAAAGCACTAGTTCAGATATAATTTTGAATGGTCATTAAGTGACCAATCATAAGCCATCAAGTACCTCTAAACCACTTAATAGCCATGAACCTGTCCATTCTTCTTTTATAACCAACTAATTAGGTTTTTGCCTGCTTGGTAATATCTGTAGCCAAACTCAAGTTCACTATTTGCAAATAAGCCACAAATGCTTGCTGCTCAAACCAGTTTCAGTGCCAGAAAATATGGTCACTTTTTGCACTAGCAAATTGAGGCACATAACAGGAGTTTATTCCCTTTTGCTCAGTTTAAAGAGTTTAGAATCAACATTGTTATTTTTGTTTTACATTGCATTCAAAACCCATAATTAATAGCTTTATTCCCATCTTCCATATTCTGTTGGGTTTTCATTTTTCACTGTAAACTTCTCACATTAAATTTTGAAATTATCTCAATCAGTGCCAGTGGTGAGTTCATCAAGAGCCAGTCTGAGCGTAAATAATTCATACTGCAGCTCCCAAATATGTAAATATACCAGCAATTAAAGTGTCCTATGAGCATTAGGTAATAAGGAAAACATTTGGTTATGTTTCACTAATCTGATAATTGTGGTAATTAAATAACGCTATTTGATTAGAAAAAAAAATCTGATGCAAATCCAGAGCTTTTAAAAACCCTACCTATATCTGTATTTCAATGTACAGTGCAGCTAAAAGGAAAGGGTTATCACAGATACTTTTATATAACTATTAGCTATAATGTAAGATGAACATTGATATTAAAATATAATTGAGCACCACAATCTCACTTTTACATAATCATTCATAAATACATAAGGGTCCACTATAACCATAACACATAAGCAACCTGAATTAAGGAGAAACTTCCTGAGAACAATCAACCATTGGAACAGCTTGCCTTCAGAAGTTGTGGATGCTTCATCACTGGAGGTTTTTAAGAAGAGACTGGACAACAACTTGTCCAAAATGGTATTGGGTCTCCTGCTTGCACAGGGGGTTGAACTAGAGATCCTTTCCAGCTCTATTCTGATTTACTGCGTCAAGGCTCTTCTTATGTGAATCCAATGTTTATAAAAAATCCTATATTATGGCTTTCAGATGTACAAAAAGCAACAACCCTGAAGGAGTTAGTTGTGTCATACTTCAAAAGAGTAGGAAGAACATGCCATATTTGCTAGGCTGTTCGATCCAAACAAATATAAGCAAATTCAAAGGTGCTCAAGTATGAATGAAACTGATATTATATATTTTGTGGCTAACATAAAAGACCACACTATGTGCCACCAGGCCCTTATTCCCTCAGATGAAATTCTTCTTTGAGTGCTGAGGTGAAGAATGATAAATAATCAGCAACTGAAATTTATATTTCAGAAGATTCCTATAAGTGCAGATGCATTTATACCCTTTCCTGGAGTTCATCCACCTGTCCAAAAGTAAAATTCATTCCCTTTCCATTCATGTAATTCAAGATGCTGAAGAAAAGAGTAGTATCCCATTGCGTTAATTCATACTTCTCATATTGGATTTGTCATATTGGACAATGCTAATTGTATCAAGCAGTGAATTGGGATGAGTCGGGCACTGCTGTCCAATGGCTAAACAATCTAGATATCTGGCCATAGGCTTAGTCACTCTAATAACTTGCTTATGCATAATTTAATTTTATTCACAATTTTATTCACTCTTCATATTGTACATTTCTAAAATAATTTTATTGTTCTGGTGTTTCATATATACATTTTACATGCTTTTTTTGGTGAGTGTTATGCATTAATACTGTATTCTGTTGTGCCACATGAAATAATAATAAAAGTCAAATGAAGTGCCATCTCCCATCTTGAATAATGGTGTTTGGGGCCAATCTCTGCATTCAGGCACAAATAATCAGTGATTACAAACCATATATTTCTATCTAGCTATAGCAAATCTCTTCCTTTTTTATGTGAAATAAACTTCCCTTTATCTTTGTGAAGAACTCTAGAATCCCCTAAGCTTCCAGGGACATACCTTCAACTCTGGAATGAAGCACATTCATTGTCACATTTTATTGCTGACTAACCTCTATACTATGGTAAAAACAAAAAAAAAGCTTTCATTGGTTTCCTTCTCCATTACATCCCACAGCTAGGAAATAGAAAATACAGCACATTAGAAAAAACATTCATGGCTGCTGCTATCTTTAGCTCTATCACCATGGTAATAAGCTTATGACAAAGAAAATCTGCAAACACAGGCTTAAACAGCTAGCCTGCATCCAGAGTTTTTTTTAATGTATCATTTAGTAGTCCACCACAAATGTCTTTAGAAACAAATACCACCAGAAATGTTTGTAGTCTTCTCCTCTAAGTGAGTAAAGAATGTAGACTAAATACATATGGTTTTGGTCTTCAGATTAGACTAAAAAAAGAAAGATGATTGCACCCTGCTTTATTTTAAACATCAAAATACTTTGCTATGTGTACAGGATATTCATAATATCGACAAAACACATGCTGTACCCCTACTTAGTCCACACTGTTTGACATCTTTGTATATTCTTATCAACAGTGCAAAAACCACTGTTGATGCTCTGAACTTGTGCAGCCCAGGTGTTATGCATCCATCAACACTAATGTAAATTAAGCCCACAGTTTGCAAATGTGTTTGAGTAGGATTGAAAGACTTGAACAGATTTAATCCTGGGCCCAAACCTTTGGGTTTTTTTCTTTAATTCTATATAATGAATGGAAATTTGTTTCAGACCATATTTTAAAAGAAAGGAGAATTTTATTGTACAAGCATCTTTCCGAGCATTGTGCAACCTCTCTGACTTCCTATGCTTCAATTAAATGCCAACAGAAGGCAGTTTGATGGTTGCTAATAAAGAGAACTCCTGCTCTTGAGGAATTGCTGGGTAATTTGATGGAAAAATTTAAGAAGTCATTAGAAGCTCAGCTGAAGGTGAGTTTTAAGAAGGACAGAGAAGGAGGGAATTAATAACTTCTAAAGTTTCAGTTCTAATGTCTAAACATTGCTGCCTCTGATTCAACAACAGATTGATGCAAGAGGTGGGAAGCTTGGTGCACAGGAACCAGTTGTGCATGAGCCAATGACTAATATTTCTTCTTGTGTTTGATAGATATGACATTTTGGATGACAGAAACTACAGTGCAATTATATTGCAATGCAGTTCCTTTTTTTTAAAATTAGCTTTTCCAGCCATAAATTGTGGTTAAAAATAATGAAATACAAAAGCAATATAAAAATGACACTATAGAGAGTACAGCTCTATCATGAAAAACAATAAATATACATTAAAGTTCTATAGAACTTTCATTGTTGTTGGCAGATAATTTAGCTAAATTAGCATATATGGCAACCAGTCCAGTAATTTTTGGTGACCTATGGGCCAGTAGAAAGGTCAGCATTGCTGCTATACATAATTGGTAAATAAAAACATGGTAAAAATAGAAAACCGACTTATTTCACCCACACTAGAATGTGAATGTATAGCCAGAAAAAAAAGTCTCATGAGATTTACTGGTTTTAAAAAAAAAACTTAAAAAACCCTGAATACTATCTTAGATCTAAAATATAAAATAATCCACAGAGGGTTGGTTTAGAATCTTCTGGCAAATCCTTATTATGTTTAATATTGGCTACATAAAAAGAACCCACCAATAAAGGAGGATATTTGTGGCTCAGGGTTGAACTGGTGCTGTCTGAACTTGGTGTCTCTCTGCCTTGAGTTATTTGTAAAAAATAATAAAAGTGAGATACAAAGAAATAACTAAAACGTCACCTGTCACAAAGAAATTGTTAGCATGAACCAAACTTAACGTTTTATTTGCATATAGATGCTAAAACTTAATTCAAACTAGTTCAGTGAGTAGTCTGTGAGGGGTCCTTGGTGCTCTCTGAGCTTTGTTGCTTTCTTGCAGATGTTTCATTACCTAAACTAGGTAATGTAGCTAACACCAATGATGTTTCTTGGTTTGGGTAATGAAACATCTGTAAAAAAAAGTCATCCAACTCAAACAATGACTGTCACCACTGCCGGTCTGCAAAGCTGGAAAGGTTCAGGACTGTTGGTTTAAAACACTGAGCTACCAACCAGGAGAAATGGATATCAGTTTGTCTGCTATTTCCCATCCTTTAAGACATCTTTATAATTCTCATTATCCAATGATAGGCTGAAAGCTGAAAGGTTTTTGGAAACATTTATACAAATTCTACATTCTCTCCAACCTTCTTTCCTTCCTTCCTTCCTTCCTTCCTTCCTTCCTTCCTTCCTTCCTTCCTTCCTTCCTTCCTTCATCTTTTTTAAAAAATTTACCCTGGGCAATCAGACCTGACTTTTGAAAGTCATACACTTTGCTTCTGCTAACACTTGTTGTGTGAATATGTGTTATACAAACACACACACAATATTGATGTGATTAAAGAGAAGACAAGATAATTTAGTCATGTATTATGTTGCTTTTATGGTTGAATTTCGTATTTGTACAAACAGAAGGCATAACTATAAATGAAGTTGTATTAAAATCTGTCTTCCAAACTCCATTATTTCCCTCTATGACAGGTCTCTCATGATAGATTTCATTGCTTTCCCTGAGTCAGTTTGAAGAAATGGTTCCCAAATTCACTGCTCAAGCATTTAGGAGAAATGGAGATGATATTTAGAAAATATTAGATCCTGTTTTCAAATTATTCTTATTTTATTATTTTGGCTTTGGTTTTGTTTTGTTGATTTTGAAAATCTTTGCAGGTTGTGACATAAGAAGAGTATTTCCATATAAATACATTTCTATTGTTCTATTGGTTTACTGTTATAATTTTTTTAAAAAATTAAAGGTGGATGCTGACTTGGCCAGAAGACAGAGGACATTCTATATAGATATTTTCTATAACTGGAAAAAAAAACCTTGTTACTGGGCTCATCAATACTCATCAATACTTCCCAAAATGAAGAAACCAGTAATAATTTCTGCTTGGAAGCATGCACTTCATGGATCAATTCTGCTTGCAGAAGTCAATGCTAAAAGAACCTGGAAGCCAATCCATATAGGATGTTTTGGATGAAAACCTACACAAAATATGTTTTAATTTAATCTTTAAAAGATATTTCTATCTGTAATCCATTAATGATCTTGAGAAGACTACTTTATAAAAGCAATTCAACATTCCAGCATCAAAAACAGGGGAAGAAGGTGATGTTTTCCTTAGTAAAAGTTAGTTACATAAAACATGCCTCGTATCTGACCTTTATAGTTTTTTTTTGTCCAAACAAATTTTATTTTCCCCCAAATGCCCCATGAAGTTCTCAGTATTTTTATAGCTTGAAAATCATACATGAATTTTACTGTTGCTGCAAGCTTCAGTGTTGTTATTTCCATGTCCCGGTGGAAAACAAAAACAAGGAAGGAAGAGTTGAAAGATTTCAAAAGGCTTTGGTGAGTCATATCTTCAAGAAAAGAAAAAGAAAGTAAAAAAAAATTGTGGCATTTGGTGACAATCTTTTGAGCATTTTGTGATAAAACTCTGAAAGCCTTCCAAGATATGCTCAAAGGACATGTTGTCTGCAAGAAATAAGGGCCTCCTGAGTCCAAACAGATATTTAAAAACATAAAATGAAATAGGCTGTATGCTACTGAAATTCATTCTGACATGTTTCATCTTTAGAATTCTTGCTTTAGATTGCATATTTCCTGCCTTTTCTTTGATTTCCTGTTGGGATTTTCTCTTCTTCTTTTAGTTATAGATTGCAGATTGCAAAACAGAGGGAAGGTTAAAGCAGTTTTCTTCAGTCTTGGAAGCTACAAAGGTAAGGACTTCAAGTCTCATAACTTTCAGCAATATCCAGAGTGGCAGAGCAATTGTAGAAATTGATCTTAGGATTTGGAGAAGGCTTTTTTTTAGAGTTTTAGATGAAAAAAAGTGAAAGCAAAAACATCCTTAGTTTTCTTCCTGTAATTTAAATATGTTTTTTAGACAAGTAGGTTTCACAATCAACCTTCAAAGCCTGGAGAAAATGAAAGAGGAGCAGAGTACTTCTTCAATTTTAAAGAAAGACTGCAATACTTTACCCGAGGTTCCCTTACCTCTTTTCCTGGGGATTCTAACTTCTGAACTGTACATCTACATCTGAAATGTAGTTGGATTTACTGCTTTCTTCCAAATGTGCACTGCTTTTTAATATTGTTCCTAATCACCCAAATACTTAAGATTTAGTTGTTTGTAGTTAAACTTTCTAGTATGAAATGCACACAGATAAATGTATGAATGGCTGTTTACTATGATTATAATAAGACTCTTTCAACTTCTTTCTTTGACAGTCTTGCAAGGAACACCATACAGGAAACATGACCTAATTCTACTTAACTGTATAATTACATTTAATAGACTCTTGCAAGTCTGAAAATACACCCGCTCCCCACATCTCCTTTACAGACCAAGAAACTAGGGAGGATTTCTTCTTCCTTTACCTACATTCTTCCTGCAGCTAAGTTGCCTATTAACTGACCATTCCTTAGGCTGCTTTTCTTTTTCCTGTCTCCCAAGATCATTTCCACATACAGGCAGTCCTCAACTACAATTGAGCCCAACATTTTTGTTGCTAAGCAAGACAGTTGTTAAGTGAGCTTTGTCCCATTTGACACCTTTTCTTGCCACAGCTGTTAAGTGAATCACTGCAATGGTTGAGTTAGTAAGATGGTTGTTAATGAATTTGACTTCCCTATTGACTTTGCTTGTCAGAAGATTGCAAAAGGTGACCAAAGATGCCTCAAGACATTGCAACTCATATAAATAAGAGCCAGTTCCATGGAAAATGCTGCAAAAATAGTCATAACAGAGGTGGTATTCAGCAGGTTCTGACCAGTTCTGGAGAACCAGTAGCGGAAATTTTGAGTAGTTCAGAGATCCCCATCCCCATCTATTCTCTGCCTCTCAAGTCTCAGCTGATTGGCTGGGTCTTCTTTTGTTGCCCTGCACAGAAGAACGGAGCTGGAAAGCAGGTTAGTGGGGTGGCGAAGGAATGGTGATTTTGCAGTAACCTTCTCCCCGGAGTGGGGTGGGAATGAAGATTTTGCAGTATCCTTTCCCTGCCATGCCCACCAAGCCTTTGCCACACCCACCAAGCCATGCCACGCTCACCAAGTCAAGCCCACAGAACCAGTAGTAATTTTTTTTGAATCTCACCACTGACTCATAAGCCACTTTTTCAGTGCCATTGTAACTTTAAACAGTTAATAAATGAAATTGTAAATTGAGAACTACCTGTATTATTACCTTCTTTGAAGTAAGACCAGAAAAAGTCTATTGTACTGATAATCTGTTTGTAAATTCACTACATCCCTGTGGGAGGCAAATAAACCTTTAGCAATGTCTAGATGTATTCTTTCTTGTCTTTATATGTACACTATTCCTACCTTCATGAAAGTTATATGTCTTAACATTTACAGGGATCTAATCTTCAGCACTCAATCCAACTGGAAGATATTGGGTCTCTTTTGAAGATGATGAATTGCCATTTCTCAATTACTTAGGCTTGTGAATTTGTGTTGGCAGAAAAAGTTTACATCTTCCCAGTTTTCATTGCTATGCAATTCTTTTTTAAGAAGAAGGAAAAGGGTGCCAAATTCCTATAAAATCTTGTTATTGGGAAAAGCATTAATACCAAAGAAGAAATACAAATGTTTTCAGTTAATTGCAAATTCTATGGCTTCCTTTTACTTACAACCTAATCTACCTTGTGGCAAAAACTTTTTGCTGTTAAACATTTAACAATACTGATAACAGCTTTTTTTTTCTTCCAAAAAACATTTCAAGATTCTACACTTGCAACAATGGCAAAAGCAGTTGCTTTTATAGCAACTGCAACCTGCAGCTTTTTCTATTCTTTACAAATGTTAAGTCTATGGCAATTTGCTTAATGAAGCAGGAAGACTTAAAATCAAAATACCTGGAGTCAGAAGATGTAGGGCCAAGTGTTTGAAGTGTGTCTCAAGTACAGTACAGACTTGGTTAATGTTTTGAATCCCCAAGAATTACCATGGCCTTTAGTGGTAAAAATGATTTTTTCCCCTTGAACATGTATATAGATATTCTTTTCCTCTGCTGATTTTGTATGCTTTATCTTATAGCCCTAGCATCATTTAGTAATGACAACATAGCTAATTTAATAATAATAATAATAATAATAATAATAATAATAATAATAATAATAATAATGTTACATGACCAGAAGTTAGGTTTCATGCCTGCATTTTATAAAAAATATCCTGTCATTGTTTTGCTTGTTGACAAACTGGTTGGCTGTGTGTTAGGACATTTAACCTTGGGATACATCTATTACCACACTGAATAGGGATTTCAATAGTCAAGTGGACACACAACTCTCTTAATACTGGGATTCATAAAAAATGTTATTCATCCTTCTAGCATATAAAAGCCTTCCTAACTGTCTCCCAGTTTAATTTGAAAAAGCCCAAGAGTATAATGTTTTTTCTTTGGGATTTGACTGAAATGGTATTCTTTAGTCATTGTAAAACTAAATGAACATGTTTGAAAAAAAATGAAAATGAAGTTTTGTTTGGAACACAGAATATGCCAATATTTCAAAATAGTCATAGTGATTGCCAATCTTAGACAAAACTTGCTTTGGTTTTATTTTTAATTATTAGATAGAATCCTTTTTCTTTAGAACAAGTGAAGCAATTTTGTCTTCTGTAGCAACAGAATTTATTCATCACTTATGCAACAATCCTTCAAATATTTCTGGAAGTCCAACTTCTTCAAGATTCTTCAAGCTTTGAGTCAGCATTTTTCTTTGAGGCTTCTGGGCTGCCAAATTCAGTACCTGGGAATTTGGGAGGGGGACTTCAAGGAGTGGTGGAAAATTAACCACAACAACATTCCTTTCTCAGAGAGTCAAGGACATGTTACTCTGCACATGGAGGGGAGTGACTGGGAATAGTCTCCAGCTGGAATGAAGTAATGATTGGACCATGTGATGAACTATTGGGTTCAGGGGTTGGATTTTAGGCTAAGAAAAACTTAGAAATCTCAGATTTGGGTTTCAGATTTGGGTTTATCTCAGATGTACCAATATGATATCTCTAATAAAATGGACCTTTGAGAAGACGAGAGTCTTGGAGACTTTTAATTTGGAGGTTGTTACTTGGAACAAAAAATACATTGTCAGTGTACATTGTCACTTTGCTAAAAATACGTATTTTAGATTGTTCACTATCTTTGTATCTCCTTTTCTTAACCTTTGGTGCTCAGAACTCTTTTGTGATTAACAGAGCAGAATAAAGTGATACCTCAACATTGTATACTCTAGACACTGCAACTCTTTTGATGTAGTACCTTCTTCATAAATATGCATACACACACAAAGCATTATTCCTGAGAAATAATTAAAGGAATTAAACTGGTAGAGGTTTCCTTGGAGGGTGCATAATAGAAGAAATTCTGGTTGCAAAGGTTAATAGGTTTATAAGTTAATAGGGCCAGTGCATGCAAAGTTGAATTGCAGTGTTTATATTTCTCTCTCCATCACACCCTTGAGTCTAACAGGAAAAAATTACTATGATAGAGGATAGGAAAAGTGGAATTTAACCTTACACATGTATTGGAGAAAATAAATCTAAATAGCAAAACAGAAACTGTAACTTATCTCCTTCCTGTCTTTTGGATGTTACCAGGATCGAACTTAATTCATCTCTTTGCCTACTCCTATCAGACCCAAATTGATCCTAACTGTCCCCAGACAAAATGCCTTCCAAGCTCACTAAACCAAAGAATAGAAATCTCCTTACTGGTTCATGCTACAATATAAGGCCAATTCCCTTACAAGAGAATTGTAGCCAAGAAAAACCTAACATTTCATCATCAATATTCCACTTTCTTCAACAATGGGTTTTTTCAACAATGTTGCCTTCCAGAAGAGTTTATTTTGTCTGAAAACAGAACTCAGCCTTACGAACTATATCATCTAGTCTGTCTGTCTGTCTGTCTGTCTGTCTGTCTGTCTGTCTGTCTGTCTGTCTATCTACACTTCTCTTTGTTTGGGATCACCAAATATTAATAATTGAATAAATAACTGGAATTTTTTCTTTGGTGTTTACCACTAGCAGAAGGACTCTGTATTTCTATACATTTTCCTAGTTTATTTTTCATACTTTTGTGTATCATGTCATTTGTTATTAACAGAAGACAATATCTGTAGCTCAGGGTTGAACTTTGGAGTCCTTAGGCCTTTCTGAGATCAGAGACTATCAAGGACTCCATATTTCACTTATTGGTTACCTCTCTCAATTCAATTTCTTTTTCTTTCTGATTCTGACCTGAAATGTTACAATATTTACATGACTTGTTCTACCTCCATAATGTAGGAACTATAGGATCTCACCTGTAGGTAGAATTAAGTAATTCATAGTTTTAATTAATTCATTGTTTTCTTTCACATAAGGACCAAACTCAAGAATACTTTCTTATGGAAATTACACTCCCAACTTTAGTGTTTTTCTCTGTGCATTCACTCCACTGTAGAAAGCTATCTTGCTGTTGAACAAGAGTCAGTCAGGTTACTGCAAATAAATGAAAGAGATTAAGCAAAGTAGTAAGATGTATGTCTTGATGGAACCAATGTAATAGAGATCTTCAAAGCAGGCAAGTTCCTGTGGCTGCAGAATGCATACGAAAAGGATGGAACACAGGTTTGTCTGGTATCCTAAGAAAAGGAAGAAAATAGCCTTAAGCTAGACATTCTAAATAAAAGAATAAAAAACTATTGGCTAGTTTTTTTTTTCTTTTTCTTGTAGACAGAAAGTCTACAAGAAGTAAAAAGGAATAAAATATGAAGTTTTTGTCTTTGCAACACTCTGTCCAGCTATGACTTCATTCTTGTAGCTAACAAGGAGGAAGGAAATGTTGGGGTACAAAAGAATATGGAGTCTTAACAGGCAATATTTGGCCAACAGAGGAGAAAAAGGCTAGCAAGATTCACAGCTGGAATATCCCTTACATCTACTGAAGAAGGATGGAAAAGGATCCAAGAGGGCAGCAGTGAAGAAAGAGACAAACCAGATTAGATGGATAGAAGGGATGCAATCTAAAAGGAATTTGAGAAGAACAGGCAGTGTTACATACTCTGTCTGTTAGTCTGAAGCATTTTGTGCCATGCTGCATGAGTACAGGGGACCTAATTCTACTGATATTAATCACAATATTGTTTAAAATTATTTTTATATTTATGTGATGCCATTCAAATAGCTACAGGACAGCTATTTCTTTATTCCAAGAAGCACAGCTATACTTGGTTCTTTACCGTGGCGGCACAATGGTTAGAATGCATTATTGTAGGCTAACTCTGCCCACAGCCAGAAATTCGATTCTGATGGGGCTCATGGTTGATTCAGTTTTCCATCCTTCTGAGGTTGATAAAATGAGGACCCAAATTGTTGGGAGCAATATGTTAATATTTATAAATCATTCAGAGAGTGCTGTAAAGCATTGTGGGATGATATATAAGTCTAAGGTGCTATTACAACTAGAGAATTAATATCTTGTACTCCAAGAAGATATGGAAGACCTAATAACAAATTTTGTATGAAATACATTTAAAGGGAGCTAAGATGCCTGTTAGCTTTGTGGAACCTAAGTTAGTTTTGGGAATGCCAGCTTTTAAAACTCAATAGAGCTTCTTTAAAACAGTTGCTACAAATATGGCAGGACTCAGCTTTTCAAGCCAACAATATTACTGATCTCCAAGAACTTATACAGTTTCCTGGCTAAAAGCCAAACTACAGGGCCAGAAGTCAGTGTGTTTGTTTGTTCTAATTAACTTGATGTTGAGCCAGAGAACAAAGAATGTGAACTAAGACATGCTTGAGGACAAGAATATTGAGAAATTGGGAGCTAGGAATTTAGAATGATGGAATTATGGAACAAAGCAAGTTGTTTTAGGAAGTTGTTAAGGTAATATTGTGGTGGAATAATTGCAATTCCATTAGATTACATTAGCGGTGAAAAGGTGGTTGTAGCTAATGTTTTATCTTTGTGTGAATGTCACCAAAATTGGTAATTCTGCTCCAATGGAGAAAAAAAGTCTCTGTCATCTAGGGAAATTGATAATACCTCTGGGTCTCACATATTCTCTTCATAAAGATATATTTACAGCAAGCATTAGAAATTAAAGTTCACTTAACAGTTGCTCTTTCCCCCCTGGTAACATGCTTGGATGCTACAAAATGGCAGTTCATTTTTTGAGCACTATTATTAACAATAAACTTGTTAACGTTAGAAAAGTATTAGCGTCTGTAATAGTTAATAAAACAAGCAGCAAATGGCACATTTTAATGGACTGCACTGAATGCAAAAGTATACAAATGCTAATAGAAGGCAGCACTTACTTAAGGAAAACTAAGATGAAATGTCGCTAAGTATACCATGAAAGTGTCAACTCAGATTTATGTCCATTCAAATATTGCATTCAGGACCAAGAAGAAAAATAAAAGCTCTATTACAGGAGTTAGTTTTCAAGTCCCAAATTAATAGAAGTTTATAAGTTTTTATATTCTCAATGAGTTGGTCTATTTGGCAATATAAGCAATATGTTGTGTCCCACCAGCTGCCAGAGCAGCAGGTGGTAGACTCGGACGATGAGGAGTTTGGGGAGGAATTTGGGCCAGTTCTGGAGTCTGGGGAAGGCTCTGATGGATGCTGTGCATTGGACATAGAGTTAGAACCAGGGCCTTCCGACATTTCCCAGCCACCAAAGAGGCAGCTGTCTTTGAAGGCTGATATGAGTGAGGAGGAAGAACAGCTGGGGCCTGTTCCATATGCACATATGTGCAGAGCTGTTAGAAGAGGGGAACAATGAAGGACAAGGAGTCAACTTGGGAAGCAAAGCACACATGGATGCTGAATGACCCCTCCCTGGCTGGGGAATAAATAGAAGGAAAGGGGAGTAGTTGTCATAGGAGACAACAGTTCATATTTTGGAAGACTTTGCTCATTGTATTTTGTGCCACAGAAACTGCTTGCCAGA
Source organism: Naja naja (assembly GCA_009733165.1). Lineage (NCBI taxonomy): Eukaryota > Metazoa > Chordata > Lepidosauria > Squamata > Elapidae > Naja > Naja naja. The sequence goes on from CM019151.1 coordinate 165,924,539, forward strand.
ACTTAATTTGCAGCCTTTCAGCTGGGAGCTCACCACCTTGGACTTATCACAAGTAACTGATAAGGTCTGTTACTGCAATTAACTCTTTGAAGGACTATTGCCTGGACTTTTCAGTGGGTGCATGTAATTAATTCACAAGAGATAAATAAAGAGGGTTTTTTTGTGACAAGAAGTCTGTTTCTCGCTTCTGCTAAGGCTTGGTCAGAATACGCTTGTTTCTTTTATTGTATCATTCTTCCAGAACAAAAAGAGGGTATATATGGTGGTCCTGCCCAACTGTTTATTTCTTTTATTTCTTTTCTTCTTCTTCACAGCAACCCATCCTCTATGTTCAAGATGAACCTAAGAGCTTTTGGTGAGGTTCACATGTAAGGCAAAGCCCTAATATGGTTTGATTGTGCTTGGTTTAGTATTTTGTATGATTCTAGCCATTGTGATTTGTAAACCTTGGTAATTGCCTGTAGTGTGGAATGTCCCCAATTAATTGACCTTTGTTAATACCACAGTCCAGTTAAAGACAGCCCTGAAATTACTAGGAAAGCTTTACAGTAGAGTGGAGAATTTAATCGGGGTTTTACCAGCCCTACTCCAAGAATTTAACTCATGGCTCTTCAGTTAAAGATAGTTATTTCCAATTAATGAAAAGTATCTTGAGCATGCTGAATACCTTGAGCAAGATTTTTTTAGGCAACCATTGTTTTTTTTCCTGAACAATGTAATTTTGTTAAGTGAATTACAAATTAAGAAACTAATGACAGATGTTGTTTATCTCTATTTGCATATGCAACTATTGTAAGATTGTGTTCATCAATGTTTTTGCTTTTGCTTTTAATGGAGAGTCTTTGCCTCAGCATTATAGAAAAAGATGGGTTATTCTGAAGTCACACCAAAAAAAGCTTGAAATAGAAATTGTGAACAAATGTGATCTCGTATCCATCTTTGCACAAGAGAACTGAGATTTATTGTACCTGTTTTGGCTAGAAAGATTCTCCTTAATATTCAGCTTCTTTACTTTTGCATCAAGCAATCTGACATATGCAACCAGGCCCTGAGGGGTGATCTCCAGTTGTCAGACTCCTTCTCTCCCTTCCATGTTACTTTAGGAAAAATAAGAATCATTCCCTGATGAAATCTTGGCAAGCTATCTGCAACCACCTGGTAGACTATCAGTAGTTTATGAGACACCTGCTTAAAACCTTTTCTCTAGTCATGTAGTACATTGATTCAAAATGTGAAGTCAGTACAGGTAATCATAAAGTATTTTCTTGTAACTGAAAGTGCAGAATACTTAAAATTCCAGTATTGCAATTAAATTATATTGCAATTAAAACTTTAACGATTCCAGATGTTGGCTGGAATATTTTAAAACTGTAGTCACAATATATTTCAAGGTGCTACATTAAAAATTATCTCATATTCATCAACAAAAGTGAAAGATATTTTGCTGCTCATATACCAGATATCTTTTAATGCATCAACTATATAGATATTAGACATACAGGCAGTTCTTGACTTAGGGCCATAATTGAGTTCAAAAATTCTGTTTCTAAGCAAGAAAGTTATTAAATGAGTTCTGCCTCATTTTATAAACTTCCTTGCCACAGTTTTAAAGTGAATCACTGTACTTCTTAAGTTAGTAATATCATTGTTAAGTGAATATGGCTTTCCCACTAACTTTGTGTTGTGGCCTGTTGGCCACCATCCCTCCAACTGAATCAGAGAAGGACGAGGCGTGGGAGTCAGGGTCAGTATAAGGGCAACCTGGAAGCTCTGAGCAGGAAGAGGGAATGGACTGGCAGAGAGAGAGAGAGACAGAGGCACAGCCTGAGCCATCTGTCAGGCAGAAAGTCAACAGCCCCACAGGTCTGGAGGTGATTGATGAAGAAAAGGAAGAACTGCTGGGTCCAGTGCCTGACATGTGGCTGTACAGAAGGCAAAGAAGAGGAGAGCAGTGGAAAGCTGTGGGCCAATCCTGGGGAAGGAAGAGCCACTGCTAGTGAGGCCCCATCCTAGCTCTGGGGACAAAAGGCAAGGGGCAGAGATGAATAGGTGTGTCAGACAACTATTCATCTTCTGGCCAGATGGACTTGTTAGCCTGTGAAATAAACTTTTTGCTGGGACTGTTGGCATTCCTAATAAAGGAGTCTTTTGAGTTCATGTCAGAGTGTTTGTCATGTTTGGGGAGTTGGGTCAGAACACTTTGTTTGTTAGAAAGTTGCAAAAGGGGATCACATGATCCCAGGACACTACAACTGCCATAAATACAAACCAGTTACCAAGCATCCAAATTTTGTTCATATAGCTATGTGAAGAATCATCATAAATCACTTTTTTTCAGTGCTGTTGTAATTTAGTGAATGATCATTAAACAAATGGTTGTAAATCAAGGACTACCTGGTCAACACCCTCATCTCATCATAGAATTTTATAAATGGGGGAGGACAGAATGAAGATCTACCGGCACATTTAAAGGGAAAAGAAGGTTCCTATAAATTAGAAGAAAGATAAAAGAATGCTTAAGTCACTTGACCTGTGTAAGGTCATAAACAAAATAATAAGATCTGAATCTCTTGAAATATGCACGTGAAATATGAAAACAGAGCAGTCAATTATATTCCACTTGTCTCCTGAAATTCTTATACTATTCTTGGCACAGTACATTTGACAACATCACAACATTTATATATTTGAGGGGAAATGTCCATTTACACCCTTCCCCATTGAAGAGTGCTCTGGTATTGGGGGGGGTCTTTCTGGATTTACAGCTCCCAGCCCTTGTCCAGCTTCATTTGGGGCACCAGCTGTCCCCTTTCCTAGATCAAGTGGCCCTTACAGCAATCATTCACATGCTGTTCACCTCTTGGCTTAACTACTGCAATGCACATTGGGCTGCCCTTGAACACGAACTAAGAGCTGCAACTGATCTAAAATGCAGTGATGGCTTTGTCTTAGTGTGCCCATGTAACACTGCTGCTTCAAGAGCTTTACTGGTTGCCAGTTGACTTCTGGGTGTAGTTCAAATTGCTGATACTTGCTACCTATAAAGTCCTACAAAGCATAGTATCTGCCTAGCTCTGATCTGGCATGGTTGGCAGGTTTTGAAAGTTGAAGGTGGCCTTCTAAAATATGTTAATATATAAAAGGTAGGAAGAAGTAATTATGTTAGTTATGTGCTTTCTGAATTTCTTACCAACCAGCTCACTTTGTTAATCCCCACTGTTTATAAATTGAATACAATTTGCATGAGTACTCATATACTTTTTGTATGAATTTGTCTCAAGGATACATATTTTGTACATTCCATGCACTCTTTTTGCAAGCATATTTTCATAGGAAATTGCAGTTTTGTGCATATCATTCTTTAATATATGCACCCTTAAGGTATCCACTGAATGTGCATATTTCTCAGTTGCCAGTTGCCTTGAAGAATTATGAACAGTGCCTATTCCAGCATGTAAATGCATTTTGGTTTTTTTCTTTATGTTTATGTAAAAATTAGATTTAGAGTTCAGCATATATCTGATGAAAGTAATTTTATGTACTGAATTATATATCCTGTATTTCTTTGTGCATGAACAAAAATTGTGGATTTTTTTTTCTGAGTCAATTAAAATAAATATCACAGGAATCAATACCATTCAATGTTAATTTAATTTATTGTCCATACAGAATCATATTAATTTTACACAACAGTTAACAGTGTCAAATTGAATTTGATCAATATACTGAATGAGTGATTCAGATTTGATTTTTACAAGTCTAAAATTTGGTAAGTATCTTCTTTTAATGATATCTTATTCTCTAACTCTGCAGGTTTGATATGAGAAAACCTTGAAATAATCCTTTATCCATTCTAATACAGACACCTTTTCTGGCTATGTGCTTTATGCAGAAGTTTTCATCTCGGACACCAGAACAGATTGTTACTGTGGCCTACTGTGGTTTTCAACCAGTTTGTGTAAATGACAAATGCAGAGCCCAGTACGATATTATCCTCAAGGTGGCAGCAGCACACAGTAGCATAATCTTAAGAAATCTTTTCCTTTCTGAAAATCAGTCAGCGTTGTAGAATCCAGGTCAGGCGATTCTAGGATCCTAGATGTGAAGGTGCTTTGAAACTATGATTCCATTTCATAGATTTCCAACAATAGTAGAAATCAGAGCCACTATGGAAACTGTACAGGCTATTATGGACCCTTGGTTCTTCTGTCATCTTTTCCTGTTGATTATCTTCTTTACAAGAATACATTTTGAAAAGGTGAGAGAACTAGCAAGAAATTAATCATCCCAATATACCAGTATGCAAATTAGGGAAGAAATCTTAAGGAATGGAAATAGACTTTTCTTTATTTTCAAGTATGCCTGAAAATACAGCACTAATTTTAAAATAAACAGAATTCAGGAGGACTTGAATGAGGAGTTTTCCCACTACTAGGAAATCCTGACTCTATCTGGTTAGTTCTGAACAGAGATCATAAGTAAATATGGAGCGTGGCTGCATATCAGAGGTGGTATTCAGCAGGTTCTGATCAGTTCTGTAGAACTGTAGTGGGAATTTTGAGTAGTTTGGAGAACCGGCAAATATCACCTCTGACTGGAGATTTTACAGTATCCTCCCCCTGCCATGCCCACCAAGCCACGCCCACAGAACCAGTAGTAAAAAAAATTGAAACCCACCACTGTTGCACATGTATGTTGCTTTCTGATTCTTTAGATCACAGGACTTCTTATACATTAAAATATGCTGGAGGAACAACAAAAAAAAAAGAGCTGACGCAAAGAGGTGTTCATATGCATGCCAGAATAAAGAAAATGAGGATCTATCAGTGGAAATGCAAAGCCACATGATTTATATGATATTGAAAGTGTTTGAGTATGTTACTATTTAGCCCTATTCAATTTTGTTAAGATTGATTGATAAAACATAAGAACACTGTCATTTAAGATAACGTGATCCAGGTGGTCAGGAAGGCTCAACAGAGACTCCATTTCCTTAGGGTCTTGTGGAAATATCAGGTGGAACAAAAACTGATGACTTATAATGTTAAGATACATATAGGTATATGGGAATTTTGTATTAGTTATTACTTATTTGGGTTTAGGGATTCTATTTCTTTCATTTATTGAGTTATTGAGATGTATTTTGTGTTTTGGGGGCTGCACCAAGGGAGGCTCATTTCTATTTCACTGTACGCATGTTGTGCATTGACAATAAACATTTGATTTGATTTTCTCCCCCCATGCATGGATGTATATTAATATTATTGACAGAACTCAATCTGATGAAACCTACCATGCTGGTCCAGCATGAGTTGATAGAGAGATGTTGTTGACTTCTCAGTCTAAGACAGAGGATAAATAACTTGCCCAAAGTTATCCAGTTGATTCCAAGCCAAAAAAGGACTGAAAACTCAATATCCGCGCATGTAACCACTTTAACCACTACATCACATTGACTATTTTTTCTGGGTGTTTATATATATGTGTAAAGGATGCAGTGGCTCAGTGGCTAAGATGCTGAGCTTGTCAATCGAAAAGTTGGCAGTTCAGTGGTTCGAATCCCTAGCATCGTGTAATGGAGTGAGCTCCCGTTACTTGTCCCAGCTTCTGCCAACCTAGCAGTTCAAAAGCATGTAAAAATGCAAGCAGAAAAATAGGGACCACTTTGGTGGGAAGGTAACAGTGTTCTGTGTACCTTCAGAATTTAGTCATGCTGGCCACATAACCACAGAGACATCTCCAGGCAGTGCTGGCTCTTCGGCTTTGTAATGGAGATGAGCACCACCCCCTAGAGCCAGAAATGACTAGCACATATGTGCAAGAGGAACCTTTACCTTTATCTATGTATATGTGAGCAAATGGCACAGCAGCTACTATAATCTCGTCCTGACTTTGTGAATATGGATCTTTTACTATAGTCCTCCTCCTCATCCTCCTCCTCCTCCTCCTCCTCCTCCTCCTCCTCCTCCTCCTCGCCATTAAAGGCTTCTTCTGCATATTTCCAGCCAATATTGTCTTGAGCTTTCCTTTGCCAGTTGGGCCTGTTTGCAATACTTGCTGATGTCGTCACTCCATCTTGTTTTAGGTCTCTTTTGTGGACTCTTTTTATTGAGTAGAATGCATTCTATGACTGCCTTAATCCACCTGCTATCAGTTCTTCTTGCTATGTGACCAACCAATTTCTATTTATTTATTTATTTATTTATTTATTTATTTATTTATTTATTAATGGGACTTATATGCTGCCCCATCTCCAAAGACTCGGGGCGGCTTACAAATAAAACAACAACAACAATAAATAATTTAAAAGCAGATTAAACTAAATAAGCCCCATTACAATTACAAGTTCGACCCATAAAAAATTATCCCTTAAAACTATCCCATAAAAAACCATCCTGTCCCAGAAAATCACAACCCGGATTGGTTAAACAACCATGTCTTCAGGTCATGGCGGAAGGTGCGGAGGTCAGGGGCCAGACCGAGCTCCAGGGGAAGTTGGTTCCAGAGGTCTGGGGCCGCTATAGAATAGGCTCGTCGTCGGGGGACCGCCAGCCAGCATTGGCCAGCCGATGGGACCCCAAGGAGTCCTTGCCTATGTGCTCGCACAGGGCGGTTGGCATTCGATGTCGGCAGGAGCCGCTCCCTTAAATATTGGGGACCCATGTCATGAAGGACTTTGTATGTTAACACTAAGACCTTGAATCTCACCCGGAGTGCAACCGGCAGCCAATGAAGGCAGCGCAGGAGGGGGGTAACATGGGAGAACTGGGAAACTCCCATCACCACCAGCGCGCCGCATTCTGCACCAGCTGCAATCTCCGGATGGTATGCAAGGGCAGTCCTAAATAGAGAGCGTTGCAGTAGTCGAGTCTGGAGGTAACAAGGGCATGAGTAACCGTGCATAGGGCATCTCGGTCCAGAAAAGGGCGCAGCTGGAACCAGACGGAGCTGGGCAAAGGCCCCTGGCGACCCCCACCTGCTCCTCCAACCGAGCCGAACGTCCAGGAGGACCCCAGATTCCGTGCCCTATCCACAGGGGTAATACCACTCCCCTATGGCCAAAGATGGACACTCCAAACTGGGCCGAGATGCCGGTATGCACAGCCACTCAGTCTTGGCCGGGTTGAGACGAAGCATGTTTCCGTTCATCCAGATCCGTACTGCATCCAGACACTGGGTCATCAGGGAGAGGGCATCACCGATCTGGTTCGGGTTGGAAATGTACAGCTGAGTATCATCAGCGTACTGATGGAAACTCACCCCAAAACCACGGATGATCTCACCCAGCGGCTTCATGTAGATGTTAAATAGCATTCTTTTACTCTTCTGATGGCATTGTATATTTTTGTTTGTTCTCTAAACCATGTGCACCCATTGTGCAGGTCTTTCTATTTTGTCTTGTGATGATTCTTACAAGCATATTATTATTATTATTATTATTATTATTATTATTATAAAAATCTGTATTTGTATTTGAAAGACTAAATGGCTTATGTCAAATCAAGATGAAGGAATAGAAAACTCTGAACTCCTGTGGCATTTTTCCTCCCTCTTGATCCACCTGACCTGACTGCATTTTAATGCAAGATATTAAGCAATCTTACCTAATGGGATTAATGCCAACTCCCCCACTGTAATGATCTGTTTCTTGGAAATGACTGGCATTCAGATGTCCCTTGACAGATGTAACCCCATAGCAGAACCGGGAGAGAAATGAGACATAAAAAATGTATAATTTCATTGGGGAAGGGAGGTGAGATGAACAGTTATTCATTTGAATTGTGAAATGTACATAATGTTCCACAGATGATTAAAACTATATCACGAATACTTAACTGGAGGGTTTCTAGCTGAGGTATGAGCTGGAAGACGTCAAGAGCCTTTATTGCTGAATGACTTTATAATGGATTGGAGACAAATTATTGATTAGCTCATCACATATAATGAAAGCATTCATTAAAACCATTATTATGACACCTAATTACCATCTCCAACAATGCTGCAGTGAAGCATGACTTCTGAGCTATCAAAATAAAATATTCAGGCCCATGTTGTTATTGTTGTTTTTTTTCCCCTTCAGAAGAAATGAATACTTTTTTTAAACAATATCAAACAGTTACTGTTTAAGCCAAAGGCACATGAGAATTGACAGGTTTTTTTTTTGGGGGCTTTCTTGAAAAGAGGAAACACTTTGATGGCATAGCAACATTAAGATACTGTGGGAAAGAATGGCATAGTATGTAGCCTACTCACTCTTTTGATTTTATGGATGATGTTGTAACTTAATGCAACAGTTTCTGTTCATGTTTTCCCATAGCAGAAAAAAATGAAAAAGTATAATTCAAAGAAAAAAAACCCTGGTTAACGGTTTAGTACCCATGTATGTATTAACAAGGTGATTTGTCTTCATAGGTCTCCATGTGATAATATGACAACCATTAATTAAGATGAATAGAAATTTTCTGCAATTTCTTTCCTTTGCCCCTCCCCCAGTCCTCTGTCAGTGTAAATTTTGTTCTCTACTTTCTTCCGCCACCCTGATGTAAATAGGAGCATAAGCAAAAGCTAAAAAAAACCCTCAAATCACATATTTAAATGTTTGGATTTAATATCTTGAATGAGAAATATCAATTCACTTGATTATTTCAATGCTGAATCATACATTGGATGGATCCTATTCCATCTATGGGATATTACTTGCCAACTCATAACATATCTCTATGGTCTTTTAGAGTTGCCAACAGAAAGGGGGGGAGCAGTGTGGCAGCTTACAAACCAAAATTGCATTCCATAAATGTTTTCAAAGGTAGTAACTAGGTGACTGAAGTTTCTGCCCCGTAAAATTCTAACTGGAGAGCATGATTGATGACTCTTGGCTATGGATGTGTCCCATTGGAGAATATGAATTACGATACACCCAGGGGTTGAGGGAAAATCAGGGTCAAGGGTGACAATGAATGATGTGTCTCAGAGTCGGCTACAACCAGGCAGTGCTGGACCTTTTAACTCCCAATAAATCCTTTTGAAATTTTAGGAATTTGACTTGAGAATCATGATTTAAATGCGGTTAAGTGCTGGAATCCTAGCCGACTCTGAGACACATCATTCATTGTCACCCACTTTACTCTTGGACTGGGCTTAGGCAATGGTGCTTTGTTATCATTAAACCTCCTCTTGCTGATTAATATGCAACCATTATAATTCTGCAAACATCTCAAATTACAGTAAGTGCATATTGAGAACCAAATGAAGTAGATGTCCCCAAGTCAGAAGCTGTCTTTTGAAGGCATCTTCCTTCACACAAGCAGGTAAGATTCCCCCCACCCTTCTATTCTTCTTTCATCTGTATTACTATGTGTGGAGCAGCAGCACAATGGATCACTAAGCCCCATGGATTTTGTGAAGTATAAATCTAAGGATTGGAAACTTTCTTTAATGTCAAACTTAGTTGTCATTTCATCAGGTTCTATTTTTTAAAGTTATAATTAGGAATGGTTGAGAATTCCAATCTGTTCATTTTCTAAAAAAAATAAGATTTTATCAAACTTCTCAAAGCTACCCAGACTAATTTTGGAATCAACTTAGGAATTGGATGGGAGGATAGATGGAAGAATAGATGGATGAATGAAATTCATAAATAGGAGGAAAAAAATGAGAGATAAACAATCCAAACAAAGGAATAAAATGAAATAGGTTTGTCTCTTCAGACAGTCTTTCAATGATCAGTTTTTAGAAATGTTGCTTTAGATCTCCATGGTTTTAGGTGTCAAATTAAATCTGCCATTATTATTAATACCTTCTCCTCAATACTAAGAATTTCCATAGTAGAGATGACTGTAGTTAATGAAATTGGAATAAATTATTAAGCATTATTATAATGTTTTGTATTCTTTTTATTTATGACCAAAGATCTTTCCCAAATCAAGCATACTAATTTGAATAAAATTAAATAAAAGCAGCAAAAAGATGAAAAACATAATAAATAACAAAATAAATACATCAAATAACTACTCAAATGTATCCCATATACCCTATTATATAATTATAATTGAACTCAATTGGCAGCTTCCTAGTTCATCTGTGGAAAATCCTGTGGAAAATCCACTAGCAGGAAACAATATATTCAATTAATCTGGGCAATAAATTAGCAAGAACATTATTAGGTTATACGTGGCATGGAGGATAATACAACAATCTGTATTTACTGTTTACAGTGCTTACTTTTCAGTCTTCCAACATTAGCTTGGAGTTCTTTGGACAGCAGATGAGTATTAATTCCAGTTACAGCAGCCACCTGAGATATGAAACTGAGAATGAGATAGAACTTGAAAATCAAAATATTCAAAGGTATGAAATATTTGTCTAAAGGGTTCTAGATCAGGACTCCAACTCAGTCATATAATGAGTGACTCAACTATTTTTGAAAGTATCAAATCATATCTTTCTCCTGCCCAAATACTTTAAGACACATACACATACTCCCGGTCCTAAAATAGGGAGCTCTCAGTTACAAACAACAGTTGGTGACTAAAGTATCTGGACTTCCCTTTTACCTCAGTTACAGATCAATAGGTGATTATTGTTTAGTTTAATAATCTCTGCTCATTTCTTGGTCATTTTAATGAGCAAGTGCTACATAAGTGCTCATAGTACCATGTTAGCTTTCATAATGAAAACAGTCTGCTCAAGTCTTGCTTCATTTAAAATGTGAAATTGGATCACTTGGATAATGGAAAACCTCATTACCTGCATGTGCTTTAAGAAGCTGTTGCCTTTGCTTAGACACTACTGCCATTTGCATATTGATTCAGCATACTTACAGCCACTAATAGAAGTGCTGCCACTTCTTTCTTCCAGTGCATCTTTAAATAAGAGCTGAGATTGCTTGCCTTCTTCTTGCATCTCTTCTGACTGTCTCATGAAACAAACCTGACAACAACAAACAATTAAACTCATATTTCTAAAGTATTTCATAGCATCTAATTTATGCCCTTATATGCAGAGTCATAAGGTAACAAGCTCTCAGCATACATTTGCTATACAATCCAACACTTGGTAGTCAAAGTAAAGCAATCCTGGGACTGTTTAGTTCCTAAATAAAGGAATGCTTAGAATGTACATCATGGTTTCCAAAGTGGTCAATATCAATCCCCAAGAGTTGATGGGACCATTCAAGAAGATCAATAAATAGCTAGGGGTCAAAATAGGGATCAGTAAATGGCTGGGGGTCTAAGTGGTCAATAAATGATACAAGGGGTCCATGAATCTTTTGGGGTCTCTGTAGAACTCCAGGCCAGTTCCTAGTCCTGAAGAAGAGATGGCTAAAGCTTTGAGTTCTCTCTATTATTGTTACTTATAGTACTACTAATTAAGGTAATATTTATTAAATCATTTACATATAATGTTTATGAACAATCTGAAATTTTATTAAGAGGTTAATAAGCTGAAGTGTTTGAGGATACCTGATATACATTGACTTGATTTCTATAACAAGAACAGAAGCCCAGAAATACTAAGCCAAAATTTGAAATCTGCTGATAAAAAACGAACTGTTTAATCCAGTATATATTTCCATGTATTTGCTAAGTCCAGTCCAGCTTTCCTCCATAGCATATTTAGAGTGGAATATCTTCCCATACAATTTAGTTTCCCAAAAAACACTTTAGGATTGATTTCACTAAGAAATATTGAATAGCCCAATCTCATTCAGTTTCCGTAGCTGAAATGGGGACTTGATTCACATACACACATATACAAGTGCAATGAAAAATCAGTAGATCAGCTTAATAATTGGAAGTCATGCCATCAGAAAAGATATTATTTTCCTATCTGTATGACTTCTGTATAGGTTAATCTAATCAAATAGGAAACACAACCAGATGTGGCAATTCTACTCTATTGTAAGGCTACATTAACAGAATCTTGACAAGTCTAATAGTACAATTGTCCCTGTTTCATTTACAACCCAAGAAATTAGGGAGGATCTTTTCCGAGACTCTAGTCCTGCCCACTATATACAGCTGTGGATTATGCTGTCTCTTATCTGACTGTTCCCTAAATAGGGCCTCTGAGCTCAGTCTCCCAAGGTTACTCCCACATAACATTACAGTATAGTAAGGACCAAGAGCATCTAATCTTTCCTTATATTTCTGCAACATTTGCAGAGGAGCCCCTTATTTATAGAACAAATGTTCCAATTAGTTTCATCAGCCTGTCAATTTTACTATTGTTTTTTGCAGTCTGGTCACTGCTTATACACACACTTATAATTCAATCATATCTTATTCCCTCTGACCATCAGATGCATTATTTCTGAAAAGCCAGATATCAATATTCTGCAACAAAAAATAAATTGAATAAAATCAACCCTAAGGAACATCAGGGACATGAGGCAAATCACCATACCACTAAAGAACAATAAAATAAGACTGGCCTTCTGTGTATCTCTACTTGTAGAGGTAAATTATAATGCATTGGTAAAACTGGAATAATATCAATTTATATTAAAGTGAAATGAAGCAAGATAAAAGATTTCCCTGTATTAAAAAAAAGGATTAATAGGAAGTCACTGAGGAATGGCAAACCATTGATTGTACAAGCCCAATCTAACAAGTTCTTGCACAAAAATATTCTCAACTCATTTCAAAGAACATCTCAGAATGGCTTACACAGTTCTCATATAAATTGTATCTAATACTAGTCAATTTAAGTTTAGAAAGATGATGATACAAATTAAAACTGAACAATGACCTATATCACATGGTTACAGATTGTTGTGTGAAAATTATTAATGTTATTAGTGTCCAGGACTGTTTGTAACATCCTTACTCAGAATATTAATGCATCTGCCCAAAGCTATGTGTCCAGCATTTTAACATGGTCATTTGCATAATGTTCTACAGTTTGCAATATTACATTAACCCATGTTTTCAAATTACTCTGAAACTGCATGGAATTGCTTTTTAGTTACTAAGGACAAAGTGATCAATTCTAGTCCCTTTTAAATTTTACAGTATAACTATTTTGTAGCACTTACCTTAAAAATTCATGTGCATATTTCACCACCTGGACTGTGAAAATTGTCCAATTGGTTACGAGCATTAACCTGCATTAATCCATTAACACACAATTGCAGGTTTGTATGTAAAACTGATTATCACCAAGCGTAACTACAAACTTATCCTGATAGCACAATGAAATGGTCCTTTGACAGCCCATTTGATGCAGTCCATGACTTTATTGAATATGTCACTAAATGCAGAAAGTGCAAGATAAAAATGGGAGTTCAGTATATTTAATATTCTCCTTAGTTACAAAAGGTCAACTGTGTCAGTCTGATTCAATTTTGTCAGTGGACGATTTCAGCTACAAATGCTGGAGAGTAGGTAGGGAATGATTGGAAATACTTTGCATTGATATAAAATAGGTATGCTACCGTGTACTTGAAGCCCATGCCAAAGAGAATTTTCTTAACTGGTCCTTATCTCTTTTTGGTTCTCACTTCTTTAGCTGAGAAGGTGGGAGAAATAAAGGTACATTTCAAAATGAAGAACATTATTGGAGAAAAAGTTGCTAAAGAATAAATGGTTCTTTTTTTAAAAAAAAATGGTGCTTACATTCATGGAGAGAAAGTGACTTTGGCACTTCAATTTTCAAAATTAAGATTGCTACAAGATTCCTAAAGTAAAACTCCCTTGTCATAGACCAAAACATGTATGGAGCTAATGGAATGATATTTTAAGCTGATGTTTCCTTCAGTCTTTTGCCCAGATTGTTGGCCTTTAGCTACAGTTTATTATTGATATACAGTAATCCTCAACTATTTAAATTTATCCATTGTGTGTGTGTGTGTGTGTGTGTGTAGTTATTTTAGGATCATTTATCTCTGTTTTAGGTGGCTATATATATTTGTAACTTGCAGAATCATCAGAACAGTTTAAAATGTTGATACTGTCACAGATTCAGACACTGAAACTGTATGTGTATGTATGTCTATGTGTATGAACCATAATTTCAGTTTAATGTGGCTATGAATAATATTACTAATACAAGTATTCCCTGTTGTAATTCAATGCTAATTAGTTAAGCCATTTCCTTAGTAATTGAGAATTGTGAATTAAATATCAGCTTGGTAAGATACTGAAGAAATAATATTCAATATGATTCATGGAGGAAGAAAGGTAAACATTAAAATTAAATTTTATCTTATTAAAATATATTTCTAAATAAACATTAATAGATAAAATTGTGAACTTGGAAATAAATATTGCCTATTAATGCAAATTAACCAATAGTACATGTAAGTATTAAACTTAGTAGTTTGTAGTACATTTCCTGCTGTTATTATAGCCAACTGGTCTTTATACTTTGTAGGATGAGATTTGTGATTGTTAGACCCAAGATGACACCGTGAAATCCAACTGAGTCTTAACAGAGTTAAAGGGACCTTGGAGGTATACTGGTCCAATCAGCTGCTCAAGCAGGAAATACAATTTTAGACAAATAGTTCTCCAATTTCTTTTTAAAAACCTCCTTCCAATCTCTTCCCCCCAAAATATCCTTCTTTATTGCTTACACCTATTAGACAAAATCTTGCCTGACTAAAGCTGTGATACTTTAATTTAATAAATATACACTGGGCAATTCTAAGGCGAGGCTACCCTTTCTTCCCTCCACCATCTAAGTCAGGACGGTGCAGACTTTTGTTTAGGACTTCTCTCTGGAATGTGCTGCCTCCTTCCTAGAAAGCCATGGTGGTATTGCTGGGACTTCTACTCTACCCGTCTCCAGGTACACATTCCGTGAAGTGATATGTGAAACAGCCCATGAATATTGAATGCTATTGTTTGATATGATTCTTTCTTTCTCTCTCTCTCTCTCTCTCTCTCTCTCTCTCTCTTTCTCTCTGTATATGAGGTATATGTGTGTGTGTGTGTGTGTGTGTGTGTGTGTGTGTGTGTGTAATAATAAATAAGTAAGTCTGAAACTAAAGTGTGGGATGGATGGGTAGAAGGATGGATGGGTGAATGGGGTGCAATTAAAGTTCAACCAGTAGCACTGAAGTAATAAAACGGAGTTAGGGAGACTAACATTAAGAATGAATTGGGGTTGGTAAGAAACAGAAAAAGCAATAATGGGTTTTGGAGCTTGTTCAAATGAAGTAAGAATTGAGGAGGCTTTCAGTTTTTCATGTAAAGTATAGTTGGAAAGAGGAAGAAGGTAGTACTATCAAATACTTTCTTTTCATTACTTTTTCCTTACAACAGTCTTTCTTAGCTTGGTTGAGAAAAAGTTATGTGCAGTTCAGGATGGATAATGATATAGTAAAAACCCATCTTGGTACCTTAAATCATTTCAAGGCACCAGGGCCAAGGAAATATATCCCAGAGTTTTGAAGGAGCTGAAGAAAGTTATCTCAGAATTGCTGAGTAATTTTTGCAAAATCCCAGAGGACTGGTAAGGTGCCAGAATATTAGAAAATAGCACTGGGGGGCGGTCTGTCAGGCCGGGGGATTGGATCGGTGGATGGGTGTGAGATGGAGGGTTGGGGTGGGGGGGCAGGAAGGTCTCTGGGTGGCCAGTCCATTGGGGGCTGTACCATTGTCACTGTTGGTGGGAGAGGCAGATATGGTGGGAGCAGAGGGCCATATCATACTCACGTGTTCCGGCCCTCAGTGCTCTACTCGCTCCCTTGGTGCCACAGACCCTCAGGACCCTTGTCTCCAGCTGGTGTTCTTTAATGCCAGGTCCATAGTAACTAAGGCTCCCCTCGTACACAATCTCATTTTAGAGGGGAGAACAGACCGGGCTTGTATCACGGAGACCTGGTTGGGCTTGGAGGTGGGGTCGCTTTCATTGAACTATGCCCTCCAGGTTTTCAGGTGTTTCACCAGCTGAGACTCCGGGCAGGGGTGGTGGAGTGGCGGTTGTGATTAGGGATAGTCTATGTCCTCGAGAGGCCACTGTTCCTCAGACGGACGGGTGTGAGTCTCTCTTTGTGAAGTGGGGTCAAGATGTGCAGGTGGGCCTGTTGATAACGTACCTGTCTCCCTGCTGCATATCACTGGCCCTGCCTTAGCTGCTCGACGTGATAACCGGGCTGGCGGTTGAGTCCCCCAGGCTTATGGTTCTGGGAGACTTCAACCTGCCTTCTATCAGGGAAACATCTGAGTTGGCTCGGGAGTTCATGGCTTCCATGACAGCTATGGATCTGACACAGTTAATTCATGACCCCACTCACAGTGGAGGACATACTCTCGATCTGGTTTTCATCTCTGGACAGTGGATAAGTGATCTAGGTATAGGGGATTTAGATATTCAATCCCTGTCATGGTCTGATCACTTCCTCCTCAGGCTTGACTTCCAGTCCGCTACTCCCCACCGCAGGGAGGCAGGACTGACCAGGTGGTTCTGCTCCAGGCGCCTGATGGACCCTGAAAGGTTCCAGACGGAGCTTGGGACTATTCCTGAGGCTCTGGCACGTGGCTCTGCTGAGACCCTCATGGATGCCTGGGAGAGAGTGGCCATGGGGGCCTTGGATTGAGTCGTGCCTTTGCAGCCTCTGACCCGGTGTCGATCCTGGCTGCCCCTTGGTTTACTGAGGAGCTGCGGGAGGTGAAACGCTGGAGAAGATGCCTAGAGAACAGTTGGAGGACCAGCAGATCCGAATCTGATCAGACACTGGTAAGAACTTGTATTAAATCTTACCTGGTGGCAGTAAAGGCGGCAAAGTATGCGCACTATGCTGCCCTTGTCGCATCAGCAGATAACTCCTCCACTGCCCTGTTTAGAGTGATCCCCTTGTTATTAAATCCTGGAGCAAGGGAGGTCCCTCTGCAGGGCAGGGAAGAGGAATTTGTCCAACATCTGCAGGACAAAATCGCTCAGATTCAGATAGGCTTGGACTCTGACTGGGTGGTCCCTGAGGGGTTGGCGAGGGCTAGTCTTGTGGATGTGATCTGGGAGGAGTTTGATCCTGTAAGTCCCAATGATGTGGACAGGATTGTTGGGAAGCTCAGTGCTGCCACATGTTTATTGGACCTCGGCCTCCCAGGAGGTTACATGAGGCTGGCTCCAGGTGATTGTTAATGCTTCTTTCCCTCCACCTTGAAAGAGGCAGTGGTGAGACCCCTACTCAAGAAGCTGAGCCTGGACCCAGCTGTATTGAATAACTATCATCCTGTCTCCAACCTTCGCTTTGTGGCAAAGGTTGTAGAGAGTGTGGTGACCCATCAGCTCCCACAGTTCCTGGATGAAGCTATGTACCTAGATCCATTTCAATTGGGCTTCAGGCCCGGTCACAGCACAGAAATGGCATTGGTCGTATTGGTGGATGATCTCTGGAGGGCTCGGGACAGGGGTTGCTCCTCTGTACTGATCCTATTAGATCTCTCAGCGGCTTTCGATACTATTGACCATAGTATGTTACTGCGTTGGCTTGGGGGCTTGGGAGTGGGAGGAACCATTTTGTGATGGTTCTCATTTTATCTCTTGAGTCATTCACAGTTTGTGTTGGCAGGAGGGCAGAGATCGATGCCAAGGCCACTCACTTGTGGTGTGCCCCAGGGGTCGGTTCTCTCACCTCTCCTGTTCAACATTTATATGAAGCCACTGGGTGAGATCATCTGTGGTTTTGGGGTGCGGTATCATAAGTATGCTGATGATACCCAGTTATCCCCGAACACACCGAACCACCCCAATGATGCCCTTGATGTGATGTCCCGGTGCCTGGAGGCTGTTCAGATCTGGATGGGGACGAACAGGCTCAGACTCAACCCTTCCAAGACTGAGTGGCTGTGGTTTCCGGTGCCCCAGTTTGGTCAAGTTATTCCATCACTGACAATTAGGGGTGAGACCTTGACCCCCTCGGAGAAGGCCCACAACTTGGGTGTCCTCCTGGACATGCGGCTGTCTTTAGAGGACCATCTCTTGGCTGTCGCCAGGGGGGCTTTCTATCAGGTGTGCCTGATTTACCAGTTGCATCCCTTTCTGGACTGGGGCGCCCTACGCACAGTCACTCATGCCCTTGTCACTTCCCAGTTGGACTACTGTAATGCTCTCTACATGGGGTTCCCCTTGAAGAGCACTCAGAGGCTCCAACTGGTGCAGAATGCGGCCGCGCAGGTTATTTATGGGATGCCTTGGCATGCCCATGTAACACCTCTCCTGCATGGCTTGCACTGGCTACCGGTGGTCTTCCGGGTGCGATTCAAGGTTATGGTTATGATCTTCAAAGTGCTACATGGCTTAGGCCCAGGATATTTGCGAGACCACCTATTGCCGATGACAGCCTCCCACTGACCAGTGTGGGCCCATATAGTTGGCCTCCTCAGGGTGCCGTCGGCCAAACAATGTCGGCTGGTGACCCCCAGGGGGAGGGCCTTCTTTGTGGCAGCTCCTGCCCTCTGGAATGAGCTACCATTAGAGATCCGGATTGTCCCTGACCTGAGAGCCTTTCACCGCACCTTTAAAACATGGTTATTTGAGCAAGCCGATCTATCCCCATGAGAAGTATTTTTTAAAAATTTTTGATTGGAATTATCGTTTTAAATTCTCAAAATTTATTGTTGGTTGGACTTAAATTCTAGTTAAATCTTTATTTTAATTTTTGTACTGTATGTTTTTATTACCCTGTAAACCGCCCTAAGTCCCTTTGGGAGAAGGGAGGTATATAAAACTAATAAAACTAAACTAAAACTAAACTAAAAATATGGTATTCTCAAAGGAGAGGAAGAAGGACCCAGGAAATTGAGATAGTTTAATATATGTTCTGGGTAAGATACTACAAGAAGTTGCCAAACAGCATGTATGAGTACTTGAGAAGAATGCTACTATTACCAGAAATCAGGATGGATTTGTCAAGAATAAGTCAGAACAGATTGTCTTTATCTCTTTTTGTTATATAACAATAAGTGTGATCAACCAAGGGAACACTATGGAAGTTGTGTATATTGATCTAATAAAGGTTTAACCAAGTTTTTTTGTGATATCCTTGAAGACAAATTAGACAAATTTTATATGTCCCAAGAATTTGTATCTAAAGAGTATTTTTAATGGATCTACAGCAATACAAAGAGTGTTAGGTTCTTGTCATCAAGTTTGAATTTGGTTGAAATTCAACCAAAACTTGATATAAGACAACTCAAATGAATTGTTAGCAGAACATCAGAACTGAAGCCTTTTTCAGCCACTTATTGCTTCTGATAGCTAAACTCAATTTTTAATCTGAGATTTTAATCTCCTGAGTGCCTAATCCATTACTATAAACACAAGTAATAGATAACTGCAGTATAGAAAAGTAAAGAAAGAAAAACAAATGTTTATGCTTCTTTGAGTTTATAGCCATAACTTTAAAATACATACCTCAGCTTCAGGAAAAAAGAGACTGCTCTTTCTGATGACAGATTAAGGAATGCTAAACAGTTATTAGGACCTCATGAATTCAAAAATAAAAATTGAAATGGAGAGCAATGAAAGAAATAAAAAGAAACACAGAGCAAATTTTGGTATAACAAGTGTAGGTTCAATCTCTAAGTAGGAATTATGGTAGGAGCAGTTTTTTAAAAAAACAAATAGAACAAGCTTCAAGCAAATCCAGAACACGGGTAAAAATCCATGGACTTTCAGATGTTGTGAAGTATAACTATCTAGAACAATCAACCTGTTTTTGTTGGATGGTCTTGCTAACAATTTCATTTTACCTACACCTTGGATTCTTCATGATGCAGAACTGTACATTCCTGTACACTAGACCATCTCCTTCAAAAAAAAAAAGGGGGGGGACTAAATTTGATTACTACCCTTTTGACAGAATCAGATTATATAAAGAACTTCTATTTTGAAATCAGGGAATGAAGAATAGCAGATTAAATATTGTATCAGTTTTATTTATCTTTTGATGGTTATGTAGATGAGGATGTTCTCTTTTTTCCCCACCATGGCTTTAGGCTGGCTAATTTAAATTAATCTCATAGTTGTTCAACTGTAAAGATTCCTTGAAAGTCAGGAAGACATTTGCATATGGTTTCTATATCCAATGACCCTGTATATTTTCAGTAAGACAACACTCGTTAATTTGGGTATAATAGAAGTACAAGTCATGAACCTTAACTTAACCAGTAACTTGCATATTACCAATTGCAGTCTTCCAGAACAACAAATATATTAGGCAACATGTCAATAAAATAACATGTGCAAAACTAATGAGATTACTGACTTTTTGCAGTCATATCCTGCTGCCAGCTTATGTTCAATTTATGGCTGATAAAGATTCCAAAATCCTTTTCACAGAAGTTATAACCAAGCAAGATAGCTCCAGGTGTATACCTGTTCATTGTCATTACTTTGTATTGTTTATTTTGAACCTCTTTGTTACTTCCAAACCAACTTTTTTTTCTATCCAGGTAGCTACCTTTCTAATTCTGGGTATGTTATCAATTATGTTTTGTAAATTGTACTTTTCTCTCAATTTATCTGGGATAGGAATTAGCTATCAAGTTTTTTTTAAAGATTTTAAAAACAACTTTATTTATAAAACTTAAAAACATACAAATACAAAAACACTGATACAAAATACAAAAACACTAATATGTAAATATTCTTTACATTGATATTGAATTTGATACATTCTAATAGTCAGTACAAACACATCTTCATTTACTATCACCTCCTAAACACTAAATGACAATTCTCTATTAATCTTCCCGTTGGTTTATAACTATTTTTCAACTAATTATACATTCATACTGTTTAAATAATAAATAAAGTAACTTAATAAATAGATAATAATGATAATGAAGAGAAAAGACGATTTAAGACCTTTGTTATCTTTATAAATTTCATATAGATTGAGGAGTATAATATGATTCTTAGGTTCATTTATTTTAAACATTTTTCCTTTATGATCTACCCATTTATACCATTTATCCCATATGTGGTAATAATCTGTATCCTCCTTCCCATTAATTATGAGTGTGAGTCTCTCCAATTGGGCACATTCATAAGTTTTTTCAATAACAACATGTATTGATGGTATATTTGGTTTCTTCCAATATTGAGCTAATGAAATCTGTGCCGCTATTAATAAGTGGATGATTAGATATCTTACTTTAGGGGAATAATCTCCTTTGATTATTCACAACAGGAATAGTTCCGGTTTCCACTCCAGTCCACACTCTATGATTTCTTCTATCCACACTTTTATTTTTAACCAATATTTCTTCGTCTCGGGACATGTCCACCATAAATAAAAATATGTACCAAATTTCTCCTTGCATTTCCAACAGCCTGGGTTTGCTGTCGGAAATATTTTGGCCAATCTAGAGGGTGCCAGATGCCATCTATACATCATTTTATACAAATTCTCCTTATGTACTACTGATTTGGTTAATATAAGATTTTTTTGCCAGATTTCTTCCCAATCATCCAGGTCAATACTATAGCCAAAAAATTTTTCCCAAGCCAACATAGGTTAGCTGTCAAGTTTTAATTCAGTGGCTTGTCATTGCATTTTCTAGCAATTCTTTCTTTGTGATCACAGCAGTATAAACTTCCAAATCTTTGGATGATTGGTATAAACATCAAGTAAGGAAATTAATACTCTGAGAAGAATTCAGAATATTAACCCTATTTTGTAATTTACAGCTCTAGGGTTTATTGAGAATTTATGACATCCTAATGATATACCACCTAAATCAATATTACTGAATGGATTTTTTTCTAGAGGTCATGAATGCCTCAAAAGCAATAGAATCAAACTTGTATATATCTGAGAGAAAATATAGCTATGAAGTTCATGATCAATAACAAAATAACACCTTCTCTATGCTAGAATTCAATGACCAATAATCTATCAAAGATGTTTCCTATCTAATATAAATTTTGCTTATGTTGTTACTGCCGTACATTTTGTTCATTCCACTTTAAAATTGCTGCTTATGAACAGCTTGTTCTTTGTAGGTTTATTTTTCCCAACCTAAAGAAAGGTGATCAAAGAAGGTGGGGAAGTAAGATTACTAATGCAGAATAAAAAGAAGAATAAAATTGATAGTAAAACAAATTGAGCTTCACATTTCCTCTGATTATTTAGTATGGAGCTCCCCAAATCTTGCCTTTATTTATATGATCTTGGTTTATCCTAATAAAGATTATGTTCTTGGTTTTGATATATAAAAACAGAAGTATTAACTACAGAATAACTATCATTAAAATGTTGCAAATATTGAACAGGAGTTGACATTATACATAGATTATCCATTTTATTTAATTAGGACTAAAGCATGTATTTGTACCCCAAGACAAGTGTGCAAACATTAAGTGTTCAAATTCTTCACAGCATTTTGTTTATCTCTAAAGCTGGGGTGGGTGGGTTAGTCTTGCCTTTTCCAGTCTTTTTCTGTCTTCTCCAGACTTTAATTTAGTCAAGAAATTATTTTAAAAGTCAAGGCTTTACATATTAATATGGAACAATCTCCATTGTTGTGGGAATAGAGAGGAAGAATTTCTGATGTTAATTTACTTTGCTATCTTTTTATGATTGATCCCATGGAGCATTTCAAGTAACCCCGGAAGCCAAAAGTTTTAATTCATAGGATTTTCCAAAGGTCTTCTTGAAAAACATAGCCTAAAACACTAAATATATGAAAGCAAGTTTATGTTTGGATCTTCATTTAGAAAGATAATTCCAAGCCTGGAAGAACTGGATTAAACCAAATAATTTATCTTTGCCTTGAATAATTTAAAAATAAAAACCACTTTTTTGCATAGAATATTGTTTATTAACAGTTGGATTTGTCAAATAGGTCTAAAATACTGGCTCAGTGTTTGTGAAATAATTTCTCAAAATTAGAGTTCCACAATTCCCATTTCAATTAACACTGCTCCTATAAGCAATATTTTCAGTCTTAATTCATTCAAGTTTACATAAAGTTTACATAAACTGTATTATCGCCATTCACATCTCTCTATGTGCGAGCACATAGGCAAGGACTCCTTGGGGTCCCATTGGCTGGCCAATGCCGGCTGGCGGTCCCCCGACGACGAGCCTATTCTATAGCGGCCCCAGACCTCTGGAACCAACTTCCCCTGGAGCTCCGTCTGGCCCCTGACCTCCGCACCTTCCGCCATGACCTGAAGACCTGGTTGTTTAACCAATCCGGGTTGTGATTTTCTGGGACGGGATGGTTTTATGGGATAGTTTTAAGGGATTTTATGGGTGTACTGTAATTGTAATGGGGCTTATTTTAGTTTAATTTGCTTTTAAATTATTTATTGTTGCTGTTGTTTTATTTGTAAGCCGCCCCGAGTCTTCGGAGATGGGGCGGCATATAAGTCCCATTAATAAATAAATAAATAAATAAATAAATAAATAAATAAAAAGGTCTACCAATTCAGTCTCCATTTTGATGAACTTAGCATGAAATTGGAGATATATATCTATATATTTATATGCAGGTCTTGGCGTGTTTGGGTGTTTTCCCATGTAAGATTGAGAGTATCTTGGTGATGTTTCAACAAGGTCCCACTCGCCATTGGCCGATAGAAGCAGCTGGTGACTCTGCCCTCGGGGCACTTCTATTGGCCAATAAAAGTGGCCTCGTGATGAGGCATGGCTGCCTGCAGGGTGCTCCTGTTAGGAGTGCCCTGCAGGCAGCCGCGCCTCACCATGAGGCCGCTTCTATTGGTTGATAGAAGCAGCTGGTGACTCTGCCCTTGGGGAACTTGTATCGGCCAATAGAAGCGGCCTCGTGGTGAGACGATTCTGCCTGCGGGGTGCTTTTATCGGCCGATAGAGGTGAGACTGCTTGCAAGGTGCTCTAGCTAAGGCTACCTGCGGGGGGCTCCTAAAGACAAGTTTTTCTCCCCCCTGCCCTTCCCCCCTATTTCTCTTCACCTTGTATAGTTCAAGCGATGTGAGAAATGGTGGGGAATGCATGGTTTAAATAGGCCTAAATTTGGGGGGAGGGGCTTAATTTCACCTTATGCCTAGAAAACATGCTGGGCCTTCCTATGGGGGGGCAATTCCTATGGCGGCGCTATATATACATACATACATACATACATACATACATACATACATACATAGGAAAGGAAAGCCTATTTTTGTCGATAGAACTCAGTGTCTTAGTTTGGAAAACTGCTTATACATTATATCAATTCTGTGCCACAAGTTTCTTCCTTTTTAAATAAAAAAAAAATCTCATTTAATTTGATTTCTTTTCCCAAATGTTGATGGAATTCTTATGACTCAGGCCAGAAATTAATTATTTTGATTTTAAGAATGTGGTATTATAGTATCTTAAAGACAGATTAAACCTTATTTTTCAATATTCTACGAGCTTTCATTGTTCTGCACCTGCAGAGAGGTCCCATGTTTTACTAACACATTTAGGAAAGGTACAGAATGACTCTTCCTACTTTGTGTGTTGAGATTGAGAGTTGATTTTGCAGAAAAGTAAAATTAAATACCCATAGAAATGATGATATAGAATATGGCATAGAGTTAATTTGAACATCCTTCTTGATTTTTTTCATAGATTTCATATAAACTCATCCTAATATTATAATGATGGACCATTATTTTTCTCTCATCATCATAACTCCATGAAGCGTTTGAGATCTCAGAGTGATGTTTTTACTGCCTTATATACACATGGTCCTTCTGCATCCACTATATCCCATAAATATCCATTTTGTGACTGATAGAATAATGTAAAAAATCATCAGACAGAGACTGAAGAAACCAGATTTCAAATGCTTGCCTAACCATGAAACTCACTGTCTCTAAGCCTTAGAGATTTGTTATGAATGCAAAAGGGAGAGTGATATTATTCTTAGAACTTTGAAGAAAAGGTAGGTATAAATATTGTTTGCAATGCTATCAGAGTAACAGTGGCTATTTCTGAGGTAGATGTATTGACAGACCAGTTGTTCTGGTGATATTTCTAGGTACACAGTTTGTACAAAAGAACCACATTTTGTGAAGAACCGTATGTTACTTTGGATTGAGAAATAGTAGGGATTATTCAATGAAAGAACTTATTTTGCAGATGAATCAGGCTATTTTTTTAAAGATTACAAAGAACAGCAATAGAAGAATTGGTGATGAATCATTCAATAATGATAGGATTTTGGCTGCCACAAAGTCCCAACTAATGGCAGCAAAATGTCAATAGATGGCCATATTAAGGTCAGCTTGACCTTGGTACTAAACTGGCTGATCTCAGAAAGAATCTTGATGTTCATTGATTTTTTCCCCCAATCTTAGTATGCAGTATTTTATCAAGTGCCTAGCTGTGTCTGAAATTTCTCCTATTGCATGAGAAAGAAATGGTATCCAGCTAGAATTTCTAATATCCATTTACAATGGTATCATCACACAATTGATTATGTTGCACTTTTTAATGCAATGTATGCAATTATAGTATTTTTAATTATAATTTATTAAAGCATCATTCAGTCATTTACCTGAATATATGAAACACTTCAATGTGGTAAAAGATCAGGAACACTCTGCCTATTCCCAGCCTCTGTGTAATCAAAGATGATCTTAACATATTTTTCATCACACAGTCATTCATAGAATTTGATAAGTGATTTTATAGCTGGTTCTAATGTGCAGATATGCACACTGAATATGAGAAAAACAGAGTTGGAAGGGACTTTGGAGGTCTTCTAGTCCAACCCCCTGATCAAACAAGAGACCCTATGTCATTTCAGACAAATTGTTGTCTAGTCTCTTTTTAAAAGCTTCCAGTGATGAAGCACCAACAACTTTTCATGGCAAGCCATTACACTGGTTATTGTTCTTATTGTCAGGAAATTTCTTCTTTTCTAGATTGCTTCTCTCCTTGATAAGTTTCCATCCATTGTTTCTTGTCTTGCCTTCTGGTGCTTTGGAAAATAGATTGACTTCTTCTTCTTTGTGGCAACCCTCAAGTATTGGAATAGTGCTATCATATCAGCCCTAGTCCTTCTTTTCACTAGACTAGACATACCCAATTCCTGCAACTGTTCTTCATATCCAAAGTCTGTAGAATATTCCATACTATTTTCTTGTCAACATTTAATTTTGGAAAACAATGAACACTCAAATCAACCCAAGGAATAATTGTTTGGATTAGGGGAGAAACAACTTTATATTAATATTTAATTTCTGCAATAGATAAAAGATAAAAATAGATAACTTTAGAGAAGTATAGGCATCAACTGGTCTGATCCCTGGTGTGGAGCAAGGTGAATCCAGAATGATTCTAAGTAATATAAGTAAATATACTGAGATAAATTTGTCAACCATAAAAGGCCATTTCCTCTGGTTACTTCTTGACAGCTTTACAGGATATTTTTCTTTCACTATCCTTTAGTTGATTATCCAGGACCCTTTTATCTCTCACTAAAGTTATCTAAATTGAATGACTATGCCATTTACTGTTAATATACAACGTTAGTATTTCTTTCTCCAAGTTCTATCATTCATGTTTTTTTTATTTTAATACTGAACAATGTGGAGGAATTTGCCTGCTTTAAGTGAATATTAGCATGCAGTTGCCCTATCAATGAGAGCTGTCCTGTTGACTGTCTAACAGCAAAAGGAATGAGAGCTTTCTGATATGCCTTTTCATTCTGCTGACTTAAGTCCTCCTCAAAATTTACGATCACCTGGGAGATTTTGTTTTCTTTATAAAAGGCTTGTAGCATTTAATAGAACTGCAGGAATATTGCAGTCTGCTTCAGGCCTTCACAGCAGAATATATTATATTGAGGGGCTGTCAATAAAAAACAAAAATCAGATAATGCTCTTGTGGCATATTCTGAAGAGAGAGAGAAGAAAAATCCCAAAAAGCTTCTGGCTAAAAATAATTTGGGAACACACCGTACCCTTTTAATGAATTAGTGTGCCTGCCCTGTCATTCTATGGTCTCTTTATTATTTAATACTCCTATCAATCTCAATGCATAATGCAGGGTTTTTTTTAATTCAAGACCAATTGTACAGATTTGCAGGACAAATTTATAATGGTGGACTCAGAAGGAAGTCTCATATTAGTACATTTAAAACTGGTGACCAATTCTTCTCTAGCTAAAATGGCCAAAGCTATCGGAATTTAAATATTTCCCCTTTCAGAAAGGAAAAGAGGGACTTCTTTTGGAGGTCACATTAAATCCCATAGGTTGTAAATTTCCTACAACTATAGCACTTAGCAATAGCACTAAAATGTATATACCACTTTATAGTGTTTTACAGCACCCTCTAAGCAGTTTACAGAATCAACATATTGCCTTCAACAATCTGGGTCCTCATTTTAATGACCTTGGAAGGAAGGAAAAATGAGTAATCTTGACCCAGTAAAGATCTAATTCCTGCTGTGACAGAGTCAGCCTGTAATACTACATTCTAACCACTGCACCACCATAGCTCCTATCAAGACTAAGAATGGTTTTGTGCAGGACTAGGTGTGCCCTTGTCCCAATAACACCTACTTTTTTCCTAGTCAGCCACTAACCCAATCAATTGGTGGCAACACACAGTCATATCAACCAGATGATAAAGTCATTATTTTGGTCATACAAAATTCCTGCCCATTTTCTTCAGGAAGTACCTGATACTGCATCAGTTCTCATAGCAGCAGAGTATCTTACATCACCAACCCTTTCTCTTGTTAAACAAGCAGGCACAGACTTTGCTGTTGCAAATTTCAATATTTGGGAGACATGCTGCTTCTAGTCTTGGTGGTGAATTCTATTACAGAAAGGGTTAATTATTCACCCACTTTTCTCTCTCTTTTTCTTATATATCAGAGGTCAGTTGGTCGGGTTTTCACATTCCCCCAGCATAGTTGGTTGGATGGAGTT
The DNA here is from genome assembly GCA_009733165.1 of Naja naja. Lineage (NCBI taxonomy): Eukaryota > Metazoa > Chordata > Lepidosauria > Squamata > Elapidae > Naja > Naja naja. The sequence goes on from CM019151.1 coordinate 165,952,387, forward strand.
AACCTACTGGTTCTGTTAGGGACTAAATCAAAACTAAATTAACTCCCTTGGAATTATTTGGCAGGGTTTATTGATTCCTATTTCCATAACATGCTAGCCATCCTATTGACCAAATTTTGCATATTATGGAGCAGGGCCAGAGTAATTTAACTCTTCCTTCACTTCTTCTGTATGTTTTGTCAATATCTTTCTCTGTTCTGCCAACAGATCTCATTGCCAGAAGATCTTGGATTCAACTGGCAAGAAAGAACTTTCTCTCATTATAACCCCTTTCAGTTAACATACTATTAAATTAGGACTATGTTATCTAAGAGTAGTATGTTAAAAATATAATTCCCATTAATAACCTTATTTTTTCCAACTCTTTCAATTGAAGGCTAACTAATCATCAGCATCATTTATGATGCTTTTTCAATTTTCTTCCTACATTCCCCACTGCCAGAACCTTCCCTAGAAGACCAGACATTTTCTGCCTGCTGACTTGACAAGTGTTCTACCTGAAGTGTTACCCTATATGATGTATTTGTACCAGGTGCTAAAATCCTATTTTGCCAGCTGACCATGTTGTACAACCACTATTCTTTTAGCAAGTATCACAGCTCTGGCTTTCCTCTGCTTCCTTTTCTGGTTTATGAAGGATACACACATAAGGAAAATAATGATGACATCAAGGTGAAAATTAAAAAAAAATCAAAAATATAAAATTTAGTCGTCAGTGCTGTAAAATGATTGACACATTATGCAGTCCAAATCAGTGGTTCTTAACCTGGGCAATATCATCCCCCAAGGGGTGATTTTGTTTTTCAGGGGGCAATGGAATGAAAAGGGGTGACATGGGGGCAAAGGAATAGAAGGGGGGTGATATGGGGCGATAGAGCGAGATATATTGGGAGATATATATATATATCTATATTGGTAGGTAGGTAGGTAGACAAAAAGACAGACAGGTAGGTAGATAGGCAGAAAGACAGGCAGGCAAACAGACAGACCTTTTGGATGGATGGATGGATAGACAGAAAATGTGAGAGCAGCAGCACTTTGGGAAAGCGGTGGCGGCGGCTTTTCCCAACATGCTGCCGCATTCAAGGTGCCGGTTCAGGTGTGGTACAACAGTCTATGGGCTGAGTCTGCAGGGCCGGTGCCTCGAACGCCCCCCTGCCGCCTCTTAGCACCCCTCTGCTGGCCCCCTTGGGGACGCTCTGCTGGCCCCCTTGGGGACGCTCTGCTGGCCCCCTTGGGGATGCTTGGCAGGGGGGTGTTCAAGGCGCAGGTCCTGCAGGCTCACCCATTGACTGTAGCACCACTCCGGAGCCGGCGCCAAAATGAGTGAAACTGCAGGGCTGGCCGGCGCCTCGAATGCCCCCCTGCCGCCTCTTAGCGCCCCTCTGCTGGCCCCCTTGGGGACGCTCTGCTGGCCCCCTTGGGGATGCTTGGCAGGGGGGTGTTCAAGGCGCAGGTCCTGCAGGCTCACCCATTGACTGTAGCACCACTCCGGAGCCGGCGCCAAAATGAGTGAAACTGCAGGGCTGGCGGCGCTCGAATACCCCCTGCGCTCTTAGCCCTCTGCTGGCCCCCTTGGGGACGCTAAGAGGTGGTAGGGGGGTGGTTATGTTGGGGAATGGGGGCGATGACAACTTCCTCAATGGCTCAAGGGGGCGATTCTTTCAAAAAGGTTAAGAACCACTGGTCTAAATTACCTATCTGTATAAGCACTTCATACTTGAGCTTAATTATTTTTAGAAAAAAAAGGGGGGAGGGGGAGGAGAAAAACAAGAGAAGCGTCCACTTTCCCATAGATAAAATAACTTCCAAAATGCTGGCTTGAAATATGTCTGGTTTAGAAATCCTGAAAAATAGGTCATAAAGGCAATCTACTGCTGCCAATCAGGTGTAAAACTATCCTTCCAATGTTGTAAAACAATTTTCAACTCTGAAACCAACCACCAGCTTGTCTGCCAATGTAATTCTCAGTTCATTGTTGCAAAAACAACACTAACTTCATGATTGCCCTTGTCTAAAATGTTTCTCACATTTGTCCCTTTATTTCTCATCTTTGGGCCTCTGCCATTTGATTGCTGAGCTTCTACAATAATTGAGTATCATTTTTGAAACAGCCTGCTGTTCTAACCTGATGTCCTACTTGGAAAAAGAAAGAAATTAGAAAAATTGTACGCAAGTCCTAACCATTGACTCTGGTTTTTTTTTTTAAAGAATAATATTTGGGAAAACACTTTTTTGAACTTCGTTTCTTGGAATCCTCAAAGAACCTAACTCTCAGAGAAATTCTTTTCCATGCCTCAAGTTGTCACAATTTTAGGGGATAAATAATAGGAAACCTCTGTTTATTTGTTTGTTTGTATAACCCCTGGATATTTACCAGTGACTCATACTTATTGCCCTGTCTACACTGCTAGAAGCAATAAAATCTTTTTAAAGCTCTAGCATCTGTGACAACCAATTCTTTTCAACCTATTCAGTACAGAGAAGGCAGAACTAGGAAACTTACTTTAAATAAGAACAATCTCTCTCTCTCTCTCTCTCTCTCTCTCTCTCTCTCTCTGCCCAGACTAGTTGGTAATTTTTTTTGGGCGGGGGGAAGATATCAGAAAATGCAATATAATTTACAAATGACCATTTACCTCCATCAAAATGTAGATTGAGCGGTAATATGGAGGATACACAATTTAATGTAAGTTACTTTTATGTACAATTATATTTTTACAGGTCTATACATTTCCATTAAAAAGAGATACATTTTTAATTACTGCAATTTGCAATTAAGAGGTTAATCATACATGGTGTTCTGCAATGATTCTGTGGGTTCAGAAGAAGCTGCCTTAATGCTGGAATCAGACTGGATTCAAACTTGTCAAAAGAAGAGAGAGGTTAAGAAACCAACGGCTCATAAACTTAATCTATCGTGAAGTTATCTGAAAAGAATTGAGTCCAAAAGAGTTCAATCCAGAACTTGTTTATTGATTACAAAGAGTAAAAACAAATAAATAGTTTCAAAAAGCATACCAATAGCCTGTGCTTCTTCTAAGAGTCCTTAGAGTCCATAAGCTTTAACGATCATCTATATGACCGGAGTTCCAAGAGTCCTTTCCTCAGAAAGGGGAGGCAAAGCACTTCCAGCTAAGAAGTTGTTGCTTGCCAGAACCGAGCAGAACTAGCCAGAACTGTCAGGGGCTTGGAACTGACTTGGAACTGGCTTGGAACTGGCTTGGAACTGTCTTGGAACTAACTAACTGTCAACAAGGCAGCTCCTTATATACTTCTGAGCCAAGTGAGGTGGAGTCAAGAGAAGCCGGTAGATTCAAACTACAGCTGTGCTGTGATTGGCTCATTTGAACTTTCAAACCTGAGCCAGTGGAAAGAGCACAGCAACTGTGGAAATTCCTTCCACAAAACTGGATTCCTTATCATTCTAGTACTGTTTTTTTCTTCTTGTGAACTGATCATTGTTGTACAAGACATAAAAGGATTGTATTTTCAGATTCAAGTTTAGCTTTATCTGCTGGTCACTTGTTGGCTTTTGTTTTTGATCTGGTCAAAAGTAATAGACAGAAAAGGTTAGCTTAACAGACAGTCGAAGCTTTTACTGAGCTAATTATCATTCCACTGTAATAATATAGGCGATTCTTTAGAAGTTATTTATTAGTTTACATAACAGAATTGTAGAATGTGAAGATTGGAAAGCACTTTTGGAGGTAGTATCATGTAATTCCTTACCTAGACCAAGAAGTGTCACTGACAGATTGCCACCCAGTGTCTCTTTCAAGATATCCAATAAAGGAGATTCCATCATTTCCCAAGGCATTCCATTGTTGAAGAAAAAGAGAAAAAAAACCCTGGAAGTTCTTCCTGATGGCCAAACAAAATCTGATTCTTTGTAATTTTGAATCCCATATTTCTTTTCTTATCTTTCTGTAACAACATTGACATCCTTCACTGACATCCTTTCAAATTCTTAAAGACAGCTACATTTCCTCCCTGCAGTCTTCTCTTCTCCAGACTAAACATACTTAATGACTTCTTCTTCCAGACTCTTTGTCAATGGGTTATTCTCTTTCATATGCAATACACTACATGGTGTCCAGAACTGCACAAAATTTTTCCTATGTACAATCTGACCATTTTAGAATAAGGGAACAATGATTTCCCTTGATCTTGATGTAAATAAGGATTGGATTTGCTTTTTCGTGTTGAACCACTCTGCCATGTCATCACTGTTGTGACTCATTTTGTATTGCTGCCAGCATGGTCTCTTCTATACTTGTATAATAGATAAAAACCAGTTTTATTTTCTCAAAAAGCTAGTGTAAATGTATGCTAAACAATTTTAAACCTCTAAACCTCTAAAATCTTCTTGCAGATATATTTGTCACAAATGAGTGAAAAATATATCTGCACACCAGTGTCTACAGATTTTTTTCCACCTGTTTTCCGTGTCACCCAGTCTCATTTTCATCCATTTTCTTCTGTTTTTACAGTTTTATTATATATACATAATTTTATGTACATACAGACAAACACACACTTTTTTTACCTAGTCATGACAAAGAAAACTTCATTTTAGTTGCTGTCAATGAGAATCACAAACCTTCAGATTTCTGAGGTTTTTTTTGAGATTTGGATTAAAGTTAAATCTGGTAGGCTACAAATCAATCTTAGATAAATTAGGCTGTTTTCTGGATCCTAAATGAGTCTTGTGATCATTGGGCATCTGTTATGAAACTCTTTGGGCAATGAGAACCCAATTGGAGATGTTAATTTACACACACACACACACACACACACACACACACACAGAGGGAGAGAGAGATGATAGGGATAGAGATATACTGCTAATGTTCCATAATGTCACTTTTAAAGCTGAAGTTGAACAAGTTGAAGAAAACGAGATGAGAGATGGATTGCATCAAAGGGTACAAGACAGATTAAATGTTACTGAAGAAAATAAGAAGAGCTACACTTTATCTAACTGTTGTCTGCTGAATATTTTCTTCCACAGAAATATTCTGATTTCTCTTATGCAAACTGACAAGTATTTGATTTAAAAGGCTATTTTGATATACATATGTTATTTGAATAAGAAAAGATGCCTTTCTTTATCATACTGCAATATTTCAATGGAAACTGTTCCCTACAAGCATGGAACTCTTGGCAATTTCAGAGATTTTACTAAATGCACCGTATTTCTGGAAATTAAACTACAGTTTATCCTAGGAATAGAGAAAATGAAGTAAGATGTAGGGGTGTTTGAATGAGGAATTACCACTGCAGGGAGCAAATGATGCAAACTTATTCAGATAATCTAAAATAAAATGTAGTCCTTTATCAACAATAAATAAATGATTTCCTGAGAACACGTTGAGGAATGGAAGAATGAAGATCACATGGCAGATCAGGGACTGTTGCATTTTATTAAAGCAGTTTGAATTCATTTATTGAGATATGACCTCATATTAGGGTTATATAAAATGTGAAATAAGTGATACACCATTCTGAATGGCTGCAGGATATTTGGATTTACATTATAATTAGACCTCTTTGCTTGCTTTTTAATGAACATTGAAATTAGTAAGTTTGCCAGAAACATTGAACACCTTGATACATATCCAGTGTGGCTGAATCAATATTCTTATGCATGAGGATTTCACAGCATTTGTGGATAGTTTGCAGTACTTCAAGACTGTAAGGTAATAGAATAAAACTATATTGGTGGAAGAGGAATATGTCATTAATAGACCTGTGAGTGCTGAACAGAAGGAACTGATAACAAGCAAGGGGAGGCTGGAAGGATGAAAAACTATGGAGAGATTAAAACAGCAGGAAGACTATTTAAGCAAATCCTAGAAAAAAATTAGACAGAGTTTGTAGGAGAAGGGGTAGAGTTAAAAGAGAAACAAGTCTAGAATCACTACATAGCCACAAATGGACCAAGTTCTACTCCTCTTGAATTCCATTGACCCTTATCTAGTGTGGAAATAGTGTTAACCATCACTTGAGCAGATTCCTGTGCATTGGCATGAGTAATAATAAGTCAGTTTACTTGGAACTTCATGTGTGGTCTTGATCTTTCATGCCTGACAGAGAGAATAAAAAGGATTGAGAATTAGCACTGAGAAAAAGGGGCAGAAGCAAGAATATACAGAAGAGAGATATGAGCAAGAGCAATAAGATGACAACAAAAGTGAGAGGAGTTGATTTCTAGATTTGTAATCATGAATAATCTTAAGCAACCAAGAGCCAGACTTAAGATAACATGTCTATAATTCCACCAATCCAATACTAAAGATGATAGTAGTGTTTTTCAAAGATTCTGGAGTAGCTGGGTGGAGAATATCGCCCCAAAGTGATTATGGAAGGTCATTTCTTTTTTTTTTTTCATCCCCAATTGTTTTATTGCATTATCAGATTCCAATAATACCTTATAAATACACATATAGCTGAGTACACTGGTATTTATGCAATATTAACCAAAAGATAGTAACACTATGATGGATTAGATTTAGATTTACCTTTGAAAATGTGGAGAAAAGGTTCAACCTGAATCTTGCCAAGAAAACTGCAGGGACTTGTCTAGGCAATTGCCAATTAATTCTTAAGTAAATAACTTTTCAGGAAAATTATCATGAGTTAAATATGCTGAGTTTCTGCATATTTTCTTTAGAAAAAAAAAATCTAGAATCAAAAAAATATTCCATCTGGTTCAGACATGTAATAGATAGTTGGGAAGGAAAGGAGAGAAAAGTGATCCAGGTGTCAGGATTCTGGCAGTTACTCCAATTAAATCATGAGCCTCAAGCTACACTCCCAAAACTAAAAAAATATTTATTTGAAGTTAACATTCTACATCTGTGGCCAATGCCAATTCTACGTGTACATTTTGTATACATGTTTTATAGTTGACACCAGGACTATATACCTGGAAGTCTAGGAAAGAAAATGAAGATTTGATGGTGGGTATTATTTCAAGAATCTGCAACTCAAGAGTATCACTAGATGATTTTGCCCCAGGTCTATTGGAGACCATGAGCCCCCATTTATCTGTTTTCTGAATAATGATAGATATGAATAGGTGCCCTATTTAGAAGCATCATGGTCTTTTTGTCAGAGGAGAGGAAGTAAAACATTTAGTGTTTCTGTCAGATTTTATTAAAGCAGTTTCTTTTGCCCATCTGGGGTGATGGTTTATAGTTGATTGAACCACTCTTGGCCCAAACTTTGGTACATTAAGTTGCCATAGTAACTCTTACCTCTCTCAGCATCTGGGATTTTGGTTATTTCAAAGTATGGGATTAGTTCTGATGAAGAGATACTTGTTATAGCTGTGAGGGTTTGTTTGTTTGTTTTTACATTTTTCTCCCTTTTCCAGATGATCTAAGTAATAAAGCAGAGATAATAAACCAGTTGTCTGTAATGGACCAACTGTTTTTTTTAATCTCTCTTTGATAAGAAGAACTCCGAAGGGAATAAGATTGTTAAATTAGAGGAAGATTTGATAACATCTCAGTGCTATTCCATTTTACCACAATTACAGAGATACTAATACACCATCTGGATTGTACATTTAAAAAATAGTTTCCTTGCAACAAAGTTATAAACTTGGAAATTGGATATGAAATAAAACTAGTCCTGCTATTTTTGAAATAACTCTTCGTTTATTTCAGAAATAATATCTTTTCAGACCATGCCCTTACTAGTACTAGTTTGTCTAGCAAAGATGAAGGTAAACTTTTCAAGATATAAATGTTTTATTTTTCCATGGCTGATAAGATTATAATTTCCTGTAATGCAGTCTAATGCTTTCACCAAGGTGCATTTCCTTTTTATGCTATTACGTATTGTTTTGTCAAATCAATTTACTAAAGAAGATACTTATATTTCCCCCCACATTCATATTCTCATTACAGTAATCGGGTGTAGGCATGAGTAACTGTGAACTGGGCCAAGAACAGGCATTAACAATTGGCACACCACATAAAGCTGTGCAAAGGCCGTCCTAGCCATGACTGCCACCTGCTTTTTGAGCATGAGTTTTGAATCCAGGGAGACTCTAGGTCCTGATAACCCTAACCAGTATCTTTGGCCCTGAAACCCCAAGCCACTGTGTCTTGTGGCTTCCTCATCTTCCTTTTCCTGTCCTCACCACTTTCTATGGAGGGACAACCAAAAGCATCCTGTCATATTGCATCACTGTCTGGTTTAGAAGCATTACTGCTTCTGATAGGAAGTGGTGAGGATGGCAAAAAAGATTATTGGTAGTTCATTTCTTTCTATCCAGGATATTTATTTATTTATTTATTTATTTATTTATTTATTTATTTATATTATTTATTTATTTATTTATTTATTTATTAGACTTATATGCCGCCCTATCACCTGAAGGACTCAGGGCGGCTTACAAAATAAAACAATCCAATACAAATATACAAATATTAAAAACAATTAAACCAAAGGTCTCATAAATATGCCAATTAAAATAAATTTAAAACCCGCCCCTCCCCATCAGTCCGGGTAGGCTAGTTGGAACAGCCAAGTTTTTAGCATATAAGCATTGCTTGAGCAGCGTTCACAGCTATACATCCTCTTCATGACCTTCATGACCTGTTTTCCTTGTTATTTTCTGGAAGGAGGCTTCATATTATCCAAAGTAGAACATCTAAATTCAGTCACAGTTTTTTTCCTTATAGTATCAACTCTGTGAACTCTCAAGTTTCCTCTTTCTGCTATGTATTCAAAATGGACAGTGAAATAATATAATATAGTATAATATTTCATATTATAATATAATATTTCATATTATAATATAATATTAAGGCCCTTAATATAATATTAAGACTTACAACTAAACTTGCAGGCTCCACTGTGGTTGGAAATTAACAACTACCTGTAACCCCTACAGAGCTAACTCCTCTGATAATCAAGGCTAATTTAAAATTGATATACAAGATACATTGGAGAGAAAAATCCTCTACATAAGATTATATATTGTGAGATACTGCAGAGAATAGGCCAGGGTTAAGCAAAAAAAATAAGAAAAATTAAGAAGAGTATTTTAGATAGAGGATGACAGTAAGTTATTAATATGACACCAAGGCAATATTAGTCTTGGAAGCTTACACTCAATATTATATTAGCTGGTTTTGGTAATCTATAATAAATTATGAACATCACAAGGTCCTAGCCAGGCATAATGTATTGCCTTCAAATGTCACTGATATGCCAAAAAATTCCTTACCATAAACACTTGTTCCTATGTGGTTCTTCAGTACAGAAGATGTATAACATGTCCTGTTCTATTGTAATGTCACTAAAAGTTACAGTTTTACTTTATAACTTGCATTTTAGCATATAGTTGCATATTTAAACAGGAATAATGCAATTTACATTAAGCAATGGGATTAAAAATAAAATAAAATATTGCTGTTTCATGGAATACTATAAGGGCAAAGCCAAAGCTATACATCTTAGTATGTCAGCCACAAGGGGAAAGTATAATATAATTTGTCAAAATCATAATGCATTATTCATTGTAATATATTTTGCTGATCTGGGTCATTTTTTCTAACTTCAGTAAGAATACATTTCCCTCCTTTTGGTATAAGTGCAATTATCTGTACTTTCCTGTTGTTTCATTTGCTTTACTATGTTCTTGGTGTATTTGAATGTAGAAGATTTAATGCAACATTTTTCAAACCAGAGCCCTGAAGAGATGTTGAAATAGAATTCCTAAATTCCCATTCAACACGGTAAACATTCTGGAAACTAAAACTGGATCTATCCAGTAACCCTCAATTTGAGGAAGACAAGTTTGATCTATCAACTATCCTACTCTAATAAATACATATACAGTACTATTGTCAGCTTTGGAAGCCATATTCCATTCTGTCACATAGCCTGGGAGAGTGGAAGCTACTTCAATTAAGTAGCTCTAAGTAGGCAAAATAAAATTCTTCATTAGTTCAAGGTCATTTAGTATGGTGCAGAATGAAATAAGGATCTTACATTTGAACGGATCATGATTGGGCCATGTGATGTGATGACAAGCAAGGGGGGATGGATTTGTAGTTTGAGAAATTGTGGAAAGCCAAAAGAACTTTTAGATTTGGGTTTCCACAGATGTGCCAGGCACTATTCTAATAGAGGTACTTTTGAGATATGTTTGTCGCGGAGTTACTGATTGGAATGGAGTTTTGCTGAAATGCTAACAACTATATTGAATATGTTTATTGTATTTCTTCCTTAAAGTTCTTCAAGAAAGTTCAGCATACTTTGCCTTATACAGCAGATGTTGCATCTTGACTCAAAATTGGGACATAGTTGAATATATGAGAATTTTTTTCTTGAAGCAATTTCTTTCCTTTTTCTCCATTTTAATTAAACATTGCAGAAAACCCTGACTTGTATCAAATAATTTACCCATGTTCTGTTTTTTAAATTATTCATCTGTGAATGATGAAGTTGATAGACCTACTATAATACGTTTCCTCTTCTAAAACACTGACGGGTGAACACCCTTTGTTTTGTTCATTTTGGAAATCTCTCACAGGCAAAGTTTCATCTAGTTTGAAGTAGAAAAGAAAGAGAGCTGAATGTTTATTATCTTTCAAGAAATAAAACAGCTGTCAGAAAATGGAACTTTCTGGTGTTGCTATGCAGTTTACAATTAGTATGGATTTGAGGTGAGATCAAATCCACCAATGACAGGGTGACACCACATACCCTGGACTGGCATCACAAGCCACGCCCCCAACAGGAGAGAAACTGCTGGGTACCTCAGGAGCATGAGGAGGAGGAACCTCATGACAAAAGAGAAAAGGGGAGAGAGAGGGAAAAATCTAAAAAGAGAGGTCTAAGTTTCTTAAGAGGTCTGTATTTCTTAGAGAGTTGTTCTCAATTGTCCTTAAGAGAAATTGATCAGCATAGGTGATCAATTCTCTCAAATATCTACCTCAGAACTTCTGACAACCATACCTAAAGGACAGAGAAAACTCAACTACATAGGTAGTTGCAGAAACCAAGAGAGACCTGAAAGAGAAGAAACTAAAGAAGGCGAAAGACACTGGTAATAGTCTTTCTGTATGTTTATTTGATTTAAGCTGCTTGTACAATAAATGCTGGTTTGAAAACAGACTGGGCTCAGCATCTTTATACAATTTAAATATATAGACAAGTTAACAAGATCCTCTAAACATTAATCAGTCATAGGATTGATTAAAAATATCCAACAACAGCACATACCAGTATTTAGTTTATATCCAGGCCTGTGACTGCAAGGCCACTTGAAGCTCTAAACTGCATCACCCAACTATCATTGCAAAATATTAGGGTGTAATAGTGGAAGCATGACTATTTATTTTACATGGCATACATTTATCAGGGAAATCTAAAGATTTGTCCTAATTGCTGTTTATTTGATTTCATGCCTGTGTGCTTATTATTTATTTATTTATTTATTTATTTATTTATTTATTTTTGGGATTTCTATGCCACCTTATCTCCTGAAGGACTCAGGGTGGCTCACAACAATAAAAACATACAATACAAAATTTAAAAAAGTATTAAATGGCCATCCCAATAACCTAATTTAAACTAACAAACAAACTGATAAAAAAACCCATCAGTACAGGTCAGCTAGTTGAAAAAGCCATGTTTTCAGGTCATGACAGAAGGATTGAAGGTCAGGAGCCATCCGAAGCTCCAAGGGAAGCTGATTCCAAAGGGTGGGTGCACCCAAAGAGAAGGCTCTCCCCCTGGGGGTTGCCAGTCAACACTGTCTGGCAGACGGCACCCTGAGGAGGCACTGTCTGTGGGAGTGCACAGGGTGATTGGCAGTTGTTGCTGGCAGCAGATGCTCCCGCAAATACCCCGGTCCTAAACCATGTAAGGCTTTATAGGTAATTACCAGCACCTTGAATCTCACCCGGAGGGCAACCGGCAACCAATGCAGCTCACACAGCAGGGGTGTAATATGGGAGTATCGGGATACTCCCATCACAACCCACGCGGCTGCATTCTGTACCAGGTGAAGCCTCCGAGTGGTCCTCAAGGGCAGCCCCATGTAGAGAGCATTGCAGTAGTCTATACGGGAGGTAACGAGCACACGAGTAACCGTACATAAGGCATCTCGGTCCAGATGGGGGCACAACTGGTGCACCAGGTGAACCTGGGCAAATGCCCCCTGGCCACGGCTCCTACATGAACTTCCAAACCAAGCCGTGCATCCAGGAGGATGCCTAGGTTGTGCACCTTTTCAACGGGGGTAACCAAAGAAGAAACATCCTGGACAATCTGAGATGTTGGTACGTACAGCCACTCGGTCTTGGCCAGGTTGAGTTGAAGCCTGTTCCTCCCCATCCAGATCCGTACTGCTTCCAGGCATCGGGACATCACATCGAGGGCATAACTGGGTTCGTTTGGGGTGGAGATAAAAAGCTGGGTATCATCAGCGTACTGATGATACCTCACCCCAAAACTACAGATGATCTCACCCAGCGGTTTCATCTAGATGTTGAACAGGAGGGGAGAGAGAACTGACCCCTGGGGCACCCCACAAGGGAGGGGCCTTGGAGTCGATCTCTGTCCCCCTGCCAACACCAACTGTGTGCGACCCGAGAGGTATGAGGAGAACTACTGTAAGACAGTGCCTCCCACTCCCAACTCCTCAAGGCGTTGCAGTAAGATACCATGGTCAATGGTATCAAAAGCCGCTGAGAGATCTAATAGGACCAGGACAGAGGAATAACCTCTATCCCGAGCCCTCCAGAGATCATCCACCAGTGTGACCAATGCCATCTCCATGCTATACCCAGGCCTGAAACCCGATTGATATGGATCCAGATAATCAGTTTCCTCCAGGAACACCAGGAGCTGTCGAGCCACCATTCTCTCAACAACCTTCACAACAAAGCGAAGCTTGGAGATGGGACAAAAGTTGTTCAGAATAGCCGGGTCCAGGGCAGGCTTCTTGAGGAGGGGACCACTGCCTGTGGAGAAAGCCTCGTTGACCACTGCCTGGAGCCAGCCTCGTGTAACCTCCCAGGCAGCATAAACACACGTGGCGGCACTCAGTTTCCATGATGTGCCATGGGGAAGGAAGGGGAAAAAAGTGAACTAGCTTGCACTATCTGAATAATAGTGTTTGGATTGATGGCACCTTCTGTGCCATGGGGAAGGAAGGGGAAAAAAGTGAACTAGCTTGCACTATCTGAATAATAGTGTTTGGATTGATGGCACCTTCTGTGCCATCTTCCACTGATCTCATCTCATATCTGGCAGGTCCAGCACCGGCTTCCATTCTCCTTGTGCAGCTAGTCTTTCCCACCAAAATGGTACCCATTTATCTACTTGCAATAATGTTTTGAACTGCTAGGTGAGTAGGACAGGAGATAGAGGGATTGACAGACAGGAGCTTACCCCATCCCATGGTATTACCAGGACTTGGAGTGTCAACCATTTCTGTTCAGCAGATCTTTAAGCTGCTACACCACTACACCCCCCAGTGAAAGCATAAATTGGATTTAATACAATTTTTAAACAAGGTAAGCAAAGAACATGCCTTTTGAAATTTGTTCCAAGTCTTTAATAATAGTCTTTCTGTGGAACACTGGACTGGAAAGCTTAGAATGGAATTGGAATAACTATCCAAATGCCTCTTCCATCTGGCATTTTCCCCGCTCTGTAGTGCCCAAGCAAATTTGTCTATTTTTTAAAAATGATTTTTTTTCTGGTTTCTTTCCCTACACCAAAATTGGTCCTGTTGAGATCTATGTTTAATTAATTGTCCCTTTGACCATAGAAATCCAAGACTTGTAACATAATTTCTTTGCAACATTCTGTTGAGTTGGAAAAAATAAAATAAATTTCCAGAATGGCAAATTAGAGTATCCTGACCATATCCATATCTTAATAAGGTTTCACCCATTTTCCACAATTTTCTAATTCCTTACATGGGCTTCCATTTTCCCTGAACCTTCATGTCCATTCCTAGTCATCATAGATTTATCAACCTGGTTTAGATGCACACACCAACAAACTTGTTTGTCCATTCCTATTAATGTATTCTGATCATATAACTGATCTATCTCAGAGAAGATTCAAATTACTTAGGGAAGTAAACTATATCATTTTTGTTACACTATGCCTTTTAAAAATAAACACTTATTGTCAAATATATTCACATAAGTTTAGATTTTATTCCCATAATGGCTTTTAATTCTTATTTCCTTCTCTGAGCTGACATAATGCAAGTGTGGGTGGGTTGTTGTTTTTATTTTAATATAAACACCCTGCTATTAAAGCTGCATATGTTATTTTCCTTCTGAGACTTTATGAGGACCAGTATATCACTCTGATTCAGCAGATTTGTTTTGCTTAATAGAGTTCCACTACATTATCCTGTGTAATTTTAGAGGAAGAATAGAATATTTACTGTTTACTTGTTCTTTCTGTATTCTGTAATTTATATATTTTATGCCAAAGAAGTAACTTTGTTTATTCTTTCAACTGTATTTGTTTAAAAAGTAAGCAGAATTACAAATATAATGATAGAGTTCTGTTTAAAGCAAAAGAAAAAAGAAAACATGTTCAAACTCTAGTGAAATGTATAATGTAGCTTTTAAAATAAACAAGTGGATTATGGGCTTTATTGTTGTTCTTATTGTTTCTACACTTCTCTTCCTAAGGGCTGTTTATATTGGAATTTAAATTATTTAACTATATTAAAATAAAATAATAGATTAAAATTAACAAAAATGTATTCAAACTATTTAGAACAATTTCATGTTAGTAAATCAGACTGCAAAGCAAGGTTTTAAAGGTTATCACAATGAAAATAGAACTAAGGTATTTACAAGAATTACAGCAATAGCAATAGCACTTAGACTTATATACCACTTCACAGTGCTTTACAACCCTCTCTAAGTGGTTTACAGTTTTGGCATATTGCCCCCAACAATCTGGGTCCTCATTTTACCAACCGCAGAAAGGTGGAAGGTTCACCCTTGTGAGATTCGAACTGCCAAATAGCAGACAGCCGGCAATCAGAAAAAGTAACCCACAGTACTGTATTCTAACCACTGCGCCCATTATGGGGTCACTATGTTTCATAATCCAGCAACATATATCACAAAGACTATGTGATTATCAACACTACTACCATCATGCTAATGTTGTTAGAGAGCAGCCATCCAGGTTGGGAGAGTCCTCAAATGAGGAATAAGCTTGGCTTCCCTTCATACACATAAGAGGACAAAGTCTGACCCCTCTTCCCCAAATGCCTTAGAGTCTTATCTTTCCCAGTTGCCAATCTGGCAAGATAACTGTACTATAGGCAGAGAACAATAAAGTAGATGTTTTTAATTCTACATGTGTGGGTCTGGTTGATCGCATCTAACAGATATGTTGTCCATACCCTTGACCACTGAAAATATTTCTGGAAATTCAATTACTTTCAGAATTACAAGATTCTTGACTATGGTTAGGCAATATAATTATGCAATGCAAAGGCTTTGAAATATTGAGCAGTCCAATACACTGATACTGGGTTTTAAAGCCTAAACTGTTTGAAGCTAAAGCATCAAACACAAAGGTATGGAACCTAACTCTGTAAGATGTTGCTGAACTGCATCCAATTCAAGAAAGAAATATCTAATAAGTGTATTTAATAAAATTACATTCTGTATTTATCATCATTATCATGCTCAGGTTCACCTGGTGCACCAGTTGCACCCCTATCTGGACCAAGATGCCTTACGTATGGTTACTCATGCACTCATTACCTCCTGTGTAGACTACTGCAATGCTCTCTACATGGGGCTGCCCTTGAGGACCACTCAGAGGCTTCAACTGGTGCAGAATGCGGCCGCACCGGTTGTGATGGGAGTATCCCGATACTCCCATATTACACCCCTCCTGCGTGAGCTGCATTGGTTGCCAGTTGCCCTCTGGGTGAGATTCAAGGTGCTGGTCATCAGCTATAAAGCCCTACATGGCTTAGGGCCGGGGTATTTGCGGGACCATCTTCTGCCGACAACACCTTCCCAGTGCCTGGTGTGTTCCCACAGACAGTGCCTCCTCAGGGTGCTGTCGGCCAGACAATGTTGGCTGGCGGCACCCAGGGGGAGAGCCTTCTCTTTGGGTGCACCCACCCGATGGAATCAGCTGCCTTTGGAGTTCTGGATGG
Source organism: Naja naja (assembly GCA_009733165.1). Taxonomy (NCBI): domain Eukaryota; kingdom Metazoa; phylum Chordata; class Lepidosauria; order Squamata; family Elapidae; genus Naja; species Naja naja. The sequence goes on from CM019151.1 coordinate 165,968,579, forward strand.
CTCCCAACCTTCGATCCTTCCGTCGTGACTTGAAGACATGGCTTTTCCAACAGGCCGACCTGGACTGAGGGGGGTGGTTTATTGGTTTTGTCAATTGTTGTTGGTTTTTAACTCATAATTTATTGGGATTTTTATTTAATATTTTTTTTTAAATTTTAATTTTTGTATTCTATGTTTCTTATAGTTGTGAGCTGCCCTGAGTCCTTCGGGAGATAGGGCGGCATATAAATCCCAAGAATTAGAATTAGAATTATCATTTGAATAAATCACTGAGAGTGGAAATAAGTGTTTGCAGTATACAAAAATGTAATGCAGAATATAATGATTTTTTCTCTTTTTTAGCTGAAGAATTATAATTTATTTATTTATATTTATTTACAAAGGTATAGTGGCTCAGTGGCTTAATGATGCTAGAGAAGCTCTAAATTCCAATCAGTGGTGGTATTCAATTTTTTTACTACCGATTCTAGGGCGTGGCTTGGTGGATGTGATGTGGCTTGGTGGGTGTGGTTTGGTGGGTGTGGTAGGAGAAGAACATGGTAAAATCCCCATTTCCACCCCTCTCCAGGGGAAGGATACTGTAAAATCCCCATTCCCTTCCCATCCCACTAACCTGCTTTCCAGCTCCATTCTCCTGTGCAGGGCAACAAAAGAATACCCAGTTGATTAGCTGGGACTCAGGAGGCAGCAAATAGATGGGGGCAGGGCCAACCAGAGGTGGTATTTACTGGTTCTCCGAATTACTCAAAATTTCCACTACCAGTTCTCCAGAACCTGTCAGAACTGGCTGAATACCATGTCTGATTCCAATGATTGAAGTTCTAGCATGACATGAGGCAGAGAACACCTGTCACTTGCCTCAGTTTCTGCAACCTAGTAGTTTGAAAGCATGTTATATGTAAGTAAGTAAATAGGTACCACATCAGTGGGAAAAATGGCATTTCAAAGAGCAGCATAAATTCAACCAGTGCCAGATATGCCAGATTGCAATGCCTGAATGCATAGTGACTTTGGTGGTGGGAAAAGCTCCAGATGCTGCTGCAAAATGCCAGCAAGCCTTCTGAGTATGGAGCTAGTTTGCCCCTATGATACAGTCTGGATAGGATGCTAGTATAAACTGAGCAGACAAGTAATCGTCAGCAGCCAAATGACTGCTTTCTATTAATACTGCAGTATCCTGGCTAATGTAACAACACCATATGCTAAATAAATAAACAAATATATTTATTCACTGTCTTATTATTTTTATAAATCAAAGCAGCAAACATACCAAATACAGGTAGTCTTTGACTTACGACCACAATTCAGCCAGCAAGAAGTTCAGAAGCAGTCTCCATGTGAAAACAAAAGTACTTATATTTTCTTTAAGCAAAGTAGTCAAGTTTGCCATTTCAGCCAACTCCATCAGCTTCTGCAACCACTCTTCCATAGTAGGAATAGAAGTGTCCTCCCATTTTGGTGCATAAAATAGTCTTGCTGCTGTCAACATATATAGTAACAGGTATTATCTTTTGAGGAGATGACACCTAAAATTTGGGCCTGTGCAAATGATTTGATAAAGTGCTCCTTTGGTTCTCCTCCTTCAGCTGACAATGAACTGAATCAACAAAGAAGCTGCTTGAGTCCTGATGCATTTACTTTGTTGCTTTTTGTGATGTCAAAGATAAGAAACTGTCCAAAACAGGGGTTGCCAACCTTTTGGACCTCAGGAATCACCAAACTCATAATTTTAAATCCCGCGGACCACTAATATGAATTTTGACTGATGGTGGCTTGCTGACATTTTCCCAGGGTCTCTGCAGAAAGCAGCAGAAACCCTGGGAAAATTTTAAAAAAAAGACTCCAGGAAAATTTTCCACCCCATTTTCCTACTGATCAATCATTCTTTATTTGAGATCGCAGGATACCGTCTCCAGCTCTGTTCTCAGGGGGAGAGAGAGAGAGAAAGAGACTTTTGGCTTCATGCAAGGAAAGCAGCCGAAGCAGCAGAAGTCTTTTTTCTCTCCCCCAAACTCTGCCAGAAATAAGTCTTTGTGAGATTTGTCATGCTGGCACAGGCTCTTGGAGCAGGATGCCTTGCAGGGTCCAAAAGACTCATTTCTGGTGGAGTTTGGGGGAGAGAAAGAAAGACTTTTGCTGTTTCCTTGCATGCGGCCAAAAGCGGAAGAAAGAAAGAAGTGGAAAGAAGCAGCCCAGTGGCCAGGTGAGGTGTGTGGGGTGAGTGGGCAAATTTTCCCCCTCCGCCCTTTCCCCCCTCCCCTTAATACCTCATGTTCACAATGCAAGCAACGCAAACCTTGTGTTCCAGCAGGCCATATAGGCAGAGCAGCCTTGTGTTCCTGAGCAGCCTGGATTAATTGCTTTGGGGGGGTGCTTTGGGGGTGACATTTCTCTGCGGACCACCAAAATTTTCTCACAGACCACCAGTGGTCCCTGGCCAACTGGTTGGCAACCACTGGTCCAAAACATAATTCTGGTGAGATAGCCAGGGATGCAGTCTCAAAGCAGGTACACCAAATCTTTAACTATCCTTGCTGTTTCCCAGTTTAAAACATCAAATCCAAAGGAGCAAATTGTTTGCTCACAACTCTACTAAAATAACTAATGAAATAACTTTCTTAGTTTGAGTCTAGATTTTGGAAATTATTTGGAGTGTTGCTGTGAGAGCTAGGGATTTTGCAGCCATGTTACTTTATGAACACTGCAGCATGTGCTTTGTATTTAAGAGTAAGTTATTTTGATTTCTTTGAATAAGTTTGATAAATTGTGTAATAAACACTGACAGGAAAGCAATCACAATAACTCACATGGAAGCTTATATTGTTGAAAAATGTCTCACTGAACTATAGGTTGTGGTAAAACAGGAAGGAGGATATAAAACAGGTTAATACACAATTATAATGTAAGTGAACTGCAAATTTGTAGTTTGATCAAATCATGAACACAGTATTTACAATATATATTTTAGAAGGAATGAGGGGGATAAAAATTTTAAGCGTCAAATGTTGGAGAGCTGAAACACTGCTTTTGGACTTTATAATTTCTCTAGGGATAAGTAAATACATATTCATAAAGGGTCATCAAGCTGTGACTCACTTCTTTATTGGTAACATGGTTTCCTGTCATTTTGAGCCCTGAATCACACAAAAACGGGGTCTCCTCAGGGTCCCATCTGCGACCCAATGTCGCTTGGAACCCGGGAGGGCCTATTCTCTGCCCCGCTTTATGGAATCTTCTTCCACTGGAGCTCCGGTTGGCTCCCGATCTCCGCACCTTCCGCCATGAGTTAAAAACCTGGCTGTTTTTACAATCTGGGCTATGTTGACTCTTGGGGTTTTGTTTTAATATGGGGGTTTTAAATTGCTTATTCGGCTTATAACCTGTTTAATATAGTTTTAAGTAATTTATTGTTGTATTGTATTTTAGTGTGAGCCGCCCCGAGTCCCTTGGGAGAGGGGGCGGCATATAAGTTGAATAAATAAATAAATAAATAAATAAATAAATAAATAAATAAATAAATAAATAAAATAAAAAACTACACAAAAAATCCAAGATAATATCAACATAGTTTTGATACTTAGAGAATCGTCTTCAAACTTGCACTAGTATTTAGGAAGAAAATAGTAGATCCTGGCCCTGAAACCAGTGAAGTCCTAAAATGCAGTATTTATTATGATTATTTTAATTATACGTTTCTCAAATATGCAACATATTAGAAATAAAAGTCGCCATTGTCTATGGAGATTCTCAGTCATCCAGGTCATGGTTGTCCCGGAGGTGGTTTTCTTAAGAGGCTACTGGACTTTCTTGTTTTTTTTTTCTTTGAAGATGTTTCACTTCTCATCTAAGAAGCTTCTTCAGCTCAGAAACAAGAAAGTCCAATTGTCTCTTAAGAAAAGCACCTTTGGGGCAAAAGTCACAATTGCATTGAAATATATCTAAAGATAAATTTACACCAACTCTATCTATTATCTGACATGGAGCTGTTAGTTTTTAAGTCATCCTGCTTAATCCCAACCCCTATCTGTCTGAAGTAAATATGAAACACTTTATTGAGGATGGAATGGCAGATATCCTGGTTTATTTGTAGCGCACTTCATTTTATTGCTCTGATTCATTCCTTTCAGAATTCTAGAGCCCAAGATAAATGTTAAGATCTCCTTAAACCAAACCTGGCTGGAAGACACCAAGCCAGATTATTCAAAATATTAATTTATCATCTTGAATGTTTTTTTCCCCTTGGAAGTACTCTCATGTCCCAGAATACCCTTGTTTTTGCCTTAAATATGCTGTTGAAGAGTAAAGGCTGAGCATTTGTGATCAGAAAATCATCTTGTAAGTATCTTTAGAGATTAAGATTCCTGATAAATTTGGTAGGTTGGATAAATCTGGGTTAATAATGTCCTTCTTTTGTTCTATTTAAGTGCCAAATTAGCATATGAGTATATAAAAAGGCAGAATAAAACAATAATAGGAATAGTAATAAAATTTTATGATTGTGAACAGAAAATTTATGACATCCTAGGTTTTGAGAAGAACTCAATACACTGAAGGTCAACACTAGATAGATAGATAGATAGATAGATAGATAGATAGATAGATAGATAGAAAGATATAGATATAGAGATATACACACATACATATATATAATTTATGTTAATCCGATCTAAAAGATAAAAAGAAAACTATGGAAAAGTTATCTGTTCTCCTTAGAAGACTGTTCATGGTCACAAGTTTAGCAGATGGAATCTCGTGAGTGGTATTAAGATACATTAAATGTACAACAGATGGTATATGTCAACCCATTCTATCTTGAAGATGCCACTTGATTTGACACCCCATGGATTCCTAATACATGGAATGTGATATTAATCATCATAACTTCAAATGTCAGATGCTTGCATTATATTATGCTTGTTAGATCATGGCACATTCTATGCTTCAAGCCTGGCTCAAACAGATATCTTGGCCATGATGATAGCTTAATAAAAGCATATCTGTTTTGAGGAAGCACACTTAAATTTAAGTTTAATAATTAGACTTAAAATATTCAAGTGAGAGCCCTGAATTGGATTAGGAACCATGGCAACAGAAGGAAAGGTTGCTGTCTTACAAAGATCCCATCTAAAATGGAAACTCTGACCACAAAACATTTAAAAATAATAAAATAAAATGGAAGTATTTTTTGTTAGCAGCAATTGGTGTCATGTTTAATTCAGCTGTTAATCCTATATTTAATCACATATTTGTCTGTCTATCTATCTACCTGTTGCAGTGCTTTGATGATTTTTGAAGACCTTTTCACTAAAAATTGCTAAAAGAATTCACTAAAAGAAGACTTAATCTTTCTTTAGCTTCCACTACTTCCCCAAGGATTAATGCATACAAAATATAGCTAAGCAGTAGGCTCAGGATTTATAGCTACATCATTTAAATATTTATGCTTGAAACAAGGTGAAAAACTAAGAAAATTCATTTTAGAAGCTCTTCTGAGCAATGCTTTCCCCCCCTGCTTTTAGGCATAAAACAAAGGTTTTTTTAAAAAAAGTTAAACCTTCTGACTCTAGTTGTGCTGCTCTTAATATATTGTTTGTTGTTTTACTTAGATATTTTAAACTGTGTGAAAAAGAAGTTTAGAAGTGGCATAAGAAAGGACTATAATGCAATTGGACTGCATCTGCAAGTCATCTCATATTCTTTTCTTCACTATTTAAGTGACAACTCTCTCTGTTCCAATAATCTTCATGGTTTTCATCTTCAGAAATCTGTGCAAGTTATTATTAAGGGAACTGTCCATAGCTCAGCAGTGGAGCACATTTTATTTGTCTGATCTCCAAATAATTCTCTGGTGGATCTTTTTTTCCTCAATGCACATTTTCCCTGCTGCAATATCACTTTTTATAGATTTGAAACTCTTTCTGCATGAACTTGTCTCCTTATATATGACTGTAGGAAACCTCATTGGCTAGGGAATTCTGGGAGTTGAAGTCCACACCTCTTAAAGTTGTCTGGCAGTGTGCACCTTCAGGCAATTCTTGTTTCCGCTTATCAAGTACAGAAAGTGTGAACTAATCAGTTTTCACTTTCTCTGACTGAAGAAGCTCAGATCAAAGCCAGAACCCAGAGGGGTCCATTACAATAACAATGCAAAGTGTCAACTGCTATTTCCACAAAAATGGATGAAGCTATGCCACATGGATAGGAGAAAGAGACATAACATTTGAGCTTTGCAATTTAAATCTAGTTGCTGGATTTCTTCCTTTGAGCTTTTTTCTAATGTCTGTAAAAAACTGCTTTATAAAGAGCTATAATCATGAATCTCTGCCTGCTAGACTGAGTTTCAATATCAGTCTAGAACAGGGGTGTAAAACTCCTGGCCCATGGGCTGGATGCATCACGTGCTGGCCACGCCCATGCACAGTTTAGCAAAGGGGAAAACAGTCCCAATACATCACGTGACTCTGCTGTGACAATGTGAGTTTGACCCCCCTCATCTAGAAGAAATTTGATGCTCTACCTCAAATTTTTCCAATCACCAAATTTACTCTTTTAGGTTTCCATGAGTAAACAGATGATACCTTCACAGAAATAATTAAGCTTCTCTAATCTTCCTCCAATCCACATGGCAACCAGTCAGTAAATTCATTTATTTTATGTATATTTATGTGGCAGTTTTGCAAAAACTTTCAAGGAAGATTGTTTTGAAAACCACTCAGCAAATCCATTGAGAAGTTATTCACCGGGTCAGCATCAGATGAGCTTTCTTGACAGGATTTATTTCTTATTTTATTTTATTTGACTTGTATGCTGCCCCTCTCCGAAAGGACTCAGGGCGGATCACAGATAAAACATAGAACAATAAATAATTTTAAAAAAGATTAAACCTAAACATGCCAAACCAAACAGTTAAAACCAATTAAAAAAATAACCCCCCCCAGGAGATCAGTCCAGCCCGGCCTGTAGAAACAACCAGGTTTTTAGATCGTGCTGGAAAGAGGAGAGATTGGGAGCCAGCTGGAGCTCAACGGGTAGTTGATTCCATAAGGTGGGAGCCGCTACAGAATAGGCCCTTCCCAAGGGCACCACCAGCCGACATTGTCATGCGGACAGCACCCTGAGGAGTCCCAGCCTGTGTGCTCACACAGGGCGATCGGTATTTGATGCTGGAAGGAGGCGCTCCTGCAAGTACCACGGACCCATGCCATGAAGGACTTTGAATGTTAACACCAAGACCTTGAATTGCACCCGGAGGGCAACCAGTAACCAATGCAGCTCATGCAGGAGGGGCGTAACATGGGAGCATCGGGAAACTCCCATCACAACCTGCGCGGCCGCATTCTGCACCAGTTGGAGCCTCCGGATGGTATGCAAGGGCAGTCCTAAATAGAGAGTGTTGCAGTAGTCGAGTCAGGATGTGACAAGTGCATGAGTGACTGTGCGAAGGACATCTCGATCCAGGTATGGGTGTAACTGGTGAACCAGTCAAACCTGGGCAAAGGCCCCCCTGGTCATGGCTCCCACCTGCTCCTCCAAACTGAGCCATGAATCCAGGAGAACTCCCAGGTTTTGTGCCCTATCCACAGGGGGCAACACCTCTCCCCCCATGACCAAAGATGGAATCTGTTCACTGGACTGAGATGCCTGTATGCACAGCCACTCAGTCTTGGCCGGATTGAGCTGTAGCCTGTTCCTGCCCATCCAGATCTGATCCAGACAATGGGACATTACAGAGAGGGCATCACTGATTTGGTTTGGGGTGGAGATATACAACTGAGTATTATCAGCATACTGATGATACCTCACCCCCAAACCCTAGATGATCTCACCCAGCATCTTCATATAGAAGTTGAACAGGAGGGGTGAGAGGACCGACCCCTGAGGGACCCCACATGTGAGAGCCCTTGGGACCGACCTCTGCCCTCCTGCCAATACCGATTGCGAATGCCCCGAGAGGTAGGAGGAGAACCACTGCAAAAGAGTGCCTCCCACTCCCAACCCCTCAAGGCACTGCAATAGGATACCATGGTCGATGGTATTGAAAGCTGCTGAGAGATCTAATAGGACCAGGACAGAGGAAAATCCCCTGTCCCGTGCCCTCCAGAGATCATCCACCAGTATGACCAATGCCATCTCTGTGCTAAACCCAGGCCGGAAGCCCAATTGATGGGGATCTAGATAGTCCGCGTCTTCCAGGAAAAGTGGAAACTGCTGAGCTACCATGCTCTCAACAACTTCGCTAAAAAACGAAGGTTGGAGACTGGATGAAAGTTGTTTAAAATGGCTGGGTCCAGGGCAGGCTTCTTCAGGAAGGGTTTCACCACTGCCTCTTTCAAGGTGGCGGGGAAAGAGCCCTCCCTTAGGGAAGCATTGACCACTTCCCGGAGCCAGCCGCACGTGACCTTCCTGGAGGCATATACCATCCAGGAAGGGCACGGGTCCAACAAACACGTGGTGGAACTCATATGTCGCATAATCCTGTCCACTTCATCCTCAGAAACAGGATCAAACTCAGACCAGATGATATTGGCCAGACTTCTTGCATCCCCCTCCTCAGACAACTGCAAATTAGAGTCCAACCCTTCCCGAATCCAAGCGATCTTATCCAGCAGATACTGACCAAATTCCTCAGCCCTACCCTGCATAGGGTCCAACCCCGCCCCCTGATGTAAGAGGGAGTGGGTGACCCTAAACAGGGCAGCCAGGCGGTCATCTGCAGATGCTATGAGAGTGGAGAGGTATGACCTCTTTGCCGTCCCCACAGCTACCAGATAAGTCCTAATATAGGCTCTTAACTAGGCTCGGTCGGATTCAGAGTGGGTCGACCTCCATCTGCTCTCTAAACCCCTCCTATGCCGCTTCATCTCCCTGAACTCCTCAGTGAACCAAGGAGCCACCCGGGATCTGTGGCGAGTGAGGGGACGCAAGGGGACAACTAGGTCAAGGGCCTCATCAGCAGCCTGTTGCCAGGCAGCCGCCAATACCTTGGCCAAGCTGTGGATAAGGGAGGCGGGAAAAGACCCCAGCTCCGTCTGGAACCTTTCGGGGTCCATCAGACATCTGGGGCGGAACCATCACAGTGGTTCCTCATCCAACAGTGTGGGGCCGCCTGTTAGAAGACCAGCCGCAGGTGATAGTGGTCTGACCATGCTATGGGTTGGACATTCACGGTGCCCACCCCCAGATCACTACACCATCATTCCAAGACAAAAACAAGGTCAAGTGTGTTGCCCCCCCTTATGTGTGGGGGGCCTGTATTATTTGGGTCAGGCCCATAGCCGCCATGGAGGCCATGAACTCCTGGACCAGTCCTGATGCCCCCCCCAGGGAGGGCAGGTTGAAGTTGCCCAAAACCAAAAGGCTTGGGAACTCCACTGCCACTCCCGAGAGGGCATCGAGCAGCCCAGGCAGGGCCGTTGCCACATAGTTGGGGGATAGGTATATAAACAACAGGCCCAACCGACCACCAGGTCCCAACCTCAAAAGGAGAGCTTCACACCCACCTATCTGCAGAACAGTGACCTCCCTTGGAATCAAGGTCTCCCAAATAACAACGGTGACCCCCCCACCCCTCCCCTGAGCTCATGGATGGTGTAAAATCTGAAAACCTGGGGGGCATAGATCAACCAGAGGGACCCCACCCTCTGGCCCCATCCAGGTTTCAGAGATGCAAGCCAGCTCCGTGGCCTCCTCCTCGATTAACTCACCGAAGAGGGGTGCCTTATTGACCACGGACCTGGCATTAAAATACACCAACTAAGCCCAGGGCCTCCAAGTCCCATAGTCACAGCTTCAAGTCACAGATTGAAGACCGCGGTGGCGTGCTCCCTTCTCATGATATGGCCCCCAACCCTGGGGATCGGCATTCCCGCCTCATTCCCCAGAGCCCCACAGGCCCCTTCTCCCCCCCCACCCCACAGCACAATCCCCAGCTGGGCTGAACTGAGCTCCTCCCCATCTGGGCAAAAATTGATCAACTATCTGCCCAGACAAACAAACCCTCCCCCCCAGCCCTTTAAAATGACAAATCAGAAAATTTAAAAGTTTCCCTTTACCTAATTTAAAATTAACCCCCTTGGTCGCGTGATGCCACCTCTCGAGATCCAAAGATCCATCATAAAGGTAAGCTCTTGATACCCCCACAGGCCATGCCAAGGATAAGGGAACAGTCCTGTAGACCCATAACTCTGTAGTAAGCCAATATCATGATATAACATTAAACATTCACAGAGGGTAGGGAAAATAAAATACAGCCGCAGATGATTGCACAGATGTTAAAATCAGTATGTTAAAAGTCATTAGTCATTATCACCGCCTCCAGTCCTTGGAACCAGCACCAATAATTATCACGTCATGTCCCCTGAAGGCTCTTTCACCATCCTTCATGGGGGCCAGATGAAACCATGGTCCAACCACCACTCTCCCACCATGATGGCTACCACCAAGCTGGGAAACAACGAGGCAGCCTGCTGTCCTCTCACAATAACAGGGTAAAGCCTCAGCCAGGGACAACAGTCGGTGATAACAGAAAAGGGGGAACAAATGTAGATAAAACAGCAGCAAGTATCAAGATGTCTTTAAAGTGCAGGATAATAAAGTGCAGGATAGTAAAGTCCAGAGATGTCAGTGGGATAGATGGAATTATCGGTTAAAGACAACAGGGGGAAGGGCAGAAGCCGAAAGGTCCAACAGCAAGGGCCAAACTGGGTCCAGCTGTCCCCACAACCTCCAATGGAGGAGACCAAGAGGCTTCTGGGGTGGTTCAGAAGTCCAAACCCCCAAAACTCTCAGCCAGTTCTGACAGTGATTCCCAGGCAGTGGCAAATCCAGGCCTGAGGCCAGGGATTTTGACCTCCACAAGGGGTTCCTCCTCTGATGTCTGAAAACTCCTCCAGCCCCCGTCTGGTCATCACCAGTCGCCAGGCCAAGCCGCTCCCATCCAGAGCCACTGCCTCGATCTTCCTCCCTCCATTTCTGGTGCTACCTCCAGAGATATTATTTGCCTTCTCGACTCCGTTGCTATCACCACTACCATCCATAACCATAGATTTTCGTGAGGCTCTCACCCTCACAAAGCTGGCAGTGACGCAGCTCTCACCTCCACCGCTCATAGCTGCCACCTCTGACATCTCCGGCACCGTCGTGGAAGCTGCAGCCGCCATCTTCCACGCTGCGCCGTGAACAAACCGATCAGGGAGCCAAGGTAGTAAGCCCAGCAGCTTTACACCCCCAAGCGGCATGCCACCATCCTCAACCACCCAGACAGCCAAGTTCCTTAGGAACAAGCCCGAGGGGTCGAGGGAACGCTGCACCGACCCTATCCCCCAGCAGGCTGACAGAAAATCCACATCCCTCCAGAGCTCGCTCACTCATGGACCACCATACTCGGGCATGCACAAACCATCATTATTTTAAGTTACTTGTAGTACCAAAACCAGCAAGGACTTCATCCCAGTGAATAAACATTCCTAGATTTTTCTAGGAATCTAATCTAAACTAATTCCTAATCTCATTCAATTGAGAAATTGATAGATATCCTCTCTGTTAAGTTTGCATGAAGAGTCAGACGCGAAGAGCTTCAGTGAAGAGTCCCAATGTCCCTTAAATTTGCCACAAAGTCGTTAACATTTTTGCCTTCCCCTTGATCCCGACGATAAAACTCGTGTCTCTTAATGAGGCACGATACTTGTGGGACATAATGGGCTCTTAAAAGTTTTTCTAAATCAGGCCATTCCATTACCTTCAAGTCTGCAGCTCCCGCCAATGCCTTCGCCATCTTGAAGACTGCCGGACCGCAGTATGTGAGAAATACCGCCCTCTTCTGCTTCTCGGGGATATCGGCGAGGTCGTTTCCTTCCAAATACATTTGGAAGCGATCCGCATACGATTCCCAGTCTTCTGCCGCCGGATCGAACAGGGCTGGGGGGGGGTGTTCAGCGCAGCCATCTCGCTCTTCTGATTGTCTTCCGTGTCATCTCTTCTTCAGGGGAATCCCACCTTCGTCGCCAGTGTTAAGTTTGCATGAAGAGTCAGACGCGAAGAGCTTCAGTGAAGAGTTTATTAAGTGACTACAGCTCGAATGGACCCGACTTGGCTGGGCTACGGCTGCTTCTTATAGCCAGCAGCCTTAGTTGCCAGCCAATCAGAGTGCAGGGTTTTCCCGCACTATTTAAACCAATCCTATCTGACGTTTTACAAGAACAATTCAAACTAAACCAATGACATTGAAACCTACATACATAACACTCTCTCCAATGAAAAGTCAGACATCTATAGACTTTCATCTGTCACTGAAGCAAAAAAGGAAGGAGAGAAAAAAAACCTCTAATTTTGCAAGAATGGGAATTGAGATAAGTGATAGGGCATTTATCAGGAGGAGATGTGGTTGTAATTACCATAAAATCTACATTTTGCATTTATAAAATGCCATATTCACTTGTGGGCATCTCCACATAAAGCTGGGAATGGATCTTCTCAGAAATCCAGTCCCATTGTGGCCAATCTGTGATGTAATTCACTTTCACTAAAACTTCAATGCACAAGTCACATGCTGATCTTGGAAAGTGAAGCCAACAAAGTCTGACAATGCCAGCTAATAGATATCTTCATTCCCTTCTTAAACATTGTCAGGTGCAAATAGAAAAGGTCCTCGTATTTAAGAATCTTTTCCTTCTCAATGCTCAATTTTCTGGAGGGGGGATCTGAATGCTGCTCCTTTGAGTGAAGAATGGCTTTGCATTATTTGCTATACAACTTGTCTGTTGATTCTATTGAATGGTAATTACTTCTATAAACTCCCCAGCTGTTTGTAGTTAATAGCTGCATGTGAAATTCAGGTGGTTCTCAATATGTTTGTTTGGCTGATTCCACTCCACCTGGCTAATGAAAGAGCTCTTGTGTAGCAGAGATAACTCAGCCAGAATGTACAAAATTTTATAATTTCAATAGCAATTAGATTTGCCACAGAGGCTCCTGTGTCACAAATTCACAACACTGTACTTCTTAGGATAAAACTCTTTCAGAAAGGAAATGGTAAGTATGAATTTATTCTCTATTAATGTAATCAGAAATATTGTATGGAACCACAATCTTTGAATCTTCTATCAAGGGAAGCAGGGGATGAGGGCATAAGGTCTATAAACATAGGATGTAGGATCTGTTTCTAAATTTATGCCAGAGAAGGCAACAAATGAATTAGTTGTTAGATGCCCATTTTAACAATGGCAAAAGGTTGTATTTATAACATTGAGAAATTAATTGAACTAGTTTGCTTAGAGTCAATTGGTCGGGTGGCTAATACTATAGGCTAGAAAGCAAATGATATGAATTCAAGTCCTGTCTTAGCCTTGAAAGTGAGCTAAGTGACTTGGGTCAGTCACTATTTTTAAGTCCAACTCCCCTCACAGGGTTTTTTGGGTAGGAAAAATAGAAGAAAAGTGTGTTGGATATGTTCACCATCTGTTACTACTAAAAATAATTGTGGGATACAAATTAAATAAAAAAGCCTCACATATTTTGAGGGGAGGCACTTGGTTAATGAGTGGTGAGACAGACAGTGAACTTCATGCAATAGTACAAAAGAAAAATTCTAAATTTGTTTGTATATATTTTTTATTTAATACTCAAATTAATAAAAAAGAAAATACGATAATGAAATGCATTTAATACTTTCTTCCGTTCTATTGTATTATGCTTACAATTTAGTTGAACTGTACCATTTGGAAGAAAAATTCATGCAATTTGTTTGTTTTCCCAGGATGCCCTCAGCTCTGCAGCTCCATTATAGAGCACCCCTTGTCCAGGGCTGTCAAGCTGCTGGCCCTGGGCTGGATGCATCGCATGCTGGCCACTCCCACAGTTTAGCAAAGGGGAAAAAAGTCCTGATATATAAATGATGCCACCATGGTGAGTGAGTTTGACACCCCTGTCCTAGTCCTTTTTCTTGCTTTTTTTTAAATGCTGGTAGTTGCAATCTATGATGGAAAAATAGAGAATTCCTAGTCCTGGAATTCTGCAAGTATTTGTGCAAATTGGCTAAGCATATAAAAATGATTATATAGTAAAGGAAACCCCCATCTGAATTTACAAAGGAGACAACTGCTCTGAAGTCATATGTAAGGAGACAACTTCATTCAGAAATCCAGCAGATACCACAATTCAAATCCAGAAGATACAATTGCTTTTGCAACTTTCATTAAGCAGTTGGGGGAGATCTCTGATGGATCTCAAGAGCACAGTGATTCCCCAGGGACTTACTTTGACTAGCAAACTATCTTACATGTTACTGGATTGATGACATTATATCTCTGATGACCCAGGGCACGGCACAGAGATAACACAAACAGCTGGCAGTTCAAACTGGCACTTTTGTGCTCCAAATTCTCCCCAAACACTCCCACTGTTGCTGACAAGTCCCTGAACATGCTGGTAATAAACCCCCACACAAACCTCAAGCAGACTCTGGTGGCAATTAGTCCAGCCTAATGCTGTCTGCACCAAGGCTGCATGGCAATAAATCCCAAATGTATTTGTCAAAACAAAAGCAAAGCAAGGAATTTAGGGAGCAAAATATCCAGATAATCAGTCCAGAATGCCACACAGGAATGCAAGGATTCTTGGCACATTCAAACATCAGCACACAACATTTCCAGAACTCAGCATTTGTTCCCAACAAAGGCCCCTCCCCACAGCGTCTCCTTAAGTCTTATATCCCCAGGTGGGTAGGACACTCTCCCACCTTCTCTACACTCTCTGAGCCCTTGCATCAGCAGAGGGTGGTTCTTGCCCCTTGTCTGAGCTCTGTTCCAACCTGCCTGTAGGCCTAACTAATTCTGAAAAGCCTTGCCTGGATTGACTCTGCCCTTCCCCAGTTTCTTCCAAGGCCAACGGAGTTGCCCTCTCACTCTCTCTCAGTTCTCATTCCATCTCATCTTCTCTGCTGATTCAGACACTGATGGGGGCATGACAATATATTTCTACTTTATATAGTGTATTAGCTAATACACTATATTAAAATTGCTTTATATTCAACTGACTGATTAGCCAATATACTATATTTACTATATTTATATTTACATTGCTTTACATTCAACTGATTTCACATTCAGATCATTAGCCAATTATTTGAATGTGAAGTCAGTTGAATGTAAAGCATTTTTTTGCATAATACTGCCATTTATCACCTGTGATAGCCTTACTTGACCAACTGAAAGATATCTCTACTAAAATTGAGGAGTTGAGGGAAATATTACAGATGTTCTTTATTTCACTATCAGAACACTGAATTTTTACTCAAGCCATCAGTCCTCTAAGGCACAATCTGAAAAAAGATGTTTACTCTGAAGTCCCTGTTGTAAAAAGAGGATTTTCTTTGTTTACAAAATATAAAATTATTTTTAGATAATTGGAGAAATTAATGTAATAGTCCTAGCTAATATCACTAAGATTACAGCAATCAGAACCCTTAGAATCCATTTTCTAGATAGAAGATGGCTTCTAAGAGTTCTGGTTGCTACTCCTTATGCAAAATTCTTAGCTGTCAGATACAATTGGAAGACTTATCAAGTGTCATAGATTCATTTAAAAGAAGGATCACAATCTTGATAAGGGCAAAGTTGTATTGAAATAATTGCTGGATTCCTGCTTTACAGGAAACCCATTATGCCAGAACAAAGCAAATATTTTTATATAAGAGAGTTAGAATGAAGGAAATTTTAGAACCCTGATTTTCTGACCAATTTGAGAAAGGTAGGGACATCCTTGTTAGTACACTTTGCATGATATCATTGTTAAAGTGATATGTGTTAAAATGATACTTTTTATTGCTGAGGAATCCCACAGCTGAAGGACGTGGAATGCTGAGGGTGAAATGTTGGCTTCTGTAGGTTGAAATTTCCTTGCCGGGTTGTCAGTGGTCTATAATGTGAGGCAATAAGATTTATGTTCTTTTGTTTAGATGGGATTGTTTGGGGTCAGGTCAAATTGGGACTAAGAAGATTCAGTAGAGATCAACTTGGTTTCAGTGCTAATTAAACTCATAACTAACTCATTGCTAGTTTTATTTTTTCCCAGACAAAATTCCAAAGGTGCTTTTTCAAGAGGATCTGGGTTTTGTTTTCTTTGAAGACATATCTCATTCACTTCCCATCCAAGAAACTTCTTCAGCTCTGACTGGAGGGTGGGAAATGGAAGGATTTATACTCCTTGCAGACAGCTGGTCATTTACATTCTTTTAGCGGGTCATTAAGGTCACCTGGACCTTTAGTGTGTCCCTTGAATGGTGCACATGGGTGTGAAGCCTTATTGGAACTGTTGAAAGGACTATGTAGTAGACTGGAGATAGATTATGTCCTATCCCTTCCCCTCTGTTGAGACAGCACTGTTCAGTTTTGACATAGATGGCCTCTTTCACCCCTCTTTCAAACCATCAGTTATCTCTGTCCAAAATGTAGACTTTGCTATCTTTAAAAGAGTGGCCTGTGTCTTTTAAATGCAGATGGGCTGCTGAATCTAGTCCTGATATGTTTGTTCTCCTATGTTGTTCCATGCATTTATGAACAAGTGCCATGCATTCATGAACAAGTTCCAGGCCATCATGATCAGAAAAAAAAATCATCTTTTTTCAGCATTTCATTGCTTCAGAGAATGAGAACTTTTCTTTCAGCTTTTGAGTATTTAGGGATCTCAACAGAAAGGATATTTTGCTTAATGCTGAAACTGCATACGCACAGGGCGAGACTGAGCCTGACATTGTTGACTGCCAAGAACTGTCCACCTCACCTTCATCCTTGACAACAGGGAGTATAGTTGAATATTCCACATGCTTTAATGAAACTACTGCTGATAGTTTTGAGCTGATTCATTCCTTCAGGACCAAGGCAAGCAGCCAAGCATACTCTTAAAAAACAGAAGACCTGGCACAAGCAGAAACTTTGATACACAAACAGCACTACCTCTTACACAAAAGTAAGCCCCCAAATGTAACACCTGCAAGCTGCTCTCAAGTCTACTTTAAGCCCAATTACTGTGAACTCTGCTTCCCTTACAAAATATCACTCTCCTGATCTACATAAAGGTGGTTGTCAGTGTCTTCTCAGGTCAATGCTAACTCATACTGATCCTAAGAAACACAATCCTATTCACACACCTGTTTATGGCAATGCTACCCAATCTGGGGAATCAATTGGTGAATCCATGCTGATGCCTCACATAAAGTTTGAGGATCCTTTAAAAAATAAAAATCTCATTAATTTTCTTGATGTTTCTACTGCTAGACTATATGATTGACATCTATAGTCAGATTGGGCTTTTTAACCCCCTCTTCAATTATACAATAATGGCCACTCCATCCTCTTTCTATCTTAAAGGTAAAGGTTCCAGTCACACATACATGCTAGTCATTTCTAGCTGTAAGGGGGTTGCTCATCTCTATTTCAAAGCCGAAGAGCCAGCATTGTCTGAAGACGTCTCTGTGGTCATGTGGCTGGCATGACTAAATGCCAAAGGTGCACGGAATGCTGTTACCTTCCCACCAAAGGGTCCCTATTTTTATACATGCATTTTTACATGCTTTTGAACTGCTAGGTTGGCAGAAGCTGGGACAAGTAAGTAATGGGAGCTCACCCCGTTATGCGGTGCTAGGGATTTGAACTGCCGAACTGCCGACCTTTTTGATCAACAAGCTCAGCGTCTTAGCCACTGAGCCACCATGTCCCTGGTCTCTTTCTATCTTAGCAGCAGTTTAATTAGCTGGCCCTCCTTCTCTAGTTTTCTAGGACAGTCACTCTTCCTTTATCTGCCTCCACCCTTAATCCTGCAATTGCTCCTGTTCCAACTCCTCCAAACATCAGCTGGACTATCTGGGAATTTGTCAAAGCTGCCCTCTTGCTTTGCCCCATTGCCGCTTCACTAGTGCCAGACTGCTATGAACCCTGGGGAGGGTAGAAGAGCAGAAACCAGAGCCATTCTGAGCCTGCCAGAAACATCAGCCAGCTCACTCCAAGGCCATAAGAATGGGAATGAAGTATGGACCATTGCAGAGCTCGCCAAGCATCAGAACTGTTACCAAAACAATTTGTTTGAATCCATTAGGATACCAGGGAGATGGGGGGGGGGGAGGACTCAGTTAAGCAGGCAGTTTTTACCACAAACCTTAGATCTGACTTTTTCTATCTTGTAATCACTTGGCTTTAGTAAAAGTATATCTTTCACTACGAATGCAGTCAAAGGATCTTCTTTGCTAAATGACCAAGCTGGGACAAGTCTGAATATCTTTCTGATGTTGTGGAACATAGCTAAATGGACAGTTTTAATGGTATCTATGTGAAAGTCAGAATAAATACCAATGCAGCATCCCAAGATTCTGCAGGTGCCAAAAGTACTGACAGTAAATTCTAAACTGTTCCTATTGTTAATGTTGTGATCAACCATCAAGACAAGGGGAAAAGGGAAAAAAAGAATGCATAGGTTTGATCTATGATTAGTAGGGCACATGACCTTACCTTCATTTTTTGAATTGGTCTCTAATTCAGGCTTAAGGCAAGGCAAAAGAAATTCAAAGTCTACTTGACTAGTTGGCTCTACACAATACCCACTGAATGAAATGAAAATATTGCTATCTGTGTGTCATTTTCTTCCAATTGCCTGGCTTCTCAGAAGTTTAGGCTGTTTTCATTCTTAACAAGTATTTTTTGTTGTTGTTAAAGGTCTGTTAAGTTTAGCCACTTATCAAATAAGCACATATGATGAACCTTTGCTGCTAATATTGTCCCTCCTGCCTCAACTTCTTTCCAAATAATTAATCAGATAGAAAAGTAGAGGGCTTCACTGGACAGTCTGAAACCATTTAAAATTAATTTTTATATGAGCAGTACAAACATGCCAAGCAGGAATTTGTTGGCAAAAGATAGCAAAATAAATTGAAATTGCTGAGGGAGAAACCTCAGAGAAATTTTAATTTCACACTGTAAAAAGATGTGCTTAAGTACTAATCTAGCTACAATGTACAATTTTCTTTCCGTGGGTGTATGTTGCAGAAACGTTGAGTTTTTCTATCAAACTCTTAGTCTGCATTGGAAAGAATATCTTGCTGCATTGCTGATTTTAATAAAGATCAACATTATTGCTTTAAGATTACAGAAAAATGCTTCTTCCTCTTGTGAATGTTAACATTTAGTGGTAGGAAATGTTTTCATAGTAAATAAAAGATCCAGGTTATGACAATGAGGGGTCTTCATAGTGCTTTAGGCAGCTGATAAGTGCTTGCATGTTCTATTGTAGAAATATTCCATTTTTATCAGTTACCGATAATTTTGTGTATTGGGCTCAGCCAAATTCCCAAACTGAAATGGTTAGAATCAGAAAGATGGAAAGGCCAAGTGATATTGACTAAATTTGAATCTGAATTTCATAGTTCAAAAGTAAGCTTCTGTAAAACACAGACAATTATCTGCAAAAAAATTCTCCTTAAGCATACTATAAAATGAAATATATAGATGGAAAAAGCAAGTAGGGAGAGGAAATACATCCATTTCTAACTAATAACAACAATCATTTTATGAAGGATCTCTAATCTTAGAACCATGGTTAAGTAAAATCATCTGAAAACTGCAGCTTCAAAATTCTGTTCTTATTATTTCATAAGCAGGCACCAACTGGATGTTTTCCCTTGAAGACATTTTGAAGAAGCTTCTTCATCCAGCTTTTTCAGAACTGAAGGAACTTCTTGGATGAGAATTGAAATGTTTTCAAGGAAAAACAAAAGATGTCCAGTTGTCTCTTGAAAAAGCAACTTTGGGACAACCATGATCTAGATACTGAGAATCTCCATAGATACAACATTGTATGTTTGCTTAGAGAATGCTGGATGTATAAGTATTCCTAGTTCTGTCCCTGAAATTCAGTGTAGTGTATTAATTATTTAAAAAACTATTACGCTGCGACCAATGCATCCCATGTTACCATAGAATTGACTGGTTGACTTTGATCCAGTTGTTATTTCTCTCTCTCACACACACATGTGTGTCTCAAGGTTGAAGTTGAGGTGATAAGTTGAGAGAAAACATCCATTTGCTGTGAGGGTTCATAGCAGTAAGTTATGATAAGACAAAAGAATAAATGCTACATTCCCAGTGTACCTTTTTCTTATCAGACTTCCTATGACTTTTAGTGTTATACAAAACAAAAGGACATAAATTGTTTCATTTATCATAATGCCCAAGAAGCTGCGCTTATTTTCATTTTAGCAGCTTTTTTCTATTGTCCTCCATCCCTACTCCCTCCATATTTTATTGCATCTTCAGATGGGAATGAGGCATCTGCTCTGATGTTTTTCAGATTTGTTAGGTCAAGCTATTTTCATGTTTTACATTTTTTTTAACTCCAAGGAAGAAATGGTAACATTTTGTTTTGTACAGAAAATGAACCTAATCATATTTGTTTGGAAGATTTGATCCATTTAGACTAGACAATGTTGCCTCAAAAATTTCCCCACTTGTCCAATTTCTTAGTAATTAATAACCATTCTTTCAATTTTACATTAAGTAAGTAAGTAAGTAAGTAAGTAAGTAACTAAGTAACTAAGTAAGGAAAGAGGGCTGGAAGGAAGGAAGGAAGGAAGGAAGGAAGGAAGGAAGGAAGGAAGGAAGGAAGGAAGGAAGGAAGGAAGGAAGGAAAGAAGGAAGACTGTTTTTATCTCCTTGTGGTTCTTTGTGGGAAACTTCATCCAATTTTGTATATTTTAGAAAATTCATAAAGTTATTTGAAGATACCCAATGACTTTAAATGTCTGGTTTTGCACAATATATCTGGGCTATAGGCTAGATGATTTTTAACACGTTACATAAAGAAGACCATAAGATTAAACCACATAGTTTCTTTGGTTATTTTATGTTATGTGAACATAGCAGCTGTGTTTTGTAAACCTGGGTTTAACATGTTTCATGAACTGTCAACAAAAAACACTCACAAGTATTAGTATTCCCATATTCAGTTGGTGTACCAATTGATTCCAGGCACTCTAGACTGGTTTGTAATCAAAGGACCAAATTCTGACCAGAACAATGGGAATACTGCTCAGTTGCCAGAAATATTTTCCATATTCTAATACTTGTAATTAATAAATCTTTGCCTTGCCTAGAGAGCGCTATCCTTCAAAAGAAATTGTGTATGAATGGATATCCTATTTATCACTAATAATATTTCAGGTCTTAAATAAATGATCTTTCTAGTTGAGTTCAGTTCACATGCATTCCCTTCCAAATCAATTGGATTTTGTATTTGGTGCTTTGTTTAACTTCCCATTCTAATTTACAGCACCACTAACTTGCATATTATGTGTTTTAGATGGTATGTCTGATCACACGAACTATCATAGTGTTCTTTAGAAACCACTGTCAGTTTTACTAAATATTAGCATAATAATGCTTTAGGAAAAAAACAAGAAATAATTTTATTTCTTATATACCATTTTATTTAGAAAATGTCTATTTAATCACATAAAGCCCATCTGCTTTATTTAAGGGCAGTTCAGCCCAATATATTTATGTATACTTTTATTTAAAGGATGTAACTCATCTAACACTGCCGATATTTCTCAGCCCTTGACATAAATGCTTTCTTTTGAATATTGAAACCACCTTTTTAGCCAACTTATTATTTTTTCTGTCAAATCTGCATAACAAATTCCTGTTTTATGGAATGTGTAATAGATGCTGTTGTCACCGTGTGCATTTCCAAAAAAGATTTTTGACAGTTGGAGACTGCCATTGGTTGTTTTAAAGTATGATACACAGACACATATGTGTATAAATAACTTGTTGCTTATTAAAATTGCCTTAATATATATTTCCTACACTGAAAAGCAAGCTGCTAAGGTTTGATTAAAACTAGCAAGGAGAAAGAAAAACAGAAAGAAATGAGAATTAACTCACTTTTTGCTTTACTCAATCTTGTTTTGCATGCTTGGATAAAAAAAAAAAGTTTATTTTTACTGTGCATGCCATTAAGCGATAAAACTGATTGTGATGCACCATAGGTATCAAAAACTCTCTAGATCATGGAAAGATAGCTACATATTTTCATTTTACCAGAAACTTTATTTGACACTGACATCCTCCATATAAAAAGAAAAAAAATTAAGAGTGAATTTTTTAAATCTCTTTAAAATGATATCCCTTTCAGGGAGACCTAGCGAAAGTGTCCTGCAATGGAATTTTTTATAAAGATATGCTCACCCAAGAGATATGGAAGTTGGATGGGTGTAGAAATTAGCATTTAGATTGAGACATAGTGAGGAATGGGAAATCTAGCAATTTCAGGAGTACTCTTCATTGTCATTTAATAGATGTTGAGCCTTCCTGATAAAAGTGTGATGGCCTGCCTCTTTAGACATAAGAAAGACCAAGTAAGTAAAGTGAAATGTTTAATAGGGTGAACTTCTTTTAGCAGGAAGTGCCTCACAGAACTCTTCTTAAAGAGGTGTGAAGCAGAGATTGAACAGAAAGTCTTCTCAGGCACTGAAGTGATGCATGGAAATGCAAATGGATAAGGCTTATAAGCAAATCAAAAAACAAAGGTTGGAGGTCATTATTTAAAGTAGTACAGTGCCAAAATCTGTATTTCAGTTCCCTGAAAGTTTTCCTCTGCTGTGAAAAAAAGGTGTCCAATTTTCAACTTCAAACCCAGAATACTTGGAATTTTTTTTCAAAATGTCTTTTCGCTGAAATATTACAAGCTTACTTTGAGATTGAGAGATAAGAGAGTTTGCTGTCATTCATGGATATATATTTCTCCAGTACTCTGCAGTTGTCTATGGTTGCCAGACTTCCAGAAGTTTTTTTAAAAAAGCTTAATGAAAGGAGTTTCATCAAAATGTCTATCTTTGAGATTACACAGAAAGAATCGGAAGATAAAATGGATAGAGAGTTGTTCCATGAATATCTGAATACCCTAGTCTAATTTACCACACCATAATTAAGAACATTCAAGAATCCTATTCTTCCCAACCTGATCATTTCAACTTCCACCCTCTGTTTTGGAAATAAAATCAAAGCAAATTTCTTTGCTCAAGTTTAATGGAAATGATTGTGTTATGTATGTAGGTTTGAATGTTATTGGTTTATTTGAACTGTTCTTGTAAAATGTCAAATGGTATTGGTTTAAATAGTGCGGGAAGAAACCCTGCACTCCCATTGGCTGCAGGCTATAAGAAGCAGCCGTAGCCAAGCCAGGACGGGTCCATTCGAGCTGTAGTCACTTAATAAACTCTTTGCTGGAACTCCTCGCGTCTGACTCTTCATGCAAACTTAACACTGGAGACGAAGGTGGGATTTCCCTGAAGAGAAGATGACGCAAAGAACAAGCAACAGAGCGAGATGGCTGCGCTGAACACCCCCCCAGCACCGTTCGATCCAGCGGCGGAAGACTGGGAATCGTATGCGGATCGCTTCCACATGTATCTGGAAGGGAACGATCTCGCCGGCATCCCCGAGAGACGGAAGAGGGCGGTCTTTCTCACGCACTGCAGTCCGGCAGTCTTCAAAATGGCGGCGTTGGGAGCTGCAGAGCTGAAGGTAATGGAATGGCCCGATTTAGAGAAACTTTTAAGAGCCCATTACGCCCCTCAAATATCGTGCCTCATTAAGAGACACGAATTTTACCGTCGGGATCAAGGGATAGAGAGAATGTTAATGACTTCGTGGCAAGTTTAAGGGACATTGGGGGTGCTTGTGACTTTACCAACTTAGAAGAGGCCATGCGTGATCGGTTTGTTTTAGGCCTAAAAGATAAGGTCTTACAAAGCAAACTATTAATGAAACCTAAGATCACGTTTAAAGAGGCCATTGAAGAAGCTGTCTCACGGAAGCCACCAAGTCCTCAGCAGCGCCATGAAAAGATTAACAAGGCCTCAAGCCAGGCCTCAAGCCATTCTGATGGGGAAAATCCACAACAGCCCATTGCGAACAAATAGACTCTGATTCTGATGGCAGTGAGGCAGAGGAGGGGATTTTTAGACTCAGAATGGAGAAGAAGAGAAAAGACTCTGGGAAAAACAGGCAAGGATTCTATTGCAGAGGCTGTGGGGGGCACCCCGCACTGAATGCAAGTTCTTTGACTCCATTTGCCTACGTTGTGAGAAACGGGGTCACATAGCCAGAGTCTGCAAATCATCCAGAACTCTACCGATTAGGAAAAAAATTCCTGATAAATTCCTTGAAAAGATGGGGCGAAATTTAGAAGCAAATGGCAAGAATGAAACTCACCAAACAATCACTATTGGTCATTCTTCACCCTTAAAAAGCAGAAAAGTACACGTGAAGGTGTTTATTGAAGGAAGGCCTTGCCAAATGGAAGTGGACTCAGGCTCTTATTTATCTATGGTATCATGGGACACTATCCACAGACTCTTTCCCAAAATTCAGAAGAAGCAAGGGAACAAGATTCCAGTAGTTGGAGCAAGAGATTTCAACGTGCAGTTTAAAGGTCACACAAAACGTTTGCCCCTGACCATCGTGGACAAGGATCGCCCAAGTTTGCTGGGACTTGAGTGGTTCAAGCCACTAGGCATCGAGGTGACTGGCATCAATCACGTGAGCAGCTCTGAATGGGAGGAGTCCTTGAAGTCTGAATTTCCAGAGGTCTTCAGCGAAGGACTGGGCAAGTATATGGGGACCCCTATTGCTTTCAGCCTAGACTCCAAGGTGCCCCCAATTCGTTTAAAGCCCAGGAGGGTTCCATTTGCTTTAAAGGAAAAAATTGATGCACAATTAGATAAGCTCATTGCTCAAGGGGTTTTAGAGCCTACTGACCACTCCAGATGGGAAACACCCATAGTCACACCAGTCAAGGCTGATGGGTCAGTGAGAATCCGTGGTGACTATAAGGGGACACTTAACCATGCGCTGCAGCAGAGCGCATACCCAGTACCAGTTGTGCATCATCTGCTCCATTCCCTTGGCAGGGGTACAGTATTTGCTAAACTGGACTTGGCTCAGGCATATCAACAATTAACAGTTGATGATGCCACTGCAGAGGCACAAACAATTGTGACTCATAGAGGTGCCTTCAAATGTAAAGACTACAATTTGGAGTAAGCGTGGCACCTGGCATTTTTCAAAGCCTTATGGAAAGAATGTTGCAAGGACTGCCAGGGTAGTGCCTTATTTTGATGATGTGTTAATCTCTGCTGAAAATGACACTCAGCTTCAAGAGAGACTCAGAGAAGTCCTTACCAGATTCAGAAAAGCGGGTTTAAAAGTCAAGGAAGACAAATGTAAACTCAAAACAGACAGAGTTGAGTTCCTGGGGTACATGATTGACAAGCATGGCATCCACCCTACTGATGCCAAGGTTAAAGCAATCAAGGAAGCCCCTAAACCTAGATGCAAGACAGATTTGCAAGCCTTCCTTGGACTTATTAACTTTTACCACATGTTTCTACCTCACAAAGCATCTATTGCTGAGCCTTTACATCGCCTGCTTGATAAGAAAGCTGTTTGGATCTGGGGAGGAAGGAACAGTCAGCATTTAACAGTATTAAGAGACTAATCACGTCTGATGCTGTGTTGATACAGTTCTCTGAGAATTTACCTGTTGTTCTGACTTGTGATGCATCCCCTTTTGGAGTGGGAGGGGGTTTTGAGTCACAGGCTTCCCAGTGGAAGGAAGCCCCAATTGCATTTTACTCTCGCACTTTGTCCAAAGCAGAGAGGAATTATAGCCAATTGGACAAGGAGGCTTTAGCAGTTGTTGCAGCTGTTAAGAAATTTCATGAATATCTGTATGGCAGGTCATTCACCATTGTTACAGATCACAAACCTTTATTAGGCATTGTGGCAGGAGACAAACCTACACCTAATATCCTGTCACCAAGAATGCTGAGGTGGACTGAATTTCTTGCAGCCTATTCATACAAACTGATTCACAGACCTGGCAAGGACATTGGACATGCTGATGCACTGAGTCGTTGCCCACTACCTCGCCACAAGGAGGACTTTGAACTTGAAACTCACACCTTTTTCCTGGAGACCATTGCTAAGCTTCCAGTCCATGCTGCTGAGATTGCCGGAGAGACTGCCAAAGATGCTGTGTTGGCACCTGTTATGGGCTGGATTAAGAAAGGTTGGCCTCTTCAAGATCTACGTCACCTTGCCCAACCTTTTAAGTCCAGGCAAACTGAATTATCTGTATTAAGAGGATGTATTTTGTGGGGTAACAGGGTGGTTATTCCTGCAAAACTGCAAAGGGAGGTTTTGGAAATGTTACATGAGGGTCATCCTGGGATTGTAAGGATGAAAGGTTTGGCCAGGAGTTATGTATGGTGGCCAGGTATTGACAAAATGGTTGAAAACTGGGTAGCCTCTTGTCCCAATTGGCAGGTAGTCAGGCCTGCTCCAACTCACGCCCCCACACAGGAATGGGAATGTCCTAGGGGCCCATGGTCTAGAATCCACATTGATTTTGCAGGCCCTACAAGAGGGCACACTTTTCTAGTTATAGTAGATGCATATTCCAAATGGCTAGAGGTAATTCCCATGACATCCACTACAACTGAGGCTGTCATCAAGCAGCTCAGAAAATTGTTTGTAACCCATGGGTTACCAGATGTCCTTGTTTCTGACAATGGCCCTCAATTCACATCTAACATTTTTGAATCCTTTCTAGCTCAACAGGGCATCAGGCATGCCCTCACTGCCCCTGGGCACCTTCGGCCAATGGCCGGGCTGAACGCATGGTACGCTTTACCAAAGAGAAGCTTCAGTAGCTGGGTCCTGGGGATATCACTGAGAAGCTTGAAAAACTTCTTAGTGTTCAACACATCACTCCTAGCTCATCAAATAACTTGTCTCCAGCAGAGTTGTTGATGGGTAGGAAACTTAGGTCTTCCCTTGACCGCCTTCATCCCACTTACGCACCCAATGCACCACTGGATTCCACTTCCAAAGTTCGTTCTTTTAGTGTGGGAGATTCTGTCTATGCTAGGAACCTTATAGGTGAACCTTTGTGGAT
This sequence comes from Naja naja, assembly GCA_009733165.1. NCBI lineage: Eukaryota > Metazoa > Chordata > Lepidosauria > Squamata > Elapidae > Naja > Naja naja. Next base: position 165,995,582 of record CM019151.1, read on the forward strand.
TCCTGCTGAAATAACTCACATCACTGGCCCTCGTTCTTACAGGATACAAACAGAGGATGGCCTCCTCTGGAGCAGGCACATTGACCAACTTAGTTCCAGGTTCCCTCAGGAACATCGCCCCTGTCTCTCTCTGGGTCCCTCACTTAATGTCTCTTCTAGGGGGGAAGGGGTGGAACAGGAGGAAAATCAGCAAACAGGAATCAACCCCATGTGTAACGAGCCATTGCGACAGGAACCATCCCGAACCCTGTCACAATGCCAAGATCCATCCTTAGAAGTGGAAGATTGCACATCACTACCTGACTTGGGTGCTGACATTGGAATGGAGATGGGTTGGGAGGAGAGACCAGATTCTAACAGTCTAACAGGGTCTCCTTTCACAGGAAGTCCCAACAGGGAAATGTCAGCAGACACATTTCCCCTCTCACTGGGTGAGAACGTTAAAACTTCTGAACCACGAAGGTCTCAAGCGTACACGTAAGAGCCCCACCTATTTAAAGGAATACATTAGATAGGTTGGGGTTTGGTATGGACTGAACCTAGTGGGGAGGGGTGTTATGTATGTAGGTTTGAATGTTATTGGTTTATTTGAACTGTTCTTGTAAAATGTCAAATGGTATTGGTTTAAATAGTGCGGGAAGAAACCCTGCACTCCCATTGGCTGGCAGCTATGGCTGCAGGCTATAAGAAGCAGCCGTAGCCAAGCCAGGACGGGTCCATTCGAGCTGTAGTCACTTAATAAACTCTTTGCTGGAACTCCTCGTGTCTGACTCTTCATGCAAACTTAACAGATTGGGTGAACAGAATAGATTTTATTTATTCATCAACCAAATTTGTATCTTATTTTAGTACAGCAGCAGAATGGACATATTCTGAAAATTCTGAAAATCTGACCCCATATATCACACCTTAGTTTTGAATTTAAATAAATATTTTAAAATTAGCAGCAAATTTAGAACTCTGCTATAATCCTTGGATTTGAAATTAAAACTTGTTTTAAATTCATTCATTCATTCCCAATGCTCTTACTGCAGGATGCATTTAAGATTCCTTAAAAATTGGACCTGGAAACTTTATTTATGGGAAAAGAACAGTATACATTTAAATCAAGGTGATTCTGATGTTTGAGAATACTGTGAGGACTTCATTAGAAAGTTATAAAATTATAAATCAGAAAATTAAATTTAATCCAGATTTTTTTTATTAGGTATAATAACACAAAAATGTAGTAAAAAAGATAGATACATTATTTGTTTTATTTTATTTATTTTAATTGGACTTATATGCCACCCCCTCTCCGTGAGGACTCGGGGCGGCTCACAATTAAAAACACAATACTTCAACCAATAAATATTTAAAACAGAATTAAATCAACAAGCCCAATCACTAAAAACCCGTTAAAATACTTTAAAATACTTTAAGCTATTAGTATCTGGGGCAAGTGGGGATTGGCGTCATCTCCCCCCCACCGGGGTTCCTGTAGGTACGGAGCTTGCGGAGATGTCGGCGTGACACAGCAGCGGCTCCGGACGCAGTGATGATGAGCCCGACGGTGTTTTCCTCCCTGGGGGTGCCGGATGAGATCTTCGGCCTGGGACTCGTTGGGCTCTGGGGTGAGCTGGGGATCAGTAGCATCTCCCCCCCCAGTTTTTGTGCGTCGGAACCTGCGGAGTGCCGGTGTGGCGCAGCAGCAGCTCCGGGTGCAATGTGTGAGCCCAATGATGTTTCCCCCCGCTTCTAAATCAGCTGGAGCGCAGTCTTGAGGCTGCAGCTGATCCATGGGAGTTAGCCCTGAAGACGCCAGGAAGACCTGGAGTGATGGTGGCGTCGGGAGCAATGGCGGCGATGGCGGTGAGGATGGCGCTGTTTGTGGCTAGCCCCTGGCCTTTAGTTTGGTCAGAGAACCAATGTGACACTGTGGCTGTCCTGGGCATGGCCTGGAGTACAGCAGGAAGCATGACCAGTTCTTGGTTAGCTGTTATGGGCAGAGGCCTCGGCCCCGTCCAAAGGCTGTTAAGGGCTGTGCTGTTTTCATCTATGGCGTTGGAGGCGATGGCAGTGATGCCCTTCCCCTGCTGCTCCCTATGGCTTGACTCTGGACTTTTCCACCGACCATCGTGTTTGGTCATTCTGCCTCATCTGTGTTACTTCTTCCACTTATACCATCTGTTCCATCTTCGCCAATTACAAGGTACTCTAATTACTGGGACTGAATCATCTATACCATACTGCAGGCCATGGAGGGGTGGGCTTGGACACCCTAGTGACCTGGGCCCAGACTCCCAGTGCCGATTGTACACCCTTGAACTTGGTTTGCGGCTATCAGATCTTGTTGTGTCCCTTGCCATTGTGAGAGAACGGCAATGGGGACTCACTTTCTTTCTAGATAGCCATTTAACATCTGTTTGCCAACTGTCCAACTGGTGCCCATCAGGGATGCCCGCGGTGAGAGTGTGGGACTTGATCCGGAGGAGGGTCTCAAACATTGACCACAGGTCTGCTGTGAGAGGGCAGCCTGGTTCCTGGATCCCCCAAATGGGTAGTACCTAGGACTTCACCAAGTTCCTATATTCCGGACTTTATTACTTCCATCCTTGTGCCAGTTCCTTGACATCTTTGGATCTGTAACATTCGAACTTTTACAGCAGCAGAGCTCCAGGCCTTTAGGAGGCTCTCTCCCTCCAGGACATGGCCTTCTATACTATCACCGGCCTACCTCGAGGATGGGTTATGGAACCCGGAGAGATGGCATGGCGGGGAGCTGGGTTGGGGTCGGGGCTCTAGGAAAGCAAAAAAGAGGGTCACTAGGGCCCCTTTAATTAAATTTTTAAATAAATGTTTAAGTAGGTTAGGGAGGAGGGTGGGAAATGATGCCGGGAGGGTGGATTGCAGCCCGGCTCATGGTGTGGGGGCAGGTGTTGGGGGCTGGTGGGGGCCTGGAGTGCGGGCCGGGGACCGCAATCCCCAGGGTGGTCGTGATCGGCAGGAGACGACGAGGCATAGGGCCAGATCATGTGTTGGGAGCGCGCCCTCACTATCTTTGAGCGGTGGCACGCTCCGACCCTATGACCTCCTCCCCTGGGGGCAGGGGAATGGGAACCCCTGGGCTCAAGCTGGTGTATTTTAATGCCAGGTCTGTGGCTAATAAGTCTTCCCTCCTCCGCGAGGTGATTGAGGAGGAGGCTGCGGACCTGGCTGGGTCCAGAGGGAGGAGTACCTCTGGTTGACTTATGCCCCCCAGGTTTCCGGATTTTGCACCGGTCATGGGCTCAGGGGAGGGGTGGTGGAGTGGCTGTGGTTATTCGGGAGACCCTGATTCCAAGGGAGGTCGCTGTTCCTGAGATAGGCAGAAGTGAGACCCTCCTCCTGAGGTGGGGGCCTGGTGGTCTGGTGGGTTTTCTGCTGACATACCTTTCCCCCAGCTGTGTGGCATCAACCCTGCCTGGTTTTCTTGGCATCCTCTCAGGGGTGGCGGTGGATCTCCCAGGGCTTATGGTCCTGGGTGATTTCAATCTGCCTTCCCTTGGGGGGGGCGTTGGGTTTGGCCCAGGAATTCATGGCCTCCATGGGGACCATGGGCCTGACCCAGTTAATTCAAGGCCCGACTCACGAGGGGGGAAACACTCTCAACCTAGTTTTTGTCTCGGAACAGTGGCGTAGTGATATAGGGCAGGCTAGTTGTACAACACTGCCCATCCCATGGTCTGATCACTATTCCTGTGGCTAGTCTTCCAACAGGCTGCTCCCCACTGCTGGGATGAGGAGCCACTTAGATGGTTCTGCCGCCTTAAGGGTTAGACCAGAGCCGAATGGTTTTGAACCCCACTTCCCTTGCCCACAACTCTGCCGAGGACCTGGTGGCTGCTTGGCAGCAGGCTGCTGAGGCTGCCCTCGACAGGGTTGTGGATCCCGGGTAGCTCCTTGGTACACTGAGGAGCTCCGGGAGATGAAGCGCCATCGGAGGGGTTTAGAGAGCAGGTGGAGGGCCACCCACTCCCAAACTGATTGAGCCCAGCTAAGAGCCCATATTAGGACTTACCTGGTAGCTGTGGGGTGGCGAGAAGGTCCCTCTCCACCCCTCATAGCGTCCAGATAACCGCCCAGCTGCCCTGTTTAGGGCCACCCGCTCCCTCCTACATCTGGGGGAGGCGGTGGACCCTCTCCGGGGAAGGGCTGAGGAATTTGGTCAATATCTGTCAGATAAGATTGCGCGGATTCGGGGTGGGTTGTGTTCCACCTTGCAGTGGTCTGAGGATTGTGGTGCAAGCAATCTGGCTGATGTGATCTGGGCTGAGTTCAATCCTGTTTCTGAGGATGAAGTGGACAGGATTATGCGGCATCTGAGTTCCACCACATGTTAGTTGGACCCATGCCCTTCCTGGTTGGCTTATGCTGCCAGGGAGGTCACCTGCGGTTGGCTCCGGGCAGTGGTCAACACTTCATTAAGGGAGGGTGTCTTTCCCTCCACCTTGAAAGAGGCGGTGGTGAGGCCTCTCCTGAAGAAGCCTGCCCTGGACCCGACCGTGTTAGACAACTTTTGTCCAGTCTCCAACCTTCCTTTTTTGGCGAAGGTTGTTGAGAGTGTGGTGGCTCAGCAGTTTCCACTTTTCCTGGATGAAGCGGACTACCTAGATACAATCGGGCTTCCACCCGGGGGACGGCAGGCTTGGAGGCCCGGGACAGGGGTTTCTCCTCTGACTTGGTCCTATTAGACCTCTCAGGGGCTTTTGATACCATCAACCATGGTATCCTTTTGCGACGCCTCGAGGGGCTGGGAGTGGGGGGCACTGTCCTTCGGTGCTCTCCTCCTACCTCTCAGGGCGGTCGCAATCGGTGTTGACAGGGGGACAGAGGTCGGCCCCGAGGGTGATCACTTGTGGGGTCCCTCAGGGGTCGGTCCTCTCCCCCCTTTTATTTAATATCTACATGAAACCGCTGGGCGAGATCATTCGTGGTTTTGGGGTGAGGTATCACCAGTACGCTGACGATACCCAGTTATACATCTCCACCACAAACCAGATCAGTGATGCCCTCTCCATGATGACTCGCTGTCTGGATGCGGTATGGATCTGGATGGATGGAAACATGCTTCAGCTGAAGCTGGCCAAGACTGAGTGGCTGTACATACCGGCATCTTGGTCCAGTCAAGATTGTCCATTGTTGACAATAGGGGGAGTGGTGTTGCTCCCTGTGGATAGGGCACGGAACCTGGGGGTCCTCCTGGACGCGCGGCTCCAGTTGGAGGACCAGGTGGGGGCTGTCGCCAGGGGGGCCTTTGCCCAGGTCTGGCTGGTTCACCAGCTTTGCCCGTTTCTGGACCGAGATGCCCTGCGTACAATCACGCATGCCCTTGTCACCTCGCAACTTGACTACTGCAATGCTCTCTATTTAGGACTGCCCTTGCACACCATCCGGAGGTTGCAGCTGGTGCAGAATGCGGCCGCGCGGGTTGTGATGGGAGTTACCCAATTCTTCCATATTACCCCCCTCCTGCGCAACCTGCATTGGCTGCCGGTTGCGCTCCGGGTGAGGTTCAAAGTTTGGCTTTAGCATTCAAAGTCCTACATGACATGGGTCCACAATATTTAAGGGAGCGCCTCCTGCCGATATCGGGGACCAACCGCCCTGCACGGGCACACAGGCATGGGCTCCTCAGGGTCCCATCGGCAAGTCAATGCTGGCTGGCAGTCCCCCGACAGCGAGCCTACTCTGTGGTGGCCCCCGACTTATGGAATCAACTACCTCTGGACCTCCATCTGGCCCCTGACCTCCGCACCTTCTGCCGCGATTTGAAGACCTGGCTATTTGACCAAGTTGGGCTGTGATTACCTCATGGGGGGTATGGGATAGTTTTAACTTTTTAGTTCGGTTTCATTGGACTTTATAGTGGTTTAATTCTTTTTAATTATTTATTGTATTTGTATGTTTTAACTGTGAGCCACCCCGAGTCTTCGGAGATGTGGCGGCATATAAGTCCAATAAAATAAATAAATAAATAAATATATTACATATACTAACAGCTGCAAGGATTTCATATGCACAACTTTGGAAGGAGAAAAGGATACCATCAGAGGGCATGGTTATAAAGAAAATAATAGATTGTATAGAGATAGACAGGCTAACATTGAAATTAAAAGACAAAGAAGATTCAAAATATTATAGAGCCTGGGATGCCTGGGATGCCTGGGATGAGTGGTTTAGAAATAAAAAGAAAATAAAATGGCAATTAGGAAAAGAATGAGGAAGTATGTAAATATGTATTTACATACACAGTCCTTTTGGAGAGGGGGCGGCATACAAGTCAAATTAATAAATAAATAAATAAAATACGTTATAGAAAAGATTGAAGTGTAAGATGAAATATATTGATTTGTAAAAAGAGTAAGATGTAATGGTAATGGAATAAGTAACCATATACTGAAAAATGTAAGGAAACGTAACAGATGTCTTGATGTTGATAATAATGCATATAGTTTTATTTTATGTTTTTAAACTTTGGAAAATTAATAAAATATTTTTTTTAAAGTCTATTCTGTTAACCCTTCTCAAATTGCTTAATTTGCTTTTTTAAATCCAGTTTCATTGATCTCCATTTTCATCCTCTGTGAGTACTCATTAATAATAACCTCTCTAAACAGAGCTTTGAAAGCCCTGGCTATATTTCTATAAAGCATATTTAGACTATAAAGAAGAAAGGAACAAAATGGTTTATATCTAATTAACCATAACAGTTATTCTTCATAAGGTTCAATATAAGCTGGAAACTTTTTATTAAGCATAAGTAACCATATATTGAAAATATCTAACATATGGTATATTTAGAAATCTTTGAATCTTTCTATCTGTGTCTAAGCTTGTTACCAGGGGTAAAGTGATCTATGGAGTGACCATATATGCTACCTTGGTGCTATAGCCAGCATGGCTGTGTCACATATCTCATTCCGTCATATCAGAAGTGATCAGACCTTAAAATGGACCATTCTAACTTCTGTTACACAATCTGAATAGTCCGCTTTGTTTAGATTATTTCTAGTAAGTTTGATGAGTAATGATCTAACACAGCTAGTGAAGTAAAAAACAGAATTCCAACCTTGAAATTTTATGCAGATATCCAGGATTCTTCATATATTTAATGATTTTTCTTTTCTCATATCACCAATTAGAGCTTAGTTGCAGCCTTGGAGTGGTGGTCTTATAAAATAATTACAGTACAAAGAAATACTTTATCGTTGGAGAGAACTACAAGAATTCAATTGCTGCGAAAACAGGGAGCTCAGTCCAGTTTTAGGGTCTGAGGGAAGGAAACTTTTTAAGGAAACTCAAAAAGAGCCTTTGGTGGTGCAGGCTGTTAAATGCCTAGCACTTAGTTCCAGCTGCCTGAAATTAGTGCAGGCTCAAATCCCACCAGGCTCAAGTTGACTCAGCCTTCCATCCTCTGGGGGTAGGTAAATTGAGGACCCAAGATTGTTGGGGGCAATAAGCTGACTTTGTAAAAAATGTCGCTTAGTAATAAGCAGGCATATACAATGGAATGAAGGCTATTGCTGAGCACATTGGGTTGTGCTCCAAAAAATTGTAAGCCGCCCTGAGTCTCCGGAGAAGGGCAGCATATAATTTTTTTTAAAAAAAAAACTTTAACTGATTTGCTATAAAGTTTTCTGGGAATTTTCTATTAATAGTTTTCAGGTTTATGCTTTTACCCTGAATACTGTTTTATCCTGGAAGTATTAAATATGCTTCTCTGAAATCCGTGTAGTACTTACTCCAGCTTTTTAAAATCTACTAATAATCTTGACATGGTCAGAGATCCTGTGTTATTTAGTGATAATGTCATTTTTAATAGAAGAGAATATCTGTCACTCAAGATTGAACTATAGAATTTTTAGTGCTTTTTGAGCTTGGACATTTGTTTGCAGATGTTTTGCTACCCAACTACATACAATTCAGTACTAGTAAGTTTGAGTTTTGCTCCTTGTCTTACAATATTAAGAAGTTTTCATCCTGTATTCTGACCAGTAGTTGGTGTTCATGGATCTGCTCTGTTAATCTTCTATATTAGATTTTAAAAATGTCATCTACATACATAGTATATCACTCCCCCTATGCACACACATACAAACACACACAAACACTCACAAACACACCTTCATAATAAAAAAGAAAGAAGAAGAGAAGACAAATGAAAAAGTGAACAACATCTTCAAAGGAATCAAATTCACAAGAAAAGAAGAAAACAGCACACTTTCCCATTCATAGATACTCTCATTAACAAAGGAAACGATGGCAAATCAGATATGCAGGTCTATTGAAAAATAGCTCACACTAATGAAGTGCTTCATTACCAAAGTAATAACCCAACTTCTTGACAAGAGGAGCTATGTAGGAACATTATTCAGTGACGACAAATGTACTACAGCAACACAGAAGACTAGAAAAAAGAAACAGACCTGCTATATAACACCTTCCAATAAAATGGATATCCATGCAATTTTATCAAAATGTACCTGATCACTCAAACTACTACAGCTCAAGCAATCCAAGCTATGAAAAGGATAACACTCTCATATATCAAAAATATTTCAGAACAAACAACCTGTAAATGGTTTGTGGGCAGAGCAAGCCACCATACATAAATGAGGAGCAACCCCCAAATTCATTAGCAGTGATGAGGTCCAACTTTTTGGACTTCAGGGACTCATAGTTCTCAAACTCATAATTTTAAATCCTGGGGACCACTAATATGAATTTTGACTTGCTGATGTTGGAGAGAGAAAGAGAGAGAGAGAGATCTGATCTAATCTCTCTTTCTCCCTCTCCCTCTCCACCCCCCTCTCTCTCTCACACACACATACAGAGGTAGGGGTGGGATTCAAATTTATTAACAACTGGTTCTGTGGGTGTGGCCTAATTTGTGGGTATAGCTTGGTGGTCATGTGACTGGCTGGGCATGGCTTGCATGTAAATATTATAAATATTTATGTAAATATTGAATTTTTTATAAAAAAGAGCAACTTTTACCCAAAATCAGGCAAAGCAAGCAGGCAGATTGAGTTGCTCACAGAATCACAGATTCATTCAGAGATCTGTTTTTCTACAATTGGCTAGCTAAGTCTGTCACATAAAATCTGCTTGCAGGCAAACTCACAAAAATAACTCACAACACACCATGTATGTAAATATTGAATTTTTTATAAAAAAAAAGACCAACTTTTACCCAAAATCAGGCAAAGCAGGCAGGCAAATTGAGTTGGTCACAGAATCACAGATTCACTTAGAATTCTATGATTCTGCCATCGGCTACCTTCACTGAATAATAGAAGCTTCAGTCCTAAGGAAAGTTCGGCTCTGCTTAAAAGCAGAACCAAAGATCTAAAGATTATCTAGAAAACAAGAAATCCAACAGTTTCCTGCTTTCTAGCTAATCTAAATCTCCCATTACAGCAGAACAGCTGATGGTCTAAAAAAAAAGGAAAAATAGCAACTTAGCAGACAAATTTGCCACGTAAAGTGTGAGTGCGGGGAGGGTTCCCGTGGGCCATGTGGGGGGCACAGCTTTGTGTTCCCATGCAGCCTGGATTAATTGCTTTGGGGGGTGCTCTGGGGGTGACATTTCTCTGCGGACCACCAAAATTTTCTTGTGGACCACCAGTGGGCCATGGCCCACTGGTTGGCGACCACTGAGGTAGCTAGTTAACTTCAACATTCTTTTGAAGTTGTAGCAAAATGCCTGCCACAAAAACATAAAATAAGTCTGCAGATACTTGCCTGGGTTCATCTTTCATTTCTTTTTTGCAATGCTCTTTCTGGAATGTTTGACATAATTGTTTCCGAATTTGAAAGAGCTCCAGACAGGAAAATACTGAAGGAGTGTCTTTCTGTTTCTTGAATGCCCTCTTGTGTTTCTCTGGTACCTTGATGAGGCTGAATAGATGAATCTTCCAGAATGAATTATTGACAAGGAACAAGGTACCACTTCATTTACATCTATTTATCAAAATAATTCATATAGCTATCCATCTAACCATAATAACTAGGAAAAAAATCACAAAAAATATATAGAAAAAAATTAAAAGATTAAAGCCAAAGGAACAATACACAGATGATTGAATGACTGTAGAAGAAGCCATCTAAAGTATAGAGGGCCTTTTAATCTGTTATAGAGATATTTTTGATGTACTTACTACTGGAGAAAACAGAATGGACTATTGTTGGAATTGCATTCTGTCACATCTGAGCCTGAAGAGCACCAGGCTTTCCACCTTTCAGTCAAGAAATGCTCTATGGGAAGAGTTCTTTCATGATGACATCCCTTGATCTTTCATAGAATTTGGGAAGTGATATGTGTTGCATATCACCAGAGAGGTTCTCATATTGTTAAAGACCATTTCTCTTGCACACACGCATTCTTGTCTCATTTAATAATAAGTGCAAGAATACTACATTGCATCCATTTAAAAAAACTCAGGTCATCTCCTTTGAAAGGAGATTTGAAAGTAAATTTTCTTTCAATATATTGAATGAAAACAAATAGGAAAAAATTACAACACAATTTTTAAAGGGGGATTGATATATGGGAAAGGTAGTTCTTGAAAATAAGAAAAGCTTTTTAGTTTGATTTTTTTTCATAGCTAAAGCAGGGAGCTTTCTGAGACCAAACTGAACATTTATGTATCAGTGAGAGATTTGTATTTCAGAAGGGATCAGCAATTTCCTTTTTTTAAAAAAGAAATAGAGTTATAGTAATCATTAAGCTGGATGCAGATTGCTAAGAAGCCACATAAGAAAATTGAAAACTGTAAAATCTTTGAACAGTTAAGCATTTTCATTCATACTGAAAATGTCTTTGAGCTTGTGTGTTTATTGCATGGGTTGCCACTACATTTTAAAAGGAATTTATTCTGTGCCTGGACAAATAAATACATTCCAAGGATCCAACTGTAAATGTAGAAAATCTAATTCAAGCATGCCATAAGACTTTACTTCTTTTCCCCTTTGTCCTTACTGATAAGTTTAATTGGTAGGTTTAATTGACACTTTTTAAATGTAAACCTTTGGTAAGCATTCTTTTAAGAAAGCATTATGAAGATGAAGAATAGTATGAATAGAATTCTTTATTGGCCAAGTGTGATTGGGCACACAAGGAATTTGTCTTTGTGCATATGCACTCAGTGTACATAAAAGAAAAGATACATTCATCAAGAGTCAAGAATCATAAGGTACAACACAATAATAGTCATAGGGTACAATAAGTGATCAAATCAGTCAACAAAAATCATTAGGATACAAGCAACAAGGTTACAGTCATAAAGTCCTAAGTGGAAGGAGATGGGTGAGAGGAAGGATGGAAGGATTAATAGTAATAGTAATGCAGACTTAGTAGATAGTTGGACAGTATTGATGGAATCATTCATTTAGCAGAGTGATGGCATTCGGGGAAAAACTGTTCTTGTGTCTAGTTGTTCTGGTGTGCAGTGCTCTTTAGTGTCATTTCAAAGGAAGGAGTTGAAACAATTTATGTCCAGGATGTGAAGGGTCTGTAAATATTTTTCTGCAGTCCTAATTACTCTCTGAAGTCTGTGTCTGCCTTGTTGGGTTGCAGAACCAAACCAGACAGTTATAGAGGTGCAGATGACAGACTCAATCATTCCTCTGAAGGAAAAGTGACCTTAAAAATAAAAGATTTCTAGTAGCCAATTGGAGAAAATAACTAGAAATAACAAAAACAACTGTTATTTGGTTTGCATTTTACTTACTTCTTCCTAGCCAAAATCCTAGAGTCTGGTCCTTCCTTTTACACTGAAATCCTATTAATCCTTAGCTGGCAATAAAATTTTGAGAACTCAGTGGTGCTTACTGCTAGTCCTATTGAACTAAATGGGACTTACTGTACAGAATGCAATTTGAATATCTTGGCACTCACTAAGTGCCCTAAGCATTTTTTTAAAATTTTGTTTGTTATCCCTTTTGGTTTTTGTACATTTTTAAATCAGTTGCCAAGTTCAAATTTACAAATTATTTATTCCTTTCAGTTACGTTTCACTGAAAGTAACCCCAAGGTAGAATACAAATAAGCATTACAGAAAATGTCTATAAGGAAGCATGTTTGGTAGAATAAAATGTTTTTTCCCATCCCCTGTAACCTTGGAAGATGCTCTATCATTTCAGTTTATAACATGGGAGTAGAATTTCTATAGACCTAGGGAACAGTTTTTCAGACTCATTGAGTATTCTTAAAGATATGTTGAGTTCTTGTCAAATCTTTGTAGCCTGTGAGCTATATAAATAATATGAGTAAGGCTATATTAGTTTAAAATATTTTTTTAAAAAAACAAAGTGGAATATGGGGTCTACTGAGGATCAAGGAATCCATGTAAAGAACCTCAATAATGACTATATAAGCAAGGGGTCTAATCTAACTGGTTGCAAAATATACAACTAAACTAGAATAATGTAAATATACTATCACAGTATATTTATATACTATTTTAGTATAAATAGTATATAATATATTATTTATTATGGTTGTATATAAATATACTATTATAGCTATTGCGGTTCATTGCACAATGTAAATATATTATTTATTATGATTATTGTAGTTTGTGGCAGAGATGTTTAGACTGGATTTGGCATTGTTATTTACCTATTGCATTTTTATCAGAGATTTGTGATAAGCAGATTTTGATGCTTGATAATGTTAGAGTTATTGTCATAGGATGTAAGTTGTTTTGAGTAAATCTACCTTTTGTGATTGACTGTGGTCTATGTGTCAATGCTGATGGTTTTCAAGTGATGTTGTTTTGTTATTGCACCCAAAGTACCTACGTACTACTTCAGTTGTCTTTTACCACAGTTGTTCTACTTCTATTTGTAGGTATTTGTATTTTGTTATCTTCTCCAGTTCTTCATCTTCTATTGTGCTATCTCCAAATACTGCCATGTGTTATTACTAGGGTTGATCACAGACTAAGATGTTTAAACTGGATTTAGAATTTTTGTTCTCCTATTACATTTATCGATTAATTTAATTAATAATCACTTAATCACTTATTATTTACTTAGTCAAGTCCCTCCTTCATACAGAATGGTCAGCCAGGGTAATATTTTAGGATGCATGTTGACACTTCCCCTCTTAAACTTTTTTACATTAATTCTTTGATACAAGCCTTCAATATACCGCAATTTTGTCAGCCAAAATCTGTTTCTGTCTTTGGTGCAAATAAGCCTGTGACGGTACCTCTGCACTTTTGTCTTCTACAAGAAAAGTCCAATGATTAACCATGATAAAAATCTCGTTATCTATTGCCTCTCCTGAAAATAATCTTCTTTTATATTGATGAAATTAAAGTTAATGTTTCTTTTCAATCCTTGGTTAATAGAACAAAAGGCTATCCATTATCTGAGTACACAAAATCTTGAATGTTATTCTGTGATACACAAATTGCAGAAATGATAATTATGTCTTAGTTGCAATAAAACATTTAGAGCAAAAGTCATTGGCCACCAGAGGTACAATGTCCAAATTTGCTATTATCATTTCAGTTTTATTGAAGCTTTCCAATTTAAATTTGAAGAACCCTGTTGTGAGTTCCATGTGTATCTAATTCTCTGCTGTAAATAGAATCTGATCTAATTTCTGTTGAAACTCAAATGTGGCTTTGCCTTCTGAAAATTTGCTTCAAATTAATGTTCACTGGTAGCTTCCTACTTTCCTTGACCTTATGGGATATCATAGAAGGTAGGTATTGATCTAGATTTAAAATGTTATGGCTTATCAGCTCAATATTTTTCCTCACTTGACCCTGAGATAGGTTACTTAGAACTGAAGCCATGGGACTTGACAATAACATTCAAACTGCAACCCTCACAGTACATAGGTCTGTACTCCTATGCCAAGTATCTAGCTAATATTCTTGGTATGGCTCACACAGGAGAGCCTTTACAACCTTTTGATTTAAAGTTTGCTGTATTTGCTGCTAGAAGGAAGATTTAGTAATACTCCCATGCTGTCCACTGGGGAAGATAAAGATTGTTTCTCATGTGCTTTACCACTGCCCTTTTAATACAGCTTGGTGATTTAATCGAATAATACTCTGCTTATAGATATGCAACCCAGAAAATGAAAATGCTCTTTCTCCCTTAGCTGACAGGTTACCAGAAGGTTAGTAAAATTCTGATGAACTGCTACTGCTGTTTGACAGTAAATAGCAGAGTAGACTTGTAATTTCGTTTACAGTATAGATTTGAACTTTTAATGCATTGTTTCAACATTTCATCTTTGTTGTTATAGTTCATTAAGTATCTGTAATTGCCCAGAGTCATTTGCTTGTGAGATGGACAGCTATATAAATTGGATAAGTAAATAAATACAGATAAATAAATTTGGTTTTGGTATTCAAAAGTGAATTAATAAAACAAAACAAAGCTGAGTTACACCCTTTTATCTTCAAAGAAGACAAGCCTGGGAATAATTTGAATGTCCTTCTGTGCACCTTTGCCAATAAAGTATGGTAGAAAGAAGAATGATTATGTATCTCCACATATAGCAGAAGGGAAGTATAGGGCTCACAAGAAGATGGAACATGATTGATTTGATTCCTTCTGCTTGGACAGTGTAGTGTTAATGTCGTGCAGCAAGATTTCCAGAATGTATATGAAATATTTAAAAAGTGACTTAATGGGATGAGGTGGGGAGAATAGCAATAATACTTAGACTTATATACTGCCTTACAGTGCTTTATAAACCTCTCTAAGCAGTTTTACAGAGTCAGTATATTGCCCTCAACAATTTGGGTCTTCATTTTACCCACCTTGAAAGGATGGAAGGCTGAGTCAACCTTGAGCCTGGTGAGATTTGAACTGCCAAATTTCAGGCAGATGGTAGTCAGCAGAAGTAGCCTGCAGTACTGCATTCTAACTACTGTGCCATTGTTCAGCATATTTTTGCAAACCCAAACCCAGCAAAATGTACCAATGTTAAGTAAGAAAAGTGTGACTGATATGACAGTTATTTAGTTATGCTTGTAAACAACAATAATAGTGGGATACATTGGCATCGATAGTGGAAAAGCTGCCTGGTACATTTATTTATTTATTTATTTATTTATTTATTTATTTATTTTATTTTATTTTATTTTATTTTATTTTATTTTATTTGTCAATCGCTTACAAGATAATAGGTATAAGTATAAACTTGAGTAAGAATACAGGAAGTAGGTACGAATAAATGGGGACAAAAGGACAAGGATGGTAGGCATGGTTGTGCACTTATGCACACCCCTTACAGACCTCTTAGGAATGGGGTGAGGTCATCTTTCAGAGCTGAGGGCAGCACTGGGGCTCAAGGGCCTTAGAGGTAGTCTTTCAACCACCAGGAACACCCCCAGGAAAGAGTGGCCAGAGATAGGCCTCAATTTTTAGGAAAGCGGCCCTTTCATGGGGAAGAAAGTCACTTTTTCTGGCGTTCCTGCTAAATACAGCAATAGTTTTCCCATTGGGGGTAAGTTATCCAAATTTGCGGCCCAATGGGAGGCTACTTCATCCGACGGTTGGATCTTAAAGACCATTAAACATGGCCTTTTCCTAGAATTTAGGTCACAACCCCCCAGATTTTATGTACCTTGCCCCATTTCCAAGGAGGCTTCCCATAGGAAACTAATGGAACAGGCCATCCAAAACCTACTGGATATTAGAGCCATCCAGACAGTTCCATACTTGGTTTGATCCAAGTAATTACTTGTATGTTGTAGATAAGAATATATAAGGCTGTTAATTCACTTCAAAGCACATTTGGAGGTAGGGACTACAGTACAAGAAATCATGGTAGGAAGAATACTAGCCATCAGCAAACTATAGTGCAATTGAACAGCAAAGTTTTTATAAAGGGAGATTGCTATTAGAAATTTGAGAGAAGGAATAGAAAAGAGAATATGATTCTGTTCAAATATATTAATTATGCCTAGGCCTGTAGATGTGCTGGACTCTATAGAAGTTAAACAAAACTGGAAAAGATAGTTCTCTCTCATCAAGGTCTTCGAAGGAAATAAATATATACTATGTCATTTTATTAATATTCAGATTAAAGGATATAACTAATTCTCAGGGGATTTTTTTAAATTATTAAAATATCTGTTCTAAAGCAAGCAGTAAAGAAAAGGAAGATTTATAGTATCTGCTTATTCATACTCAAGGATTCCATTGACTCTACACAATGATAATTTATGAGAATATTTCCCTAAATTGGAAAAAGGAGAGTGGAATGAACTGCAGGATGAACCAAATATTTCTGCCAACATTTAGATACATTTCATCTCTTTTCCAACTGCTGGGAAATGTAGAATGGTCTATTATGATATATTATGAGAATTATAAGAATACACAGTAATCACCAATATATGGTAATCACAAAAAGGAAAAGAAACATCCAGAATGTTTTTAGGATTCTATTTTAGGACTAATTTCATTTACATTGTGAGTAACAGATGGTCTAGTTTTATTATACTTGTGGGATGCTATTAAAAAGATATCACTCTTTTTAAAAATAATAGATTAAATGAAGAAACAGACTCACTATGCATAACTGGAGTGAATAAATAATTATTTTTAGAACTTACTGAAAGGAAATTTATCCATCTCAGAAAAAATAAAATAATGTGTGTGTGTGTGTCTGTGTTTATGTATGCATATGTATATACATCATTTTATATATAATATACATCATTTTATAAAATATACATCATTTTATTTCAGAAGCTGCTTTCATACACAGAATGTGTCTCTTAGATTTTCTTAGATGAGCATGATTCAAAAAAGAAATATTCTCCATCCCATGTCTCAAAATTCTGTTTGAAAAATCAAAGGAGATTTTTAAACATTAACCTTTGTCAACATTTCATCTCATGGCACAATCTGTTTGTCACCATGCAGCTATACATATGGAAAGAAATAACAAATTCCTCCCCATTTTATCAACCACAAAGAAATAAAAATTGGTGTGATTTTTTAAATCACTTTTTATTATAGATTTTTTCCCAATAAATGTGAATTTATTTTTCTAGTAGTACTATGGGTTGATGCTGTTAAAATGGCTGGATAATGTTAAGATTAGATAGATCATAGCTGGTTAGTAGAAGACTGGAGTTTAAATTCTGGCTGCTTGATTATCTGAAGGAGTTCTTGGGCAATGCTTCACCTGCCTACCTCAAAAAATATGGAACTAGGAAGTCCTACTATCTCAGACATTGCCTGGGTTAACAAGATCTATGTCAAATATTGGGAAAATAGGACATTCTAATTTTCTAGATTTAACTAACTAATAAAAAAAATGTTGCTCAGTACTAGTCTCATAATCTTTCCAAGTAGATTCCCTAACTATTTCAGCAGCTTCTCACTAATAAAGTTTCCATAGTTGAGCTCCTGGTGCTTTCTAAGTTATTTACTTGCAAGCACTTAGTTATTCAACTAAGTAACAACTATATGGCTAGATGTTACCTAACTGAGTAATGAAATATCTGCAAGCAAATAACTCAGCTCAGGCAGCACTGGGAACTCCACAGTTCAACCCTATATATTATTATTCTCTACTGAAGTTTCCATTTTATCTACAAAGGCAGTCCCAGGTAGAATATGTTGCAGTAGCATAATACATAATCATAATTAACAGTAGTTGTAATATATCTTCTGTTCGTACTACCGCAGCCAGCATTACATTAAAATTTCTCCTAGTTGTTTGATCTCCAAGATACAAATTTTCTCCCTGAGGATTGTAAAACCATCTTTAATATAAATTGAATTAATTTAATTGGATTACCAACTTTTCTCATCCACAATTCACTGATTTATTTATTTTGGGCTCTGATCAGGATAGAACAGTTATATATAAAACCATACATGGCATAGTACCAGATTATTTATAATGATTAAGCCTGTTCCACAGGGTTATTGGGAGAGGGGATTTTTAACCACAAAAGGGCATGGATCAGAAGTCATGTATCTTTAAATTATAGGATACATTGCAACCAGAAATATATTTGGTATCTTCATTCTTGGCCTTTTGTAACATGCTTAGAAGATACCTTTTTATGTAGATTTTCAGCCATTTTAA
The DNA here is from genome assembly GCA_009733165.1 of Naja naja. Classification (NCBI taxonomy): domain Eukaryota; kingdom Metazoa; phylum Chordata; class Lepidosauria; order Squamata; family Elapidae; genus Naja; species Naja naja. Next base: position 166,013,685 of record CM019151.1, read on the forward strand.
TACCATGAAGAAACAAGATAGTGAATTGGGGTTTTTAAAATTTAAATTATACAATTTAATCATACAATTATATTGAGTTTGTATTTTGAGGATATTATGCTTCACTTTGGAACTGACTGGGATGGCATAAACTTCTCATTAAATTAAAGTATTTTTCAATATTGAATATGATCACCTTCATTCATCCAAAAACTATCACCAAATCTGAATTTCAAAGCTTCTTTACATTAACACAGTTTCTGAACCTCAGCAACTTTAAGATAGATACATGCTTGCTGGGGATTCTGAGAATTGATGTCCACAAAATCTTAAAATTGTTGAAGATGAGAAACACTGTATTAGAGGATAGAACACATAGGTAGAATTGTACATTGGTGGCATGACAGCCCAAATCTTCAGAGTGGCTTTCCCAGATGTATGTTCTAAAATGGAGAACAAAATGGAATTTGATATCAAAATTTATGGGCCAGAAAAAAGGCTCAGGATACTGTCTTCAAAAAAAAAAAGGATTGATTAGAAATACCTTAACACAGATTTATCTGGATGAGCTGCTCCAGCTAAATAATTCAACAGCACACTCTAGAAAACTGTTTCATATTTCAAGGTTGAATGCCTCTGTTCATTTCTGTGTGTAAATCAGGTCAAAAGTTGGCCTGAGACCAGATTGGAATCAGCATTTTCTAACACTACCTAGTTTTAAGAAAATACTGTCCACTTTAACTTTGAGAAATTCCAGCTGGCAACCTTTCCAACATCTACTCCTACAATTTGAAGCTCCTTGTTTTGAGACTTCAAGGGACTACCTTCTTGCTCATCCCTATGAGAAGGCAAATACTTTTTTTTCAGGCAGATGGTTTAGAAACTGCTTAGTATACTTTAATTACATAGGTGACATCTCTTCTTTTATTGATTATTTATAATGGGGTTTTAATCATTTTGTTGTTATTTAAAGCATACCTCATTCATCAAACAGAAAAAAAAGAGATTTTAGATAAATTTGCCTAGGGATTTTAATTAATTTGATTTATCCTATTTGTGATTTATTTTTATTCTCATTAGTCCATTTGAGGACCATTTTTATGGAAATATGGGGTATAGGTTCAGTGAATGAATGAATATGAATGAAAGAGGCAGGAGTCCAGTTCAGCTGAAATTTTACCAAAGTCTTCAGCAATGATGATGGTCATATGGATACCTAGATGAAAAGATTATCATATAGATCAATGTCAGATAATACAATTATTACAATATTACAATGATGAACTTGTAGCTGCTAAAATTATACATTTTTTGGTGAAATTTGAAACAGAGGAAGAACAGGTTAAAGAACATATGATAAAATGTGCCAAACATTTTGGTTGTAGTATAGATGGAACAATGGGAGAATATGTGCCTGAAGGGTTGAAAATTACATTATCTTAAGGAGAAAATTTTAAATAAGATAATGTAACATTGATGCATGATGCCAGATAAATTATTTGGAATGTATTCAGCCATTTCCAAAGAATATTGAAATGTGAACAGTATGAAGAAACTTATCATCTTTCACTGACATGTAAAAAACTAAAAAAATTGACTTCAAATACGTACTTTGATACAGAGGATTTTAAAGATTAATATTTAATTGAAGCCAGCACTTTTCCTTATTCTGTATGTTTATGATTGATGAATAAATGATAACAAAAAGCCATAGAAGATTGTTTCAATATATGAATACTATGGAAAGACTACTATATGTACAAAAATGGAAATATTTGGTATTGTCCTCTATGAAAGAATAGTTGGTAAAATTGACAGATCTTGTTGAAATGGAGAAACTGGTTTGTTTGTTTGTTTGTTTATTTATTTATTTATTTATTTATTTATTTGGGAAAAGACAATTTCTACTTAGTGAAACTGAGTGAAAACCCTTATGGACTTCTGGCTTAAAATTTTTTAAAAGGTGTGATTCATTATCTTGATTAAACAGGATAGATTGTCAAAGAAGATAATCATGATGTAACTTGAGAGGGATAAGTAAAATATAATAATTCTTATAACTGTTGGGAAATCTTTATATCTTTCTATTTTTTGTTATTGCATTTTTACCTTTTTTATCTCTTTTCTTTTCATTTTCTCTATTCTATTTTAGTTTGTATTAGTTCCTATTATTCCTGTCAACTTTCAATAAAAATTCTCTCTATATATAAAACAAACTGATGAGAAAATTCTCATATGTAATGTTGTCAAATGTCAGTGCACAATAAAAGGAAAAGGGAAGGTCTTTGTACAACATTGGGTATAGTCCATCATTTTTATCATTTTCCATTTTTGCAAGACCTGAACCAGGCATAAATTCTGATGAAGTTGCATCCATGCTGTGAATCTGAAAGCATCATAGTATGTAGCTGAATCCTTGGAGAGAGAAAAAAGGAAGAAGGCTAAAAGTCATAGTGAAGCTAAAAAGAATAACACAATATTAAAATAAGGAATGAGAGAGGTGGAACCAATAAATTCAGAATAGAAAATAAACAAAACATCTTCCAAGAAGATTACAAGTGCCCACCTGAGCTTGTTGATTTCCTTAGGGAGAGAAATCTTAGAGAAAAAAATCTAAAACAAAAATCTTTCTTAGAGAAAGACAGAGTGAAACCCTTTTAATCATTCAAGGGATTTTGATGTATTTCATATTTAATGTGTTTAATTCAGTGCAAAAGTGGTGACCTTTAGGACAAAAGATAAATGAAACTTTCTAATCCTTTTCAAACAAGGATCTTCAAAGGCATTCCTGCTGAAATCAGCCTTGCATTTTCTCAAAGATATCTGTGCCCACCAAAGAGCCATCTGTGTTCGTTGGTTAACTTCATCTCAAGATGCTTGAGAATTTCTTTTGAATTTCTTTGGGCAATCTTCGTAAGCCTTAACTTTATTATTGGGGGCAGTGGTGGATGTCAAATAGGTTAATTGTTTGGAGAAAATAAGATTGATTAGACTTGCTCTTTAATTCTCCAGCCCACTGATTAGCCTGGTAGTTTTTGATGGCTCAGAATGTAAATGTTTACTACTGTGTTAACAGATGCATTAGCATTTGTCTTCTTTTTTCTCTAATAGAGAAACAATATGAGTTGAGCTCCAGTGCTATCTTTTCTCTTCACAGGATATCTCTTTCAGGCATTGTGATAGTGTCACAGAAGGTGGGTTTTTTTAAAAAAAAAATGCTATGTTTTGCTTTTTTATTTTTTAAAAGTCAATGCAAAATCATTTAAGGACTACCATTCTGATTATGACTTCAGTTTCTGGAAAAGTAGGAGAAATCCTTCTCAAATTGTTCCATATTTTTTTACAGCTATTTATTAATTATTTTTACAGATAGCCTTAAACCGAATAACAGAATTGGAAGGAACCTTGGAGGTCTTCTAGTCCATCCACTGCTCAAGCAGGAGACCCTATATCATTTCATACAAATGGCTGTCCAGTCTCTTCTGAAACATCTCCAATGATGGAACACCCATAACTTTTGAAGGCAAGACCTTGTTTATTGTTTATTCTTTGGTTTGATCTGGGTTTGAACTGGCAACACAGGAAAACCTGAACAGCTGTATTAAAATATTCCCCCTAATAAACTTAACTGTTGTGCCAGTGCTTAGCCTCCTGAACCCAAAGTTATCTAGTTGGCAGTAGGTGTGAATTTAAAAAAGGAATAATTATGGTCATGGAGGGAAAGTTGTTTCGTCTCTTTCTTCTAGTGTTATTTACAAAAATATATTAAATGCCAGTGGGTAGGAGGAAGAAAGGAAAGAAAACCATCTGGGAAATGGATTAAATAAATGAAGATCCCCTTTGTAATGGGATATAAGAATAACCTTGGGAGAGTCAATGGTTGGAGAAGAACTATGTTAGCCCACAGAAGGAATGGGGGTAGTGAAAAAACCTCGGAGGGGGCCCTCCTTATTTCTCTGGAAAGTAAAGGCAGAGAAGGGGAGAACTACTTTAAAACTTGCAATATTCTGTTACTCTAGCCTTACAATAAATTTAGCATTAGTATTCATGGTTTCTTGTCTGGACTACATGGTTTCTTGTCTGGACTACCTCTTTCTGGTCATTGGAAAAGTAGCTACAACAAGTTCTGGCTGAGTAGGAATACATAATACAAATATTCAAGAGTGCTATGTAGCCAGGACAGTGTGATTAGCAATACTGTGGTTATGGCCAACCATCGCCTTTGGAGAAAATGACTGACTCCCCCTCCCCCCCCAAATAAAGCAGATGGGATGAACCTTGGAACTAACTTACCGTGGTGAATAAAGCCTATTTGCCATACTTGTTCTCCTTGGTCACTGCTTCTGGCCTCCATAGAATAATACATCTCTAGCAGGGGTGAGATGCAAATATTTTTACTACTGGTTCTCTGGGCATTGCTAGCTGGGCATGGCCATGTGACTGGGTGGGCATGGCTTCTTCTTTTTTTGCACCCCATGAGCTCCATTTTCTTTTTGCCTCCTGTACCTCAGAGAAGCCTCCTGGAAGGCCGTTTTTATTCCCAGGAGGCTTCCCTGAGGCCCAGAAGGCAAAAAGTGGAACTTGGGAGGGCTGCACAGCACTCTGCATGCCCCTTTTTACTTCCTGGGCCTCAGGGAAGCCTCCTGCATGAAGCACTAAGACAGTGAGGAGGATCCCAGCACAGGTAATCATTGGAACAGCTGATAGTCAGGGAAAAAAATACTGGTTTGGCTGAACCGGTAGCTATTTTTCTACTACCGGTTTGGCCGAACTGTAGCATTTTTTTTTTTACTACCGGTTTGCCTGAAGTGGGCCAAACTGGTAGAATACTACCACTAATCTCCAGAAGTAATGGGAGGGAGCCTTGGATAATTTGGAAATGCATCTTCATGGTTGTGGTGGCTGGACGTTATGGCAGACTGACAGTACATCCTGATCAATCCAGGTAAGGCACTCCTTCTTTCACTGGAAAGTCAGAAGGTGCAGTTGGGTAATTTTTTGCCTGTTGAAGTAACTGTGTCCTTCCATCTCACTCCTGAGGATTTAAGAGATGCAATTTATCATCAGACCTCATTTTTACTCATTCAGATAACACCTGAAGCTTGCAAATTCAATTGACCACAAGATAACCATTAACATTTCTTGGTGCCTGGAGGCGGTGTGGATCTGGATGGGGAGGAACAGGCTCCAGCTCAATCCAGACAAGACTGAGTGGCTGTGCATACCGGCAACTCGGATCCAAGAAATTCCATCGTTGGTCATGGGGGGAGAGGTGTTGCCCCCCATGGATAGGGCGCGCAACTTGGGTGTCCTCCTGGATGTATGGCTCAATATGGAGGCGCAGGTGGGAGCCGTCACCAGGGGGGCCTTTGCCCAGGTTTGCCTGGTGCACCAGTTGCACCCCTACTTGGACCAAGATTCCCTATGCACGGTCACTCATGCACTCGTGGCCTCCTGTCTCGACTACTGCAATGCTCTCTACCTGGGGCTGCCCTTGCGGACTATGCAGAGGCTTCAACTGGTGCAAAATGTGGCCATGCGGGCAGTGATGGGAGCAGCTCAATTCTCCCATGTGACACACCTCCTGCGCAGTTTGCATTGGTTGCCGGTTGCCCTCCGTGTAAGATTCAAGGTGCTGTTATTAACCTATAAAGCCCTGCATGGCTTGGGTCCGGGGTACTTGCAGGAGTGCTTCCTACCAGCATTGAGGTCCAATTGCCCGGTACGCTCCCATAGGCAGGCCCTCCTGGGGGTGCTGGCAGCCAGGCAATGTTGGTTGGCAGTCCCCTGGGGGAGGGCCTTCTCTGTGGGGGCACCCACCGTTTGGAACCAACTACCCCTGGAGCTACGTCTGGCCCCTGACCTTCACTCCTTCCGCCATGATCTAAAGACCTGGTTGTTTTCACCGGCCAGCCTGGATTGAGCGGGATTGGGGTTTTTAATTTTGGGGATATTTTCAAAATTTTAGAATTATTTGGATTGGATTTTGGAATTTTTATACTGTGTATGTTTCTGTGTAAGCCACCTCAAGTCCCCCCGGAGATGGGGCAGCATATAAATCCAAATAAAATATTAAAAAAATAAAAAAAAATAAAAAAAAATTATTCATCTCCTTGCTGCCTTCTATTTTTGCCCCCAGAAGATATGACAGTCCTTAAGGAAGTGGATTAAGGCACATTTCTTGGATTATATGGGAGTTAAAATAATAAATTTGGCAATACTATATGCCCATGTTTTATAAATTGGGTTATTATATTTTATACAGTGTGGCCAAAGAGAATATTTCCTTGGTATGAACATTTGGAATTTGAAAGATTTGAAAGATTTGAAAGCTACATCTCATAGCATGACTAATATTAGCTAATATGAGAAATTAGCTAATATTATCCCCTCCCACTTGTGATTGTAGGACTGTAACTTTGTCACTTGTATCCTTATGATTGATATTGACTGTTTCCTAGTATGATTTGATTGCTGATTTTACCCTATCATTATCACTAAGTGTTGTACATTATGATTCTTGATTCTTAATGAATGTATCTTTTCTTTTATGTATACTGAGAGCATTGACACCAAGACAAATTCCTTGTGTGTCCAATCACACTTGGTCAATAAAGTATTCTATTCTATAAAGTATTCTATTCTAAAGTCCGAACTTATTATCAATTTTTAAAAAACAACACCCATTTAAGGGAAAGCAAAAAGGTAAAAGCTTCTTGTGTCTTCTTTGTATGGGAAATGTCTGAATGAATGTGATAATATCATCATGTGAATGCCACAGCTGTGGCACACTTGTGCAAGATGTAGATATACACATAATTAATGCCAGCATTTAAGCACCACAATGACAATGTGGACATTGTCATTTTGTCACCATTGTGGTCTCTTAGTGTTTTACGAAAACCAAATGGGTATTCTTCCAAACTAAGCACTGGATTTCAGCCTTTTAAAAAGATGAATTGCTCAGAGTCATTAATTATAAACATAGACAATGATGTGGGTAAATAACCTGCTATGGAATACGTCCAGATGTGTTCTAGATTTCTTCCATTCATTAAACTATTTTTGCATAGGCAACAGTTTTGTTGATTGCAATCATTAGATAAGAGCTGCTTGCAAAGCATTAAAACTCCATGTCTTTGAAATTGCTACAGATTCTGAGGGTACAAAATATAAATGCTTAAGTCTTCAAGGCATTACCCCCCTCTCCACCCACCCATTTGTCCTATCAGTAAGTGTCTAAAAGCTCTTCATATTTTCTAGACCACTGAATAGCAATAATCCATTTATTCCAAGTAAGCATATTCCATATGAAACGATCAGTGGTAACAACTAGTAAGATGGATAGAAAATGATTGTAAAGAGGAAAATGCTGGGTATGCTTAACACTACTGAAATAAATGAGGCTTAAAGCTCTTTAGTTTGGCTGGCCTATTCACCAAAGGAAAGATAGATGATAGCTAGCTAGATGATATAGGGAGGGGGTGGGGGGGAGAGAGGGAATTTATTATAAGTGGTTATATGGTTTATTTTTGGAGACTGCGGTTTTCTTTTTCTCCTCCCTTTGTATCTCACACATGTGTACAATTACACTTTCCAAGATTTTGTTCAAGTATAGTATGGTTTTGTAGTAGTATTATGAATAGGATTACAGTGAATGTCACTACAGGTTTTCCTTGAAGAAAATCTCATTTACATCTTAGTTCTGAAATAAAGAATGTTGAAGTCTTTATGGATTGGAGAAGATGTTAATATCTACTAATACCTGATGATGAAGTAGGCGATGATGATGATGATAATGATGATGATTGATGATGATGATGATGACAACAACTACGATACATTATTTTTGATGTTCAAAATGAAGAAAGACATCTGTTTGAAATACAAACATTTTCAAATAAAAATGGATAGCACATATTTTACGTGCAAAAAAGATAGCTATTTGTAGCATTTAGCCAATGTTTCCTATTTGTTGATATACCAATAGACTACTCTTGGTCATTTTGCCAGTGAATAAAAAGACTGGGCAAGATGTCTTACATGAACATTAGGTGCTGGACCAATTGAAACACCTTTTCTGGAAAAACTTTTTGTAGGTTCATACAAACACTCCATTCACACTACCACATGCATGGATAATGTAGGGATAGTAACAGCATTATAGAAACCACTACTAGAAATGAAGTCTAGTTAGCTTGATTGTGAGGTTCTTCCATCTTACTTTTCAATAAAAGTAGAAGAGATAGCTAATGTTCTCACTTCAAAGAGGATTTCTCCTAGAAATGTACTTGTAGAGAATTTCATTCCCCCCACCCACCCATTATTGAGAAACACTAGAAGAGTAGAAACAGTCCATTATTCCTCTGAATAAAGTGAGCAGCTCTGGAGTATTGCTAAAATCTTTTGAAAATTTCATAGGATGTACATTGGTGCTTGAATTGATTCTATTGCTTAGGATCAAGAGTTCTTATGTCTAAAAGACTATGAAGAGGAGTACTTTTGAATTTTCTGGATACTATCATCTATAGAATATTTCAGTAGAAAAAGGATTGTTCTTAACCTCACTCTTAACTTGGAGAGAGGATATGCTGCTACATGATGAGAACAAAAATATAAATGGATGGCTTCTGGGTTGAGCCCTCTCACTAACGGGTGGAGGTTTGTGATCGTCTGCGACCGCAGCCTGGCTCTTGCATTGGAGAGCTCCGATCCTTACGGCTCGGGGCTGAAGCTGCCTCGGAGGGGCGGCAGAGAAAGGGAAAGCTGCCAGCCAGAGTGAGGGGAGCCGCATCTCCCCCTTTTGGGTGTGGTCTTTTCCCTCCGAAGATGACAAGAAGCGGTGGTCAATATGGCCACCTCGAAAAGAAGGTCTCAACTGGACTAAGAGTGGTGCAGGAGGAAAGAAAGAAGTTGACAGCAGAGGAACCAGGAGTATCGGATGGTAAGATCAACAAAGGCACCCCGGGATTAAAATAAAGATGAGTTTTTAAAAAAAAGAAGCGGTGCAGTGTCAAGTGAAGGAAAAATAATAAGTAAAATATCTTTGACAGCTATAAGGGGCTTGAACCGGAAAGGAAGAAGCCGGTGTAAGAACTTAAGTTTGGGGCTCAAAAAATCCTGAATATTAAAATAAAAGGAAAGGGAGAAGATTTCATGTAACAGAAAGTGCCACTTTGTGGATAAAATTGGAATTTAAAGAAGAAGGAAAATATCTTGTTCCTTTGTGAACTGGAGTTGTTACAATTTTAAAGAGACACTGAAACAAAGAAGCAAGATCCATAGAAGGTGAAAGTTTGAATTAAAATAAAAGACAGTCTGCTGGATTAGTTGGTGATATTGATATAGACTCTGGACTTGGGCTAAGATCTTAGAAAATTTAAAGAGGAAGAAATAAGGAAAATAAAAACTTTGGTGGCCATCCAAGGAATTAAAAATGGAATTTAAAAGTATGAAAGAACTGCTACAGGAAGTGACTGAACTAATTTGACTCGTTGCAGAAGACATGGGCATGGAAATGGCGAACAAAGAACAAGAAGAAGGAATCTTGGAAAGGGATGAGCCAGCACAAAGGAAAGCCATTTTAAAGAGACAATTAACACAAAGATTAATACAAATAAAAGGGAAAGGAAGGGTGGTTAAAAAACGAAACCTAAGAAAGTAATTAAAAGGGGAACATTTATGAAATTAGGTATGCTAGAAAGGTCCAGAAGAAAAGGAGCAGAAAGGCAAAGAGAGAGGGGATTAAATTGGATGGAGAAGGGATATAGCAGGATAAAAGGGAGGAGAGGGAACAAGAAACAAGAGCAGAAGATAGAGAAATGGAATTATATAATGAAGAAAGAAACTCGTTTACATAGAGATAATGGTTAATGTATTAAGAAGGGGGGTTCTGCATGAAGAAGAGGGATAATAAGAATATATTGTAATCATAAAAATGTAAAACAATAGAGGGGGTTACTGACAATTTTATTAGATGAAGGTTACACTTTTACTTTTTATTTATAAAAGAAAGGTAAATGTTGATTAGATAAATTGAATTAACTGAAATGATTTTTGAAGATGTTTAAAAACCAGATTTGTCAGTAACCAAGGTTAGTTAATTTTTACTATTATTTTGGAACTATAAACAAATTTTAGGTGGGATATGTGTTGCAGAACCCGATTGAAAAGAGATATAATATTATGTAGCTTTTATTTTCTCTTTTTTCTTTTATTCTGTCTTTTGCTTTAAAGGGAATGATTATTACGATGTTAATATGTTAACCACCGAGGTGTCACTCTCAAAGTAGTAAAGGGAGGGCAAGTCTAGGTTTTCTTTTTATTCTTTTTTGTGCTAAAGCTTGTATTGATTTAGAATTATGGAGAGAATATGTGATGAAAGGGCAAATCTGATGGATAAAAGAAATATGTAAATGATAAAAGAGTATTAACAATGTGAAGATAGTTAAAGGATAGATATGGACAAACTTTATTTTCTATATGATGGGCAAACATATTGTTATTTTTAAGATATATAAATATTTAAAAATATTTACAACTAATTTGAAATGAAATGGGGGGTTATACAGATTGAGATTAAGATTTGAGACTAGGATTAATTTGTTTGGCCCTTTGTTTGCCAAAAAACGGAATGGAAATAAAAATGGGATAAAATAGGAAGTTAAATGTCAAAAATGAATATAGAACTATTGTCATATTTGCATGTAAAAGTGATGACCCGGGAATATGCTGTCTACTGAAAAGAGCCTTATTTGAACTGTTAAAAATTGAATAAAACTTGTTTAAAATATATATATATATATAAATGGATCAATTTGAAGAGCTGAAAAATGCTTATTCTTATAAGAATATTTTAATTACTAGCATTTTGTAATGTTTTAAGATTATAGATGACTGAGAAATTGCAACATACATCTATCTTTTTAAAGATATACAAATAAAACGTTCAAACGTAAATAATTATTTCAGGAAATTAATATACAGTATGTACTTATTGAAAATACCATCTTACTTTAAGAAACTTATGCAAATCTCTCTCTCTCACACTCAAACACACAAAAATATATGGGGTATGTGTGTATGTATGTATGTATGTAGTATGTATGTATGTGAGAATCTTATCTCTAGTTTTATTATCTTCTCATTCACATATTCATTCTTTTAAATTTTGCACTCTAGAGCTAGTAGGCCCATGCTATCCAAACCATATTCTGTCAAACTAAGTAAGGAAAAGATAAACATGAAGCTGTTTGTTATTGTCATGTGCCTTCATTTCATCTTTGACATATGTTACTGTCTTCCTCTGTGGTTGATTCTTAGAGAGGTCAACCTCTCTTGTTGAGAGAACTCAATAACTATGTAGAAAATGCAGCTTTGTTTTCATGCCCACTTCTCTCTTTGATCTAGAGGCAATGTATTTATTATATATTTATCCAATGTGATAAAAGATAATTTGTTTTAGAAAAATAGAAAATAGATGAAATAAATTTGCTTTTAAAGAGAATAAAATTTCAGAGAAATGCTACTCAGCGGACAGTGGAGTTCTTGCACTTATTTTTTGATGAGGTAATTAAAAGTGGTATATAAATATCCAGTTTTCCACTGCATAATATATCTCCAGCAGTCTATTTCCCCTGACTTCCTATGTTTCAATTGAGCAAGGATTTTTAATGGTTCCAATATCGCTATTAAGAAGGAATTACATCCTTAAGGATCTATTTAGAAATATAGCAACATGAATTTGACTTATATACCACCCCATAGTGCTTTATTGCACTCTCTGAGATGTTTACAAATGCCAGCATCAGTCAAAATGCCAACCCCCAACAATCTGGCTCCTCATTTTACCAACCTCAGAAGGATGGAAGGCTGAGTCAACCTTGACTTGATAAGGATCAAACTCCTGGCTATGAGCACAGTTAGAGTGCAATACTGCATTTTAACCATTATGCCGCCATGGCTTCTGTTATTTTCATCAGTAGGAGAAATTCATGAAATCACCCTCTTCATGCATCCACAAATTTGGTAGACAATATCAAAAGGCTATATAGGCTGAATTTTTGGTTCATTTTATCTTTCTTGTCACATCAGCCCTTTTGATCACAACACAATCCATGAGTTTAAGTGACATTGAAAAAGGGATTAAAAGATTCTTGGGAGATGAATTTATTAGTTTTATTAACCATAATCAATATAAATAAATGGAATTTGGAATGCAGAGACAGCACAGTGCTGAATATATATGCTTGATAGTTTTTGAAGTTCTTTAGCCAGACAACATGTTTTCAGTTATTAACTGTACAAAAACTGTATTTCATTTACCTAGAAAATTAATGTAAATCCTCGATAATTTTATATGTAGCAAATGAGGCCAGGACAACAGCAGCAGCAGCAAAAAAAAAAAGATTTGTGCATATAGGAGTAGAAAATTCTATATTGATAAACTTGAATTCTAACTAGTCCTTACTTTGTATTACATAGACACCTTGATTATTTTTAACTCTGTGTGTTTTTCAGAAGTTATAGGCACAACATTGTACTGGACAATGTTTTTAAAACAAGCAACCAACAAGCAACAACACCTTTCATTCCACCAAGAGTTCTGAAACCATTTTTGTTTGCAGATGTTTGTGTGTGAGATACTTCTATCATTATCTCAGAACTAGCACAGGAAGATAATAGGCAACATTACCTGGAAGGGCAGAAAGAGATGAAATAAAAGATTGTGACTGTTAGAAGTATAGATTATACTTCAGGAAAAGGACACAGTTGTATAAAATATTATATTGATTTAATGACATTACTGTCAAAGTTTTATAAGTGAGATGAACTCTATTTATGTGCTAATAACACATTCTAGCTTTTTGATACATGGTCAGTAGCTATTTCATCCAGCAAACTATAACATTATTCTTTTTATTTTTACATATTGGACAATACTATACTTGTGCACTCTATAATTTAGTCAAACTTTATACCTGTGACTAAATCCACTTGCAATCATTGGCTGTTGTTTCTTCATCAAATAAATAACTTAAAAGGCAGTTAAAACTTTTTCCCTGCTCAAATCAGAAATCCAAAATGAAAGTAGTCCTGGCAAATAACTGTCAAATATTTGTTTGAACATATTTATCAACAAAAAACCCACCATTTCAGATTGGTTCCATTGTTGAACAAATCATAATGTTGCCTTCCATAGGATAAATCATTGTACTTTAATGTATAAATGAGAACATGTTGTGGCTTTCTGCTGTAAATACTATTTATTTGAGAATTGCTATTAGCTCTCCTACAAACTGCCTTCCCAGTGCTGAAAATATCTAATTTTGTCAATCTTTCCATCTAGTTTTCAGTTTTCTGATTATCTTTGTTGCTATACAGATCAATCTCTTTATGTTGCATCACCTACAAAGTCATGGAATCAACCAATCCATTATCCTCCACTTAGAGACAAACAACCTATCTCTAACAAACAATTTGGTTTCAGAAAAAAATATCCTGTAATCTGCAACACCTACACTGCAAAAACATAGAGACTACACAACTCAATCAGAGCAAAGCAATAGACGCCATTTACATAGACTTCTCTAAAGCCTTTGATTCAGTGGTCACAACAAACTACTTCTAAAATTAAAATCTTATGGCATCTCCACTGGCATAATTGGATAGCTGCATTCTGTCAAACAGGCAACAAATAGTCAAAATAGAGAGCTCCCTATCAAATCCCGTACCTGTCAACAGTAGTGTCCTCCAAGGCAGCGTTCTAGGACCAACTGTCTTTATACTTTACATAAATGACCTTTGTGATCATATTATAAGCAACTGTGTTCTTTTCACTGATGATCTTAAACTTTTAAACACTACTGACAATACTACTACCCTACTAAAAGACCTTGACTATGGGTCTGAATGATCAAACAAGTGGCAACTACAAATCTCAACAAACAAATGCTCCGTCTTACATATTGGCAAAAAATCAGAAAATAAAATACAAGCTGAATGGACATGATCTTGTAGATGACCCCCACTCTGTCAAGGACCTTGGACTACTCCTCTCTATTGATCTAAATGCTAGAGCTCACTGTAACAACATAGCCAAAAAGGCATTAAGAGTTGTAAACCTAGTCCTGTGTAGCTTTTCCTTTGGTAATATTGTACTAGAGCATACAAAATATTTGCTAGACCAATACTCGAATACAGCTCTGTCTGGAACCCACATTGCATATTGGACATTAACACAATCAAGAAATTCCAGAGATATTTCACGAGAAGAGTCCTCCACTTCTCTACTTTTAACAGAATACCTTATGCCTCTAGACACTAAATTTTAGGCTTAAACAACTTAGAACTACACCAACTTCAGACTGACCTAAGCGTAGTACACAAAATTATCCATTGCAATGTCCTACCCATCAATGACTAGTTCAACTTCAACCACAACAATACACGAGCACATAATAGATATAAACTCAAGGTAAACTGCACCAAACTTGATTGCAGGAAATACAACTTCAGTAACAGAGTGGTCAATGCCTGGAACACTCTACCTGACTTTGTGGTTTCTTCCCAAAACCCCAAAAACTTCAACCTTAAACTGTGTACCTCACCCCATTCCTAAGAGGTCTTTGAGGGGCATGCATAAGTGCACCAATGTGCCTACCATCGCTATCCTAATGTTCCCTTTTATTCTTATCCATTTCATCTATTAAAAATCATGTTTATACTTATATCTGTTATCTAATACATGCTCGACAAATAAATAAATAAATAAATAAAATATTCATTGGACATGCTTTGAGCTGGTCTGGCTTCTTAAACACTAATATTGAGAAGTGGACATGGTAGACAAGGTGGAGTCTAATACAGAATAAACAAAGGCATTTGTTGGTTTGGAAAATATTGTTCTGTTGATGCAGCCTAAAATTATTATTTGACTTTATTGCAGTCATGTCATACTGCTGAGTTAGTCAGTTTCCTGACTACAATTCCTGTGTCAGTCACTGTTACACTCCATTAAAAACAATAAGACAAGTTAGTTGTGACTAAAAGTGATTAAATATTTGTATAATGGCTGCAATTCAACACCATTATTACTGGCACTTCAATGCAGAGTTGTTCACTATTTTCCTGAGTTAATCAAAGTGTTTTTTAAAGTTACAAAGTCCATTCAAAACTTTCTTCACATGACAGATAAAGAACAACATTGGCCCATGTCATGATTTAGAATTTAAAACCATCTCATGAACTCACTATAGCATGAACCTCTGATGCATTATTTATAAAGCATATAAAATGAGTTTGATCATGATGTCAAATAACTTAAAGAAAAAATAATCAACATGATATCTATAAACATAATGCAGACACCAGCAATTCCAGTTTATTTATTTATTTAGCGTATGGCAAATACATGGACTTATAGTGGTTCAAATGTTAATGTCCATTCAAGGACAGGGTGGTCTATGTTGAAAAAATCAGACATTGGCCAGTGTAAGCTTTTGATGAACATTTGGACAAAATGTGATGGATATTTTGTTGAAGAGCACCACAGTCACGCTGAGGGATAGACACAAGATCTCACTTAAACAATGAGTCCTGGCAGACACCATGTTGGGTACGGATCCTGTTCAGAGTTGACCAATGATGGCATGAAAGGTCAAAACCTGGCACCTTTCCCCAATCTGTCTTGTTCTTTCGGCTTGAAAAGGCCCATTTTGTTTATCCATTGCCATGTATTTAGAGAGCCAGGAGTTCTATAAAACTGTCTGACTGCCAACTGTCATTAACTGCCAATTTTTCAATGTAGTCTGGCTACCAATTGTTGCTAGTTGTTTGGTTCACACTACCATGCTATCCAGAGTGCACCATGAGGAGGTGAACTAGCATCACACCCCAGTAATTCCAGTAATGACACTATTAGCACACTGATATCTTTAAAAGGTTTATTTATTTAAAAGGAAATTGAAACTGACATGCTGTAAAAAAAAGTTCAACTGCTTACTATGGCCAATGTTTCTGAGCCTATAAGTTCATCTGAGATGGAAGAAAGCATCTGCAAAACTTATTTGCCAATCACTATGGCAACCATTTTGAAAAAAAAAAGACAATCATTCCCATGATCTCCTTCTTACATTTTGTGAAGGGGATATCATTCAAATTTAAAATTCCAAATAACTCCTTTCCCAAAAATATTATTTACTTTCGGTCAAAGAAAAATGGTTTTCCACAAAGAAAAGTAACTTGAAAACTTAGATTCCTATGTTTATTCTGTTTGTTTTTTAATTCATTTTAATAATTTTACACTGAAGTTCAATTTAGAAAGCTCAAAGTATTGTTGAAGCTGCAGTATTTCTTGTCAGAAACAGATCATAAAGTCTTCATTTCATGAATGTATACTTATTTATTTGTGAATATAAATCCAGTATACTCTTACTTTAATTAAGTGATGCCTTTGCAGCTTCTTCAGACTAGTCCTCTCCCTCTTCTGTCCAACTTCACCTCTTAAGCTGTGTTCATCTATCATGTTTAGACAGATCAGATATCAATTTAATGGGTGCCTGGATGCAACACAGGTAATTTGATTAGTGTTAACATGGGTTAGTAATTTGCAATTGTATTTATTAACTTCATTAATGTATACAATCACCTATATTAGATATACAACTCTGGACAACTTACAAGACTAAATGTCAACTTATATGACCTTATTTCTAATATTTGGATTTATAGTATTTAATGCATCATGCAAACTTTGTAGTCAATTTAATGTGATCTGTGAATCTTTCATAAAATTTTAAGCCAACATATCATGAAGTTTGGGAGTTCCAGGTACTGAAAACCAACATATCTGGAGGCAGCAGATTGAAGTGGAATGGTATGTCTTATTTAATTTTTAAAAGAATGTATTAAATGATGAGGGAATAGAGTTGTATCAAATAGTTTCACCCCCTCAAGCGCTCATGTGGTGTCTGATCATGGTTGTGTCGGTGGAGATTTTCCTAGGAGGCATGAGCAAATGATATATCATCTCAGCAAGGTCACCAAAGGTATGAAGATAATTCCAGCTCTCCAGTTAAGCTTGGCAGGTGCCAATACCTGGCAACAGTGATATAGGAAGATGCTGAAGGCAGATGATCACTTTTGTCATGACAGCAAAGGCAAAGGCATCATTTCATAATGTGTTGAAAAAGCAATGTTAAATCATTGTTGTATTTTACCAGGAGTACCACATGGATAAACAAGATAAAGTGACACTGGTGTTTTGAAGTTGCCATGCAGGGGGAAAAAGAATATCTGAAGCTGCAAAGATATAATGGAACACCAGAAGAAAGAACATGAAAAAAATTCAACACAGTGAACAATTAAATGAAAAGATTACATCAACATCTTGAGCACTGGTGAATTTGAAGTGGAGTGGAATTGGGACAATTTCAGTCAAAGATCAGTGTGTTTACTATGGAGACATGAAAACATAAAGGAGGGACATTGTGTTCATAGGTAGGGTATACCAAAGACATACAATCAATGACCAAATAATATTAATTAGACTTGAGTCAATCTCTTAATATAATAATTACCCATGCTTATATTCTAACCACTGATGCAAAAGAAGAAAAAGAAGATAAGTTTCATGATCAAACTCAATATAAAGTTGATAGAACATGGAAACCAGAGACTGACATGCCAAAACTGGAAACATTAAAGAGTGGTGAAAATGTTAGACTATATGTCCTAAGAAACAGAAATGAATGAGAAGAATAAGTTATCAATTTACACCAATCAAATTATTTCCTCATTGCTAACATCATCTTGACACCTATATACATGGACATCACTAGGATGGAATATTCAGAAATGGATTTTATTATTGATAAGGGACATGGAAGACACCAGAATGAAATAATGAGATTTAGATTAAATATAAAGAGCATTCCAAATAAAATAACTATAACTAGACTTAAAAGAAATAGGGATAAGTTCTGTCTTTCTAGATTAACTAACGATAAGGGAACTAGTAGTCAAGCAATATATCACGAATTAGCACTTGGTAGACCAGCAATGAAAACCTTGGAAAATATATTAATATGCCACACCAGTGGTGGTATTCTACTGGTTCGTCCCGGTTCTGGCATACTGGTAGTGCCGAAGATCAGCTGTCAGAGAACCAGTTTGCTCTGAGTCACTCTGATGCTGTGCAGTTGGGCCCACCCACCTGCCCCTCCTCCTAAGTCCTTTTTATCCTCTCAGATGTTTGGCGTAGAAGAGTGGATTGCTGTGCTAAACAGTTGAGAGATGCAGTAGCTTAGTTTTTACTGTTCAACATGTGCACAAAGCGTGTGTGTGGCATGCGATCCCACCCCTGAAGCCATGCCCACCAAGCCATGCCATAGAACCAGCGGTGGGAACTTTTGAATTTCATCACTGGTGCCATACCAAATATGTATAAATATCAGAATCATGTGGGAAGTGCAATAGTGGGATTCAAAATTTTTTACTACCGGTTATGTGGTCGTGGCTTGGTGGGCATAGCAGCGGAAAGATACTGTAAAATCTCCAGTCAGAGATGATATTTGCCGGTTCTCCGAACTACTCAAAATTTCTGCTACCGTTTCTCCAGAAATGGTCAGAACTTGCAGAACACCAGCTCTGGGCAAGTGGTCTTCCTTTTGACACTTTATAGAAGTAAAAATGTAACTTTGAAGAAGTAGGATAGAAAGTATTGGGATATTAAAAAAGACTTCTTAGAATACCATACAGTAGATAGCCAAGCAAACAAATGGAGCATATAACAAATACATGCATAATTCTATCTCAAGTCATACATGACCACATTTAAATAATAATATTTTGAATACATTGTAAAAATAATTAACTTTTCAGCAATTTTCAGCCAGAAAGAGGGAAGGAGGGAGGGAGGATGGAAGGGAGGGAGGGAGGGAGGGAGGGAGGAAGGAAGGAAGGAAGGAAGGAAGGAAGGAAGGAAGGAAGGAAGGACATAATTGGATGGACTAAATTACCACCATTGGAAGACCTGAAGGACCAAGCTGGCGATATCATTTCATCCTGGAGAAAATCTATTTATGTGGCTGCCAAGATTATGTGACTTGATGGCATGTAATCAATCAATTAATCAAATATATATGTCAGTGTCAAAGAGCAATACACTCTTTTTTGTCATACAGGGAACAAAATTAAGAGTACTATGATCAGCCACCTCTTTGTCTGTTCTTTTAAACATTTAGAACATTTTTTTTAAAAAATGAAAGGAGACAATTCCTGTAGCACTGAACCATTAATCATGGCCAAAATAAATATTTATTACTGTTTTTTTCCCTTTGTTCATAAAATTCCTTTGTTGTGATTGTCATGGGGATGGTGGTGGGGATAGTGGCTTCAGGAAGCTTAATGTACAATACTCCCTGTACATTAAGCTTTTTAATAAGCAGCAGGAAAGAGGGAATTCATCAGAACTATATGTCAAATACATGCTTGGTTTAGTAGTCATGACATGATGAATTGCCTGTCCACAGGAAGTTCTTATCTTACAGCTCTAGTGATAGAAGGGAACAGATGAATCTTCTACTGTCCTAATCTAGTTGCAGAAATTACATAGAAAAAAGTCTAGATATGGGGATGATATTAATTCAGCTCTCATATTAATAAACTGACTTAAGTCTCCCTTTACAACCAAGGAACAAAGCAGAATGCTATTAGCTTTCATTTCTTGCACTTCTCTGAATAAAAATGATTACTGAAATGCATGTGTTTGGGAAACTGTACACAAAAAGCTTTCCCTTGTGTGTATATTATGAAAACAGTGTATAACATGCATCTGAAATTTTATGCAGATTAAAACAACTAGTCATCTTGTGCTGAAACAGCACACAATGAACTTTTGATTGGAAAAAAAGATATTTATAGAAAATAAAAGAAGCAGATTCACTTATCTCATGCATGTTATGGAATTATTCAAATAAACTATATTTTGCCAGTATGAAAATTGCCAAGTAGTATAAGAATTGAGATTTCACAAGATAATGGAATCATCATCATCATCATCATCATCATCATCATCATCATCATCATCTCACTTTTCTGTTTATGTAAATAGTCAATTATATTTAGAATAGAATAGAATACAGGTGAAACTCAAAAAAATAGACTATCGTGGAAAAGTTCATTTATTTCAGTAATGCAACTTAAAAGGTGAAACTAATATATGAGATAGACTCATTACATGCAACGCAAGATAGTTCAAGCTGTGATTTGTCATAATTGTGATGATTATGGCTTACAGCTCATGAAAACCCCAAATCCACAATCTCAGAAAATTAGAATATTACATGCAATCATTAAAACAAGGATTGTACATAGACCAATATCGGACCTCTGAAAAGTATAAGCATGCATATGTACTCAGTGCTTGGTTTGGGCCCCTTTTGCAGCAATTACTGCCTCAATACAACATGGCATGGAAGCTATCAGCCTGTGGCACTGTTGAGGTATTATGGAAGACCAGGATGCTTCAATAGCGGCCTTCAGCTCTTCTACATTGTTCGGCCTCATGTCTCTAATCTTTCTCTTGGCATTGCCCCATAGATTCTCCATGGGGTTCAGGTCAGGTGAGTTTGCTGGCCAATCAAGAACAGTAATCCCACAGTCATTGAACCAGGTTTTGGTGCTTTTGGCAGTGTGGGCAGGTGCCAAGTCCTGCTGGAAAATGAAGTCAGCATTCCCATAAAGCTTGTCTGCGGAAGGAAGCATGAAGTGCTCCAAAATCTCCTGGTAGATGGCTGTGTTGACCCTGGAGTTATTGAAGCACAGTGGACCAACACCAGCAGATGACATGGCTCCTCAAATCAACACAGTCTGTGGAAACTTCAACTGGACTTCAAGCATCTTGCAGTGTGTGCCTCTCCATTCTTCCTCCAGACTCTGGGTCCTTGGTTTCCAAATGAGATGCAAAAGTTGCTCTCATCTGAGCAACAGACCAGGTCTGTTTTTCTTTAGCCCAAGTAAGACGCTTTGGACATTGTTTGTTGTTCAGGAGTGGCTTGACAAGAGGAATACGACATTTGAAGCTCATGTCCAGGATCCATCTGTGCGTGGTGGCTCTTGATGCACTGACTCCAGCCTCAGTCCATTCCTTGTGAAAGTCCCCAACACACTTGAATGGCCTTTTCCTGACAATCCTCTCCAGGCTGCGATTATCCCTGCTGCTTGTGCACCTTTTTCTTCCACACTTTTCCCCTCCACATAACTTTCTATTAATGTGCTTTGATACAGCACTTTGGGAACATCCAACTTCTTTTGCAATTACCTTTTGAGGCTTTCCCTCCTTATGGAGGGTGTCAATGATGATTTTCTGCACAACTGTCAGTTCAGCAGTCTTTCCATGATTGTGATTCTTACTGAACCAGACTGAGAGACAATTTAATTTAATTTAATTTAATTTAATTTAATTTAATTTAATTTAGGGATTTATATGCCGCCCTATCTCCCAAAGGACTCAGGGCAGCTCACAACAGTAAAAATATACAATACAAACGTTTAAAATTTAAAAAACATTAAACAAGAATCCCAATAATTATAATTAAAACCGACAGTAACCAATAAAAACCATTAAAAAAAACCCTCAGTCCAGGTCGACCTGTTGGAAGAGCCATGTCTTCAGGTCGCGATGGAAGGATCAAAGGTCAGGAGCCATCTGCAACTCCAAGGGCAGCTGATTCCACAGAGTGGGTGCACCAACAGAAAAGGCTCTCCCCCTGTGGGTCGCCAGCTGGCACTGTCTGGCCGACGGCATCCTGAAGAGGCCCTATCTGTGGGAGCACACAGGGCACTGGGAAGTTGTTGCTGGCAGTAGATGGTCCCGCAAATACCCCAGCCCTAAGCCATATAGGGCTTTACCAGCACCTTGAATTTCACCTGGAGGGCAACTGGCAACCAATGCAACTCACGCAGGAGGGGTGTAATATGGAAGTATCGGGATACTCCCATCACAACCCGCGCAGTCGCATTCTGCACCAGTTGAAGCCTCCAAGTGGTCCTCAAGGGCAGCCCCATGTAGAGAGCATTGCAGTAGTCCACACAGGAAGTAATGAGCGCATGAGTAACTGTATGCAAGGCATCTCGGTCCAGATAGGGGCGCAACTGACACACAAGACTATCCTGAGCAAATGCCCCCCTGGCCACAGCTTCCACCTGATCCTCCAAACTGACCCGTGCATCCAGGAGGACACCCAAGTTGCGCACCCTATCTATGGGGGGTAACACCATAACTAAAGATGGAAGATCCTGGATCATCTGAGATGCTGGTACATACAGCCACTCGGTCTTGGCTGGGTTGAGTCGAAGCCTGTTCCTCCCCATCCAGATCTGTACCACTTCCAGGCATAGGGACATCATGTTGGGGGAATCACTGGGTTGGTTAGGGGTGGAGATAAAAAGCTGGGTATCATCAGCATACCCAAAACCACGGATGATCTCACCCAGTGGTTTCATATAGATGTTGAACAGGAGGGGAGAGAGGACCAACCCCTGGGTCACCCCACAAGAGAGGGATCTCAGGGTCGACCTCCATCCTCCTGCCAACACCGACTGCGAACGACCTGAGAGGTAGGAGGAGAACCACCATAAAACAGTGCCTCCCACTCCCAACCCCCCCGAGGCATCACAGTAAGATACCATGGTCAATGGTATCAAAAGCTGCTGAGAGATCTAATAGGAATAGGACAGAGGAATAACCTCTGTCCTGAGCTCTCCAGAGATCATCCACCAGCGTGACCAATGCCATCTCCATGCTGTACCCAAGCCTGAAACCCGATTGATACGGATCCAGGTAATCAGATTCCTCCAGGAACATAGGGAGCTGTCGAGCCACCATGCTCTCAACAACCTTCGTGACAAAGTGAAGGTTGGAGACCGGATGGAAGTTGTTCAAAATAGCTGGACCCAGGGCAGGCTTCTTGAGGATGGGCCTCACCACTGCCTCCTTCAAGGTGGGGGGAAAGGATCCCTCACTCAGAGAAGCATTGACCACTGCCTGGAGCCAGCCTCGTGTAACCTCCCGGGTGGCATAAACCAGCCAGGAGGGACACGGGTCCAATAAACACATGGTGGTACTTAGTCTTCCCATGATCCTGTTCACTTCATCCAGAGTCACAGGATAGAACTCTACCCAGATGGTGTCCACAAGACCCCTTGCTTCCTCCCCAACGGACTCTAACCAGTCGGAGTCCAGACTGGCCCGGATCTGAGCGATCTCGTCCGCCAGATGATAACTAAACTCCTCGGCCCAGCCCCGCAAAGGGTCCTCCCTCGTCCCCTGATTAAGTAGGGAATGGGTGACCCTAAACAGGGTGGCTGGGCAATTATCTGCGGATGCAATGAGAGCAGAGGCTCAGGAACCCTTTGCAGGTGTTATGGCTTAATTAGCTGATTAGAGTGGGACACTTTGAGCCTAGAACCTTTTCACAATATTCTAATTTTCTGAGATTGTGGATTTGGGGTTTTCACGAACTGTAAGCCATATTCATCACAATTATGGCTAATCACAGCTTGACTATCTTGCTTTGCATGTAATGAGTCTATCTCATATATTAGTTTCACCTTTTAAGTTGCATTACTGAAATAAATGAACTTTTCCACGATATTCTAATTTTTTGAGTTCCACCTGTATATTTAGAATAGAATAACAGAGTTGGAAGGGACCTTGGAGGTCTTTAGTTTCATGTTTAGGCATGAAACTAAACACCACTTCAGACAAATGGTTATCCAACATCTTTTTAAAAATTTCCAATGTTGGAGCATTTACAACTTCTGGAGGAAAGTTGTTCCACTGATTAATTGTTCTAACTTCAGGAAATTTCTCCTTAGTTCTAAGTTGCTCCTCTCCTTGATTAGTTTTCACCCATTGTTTCTTGTCCTGCCCTCAGGTGCTTTGCAGAATAGCTTGACTCCCACTTCTTTATGGCAGCCCCTGAGATATTGGAACACTGCTATCATGTCTCCCCTAGTCCTTCTTTTCATTAAACTAGACATTCCCACTTCCTGCAACTGTTCTTCATATGTTTTAGCCTCCAGTCCCCTAATCATCTTTGTTGTGCTTCTCTGTACTCTTTCTAGAGTCTCAACATTTTTTTTACATTGTGACGACTAAAACTGGATGCAGTATTCCAAGGGTGGCCTTACCAAGGCATTATAAAGTGGTATCGCCTGGTATGCTCCCATAGGCAGGCCCTCCTGGGGGTGCCTTCGGCCAGACAATGTCGGTTGGTGGTCCCTTGGGGGAGGGCCTTCTCTGTGGGGTGCCCACCCTTTGGAATCAGCTACCTCTAGAGCTGCGTTTGGCCCTGGACCTGTGCTCCTTCCGCCGTGATCTCAAGACTTGGCTATTTGTACAGGCTGGCCTGGACTGAGCAGGGTTGGGAATTTTAATTTAAGGGTATTTTATTGATTTTATAATTGAATTACAGAATTTGATACCGCTGTATTTATTGTTTATACATTTTGTGTAAGCCACCCCGAGTCCCCTCTGAGATGGGGCGGCATATAAATCCAATTAAATAAATAAACAAACAAACAAACAAACACTTCATGTGCTTTTGATTTTATCCCTTTGTTTATGCAGCCTAGAACTGTTTTGGCTTTTTTTGGCAGCTGCTGCACACTGCTGGCTCATATTTAAATGGTTGTCCACTAGGACTCCGAGATCCCTCTCACAGTTACTACTATTGAGCAAGGTACCACATATACTGTACCTGTGCATTTAATTTTTCTTGCCTAAATTGCCTACTTTTTTCACCATTGAATTTTATTTTGTTAAACAGCACCCAAAGTTCAAGTCTGTCAAGATCATTCTGTATCTTAAGCCTATCTTCTCGAGTGTTGGCAATTCCTGCCACCTTGGTGTAACATTAAATTAAAATATAAATTAAATTGCAACATTAAATTAAAATATAGAGTAAAACAATGACAAAGCTGAGACAATTAAAATCAAGACTGTTAAAATCAGTTTAATAGTTAGAAGTTTGAGAAGATAAGTATTTGTCATTTTCTAAACTACTGCAAGATGGAACCCAAACACATATCCCTAGGAAAGCATTGTATAGACTGCAAACCATCCAGAAGAAAGCTGTCTCCATGTAACAAATAATTAGAGTTCTGATAATAGGGGCTTCTTCAAAAGCTTTTTACTGTTGAACTAGATAGAGGAGTAGCTTCAGTAACTGAAGATGATTCCCCAGGTATCCATGTTCTAAATTTTTTATACTTTAAATCGTGACTGGTAGGCATTGGGAGTGAATGTACAACTTTTTAAACATATCCTTGTGCCTTGCACTATGGATACTCTTTACCATTTAACTTACCAGGGCCACCTGCTGCAAATGTAGTGGCAGCTTTGGTCAAGTAGCAAGTGGTGTAAGTCCATAACTCAAGTACCAAACAATAGTGAATTAGCACTAAAATCTGGATGACTCCACAAAAATGATGAACAGAACTACAAATAAACAGTGCCCCCAGATCCAGTCTGTCAGAGGCCAGTCATTGGTTAGAAAATTCCTGTCTAACTTAGTAAACATTTCTGAGCATGAGACCAGGTATGTAGAAAATGCATCCATCATCAATGGACACTATGAAGACTAGACAGAAGAGGAAATCCAAGTTTTATTCTCTGAGTTGGTGATATTGCAAGGGAACACAAAGTGTTTGAGAGATATCCAGGTATAAATTCTGAACAATCATTCCCACTTCCTTAGGAAAGGTTTAACTATCCTATATGCTATCATCTCTTCTAGGTAGTATCCTTTTCTTTATAGAAATAATGTACAGAAACACTTGTAATCATGTGAATTGAAGCACAATGGTCACTCCAATGCTTTGAAGGATAGTGTTATGTATGCAGGTTTAAAGTCATTGGTTTAGTTTGAACTGTTCTTGTAAAATGTAAGAAATGATTGGTTTAAAAAGTGCGGGAAAACCCTGCACTCTGATTGGCTGGCAACTGCGGCTGCTGGCTATAAGTAGCAGCCACAGCCCAGCCAAAGTGGGTTCGTTCTGAGCTGTAGTCACTAATAAACAAAGAGCTTGAAGCACTCCGCATCTGTCTCTTCATGCAAACTTAACACTGGCGACGAGGATGGGATCTCCCTGAAGAAGAAGGCAATGCGGAACAGAAGGAGAGTGAGATGGCTGTGCTGAACACCCTCCCCAGCCCCGTTCGATCCGATGGCAGAAGACTGGGAGACGTATGCAGATCATTTCCAAATGTATCTGGAAGGAAACGATCTTGCCGACATTTCCGAGAAGCGGAAGAGGACGGTCTTTCTCATGCACTGCGGTCCGGCAGTTTTCAAGATGGCGAAGGCATTGGCGGGAGCTGCAGACGTGAAGGTAATGGAATGGCCTGACTTAGAAAAGTTGTTAAGAGCCCATTATGCCCCACAAGTATCATGCCTCATTAAGAGACATGAGTTTTACCCTCGGGATCAAGGGGAAAGCGAAAACGTAAACGACTTCATGGCAAGTTTAAGAGACATTGGGGGTGCATGTGAATTTAACAATTTAGAAGAGGCCATGCACAATCGATTTGTTCTGGGCCTTAAAGACAAGGTGCTACAGAGCAAGTTATTACTAAGACCTAAGATCACGCTGAAGGAAGCAATAGAAGAGGCCTCTTCAGCAGAAGCTACCAAGTCCTCAGCAGCAGCCATGAAGAAAATTAACAAGCCCACAAGCCATCCTGATGTGGAAAAGTCCACAACAACTCATTGTGAGCAAATAGATTCTGAGTCAGACTGTAGTGAGGTGGAGGAAGGAATTTATAGACTCAGAATGGAGTGGAAAAAGAAAGACCTGAGAAGAAAGAGGCAAGATTTCTACTGCAGAGGTTGTGGGAGAAGCCACCCCCGCACTGAATGCAAGTTCCTAGATACCATCTGTGTCAGAAAGTAGAACTTTCTGGAGTTACTATGCAGTTTACAAATTAGTAGAGTTTGATGGGGTGATCAAACCTACCAATGACAGGGCGGCATTGAGCACCTCACTGTGATACTGTAGGACACGCCCCTAAGTATAAAATGGTTGTCAACTGTCATTTTCTCAGAGAAAAATATGAGAAAGAAAATGAGGAGATTCTAAGGAGATTGGAAATACTGAGAAGATCCAAGACTCTGAGGAGATATTAGGATCTGACAGACTGAGGTCTGTGTATGAGAAGATATAGCAAAGAGATCTGAGAGAAGATCTATAACCTAAAGAGAAAGGGACTTTCTAAAGAGGTTAGCTATATCTAAGAAGAGGTTATGAGAGGAAGAACTGTGAATCTCTCATAGAAACTTCTAGCTCCTTGAAGGACTGTTTAAGAGCAACGAAAGAACAAAAGACTCTGTATATATTTAAGAATAATATATTTATTGATTGTTCTGTTATAAATAAATCTGTTTTGATCTGACACAACTTGGCATTGCAATTTATTGAATGACTCTGTGAAATAGATATAGGTTTAAAGATTCAGGCCAATTAATATTATTTAACAATCTGCCTCCGTTGTGAAAAAAGAGGACACCTAGCAAGAGTCTGCAAATCATCCAGAACTCCTCCACACAGAAGAAAGTTTCCTGACAAAGATTTCAAGCCCAACAACTTCAATGAGAAAATGGGGCGCAACTCAGAAGCAAATGGGAAGAATGAAACTCATCGAACAGTCACCATTGGTCATTCTTCACCCTTGAGAAGCAGAAAAGTACATGTGAAGGTACTCATTGAAGGAAGGCCTTGCCAAATGGAAGTGGACTCAGGCTCCTATTTATCTATGGTGTCATGGGACACTATTCACAGGCTACTTCCCAACATTCAGAAGAAACATTTCCAGAAGCAAGCACTGACTCTTAAAGACTACCAAGGGAACAAGATTCCAGTAGTTGGAACAAGATAATTCAACGTGAAGTGTAAAGGCCACACCAAACGTTTGCCCCTGACCATCGTGGACAAGGATCGCCCAAGCCTCCTGGGACTTGAGTGGTTCAATCCACTAGGCATCAAGGTGACTGGCATCAATCACGTGAGCAACACTGAATGGGAGGAGGCCTTGAAGTCTGAGTTTCCAGAGGTCTTCAGTGACGGATTGGGCAAGTATATGGGGACCCCTATCACTTTCAATCTAGATCCCAAGGTGCCACCAATTCATTTAAAGCCCAGAAGGGTCCCATTTGCCTTAAAGGAAAAAAATGATGCACAATTAGATAAACTAATAGCTCAAGGAGTTTTAGAGACCACTGACCACTCCAGGTGGGAGACACCCATAGTCACACCAGTCAAGACTGATGGGTCAGTGAGAATCTGTGGAGACTGGGAGGGGACATTGAACCAGTCTCAACAGAGTGCAAATTCCAGTTCCAGTGGTGCATCATTTACTACATTCACTTGGCAGGGGTACAGTCTTTGCCAAATTGGATCTGGCCCAGGTATCAACAATTAACAGTTGATGATGCCACTGCAGAGGCCCAAACCATTGTGACTCATAGAGGTGCTTTCAAATGTAAAGGTTACAGTTTGGAGTAAGCGTGGCACCAGGCATCTTCCAAAGACTTATGGAAAGGATGCTCCAAGGACTGCCAGGGTAGTACCTACTTTGATGATGTGTTAATCTCTGCTGAAAATGACACTCAATTACAAGAGAGACTCAGAGAATTCCTTACAAGATTCAAAAAGGGGGTTAAAAGTCAAGGAAGAAAAGTGCACTCTTAGAACTGACAAGGTTGAGTTCTTGAGCTATATGATTGACAAGCATGGTATCCATCCCACAGATGCCAAGGTTCAGGCAATCAAAGAAGCCCCTAGACCAAAATGTAAAACAGATTTGCAAGCCTTCCTTGGACTCATTAACTTTTATCACATGTTCCTACCTCAGAAGGCAACCATTGCAGAACCACTGCACAGATTATTAGACAAAAAGTCTGCGTGGGTCTGGGGCAGAAAAGAACAATCTGCATTTTTTTTAAATTACATTTATATGCCACCCTTCTCCGAAGACTCAGGGCGGCTTACAATTTTTGGGATACAACCCAGTGTGCTCAGCAATAATAATTATCATTTAACAATAATAAAAGACTAATCACGTCTGATGCTGTACTGATACAGTTCTCTGAGAATTTGCCTGTTGTACTGACTTGTGATGCATCCCCTTTTGGAGTGTGGGGGGGTTTGAGCCACAGGCGTCCCAGCAGGAGGGAAGCTCCTATTGCATTTTACTCTCGCACCTTGACCAAAGCAGAGAGGAACTACAGCCAACTGGACAAGGAAGCCTTCGCAATTGTTGCAGCTGTCAAGAAATTCCATGAGTATTTATATGGGAGAACATTTACCATTGTCACAGATCACAAACCTCTGTTAGGCATTGTGGCAGGAGACAAACCTACACCCACTATCCTGTCACCAAGAATGCTGAGGTGGACTGAATTTCTTGCTGCTTATTCATACAAACTCATCCACAGGCCTGGCAAAGACATTGGACATGCTGATGCTTTGAGTCGCTGCCCACTTCCTTCTCACACTGAGGACTTTGCTCCTGAGACACCTTTTTCCTAGAAACTGTTGCCAAGCTTCCAGTACACGCTGCTGAAATTGCCAGAGAGACTGCCAAAGACACTGTATTGGCTCCTGTTATAGGCTGGATTAAGAAAGGTTGGCCTCTTCAAGATCTACCTCAACTTGCCCAACCTTTTAAATCCAGGCAAACTGAATTATCTGTATTAAGAGGATGTATTTTGTGGGGTAACAGGGTGGTTATTCCTACAAAACTGCAAAAAGAGGTTTTGGAAATGTTACATGAGGGTCATCCAGGTATTGTCAGAATGAAGGGATTGGCCAGGAGTTATGTATGGTGGCCAGGTATTGACAAAATGGTTGAAAACTGGGTTGCATCTTGTCCCAACTATCAGGTAGTCAGGCCTGCCCCACTTCTCGCCCCCTCACAGGAATGGGAATGTCCTAGGGGCCCATGGTCCAGGATTCACATTGATTTGCTGGCCCTACCAGAGGGCACACTTTCCTTATTATAGTTGATGCATATTCCAAATGGCTAGAGGTTATCCCTATGGCATCCACCACAACTGAAGCTGTCATCAAACAGCTTAAAAAGCTTTTTGTAACTCACGGGTTACCTGATGTGCTTGTTTCTGACAATGGCCCTCAATTTACATCCAACCTTTTTGAATCCTATCTAGCACAACAGGGTATCAGACATGCCCTGACAGCCCCTGGGCATCCTTCGGCTAACGACCGGGCTGAACGTATGGTACGATTTACCAAGGAAAAACTCCAGCAATTGGGTCCACCGAATATCACTGAGAGAGTTGAAAATCTTCTCGGTGTTCAGCATATCACTCCCAACCCCTCAACTAATTTGTCCCCAGCTGAATTGTTGTTGGGTAGGAAACTCAGGTCTCCCCTTGATCACCTTCATCCCACTTACGCACCCAATGCACCACTAGATTTCACTAGCAAAATTTCCGCATTCACTGTGGGTGATTCTGTTTATGCTAAGAACCTTATGGGTGAACCATTATGGATTCCTGCTGAGATAACCCAAATCACAGGCCCCAGGTCTTACAGGGTACAAACGGAGGATGGTGTCCTCTGGAGCAGGCACATTGATCAGCTTTCCAGATTGCCAGATTGTTCCCTACCTACTGCTTCTAGGGGAAGGGAGGATCATGAGTGTAATGAACAAGCAAGAATCAACCCATGTGTAACGAGCTAACACGACAGGAACCATCCCAAAACCTGTCACAATACCAACAACCATTTTCACAAATGGAAGATTGCACATCATTACCTGATTTAGGTGCTGACATTGGGTTGGAGATGGATTGGGAGGAGACACCAGGTTGTAGTAACCAAACAGGTTCTACCATTACTACAAGTCCTAGTAAGAAAATGTCAGCAGACACATTTCCTCCCTCACAAGGTGAGAACCTTAAAACATCTGAACCACGTAGGTCTCAATGTACACGTAAGAGCCCCACCTATTTAAAAGAATACATTAGATAGGCTGGGGTTTGAGTATGGACTGAACCTAGTGGGGAGGGGTGTTATGTATGCAGGTTTAAAGTCATTGGTTTAGTTTGAACTGTTCTTGTAAAATGTAAGAAATGATTGGTTTAAAAAGTGCGGGAAAACCCTGCACTCTGATTGGCTGGCAACTGAGGCTGCTGGCTATAAGTAGCAGCCACAGCCCAGCCAAAGTGGGTTCGTTCTGAGCTGTAGTCACTAATAAACAAAGAGCTTGAAGCACTCCGCATCTGTCTCTTCATGCAAACTTAACAGATCGTACTGTTTCTATTTGGTTCTTCACTTAGAAAATATTGATCAACAACTGATTTTGAATCAAAGTGCCCCTTTGAAGTTCTCCACAGTTGCCTGCTACTCCTGATCCTAATGAGTTAAGTGGACCAATAATCCTTGAAGGTATAGACATTTCCCCATGTGCTGCATTTTTTCTAGTTGATAGATTAAATCAAAATATATTTCAGTTCTAAATTGCAAGTCTCCTGCAAATTGGATATCTCTCCCTCTCCCTCCCTCCCTCCCTGCTCCCCCCTCTCTCTGTGTCTCCCACTCTCCCTCTCTTGCAATAAAGCACTAGCTCAAAGTCTTCAAAGAAAAACCAGAAAGTCCAGTTGCCTCTTGAAAAAGCACATTTGGGACAACCATGACCTGGATGACTGAGAATCTCCAAACACATTAGCTCAATAGATTGCAAAGTTAGAAACAATATTTTAAAATGCCCCAAAAGATAGTTAACAGCAGGGACAAATCCATTCATTTCTTAAAACCTACAATAAACTATAAACTGGTTTGTAAATTGTAGCAACTCCAGCAACTTCATGTTATCACTGCAACATTCCTTCTGGTTCTCTGATTGAAGGAAGAAAATATGGCAAAATACCACATTTATACTTTATCCTATAACTTACGTATAGACTCAGGCCAATAGAATAATTTAAAGGGATTGCCATATTAATCATTTAAGTTACTATTGAAAATAAACATAACAGTATCATTGGTTTTCATAAATGGTCTTTGTTCATAATATTGTTGCCTCAATACACTTATATATTTAAGTTTGTTGAGGCCACAGAAATATTATCCCTTTTTGTTTTCCTCATTGTTTTATTTACTGATAGAAGAATTAAATTTGATTTGTTAGCTGGCTATAAACTACTAGTAGAGGTACCTTTCGATTATACATTATTATGCCATATGTTGTAACAAGTGTACTTAAAAAAACTGTTACAGATCTGGATATAAAACATGTCTAGTAGCCTTTTTTAATGCAAACATTGGGTTTCTTATGCAAACCATTCCACTTTCTGACTTCACTTAAAATGTATGGAACGTTCTAGGATACATATAACATACAAGAATGCATGTGTTGTATTTTATAAGAAGTAAATTAATAATGGGAAAGGATCAATTTGAGCAGAAGGAAATGAATGAGTGTCTATATGCAATAACAATTTCTTTTGCAGATTTGGCCTACTGAAATATTTACCTGGAATGTGATGCAATGAAGATTATGTCATATTTCCTAAAGAAGTATCATTTGTTCACTGAGAATTAAAGCTGCAAAAAAGTATCAATGTAAATATGCAATAAATTTATACTTGGAAAACCTAATTAATGGGATGCTCATGGAAATATTGATTATAGGTCGCTATATATTTGCAGACATGCTTCCTATTTTTCCCATAACAAGAGTGAATTCAATTAGGCTGAGAGAGAATGATTGACCCAAAATCACCCAACCTTTCATATCTAAGGGAAGACTAGAACTCAGGGTTGTTGAGTTTTTTAAAATTTCTAGTCCAGCACTCACTCATTGACTCATTTTCTCTTTGTCCCTCTCTCTTTCTAAGAAGTGGGGTTTCTTGTAAATTGGCCTGTCCTGCAGAATGGTTAATGAACAAAAGTAAAACATCAATTGTTTAAGAATACTGAACAATCTGCAGAAATACTATCTAAGGACTTCATTTAAACACACCATCTAAGAACTTGCTTGCTTAATCCACTTAACTATGTCCATATGGGAACAGGAGAAATATTAAAAGCATTTGATATTACACACAAAACAAAACAAAACAAAACATAAACCATGCAGTCCTCTAAAAGAAGCAAATGAAATCTTCCACAGAGTTCTAGGGAATCAAACTGATATGATATGTTAAAATGAATTCCACTGTGGGAGAAGTTAATAGTGTTCATCATTTTCTGATGAATATTTAGGAAAGTTGCAAACAAACTAACAAAACATAATTAAATGCTAGATGTATTTATGGAGAAAAAGAGAGCTTTGGAAACATTTGTTTAGCAAAGCATCTCATCTGGGTAATTGTGTGTTTTAAAAATATGATAGATAGGTAGATAGGTTGATAGGTAGATAGGTAGATAGATGCATATAAAACATACTTACAAAAGTCATAGGTAAATCTAAATTTAAGGATCAGATTAAGAAATAAACCACACATTTGAGTATCATCTCAACTAATGCAGATTCTAACATGTAATGGGTTTATGTAATTCCAAGCATGTATAAAATTCACACAAGTCCACTGGCCCTCCTGTGAATTCCATTGATTCTTATTCTAGAGCCAATTTAGCTTTGACTGTCCCAAAGGTGTTTTTTCAGCCTTGACCATTAGTTGACGGATTCTTGTAAATATTCTTATAAATAGCAATAATAAACTCTTCTGTGCTTTGAACTCAGTGAGTGCTCCTGGTTATTTGTGCCTGATACCCACTTGAAATCAAGTGTACATAAGGACAAGGTCTTCTCCCTGCATCCTCACCCCTGAATTATTTTTCTCTGCTATCCTTTGAGTTCATAAGGAGAAATTACTCAAAAGCTTCCTCTCTTTATCACGTACAGTCAAAGCTTGCACTTTCATTTCTTGAAGCCGGACAACGATTCATCTCTCTAAACTGTTATCAATCTCTGAGGTTTACCCAGTGAATCCTGTGGTTTCCTGTCAATGGCATATTATGAATGGCTTTTTGAAAATTCAGATAAATTGCATACTGTGAACTGTCATCAGCACTCTTGCTCATAACCTTAAGATGCCAAGGAGATAATCTATCTGCATTCTCCTACCAATTTAAAGGAATTCAAATTATATTATTTAGCACTCTATCCTATACTGCCCTTCAGTGCAGCCTTCATTACATCATCTGTCATCAGCCTAGACATGATTACTCTAAGCACAGTTTGCTAATTAAAAAAGTAATAACATGCAATAATCTAACCCTTTAGAACAAAATATATTTATAGGAAACACATAGAATTAGAAATTAAGGTTGTGTTAGGAAAATTATTAAGATTTTTTTTTTTTTGCAACTCACTTAAGAATAGAACTTCTTTGCTGTTCATTAAAGTGGAGTTTTAGATCTGTGAATTTGAAGAAAACAACAATGTGGCTGCTTAAATCACTGAAATGAACTCATTCCTTTTTGGACAGTGGACATATTTTGACAGTTTGGGAGTGTACTGAGAATCCTTTTTCAAAATGGCTGCCATTTAGAAGTTTTGCTAATTCATTGGCAAATTTGCACATTCATTGTATGTTTATAGTGAAGAGGTCTGATTGTTGAATGTAATTCTGTTTGCAAATGGAAAAGATTAACATTTGGGAGCAATCTGGTTAAATGACATGAGCCAAGGCTTTTATTTAAAATAGTGGGCATCTGTAAAACCTGTTGGCTTAAATAGTCAAATGCTACCACTGTGAGCCAAAGGGTATCTTTCAATAAAGCATCAATAGCTCTGATTTCAAAAGGCACTGAATTTAGGGACATGAAAAGGAATTTTAATGCAACTGTGGATGTTCTTGGCTGCAAAAAATATTGTACGGTCTAAACAAATTTTTATTTTAATTTTTTAATTGCAAGCTGCCCAAAGTAATATTAAATTGGATGGCTATATTAAAAAAAATAGTCTTACAAGATGATTTTACTTTTTATGTAATGTAATGGATAAAATAAAAAATGAATGTGATTAAATACATGTCTGGTTTCAAAGGTTTGCAAACAATATCATTTTAGAAGCATACAGAATTTTGAGTTTGTGAAGTTCAAGAATTTAAAACGAAGTGGTTACATGAAAGATCTGCAGAAAAATAAATATGTACTTTTGATGCATTTTTCCTAATAGATGTACTTTTTAACTTTTTTCCTTGTGTCCACCTTTTTGGAAGCCCTTTTAGCATATTATTTCTTTCTTTTTTCTTTAGATATTTTGTGTATATTTTTTCTTAAGGTAACATTTAGTGAGAATAGCTCTTTAAAAGGAATTAGCTGGATACTTTTATGCAGTAACCAGAGGGATGCATTTGAAATACCTGATTGTTAGAATACTCTCTATACTTCAGTTACCTATGGAGCAAACCCCCTTATTTTTCAACATCAGTTTAAAACAATTCGATTTTCCCACTCTTCCAGTTAGATTACTATTGTTGCTTAGTTTGGATGAAATTTTTTGTCCTTTCTTGATTTTCTTTAGAGATTTACCTAGTCACTGCTGTTTTTATTTGCTGATAGAAATTTTTGCAAATTATCATTATTACTTTGGTTCACTTTTTTAAAGGTCCACATATTGAAATGAGTGGAAATGAGTTGCTTCTATTTGTTTATTTAAATTCAGAAGATTCAGAAAGGCTAGATTGGTGCACAGATTTGATCAAAATAAAAATAACATCTATGCTGATTTAGCAAACATATAAACCTGCCAACATTATCTTGAGGTTCCTTATTTCAGAAGAGACTAATTTTCAGACGCCAAGTAGTATAGAACTACTGTTGAGAAAGCTTCTATTCCAGATGAAAAAAAAATTCAATATTATTTTCTAGGTAACAGAGGTGGCTGCCTATGTAGCTATACACTATAGTCAATTCTGTTCTGTGATAGGCCTGCTTCTGAGAAGCTCCTTTAATTGTGTCTTTTTCTTACAAATCTTGACTAGCCAGTGAGATACTTCTTAATTGGATGTATTTAACCTTGCCATCTCACTAGAATGTCTTGCCATAAAGACATTCTTATTATTTCATTCATTCATTCATTCATTCATTCATTCATTCATTCCATGTTGCCCTTCCCTTTGTTATGTTCCTTTCAATGAATTGAAATCTATTTTTTTATTCTTTCTAGCTAATGAAAGCATTTTTCTTTCCCTATTTCCCAAAGCTGTTCTGTACATACTGAAACAAGAAGAATGATTTATTCTTATTAAAAAATCAATTTACCTTGACTTTATCTTTAAATAGTCCCTTACAGCTGCTTTTAGTATCTGCCACGAAATCCCATGAATAGACCTATTTCACCCTTGAAAGGGCTTCTGCAATGAGAAAATACATTTATGTTTGAAATAATGTGTGTGCCTGACTTTTATCTTCCTCCTTCCTGGTTCATTAGAGTACTAGCCTAATCTAATCAGGGTTCGTATGTGAAACTAGCAGGAACTTGTCATGGGGAGCTTTCATTTTTTTACTCCCATATGCTGCAAAAGCATTTCTGATGTTATGATGGTCATATTGTTTTGCTTCTCTCGGTGGATTTATATTATCTGCTTGAGGTTTTGCTTGTCCATTTGTCTCAAGTAAATTTTCCTTGTGGATTATTTTTCCCTTGAGGAAATATACTTTTTTTTCACTAGCTTTGCAACTTTGCAGAGAATTGCAAGAGCTCAATTTGATGCTGGGATTTTGATACTGTAAGATGTCAAACTCACGGCCTGTGAGTTGGATGTGTCACGTGCTGGCTCCACCCAGTTTAGTGAAGGGGAAAAAAGTCCTGATCTGTCACGTGATGATGCCATGACAACACGAGTTTGACACCTCTGTTGTAGCAGATTCAAAGTCAGAGCCTTATACAGTTGATTCTATTAGAAAAGGTAAAAGCTTCCCTGTCCAGTTGCATAATATTTGACTCTAGGGTGTAGTGCTCATCTTCGTTTCTTGGCAAAGGGAACCAGCATTGTCCAAAGACATTTTCTGTGGTTATATGGCTTGTTCTAGAGATAGACGGGTTTGAGTCCCTCCTTCTGAAGTTGGACCTAGGGGTTCAGGTGGGCCTGTTGTTAATGTACCTGCCTTCCAGCTGTGTTGCAACAGCCCTGCCTGGGCTGCTCGAGGTAGTAGCCGGGTTGGCAGTTGAGTTCCCCAGGCTGATGGTGCTTGGGGACTTCAATCTGCCATCCCTTGGTGAATCCTCGAATGTGGCCCAGGAGTTCATGGCCTCCATGGCAACGATGGACCTGACCCAAGTAGTTCAGGGTCTGACTCATCGGGGGGGCACACGCTCGATCTGGCTTTTATCTCTGAACAATGGTCCCATGATCTGAAATTGAGGGAAATAGTCATCCAGCCCTTGTCATGGTCAGATCATTCCCTTGTAAGATTGGACTTCCTGATGAGCACTCTACACCGCAGGGAGGTGGGCCCAATTAGGTGGTTCTGCCCCAGGCACCTAATGGACCCAATTGGGTTTCAGAGGGACCTTGGGAAGTTTCCGGCTTCCCTCGCCCACAGCTCAACTGAGGCCCTGGTGGAAGCCTGGAATAGTACGGCCACTGGGGCCATAGATCGGGTTGCGCCTTTGCAGACTCTCTCCGCTCTTGGACCTTGGAGATCTCCTTGGTTTACCGAGGAACTCCGGGGGATGAAACGGCAGAAGAGATGCCTAGAGCGCCACTGGAAGAAAAGTCAGGCTGAATCTGATCAGACACTGTTAGGACATCATATTGATGCCTATCTAGTGGTGATAAGAGTGGCACAACGATTTTCACAACAAGTTAATAAATCAAAAATATTATACGTATCTATTCAAAAATAAGTATCCCATTGGTTAATGACACTTAACTCCAAGTTAAATAAAAGACAAAACACTAGCTTTATAAAGAGCAGGGTTTCCCTCATCCCTTCTCATTTTATAATATCTTAATTTAAACTCTAGGCAGGAAAAATTTTGCAAATGCTTTGAAAGTAGAGTACTGAAATTCTGGCTATTAGAATCTCATTTCTATTAAGAACTCACATAAAGAAGTAATAAAGACTGGATTAAGCTTCAGCTTTGAAGAATTCATATCAGAAGGAGCTCTAAAACCACTGTCAAAAAGCAATAATATCACCATTAAAAGCTGAAAATTATGCCAACAGATATGATGTGAGGCACTGCATTGTAAATGCTTGTCTGTATCTAAAGATTAAGGCTATCATATTTGGGCTGCTAAAATGCAGTTGATTTCTCATGTCAGAAAAGACATTGAAAATCCTAGGACTTTACTGTGATCTAATCTAATAGTAACCTGGATTTTGAAAGCCCAGATTCACAAGCCTAGTTGGGTTACTGAGAAAGGGCTACTTGATCTTTTGGTTTACTTAAGATGTTTGTAAGGGCTTTGGTTGGTTTGTGTGCTACACTGATGTCACCTGATAGGATACTATAATCACAAGGAATTATATCTTTGACAATTAAATGACACATTTCCTATTTCTTCTTACTAGGCCATCAGAACTAGAAGTCAAAGGATTAATATTAAATTCAAGAAATACAACATACCTGGGTAGATTTACAGAAAAGACAGATAGTTCTTGATATTAAGTAGCAGAGTTGGAATAGTTGTAGTTTTAAACTTGAGCACAACTCTGTACTTATCAGAAGAAGCAGGTAGCTTTCAAAGTCCACTTGTGAGATTAGAATATCGAAGAATTGGCTCAGGGAAAGCATAACCAATTTATGAGAAGTTCATCTATGCCCAATTGTTCCATTGTTGTTAACAGCAAGCAAATTTGAGCTGTTTGAAGAACAAATAAAAAAGCTGCACTTATGAAGGGCATGGAAGAATTCCAATTTTTAGATGGGAAAGCCAATCAACTTTCCCAGGAGGTAATGAAATAGCCTTCACTGAACTCAAAAATTTGTGCTTTTCCACAAGTGGACTGATATGAGAATGTTCCAAAAGGTTAAGCAATATGTATGTGTTGTTGGTGTGTGTGTGTGTTTATGTGTGTGTGTGTTCGTATGTACTCAGTAGATGTAAGAGTATATCAAAGACACTTCATTGGCTAAAAGTGAGCATTGTTCTGCCAATAGTTCCAGAAGATAATATACTCTTGGGAAGAGTATGAAGGTCTGCATGTCTGTTTAGAACATAGAACATAGAATAACAGAGAGATTGGCTAGAGGGGAAGAGTGCACCTTCTTTTAGGGGAAAAGAAAGAATAAGGTCAGTATCTTTTAGAATATGTTTTGAATTGCATTTAATTGAATTTAAAGGTTTGAAAAGTTACTTGGAATAAAGGAAGCACCCTCCCCCACTCACTGAATTGTTTTCCAGGATAAATTACTTCATGAATCTTCACTAGTTCCATAGGCCTTTCTCCCCCCACATTCTCAAGATATTTTTAGTATTCTTTGAAAGATCAATTCTAGTATGATGAAAGCTGCTGAGTTAGAAGACGATTAATAAAATTAGAAGCAAAAATTGAGAATATGGTATCCATGGTAGATTAAATTCCCTGACAGAAAGAGATTGCTGATTTCAGAAGATATTGTAGATTCAGGATTTATTAGGTTGATTACAGTTAAAGATCTAACACAATGGGAGAGAGGGAAATAAATGCTGCATAAACACTCAACAGAATAAACCAGGGTTCCCCAAACTTGGCAACTTTAAAACTTGTGGATGTCAACTCCCAGAATTCTGGGAGTTGAAGTCCACAAGACTTAAAGTTGCCATGTTTGGAGACCTCTGGAATAAAGCAACCTACAAGTAAGACTATAAAGTTTAAGTCTTTCTATAATACTGTTTTCCAAACACAGACAAACATAATTTCTAATTTGGATCTATCTCCACATTTCCATAGATGGTGATATTCTTATGATTCTCCAACTCTCCTTTGGAGTTCTAGACATGGAAAGCAAAAGAACAAAAGAAAATGGAACAGATCTTCCATTGAAAATCTCCCTTGACAGAGAGGAGTACTTTCCTGATTGGTTATATTGATTTAACCAGCTTTACTACTCTCTGCCCACTAGATTAACAGATTTAGTTTTAATTCATTAATTCTTTTGCATTTGAACATTTGGAATTGTTTTCTACTGTTTTTTCCTTCTTCCCATTCAGTCATTTCTAATTCCTACAGGTTTCTTGGCAACGTTTTTCTGATGTGGTTTCCCATTGCTTCCTTCCTAGGGCTGAGAAACAGAGCTAAGACAACTGTAGGAATTCGAACACAGTTGAATGGGAAGAAAAACAAAACAGTAGAAAACATCTCCAAGGGTTCAAATGCAAAAGAATTAATGAATCAAAATTAAATGACTGACCTAAAGTCACCCAGCTTCAATCCTTTAATCCTAACACAGGACTAGAATTCAGTCTCCCATTTCATAGCCTGATGTCTTAACCAGTGGTGGGATGTACAAAAATTTACTACCAGTTCTCTGAGCGTGGCTTGGTGGGCATGGCAGGGGAAGGATACTGTAAAATCTCCATTCCCAACCCACTCCAGGGGAAGAATACTGCAAAATCCCCATTCCCTCTCCACCCCACTAACTTGCTTTCCAGCTCCATTCTCCTGTACAGGACAACAAAAGACCCAGTGGAACAGTTGGGACTTGGGAGGCAGAGAATAGTTGTGGGTGGGGCCAGTCAGAGGTGGTATTTGCTGGTTCTCCAAACTACTCAAAA
This sequence comes from Naja naja, assembly GCA_009733165.1. Lineage (NCBI taxonomy): Eukaryota > Metazoa > Chordata > Lepidosauria > Squamata > Elapidae > Naja > Naja naja. The sequence continues at coordinate 166,054,409 of CM019151.1, forward strand.
ATTCTGCTACCGGTTCTCCAGAACTGGTGAGAACCTGCTGAATACCATCTCTGCTTTAAACCAAATTCTTCTTTCTCCTTTTAGTACAAATGCAAATTTTGCTTTTTGGTCCCTGCTTGGACCTTTGACCTGTACTGCAGGATAAATTTCTTGGATTCGGACCCTACTGACATTCTGAATAGTTCTTTCCTTTTTGTTCTTTGATCAATGGAACTCTTATTGCTAACTTGGCTGACCCTTGGATTCTCATTTTCACTCAGTCCTGTAATTGCTTTCTTAAAAGGAAGGCTTGCTCTATCAAAACCTCATCTCTATTTCATATGTAGGACTTTGTCAGCAGAAGCAGCAAATGACATTCTTATGGCTGATATGTTAAAAAAATGTGTTTTTTCTATATTTTCAATTTTTATGTACTTAAATTGCTGAGCACATTGGGTTGTATCCCAAAAATTGTAAGCCACCCTGAGTCTTCAGAGAAGGGTGGCATATAAATAATTAAAAATAATAATAATAATTGGGTTAGATAACTACATATAGAATGATAACTATTAATAGAAACACTTTCAATGTTGTTGCTTTGACAATGCATGCATTTTTATCAGTGTTTTGTTTTCAGTTTTGGTCATTAAAAACATTAAAAGCAATACAAAAAGAAAGTATTTCAGTTTTGATTATATGGTCCTATTATGCAAAATTAAAAATAACCCTGAATAATCCTATCATCATACACTGTCTTGGTGATACCCTTGTAGGTATAACTTGCAGGTTAACAAGGTATCAGAGACTAAGAATGCCACAACAACAGGAAGAATGTAAACCAGTTCACGGGGTAAAATCCATTATATTACATTTGATGGACAGTAATATCACTGGCTAAAAACTCTGTGAGATGACATAATTGCTTTTCTGATATAACTCTGAAGATGGAGCTGATCTCATGTGTACCAGCACAATAGTATAAAAAGGAATGCTAACCATTCCGGAATGTTATCTTCTTTGTGTGTGTACACACACACACACACACACTTTTAGGCCAATATATATCAATGAATAATTGACTTGCCATAATATGCAATTACAGCAAAACTTTAACCATTATAGAAAAGCTCTTACATTAAAAAGCTGGTGCCTTCTTGAATGATGTATCACATTGCTTCAGATGCTATGTCTTTGCAGCTTGTTGCACTATTTTGCTGATGATACCAGTTATCAACAATTTGTGTCATGAATTCTTTGTGAGCCTGGGTTATCAGGAATGCATGGCTGATGAATGATGGATGAGGAAGAGCTTGAAATTTAATTCAGTACATAAGTAATATGCTTTGGTTATCAGACTTCTGTGACATGGCAAGAGTTCTCATATCTTTTCATTGTAAATATTGCTAAAGTAAGAACTAATGGAGCACTCCTTGCACATCTACTAAGATGGAACTCCAGAGGGTCTATGGAAAGTATACCCAGATCTATTATTAAATTCCATCTTAGCCTGTAACAAGACCCTTAACAACCTGAAAAGTGGGGGCTGGATTTTATTTTTGGACATTTATCAATAATTCTTCAAATAGTTGACATTTTTTGTGTAACCAATGCCATGTTTGTGTAGCTCTGAACAATGCAGAGCAGAAAATTGCCACAGAAAAATATCTTATTCCCATGTAATACCAAGGCTAAAGATTCCTCTAAGAGCTTTCATTTGACTAAATGGGAGCTTCTAAAGAGAATGAGGCCCACTCCAAGTGACTAATCTATACATGTGATGTAGTATCCTCGGTGGAAGGCTGTGATGTGACATTCCGGGCCTGGAATGTCACATCACAGCCTTCCACCCAGGATACTACATTATGGAACTCAGGAGATTACAACCCAAAACCTCAGGGGTTGCAACACAGACAATGACCCAGGAGATAACAGCACAAGATCCAGGATGTCACAACAATAAAACTCAGAAGGTCATCACACAGCCCACTACCCAGGTAGCTACAACACAAAAGGCTGAAGGACACACAGCCACTACCACAGCCAGGATCTTATGAAAAAGCCAACCAATCAGCAAACATCAACTCCATCAACCAATCAAGAAGCAACAACACAGCCAACAATACAGCCAACCAATCAGCAAACACCAATTCCATCAACCAATCAAGAAGCGACAACACAGCCAACAACACAGCCAACCAACCCGCTTACAGCAGAGCCAACACACCACACCTCCCCTCCAGTATTTATAGAGAGAAGGCAGCTCAGATCACGCTTTGCTGGCACAAGCACAAAGCCGAAGACACCAGCCTGAAGATGGCAAGTGGGATCTCATTGAAACATCGCCAAGGTATTCTCAGTCTTACACGGGACAAGACCCGAATACACCAAGACCTACATACCTTTACCCGTGAAAATCTACGAAAATATATACATATATATATATATATATAATTTTTCTTATATGTTTTCGTAGATTTTCACGGGTAAAGGTATGTAGGTCTTGGTGTATTCGGGTCTTGTCCCGTGTAAGGTTGAGAATACCTTGGCAACGTTTCGACGAAATCTCATCCGTCATCTTCAGGCTGGTGTCTTTTTCTTATATGTATCCATTTCATGTATTCATAACTATATTTATACTTATACTTGTTATCTTGTAAGCGATTGACAAATCAAATAAATAAAAAATAAATATTCACTCAGAATCATCAGTTACTCCAGAATGTAACAGTATGGTTTTCATATGTAATACCTTTGCCCTGAATGCTTCATTGGTCTCCAGTCAGCTTCTGTATGCAATTCAAGGTGCCAGTTATTATCAATAAAGTCTATCCAGCCAATGTATGAAGACAGAATTGGTGCTCTCCCAGTCTCTTTAGTTAAACATATCTTCTGTCAGCAACTGTGTCTTCCTTTCAGGATGAGACCTCTCATAAAACCCATGTGTCTCCCACCTGGTGGTATTCCATAAAGCTTTGAAGACCTGGTTGTTCTCCCACATCTTAGGTGGAGATGGATGCATATCCTTATTGTACTGTAGATGCCAGTTACGTTTGCTTTTGTTTGCATATTGTGCCCAGTTTTATCTTGTTTTATTGTAAACTTCACCAAATCCATGAGGTTGATAGAGGTTCATCTAGGGGCTCATCTGTTAATCTTCGTGGCATATGGAAGATTGAATTTGGGGATTAAATAGTGAATAACATAAATTAATGAAATAAAATAAAAATAGATTGTGTTGTATATTGTTGAAACTAAAAGGAAGGAAAGGATATAAGTGATCTGAATTAAGACAGTGTGATCTGCAGGAGTCAGATTTATGAATATAAATATAAAAGAAAAGTTCAGGTTTAATTATAAATGAAAGAGCTAATATGTCAGCAAGTATGAATTCGTATCATCTAGATTGTTATGGAAACATGAAAATATGGAATAATAAATTTATGTGGAGTTTTTAATATCTCTCTCTATAAGAGAGAGAGAGAGAAAGAAAGAAAATTAATGAACACTTAAAATAAAGGAAAGAAGAAAAGGATATTATGTTACCTCTAAATGTCACTTAATCCAGTTTCAAAGGCATAATAACATTGATCTGTCTTTCCTTTGCATTGAAAAAGAGCAAGTTCATAAATAGAAAGTGAGCACATATTGATTGTAAACCTGAGCTTGCACTGTCTTTCCAATGCTGAAGAGTAATCTATCTTGTTTGACCCCCCCATGTCAGAATTTCATTCAGGGCACAACAATGAATTTCTGTTTTTGAAACTCAAGCAGCATTTAGGAGCTAAGAGCATAGGGCTCAGATAGATATGTTGCTTTTATTGCCAATACAAGATCAACTACTACAGAATATAGCAATCCAGCCAACTGTATATAAGAGACATAAATTTATGTCTCATTCTTTCACACTTATCTGGTTTGTCACTCATTTTTTCAGCCTTGGATATGGAGGACACCACTTTGTTTTGTTAATGTCTGCTTTTATTTCTTTCTTCCAGACTTGGCAACTTCGGCCTTCATACTTCTTATGCGTTCCTATCAAACAGGCAACAAGTGGTCAAAATAGGGAGTGCCCTGCAAACCCTATATCTATTAACAGTGAAGTCCCCCAAGGCAGCATTTTAGGACCAACACTCTTTACACTTTACATAAATAGTAGAGTTACTGAAAAGTGGAGGAAACATGCTAATCTGGACTGTAATAGACTTATTTTCCAAACAGGCAGATTTCATACCATGCAGCAGGCTACCCTCAGCCCACCAGTTAGCCAAGCTGTTTTTGAAACACATCTGCTTCCTGCATGGAATGCCATGCAGAATTATCTCAAACAGAGGAGTCCAGTTCACAGCAAAATTTTGGAGGCAGTTCCTGCGGACTAATGGGTCGTCCTAGGGTTTTAGCTTGGCCTTTCATCCAAGCACCAATGGGGGGAGCAGTGAGATTGAACACCATGGCAGAGCAGTATCTGAGATGCTATGTGAATTGTTAGCAATCCAATTGGGCGGACCTCGTGCCTTTTGCAAAGGTTGTGTACAATAATGCTGTTCACAGTAGCATGGGACTAACCCCCTTCAAAGTAGTGAGCAGCATGGACTTCATCCCAATGCCTGAATATCCAAGGGATTTCCCCTCCTCAGTCAGCCTGACTGATTGGATGTCAATGTTGAAAACAACTTGGGAAATGTAAAAAAGGTGCTGGCAAAAGCGGCACAAAGCTATAAAAGACAGGCAGAAAAACACCAGGCCCCACAAAGGCCATTCCAAGTGGGGGAGAAGGTCTACCTATCCACCAAGTACTTGAGGTTAAGACTCCCCAGTAAGAAGTTGGGGCCAAAGTTCATGGGAGCTTTCCCCATAGTAAAGATCATCAACCCAGTCTCAGTGCAACTGAAATTGCCCTGACTGTTAGGGAAAATACACCTGGTATTCCATAGTAGCCTCTTAAAACCTGTGGTGGGATCGACCCTGAGGCCACCACCTTGTGAACCCCCAGACTCCATGGTCATAGGAGGCCAAACCCATTATGAGGTGCAGCGAATCCTCGATTTGAGATGGCACAGGAGACAACTCCTGTTGACTCAACAACCCTAAGTTCTATACCTGTAATAAATTTGTTTTCTTTTTGTGTCCTTCAGGAAGTGAGGGGAGCTGAATGTCAACTAAAAAGATACTCCTTTGGTCTTTTTAGCTGCCAGAAAAAGGGAGTGGGGGAAAACAAGGCATTCTTGAAATGCCTAGATATCAACTCAGCAGACCAAAGTTGTTGGAGAATAAGAAGGTTATTGGAGAGCATGATGGATGACTCTTGGAGACTGATGTGTCCTATTGGAGAAGTCACATTCAGGGGGTGGGGGAAAGACCAGGGTCAAGGGGGAAATGTATGATGTGATTTAGTACTGGCTGCACCCAGCTACACACCAACATGGCAATTTCTAATAAACCAATTTACTTTTTCTAGTGGCTAGAGACCTTTGCTTTGAATGAGGGGATTTGTTGGAGCCCTGACACCAGAAGTTAAAAACAAATAAACAGATGTTTGGTCCCATCCTTAGAAAATCACTTATTTTTGTTTTAGACACTATTATCTACAGTAAGTTCTGTAATTCCTATTTCACTATTCTCGTTTGTTTGTTTTTATTTAGATCCTATTCTCTAATCTTTGGTTACTGAACACACTCAAAACCGTAGAAATGGAGGTAGACTTTAGGAGAAACCCTCCCATGCTACCACCTCTTACAATACTAGACAACACAGTATCAACAGTAGAGTCCTTCAAATTTCTAGGTTCTATCATATCACAAGACCTTAAATAGACACCTAACATCAAAAACGTCATAAAAAAAGCCATGCGCCAACATGGCAAGTTCTAATAAACCAATTTACTTTTTCTGAGATGCGACTAGAGACTTTTGACTTGGATTGAGGATGGATTTGTTGGAGCCCTGACACACAACAAAGAATGTTCTTTCTGTGCCAACTCAGAAAGCTCAAACTGCCTAAGGCACTATTAATACAGTTCTACTGAGGAATTATTGAGTCTGTCAGCTGTACCTCTATAACTGTCTGGTTTGGTTCTGCAACCCAACAAGACAGACACAGACTTCAGAGGATAGTTAGGACTGCAGAAAAAACAATTACTACCAACCTGCTTTCCATCGAAGACCTGTATTTTACACAAGTCAAAAAGAGGGGTATGAAAATTTTTACAGGCTCCCTCACATCATGGACATAAACTGCTTCAACTCCTACTCTCAAAACAACACTATAGAGCACTGCACAACAGAACAATTAGACACAAGGACAGTTTTTCCCTGAATGCCATCACTCTGCTCAACAAATATTTCCCTAAATACTGTCCAACTATTTACAAAGTCTGCACTACTATTACTATTAATCTTCTCCTCACTCTTTATCTCCAATCCCCTCTCACTTGTTAGTGTATGGTTGTAACTTTGTCGCTTGTATCCTTACGATTTATATTGACTGTTTCCTAGTATGATTTGATTGCTTATTGTACCCTATGACTATTATTAAGTGTTGTACTTTATGATTCTTGCCTCTTGATGAATGTATCTTTTCTTTTATGTACATTGAGAGCATTTGCACTAAGACAAATTCCTTGTGTGTCCAATCATACTTGGTCAATAAAGAATTCTATTCTGTTCTATTACTGAGTTTTACTGAGCTATAATATTTCACCAGGGAAATCCTGTTTCAACCAGAGCATTTATGCTGGATTAGAACTGTTAACTATAGATTTGCACATCTATAAACAGAGAACTTAAAATCGTGTATTGACACTTGGAACAAAATACAATAAATACTGTATCCATCAGAGAAATTATACAAACATAGCTGGCAAATTATTTGGGTGATTTTTAAAAATATGTCTTTTCCCGATTAGGTCAAAGGATTAGCAAATGCTTCAAAATACATGTCTGAAATTCATCTTTCCTGCTGCCAGTAAAAGAGGTTTTTAATCCTAAATAAAGAAAAGAGACTGCATTCGTAACGGTTTTCAGAGATATTTGATATTTGACATCTTGGTAATGTACTGTTTTGCTTTGCTTTGCAATGGCTGTCTTAACTAATTGCAATTCTTGGTATTTGCAAGTTTCTAATAAATTATTTCAATGTACCAAATAAATCAATAATGACTATATAATATAGTAGGAGAAACCCAAATGAAGTAATTCTACATTCTTTCAAACTATGTTGGGGAGCATCACATTAGATTTGATCAATTAACAATGGATCCCGCCTGCCTCTATTCTGCTCCCTCCCTCTTCATCTTTGAATTTGGTCAAAGTGTTTGGATTTTGTAATAACTTATTTCTGTTTTTAGTTTATGTTGTTTTTATTTTTTATATAATTGTGAGCCACCCAGAGTTACCTTGAGGTAAGATGGGAAGCCTAAAAAATATATCAGAAAAACTATGATGTCTGTGCATTTTTTTCCAAACTAATGATTGGATTATTTAGTTAAAGATTGTTAAAATAATAGGAGATAGGTACTGTCAAGTTTTTGTTGACTGAAATCTGGTTGCATTGTACAAACAAAGGGTTACAACTGCACAGCCATTGACACATTGTGTCCATTCGTTGAAGCTTTAACCTCTCCACTGAAAGCAAATATTTTCTGAAATCAGGCTATTCCATTCAATTTAAAGTAAGCCATTTCTGCAATAAGGTTATACTGACTTAAAATGCAATTGCAGGCATATGCTGGAAAGTCTAAGGCAGAGTTCCATTTTTCCATCTCTAAGTAGCAGAATCTGGCAATCAGTCTTTTTCCTGAATGGAATTGCAACCAGCTATAGTTATACTCTCTCCCTTGTTCATGCTGCACATCATGGGCTGCATAGTGGTAGGGGGATCTATATTTGGCAGCTGAATGTTTTTAATTCACTGAAGATTATATTTGTTAGAGAGCCAGTCTGGTGTAGTGGGTAAAGGTATCAGGCTAAACATTGAGACACTGTGAGTTGCAGTTACCCCTTAGGCACAAATATAGTAGGGTGACCATGGACCAGTCCCTCCTGTCAACCCTAGGAAAAAAGAAAGGGCAAATCAAAAAACCTTGCCAAGAAAAATCCAGGGATTTGGCCAAGATGTCATCAGGAGTCAAAAATTGATTTGAAGGCATCTGTGCACACACACACATACACAGGTAGGTAGGTAAATCAGTTGAGAAGTTGATTGGTTGTAATTTGAAAGGTGTGAAGTAAAATATTTTGCTAAAATTTTGCCTTGGCTGCATAGACCAGGGGTATCAAACTCACGTCATCACAGCAGCGTCATGTGATGTATCACAACCTTTCCCCCCTTTCCTAAATTGGGTGTGGGCATGGTCAGTGCATGATACATCTGGCCCATGGGCCGCGAGTTTAATAGCCTTGGTATAGACCTTTATGAAGAGTTACAAGATGGGTGCTATAAAATTCTAGGACAAAATGGAGTTAATTCATCAGATTAGCTCTTTTTCTTCCACTTCTTTTTCCTTTTCCTCTTTCCCTCCATGTGTATGCATATGTACAGGTGAAAATTAGACTTTCTCTGAACAAACCCACACAAAAGTCATTATCATTCTTCTACATGTGGTATAACAGATGTTTCCATGAGATAAAACACTGATGTACCATTTTGAAACAATAATAAGGTCAAAGAAGATAAACATCAAGATTGCAATCTACCATTATGAAAATAAATGCATCATGTTGATAGAAAGAGGAGTGACAATACAATGGCTAAGAGGAGTGACAATACAAAACAAAAACTTTCACAGTTCAGGATGGGCTTGCCTAAACAACTAAGCAACAAGTATATATTGAACATTATTAGAACTCAGTTTCCTACTAGATACACTTTTCAGGTATTAATACAATGATCTTCATTAGTCCCACTTACTTTTTTATTTCAATTTCTGTGATCAGTAATGTTTTCTAGTAACTTGTAGTTTTAATTTTAAGTAGAGTGCAGTGTTAGAGACCCTGGGGTAGGAATTAGGAAAGCAAAATAAATATTGCCACAAAACTTCTCCCCAACACTCTTGATTTGCAAAAATAATTCATTTATATCTTTTCTTTAAGTCCATTGCCAGTGAACATAGCTTCAAATACTATTATGATGACAGTAAAAGATGATAAAATGTATACCACATACAGATTCGGCTACTATTTTATATAACAACTCATGACACAGGTCATATGAAATGAGATTTACAAGGTCAAGAAGAACAGCCAGACAAGGCTATGAAAATTACACCAGACTGGAAATTAGTACTCAAAATTATGTTTCTAAAAATCATGATAAATGTTTCTGACGTAAGTAGATGGGTAAGAAATATAGGAACAGAACATAAAATTAATTCTTGGGGGGGGGACTTTAAATATAGGATGTGAAGAATCATCAACTAAATGTTCTTTCTAACATCCAGTGTGTCATAGAATAATTCAGAAATGTCTTAAAATGTCATCTAGTCATCCTCTAGGTTTGTTGCTGAAAGATTCCACCTCATACATAAATGCATGCATGCGCGCGCGTGCATACACACACACACACACACACACATGCACACACAAAGACACACACACAGGGAGGATGGGAGGAAAGGAGGCAGAGGGAGAGAAAGAGAGAGAAGGAGAGAGAAGAGTTTTTGATACATGCTAGAAGTTGACACAGATCAATAAGATTAGAAAGCTAACATTGGAATGAACTTTACTTTTTAATTTTTAATTTAATTTATTTTTAATTTTAATTTTGCTTCTGCCCAAAAACTTGAGAACAAGTCTACACAGTGCAAAGTTCAATTTAAACCAATAAACCTCTGCTCTGGCATTACAGCTCATTCAAGTAAAACAGTCATGATTTCATTTGATTATGTTTTCTAAAATGCTTTGATTGTTTTTCTGCTTCTTTTTGAGAGAGGGAATGTTTATCTGTGAATCTTGAAACCACATTGCACATGTTTCTTTGAGGATGACTTTATGTTAATGCTATAATTATAGGAATATACCATCCCACCTGCTGTTCTCTGTGGAAATTATTCAGGATTCTCTTGCTTTCCTGAATGATAGACCTAGCCCAAGAATGATAAAAACAATCCAGCCAAAGTTCAGTTCTTCATTTGTAAATACCAAAGAGACAGAATCTTGCCAGATTCAATCTATCCTACCCTACTCTACCCTACCCTATCTTAACATGTATGTAGGTAAACACATTTGATAACACTGAATGTCCTCTATTCATTTGGGAATCTGAGTCTCACATTGATCTATGCCAGGGCTGTCACACGCTAGCCCTGCCTGGTTTAGCGAGGGGGGAGGAGTCCCAATTCATCATGACACTGCCATGACAACATGAGTTTGACACCTTTGATCTATGCTATCTCTCTTATTGTCCAAAACTGCATATACTGATAAAAATTTTCCTACTGGTCACTTTTAACTTAAGCAAAGCCAAAATATCCACTGAAATTGAATATCACCATTACAAGGACTGGCAACTGTTTAGGATTTCAAATACAAATACAAGTACAAAACCCTAGATTTCTGTAAATATTTCTTCCATTAATGAGCAATAGTTGTTCTTCATTGTGGGAAAGAATATTGACTTTAAAAGCCTCTCAATGTTAATATGAACTAGAACAATTTTGATCTAGTTGCAGCTTAAATAGATTAGTATGAAGGACAAAAGCACTAATTTAATGATATTCTTTTTAGTTTAAGGAAAGTTTAAGTACTTATTTAAAATAAAATGAGCAAACTTTCATACTGATCCATTACAACCCTTGGCAAATGCAATTGAATTATATAATAGCTTGGTTACAAAATGATGATTACATTTTGCACGTTACTTTTAATATTTTCAAATGATGAAATATAGTATATAGTTGTTGATTAAAATGAAAATGTATTTCCTTTTGTTGTATTTTATTTCATTGTTTCAAATGGTTTTACCTCACTTTTCTAATGGAAAGCATTTGAGGGGCTAACAATAAACAGATGAATAATTTGAGAATAATTGTAATATTTCAGAGTGAAAAATAAACAGAAAACAAAACAAAGCAAAACAGTAATGTCAGAATTCTGTTAATTAAATCCTCATTTGGGGAAAAACTAAGGTTTCCATTTACTTTACATTTCAAGATTATAAATGGTAGAGGGCCTAGTTATCCAAGGGATTATAAATCTCTCATAGTTTCCCTTCTCCTGTATGATCAGACAGTGCGGATGTATTTTAGATCCCATTTGCCAAATAGAAGAGATAGAAGAAAGAGTAGAGCAGAACAGAGAGCACATCGAGGGTGGGGGAGGAAGGAAGGAAATATTGTTAGCAATGGATAGTACAAGACTTGGCAATAAAAGAGACATTGCTACCTAGTTTTAGAAAAGGGAAAGCCACAAGGGAAGCTTTCTAGTTGATGATAATGGGAATGTTAATGCAACTTTTGGTATTTGGGCTTCAAATGTTTCAATCCAAACAGAATGAATCAATTAGTTAATTAAAATTACTTTACATGCACATTTCAGTAGTTGTAGATTAATAATTTCCAGCTTCAACAAGACATAAAATGTTCTCTGGTTTTATGCTTCCATTTATATTAGAGTATACTGAAATATCCCCATTAGGAGAATGAGTGTGCTCAGGGAAACGTAGTGAGAGCGTTTATGAATAACACACACGTGACATGAAGATATACTGAATACTGAAATGTAGGTTTTACTTCCAGTAAATGGTTAAGCAGAATCCAAAAAACAGTCCAAGTCAAACACGGTGAATGCAGTCAGTAGTCAAAGTAATAATTCAGTTGATAATCCAAAAAACAAGGCCTTTTCCTTACCAGTATCATACACAGAATTCAGTACACAGAGTTTGCAAACAATAGCAAAAAACTCACAACAATATCAGAAAAATGACGAGTAATTCAACAGCAAAAATACTCTTACAAAATACAAACGGAGAATGGAGTGTAATGGAGTGGAGATCAGAATGAACCAGGTTTCTGGCTCCATCTTATGGCCATTGGCAGAAACTTCAGCCAATCACAATTGGCATTCTCTTAAAGATACATTATCAATTTACTATCCTGGTTGATATATTTCTAACCCAACTGTTAGGTGACTATCTTTCCTAACATTCTCCCCTTTGGGTTTAACAATATACATAACCTTACAGTTTAAGTCCATATTCCTCACAACAAGCTTTATGTTTTACAGCGCCTTGTGCTTTTGTAAAATGATCTGCAATATTATTCTCAGACATGCAGTATTCCAATTCAATCATTTTACTTTGGACACATTGTCTCCCATTTAGATATCATAAATCAGTGTGTTTAGACCTTGTCTTTACAGCAAGATTTGAAGCCATCTGAATCGCTGATTGGTTGTCTTCATATTCAATAATAGGTTCCTGTACAGTAATCCCTATGTCAATCATAAATTGCTTATAAAATACTAAATCTGTACATAATAGAGACAAACATGAGAATTCAGCCTCCATTGTTGATAAGCTTATATGTTTTTGTCGAATAGACCTCCATCCAATCAATACTTTTCCTAATAATACTACAGTACCTGATGTTGATTTACATGTAGTTACATCTGTAGCGAAACTTGCATCAGCATATGCAGTTAACTGTAGTTCATTTCTAGGCTCTAAATATAATGCACAATGCATTGTTTAAGATATCTTAACACACGCTTAGCAGCTTGCCATTACCTTTCAGTAGGCTCAGTGTTAAATCTGGCTAACTGATTAACACTATACGCTATGTCTGGCCTAGACCAATTACTAAGATAGGATAAGCTATCAATTAAAGATTGATAAATGTTTTTATCAAAAACAGGACTTTGAATATCAGTGTGGCTAAACTCCTGGCTTATAGGTGTTTTAGCTGGTTTACAAAGTTCCATTTTATTTATTTATTTATTTATTTATTTATTTATTTATTTATTTATTATTTAGATTTGTATGACGCCCTCTCTCCCTAAGGACTCAGGGCGGCTCACAGGATAAAATACAATACAATAAATTAACTAAAAAATAATTAAACAGTACAAGCCTAATATTAAACATTAAAACTATTAAAATTATTTTAAAAGAACCCCCCCCTCTTGGTTCAGTCCAGGCCAGCCTGCTGAAATAACCAAGTCTTTAGGCCATGGTGGAAGGAGCGGAGATCCGGAGCCAAACGAAGGTCCAAGGCGAATTGATTCCACAGTGTGGGCACCCCCACAGAGAAGGCCCTACCCCTGGGCACTGCCAGCCGACAATATCTAGCCGACGGTATCCCAAGGAGGCCCTGTCTGTGGGAGCGTACAGGGCGATCGGAGTGTGATGCTGGCAGGAGACGTTCCCACAAGTACCCCGGACCCAAGCCATGTAGGATTTATATGTTGTTACTAAAACCTTGAATCTCACCCGGAAGGCAACTGGTAACCAGTGCAGGTTGCACAGGAGGGGTGTAACATGGGACTATCGGGGCACTCCCATCACAACCCATGCGGCCGCATTCTGCACCAGCTGCAACATCCGGGTGGGCTGCAAGGGCAGTCCCATGTAGAGAGTGTTGCAGTAGTCGATTCGGGAAGTGACGAGTGCATGAGTGACTGTCCACAGGGCATCTTGGCTCAGGTATGGGCGCAACTGGTAAACCAGACACACCTGGGCAAATGCCCCCCTGGACACAGCTCCCACCTGCTCCTCCAAACTGAGCTGTGTGTCCAGGAGGACGCCCAGGTTATGCGCCCTATCCATGGGGGCCACACCTCTCCCCCCCATGACCAACGATGGTATCTTCTGAATAATCCAAGATGCCGGTATGTACAGCCACTCAGTCTTGAAGTTTTTTAGTAACTGATTAATTTTATCTGTTTGTGATATTTTGTAGCCTCCTCTAGTTTTATCTATTTTTAAACCAAGATATTGTTCATTTCACCTAAATTTTAAATTTTAAATTTCTTCTCTAGCAGTGAAATAATTTCTGTAGCTTCTTTTTCAGTTTTAGTGATTAATGCTATGTCATCAGTAAACAGTAGCAACAATGAAACTACACCATCACTTTCCTTTTTTAATAAACATGGATAAGCCATGCCAGCTACAAAACCTATCTTTGTTAATTCCTTCACTATGCATTGGTTCCATTCATAGCCTGATTGCTTCAATCCATACAGACTCTTTTTTAATCTCCAGCAATCAGTTTTATTATCCATTTTTATTCCCAATGGCTTTTTAAAATATATAGTAACGGTGCATGCAGATATGCCGTCTCAACATCTAAATGCTTAATAATATATTTCTTTTTTCCTGCCCACACTAATGCCACTCATAATGTAGTCGCCTTCAGACTAGGTGCAAATACCTCATTGTAGTCGTTGGCTAACTGATCAAACCCTTGTGCTACTAACCTGGCTTTATGGGTAACAGTCCCATCTATACCGGTCTTAACTTTATAAATCCACTTACACCCTATGGCAGTCTGTAAGGATTTTAGTTCCTTATCCATTGCTTCCTGCCAAGCAGCCTGATCCTTAGCAGGATACAGTTTCAGTTCATTATAATTTGAAGGAACTGTATTTACTTGGCATGCTATACTAGACTGATACCTATCAGGTGGTTGATCATCTAGGTAACTCAGGGCTTAATGGTGGACTCTCCTGTTTTACCTGCTCTTGTTGTTCTACATCATCTTGTGCCTGTTCATCTTCTTTAATATCTATTTCTGGTTTAACTATAGTATCTTTAAGGACTACTTGGGTTTCAATAATAGTATCATTTGTGGATTCCTGTTCCAGTCTATCCCAACCAAAGTGCTCAAGAAATTTCACACTAGCACTACAATAAATGTTAGTTGTGCCTGCTTCCCAGAATCTAAATGACCAATGGTTGGACTTATACCCAACAAAAAACAACTTCCTAGCTCTATGTTGCCCTTTTAGTCTTATTTGTGATGGAATGTGTACCCATGCAGGAGTTCCGAATGTATGAATATAACCTAAATTCGGTTTTCTGCCATGCCAAAGAGTGAATGGCAATTCACCAGTTGTTGTGTTCACCCCATTGTTTAACAAATGATTGGCACATATTATGGCTTCTCCCCACAGTGTTTTAGGCAAATTCAAATCAGATAACATAGTGTGAGCCATGGCTTGTAATGTTTGCCATCTTCGTTCTATGAATACATTATGTTGTGGCCTGTAAGGGGCAGAACGTTTATGTTCTATCACCAAATCTTAGCCAATTTGTTGGAACGTTTCATTAAATAGCAGAAACCGTACCATGAGTAATGATCCATTATACTCAAAATATAGCAGGCACCACCTAAACTGGGTTTCATAGGACCAATTAAACCAGCAAATACAACCTCTAAAGGTTCTTTGGTTTTAAATCCATTAAGTCTGTTTGTGGGAGTAATCTTGCTTTTCTCCTGATTACAGGCATTACAGTTTAAATACTTATTACAGGGTTTCAATTTTACTCCCTCTGCCAATTTGACAGTTTGTGGCAACATTTTAAAATAAATGTGCCCCAGACATCTATGCAGTAAATGTATGCATTCATCATGTGGCTTAACATTATTATAAACTGAGTTAGCCATCTGCAACTGGTCCTCATGTATCACATATAAATCATTCTCTAAAGTTGCAGTAACACTTTTACCCTCTTTTTCAATTATACATTTATTTTCCCTAAAGTTTACTACATAACCCATATTAACTAAAGCTCTTATTGATAATAAGTTAAACTTCAGTTTAGGTATATATAACATAGATAAATGCTCATTTACACATGAACAATATGCAGTACCTTCACCAGCTGCTTTCATCTTCCAACCGTTTGCCAATGATACATGCTGCTTACTCGTGAACATCTTTACAAATTTTTTTCTATTGTTTGTCATGCATCGCGATGCTCCACTATCAACAACCCACAAATCATGGTTTACAGTGGACTTGTTATACATAGCTAAATTAATATTCTGTTTAGTCTTCTTGTAATTACAAGTATTCTTACCCTTCTTATAGAATCTAGCTATATGTACCTTAGCCCCACAAGAAAAACATTTCCTAACGGTATAGGCAGTTGAAGACAGTTTTTCTTCCTTCAATTGTTTCTCTCTAAGTTGGTCTCTATCCCATCTTCTCCTTGCTTCTTCTAACAATCATCCAGTTATGTCAGTCAATGTCAGTTCATTTCTGGTCAAGACTTCCAGTGAAGATACGTAATCATCATAACTTTCATCCAATGAGGAAAGAGTGATGTAAACTTGAAGTAGCTCTGAAAAAAATCAATTCTTTTTCATATAATTCTTGAAAAGTTCTTTTCATAAAGTTTAAATGAGTTAACATATCTCCACCTTTCAAAAGACGTGCTTTAAACAGTTTACATGTAAAAAGTATGTGTGCACCTACACTGTCATGAACATAAATCTTCTTCAAATTCTCCCAACACTTAGCAGCAGACTCTTCTCCACGAATATGGACTAGCTGCTGGTCACTCAGTGTTAGTCCAATTATACAGAGAGCTCGTTCGTTATCTCGTTTAAAGTCAGCTATCTTCTTGGCATCATCCTCATTATCTGGATTCAAAGCAGTTACATCAGGTGGATCATTGACTGCATACCATAACCCTTCTCTACGCAGAAGTAGACTGCACTTCATAGACCAGGAAACATAGTTTGTTCCATCCAATTTGGTTATCAGTGATAGACTTTTTGACGGATCATGTGCCATCTTTAACCAGGACAGTAAACCACAATTAAACAGTAGACAGCTGTTCGTATACAGTATACAGTGTTGAGTATTCACACCAACTCTCAGTTATCTGAGCTCTGGGCCCATAACCAGTGTTAAGAAATATCCCCGTTAGGAGAATGAGTGCGCTCAGGGAAACGTAGTGAGAGCGATTATGAATAACACACACGTGACATAAAGATATACTGAATACTGAAATGTAGGTTTTACTTCCAGTAAATGGTTAAGCAGAATCCAAAAAACAGTCCAAGTCAAACATGGTGAATGCAGTCTGTAGTCAGTTGATAACCCAAAAAACAAAGTCCTTTTCCTTACCAGTATCATACACAGAGTTCAGTACACAGAGTTTGCAAACAATAGCAAAAAAAAACAATATCAGAAAAATGACGAGTAATTCAACAGCAAAAATACTTGTACAAAATACAAACGGAGAATGGAGTGTAATGGAGTGGAGATCAGAACGAACCAGGTTTCTGGCTCCATCTTATGGCTGTTGGCAGAAACTTCAGCCAATCACAATCAACATTCTCTTAAAGATACATTATCAATTTCCTATCCTGGTTGATATATTGCTAACCCAACTGTTAGGTGACTATCTTTCCTAACATATACCCATATCCATATTTCTCTTGGGGTCTCACTAAATATTATACTGTAATAAGAGATTTTAATTTGCAAGTGCTATTTCAATGTACATTTTGCATGGGGTGCTACAGAAAACAGCTTGCATATAATGAAATTTGAAACTCATTTATACACTATATGTCATCCAGAGCTCTAATGATTTTTCCCCCTTTTACCTTTACAAGCAGTTCAATAGATGCCTTGAGGTTATGTTGTCCTTCCAGGAGGCACAAAACTTTTCCTAAGATGAAGTTGCTAATGGTTATAAAATAAAGCACAAACACAGCATTTATTTCAAAAAAGAACATCCAAAAATGATATCAAAGGGTTACATTGATTCTAAATGGGATTGTATTAGTCAAAGATAGCAACTATCATTCCAGACTGGCTATTACCATGAAAATTAACTACTACTTTCAAAAAAGGAAGTGAGCTGTAGATTAAACTTCATAAAAGAGAACTAAAAGGAAATAGATGATGGAATCTTTCCGATCTCTTTTGCTCCAAGATAAATGACTGAAATAATGGTTTTATTATATTCCAAAGTTTATTTGCAAAGAACAAAAGGAAGTAAAAACAATTAAACATCTCTTTGGATGCTCTCTTTATTGATTAGTGGGGGAAAAGCTAATGTACTTAATGTATAAGGATCATGATATGTCTGGAAAACAAAAAATACCATTGAAGGATGAAGTGACTCATTACAATGATAGCCTACTAGTCTAGATGGCCTATTTGTAAGAGGACCAACATGCTGTATTGATGAAAACATTAGGGTAAATGAAAGGAACCTAATTTCAAGTCCATCTTCATCTTTAAAAACTCAACAGGTGATTTTGGAACATTTAAAATCTCTCAACTCAGTCTCCCTCATCTGATGTTTGCTATGAAGAGAAAATGATGGAAACACCCTTTTAAACTGAACTTGGGCTTGGTGATATGTCTCAGATCCTTTCAATTAAAATACATAAGATTATATTGGGCATCTATTTTAAGAGTCTTCTCTATGTCTTGAATTATTTGTGGCACCTTGGATAATTTCACTTTTTGGATCAAAAAAGAAAACACTATCATACGGTAGATGTTAACATTATATTTGCAGTCCTAATATTCTTGTAAAATAGGCCACTATTTTCATACAGTTATATCTCCAAATAAGTGGACTGCAGATGTGTTATTGGCTTGTCTAGCTAGTGTTCTTCAGGATTTGTGTTGTCTGCAGCATTGTCTTAGCAGACATTATTCAGTCTTTTTGAACTTAGTCTTCATCTTTTTTCAATTGTGTATACGTATATCTTCAAATTATGTCTGACTCAAGTCAAGTCTTGCAGATTTCTTGACAAGATTTTAAAAGTGGTTTGGCCTTCCTTCCTTCCTAGGGATGAGAGAGGGTGACTTATTGAAAGGCACATAGCTGGCTTTGTATGTAAGGCACTTCTGGCTTCTACAAAGTGCTTTAACCACTACACCAAACTGGCTGTCTTCTAAAAACTAGTACGGCTTTTAAAAAATATAGTGAAATCTTTTGAAATCTGGACATTGATGATAGTTTAGATCAGGGGTATCAAACTCAAAGCTTAGATCTGGCCCATGGGGCTGCCCTGGAAACAGCAAAGGACCTGCCTGTGGTGCCTCTGCCAGCAAAATCAGAGTTCGGGAGAGCTGCAGAATACTCGGGCCACCCCAGGTGCCCCCAACATGAGTGTGTCAAGCTGGCCATGCCCACCCTGGACACACCTACCCAAACCCTAGAAGTCAAATGCAACCCTGATGTGGCCCTCAATGAACTCGAGTTTAAGACCCCTGGTTTAGATCATGTATTGCTTTTATATATTTGCCCCAAAGTTTAAGAATTTCACATTCTCTACATTTTTCTTCTTGCCATTGCCTTCTTCCCAAATATTCCCTCCGCTCTCTTTCTCACACACACATACACACAAACAAACACTTTCCGATGATTTCCCATCAATCATTTCCCATCAATGATTTCCCATCAATCATGTCTTGAAAGGTTGACTAGATATTGCTAGCTATTCAGGAAGCTACAGATGCAGTATTTCCAGAATTATAGGCATCACACTGTACACTATATGTGAGCAACTTTTGAAAAAATTTCATCCATATTCTGGATGTAAATATCCCAGACACATATGGGAGAGAATGTTCAGTAAATTGCTTTGGAACAACTAAACGTAGATGGTTCTAATATATGTAGGGAAGTCTCTGAAACATGAGAAACACTGGAATACCCATGTGAGCATATCCTACTTCAATTAATAGTAGTTTTTTTGTTTATTTATCACACTAGGTTATCCTAAATAAGGAGGGTTGCAGGTAAAATACTGTGAAGACTTTATATGTAGTGCTCTATTTATTTATACTGGCTAAAGATAATAAAGTATTGATTAATGTAGACATACCGACAAAAAATGTAATTGGGGAAAAAATGAAACATTTATTGTGGGAAATTAAAATGAAAACATCTTTTTTTTAAAATAGTTTTTTTGTCTACGGAAGTTTTTATTTTATTTTTCAATTCCTGATGACATTTAGATTGATGTTAGATCAAAAATAATTTTAGGAACCAGGCACATTACATGCTCATTTATCCATAACATTTTCAGTATTAGCACTTTTGTAGCACAAAGGTCAAAATAAGTTGTTCCCTTTTCAGTCTATAATGCACTGGGAGGGAGAAATGAAGGCAAATGAAATTTCAAGCTTCAGGTATACAGTACGAAATCATTTTGTTCTGGCACTATTGCTGTATTACCCCTAGTTGGTTTTAAAGTGTGGGACATGACAATCTGAAGATAATATATGTGACTTTGAAGTGCTCCAGTAAACTCAACAGCCTCTAAAATATAAGAAGGATAAAATGGGATTTGTATTTGTATGAGAAGCACCAGAGAATGTCAGACATGTAGGTTGGGCTGGGAAACTTTACACACAAATGCTGGAAGATGGCAGTCACAAAATACTTGAATATGATTGTGAAAAAAATGACATGGATGTGTGGGTGACCATGGTGAGTTAGTACAGACATTGAGCATAACTGAAAGAGAATCTTCCTTTTAATGGATTAGTTTTGGGGGATTATTCTAACGAAGGTCAAATAGCTGTGAAACTTATATATGTTTCATTACTCAACCATGTCAATCAAAAGTAAGGATTTCATTTAAATTGCTACAGGATTGCTGTTGTAAAAAAAAAATTACCCTATGATTTTCTTGTCATTTTTGCTTTCTGATTTTTTTTTAAAGACAAGAATTTCAATAAAATGTCCATTGGTTGGATGGTGATATTCGTGCATCAACTGGATTATGATTGGGCCAATTATTGTGTAAGAGTTTTATGTACAATCATTTTAATTGTACAATCACTTCCCCACCATTGGCCGCTCTGATTTCCCACAGTCAATATATCTTACAAGTTCTTGAGGGAAATTCTCTACTGGGTTTTTTGGACTGAAAAATCTGGGCAGAATGGTAGAAAAATGGGTGAGAAAAATCTAAAAGCAGGAGCAGCAATGTTAGCCATTTTAAAGAAAGTAAGCCTTGAAATATCAAGAGATATTCTAAATACAGAGATTTCCTTTTTGGCTATGAGAATTCAAGGTAGATTTCAGTGCAACGTTAATCTATTTGTTGTAGACAGTAAAGCACAACCTTGTCAGGAAGGCATCAGCCATAGGCCTTGGGCTGAATTCCTTGGATTAAGGAGATAAAAAGGCACTTTATAGTTTAGATATATGATTACTTGTTTGGTTTTCCTGAAGACTATTTTTTTCCAGTGAGACACTCTTTCATAAAACAATATTCATATTCTTATCTTAATCATTGTTCCCTGTGCTATTATCCCGAAGGTAGAATTCTGTATTTTGGGAGGTCAGCTTTTGATGGGCTATAGTAATTTTATTGATTTTTCCCCAAATTAACATGTATTTTCTGATGTCGTTCTTTTACTTTTGTTAAAGAACAGCTCATTTCTTTTTGCTAGTTTGTTGCTAAGTTTTGTTGATTTGGTTATTGATCGCATTTGTTGTCATAGTGCTTTTTAAACAATCTCACTTTAAAGTACTGTGTTGATGTTAACATTAATTAGAATTTGTCTTATTGCTAATTTTGTAAATGTCCTCAGTACAAATATGAAACTTTGGGCATGAATTTCCCAGAAGTTTTCTTCTACTGTAATAAATTTTGGCACAATTTTCTTAAATATGCCATGTGTGTGTGTGTGTGTGTGTGTGTAGAGAGGGGGTGGAGAAGAGAAAGAGAAAGAATGGTCTAAATCAATATCATTTGGAAGAAACAACGTTTTTTCCATTCCTACCAATAAATAAATGTATGACATGATTATATTTTGTTTGCTGTTATCTTTATTCCATCTCAGAAAAACAGTCTAGAATTGGGACAGAAAGTAACTCAAGTGAACAGATGGGGGAATACCTTTTCTCTGAGATAATAAATCATTTTGGGCTTCTTAGTGCATGGTATTCAAAAAATGTAAGTAAAAAAGAAAGAGTAAAAATATTTTGACTTGTCTTAATTTTGCCTGTCAGTGGATCCATTGGCTCTTCAGAAAAAATACTCAGTATAAATAATAGAAATTTATATTTTAAAATACATATTTTGAAAGAAAATTGTCTCACACAGAGAGGTTTATATATTGCATCTCTCTGGATACTTTAAAAATCATAGATTAACATAGAACTAAGATGATAAATATTTTGGAAAGCTCCAAATTCAGAATAAATATGTATATATGTTCAATCATGATAATTCTTGTGATGTTATTAGCCTAGTGATTTACAAGCAGGGTAAAAATTTTGGGAGTTAAAACTCCACACTTCTGAAGAGCATCTAGGAAAGGCTGTTTTATTAATATCTGTAGATAAAATTATCAACCCCACATCCAAGACCTTTAAAAGAAATTATGTCACATAAAGAACATCTATCTGAAACTTCTGGGAAAATAATTCAACCAGTGGTGGGATGTAATCAGTACATTAATGACAGTCAATGTCATTCCAGTATTAACCAGTTATATACTTCAACCTCACCAAATAGATTTCACTGTAATCAGATTGACTATATCCTATACAGTCATCAATGAATCAACTCAGTCCTTACTGTTAAGACCTATCCAAATGCTGATTACCTCTCAGATCATGAATTGTCAGTGGCCATGCTTAAAGTCAAACTATCCACTTTCAAAAAGGCAATGCCTCCAATGAGGTTTGATGTCACCAAAATCCCTACTACATATACAATTGAAGTGAAAAAGAGGTTTGAATTACTGGACACTACTGAGAAGACAGCTAATGAACTGTGGCAAGAAATTCAGTCAACTATTGTTGGACACATACCATGCAAGAAACCAGGTAGCTTTCAGATAAAACCATCAAAGTAGCTGAGCATAGAAAAGTAGTCAATGCAACATGCAAATGGGAAGAAGCAAGAGGACTGAATGCAGCTTTCCATAGGGCAGCAAGGAAGGATAATGAACTTCACTGGGATGAGCAATGTAAACAGCTTAAAGTGGACTACATGAAGGGTCACACTAGGAATGCATTTATGCAAGTCAAAAAGATCTGATCGCCATTTATTTCTCACAAAAGCATCATTAAAAGCAAACAAGAGAAAGAACTCTCCAACTAACAAGGCATCAAGAACAGCCATTTGGAATAAAATAACAGAGTTGGAAGGGACTTTGGACATCTTCTAGTCCAGTGGTGGCTATCCTTT
This sequence comes from Naja naja, assembly GCA_009733165.1. Lineage (NCBI taxonomy): Eukaryota > Metazoa > Chordata > Lepidosauria > Squamata > Elapidae > Naja > Naja naja. The sequence continues at coordinate 166,077,510 of CM019151.1, forward strand.
TTGGGCTCCTGTGCCAAAAATTGTGCACATGCTTGCGCTCACGCACTCATATGCCGGCACCCAGAAGGCAATGCATGTGCCCCCCATGCCCCCTGCACATGTGCACTGGAATCCCCCACCCCCTTAGCTGCACTGCAACTCCCAGCTGATTTTCGGCCTGTTTGAGGCCTTTTTCGGCCTCCCAGGCTTAAGGAAAGCTTCTGAAGCCCAAAAAATAGGCCCATTCCATCACTTCGGTATTAACAGGAAGTGATAAATGGGCCTATTTTTCAGGCTGCAGAGGCTTTCTTCAAGCCTGGGAGGCTGAAAAAGACCTCAAACAGGCTGAAAATCAGCTGGGAGGCGCACACATGCACAGTGCGGTAAGTTTGCCTGTGGCTCACGTGCTGTCACAAATGTGGCATGCGTGCCATAGGTTCGCCATCACGGTTCTAGTCCAACCCACTGCTTAGGCAGGAAACCCTACTACTTCAGACAAATAGTTATCCAATCTCTTAAAAACTTCCAGAGTTGGAGCATTCACAACTTCTGGAGGCAAGTTGTTCCACTGATTAATTGTTCTAACTGTCAGGGAAACAGAAAAGATGTATGCAGGTAGCAAAGGGGCCCTGCTTCAGGATGATGAGAAAAGAGAAGAAGAGAAAGAAAAGTAGAAATAGAACCAGCCATCCTTGAGGAAGAGATTATATGGGTAATGATCAACTGCCAAACAACAAGGCTCCAGGTGTTGACAACATCCCTGCAGAATTACTGAGAGGTACCACCCATCTGAACATCAAAAAAACCAAGCTCATGGCCAATGCAAGGAATGGAAACATCAAAATAAAAATTGATGGTGAAGAGAGAATGTGTGGAAAAATTCACTTTCCTCGGATCACATATTACTCAAAGCAGTGAATGCAGCCCAGAAATAAAACATACATTTCACTGAATCCCACAACAATTATGAACATGAACAAATATGGAAAAGCAAGGACATCAGCCTAACAGCCAAATGTAGATTAGTCTTCTCTATTGTATTCCACATGGCTACCTATGGTTGTGAAACTTGGACTTTAAAAAAGCAAAACAGGAAGAAAATCAATTCATTTGAGCTGTGTTGCCAGAAAAGGCTCCTATGTATTCTTTGGATAGCAGAAGTGACTAGCAAGCAAGTACTGGGGCACATAACAGCAGACATGTCACAGGAAGGCAAAATCACCAAACTGTATCTCATTTATTTTGGTCATGTGGGGGAATTCACTAGAAAAAGCAATTATGCTTGGAAGACTTAGTGGTAAAAGGAAACCACGCTTCAAAAGAACACAGAGACTGGACACCTGCCAGAGCATAGAGTAACTCAAACTAATAGTGCAAGAGTGTAAGACATGGAAAGACCTTCCCACATTGAATCACGAAGAGTCTGATGTGAGTGAATGAATAACATCATCATTAATACTACTATTATTATTACATTTGGGTTGTAAAGTAGAGCATGGTGTCCATCAATTAACACATGAAAGAAGCTAAGTTAAGCTATACTATCTTGGCATGTACAACATGATCTTATGGTTATCTATGCATCCAAATAATTTGATTTCCTAGGGGCTCGTGTTGATTTACATCCAGTGGTATTGAATCTACTACATTTCATACCCTACAGATTTCAATGATATAGAGAATAACTTAATGATTAACTCTATGTTCCTTTTTTGTCTATCACTCTTCCTGTTCTTTGTGTCTGAGATAACGTCCTTCACCTTTCTTTCTATCCACATGCACACTGAGCACATGTTCTTAATTTCTCCTCATGAAAGGATGATGCCAAGCTTGCTTTCTTTTATACTTTATGAAAACAAATCTCTTTTCTTTGCTATAAAATCTGCTTTAATAATCATTATTCCACTGCAGCTCTACCATTACAAGCCATGTGGAATAATTCAACTCCAACAGTAGGGAAGATGTGTTTTTGTATCTGTTTATGTATGTTTCAATAACTGTTCATGATAATATTTTTATGGATTGAATATATTTCTATTGAGATATTCATCTCCACCTATAAAAAAAACACTGAAAGGGATAGGAAGATTGCATTCTTTAAAAAAAACTGTGTTTAGGCTTTTCATTTTTGCTGTGGTTTGATGCAAGATTATTGTAGGGACAGACAAATTGTTCATTTGAAATGGAGGAGTACACTGCATTTTATCGCAATAAATGTTTTCTATCCTTTGAGTAAAAAAAAAAATTGGTGGATTGACAATTAATCTGCAAGAAGAAGCTTAAGAAGTAGAAATGTAGATATTCCAGGAATTTCTGGGGATGGTTCTGGTAGGTTAGGCTATTCAAAATAATATCAGTGATTAGAGCTAGAGAAGTCTTTTGGTGATATGATAAAACTGGGAAACATTATTAAGTATAAAAAAATATATCAAACTATGAGCTTCTTTCAGTTTCACAAGACCTTGTCTAGATTTGTTATATAGGCAGATATCCTGAACAAATCCACTTTTAAGATTCTGAATCTCCCCACCTAGCAGGAATCTAAAAATAATTAAAATATTCCAAATAAAGGATGAAACACTGAGGAATTCCATATTTGGAATTCCATTATTTACACCATTGTTTCAATTTATTGAATTTCAAAATAAATATAAAATATGAGCTGATGGTTCCAAGTTCTCCAAGTTCACTGAGAAGAATTTTTTTCCCTACAGCATTCTTTATTTGGTATAATTAAATAACTAAAATAAAACACAAGTGAGCTCCTGTCTTCTCTGGTTGGAAACCTCACAGTACTACATAGAAGGTACTCCATTTATTTTTAAGCAAGTATTATTTTTTCTGGAACTAAAAAGGCCACATCTTTAAACCAAAGAGATTCATAGGATAAGAGTCCACCCTGTGCCGGCCTTACTTCTTCCTCAGTTAGCATAGGTAATAGTTGCAGCCAAATATTGTCTTGCTAAAGCATTTCAAAAGGTGGGGAACAGAACTTGAAGAGTAGATTTTCTAATTCTATGCTTGAACTCTTTCTTTAATTGGTCTCTAGAGCACTAGGCAGGCAAGAGGGTGAAGAAATAAAGACCTCAGATGTTAAGCAGGTTTTTTGAAAAGGGTAATCTGCCAACCTATGCAGGCTTAGCTGGGAGTTGGTTCCATGCCATTAGACTTAAATTGAAGTTTCATATCCATGGGACAGAAATTATTTTTCAGCAACAAGGGGGCACCTCTGCTGTGGAAAGCAAAAAAAAAAAAAACCAGACAATTACCCTCCTTTTCCAAATGGCTTAACCTGAGTGATTTCTTTGCTTCCTTGAGAGGACCTGGAACATATTTTCTGGGCTTGCAGTAGCTACAGTGACTAGAAATCTGTCATAGCTTTTTAATTATTTTATAAATGTTTGAACTTATAATTTAATTGTTTTAATTGTTTTTTAATGTATTTATTGTCTCTTGTTTTTAGTTGTAAGCCGCCCCGAGTCTTCGGAGATGGGGCGGCATATAAGTTCAAATAATAAATAAATAAATAAATAAATATCTAGTAAAATAAAAGCATGTGGACCAGTGGTGGGATTCAAAAAAAATTACTACCGTAAAACTACCGGGTGTGGCTTGGTGGGCGTGGCAGGGGAATGATACTGTAAAATCTCCAGTCAGAAGTGGTATTTGCTGGTTCTCCAAACTACTCAAAATTTCCACTACCGGTTCTCCAGAACTGGTCAGAACCTGCTGAATACCACCTCTGATGTGGACAGATGTGGCTCCTATATAACCTCCTGTTTTAGTTGCTGTGAAAGGAAATGTGTTATTTATTTTTAAAATCTGCCCCTTTTCTGTATTTGATTTGAATTAAGACAAAACTTGCCCTTGGAAGTTGTGGGAGCATCATCGCTTGAGACTTTCAAGAAGAGATTGGACTGCCATTTGTCAGAAATGGTGTAGGGTCTCCAGCTTGGGTAGGGGTTGGACTAGATGACCTACAAGATCCCTTCTAACTCTGATTATCTGTTATCTGTTTGCCCCTCTGTGGCACAGCCTTGACTTGTTGAATCTATCAGTTTAAGAACTGACACTCAGAGCACATGTTGGAAGAAAGGAGTACAAATAAATACTTTTTGTATTCCCACTTCATACAGTGCAGCACTCTTTCAAAAGTCAATTCAAGGAATTCTATCTGCATATATTGAAGAGAGATAATTAGATATCTTACAGCATAAGCAAAAATATGTCTTATATATCTAACATAATGGCATTGAAAGACTATTTATTATTCTGATTACTCTATGCTGACTCCAGGGAATTTTTAAAATCAAATCTTTTAGAATACCTGGCTAAACCACTGCAAAGAAGTCATGACAGCATTTAAATTATTAGAGAACAATTCTTATAGATCTTACAAGATACTATTTATTGCAGCAAATTAAGCACATGCCATTTAATGGAGCTTTGCTAATTATTTTGACTGGATTAAGTTTAATGGCATGATGGGTTTAAAGATGGAACATTTTGATGCAAGCTATGAGACAGTATGTGTGGGAGGGAGGAAACTGAAAGACACAGTAACATTCCTACATCAAATGATTTTTTTTATCCCTGTTAAGATAAGGATGGCAGTATGAATTACTTCACCAGTGAGTTCACAAGGTGAAAGAGACATCTTCTATTGGGATAACATACAGAAAGTGGATAGTTTGTAAAAATGTATTTCAGAAGACGTCATTGGTCTTAATAAATGATTAGCAGATCTGCAGTACATGGCATAAAGCATTTGCCACTGGCTATTCTAAACACCTTCCTATTTTTATTATGCATCTTTATAATAGATGATTAAATTAATGATTTAATTACATACCCAAGACTACATTTTTTTCTAGTCTTTCAAAATTATCTGCTAATTTATTTGTTAGTTGTGTCTCAGTTATTTGACTGTGCCAAATTTTCTTTCTTTTAAATTACCTGATATTATAATCAGGGATGAACCTTTTATATACCTTGCTGTCTTATATCTACATGTATGAATGGTCTAATGTTTGGCAGGATGATGGTTTCAAGGATGTTAGTATCAAATGGTTCTTTTTTGGTCTCTTAGTGGGAACCACTCCCCAAAATATTTGAGTTATATTTCCTGGATTAGTATTGCAATATCATGAAACATAAGTCTAAAAAACTCTATAGAGAAAGATTGCAGTCCTTTACCATAAATTGTCATTACCACATGATGGTTGTGCCAGCAGTGCAGAATACCATTGTATTTTGAGAAGTTTAGTGACATATTTTGATTTCTCCTTCATATTAAGAAAAGTCTAGAGCTGGAATGTCAAACTCAAGGCCTGGGGACCAGCCCCGGCTCACTAGGTGCTTAGATCTTTGCCCGAAACAGTGAAGGACCGGTCTGTGGTGCCTTTGCCAGCAAAAATGGAGCTCAGGAGAGTTGTGTGCAGCCTCCTGAGCTCCATTTTCACTGGCAGAGTGTTGCAGGAGGCAGTTGCAGTCAAACACAGAGTTCAGGAGCCCGTTTTAGCTGGCAGAGCTCTGAGGCCACCATAGACGCTCCAACATGAATGATGTTCATCTGGCCATGCCTACCCCAGGCGCACATATCCTGCTCCCCCACAATATCAAACACAATACTGACACATCCCTCAATGAAATCGAGTTTGACACCCCTTGGTTTAGAGAATGATGTGGTGGCCTAGTGGTGAAGGTGTTTGCCTCTCATTCAGAAGGTTGAGAGATCAATCCTTGATAGCAACAGATGTTTCTCTCCTAGAGCACACACAATTTTTTTTTGCTGTGAACTCCATGTGACATCAGGAAGGGCATCCATCCAGTCACCCCAGCTCTACCCCAAATTAAGGTATTATATGGCTTACTAAGGTAAAAAGGGACTTACTAAGAAAAATTTAGAACTCATTTTGACCTAATGTGCTTGGGATTTTTTACAAGATCAGATTTTGCAGTCTTGTGACCATAGAAACACATTCATGAAGTCATGGTGCCAGGTTTTTTATAACAAACATAATACTGGCTTTTGAGCTGGGACATTCAGCATGGAACCTAGCACCTACTATGGAGATTGGCCACCCTTGAAATACTTGTGCTGACATTATTAAGGAGTTTGAAAGAGATATGGGTCCATTTTGCTTGGTATACATGCTTTTTATGTCATTCATTAAATCCTTATTAATTGCTTGAATGAATAAAAAAAATGTTAAAATTAATAAGGAACTTTAAAACCTTTTCATTCACTGGCTACCTGATCATGGCTCTCTTGGCAAACCAATAGAAAAACTTTATTTCAGGAATGTTGTGGTAGAATAAATATTTTGCTTTATTGATAAAACTTATAGACCTTCCAGTCTAATAGATTTTGAAAGAAAAGATAAATTTCTCACAAAAAAAGGATGCATGTAAAAAGAAATTCATACAAAAACATGAATTAAAAACAGATGGATTTTGGAAGGACAGGTATGGAATTCTTGATGTTGGTTAAATTAAAAATCTAGCAAGAAACCAATGTTTTAGAAACATACAATCATTAACATTGTATTAATTAATTCTACTTCCAACGTAATTAATTTTAATGCGACTTCTGCTTTTTCTCCTCCTGTTCCTCTCCCATCATAAATTGGATAATTCCTTTTTCTCTAGGAAAAAAAAAGCTCTAGGACCCATGCAGGTTTCTGACCACTGGAATAATCTGAAGCAAATATAGAGACCTCTGTCCTCTTCATAGTTATGTTGAACTGGTTTCAGATACATCAAGGTCAAACACTCTAAAGCCCAAGGCTGGTCCTTCAGGCCTTTAACTTTCTGTTAAATTGTACTGCTTGAAGAAGGCAGAAGATGAAATTTATTACTTACTAGAAAAGTACAATATTTTATTTACACTTGTGACTGAAATCAAATAAATGAAATAAAAATTAAATTTTATTTTACCAACATGCATTAGCCAACAATTTAAAGGTCAACCGTGGCCCTGAACAGTCAAAATGTTATGTGACCATATTCATGATGGTAACATGAAATATCACATATATCTAATATGAAATAAAATTGGACAATTTTTGCATTGTTTTTGCCTTGTTTTAGATTCCTGATATAAGTTAATAAAGACTAAGACTCTTTATCTGACTTATGTAATCTCTCCAGGGAACAGGCAAATGAAGAAATGTATCTATTTATATACCTTGTCCTTGATGGTCTTCTTTGAGCAAAATATAATTTAATCAGAATTCAAAGTCAGGGAATTTCAGCAGGGGCATTTGCCATTCATTTTCGAATGCACAAAAAGTCCTGAATTTTGAACTCTTTATTCTACATGTCCATCCTCCTTGAACTGACAAAAAGCATCTAGTATAGAACGATGACTTTGTATAATCTTTCTATTTGGCTTCTTTAATAAAGGAGGTCAAGGAAGCAATCTGATAAACAGAGGTGTGTTTGAACTTGGGCTCACAATGTCAGCTTTGCAGGTTTCTGCCAAATGTGTCATCAAATATATCATTGGAAAACAAGCTCCATTCTTTTCTATTTTTAAAAAAGCTTTTATATAAGAATGTCTAATGTATAATGGGCATAATAACACAGGGGAAGCAGTTTATGCTTCAATAACATGTTTTAGGAAGAAAAAAAATCATATTTATCCACTATGAACCACAAATGCTAATTTAAGAGATTGTACTAGCTTTAAGAGGATTGATGAATGGTCAAATCCTGTGTTATTTAAAATAGCACCTTGCATGATCTCTGATATTTAGAGGCATTTTTTCTTTTCAACTCCATGTTGAAGATGCTCAGGCAGACATGATTCAAGATTTCATGTCCTCCTATGACCTACTGCAGCTGATATATGACCTCATTATTTAGTAGGCACACAGGAGATTTAGTATTCTGTTCAGCTGGACCAGGAGGTCTGAAAGAAGATTATAATATAGCAGATTATAAACATAAAATAATTCTGCATTCAGCCCACTATTATAAACTGTTAACTAGGGTTGCCAAAAGTTAAAATTAATAAGGACGGGAAATAAAAAGGGGCAGAACCATTGTGGGAACATGAAACAGACATCAATCTTCACAGTTTAGGAAAAGTGACTAGGAATCTAGGATTCAAAAATATATAACAAAAAGTAACAGGTTTTAACAAAGATCTGATGTACACATACAAGGTCTGATTCTCTACATACATACATACATGAATATGTCCACTTATATACATTATACATATATAAAGTGGACACATTTATAACAGAAATGGGAATGTAAATGTGAAGGCAATGAAGCTTTCGTGTTCCAACTTCAATAGGTCCATCAGCATTAGAAATAATAGTGAGCTCATTCTCCATACTATAAATCATCATCATCATCATCATCATCATCATCATCATCATCATCATCATCATTGTTGCTATTCAGGGAGTGACAAACAGTACCCAAAAATCTCTAGCATGGAAATTGATATGCTATCTGCTTGTCATTCATTTCAAAGAGCTATTTTTTCATGCTTGGGTGGGGAGGAGATATGATATAAATGATTACAGCCCTGTGAATGGAAAAATATAGAGTTTATTCTTTATAGACAGACAGGTGACATGCTTCCATCTTTGATCTCAACCGATGCTTACATATTTCAAATTCTAATTGAACACTGCATTCCTCTTTCCAGTCACTGATGACTGTCAACAGTTGAAAGTGAAACCATTCTTTACAGAGACTTTTAGGTTAATCAGCATGATCGCAATAGCCAGTATGAGTGTAGCTGGCTAGGCCCCTTATGTTTCTGACAGCAGGGAGGTGATTGATGAAAGGCAGGCAAGAAAGAGGGAAGTTAAACTGTAAATAAAGAAGTGGAGGTGTTTTTCTTTCCACTTGAGTTCTTTTCCTTATCGAGATAAAAAAGAGAAAGAGTTAAGCTTGTCCTACAGAAGAGCTTAGATTTAAAGATGGGCAAAGCATGGACTGCATACAGTTCCCGAAACCTGCTCAAGATGACTAGGGCTAAAATGTTCAGCATTTTTAAACAGGCTTTTGCAAAAAGGACTCACAAAATAATAAAATTGGTTCATTTATCTTTTTTTAAAAAAAGTTGCAATAACCAAATCACTGTGATTGTTTTAAAACCCGGATAGTGTTTAAAGGATAATATGAGGTATAAGGGTCAAAGTACCTATTGTGTCTCTTATAACTCCATCTTGAAAAACATAAAAAGGACCAAAATATCAACTACTGCCATAGCAGTAATATATTACTAACATTTTACCCATCTCCAGCTGTTATCCCCAAATTCTCATCAATAGCCATGAAGGCTAGGAATTTTAAGAGACAATGTTCTAGGATGTAAAGTATACCCAGATCGGAAAAGCCTAAACTAAGTCTTGCTATCTCCAAGTTTTCTATAGCACTACTGTATTTTTCATTGTCAGGGGCACATATGAAGAAGAAAATTATATAGCCAGTCATTCACAATATCAGGTTGTTGAGCTTCAATCAATGATCCAAAGAACAGAACATCTAAAGCTGTTTTTGAAATGGCTTTTACCAGTTTATGCTCACATTACCAGTCAAGATTCTACCTAACAGTAGTTATTTATATTTGGGTAACTCCTGCTTGGATTACTATGATTACAGATGAGAATTCTTTGGAAAAGAAGAGCCTTGGTGGTGCAGGCTGTAAAACGCCTAGCACTTAAGTTCCAGCTGCCTGCAATAACTGCAGGCTCAAATCCCACCAGGCTCAAGGTTGACTCAGCCTTCCATCCTCTCAGGGTAGGTAAATTGAGGACCCAAGATTGTTGGGGGCAATAAGCTGACTTTGTAAAAATGCCACTTAGTAATAAGCAGGCATATACAATGGAATGAAGGCTATTGCTGAGCGCATTGGGTTGCACTCCAAAAATTGTAAGCCGCCCTGAGTCTTCAGAGAAGGGCAGCATATAAATGTAATTTTTAAAAAAATGGTTCAGGAACCTCATTTATTTCAAAACAAAGCTAACTGGAAAGGGTTAATATATTGCATTATTGCATCTGTCAGGGTATAGTATTAGAATTTTCTATTTTTCTTTACTGGTATTTCACAAAATTATCAGAAAGCATTCAGATCAGAGTATTCAGCCGGTTCAGAATGATTCTGGCATACCAGTAGCAGAAATTTTGAGTAGTTTGGAGAAGTGGCAAATACCACCTCTGGCTGGCCCTGTCCCACCAGCCTGCTTGCTGCTCACCCCACCTACCCACTTGCTGCTCACTCTACCTACCTGCTCACCCCTCCCTCCCGCTTGCCCCCCCACTCCACCCATCACTTTTCATCTTGCCTCCCCAGCATAGCAAACTGTGTGGCTCCTCACTTGCATTGATCACACAGTCTCTGCAGCTTGCCTTTCTTCCCCAAGAAAAAGACAACAACCTCCATTTTCTTATCTGATTTCTTCCCTTCCAATGTCATCTATTAGCTTCAGTTTGTCACCTCGGCTTTGTATGTGCGTCAGCCTCTTGTATATAGGAAGAATATTGTCTCCATACTGGAAATAATGATTTTCTTTTGCAGCAGTTATAAGTACAAATATATGTTAACCACTTATTCTATGGTGATAGCATTGTTTACATTTTCTCTATTACATTTTATCGGTAATGTGTTATTTTTATTCTAATTTTCAAACCCATATTTCATGACTTATTTTTCTGTTTCCAACAAAATGTCAATATGGTATTTCCAAACAACATTAAAATTAGACAATGTTCTATCTGTAATTATTGTAATCAATTTGGCTATCTCAACAAGTTCCATCAATTTTGTTTTCCAGTATCTGGATTTAAGCTTTCTTTTTCTACTTTTTCCAAGTTAGTCTAAACTACAGCTTTAGTCTAAACTTCTGCTCCAATTCCCTCTCCCCTTTGGCATCTTTGTCTTGCAATCAGCCCAACATATTTTTATATATTTCCTAATTCTTTCATTTTCTTTTTATCTGTTTGCTTCTTGGGACCACTTTCCCATGTCTTTAATTTTAGGGTTTTTTTTACTTATTCTGAATTGTCTAACAGTAGCTACATTATCTCTCATTTCATCTGCCCTTTATTGCTCTCTTGATTTTGTTATTACCATTAATTTCTTCTCACAGACCCAAGTTCTGTAAGACCCATCCAGGATTTAACTTGTTTATTTCTCCTGGCAAACACCTACTAGTTTGCATCAGTCTATTGTTTGCTCTTTATTTATTTCTCTACTACTATTTCTCTGCTATGTTTTAAGTTGCAGAAATATAACTTAAAAAGAAAAAAATAAAGAATCCTGGTGCTAAAATTAGCAGAAGAAACATTTTATGGGCTTAGAAGATGGGCTAATAGTTTATTTCATAAGAAATAAATCTGCTAATATGGTAACCCAGCTAGCTTTGTGCCTAAAGTGGGAGTAGAACTGATAGTCTTTTGGTTTCTAAGCTGATACCTTAACCACCATACCTTAATTGGCTCTCTCACATACTTTTGCTACACAAAAATATGTATTCATTTACCTCAGTAAATAAATGAACAAATATAAAGTTTTTGATTCATTTGTTTAAATGGAATCTTTTTATCTAACTTTAGAACTTCTGTGAAGAACAGATGATGATTTTGGACATAGTTATGTAGAAATATTGAAAATTGAAAACCATTCACAAATGTTTAAGCCCCGTTGTATCTATGTGGTTTCTGAGTAAAATATGTATAGGGGTGAACAGTATTTTTCAATTTTATCAACTTTATAATGCGTGGACTTCAAGTCCCATAATTGCCTTCTCACATGCAGCATGAAATTATTCATTTGACATTGCAATTAAGATTATCATATAACTCTAGTTACTTCCTATATCACTGCCCTAAGTTGTAGGTTCCTACTTGTCTAACCAGCTGATTCATGGATTGGATGACCCTTTATATTCTAATGTTCTTTCTTCATCCATCATGGAAAAATTCGTACCCAGATGAGATGGTACAACATAATTTATTAGTTCTGTAATGTCTTTTAAACATATATTCTCAAAGATGCTTACATAGAAATGAAATTCTGAGGATTTCAGTTTTTCGAAATTTATATACGAATATATTTTTGCCCTCAGGTGCAGCACATTCAATATTAAAGCTGAGATGCATTTTCTACTGACAGTGAACATATTTGATTATTGGCTTTAAGATACAGAGGAAAGAAAGATGATAGAATAGCCTGGCTTAAGAAGCTCCATTTTATGTTCAGGATGTAAATGAGTTTATATAGGAATTATGTGATAGATGTAATGTTGGGGTTTGCAAGGTAAAGGCCATAACTTCATGAAAATAATTAAGAAGCTTCAATATTCCTTTGTTTTGATTAATTTTAATATTTCAGTATTTCTATTCTATTCTTCATAAATATTTATAAATCTAAATAATATATCTTTTTTTTCTCTATTTCCTTTTTTTTGTACAGATGTCCTTTCTGTCATACTCCTGCTTCAAAAAAAGCGCAAATTCTCAATTTCAGACACCAGATGAACTCTTAAGAGAAGCTTTTCTTTTTCTTTGCACCTCATTATGTGGGGAGATCTAAAAACCATCCAATGGACTGTGCTCATTAGAGAGTATTGAACAACTGAATAATAAAGGAACAATATAAAATATTTCTGCATATTCAGAATACAAGACTGCTAGATCCTTTAGAATTTGCATGCAATTTGTTTCAATAGTAGAAATGATCCACAAGGAGAGCTGATTTGCTCTTCAAATATATGCTGACTGATTCTTTCCAGTTCCACTGTATTTAAACATTTTAAGATGTTTTCAGACCATAGCCACATGCCTTAAGTTTCCTACACTGTGCTCCTATTCAGAAATACATTGTTCTTGGTGTAGCAATGTGTAACTATTATGCAAAAGCATTCATTTTCTACTTATGCAGTAAGGGAGTTCATTGTAAAGCCTAAATACTAGGTAGGAGTCTGTAATTTTTTTTACAAGTTCCCCTGAAACATAGCTATTACAGATGAAACTAACTGAGAATAGGTGTATTGTCAATAAGAGCCATTGTGTAAATCCATGATGTGCATCTTGCACTGTTATAAATCTACCAGTGATTCATAGACTCTCAATCTTTTTGGACTGAGGCTGAGATCAAGAATACAAAGATAATAACAAATGATGTTTGTTATAAAGATTATAACAAATGAAAAATGTGACATACTTCAGACTGTGAGAAGTGTGAAGCAAAAGTGTTAAACTGGAGAAGAAAAGTATGATATTAGTTTTGAAGTATTGCTGCAAGTTATTTTATTTACTCTGAATGTAGAATCCACTTTGAATCAGTTTAATTTTAGTAAGGAAGTTATCATTCAGTACATGTGACTCAAGGACAGAATGTGAAAAAGATGAATGTTGTAAATTATGCATTTTTGACATTCAGATGTATTACGGAGACAAGATATTTCTTTATCATGCATAAAAGTATATATTAATCTCTTTCCAAATTGCTGAGCATGTTATGGTTTATATTTCAAAACAAGGTTGTCTAATCCAGTCAGTTTTAGTAGACATTAAAACAACCTATTGTCCAAAGTTCCCTCCAGTTATATGACACGCATTCAGCCACTTCTGAGTTCTTTGTATTAATGCTACTTGCAAAAGAACCCCTCCAAAATGTATTTTACATAATTGCCAAAGATTATGTAAATTAACTAAATTAAATAAACTTTTGTTAATTGACAGAATAGGTTCCTTGAAGATACTGGTCAGTTTAGAAAACATATGGTAATGATATAGCTCAAACAGAACTAATTGTATCTTCCTATTCTCTGCACAATGTTTTTACAGATTTTTATCCAGCAAGAGCACTGAGAGGATTTAGTGATTGGGAGAGGGACTTCTAAGGATTTATATATAGCCAGAAAAATACTAGGTGGTTATCTGAAGAAACATGTGGTAGCCTGGCAGTTCTTAATAGTGTGTTTATGTTCCAGGACAGAATGTTATTCGGATGATTCTGACTCTTGATATAGAATTATTCCCAAGGCTTTCTGCCATCAAAACATTCTCAGCCACTGGGTGAAGTATGGAAGAAAACCCAGGAATTATCCTCTTCATATATAGAATTCTTAAAATTCATTATAAATTAATTAATTAATTAATTAATTAATTTATTTATTTGACTTACATGCCGCCCCCTCTGCCGAAGGACTCGGGGCGGCTCACAGATTAAAAGAAAATACAACAATAAATTACCTAAAAACCATATTAAACAAACTAAGCCGAATTAACATTAAAATCCCCAAAAATTAAAATCAAGAAAACCCAAGGAGTCAGCATAGCCCAGTTTGTAAAAACAGCCAGGTTTTTAACTCGTGGCGGAAGATACGGAGATCAGGAGCAAGCCGGAGCTCCAGTGGAAGGAGATTCCACAAAGTGGGGGCCGCCACAGAATAGGCTCTCCCCCGAGTCCCTGTCAAGCGACATTGAGTCGCGGACGGCACCCTGAGGAGGCCCTGTCTATGCGCCCGTAAATTAAATGGAGTTAAGTCTCTTTATTTTCTATTTAAGTATACAAGCACCACACAGTTGAAATTAATAGCCTAATCTGGAACTGAAAATATTCAGTCAAATCCAAGGTTACTTGGAAATTAAACGGATCCAGTTATTTCAGAAAAGGAATTTTTTAAAAGCTATATTTATACTAAGAAGGAGTATATATTAAGATTTTCCTTCATTGATTAATTCCTTGCAGCCTTAATTCACATTAATTCACAAATCTGGCTTCACCATACACCTGAAAATAAGAGAGGAGGGTTAACAGTAAACAGGACCCAGTTTTCCCAAATGTAGCACTCCATTGGTTGAATTCTCTCCCAGGAGAGGTTGAATCTGTAATTGATTTCTAGATGGGCAAATACTTTGAGACTGTCACACTTTCAAAAGGATTTTAATGCTTACAACCCCTGAATTTCTCCCATCAGGTCTTTTCTTTTATCAGGTTTTTGGGTTTTTTGTGGGGAAGTTTAAGCAAACAATGTTCAGGATAGAGTATTTTGGGGTTATTGATGTTATTGGTAATGGAGGACTTATTTATTGGTAGAATTCAGTGGTGGGATTCAAATTTTTTTACTACTGATTCTGTGGGTGTGGTTTGGTGGGTGTGGTGTGGCTTGGTGGGCATGGCAGGGGAAGGTTACTGCAAAATCCCATTCCCTCCCTATCCCATCAACCTGCTTTCCAACTCTGTTCTCCTGTGCAGGGCAACAAAAGAAGACCGAGCCGATCAGCTGGGACTCGGGAGGCAGAGAATAGATGGGGGCAGGGCCAGTCAGAGGTGGTATTTGTCGGTTCTCCAAATTACTCAAAATTTCTGCTACCAGTTCTCCAGAACTGGTCAGAACCTGCTGAATACCACCTCTGTAGAATTTCTCTGTTATTCCTAGTATGAAAAAAATACATATTGTCAAGCTTGAAATTGACATATGTGCAGCCATTTTAGTTAGGCTTAGTATATATTCTTTTTCTTTCTTTGGTGGTCATGAGGGAAGGGTTTTGGGCTTGCCACATTCCTAAGGGAGGAGGAGTGGAGATAGGGAGAGTTATTTAGGCTAGGTGATTCTTCTTCCCACGGGAAAATGAGCTGACCATGTTCAGGCCTCTTGAGGTGGAGATTTTTGACATCAAGCAACATTGAATTACTTCTGTTGGAGAATGTGACTTTTGAGGGTTGTTTCTAACTTCTGATATTGCGGGGTAATTCCGGGTTGTGTCAGATCCGGAATTACCATGGACTTTGCCAATTTGACGCTTTGCTAAATAAAAGGAATTGTTTTGGAACATGGATTTTTCTCTTTTCTTTTTAAATGGATTTCATCACTTGGAAACCTGACATATATTTGTTTCTTTCTTTCAGTTTTAGAATTTGCAATCATTAACTGAAACTCAAGAAGACTTAGGATAATACAAAAATGAACTACTTATCACAATATCACAAATAAACTACAACACAATAACAAACTGTATTGAATTTGTTAACCTTGGTTGTAGTGATAGCCACCAATTTAGAAAACTTTACAGAAGTGAATAAATTAATAGAAGATTGACTATTTTTGATGGCAAAGCTTCAAAGATGTGTTATTCTTCAAAAATGTTTTGATTTAAACCACCCTTAGAATCTATTGTGTGAAGCAGTGCAACCAAACATTTTATTGCAAAAAAAAGCATTACACTGTTCCGTTCACATGGCTGCAAGGGCTTGTATATCCAACAGCAAGAAGGGATTTCTGTACATACATGATGAAGAAGCAGAAGAGACAGATGGAGGAATGCAAAATACTTCAGTGAGATGAATAAGATACTGTCAATGGCACAAAGTTCTTTGCTGAACTGATTTCTGACTCCCTTGGGAATTACTTAACTGTCAAAAATAGAAAACATGGTAGAGGTTGCTTGTCCATGTTTGTGAGTGACCCAAATTTATTTCGTTGGTGACCATGTGACAAAGAATAATATATTGTACTAGATGGGCCAGTTTTCTGATCCCATCTGGATTCTTCTTAAATTAGTTTCACAGGTAGTCCTCAACTTACAACCATGTGTTTAGTGATTGTTTAAAGTTACAAAGTACTATGACCAGTTTTCATACTTTCATATGCATCCCCATGGTCACATGATCAAAATTTGGACATTTGGCAATCAGCATGTAATTGTGATTGTTGCAGTGTTCTGGGGTCATGTCATCACCTTTTGGAACTTCTGACAAGAAGCAATGGGTGGAAACTAATCATGGAGAGAAGCAACTTAGAACTAAGGAGAAATTTCCTGACAGAACAATTAATCAGTGGAACAACTTGCCTCCAGAAGTTGTAAATGCTCCAACGCTGGAAGTTTTTAAGAAGAGATTGGACAATCATTTGTCTGAAATAGTATAGGTTTCCTGCCTGAGCAGAGGGTTGGACTAGAAGACCTCCAAGGTCCCTTCCAACTCTGTTATTCTAATGTATTCTATTGTATTCTATTGTATTTTATTGCATTCTACTGCATTCTATTGTATTCTATTCTATTGTATTCTATTGTATTCTATTGTATTCTATTGTATTCTATTCTATTGCCAATGGGAAACCAGATTAATTTACATATTACTAACTTAATAACTGCAGTGTTTCACCTAATAGCTGTGGCAAGAAGTGTCATAAAATGTGGTGAAGCTCACCTAACAAATGTCTTGCTTAACAATAAGAAATTTGGACTCAATTGTGGTTGTAAGTCAAGGAGTACATGTAATTTTCTGAAAGCTTGGTTCAGTTCAGTAGAATAAAGGATGGAAAAGTTTGCTTTTTTTTTCTCATTTCAAATTTAGTGAAGTGTAGGCAATGTTCTAACCTTGTCGTTTACACATTTTTTTCTTGTGGATGAAACATCAAAGGCACACTAGATGTCCTTAGTATTTGCCATAAATTGTTCTTTTGTGACTTTAGAAGATGTTTGAGCCTGGCTTAAATTCTCTATATTTCTGCAGGGGACAGCTTTAATGGCTATTGAATTCTGGTCAACCACTATATGTATAGAATTCTTAACATTACCTGGATGTGACAATGGTTTGACTAGCAAGAGAAGTAACCTTGGGGGATGGCAAATGTTCTTCTGTTTGATACAAAATGGGGAAAAAATGGACAGTGAAATAATAATGGATAATGTGTAGGCTACTTGAAGCTGTTATCGCTGCAGCATTTTTTAAATCAGAAAACAAAAATGGTGGACTAAAACAGAAGCCATTGTACTCTAGAAGCATTGAAATAACATGCTATAAATTACTGGAGATACATTTATCTCTGACATTTGGATCCCAGAAATGTGTAATTTTAGTGGGCGAAAAACTTAGAACGATTTGGCATATTCAAAACAAACAGAAAATGGGCAAGGCCATGCAAAAACCTATCTTTATTTAATTTCATTTAAACTTAAATAAAAATAAAATATATTCATGATAGTTACTATGATTGTTTCTCACATATTCAGTTATGCACCTTATCATCAATCTTTACATAAGAATGGCTAAAAATATTTGCTGGTTTGTTCCATTTATGACTATGGTGGTTTATTCCATTAAAGAAAGAAGGCATAAACAGAGAAAATGTGTGCCTTTAGCATTGCAAAAGTCTGCAGTACTGCAAGTCCCCAATCCTATATGTAAGCCATGAAAGTCAGCTAAATGACTTTGAGCCAATCACTATTGCTCAGCCCAACCACCTCACAGGATTGTTATTGTGGGGAAAATAGGAAGAGGAACGTGTGTTGGATGTGTTCACCACCTTGAGTTATTCATTAAAATAATGAAAGTGGGAGATAAATAAGCTATGTTTATCTTCCAGAATTTCATTTTTTTCTCTTATCTTTTCAAAACAGTGGATATTTGATCACTCCCCTATAAATAAACAAAGCAGCTCTTTTTTTTTTAGCCTGAAAACTATGTCTCCAGCTTCATTTATTATGAAGACACTTTGTCACTATAAACCTACAGCTCATATCAATGTTTGGAATGGTTCTAAGAGCTGTATTCAACCTTTAGAGGAATATCGCAGTGACCTCTTTGGTAATCCATTTAGATTTTAGCAATCAGTAGAGGATTTTCCTCCAATTACTTTTCAACCTTTAAAAGTTTAACATGAATTTAGGTTCCTGCTCAAATTTAATGAAAGTTCAATCACAACATCAGTTATTTCAGTTAGAAAGAAAAACACTATTCATATTATATTCCCATCATGTTTATTTTCAAATTAAGAATACAAAACAGAATTTATTAAGTTCTTGTCCATTTAAAACTTCCATGCAGTGACATTTTGGGGCAGGCAAATAATTTCTATAGTTTTAGAGATTCTCTTAAATAGAACCTTTTTACATGGCAAACTTATATTTAACCCCTCAAGCGGGCATGAACGGTTACTGCTTTTCACTTTTATTTTTTGCTTTTGTTTTTCAGAAGTCTTAAGTCTTTAAGGTACCTCTTAAAATTTGGAACCTCCAGGCCAATCATTCATTCCAATTCCGGGAATACAGCATCTCAAACCATACACAACAATAAATCTGAAGTCATTTTAGAAAGTTTCATTATTGGCTGAGAAGCTTAAAAAACCAAAGGAAAAAGGAAGGAAAAAAAGAATTTTTCTCTACTAAGAGAACCTGGATAATATTTCTAAGCACTCCACTACCAGGCAGATAAAATGGAAGCAGAAAAAAAATATTTATTTAATTAATTAATTTAATTTATTTATCCTCTTCCTCCTCTTCCTCTTCCTCCTCCTCATCTTTGAGGAACCACATTTTCTGGTAATGTAATAGTATTACTTAATCTTAGTCAACTATCCAGTCACAGTACAGGAAAAGCAAGATAACATGACTTAATTGACTGAGGTTCTCCCAAAGGTGCTTTTTTCAAGAAGCAACTGAACTTTCCTTGTTTTTCTTTCTTTTTGTCATCCAAGAAGCTTCTTTAGTTCCTGGCACCTCCTGTGTTTTAATCTTGATCCAAGTATCATACACTCATGAGGGTGAAGGTTCATCTTCTGAACTTGTGGTTTGATTTCTGAACATTTTCTTATCAGATTAGGTAACATCTTCAGCAGAATTTAAGGGATGTCAGTGTTCTTCTATTTATAAGGGCTTCAGGTATGGGTGTATAAAGTAAGGATCTTGTGATGGGTCAGCTGTGAGTCATTAGTGAATCTTGTGATGGGTCTTGTGATGAGATCCTGGTTTTTAATCGATGTGAAGTTTGTCCCACATAGAATTAGTTGCAATGGTTAAAAAGACAATTTCCTATTCTGACACACAGCACCCAAAGCACAACCCACCACACAGCCAACCACCATGCAAAAACTAACCCTATTGTACACAAAAGGGGTGTTGGAAATGACAGCCAGAATCCTCCAACCCCTAGGAATAACAATAGCCTACAAATCTACAGCCACCTTCCACCAGGAATTATCCAGAACCAAAGACAAAATGCAGAAGGATGAAAGAAACAATGTAATTTATAAAATCAACTGTAGCCATTGCAATCAATTCTAAGTGGGACAAACATCACATCAATTAAAAACCAGGATCCAGTGATATGACACCACCTGTTTCCTGTTTATAACACAATTTTTTAAGCAATTCCAAAAACGTTCGACACCCATTTGCACTATTTAGGTGGAGGCACAGATAAACCTCCAAGTGGCCTTAACAATTCTCAGAGAAAGTGGTAATGACCAGATAACTGCAAGGAATCTAAATCCTTCCCTTCTCTACCATTTATTCAGAACTGAACAAGCGTCTTGGATGAGAAGCAAAACATCTTCAAGGAAAAACAAAGTCCAGTTGGTTCCTGCAAAAAAAAAAAAACACCTTTGGGATAACCTGGATAACTGAGAAAATCCTGGATGATCTGGATGACTGAGAATATCCATAGACATTTGATGGAGGTTCATTTTTAGTCCAATGTCTATGAATGAGTAGAATCACGGTCAATGGCCACATAAGGTTTATTAAGGAAATAACATATTCTGATGGAAGTCTGCATCTTTGAACTTTCCTCATAGTTGGTGAAAAAGGAAAGAAATGTTCCTATATGCCTGAAAAAAATAAGATGGTGGAAGGGACTCTTAAATATTCAGTCAGGAAACTTTCCAGTCATGGAAAATGGTAGCAAAGAGAACACCTAAGAGGTCAATACTTAAAAGAAGAAGGAGAAGATATATCTCCAGCATACCCATTTGAATATTTCCATTATAGCTAGACAAAAGCAGTCAGCTAGCCTGATGTACTACTCAAATTATACACTATTTGTCTGGCTAAACTCTAACCTCTCTCCTTTACAGATAATATGAAGGGGAGAAACAGGATGAAACAAATTGTTTTGAAAAAACAGTTACAGAGAATAATAACGCATGCATACTCACATGCTAATGTGCATAATCACACATTATAGACTGGCAGCTCTTCAGGCTCTGACTGACAGATTTTTAAGAGCATGCTTTCTTCTAACCAATACTCAATTTACAATTAAGTTCTATAATTTTACATATTATAAAAAAAACAGAGAACTGAATAAAAAGCAGTAACAGGAAAAAAGGATAATCTATTTATTCCTATTCTTAGTAATCTGAGAATAAGTGGGTCATTTCTTTGATGATAAATGAAGCTGGAGTTGTAATACACACACACACATACACAAGCACATTCATATTAAATAATAATTGTACTCCTGCACAACCCAGAATTTTTCCAAACTGATTGTCTGAGGTGCTATTTCAGCTATTAAGTGCTGGCATTTACAGCCAAAATATCAAACTCAAGGATTTATACCTTATTAATTTATCCATAGAACAACCCTAAAAATAAGCATGCAAACTAACCATACTAATTAAAATTATCTAGTAAAAATAATAATACACAAAATAACTAGAATGTAGTTAATTTGACAAACAGGTACTGGTAATAGTACTTACGAACCAATTTTTAGAAAACAACTTTTAACTGATGGCTCAGAATAGTTTCTATCTTATATGGTTTAATAATCCTACTTATAATATTCTGTTATGAACTTTCACTTCTTTTGGAAATGAAGCATCTAACAGCAGTTTGTCATACTTGTGATCATCAAGATTAATTGTAAGAATAGTGTTTTTGAATATTTACATACATTTCCCACCCACTCACCCAGCCCTGAACAGTAGATATTTCGCTGTAATTAGGAAAGGGCATTAAAGAGTATACAACAGGGATTAATTTGGCACTTATATTGAAATAAAGAAACAGCAAATAAATAAAAAATTTGATGTTTGGTGACCCAGTCAGGTCATTCCTGTTGCTACTTTCAGTAATAATTTACACTGGAAGAAGAAGGAAAAGAAATATATTTCTTTATTAAAAGAGTTACTACATTAATTTGATCTAACACTGATTAATTCTATAGTTCAGAAAAGTAAAGTTATGATGTTGCATTGTAAAGCAATTAAATCTATTTGTGGGAATTGTTTCTCTGACTGTTTTACGTTAACAGTAATTGTGTTACATCAAGTGAATCAAACAAGAGAAAAACTACAATACAAAGGACCTTCAATTATCCCAAGGAAATTACAGAAGATTATAATCCTCCTCACCCCTAACACTTAGCTTTGTGTACATGTACCAATACAAGAAAGGACCTCAGTTACATTATAATAATCCCAAGTCTTGTGAGTGATGAATGGACATTATTACTGTAATTTAGTTGTAATACATAGCATTTTAGCCTGTGTTCATTGGTGAAAAGTAACATGGGCAAACTGACATTGAGGTTTTACAATCCTCAGCTTAACATTGCTTAAACTTATGTTGAATTCCTAAAAACAATTTTTATCAGTTTTGTTTGAAAAACACTTTTTAGCAGTATGAAAGGCAGGGGTGGGATTCAATTTTTTAAACAACTGGTTCTGTGGGTATGGCTTAGTTGGTGGGTGTGGCTTGGTGGTCATGTGACTGGGTGAGCATGGCCAACTCGACATCACTCATGTCAAGGAGTTCTTCTCCTCACCTGGCCTCTCGTGACTGTGGGGATGTTGCAATGGTCAAAAGTGTGAAAAATGGTCATAAGTCACTTTTTTCAGTGCCATTGTAACTTTGAATGGTCACTAAATGAACTTATAAGTCAATGTTCACTAAATGAACTTATAAGTCAAGGATTATCTGTACAAAAATACAAAAAGCTTCTTTGCTTGCAAAAAGCTGCCCTAAATACCAATCATTAGATTTAAAATACCTGCAAGCCAGAATTACAAGTCAGGCAGGGTGCCAGAGCACCTTGAGGAATTAAAATAGTTAAAATGCAGTGATAACTATCAGCAGCCAACTCTTGCTTATAAAGTGAAAGCCTTTAGCGGAGAAGTCAAGCTCTCCAGAAAGAGCACACCCAGGAGAAGCAATCCTTAGATCCATTTGCACCACTTAAAGATACCAGCTGGTCTCACTCACCTCACAAGATATCCTAAGGAAATCATCCAGACTTAAGGAAAGGTCACATGCCCCCCAGAAAGGCAGTAAAAAAAATCAGTGCCAAGCTTGCATCCTGCCTCTTGGAAGTATACCCCAAAAAGACAGTGCCAGATACCACTAAAGCAGTGAAGGAAGACCCGCCTTCCTAGATAAAAAAAGAAACCATGAGGCAGGAAAAAATTCAAACACAATACAAATAATTAAATCACAACAGTAGCTGTTGCTTGTTGAAGCTGAATAGGGAAAATTATCCTATCAATAAACATAGGATTAAACATCACCAAGCACAGAATTAACCTTCACCAAAAACCAGTTTTAGACCAAAACTCAGAAAGGGTATGTAAACTCATGTTTAATGTCAATCTTTCTAGCTAGCCAAGAAGCCTTGATGAATGTCACTCATCTTGGTTCCCTGTCATTAAAAGCTTCTTTTTGACAGCTCTGCTTCATTATTCAATTATTTCTTCAAAGCACTGATTGTCCAGGGAAGTATTTCCTCCCAACTGCAGTGTAAAAATCTTAAAACAACCCTTCCTCTTTAAGAAAGTCAAGCTCCAGAACTCTGGAAACAGGAAGTCTAGGCGTACTGGAAAGAATGTAATAAGGGTGGAAAAAAACAAAAGGAGATTGCTTCTAACTACTGGTTCTCCAAACTGCTTAGAAAGTTAACAAGGGGTTCTATGGAACCGGTCAGAACTGGTAGAATACCACCCCTGATGAAAGGCAGTATATTGTAATGATTAGAATGTTAACCAATAAATTAAGCTTTAGTTCAGATCAAACACTTGAACCAATTGTTACCTCTCAGTTGAATTTCTCTAATGGGCTTAATGAGAAAAATATATGAGAGGACAATAAAAATGCAATGAGGTATATAATAGATTCTCATGATGTATGATAAATTCTAAAAGTTCTCATATAGCTGCCATATATATAGTCTTTTAGGTGTAGAAAGAAAGAAAGGGAGATATATAGGAAACCATTGGTACTTTGTGATTCATGTTCAGTATCAAAACTTCAAAAATTTCAATGATTCCCACATAACAAGGTGAACACTTTGTACTGTCTAGCAACACACCCAGAACATTTGCTTTATAAATTTTATTGCTGCAACAGTATCAGTATTACCTTGTTGCCTAGCATATCATAAAGATTGTATCAGAAAACAGTTTAAGCTCTAAAGGTAAACTTATTCCAGAAGGTAGATGGGTAGAAATAAAGTCTAGTACAGTAGTACCTCAGTACATGTCATTAATTGATTCAAGGAGTTACAATTAGTACTAAAAGGGAAGAGTCCTAAACAAACTACACAACTTACCGTGTGACCCTTTACTTCATCCTGGAATAACTTTCTGTCTGTTCCTTTCCCTATGCCTGCAACCTTCCCAGCATGACCAACTTCCTGTCTGTTCTATGCAGCCTTCCCCCTCTTCCTACTGGAGCATGTCAAGTACTAAACAAATTCTGACTACTGGGACAACATTTTTGTGTCAAAATGCATCAAGTACCAAATTTGACAAATTTTGAAGTAGTCGAGTACCGAGGTACTACTGTACTTTAAATCCTGAACTTGGTCAAATGGTCTTTTGGTAATTTCCCATTTAACCAGAGACTTAAAATTCATCCTACATAAAACCATTATTTTAATTTTTGACAAATTGATTTTAAGACATCCCTAGAATAGTAGGACCCTAAAGCAACTTGATATCTATAAAGGCCCCTTCAGATTTCTCTAGAATGACTGCATTATGTATACAAATGAATTGAAACAAATGGCGGGGAAATGTTTGCGGTTGAAATACAAATTTAGAAAAATTGACAATGAGGTAATTTATATAGAATATGTACATCAAGAGGTCAGCTCCCCTGAGGACAGGGATGGGTGCAGTTAAATCACCATTACATTTTTTTTTTAAATTCATATTTATATCCCGCCCTTCTCCGGAGACTCAGGGCAGCTTACAATTTTTGGGATACAACCCAATGTGCTCAGCAATAGCTTTCCTTCCACTGTATATGCCTGCTTATTACTAAGCGGCATTTTTACAAAGTCAGCTTATTGCCCCCAACAATCTTGGGTCCTCAGTTTACCTTCCCTGAGAGGATGGAAGGCTGAGTCAACCTTGAGCCTGATGGGATTCGAGCCTTCAATAATTACAGGCAGCTGGAACTAAGTGCTAGGCTATTAACAGCCTGCACCACCAAGGCCCTTTTTAATTGCCCCCAAATTTTCATTGCAATTGTTTTATGTAACACAATTATCATCCTGAAAAAGTGGTGATCGCTGGATGTTGTGGCTAATTTCTTCCACAGTGTTTCATGAGGATCTGAGTTATAATCTGCCCTTAATAAAAGCAACATAAAAGGTGACTTTGATGGGGTAGAATATTTTTCAGATAACTGATACCAAATTGCATCTGATCCAAACCTTGCTTGTTTGGGAGTCAAGATATTATCTGAATACATCCGATCTAAAGATTTACGGTATAAAAATTGAGCATAAGGTTTGGTAATTATTGTCAATAAACTAATTGGGTAGTACCTGACTTTTATCTATTGCCTTTCTTGCATACTGGAAGACTGATAGAATTAAGCCATTCTTTGGGATGCCCTCAAATTGCTCAGTAAACTTTGTTGGTTAAGGAGGATCTAGAATCTATGTCTGTTTGCTCCTAACCTGATCCCTTAACCACTACATAACCACTGAGGAAATTTTTCATCCATCTTTGATGAAAGCCATCATGGAGTATTAGGCACAGTACTGTTTTGTCCCATCACCAGTCTAAAAGAAATGGATCCTGGCATTCTGCAGAAACAAAATACAATCTCATGGAAATATGACTTCTTTCTAAGCCTAAAGAGTCCAATGAATGCAGCTCCGTGGAATAAACACAAAGGGACAAGTTGAGTAGTTTCACCAAGCACAGTGACATATCTTTTCAATTTCCATATGACTGGTCTCTTCAGATACCTCAGCCCAATGTAAATTGTGCGTGAAACATCCCTTTGTAAAACCAGTTGAGACATATAGTTTGTTCTTTTCTTGTTACAGGCATGGTTGCAGTCTATTACTTTCTATCCTCCATTAAAATAACCTGATTGCAGAAAACTGTACTTTTAGATTTGCAAACTGTTCATAAACTTGTCACTTCTGATTCAGTCCTGCAGTGCATACATGGCTTGAAGAAAATGTTATTCTGTCATAAAATGTTATTCTGTTATTCTGTCTAAAGACAAAATTCTGCAAAGCCTTTGAAAAACAGACATTGTCCCCCAAATCAAGCAAGTTTGCTTCAAACTGTATATATGGGTAGTTTTATACACTTTACTGCATCATAGCCACCGAAGGATTTTTGTAAGAACTGTGTGGCAAAAACAGGAATGGTCCAAATTAGCAATTGTTAGAGTAAAGCCCAAGCTAGAGGCTAGCAGCAAATCACCAATTTCTTCTTGAAACCTTTTCATCTACCTCTTTCCCCACCTTTTTTCACCAGTATTCACTGTCATCCGATTTCTTTCAAAATGGTTTCTTATGCTCCCTATCACTCTGTTTCTCCTATGCTTTCTTTATCCCTCCCTGTTGAAAACAACAAGCTTATTTAAGGGGGGGGGAAGCATCCTATATATCAGGATATAAACTTGTTTCTGGGTCTGAGAAATAAGCAGGCTTGCTTAATATGAGGATGGGACACATTCCTAAATGTGGCAGCAATATGCTGACTCTGTAAACCAGAGAATGTGATAAACCATTGTGAAGCGGTATGTAAGTCTAAGTTATTATTATTGCTATTGTTACGTATGTATGACTGAATATCAATGCCAAGCATCAGTTTCTAATCATACAGCTAGTTAGCAGTTCTCATGTTGCAGAAATACATCTCACATTGCTGAGTTTTAAATGTTGCCCTATATGTTTTATATATATTATATATTGCCAACATGGAAACATTGATCTGTTGTAATTTATTTTTAGATAAATATACCAGTTTCATTTGTAATGATAATGATGATGAAGATGATAACAACAACAACACCAATAATAATAATAATAATAATAATAATAATAATAATAATAATAATAATATCACACACTCAAGACTTGTCAATAAGAAAGACAAAAAAGTCTGGATAGTGGATGTTGCAGTGCCTGGAGACCGCAGAAGAGGAGAGAAAGAACTGGAGAAGATAACAAAATACAAAGACCTACAAATAGAAACAAAATGACTATGGCAAAGGTAAGCAAGGTAGTACCAATAGTAATAGGTTCCTTGGGTGCAATCCCAAAACAACTGGAACAACAACTGGAACACCATTGGCATTGACAAATTCACCATCAGTCAATTGCAGAAGGTAGCTTTACTTGGAACAGCTTGCATTTTGCGATGGTATCAGTAACACCATCAAACATCCAGATCTACCTATCCCAGGTCCTTGGTAAACACTCGATAGGTAGACAAAAATGCCAAATCTAGTCTGAACATCTGGCTGACTGTGCAGTGATCAATAATAATAATCTTCCTGCATAAAATTATTCAAAGATTTGTTTTCACTTCTGTAGGATTCCATGAGTTCATTTCTGATCATACAGCACTTAGAATAGATGATGATCTGAGTTAACAGATTCTCAGATAACAAGATACCATGATTTTATTGCAGTAGGATATTTTCAGCTTGATGTCAGATTTATCAATCTACCCTCAGATTCTGGAACAGTATTGAAACAGAACCCTATCATGAGAATATATATTCAACAGCAGTGATCATGGATTACTCCACTAACTTTAATGCTGAAATACATATGGATACGTTTGTTTATTTCCCCAAGAGACACCAGAATAAGTAGTAGCATGTTCTCATCATAGAAAACAGGAAAGCAGCCAGTAGTGTACTTACTTTGAAGGGACTCTGACCAATGAACAGAAAATTGAACTGTAAGAAAGAGATTAGATGGTAAATTGGTTACCTTCCAATTCTAACTTTTCTCCCTCCAACTTAATCTAGAGTACTGTAAGGTAGTGGTAATCTGCTCAAAAAGAAAATAAACTGGATTGGAAACAGCTTAATATCTGAGACACACTAATGAAAAACTGGGCTGCTGATGTTGATGGTACTTAGGGGTACTTGTACACCTATGTCTTCAGTTGAAATCTCTCAGTATTCCAGAATTACAATACACATTTTTTTTGGAACAAAAAATTAATCTACTTATTGAAACTCTTTACAACTAAATACAACTCAAGTTGAAATACATTTCTTTCAAGAAGAAACTTTTCAAATTGAAAAGGAAGTATAATATCTTAGATATTCCGACACTTAACGACAGTTTTGAACTCTTCTAGTTTTATGTTGTGGAAATGCTATATACTTTCTTCTCCTAACATCTAGATTTGAGCAGCTTGTTTGAAAGGAGAATATGTTTTTTTCAAGGAGAAAATGAGATTTTACCTCTAGGAGTGGAAGTCACACCTATTTCTATTTATTTGTTTTAAATGTCTGTATGTGTTGCATTTTTATCAGGCATTTCTACAACTGGTAGCTGTAAAATTGATCTTATCAGACCAGTCGCAGTTTTTCTTCTCCTTCTAATGTCCTTAAAATGTTCCGGGATATCATACAGATAAAATGAAGGCAACTGTAAAAAATGTTAGAGGAAATAATATTTTTCTAAACCCACAAGAAAAATATTCCCAGTTCACAAACAGTCCCTATGCTTCTGTTTACCTCTATAACCTACCAATAAATGAAAGTGAGATGTTCGGTTATTTTTGGTGCCCCACAGAAGAAATAAAAATTCATACTCCACAGTATGTTCATATACTGAAAAAGAAACACAGAAACGATGTACCTACAAATAAAGCTACTACTTGCTTGTAAAGTCTGACTCCATTTCTTTACATAATAATATTTTCCTGTCCAGTTTGGTCCTTGGTAGACCATATTTTTAATATTAATAATATAATGCTCTCCAGCTGACCTTCCCCCAAAGAAATTAAGAAATGTTACATTAAAGAGAAATTTTGTCTGACTTTAAATGACAGAAAAATTACATTGGGTAGCTTCCTGAATTTATTTACCCAATGTTATCCAAAGCTGAGCTTTAAGATTGCATTTGTCTCATTTCAGCATATGCCTGAATTGGCAAATATGTTTTAACTTTATTATTATTATTATTATTATTATTATTATTATTATTATTATTATTAATTTATTTTATTAGACTTGTATGCCGCTTTACGCTTGACCAATATGAATTTGATTAATGACGTAAATGGAGACTGCCATATATTCTATTCTCCTTGCCTCCTCTCAAAGCAAGAATTTAAGAAGTAATTAATTGCTGAAATGATGCATAGCTATCAGAAAGAGCCAATTCTAGAAATGGCAAGTCCTTCTGTCCTATTAAAAATAAAGTGGAATTGTGTGCTATTTTTGAGTGCAGATGAATTCTCAGAAGGCAAAATAACAAGAAGATGATGTAATTTTTGCGGTGTATCAAAAATGGAAAGTAACCATGTATGAAAATTTATATGACTGACCACCTCACAAAGAAGTGATTTTAGATGATGCACAATAAAATTATAAAACTCTATATAACTATAAAGCAATAAATGAAATAATAATTGCAAGTGCCACACTAATTGCAGATATTATTTAGTGTCTTTATTTGGCAATAGGTAACAAATTGGGGGCATTTTACATTAATGTGGACTGAAGAGTTAGACTTATCATATTTCTAGAAGAATATTCATGCTCTTTTAAAGTAGCCTTTCATGTTTTTTCACATAATGACTTTGTGATATATGTGTATGTGTGTGTGTGATTTATTGTTGAACAATATTAGTCCAAGGACATTTTACCGTAGTTACAGTTCTTGGTTTACTTATAGATCTTGTACTTCACAGGTTTTTACATGTCTGTTAAAAAAGAAAAAGAAAAAGGTCATTGCCTGAGTCTGAAAGTCAATTAACCCAGAAAGTAGAATGAAAAGTTCATGTTAATCTGCAAATGTAAATCTCAGTGGTGATTAATTCAAATCCTTATAGTGGTTCCAGGAAAGTAATTTATTCTTTTATAGGATGAGTCTGCATATTTTCCACTGAACTTGAGACATTTTATTATAATGAAAAAATAATTGTCTTACACTCATTTTACAAAATTAGTGTGTAGACTTAAAATAATTCTGAACAATTTGCATCACTATTAATACTGGCCATCAAGCCAAGAAAGCGAGTAATACGCTAGGATCAAGTAATAATTATTTTTGCTTCCTTCTCTCTCTCTGTCTCTCTGTCTCTCTGTCTCTCTCTCCATCTCTTTATTTCTTCCTATTAGATTTTGATTATAAGGCTTCAATATTTCACCTGCATTTACTGGCTTCCTAAGCAGGTAGTCATTATCAGCTAACATCAAGATTAGCATTGTCAATAGCTCATAGAAACTCAGGGGATTTATAGTACAGTCATATAGCAGAGTACATGTTGATTATTTGTGTTTTTTTGTCCTGTTGGAAAACTCTAGTAGTTTTGTAAAAGAAGAGCTAATTAATTTAAAGACTTTCTAACTGAATATGAGTCATTTATGTGAAACACCATTCCTGCTAAAGAAAAAAGAAACTCCCAAAACACAATATATAGATTTATAAGTAAATCATTAAATGATATCACTCTACCTTTAATGGAGAGAATATATCACAAATACAAATTTACAATGGAAGTTCACCAGCATCATTTATTTTGTAGAGACAAAACTCTGCTCTCTGATAACCACCATCAATAATCAACCACTTATTTCTTCTACTTCTAAAATCTTATGAATAAAAGTTCTTAGAAAAGTGGTCCCTATTGTTTGCATGCCTGTAGTCAGGTTGCTTGGAAGAATCAAGAAAGGTAGATTCAAGTTTCAATCAAATCAGTTTCACTAACTCTTTACCCCCATATTTTAATATTAATATTTAGTATTAAAATCTGACTGAAACCTGGACTCTTGCCTCCATATCCTATTATAATGATAATGGATACAATACAATCTTACTGTCTCACAATCAACATGGAACACTTGGACAAAGTGATATGAACTAATGAAAGACATTTTGACTATTTTCTCAAAGATAGAACCTTAGAAAACTGATGGTTAAGATGTCAGAATATTGGGAATGAAGATTGGGAACAAGACTTTTCTGAATTATGAACCTTCAGATTTGAATCAAATTTCTATAGTTTTCAAAATACCAAGGTTCACTGCACTACCGAGTTCTTGGTAGCTGTTGGCTTAGCTTGCAAACATGTATAAAGGAGAAAGACAAATGAGGAAAAAAATGTGCTTTGCTTTATAATTATGCATGTTTCATGCCAAGGTTCTATTTTAAACACAGGAATCTAATAACATTTGTATCATACATTTCTGTTGAAGATTCTAAATACATTTAAAAATATTGTTTCCCATTTATTTATTTATTTATTTATTTATTTATTTATTTATTCAACTTATATGTTGCCCCCTCTCCGAAAGGACTCGGGGCGGCTCACAGCTAAAATACAACAATAAGAATAAATTAATTAAAAACATATTAAACACTAATAGACCTCTCAGCGGCTTTTGATACCATCGACCATGGTATCCATTTGCGACGCCTCGAGGGGCTGGGATGGGGGGCACCGTGGTTCAGTGGTTCACCTCCTACCTCTCGGGGCGGTTGCAATCAGTATTGGCGGGGGGGTGCTCTTGTGTGGGGTCCCTCAGGGGTCAGTTCTCTCCCCCCTGCTATTTAACATCTATATGAAGTTGCTGGGTGAGATCATCCATGGTTTCGGGGTGAGTTACCACCAGTGCGCAGATGACACCCAGCTGTACATCTCCACCCCGAAACAAATCAGTGATGCCCTCTCCCTGATGACCCAGTGCTTAGATGGATGCGGATCTGGATGAGCGGAACATGCTTCGACTCAACCCGGCCAAGACTGAGTGGCTGTGCATACCAGCATCTCGGCCCAGTCAGGAGTATCCATCTTTGGCCATAGGGGGAGAGGTGTTGCCCCTGTGGATAGGCGTGGAATCTGGGGTCCTCCTGGATGTACGGCTCCGGTTGGAGGAGCAGGTGGGAGCCGTCGCCAGGGGGCCTTTGCCCAACTCCGTCTTGTTCGACAACTATGCCCATTTCTGGACCAAGATGCCCTGCACACAGTCAGTCTAGGCTCGACTACTGCAACGCTCTCTACTTAGGACTGCCCTTGCATACCACCCAGAGACTGCAGCTGGTGCAGAATGCGGTGGCACGGGTGGTGATGGGAGTTTCCCGATTCTCCCATGTTACCCCCTCCTGCGCTGCCTGCATTGGTTGCTGGTTGCGCTCCGGGTGAGATTCAAGGTTTTAGTTTTAACATACAAAGTCCTTCATGACACGGGTCCTCAATATTTAAGGGAGCGTCTTCTGCCGATATCGAGTGCCAACCGCCCTGTGAGAGCACACAGGCAAGGACTCCTTGGGGTCCCGTCGGCGGGCCAATGCCAGCTGGCGGTCCCCCGACGACAAGCCTACTCTGTCGCGGCCCCTGACCTCTGGAACCAGCTCCCCCTGGGGGTCCGCCTGGCACCTGACCTCCACACCTTCCGCCATGATTTGAAGACCTGGTTGTTTGACCAATCCGGGCTGTGACCTTTTCTTTCCTGGGGGAGTGGTTTTATATTTTTAATGTATTTTAAATCTGTTTGGGCTTGTAATCGGGTTTAATCTCTTTTTAATTATTTATTGCTGTTGTTTCTTAGTTGTACTGAGTCTTCAGAGATGGGGCGGCATACAAGTCCCAATAATAAATAAATAAATAAATAAATTAAAATTAAAACCCCAGTTAAAATAAACAACCCCAAAGAGTCAGCCCAGCCCAGATTGAAGAAGCAGCCAGGTTTTTAGCTCGCGGCGGAAGGTGCGGAGATCGGGAGCCAGCCGGAGCTCTGGCGGAAGAAGATTCCATAAAGTGGGGGCTGCCACAGAGTAGGCCCTCCCCCGGGTCACCGCCAAGCGACATTGAGTCATGGATGGCACCCCGAGGAGACCCTGTCTATGCGCACATACAGGGTGGTTGGTATTTGATGCTGGGAGGAGTCGTTCTCATAAATATCCTGGACCCATGCCATGTAGGACCTTGAATGTTAACACCAAAACCTTGAATCTCACTCGGAGGGCAACCGGAAGCCAATGCAGGTCGCGCAGGAGGGGTGTAATATGGGAGTATTGGGAGGCTCCCATCACTACCCACACGGCTGCATTCTGCACCAGCTGAAGCCTCCAAGTGGTATGCAAGGGCAGTCCTAAATAGAGAGCGTTACAGTAGTCGAGTCGGGAGACAACGAGCACCTGAGTGATCGTGCGCAGGGCATCTCAGTCCAGATATGGGTGCAACTGGCGAACCAGCCAGACCTGGGCAAAGGCACCCCTGGCCACGGCTCCCACCTGCTCCTCCAACTTGAGCCATGAGTCCAGGAAGACCCCCAGATTCCATGCCCTGTCCACGGGGGGTAACACCTCCTCCCCCATGACCAAAGATGGAACCTCCGAACTGGACCGAGGTGTCGGTATGCACAACCACTCTGTCTTGGCTGGGTTGAGTCAAACCATGTTCCTGTCCATCCAGATCCGCACCGCTTCCAAACAATGGGACATCACAGAGAGAGCATCACTGATGTGGCCCGGGGTGGAGATGTATAACTGCATATCATCAGCATACTGATGATAGCTCACCCCAAAGCCACGGATGATCTCACCCAGTGGCTTCATATAAATGTTGAACAAGAGGGGAAAGAGGACTGACCCCTGAGGTACCCCACAAGTGAGAGACCTCGGAGTCGACCTCTATCCCCTGCCAACCCTGTTTGTGAATGTCCTGAGAGGTAGGAGGAGAACCACTGTGAAACAGTGCCTCCCACTCCCAACCCCGAGGCACAACAGGATACCATGGTCGATGGTATCGAAAGCCACTGAGAGATCTAACAGGACCAGGACAGAGGAAAAACCCCTGTCCCGAGCCTTAGAGAGATCATCCATCAGCACGACCAATGCTGTCTCTGTGCTGTACCCAGGGTCAGAAGCCTGATTGGTGTGGATCCAGGTAGTCCGCTTCCTCCAGGAAAAGTGGCAATTGCTGCGCCACCACACTCTCAACAACCTTCGCTAGAAAGCGAAGGTTGGAGACCGGACGAAAGTTGTTCAACATGGCTGGGTCCAGGGCAGGCTTCTTCAGAAGGGGCCTCACCACCACCTCTTTCAAGGCGGCAGGGAACAGCCCCTCCCTTAACGAAGCATTGACCACTGCCCGGAGCCAGCTGCATGTGACCTCCCTGCAGGCATAAAGCAAGGGCACGGGTCCAATAAACATGTGGTGGAACTCAGCCGCCGCATGATCCTGTCCACTTCACCCTCAGAAACAGGATCGAACTCAGCCCAGATTACATTAGCCAGACCGCTCGCCTCCCCTTCCTCAGACCACTGCAAGTCCGAGTGCAACCCTTCCCGGATCCGAGCAATTTTATCCTGCAGATACAGACCAAATTCCTCAGCTCTGCCCCGCGCAGAGGGTCCACTGCCTGCCCCCCCAACTGTAAGAGGGAATGGGCGACCCCAAACAGGGCGGCTGGGCGGTTATCTGTGGATGCTATGAGGGCGGAGAAATAGGACTTTCTCGCTGCCCCCACAGCTACCAGGTAAGTCCTAATATGGGCTTTCAACTGGGCTCGGTCGGATCCGGAGCAGGTCACCCTCCACCTACTCTCTAGTCCCCTTCTACGACGCTTCATCTCCAGGAGCTCCTCGGTGTACCAAGGAGCTGACTGGGATCTGCGCCGAGTAAGGGGATGCATGGGGACAACCCTGTCAAGAGCCCCCACGGCTGACTGTTGCCAGGTAGCCGCAAGGACCTCGGCAGGGCTGTGGGTAAGGGATGCAGGAAAAAACCCCAGCTCTGCCTGGAACCTCTCAGGATCCATCAGGTGCCTGGGGCGGAACCATCTAGGTGGCTCCTCATCCCAGCGGTGTGGGGTGAGTTGATGGAAGACCAGCCATAGGAGATAGTGGTCTGACCATGGAACAGGGTGGATTGCTGTAACACCATCCCCCAGGCCACTACGCCACCGCTTCGAGACAAAAGCCAGGTCGAGCATATTGCCCCCCTCATGAGTCAGGCCATCTATTATCTGGGTCAGACACATGGCCACCATGGAGGCCATAAATTCCTGGGCCAACCCCAACACCACCCCCAAGGAGGGCAGGTTGAAGTCACCCAGAACTATAAGCTCTGGGAACTCCGCCGCCACCCCCGAGATGGCATCGAGCAGCCCAGGCAGGGTGGCTGATACACAGCTGGGGGACTGGTATGTAAGCAGCACACCCATCCGACCCATAGGCCCAAACCTCAAGAGGAGGGACTCACACCCACCTATCTCCAGAGCAGGGACCTCCCTTGGAAACAGGGTCTCCCGAAAACAATAGCCACCCCTCCACCCCTTCCCTGGGGTCGAGACTGGTGCATAACCCGAAAACCTGAGGGGCATATATCAACCAGAGGGACTCCCCGCTCCAGCCCCAGCCAGGTCTCGGTGATGCAGGCCAGGTCCGTTTTCAATATTTCAAAGCACTCAGCACTATATTTTCTCCTGAAAATCTGTACCTACTCCAAAATGATGTTTCCCTCTGTATATAAAACCTGTCAGAATAATACAGAAGGGAAAAAAAGCAGGGGCTTCCAAAAAAAATGAGATCTACTTTTTGATTTTAGATTTGAGTTTCTAAGTTAAGACGTATTAATATTTATGGAAAGGCAAGGAAGATCATGAGTTGTGTAGTTTTTCTGCCACTATGAAAATGTAAACCTAGTGTAAAAGTTTTACTTACTTACTCGTCTATCCAGTTTTAAGACTCTTATTGCTTTCAAAAAGTTCATACTTTTGAATCATTTTCTGAAGTAGGGAATGGAATAGTGATTCTACTTTTATTTGCAAGGAGTGGCTTTAGAAAACAATATTGGATAAGAGTATGTAGAAACCCTGAAAATTATATTGCAGTGTTCTTAGGAGTTCTGGGGCAATATGCTGGAAAAACCCATTTCTACTTCTCCATAACATCTAATCCAGAAAGATTGTACATTCTTGAAAAGCTGCCAAAAATGCAGTTCCAAGCTGGATGAAGGACAAGAAATTGAAGCTGAATGCCAACAAAATGGAGATCTTATGAATGTGATACTCAGATATGGAAATTGGCTGAAATCCTCAGTGCTAAAAGATATGTAGCTTGGAGTGAACCTGTGATCATCAATTGTTATTAGAGTGACTTCCGTGACTTCTAGACCAACTACTAACTTTCATTGATACAGCAGTGGGAATATTCCCCAGAGACAAAGTATTTGGTTGCTCCTTAAAGTACATGTTGGAAAACAAAAATGATGGAAAAATCATAAAACACCACATTTTCAAGGTTAAAATTAAAATTATAAGCAAATATTCATATCAGCCATTAATTTCTTCATTTCCAACTGCATGAATGAAGTTAATGGCTTTATGCTTTTAAGCCCTACTTCAGATCAGGACATTGGTGAGTGTTGAATATCTGTTATTCATAAGAAGTATCTTGCAACCATTCTTTCTATATTCTTACCACTATACAATCAACTATGTCCAAGCTTTCTCCTTGCCATTTATTGTTCTGTAAAACATACATTACAGCATTCCAGGAGTTCTGCTCCATGTGCTACCATTCAGCCTTATAACTCGAGCAAAATAAGAACTGTGTTCCTATTGTGTCCAAAGGATCCAGAAGAAAAAAATGCAAATTATTTGATTCAATGTGTAATTAATATTAGTTGAAACTGTGTAGCTAATTCGTATTGTGCTTCAACAAAAAATATAAAGTTTGGTGGATATATATTTAACCGATGAAACTCATGACAGAGGACATGTTGATTGGATAAATTCATAGTGGATGGGACTGTAATGCTGCAAAACAACACCAGGTTTATGTCTCTATTTTTTGTTTGTGAGTGCCCCAAATATAGCCAATTACCTACAATAAGAAATAAAATACTGGAATATGATGGGTTTGACTTGATCATCCATAGTTATTCTCTTTTACTGTAACTGCTTCACCCTTAAAAACATAGGCAACCACAGGTGGCAGGAGATACAAATAACAAATTTTTAGCTATGTTGCTATGATACAATCCACATTATGTGCTGGTGTCCAATGGCAGGACAGAAGCAGAGAGGGTTGGGTTTGTGTCATAATATTAAAGAACATATTCCATCATTTTTTTGTCACTGAAGTTTGAACGGTATGCTTATGCTGAGAAACAAGGAAGCTCCTAAGTAACAAATAATTCACTGAAGTTCTGTAGAGCCCTAATCATAATGTGAATGTTTGATTCTAAAAAGTCCTCACTCTTCCCTTTCTAGTTGAGGAAATTAACAAACTCATCCATATCTGATTAGGCTTTTAGAATCCCTTCACCAAAACAATAACCTTACCCTATCAGATCCTGGATTTTTTTAAGCTATTGCTAATCATCTTATTCTTTACTTGACCAAGTAAACATCCCCCCCAGTACAGGTTAGCTCAAATTTCAGTGGCATTTTAAGTTAATCATGAATGTTAATTAACTTGGAAGCTTTCTGAATGTTTCAAACTGTCCTTCTATAATTTAAAACTATCACATATTTATCCTTGATGCAACCAAGTGTATTTGACCCTTTTTTAGCATTCTGTTTAGCATTCAGCAATTTCTATTTTTAATGAATGTATCTTCTTGTATTCTAATTATTTTTTACAAGAGCTGGACCTAATGTATTATTAAATGGCAGGCATTTTAGGAACAGTTATTCATTTGCTTTTGGGGATGTTCATAAAAATAAGCTGTGTTATTTTATTTGTGCTGTATATTTCATTATCTGAACATTAGCTGACAAAGAAACAATGATATTTTATGCTTTTCAGTCCTAGCTATGTGTAAAAAATCCAAATAACTGTTTTATGCTATGTTAATTGATACTGATGTTTGTTTCCTGATTCAACAGAAGAAAACTGCTGAAGTCATCTTGAAAAATCATGATTACTTGCAAACCAGTTTTCAGATTTTTTATGGTGAATGTTCAATAGCAATTTATAACTATTGATGCAAATTCATTTCTACATATTGCCACTTTTTCAAACTCTGTCTCTAATACAGAGAGAGAGATGGAGGGGGGAGAGGGAGAGGAAGAGGGAGAGAGAGAGAGAGAGAGGGAGGGAGAGAGAGAGAGAGAGAGAGAGAGGGAGGGAGGGAGAGAGAGAGTACCATTACTACCATTTATCCAGTTCAGTCATGATTCTTGGGTTTTCATAGGGTTTTCTTACTCAATATTACCAGCCGTACTTAGATTTTTCAAATCCAGCCATGTTAGGGTTGGACTTGCCATCTAAGTTGGCTTATAGCCATTGGCAAGACCATTTCCAATACATATGTCATCTTCAACTTCAACCACTTTAATTTTATGCTTCTTCTGACACACCCAATTTATATTCCAACTAAATGCTCAGAACAGCCACTAGTAAACACAGCTTTTCACTTTTTTAAACAAGCACTCAATCCTCATAACACATACAGTATGTTAGACCTTCTCATATACATATTAAACAAGACATATAACAATCCCAGAAAGGAAAATGAAAACCAAACAAGCAGAAGAAACTTCAAACATTTCTCCAGGTATGCCAGCCACAAAAGTTGCTTTACTTTTTGTAGCATTTTTACAGCAATGCTTACTTAATTCCCATTATTTCCTTTAATCTGCAGCATTTGTAGTATCCATTTTATTTTCTCTGCTATCATCTTCATTCTGACCAAGTCCAAGAGTATACTGCTTCCAATATTATATTACTTACAGTAGTAAGCATACTACTTACATGATTCTTTCATTTCATTTTCATCCTGTACAATCTTATTTTTATTTTTAACTCCATTCACTTAGAAGGAGGTTTCTTCTCTAGGCCTTTTCATCCATATTCTAAAAAATTCCTACCATAACATCTCTTTCCATTTTCTACATCTCTTAATCTTAACAATACCTTACTCTCTTTGCAATTCATTCTCTCTCTCCCTCCCTATCTATCTATCTATCTACCTATCTATCTATCTATCTGCAGGTCTTGGTGTATTCGGGTCTTATCCCGTGTAAGATTGAGAGTATCTTGGCGACAATTTGACAAGTTCCCAGTTGCCATTTTCAGGCTGGTATTTTTGGCTTTGTGCTTGTAGCACAAGCACAAAGCCGAAAACACCAGCCTGAAGATGATGGATGAGATTTCATCGAAACGTCACCAAGATACTCTCAACTGGCCATGACCAGTTTGCAGATGTTGTACTTCTTTTGGACTCCTACGGACCTGGTTGCCCTATGTTGGTTGGGCATTTCATCTGTGACCACCGTCTTTCTGCTTGTCTTTGTCACTTTGGACTTGCTTGGCACTACTGATGGTGCCTGGCTCATCTATACCACCTGCCCGGACTTGTATTTTGCCTCTTCTCTCTGGGACTTGGCTGCCTCCCATTGCAGTGAGAGGGCAATGGGAGGATGCAATCCCCCTGCAGTGAGAGGGCAGGGGGCTGTTCAGGACTTTTGCCGCAAGTCACTGTGGTGGCAGAGCAGTGACTGGTTTATTTTGACTCTAACCGTCAGCAGCTGTGAGAGAGTTGCTGACTGCGGACTGTTCCCTGATTATTGCTATTGTCTGTCTCTTTTTACTGTACCTCCATCTTTACAAGATTTTCATCTAATCAACTACCTCCTGTATCGATCTGCCTTGAGTTGTATATCTTATGCCTGAGTTATGGGCCCTCCAGATGGTGTCTCAGTCTGTGAAGTGCCCCTACGCTATCAAGAGCTTACCTTAATGACGGATCTTGGGATCCCGAGAGGTGGCATGTTGCGACTAGTGGGCTAAATTCTAAATTTGGGAGGAAGGGGAAACTTTTAAAAATTTTAATTGGTTGTCTTAAGGGGTTAGGGAGGGGGTTAATGGGTCTTTTGCAGCCCGGTTCATGGCGGGGGGCTGGGGTTGGGAGGGCGGGGCAGGGCTCGGGGGTCAGGGATGTGGGGACCCGATCCGCGGGTTGGTTAGGGGCTTGGAACTGGGATGGGCTTAGACTGGTGTATTTTAATGCCAGGTCCGCTAATAAGTCCACCCTCCTCCGTGAGATCATTGAGGAGGAGGCTGCGGACCTGGCTTGTATTACTGAGACCTGGTTGGGCCCAGAGGGTGGTGCCCCTCTGGTTGAATTATGCCCTCCAGGTTTCCGGGTTATGCACCGGCCGCGGGCCCAGGGAAGGGGTGGTGGGGTGGCTGTGGTTATTAGGGAGACCTTGTTTCCAAGGGAGGTCACTGTTCCAGAGATAGGCGGAAGTGAGACCCTCCTCCTGAGGTGGGGGCCTAATGGTCAGGTGGGCTTGCTGCTTGCATACCTTTCTCCCAGCTGTGTGGCAGCAGCCCTGCCTGGGCTTCTTGACGTCCTCTCGGGGGTGGTGGTGGAGTTCCCGGGCCTTATAGTCCTGGGGACTTTAACTTGCCCTCCCTGGGGGAATGCGTCGGGATTGGCCCAGGAATTCATGGCTTCTATGGAAGCCATGGGCCTGACAATTAATTCAGGGCCCCACTCATGAGGGAAACACTCTTGACCTAGTTTTTGTCTCTGAGCAGTGGCGTAGTGACAGAGGGCAAGCCACGGCTCTGCCCGTTCCATGGTCTGATCACTATCTCCTATGGCTGGTCTTCCAACAGGCCACCCCCACCGCTGGGATGAGGAGCAGCTTAGATGGTTCGCCCAGCCTTATGGACCCTGGCGGTTCCAGGCGGAACTGGGGCCTCTTCCCTCGTCCCTTGCCCACAGCTCTCTCAAGGATCTGGTGGCCGCTTGGCAACAGGCATCGGATGCCCTCAACAGAGTTGTCCCCATGCGACCCCTCACACATCGCGGATCCTGGATGGCTCCTTGGTATTCGGAGGAGCTCCGGAGATGGCGCCGTCGGAGGGGCTTAGAGAGCAGGTGGAGGTCCACCCGCTCCCAGGCCGACCGAGCCTAGCTAAGAGCCTACATTAGGACTTACCTGGTAGCTATGAGAGTGGCGAGAAGGTCTTATCTCTCCGCCCTCATAGCGTCCGCAGATAACTGCCCAGCCGCCATGTTTCGGGTTACCCGCTCTCTCCTTCGTTTGGAGGAGGGGGCAGACCTGTTGCAGGGAAGGGCTGAGGAGTTTGGTCAATATCTGTTGGATAAAATTGCTCGAATTCGGAGCGGGTTGTCCTCTGATTTGCAGTGGTCTGAGGAATGGGATACAGGCAGTCTGGCCAGTTTGTTCTGGGATGAGTTCGATCCTGTTTCCGAGGATGAAGTGGATGGGATTATGCAGCGGCTGAGTTCCACCACATGTTTGTTGGACCCGTGCCCTTCCTGGTTGGCTTATGCCGCCAGGGAGGTTACCTGCGGTTGGCTCCGGGCAGTTGTCAATGCTTCGTTAAGGGAGGGTGTTTTTCCCTCCGCCTTGAAGGAGGCGGTAGTGAGACCCCTCCTGAAGAAGCCTGCCCTGGACCCGTCCATGTTAGACAACTTTCGTCCAGTCTCCAACCTTCGCTTTCTGGAGAAGGTTGTTGAGAGTGTGGTGGCTCGGCAGTTTCCACTTTTCCTGGATGAAGCGGACTACCTGGATCTGTATCAATCGGGCTTCTGACCTGGTTTCAGCATGGAGACGGCATTGGTCGCGCTGATGCATGATCTCTGGAGGGCTTGGGACAGGGGTTTTTCCTCTGTCCTGGTCCTATTAGACCTCTCAGCAGCTTTTGATACCATCGACCATGGTATCCTTCTGCGACGCCTCAGGGGTTGGGTATGGGGGCACTGTACTTCAGTGGTTCACCTCCTACCTCTGAGGCGATCACAGTCGGTATTGGCAGGGGACAGAGGTGGACCTGGGTGCTCTCTGGGGGTCCATCAGGGGTCGGTTCTCTCCCCTCTGCTATTTAACATCTATATGAAGCTGCTGGGTGAGATCATCCGTGGTTTTGGGGTGAGTTTCCACCAGTACGCAGATGACACCCAGCTGTACATCTTCACCCCGAACCATATCAGTGATGCCCTCTCCTTGATGACCTAGTGCTTGGATGCAGTACAGATCTGGATGAGCGGAAACATGCTTCATCTCAACCCGGCCAAGACTGAGTGGCTGTGCATACCGGCATCTTGGCCCAGTCAGGAATGTTTATTGTTAACCATAGGGAGAGTGGTGTTACCCCCTGTGGATAGGGCGCGGAATCTGGTGGTCCTCCTGGATGTACGGCTCTAGTTGGAGGAGCAGGTGTGGGCCGTTGCCAGGGGGGCCTTTGCCCAACTCCGTTTAGTTCGACAACTATGCCCTTTCCTGGACCGAGATGCCCTGCGCACGGTTACTCATGCCCTTGTTACCTCCAGGCTCGACTACTGCAATGCTCTCTATTTAGGACTGCCCTTGCATACCATCCGGAGATTGCAGCTGGTGCAGAATCCGGCGGGTGGTGATGGGAGTTTCCCGGTTCTCCCATGTTGCCCCCCTCCTGCACTGCCTGCATTGGTTGCTGGTTGCACTCCGGGTGAGATTCAAGGTTTTAACTTTAACATACAAAGTCCTTCATGACATGGGTCCTTACTATTTAAGGGCGCGACTCCTGCCGCCCTGTGCGAGCACATAGAAAAAACTCCTTGGGGTCCCGTCGGCCAGGCAATGCCGTTTGGTGGTCCCCTGATGACGAGCCTATTCTGTTGCGGCCCCTGACCTCTGGAACCAACTTCCCTTGGAGCTCCGCCTGGCCCTGACCTCCGCACCTTCCGCCATGACTTGAAGACCTGGTTGTTTAACCAAACCAGGCTGTGACCCTTTGGGTGGGGTGGTTTTTATTTTTTGTATTTTTGTAATTATACTTCCTTGGGGCTTGTTAGTTTAATTCTTTCTTAATTATTTATTGTTGTTGTTGTTTTAATTGTGAGCCGCCCCGAGTCTTTGGAGATGGGGCGGCATACAAGTCCCAATAATAAATAAATAAATAAATAAATAATCTTACACAGGATAAGACCACACCAAGACCTGCATACCTTTACCCGTGAAAATCTACGAAAACATATATATATATATATATATATATATATATATATATATATATATATATGTAGGTCTTGGTGTATTCGGGTCTTGTCCCATGTAAGATTGAGAATACCTTGGCAGCGTTTTTTGAAATCTCATCTGTCATCTTCAGGCTGGTGTCTTCAGCTTCGTTCTTCTGGGAGAAGTGTGTGATAGTGGCTGTTTTTCCTTTTAAACTCCAGAGTTGGCTGTGTTGTTACTTCTTGATTGGTTGATGGAGTTGATGTATGCAGATTGGATGGCTTTTTCCTGAGACCCTGTGTGGCTGAGGTGCTGGCTGTGTGTCTCTCAGCCTTTTGTGTTGTAACAACCTGAGTAATGGGCTGTGTGATGACCTTCTGAGTTCTATTGTTGTGACATCCTGGGTGTGGTGCTGTAATCTCCTGGGTCGTTGTCTGTGTTGCAACCTCCTGATGTTTTGTGTTGTAATCTCCTGAGTTCTGTGATGTAGTGTCCTGGGTGGAAGGCTGTGATGTGACATTCCGGGCCTTGGTTTGGCTCCGAGTTTGAGGTCTGGCTATGTGTTTATAGCGTGTGTCAGTTTGCTTAGTCTGTATTTGGGTCTTGTCCCGTGTAAGATTGAGAATACCTTGGGAACGTTTCGATGAAATCTCATCCATCATCTTCAGGCTGGTGTCTTCAGCTTCGTTCTTCTGGGAGAAGTGAAGACACCAGCCTGAAGATGACGGATGAGATTTTGTCGAAACATTCCCAAGGTATTCTCAATCTTACACGGGACAAGACCCGAATACACCAAGACCTACATACCTTTACCCTTGAAAATCTA
Source organism: Naja naja (assembly GCA_009733165.1). Taxonomy (NCBI): domain Eukaryota; kingdom Metazoa; phylum Chordata; class Lepidosauria; order Squamata; family Elapidae; genus Naja; species Naja naja. The sequence continues at coordinate 166,121,443 of CM019151.1, forward strand.
CGAAAACAAACATATATATATATACACACAAACATATATATATACACACACACACACACACACACACACACACATACACATATATATATACACAGGTCTTGGTGTATTCGGGACTTATCCCGTGTAAGATTGAGAGTATCTTGGCGACGTTTCGATAATACCAGCAGATGACATGGCTCCTCAGATCAACACAGTTCACACTGGACTTCAAGCATCTTGCAGTGTGTGCCTCTCCATTCTTCCTCCAGACTCTGGGTCCTTGGTTTCCAAATGAGATGCAAAAGTTGCTCTCATCAGAAAAAAGGACTTTGGACCACTGAACAACAGACCAGGTCTGTTTTTCTTTAGCTCAGGTAAGATGCTTCTGACATTGTTTGTTGTTCAGGAGCGGCTTGACAAGAGGAATACGACATTTGAAACCGATGTCCAGGATCCGTCTGTGTGTGGTGGCTCTTGATGCACTGACCCCAGCCTCAGTCCACTCCTTGGGAAAGTCCCCAACACTTTTGAATGGCCTTTTCCTGACAATCCTCTCCAGGCTGCGGTCATCCCTGCTGCTTGTGCACCTTTTTCTTCCACACTTTTCCCTTCCACTTAACTTTCTATTAATGTGCTTTGATACAGCACTTTGGGAACATCCAACTTCTTTTGCAATTACCTTTTGAGGCTTTCCCTCCTTATGGAGGGGGTCAATGATGGTTTTCTGCACAACTGTCAGGTCAGCAATCTTTCCCATGATTGTGATTCCTACTGAACTAGACTGAGAGACCATTTAAAGGCTCAGGAACCCTTTGCAGGTATTATGGCTTAATTAGCTGATTAGAGTGGGACATTTTGAGCCTAGAATATTGCACCTTTTCACAATATTCTAATTTTCTGAGATTGTGGATTTGGAGTTTTCATGAGCTGTAAGCCATAATCATCACAATTACGATAAATCACAGCTTGAACTATCTTGCTTTGCATGTAATGAGTCTATCTCATATATTAGTTTCACCATTTAAGTTGCATTACTGAAATAAATGAACTTTGACATGATATTCTAATTTTTTGAGTTTCACCTGTATTTTCAGTGTGAAATACCTGTTAATTAAGGTATTATTTATGCCTCAGAAGGGAGAAGTTTGATTTTAATATCAAAATAATATTTTAAACAGTGCAAATGCACCAAAATTGCAAATGGTATCAATAAATGAAATTCCATTCAGTGTGCTCTTATAGCAATGTTGATCAACCATTACAGAACCATGCTAGTTATTAAATATGTTAAAAAAAAACACTGAGTGGAGCCAAATTGTTGCATAACCCGTATTTTTAAAAGAAGAAAAAAATGTTTCCTGGTGTGAAAAAAATTCAAATCATTAGTTTGAAAAGGTGGGAAGTTTCATCAAGCCTTTTGTTTTCTCAGTATGAGATTAAATAATGAAGAACACATAATTAATAAAACTAGTGTTATTTCTATTTATTTTTCAACACTCTCCAGGATGTTAATAGTGCTTGTATTGACAAGGTTTAATATATAAGTCATTTTGGCTACACAATAATATAATTGGAGATAAATTCAACTGAATTTTTTAGGATGATTATTTCTGACTAAATGTGTGCGCGCTTATGACCACGACTGAAACTGGAATTTCAATTGCTAACCAATGCAGTCATTAAAAGTGTCATCATGTGCCTGGACCCGATTTTACTATTTTTTATCATAAACAAAACAAATCATCTTAATCATTAAGTGATTCATGTGGTCACTAAGTATAAACCTGGCTTCCCCAATTGACTATGGTTGTTGGAAGTTGACTGAGAAGTTTGCAGATTGCAAGCACATGACTGCAAGATGATGCAATTATTGAAATTGGGAGCCAGTGGCTGAGTGACTGAATTGCAATTGTGTGAATATTGGGATGGTACAAGGATTACCTGTACAGTATAATGCTATTATTAAGCATTAAACATTGCTGAAATATCCACTGATATATTGCCACATTTTATTATCATGTATCTTAGTGTTAACCCTCAGAATAATTGATGTTATTGATCTATTGTAAAGAATTGCTATGCGAGCAAATTTAGTTAGATACAGGATTCACCAAATGCTGTGTTAGCACTATATTAGAAAGCCTGCAAACAGCCTTGCCTTGCAGGATTATGATTACAATCTTCCTGTCAAATGAAAACTACATCTATCATGCAAAACAGTTCTATTTAAAGGCCTTGATGTCTCTGCAGCTACAAAAGTGTCATATGGAACCATTCTCTCCAGATGTAATCCTCCCTTTGCCTGAAAAGCTGCATTCAGACAGAGCTTAAAGGTGATTTGCAGATTAACCACAGGCATGCTGACCCACAACCCACATCTGTGTCATTTTTCTATTCTATCCATAAAATGCCTCTACAGCTTTACAGCTTTTGTTCTAAAAGCATTGCAGAAAAGATACTCTCCTTGAAATTGCAATGCTGTAATAATACCAGGATTAAAAGCCCAAAATAAAAACGCCATCTCATGAGATAGGTGGTTTTGCAAATGTGATAAATAAATAAGTTTGTATACCCTTCAAAGGCATCAGTGTGAGACAAGCATGCAAAGACAACGGACTATTCCACCAAAGAAATTATTAAGCAAGATCCATTAGTCAGGAAGTTTTCCAGTGTTGAGATTCATGTGAAGGGAATATTTCAATGTCTATTTTTAACCTTCTTTTTACTAGTGTTTCCCCAGTTTAATGATAGGTAGCAAGTGGTTAGTCCTGAACTGATGGCTACCAGGCAGAAGGAATTCAAAACCTGAGGAGAGATATATAATTGGTCATTAGGAGCTAGAAGTAGTAGGTGACAAATTTGAAACAAAAATAATTTTAAACAAGAAAAATCTTATCTTTTGGCATCTCCTCTGCAAAATTAGGAATTACAGGCCATGTATTTGCAACATTTTCAGTCTTTATACAAAGAGCCAAGACATATTTTCTTCTTCTCTGTTGTACACATGTTACAGAAATCCATGTGCCAGTCTACCTGGGATGCATACTGAATACTATACAGTGGAGAAGAAATAAGGGTTCAGCCACCAGATTTCTACTCCCCCCCCCCAAAAAAAAGGTTCAGCCCTTCAACATCACTCAATAGGAGATTAATGGAGGCTAACATGCAACTTTGAAGAGGAGGAGGAGGATTGAAAAAAAGAAAAGATAACAAAACTAAGCGAAAAAAGAAAATGACATATTGTTAAACTTCATGCTTCAACTTAAGTTAAAGTTAAAGACATTAAAAAGATATTGAGACTCTAGAAAGAGTACAAAGAAGAAGAACAAGACTGAGTAGAGGACCGGAAGTTAAACCATAATAACAGTTGCAGGAATTAAATATGTCTAGTTTAATGAAAAAGAGGACTAGGGGATGACATGATAACAGTTTTCCAATATCTAAATGTCTGCCACAAAGAAGAGTGGATCAATCTATTGTCCAAAGCATCTGAAGGCAAGACAAGAAGCAATGGATGGAAACTAATCAAGGCAAGAAGCAACCTAGAATCAAGGAGAAATTTCCTGGCAGTTAGAACAATCAGTGAAATGACTTTCCTCCAGAAGTTGTGGGTGCTCCACTACTGGAGGTGTTTAAGAAGATGTTGGACAACCACTTGTCTAAAATGATATAGGGTTTCCTGCCTAAGCAGGGGTTTGGATTAGAAGCCTCCCTTTCAACCCTATAATTCTGTTAGTCTGAATCTTCTAGAACAGGAATCTCCAAACATTAAGACTTATATACTAACTCCCAGAATTCCTCAGCCAACCATGTTGTTGCCAGGTTTGGAGCAAGGAAAGCATCAAAACAGTAACCACTGTTGTGCCTAATGGATTTAGGACCTCATGCACATAATCTTCTTTTTTGGCCTTGTGCAGGAATAAGTCTACTGAGCAGCATCAAGGAATCCCTTGAGGCTTCCCAGATTTAGCAAACTGAATTCTCTATGTTCCAGGCACATTTGTGTAAGAATCAACCCAATGAAGCATGAGGATGTAACTAACAAAGTTTGCCTCCAAGCACTAATAGGCTTCCTTTGGGAAGACTAATTGTAAAATGCCCTGTACTTAACTTTGTCTACCAAATCTAGCCCCAGAATATTCACAGCATTCTTGCTTCTTTGGTCCAAAAATTCCATGCATACCTCATCTAGTAATCTCTTCCATTCACAATTTCTTTCATTTGCCTGCATGTCCATTTCAGTCATACCCTTCTTTAGTTCTTTGAGTTAAGTTGACACAAGAGATCTAACAATCAGTCTAACTTTGGGGGGGGTCTCCATGTTTTTGTTATTTTTTTCTTTTTTTCCAAGCAACCTCTTCTTCTGAGGTTGTATATTAGTTTCTATTAACTTCTTATTCAATGATGTTGAGGGTCTGAACTTGGTGACATTCATGAATGACCTACACGGCCTCAACCTGGATTGCTCACCTGTTCAGTGACCTTTTCTGTCCTTCTGTCATTGGTACTGTCACTTTTGCTTTGCCTTGGGACACAACACTCACAGTACTTCACACAATATGATGTTACATTTTACTTCTATACTTTTAGCATGTAAGCATGTGGCTGTCAACAAATAAAGGTTCTGTAGCATACTAAATGGTGACTATTTTGAAAGGGAAATATTGGTGGAAGTGACAGAACTACCAGTAATAGCATGGGAGCAAAAGATAATGCTATTTTCCTACCTATTGATTTTAACTAATTCTGAGGGCTAGAGTCTTGTTCAGCTGATGAGCTAGACCTGAATGAACATTGTTTCATGCTGTGAAATGCACACTACTTGTAAGCAAAAACTCTTTATGCTTTCCAAATCAATTTGCTGGATGTAAAAAAATTGATAATCCCTTTCTTCTTTTCCCTGAAAAAAAATTCATTAAAAAATAGAAGTTTAATAACAGCAAAATACAGTGGCTTTTTGTCTGTGAAAGTAGGTAACTGCCATTTTGGAATTGTATTTTGTATCTGTGTCAAATACTGTGCATTATTATTATGCCATGAAAATCTTTGCAAAATTCAGCTGATTTCTGCTTAATTCTGCTAAAAAGAGATACTATGAAGAACTCACTTTAGTTTGAAAGTTATTTAATGGTTCTTGGTGCTGTTAAAGTTGCAGCTAGGATTGACATGATGCTGTAATATGTGGACACAAATACATTCTGAGGTGGGTAAAGCATATGAAGATCTGCAGCACAGCAAAACCATATTATATTGAATCACATATTCATTTTGTGAAAGGATGAAATGCATAAATGTACACAAGATGTGTATGTGTGTGCATGCATATGGTATTAAGAATATGTTAATGAGTCTATCTCTTGTTCCTGTCAATAGGCATGGTCTAGCTTGTGAAAAACAAATGCAAATTGCTAGTGCTTACTTTGCTGTGTTCATATGTTTAATAGGTCAATTAAAACCTAGCAGTCAGATAGTTTGTCTGATTCTACCTCCCAGTTCTCTTTCCCTAAACTGAGTGTGTGTTGTACAACTATAACCTGCTTGGTTACTTTATGATGTGATGAATCATGCAAATTCCAAAATTAGATAAATTCCATAATCAAGGCAAATCTTATATATGAACACAGAGATAAACAAACAAAAATCTGCAAATTTCCCTAATATGTTATGTTTAAATATTCCTAATATGTCACAGCAGATGGCAGCACAAAGCAATTTTGGTGGATCTTGAAAATGCTAATCCCAAAACAGCATTGGTTAATTCATACCAATGGATAATATTTAGATAGAAGAGTACCAAAAAATCCCTGGGGTAGTCCTAGTCTGGAAAATTGATAAAAGGGTTGAAAAAGGTGGCACTGGCAAATAAACTACAGGAGCATGGCTTCATTAGGAGCTGAGTTTGATTTGAAGAAGCCCTTACTTTTAATCCTTCCCATACTGTTTTTTTTGGAGGGAGGGTTGCACATTAATTTGAAAAATGTACACTTGAACCTTTTATTAACCCATCACTAATCTTCTTCAGCAAGTGTGGTCTAGAAGTAGATGTTTGGGTTTGTTTGCTTTTGATCCTATTGCATGAGATCTTTTAATAAAGATGCCAGGAGCTGAAGCTACAATCTTAGTTCTGTACTAAAGTAAGCATAGGATTCTCCTTATATGCAGAATGTGAAGGATCAAGGGAAAAAAGAGACAGTTGGGGTTGCTGTGGCTTTTAGATTTCAGTGTGGAAACGTCACTTATTGATTGCTTCCCTCTAGAGCTGAATATGATTGCTGGCAAACACTATCATTTCATGTAAGCAATGAAAGAGGAATATTGTAGAAGTGCTTTTATTGTGTTTTTTTAAAAAGCAATAAACTATTTTTGTTTTCCTTTACTGGATTAGGACTCTACAAGATGAAAAAAAATCCCATTACTTCTAATCCCCGCCACCCAAACCTGTGTCAAGGAAAATCCTGAATGAATCTATCTACCAGCCATGTTCAGCCAACAATTGCTTGGTTGTAATGAGGCTGTGTTTAAGACATTCATTGGTTTCTATGATTACTGATCTCCCCATGCAAGCTAACAATAACAGCACCCTTTGGAGCATAATCACACACATCAGACTATACTTAAGGCACTGTTCTCTTCTATTGTTTCTGTAATTGAAGTATTGAGCTGGAGGCTTCAATGAGCACAGCATTGTAATAATATTTAGAACAAATGTTCTTGGGGACAATTACTGCATGTTCAAATAATTATTCATAGTAGGGAACATTCCCTGCCTCTCCCACATGACAGACCCATAGTAGGCTTGGTACAGATGCTGTTTATAACCTTGATGCCCCAAGATGTTAGCAATGTTTTCTATCTGATCAGATGGTGTATTTATATACGCTTCAGACTAAGCTGAAAATGGAAGGAAACTAAAAACTTGGCATCAGATCCTACAATAAAATAAGGGAATAGTCAAGTGAAAAAGGTTGTACAAACGTTTCAGCAGGTTGAAAAAAGTCCATCGAACTGCATATATCAGTAAACTGGAGAAACTTAAAAAGTGATAAGCACAGATGAGCAATCTAGCTTTCTAATCCTTTGGAAAAGAAAGAAAAGGGGAAAAACTTTTTTAACTGTATTTTTCTCTTAATGGAGATGAGAGCAGCCCATCATTTGCAGGCAACCCTAAATCATTTGTTATTAAAAATGTCTCTGCTTAATTACTTAAAGTGGTTTGTTGATTGTGAAGTTGGAAATTAGAGGTGAATGGATAACTCACATCTAATGTGTGTGCTGTTCCATTTAGACAAGAAATACCAGGTTTAGTGTAAATGACAGTCACACTACAATATATTGATTTGCTACAGAGCCTAGATTCATTAGATTAGGCAGAAGAGAAGCATCCCCAGTCTTGAGTGTTAAGAAAATCTGGGTTTTTGGCCACACTAAAAATATGGAAGGTCTTTGGAACAACTTTTGAGTCCCTTAATATAATGTACTCTTTTAAGTTTTCCCGCAAAAACTATTTTCCCCCTTAAACCCTGCATCTTCTACTGTAGAGAACTTACAATTTCCAAAAGGTATTTTATTTTTCTACCTGTGTAAATGACCTCAGGTTTTCCTTTTGATTTCTCACACATTCCTTTTGTCCTGCAAGAGACTTCTAATTTTCTCTTTTATTCTCAGAGTTCTTGAAATTTTATTTTATTTTTCCCCATACTGTTCCTAAGATTATTTTACCACTGTTGCTTTCTGTTCAGCACTCTTCCATAATTTCAAATTGTTTTGACTATCCACATTTCCCAGTAAAAAGCATCCAAAGTAAGGAAATATTCCCTTGGGATTTAATTAAATCTAAGGAAGTTAAGAAGGCTGAAGAGCCACAGCAAATTACTACACACTGTGTAGACAGCAATTCAATACACATCTCTTGAACAAGTCATCATAAATAAGCAAGGCGAAGCTACACTCATCCTTCATCAAAATTCATCAAAATATCTTCTTTGAAAGAGTTCAAAAGCAAATTCTTATTAAGTTTGAATGAAAATTGGTAGATTTATACCTGCTTAGATTCAAAGGGGCTTTGAATTAACTAATGAAACAGGGAAAACAAACCATTTACTAAGGGTAAATGAACTGCACTTTAGTATACATTGAGTTATAATAGTGGGATGTGGACACCCCCTTTATTTTGTATGTACAACCCATTGCTTGATCAGAAGTCCATTTAGGTTGAAGAACTGCAAAATCCAGATATCAAAATATAAACAGTCTCTTTGCTGAGAGACACATCTTTTTGCATTTTTATATTGAGATAACATACAAATAAATGATCAAATAAAGAAGCATTTTCTTGCACTTTCAGATATGACTATATTCATGTATGCATGCATCTCACTCTCTCTGTTTATTTAGATGGGTTCCAGCTACATAGCCCTAATTGCTTTTATGAGCCTAAGAATCCAGTTTAGTATAGTTTGGAATTACGAGATGAGTTTGGAATTTCTAGATTGAATGAAACTCTCAATAAGCCACCTGACAAGCAAAACAGTTCACCAGAGGTGTCAAACTCAAGTCGTCATGGCAGTGTCACATGACATATCAGGACTTTCCCCCACTTTGCTAAACCTGATATGGGCATGGCCAGCATGTGATGCATCCAGCCCGTGGTCCAGGAGTTTGACAGCCCTGCAGTATACCAAATTGGCTCTAATAACAATCCATTGGCGTGGAAGATGACATAAGAAAACCTGCCATAGAGTTTTTTTCCTAACTACCACACTTATAGAGCTAAGGGAAGCAAACATCTTTCAAGATGATTTCTAGAGGGGATTATGGTTTCTGGAAGACTCTCAATAATTTCAACTATTTCTGTCCAAGGTTCTAGTTTTGTCATTCCTGTCCCCAACCTAGCCCCTAATCTCCATCTTCCCCAATGTTCTGACCTTGAAATGTTCCAGGATTATGTATCAATATAGGGAACAGCAGACAAGTAATACACAACTATTCAGGTAAAAATAGTGTGACATAGTCTTCCTTTTCTAGGAGGATAAAGAACATTTTCTGAACTATTTCATGTTATCTTTTTTTTCAGCCTTTCCAGACTTTGTCCTTTTATAACCTACAACTAGCTATCATTTCATTTCATCAGGCATAATCACTAGTTAACTCATAGATTAATGATGAATTTCAAAACTGTTTGATGGATATCATAAAAGAAAGTATACAGTAGAAGAGAAGATTGGATCTGGGTCTCTGAGGGATAAAAAATATCAATGTTTTATTTTTAAAGCTTCCTTCAAATTATTGGGAAATTTACATTGATGAATTTTGCACTTTCATTTCAATTTTTAAAATTAACATACAAAAGATAAACAAGATTTTCAATGAATTTATGGCTATACAAAAACTGGAGCAGAAAGCTGAATATAAACCTGAGAGTAGCCTTTTGATTGAAATTGCAGATAGGAGAGAATGCAGTGAAATCCTTGAATCATTCATGAGATTTTTCTCTATCTATCTCCCTACTTTTCTTACTAAAGGGACCATCTATGTGCTTATACATGTATGTGTATTCTGGCTCTAGGAGGCTAGGTAGGCAGCTAATATTTTCTGTTTGCTCTACTTGACTCTACTTGCTATATCTTCCAGTAAACATCAACAACCTGAAACTTTCTCTGGCCATTGCTAAAAACTGTTACTTTTTTGTTTTTGTTTTGAAATACTATGATGAAACATCTGGAAAGTGTAATATGACGTAAAATAAAGATCTAATACATCTTTTAAAACCAACATGTAAGTTTGCCAAAGCTCCCCTCTTCAAATACAACCACAAAAACAAAAATTCCGACCTTGCATATTTATGCCATCACTTTACCTACTGTTACCCTTGGATTATGGTTCTTTTGGAGAATTGAGAAACCTTTCTCCTCATCAAGGAGCTATGATGTGTGGTAGGCAAGAAAGCCCCATGGTAAGAATGGTCTAAAATTGGACTGAAAAATATCATTAAATAACATGTTTGCATCAAGAGGAAATTTGGTGCAGTGACTAATGTGGTGGATTAGAAACTGGGAGACTGTGAGTTGTAGGCCTCCCTTAGGTATGAAACTCAGCTAGGTATCTTGGGGCCAGTTACTTTCTTTCCTGCTTTTCATTTCAAATGCATTCACCTGTGTGCACATGCATACATCCCACACATTGTTGCTGTAGTAATTAGTAGTTTACTCAAGAAGATAACAGCAGATAAGAAATGCAAACCAAAACAGAGTATCTTAAAGGAGGGTTTTTAAGAGATTGATTGATAGATTGATTTAGTTAGTTATTTATTTAACATATGATTTAGAAGTCCTGGCAACTGACAGTTACTAGTTCGTTTGTTGCATCAGTGCACCACAAGTGGGTGAACTAGTTTCACACTGGCTGGCTTGCAATGCATTCAGAGGAAGTTGGCTCATTTGGGACTTTCCTACATCACTTTTTAAGAGAGAAAAGTTCTGACAGAGTATTGAATGGTTGCTTTTAACAGAGTATACAGAAGAATAGTCAAAATCCAGTCCAAGGTTCTGAGAACCAAGTTAGGATTGACAGCTAGTCAAGAGGTCAGAATGTCACAAGCAGTTAAACACACACACACACACACACTACCCCAAAAACAAAGATCAAAAATTTAATTCCAATGAAGGATCATGGATCAGAGCTTAAGTCAAACTGTAGGTAACTGCCTTTAATGAGGAGATTTATTCTCTCACTGGGCAAGGAAACTCCTAAAACATTTCAACTTTTCATTTCACTTGTCAGGTATTGGGGCTGACTGGATTTATGCCATCATCTAACTGTTCCAGTGCCTGTATTTCATCAACCTCATTTTTTTGGTATCTTCTGAGGCTGATATTCCAAAGGTTCAGCTGAAGCTCCTAGACATTCAGAATGAGCATCTGAATCTTGAACCATGACATTTTTTTCCCTCAATCTAACCCATCTAACCAAGTTGCTCTTTTTTTTGCTAAGCTGTACATCTGGAGATACTCTACCAGGCATTTTGAATCTGAGGGATACAATGATTTGATCCTTCTTGTGATCTCTTAACAACTATTTTAAAATTTTGAAAATAAGGATCCTTCTTCTGAAGATGAAATAATTCAGAAAAACAACAACACAGAACAGCCAATACTGGTTAGTACATACTGTTGGTGCCAAAATAATTCCATTTTTAAAAAATGTTCCACAATACTTTTTATACTTTTTGTACATTTTTATATGCCATACAAAACAGTAAAACAACAAATACCTCAATTAGGCCATCAATTCAGATTTCTCTGCAATACTATGGTAGCAGATAAACATTTTCAACTTTTTCACTACAATCTGTGTTTGTTTCTTATTCATTTCTTATTTCCTTTTTTATTTTTTGCAAAAAAAGTCCCTTCCTATGTTTATCAAGTGGGAAAATATTTTTCAGTCCATTTAGCAGTTAGCATATAAACTTACTATAGACCAAGGTTTCAAATTCAAACGCCTTTTCCTAATCCCACATTCATTTTTGAAATTTTGTCTCTAAATTATGATAAGGGATGCATTTTTTTAGATAATAGGATTAGTGCTTAATGGAAATAAATACTTCTGCCTTCCATAATACTGAATTGTGGACATTATTCAAATGCACATCCATAAAACAGGTATGCCATTTCTACCTATTACATCACTTTTAATGGGATTAGACATTCTCCTTCAAATGCATAATGCGAATCATATTCTGATGCAAACTATTTCTCAATTGCTTTGTTATGAGTCAAGACGTAGACCTGGAGGCTAATATTACTTTTTTAATCCCCATCAATAGTTTCTAGTTTCTTTTACTAGTTATCCATTTAATATTATTCATGGCAGCTGTGCCAGATTATGCTTATAAAAAATGCTATTGATTTCTGATGGTGCCATTTCCAAAGTAGATTTTGTCTGGAGAATGCAATGAGTGAATACCAATTAACAAGATCTGTTTATTCTATGATGGATAGAGAATGATAAAAATACAGAAAAAGGTCTTCATTGCCATTCTAAAGGATCATACCACTATGACCAACAGAGAGTAAACACAGTCAACTAGGTACACAACATCTGTTTAGACCCAAATTGTATAGGAATAATAATAATGTAACTTGGTATGTATGATTGTACTGTATATATGTTGGTGTTGTATTTATGTAAATTTGTATGTATAATAAAGGACCCAGGGGAAAATTGAATATTTTAGGTTAAGAGAATAAAATAGACAAAAATATCATACAATCAGAAAAAAATACAATTTTTTCCCATCAACTATTTATAGTGAAAACCAGCATATGTCCAAATGAAAATGTATTTTATTTATATTTAATTATTATACCACTTAATAACCTTAATTCACTTAATTAACTCATCATATTTAACCATTTGGCCCACTGAAATTTAGGGAAACAGGCATTTGTATATTCCCTGAATAAAAAAGAGAAATATCAGACTGACCGTCTAACTTCAATGACATATGTTCCAGTCATGAACAGAGTCAACTATTGATGTGTACATGTGTGTGGTTGTTAAATTATTTATTTATTTATTTTCTCAGTCAATGACTCTAGGGGGCTTACATTTAAAAAAATATGTATATTACAATTAAAAATGTATTTAAGAATAAATGCCTATTCTACCTGCAATCTAGTAATGGACACAGTGGATAATTTTCATCACCACAATCCCTGTTATATAAATTAGATTGACAGTGACTGGAACATTATAATTCAGGGCCTGACCCATGGAGGGGGGCACACACTTGATGTGGTTTTTATCTCCGGACAATGGTGTAATGATCTGGGTGGGAGATCACCAACCAGCCAACCCCTGTCATGGACTGATCATTGTGGATGCCTGGCAACAGGCTGCCTCAGAGGCCCTTGACCAGGTTGTCCCTTTGCGGCCCCTGACCCAATGCAGATCTCGGTTAGCTCCTTGGTTTTTTGTGGAGCTCCGGGAGATGAAGCGCCAGAGGAGGGGCCTAGAGAGTAGTTGGAGGTCCATTTGGTCCAAATCTGACCAATCCCAGTTAAGATCCTTTACGAGGACTTATCTGGTGGCGATGAGAGCGGCGAAGTATGCTTACTTCTCCGCTCTCATTGCGTCCACAGAGGATCACCCGGCCGCCCTGTTTAGGGTCACCCATTTCCTCTTTAATCAGGGGGTGAGGGTGGACCCTTTGCAAGGGCAGAATGATGAGGAATTCAGTCAGCATCTGATGGACAAGATCACTCAGATCTGACCAATCTGGACTCCGACTGGCTAGAGTCTGACGAGGGAGTAACGTCGGGTCTTGTGGATACTATCTGGGATGAGTTTGAGCCTGTGACTCCAGATGAAGTGGACAGGGTCATGGTAAGGCTGAGATCCACCACGTGTTTATTGGACCCGTGTCCCTCCTAGCTGGTCTATGCCTCCCGGGAGGTTACATGAGGCTGGCTCCAGGCAGTGGTCAACACTTCATTGAGTGAGGGATCCTTCCCCGCCACCTTAAAGGAGGCGGTGGTGAGGCCCCTCCTTAAGAAGCCTACCTTGGACCCAGCTTTGTTGCAAAGGTTGTTGACTGCGTGGTGGCTCATCAGCTTCCAGGGTTCCTGGAGGAAGCTGATTACCTAGATCCATACCAATTGGGTTTCAGGCCCGGGTACAGCATGGAGACAGCATTGGTCGCGCTGATGGATGATCTCTGAAGGGCTCATGACAGAAGATATTCCTCTGTCCTAGTCCTTATAGATCTCTCAGCGGCTTTTGATACCATCGACCATGGTATCCTATTGCGACGCCTCAGGAGATTGGGGGTGGGAGCCACTATTTTGCAGTGGTTCTCTTCCTACCTCTCGGGTCATTCGCAATCGGTGTTGGCAGGAGGGCAGAGGTTGACTCTGAGGCCCCTTACCTGCAGGGATCCCCAGGGGTCAGTCCTCTCTCCCCTCCTGTTCAACATCTATATGAAGCCGCTGGGTGAGATCATCCGTGGTTTTGGGGTGAGGTATCATCAGTATGCTGATGATACGCAGCTTTTTATCTCCACCCCAAACCAACTCAGTGATGCCCTCACTGTGATGTCTCATTGCCTGGAAGCGGTACGGATCTGGATGGGGAGGAACAGGTTCCAGCTCAACCCAGCCAAGACCGAATGGCTGTGCATACCGGCATCTCGGATGATCCAGGATGTTCCATCGTTACATTCCGAGTCAACTATTGCAATGCTCTCTATATGGGGCTGCCCTTGAGGACCACACGGAGGCTTCATCTGGTGCAGAATGCGGCCGCACAGGTTGTGATGGGAGTATCCCTATACTCTCAAATTACACCCCTCCTGCATGAGCTACATTGGTTGCTGGTTGCCCTCCAGGTGAGATTCAAGGTGCTGGTACTTACCTATAAAGCCCTACATGGCTTGGGGCCAGGGTACTTGCGGGAACATCTCTTGCCAGCATTGAGTGCCCATTGCCCTTTGCGCTCCCACAGTCAGGGCCTCCTTGGGATGCCAGCAGCCAGACAATGTCAGCTGGCGACACCCAGGGGTAGGGCCTTCTCTGTGGGAGCGCCCACCCTGTGGAATCAGCTGCCCCTGGAGCTATGATTGGCCCCTGACCTCCTCTCCTTCTGCCGTGGCCTGAATACATGGCTATTCGAACAAGCTGGCCTGGACTGAAGGAGGGTGGCTTTTAGTTGTTTTAAATATTAGTGTCTTTTGTGGGTTTTAGATATTGTTTGGCTTGGGTTTAATAACTTTTAAATAATTTTAAACTTTTGTATTGTGTGTTTTTATGATGTGAGCCACCCTGAGTCCTTCGGGAGATAGGGTGGCATACAAGTCCAAACAAAAAACAAAACAAATAAGTAAATTTATTTACTAATTAGTTCTGCTTTTCATTAGGAAGCTCAAAGCTGTACTTCACTTCCTCTTCCATTTCCCCCTCTGGCAGCATCATGTCAAAATGGGTTGAAATAAGGATATGACCAAATCTCTCAGTTAAGCTTCCATGTCTAAAAGTGGAATAGAACTTTTGCCTAACTCTTAGTCCAACATCGATATATTCCACTAGTTCTCAATACCCAATGAGACTACATGGATGAAAGAGGGTTTTTCAGCTATACCATGCTGGCTTAATTTTGAAGGCATTTTGTCTACTTTTGGTTCTTCATTTTCTAATCAGAACTTTTTAGTGCCTTAAATGGTGTCAGAATAACCAACCCATAATACATCCAACTCTATAGTATAGAAAAATAAATGGAAATACATTTGCATGAGATGAGTAATCAACAGAGAACAAGAATAATTTGAAGATTACACTAGTATTGGGGAGCTTCTGTTTCAAGTCCAGCCTCAGACATGGAAGATCAGTAGTAGTGCAACATTTTCAAACTAATGGTAGTTGCTGAGAGAATTAAAGAAAGAAATAATATGTTGCCTTATATTCCTCATACACTGACAGGATATAAATCTAACAAACTAATAAAACAATCCTGATGCACCTAGTAGGCATTGTTTTGTTACAGTCATCCAAGACAACTTTAAGAAGTACATAGCAGTGGTCAGCAGAGGAGCTATCATTATGTACTCAAGTTTTTACCATCAGTATCAAGTTCAGCAAGGATAACTCATCATGGTGTGCAGAGAATATGAGCTATTCTAGCACTGCCAAATCAAACAAGCATGTGAACCAAGGCAAAATGTGTATTTGATTTAAATGCATGCTATTTTCATGTAATTAATTTAGTTAAACACTGCTCAATATGATTATTCATTATTAATAATTACTCACTATATTTAATCACTTTCCTCTCAAACTGCAATAGGAAAAGGACTTTCTGGTATGAGAGATTCTGATGTTAAGAAAAGAGACAGTATAGTAAGTAGTGTGAGACTAGAGAATACAGTAGTAAGGTTTGAACACAGTGAGCAAAAATAAATGGAAACATATCTGCATTTCACCAGAAATATTATGAACTTATTACATGCCTCCAGTTACATAAGGTACAGAAACCAGAAAGAAGATATTCTCTAAGCAACTTAGTTCTATGAAAGTACTGTAGAATGTTTTCAGTGATAATTCAATGCTTTTACGAGTTTTCTGCACATGATCCTTGGCTGTGCAATTATTGCCCAACTCTCAAGGCAAGCAACATTCTAAAACACTGCCCTCAGCTACAGCACTAAAAGTCTTAGTCCATGGAAGAATCTTCAGACATGGCTGGCATTATGGACAGTCCATTATGGACATTATGAATCCAGGGAAGAAAGGAGGTCAAAAACCTGAAACATGACAGATATGTCTCTAGAATCAAACTCTACCACTTGGGTTGTGTAGCATCTAACCCATAGAAACAGTACACCCTTGAGGCAATGTTAGAACTACTCTACAGCACTACAGTACTACTATTATAATGCCTTGGTAAAACCATTCTTGGATTACTGCATGCAATTTTGGTTGCCACAATATAAAAAAGATGTTGAGACTCTAGAAAGGGTGCCCAAAAGAGCAACAAAGATAATTAGGGGACTGGAGGCTAAAACATATAAAGAACAGTTGCTAGAATTGGGTATATCTAGTTTAATGAAAAGAAAGACTAAGGGTGACATGATAGTAGTGTTCCAATATTTGAGGGCTGCCACAAATAAGAAGTGGTCAACTTATTTTCCAAAGCACCTGAAGGCAGGACAAAAAGCAATGGGTGGAAACTAATCAAGGAGAGAAGCAACTTAGAACTAAGAAGAAATTTCCTGACCATTGAAACAATTAATAGTGGAACAATTTGCCTCCAGAAGTAGTGAAGGCTCCAACACGGGAAGTTTTTAAGAAGAGATTGGACAACCATTTGTCTGAAATGGTATAGGGCTTACTGCCTGAGCGGGGGTTGGATTTGAAGATCTCCAAGGTCCCTTCCAACTCTGTTAGTATTTATTTATTTATTTATTTATTTATTTATTTATTTATTCGACTTATATGCCGCCCGCCCCCTCTCCAAAAAGGACTCGGGGCAGCTCACAGCTAAAAATACAATGATAAATAAATTAATTAAAAGTATATTAAACAAGTTAAGCTAAATTGAAAATTAAAACCCATAGTTAAAATAGGACCAACCCCAGAGAAACAGCACAGCCCAGATTGTAAAAAGAGCCAAGTCTTCAAATCGTGGCGGAAGGTGTGAAGATCGGGGGGCCAGGAGGAGCTCCAGCGGAAGAAGATTCCACAGAGTGGGAGCCGCCACAGAGTAGGCCCTCCCCCGGGTCACCGCCAAGTGACATTGAGTCGCAGATGGCACCCTGAGGAGACCCCGTCTGTGAGCCCGTACAGGGCGGATAGTATTTGATGTTGGGAGGAGCCGTTCTCGTAAATAACCTGGACCCATGCCATGCTGGACTTTGAATGTTAATACCAGAACCTTGAATCTCACCCGGAGGGCAACCAGAAGCCAATGCAGGTCGCGCAGGAGGGGTGTAACATGGGAGTATCGGGAAGCTCCCATCACTACCCGCGCTGCCGCATTCTGCACTAGCTGAAGCCTCCAAGTGGTACGCAAGGGCAGTCCTAGGTAGAGAGCGTTACAGTAGTTGAGTCGGGAAATAACGAGCGCCTGAGTGACTGTGCGCAGGGCATCTTGGTCCAGGAATGGGCATAACTGGTGAACCAGCCAGATCTGAAAGGATCTGGGCAAAGGCCCCCTGGCCACGGCCCCACCTGCTTTCAGCTGTGAGTCCAAGAGGACCCCCAGGTTCCATGCCCTGTCCACGGAGGGCAACACCTCCTCCCCCATGACCAAAGATGGAACATCCAAACTGGACTGAGATGTCGGTATGCACAGTCACTCTGTCTTGGCTGGATAGAGTCAAGCATGTTCCTGTCCATCCAGATCCATCAGCCTCCAGACAACGGGACATCACGGAGAGAGCATCACTGATGTGGCCTGGGGTAGAGATGTATAACTGCGTATCATCAGCATACTGATGATAACTCACCCCAAAGCCACGGATGATCTCACCCAGCTGCTTCATATAAATGTTGAACAGGAGGCGAGAGGACTGAGCCCTGGGGCACCCCACAAGTGAGATACCTTGGAGTCGACCTCTGCCCCCTGCCAACACTGTTTGAATGTCCCGAGAGGAAGGAGGAGAACCACTGTAAAACAGTGCCTCCCACTCCCAAGTCTCTGCCAGGATACCATGGTCTGGTATCAAAGCCGCTGAGAGATCTAACAGGACCAGGACAGAGGAAAAACCCCTGTCCCGAGCCCTAGAAAGTTCATCAATCAGTGTGACCAATGCTGTCTCCATGCTGTAGAAGCCCGATTGGTATGGATCCAGGTAGTCCGCTTCCTCCAGGAAAAGTGGCAATTGCTGGGCCACCACACTCTCAACAACCTTTGCTAAAAAGCGAAGGTTGGAGACCGGACGAAAGTTGTTCAACGCGGCTGGGTCAAGGGCAGGCTTCTTCAGAAGGGGCCTCACCACTGCCTCTTTCAAAATGGCAGGGAACAGCCCCTCCCTTAACGAAGCATTGACCACTGCCCGGAGCCAGCCACACGTGACCTCCCTGCAGGCATAAACCAACCAGGAAGGGCACGGGTCCAATAAACATGTGGTGGAGCTCAGCCGCCGCATAATCCTGTCCACTTCATCCTCAGAAACAGGATCGAATTCAGTCCAGATAACATTGGCCAAACCACTCGCATCCCCATCCTCAGGCCATTGCAAGTCCGAGCGCAACCCTTCCCAGATCTGAGCGATTTTATCTTACAGATACTGGCCAAATTCCTCAGCTCTGCCCTGCAAAGGGTCCGCCACTCCCCCCAGCTGGAGGAGGGAGCGAGTGACCACAAACAGGGCGGCCGGGTGGTTATCTGCAGATGCTATGAGGGTGGAGAAATAAGATCTTCTCGCCACCCTCACCGCCACCAGGTAAGTCCTAATATGGGCTCTTAGCTCGGCTCGGTCAGATCCAGAACGGGTCGCCCTCCACCTGCTCTCTAGTCCCCTCCTGCGACGCTTCATCTCCCGGAGACGCTCGGTATACCAGGGGGCTGACCGGGATCTGCGCCGAGTAAGGCGACGCATGGGGACAACCCTGTCGAGAGCCCCCGCAGCCGACTGTTGCCAGGTAGCCACAAGGACCTTGGCAGGGCTGTGGGTAAGGGATGCAGGAAAAAAAACCAGCTCTGCCTGGAACCTCTCAGGGTCCATCAGGTGCCTGGGGTGGAACCATCTAAGTGGCTCCTCATCCCAGTGGTGTGGGGCAGCTTGATGGAAGACCAGCTGCAGGAGATAGTGGTCTGACCATGAAACGGGGTGGGTAACTATGTCACCACCCCCCAGACCACTCCGCCACTGCTCCGAGACAAAAACCAGGTCGAGCATGTTAGCCCCCTCAAGAGTCGGGCCATCAATTATCTGGGTCAGGCCCATGGCCTCCATGGAGGCCATGAACTCCTGGGCCAAACCCGACGCCAGTCCCAAGGAAGGCAGGTTGAAGTCACCCAGAACTATAAGCTCTGGAAACTCCACCGCCACCCCCGAGATGGCATCAAGAAGCCCAGGCAGGGCAGCTGAGACACAGCTGGGGGACAGGTATGTAAGCAGCACGCCCATCCGACCTGCAGGCCCACACCTCAGGAGGAGGGATTCATACCCACCTATCTCCGGGGCAGGGATCTCCCTTGGAAACAGGGTCTCCCGAATGACAACAGCCACCCCCCCCTTCCCTGGGGTCGTGACTGGTGCAGCACCCAAAAACCTGGGGGGCAGATGTCAACCAGAGGGAGTCCACCCTCCGGCCCCAACCAGGTCTCAGTGATACAAGCCAGGTCCACGGCCTCCTCCTCAATCACATCACGGAGGAGTGGTGCCTTATTAACCATGGACCTGGCATTAAAGTACACCAGTCTGAGCCCAGGGGTCCTGGATCCCAAACCCCCCAGGGGATGAGAAGAGGCTAAGGGGTCAGAGCGTGCCACAGCTTGGACATAGCGGGGGGCGCTCCCCTAACATGATATGGCCCCCCACCTCATCGGTTCCTACCCATTCCAACCACCCTGGGGATCATGGCCAACAAAGTTCCATCACCCTCGCCAATGAAGACTAATGAGGGCGGGAGAGGTAACCCCCACAGCATGGAGGAGACAAGAGTTCTGGATGGCAGATGGATAAAACCGTCCGATAGTTCACATCCCAGATGGAAACAGGGAGAGTCTTCTTGCCCCTCGGCATCACATCAATTGGCGCCAACAAAACCTTGTGGCGCCAACAACCCAGTCATTCATCCCAGACGTTCAAGGAGTCAGAATTAAAGAAGGCAAAGGGGGCAGAGAAGATGAACTGGGGGCAGCATCCAACGGTGCAGCCGCCCTTATCTTCATCGGTGCCTACCTCCTGGCCAGGGGCAGCCTCCGGGCTCACCTCCAACATCTACGCCCGGTTCCGGCAACCACACTGGCCTTGGGTCCACACCGCCACCATGACCGCCATTGCCACCGTCGCCAGTATTGAATTTATGTTTTTTTGACAAAGAAATAAAGTAAGACTAGTATAAATCTATTTCAAGTTATTTATTTCTCATCCACTAGCCATACCCTTCTGGGATTCAAACCCGGGCTACTTGTATATTAGGTAGATGTATTAACCTCTAAGTCCTGGGCTCTCCTCACTCTGTTGACTATACCAGGGGAGAGATTAAGTGTTTTCTCCAGTGAGACCTGTCTATCAGGGCAACCTGGTCTACCCAATTATGAGACGGAGCATACTGCTCTGTCCCTTACTTGAGAGCTAAATAGTTTGAAATAGATCTGGTCTACCTTTATTTCTTTGTTGGTAAAACATAAATTTAACACAAAAATAGTTTCTTGTGAAAGCATCTGCCTGAGAAGGCTCCCGGATTGGGCCTGAAAGGCAAAAGTGGAAGTAGTATGCTCCGTCCCATAATTGGGTAGACCAGGTTGCCCTGATAGAGTGGTCCCACAAAAAAAAAATAAGAAAAACCCTTTAATCTCTTCCTTGATATAGCCGACAAAGTGAGAAAAGCCTGTAGCTTAGAGGTTAATGCACCTACCTAATATGCAAGTAGCCCAGGTTTGAATCCCAGAAGGGTAAGGCTAGTTGATGAGAACTAAATAGCTTAAAATAGGTCTATACTACCTTTATTTCTTTGTTGGTAAAACATACATTCAACATCAAAATAGTTTGTCATGAAAATGACTGCCTGAGAAGGCTCCTGGACTGGGGCTGAAAGGCAAAAGCAGAAGCAGTATGCTCCGTTCTATAATTGGGTAGACCAGGTTGCCCTGATAGACTGGTCTCACCGGAAAAAAACTTAACTCTGTTAGTACTTAAAAAAAGAAAATACAAGTGAAGAAAGAACATTTTTTCTAATCCTATTTACCTCAAAAGATGTAGATCTCTTGATTAAAAATAAGTACATTTGATAAATACAGTCATATCACCACTAAGGTAATCAATCTTCTCCATCGAACAGCTGGAAACAAGACATTTAGCATTTTTCTGTTTGTTGAAAATAGCACTTAGGTATTTGAAGAGAGGAAACAAAGGATTTGGGATTCCATGGGAATTTTGCCAGTCTGGCTGGAGAATAGCTACATTACTTTCTAACGCTGTATGCCAACAAAACCATTTGCTACTGTTTGCAAACATCAGTATGCTAATACAAAATTAGACTTAATCTAAGAACCTAATTAAGGGGAAAATATGTTGTTCTGGTTGTTGATGGCAAGGCAAACAATTGGATTTACACCTTCTCTAGTGGAAACTCCAGAATGTATTGCTTGCCATGATCATCAGCAATAACAATGAAAGTATGTGATTAAATTGGATGGAAATATTCAACACATAGTTTCTAACCCACAAAAACATCCAGATGTGTTTTCTGGATAGATGAGATTCCCAGCAAGCATTTTTGTTTGTGACTGAATTCACACAGCACACTTAAGTTGGTTAGTGAATTATTTAATTTCTAATATACTGAACTCTAAACTAACCAAAGGAACTGAATTTTAAGACACAAAAATATTTAACCAACATTGGTCTTAAAGAAGTTTAGCATGTCGTATAAATGCATCTTCTCGGTTAGAAGTGTTCAATGTGCATAGTCTAGGTATATATATATCTGTATCTTGCTAGTGTATTGCTTACATTTTGATAACAACTTATCATTTATGGGAGTATTTGTTTATTAAACAATATTTATTTAACAATACATGTTATAGTCAATCTTAAAATTTTGCATTATGCTCTTCAATGTTTGTTATTAGATCTTCCAGATAATTTGTATTTTCAGTTATAAGAATAGTCAACCTGATGCCTTTAAATAACTTGGAATTCAATATGGGATGCATCCAGAAACAATTCTTAATAAAATTAAACCTCCATTGATTGAAACTTGATTGCTGGTGACTTCATGGACATACTTGTAAAGTTTACCTGATAAACTTACTTATAAAACTATATTTTTGAATGGTTTATCTTTTTGTCCTGAAATTTCTTAGTGAAGTCTTTTTCAAGTGCCAAGTAGATCAGGCCCTCTTTACATTTTTAAATTCAGTTATGGTTATGGTTTTCTATGTGGTACTATATCATTGGACATTGTGATGAAGAGGAGCATATAGCAATTTCATTTTAATTTTCCTTAGATGAATGGTAAGAAAATCAAACTGTATTTTCTAGCTAAAGAATAGTGTTTCGCATTCAAACTGTTTTCCTGAAATCAGAAAGAAGAAAATAATTGAAGAAGATGACAGTTTAGTGAAATTCCTATGGGATAAGTTGTGCATTTATTATGCACAAGGAAATCAAGATGGTTTTTTGCTTGAATAATCTGCAATTCATTGCATCATTGATTTTATTTCTTAGTGTTGTTCCCTCTTCGGCTTCCTTTATTTTAACTGAATTCCATTTGGCTTTTTCAGTAGAAGTATTAATCTTATCATTAAAGGGATCTCTGCTTGAGATTCATTCACCAAGTTTCTTCATGCAAAATTTTGGTGGAACTTTTCAAAATATCATTTGTGCCTCACTAATAACTTTAATGGTAATTTTAGACCTTTAGATTTTTTTTCTCTCCCACAGTTTGAGCTACACATGTTTGTTTCAATCAATCTTATAATTGCTTTTAATTTTAATAGAACTAACCCAAGATTGTCATGTTTATCATTTGTAATTTAAATTATAATGTTTTGTTTCAGAATTTAGAGAAAAACAGACATGAATTTTAAGCAATTAATTTAATTAATTAGACTCTCATATTGCAGCTGGAACTTCTGCTGAGAGATGAAAAATGCATTAAATTCAACCCATGAGTTCTTTAGCAGCTATATTGGTTTATATAGAAAACAACCCTACCCAGCCTATAAAATGTATGACCATATTTTTTTTTCAAAATTAATCTATATCAATTCTTGATAAGTAATTAAATTCCCCTGATTTTCCATTCCTTCCCGCCAGTGTTGAACAATTTGTTCTTCTTCTGAGACTGCAAAAGTCCAGTTTCAGTGAAAGTTTGCCTCTAAAATAAAGTATAACTGTGGCAAATAAGCATTTATAATTAAAAATTCTGACAGTCTCATAGATACGGAACTCAGCTGTGAATGCTGGGATCTATATAATATTGTATGCAGTCTTCACCTTCAGACAGCTCATTCTTTTGCAGTAATACATTATTAGAGTAGCTTTCCTAAATGATATATCACTCCAAGTAGGGTACTGTCCAGAAGTAAATTGTGAGTTCTGAGGAGGGATCAATGCTTTCACAGTATGAAACAAGAACTGTGACATTAATCACTTTATGACCATAACTGACATAGAGATCAAAATTCCCTGCAGCTTATCTAATTTTAGAGCTCAATGTCCAATTTTATTTTGATCATAGTGATGTTATGATAATAACATTGATAGTAGCAATAACAATCCTGTAATACAGCAAAGTTATGCACATAAATTTTATGGGCTTTTATAAGAGAAATAGAAGCACATGTTCAACTCTCTGCATTAAATATTGCAATATTAAACTATAAAATATTAATGACTCTTTCTGGGGACATCAAATCATAACACTGACAGAATAATAAAACTATCTATACAATTTTAGTGGGTAGGAAGGTATATATGTATACTCTAAATGCCCTTAACCTTGACACTTGGAAGATTATAGATTCTTAATTCTATTTTAAGTGAAAGCATATGTTAAATATCCTTTTCAAGATATATTTAAAAGAGCTCTATAATTTATTTGGTGGATATTTAGGCATCTCCTCCAAGAATCCATGATGACATCTTGTATGTCATGATATGAAATACATGATTCTCCACTCAGGCAAATTTCATAATTCATCTCATTTGCATCATGACATTATGATACATGTGGCATCACTTCCCTTCTTGGTCCTCTTGTACATGTTCCTGCAGGGAAAATAACTCTTATTAAAGACCAATACTAACAAGAATAGATTACAGTAGGTAATTAAAGCAATAGTTCAGAGGAGTACACATAAAGAATATAATCCAAATGTTTGAAAAAGCCCTCTTTGCTGACGTGCCAAATGTTAAGAAGTTTTGGAAACAATCCCAGACTTCTCAATATCTCAATAGAGAATGAAGTTATCTATGTGTCCCCCACCCACCCCATTGTTTTCTCAGTTCAGTTAGCTATCTTTTCTCTCCTTGTTGTCTAATACAGTATATCTGGAAAAGTCTGATAGATAAGAAAAAAGCAAGCAAAACAAGTCCCCCACCTTCTCATGTTCTGCTACTTTAGAAGACATAGCTTGTTCTTTTCTTACTTTCAATTCAGCAACAGTACAATGAAATATAATAAAGGTGTAGATGGGACAGTGTTCAGACATATTCACACAGTGAATATGGTTTCATGGAGTTACCTGAAAATGTTATAGCCTAACCAAACTCTGTTTTTAAAGTCTTCATTCCAATACATATTTGGCCAATATGAAGTTAAATTCAGACTTTTAATTGTCTCTTCAGTATTTATTAAGATCTCAATGTTGTTTTCTAGCAAAAAGGAATGCTTAGTGAAGAACAGGAAATGCAAGAGAGACAGGACTACCATTATCACATTTATAGGGAATAGCTAAAGTGAAGAATGTGCAACATAAATCCTGTATTAACCATGAATGCAAATATATTGCTCTTTTGCAGGGATTCAGTATGTTCTGGTATTCCCCACATCTCCTGCCATTTGTTGCTATCCTAGCCATGGTCTAAAGCAGGGGTGTCAAAGTCATGTCATCACAGTGGCGTCATGTGTCAACTTGTAAAACATCCCTATGCCTGTTTCCAAGCTGCCGTGAGAAAGAGGGGGGAAAGACCTGGAAGAGCATATGGCAATTAAAATAAGAAGCACATTCCAAGCTTATCTCACAAAGATTGTAATTTAGGCAACTGGGTATTCTGCTGGCAAAAATCCTTTATTGGAGAATGTGAGTGATGACAACCAGACCATAAATGTGTTTCATTGTAGAAGCTGAATTATGATATACCCAGGGGGGTGGGGGAAGACAGGATCATAGGTGATTGTAAATTATGTGTCTCAGAGTTGGTTTCATACAGGTCATGCTGGCTTCTTGCTCCCAAGGGTGGGATCATACCAGCATAAAAACTGGTTCGGGGAGCACACACATGCATGCCAAATGCGTGCTGCACGTGTGTGCACATTACCGGCTCTGGCGAGCATTTATCTTCTCCAGCTAATGAGCGACACTCAGCTGTACCATGCAAAGCAACTGAGGAGGTAAAGGCATAGGATAAAGGACAGATGACCAGACAGTCATCACAGCGAACCAGTTCGGTGTCAGCTGCTTTTCGGAGCTACAGGTTCTATAGAACCAGGCTGAACTGGTAGCATCCCACCCCTGGTTGCTCCTAAGAAATCTTTTGAAGCTTTTTGAAGCTTAGCTCAAGGATTATGATTTAATTAGGACAATCACCGGATTCCTGATAGCAAGCCAACTCTGAGACATATCCAGACTTTTTTCCCCTTTGCTAAACCAGGTGTGGGCATGGCCAGCACATGATGCATACAGCCTGCGGGCTGGAAGCTTGGCAGCCCTGGTCTAGAGCTTCCACATTCAATCCTGCTCCACTCATCCAAAAAACATAATATCTGAATAAATGTACTATATTAAAATGTTCTTACTGGTAAGTATTTACCATTAGAATTATAATAATCAAGAGCTGAGTAGGATCAGTTTCACTATACATCCAACTTTTATGGAATGAGGAATCTACAAGGATCCTTGATGGAAGGCTGCTTGGCTTCTGCTTGAATATTTGCAGTCCTGCCCATTCAATGTCATTACTATGTACTGGGCAATGCCCATGGTGGCTTTCAGAAAACAAAATATTCCAACCAAAAATAATTGACTACACTTAGTACAGCACCATGTAGGAACTAGCTCAGTATATAAAAACAGCAAAGAAGTATATTTAAACTGACAGGTTTGAACTATTTAAGAAATTAGGGAGATTGAATAATTGTAAATCTGACAACAAAAAAAATTAAATGATATGAAATACTATTAATGAATTTTACTTTGCAACTCACTGCAGTAAAAAAAATGATAGAGATGGATACATAGTGACTCTTCCTTAAATTCATTATATACCAATGAGAAGTAAAGTGAGGGATTACTGTACTACTCTCTAATGCAGAGTAGTGGGGTGAAGCAGTTGATGCAGTTAAATTTGATTCCCCTATTTGCTTTGTTTTGTCAAGACAAAATAATTCAATATGGAAGAGTGAAACAATTCCAGGTGTTACTGTATATCCCACTTCCAAAGGTCTAGTTACTCTGAACTGCAGAAATAAGATTATATTGATCGTATTTTCTGTTCAGGGTCAAAGTTTCAGAGGAACTACAGGTTTATCATTTTATTTCTATTTCTTTCTCTCTCTGTCACTCACTCATTCTCTCTCTGTCTCTCCCCCGCCACCTTGTAAAATGTAGCATTGAGATTAAGGTTAATTGTGGAAAAGAATGAAAATACTAGCGTTTCACTTTTAGTCTGCCATTTACATAGATTTCTGAATTTGAGGCAGCTATGTATCCCAGTGCTGTGCCAAGAATTTCCTAATGATTTATTCTATTTTCAACCAGATCTAAAAAAAAAGGGGGAAAAAGGAATTGACGTCATTTTTTTTTTAACTTTCAAAGTCAAAGAATTTTTTTCAACCTTTTGTTGAAAGCATGCATGCTTTAAATCCCAAGATAACCCATTAGGGAACTCTTCTCAAGTAGGAACCAAAAGGAGTTATAAAGGACAACATGAAGTTTGGAGGTAAAGCAAAACAAAACCAAATAATAGCAGTAGCTTTCATCACCATCAGGAGTCAAAGGTCAAAATGGATGACAAACTTAATGTAGATTGAAAAAGAATTGCATGGTCATGCCACCACCTTGAATTTTTGACCCTTTTTGACCTCCATTGATAGGCTTGGTCCCTGGATAATGATAAAACAAGTCCAAGAACAGCAATTTGAAAGAGAACATATAAAATAATATTGTTAAGGAATAGAAATTTTTTGTGAAACTGAAGGCTGATTTCAGGAAATTATTAGTATATTTATTTCCCAAGAAAGAATAAACAAGATAGGATTCCACCTGTCATTGTTCATAAAACAAGAATTTAAAAATAACAACCATGATACATAGGTAAGCACAGAAAATAAACAGAGAATAAAATGATGCTTGATAGGATATTTGGTAGGAGTAATGACTTACCAACAAATATTTTATATATCTTTTCTATGTATATTGGGAAGGAAGGTGTTAAAAATTGAACAATTCCAAATATTTGATTAGGGGACTGGAGGCTAAAGCATATAAAGAGCAGTTGCTGGAGTTGGGTATGTTTAGTTTAATGAAAAGAAGGACTGGAGTGTCATGATAGCAATCTTCCAATATCTCAGGGGTTGCCACAAGAAGAGGGAGTCAAGCTATTATCCAAAGCACCTAAAGCAGGGGTGTCAGACTTGCATTGTCATGGCGGCATCATGTAACATATAAGGTATTTTTTTTCCTCTTTGCTAAATCGGGTGGGGGAGGTGCCACACATGACACATCCAGCCTGTGGGCCATAAGTTTGACAGTTCTGACAAAAAGGCAGGACAAGGAGCAATTTTATAGAAAATAATCAAGGTGAGAATCAACCTAGAACTAAGGAGACATTTCCTGACAGTTAGAATGATTAATCAGTGGAACAATTTGCCTCCAGAAGTTGTGAAATCTCCAACATTGGAAGTTTTAAAGAAGAGATTGGACAACCATTTGTCGGAAATGGTATAGGGTTTCCTGCCTGAGCAGGGGGTTGGACTACAAGACCTCCAAGATTCCTTCCAACTCTGTTATTCTGTTCTGTTCTGTTCTACTCTACTCTACTCTACTCTACTCTACTCTACTCTACTCTACTCTACTCTATTCTATTCTTTCTGGAATTATTAAAACAAGATTCTCTTAGAATAATACATCAGGACATAGTATGTTCCTTGTTTAAGGAACAAAGTTATGAATTTCATCATTATAAATTGTTACAAAATTGATTAGAATGATACTTGAAAAATTAAGTGTACATTCAGCTATAAATTAATACCAGGAATTAAGAGTTAAAAAGTTTCACCATTGTGAAACATGTCTAATTTTATGAATATTCATGAAATTGATAAAAAAAGAATCTTGAATATGTAAAGATAAATAATAGCGAATAATAGAGGAAAGAAGGAAGTAACAGGTGTGGGTAATTTTAAAATATTTTTCAAAGCTTAAACCCAATTTACACTGAAGACTGGATTACATTGTTTTCAGCTGTTTGTCACAGTTCGAAGAGCAATATTTTTCTGTTAGCAGTATCTTCAAAGCAATTTCATTATTATTAGTATAATGACTAGAAGAGAACTGGGAAATTGCATTAGCAATATTACTTTTAGAAGGCTATTATGTGTCACTATTTTGCCATCTGAAGTTGCAATATATTGCTGGTCTACATAAAGTTGCCATTGAGTAATAAAAATGACGAAGAGAAGGATAAAAATAACAAAAAGTCTTTACTAGGCAGAAGATGCATATAATAACTTTTTCCTGTTTGTTTTATATCTATAATTCTATTTCTTTTACTATCAATAGCCACGTCATCACTGGCTTCTACCATTTAAGTGCTTTTCTAAAGACCCCATATAAATGAAATGTGATGGCTTTCCAGGATTCCAGCTTGGATGTAGAGGATGGGTCAACTCTGGGGACTTTGAAGGATGGCGAGGAAGAGCATTGGAGAGATGCTGGAGCTTCCAGCCCAGGAATGGAGAGGCTGGAAGAAGAAGTGAGGCTGGGAACCTCAGAGAGGCCATCAAGTTGACTGGATGACTGGATGAGCGACTGGCTGGAGAGGAAAGAGGACAGATGCAGCTGCATCTGAAGGACTCACAGACACAGTCAGAAGCCTGGGGTGGAGAAGGATCATAGCTGCAGCTGGTCAGTGGAGATAAGGAGGAATTGACTCCTCCACTGGATCCCACAACACTTAGGACTGAATGCAAAGAGGTGCAATAGAGGTCGGGGAGGCTGCTTGCTAGGAGGCAGCCTCTCCTCTCCTAATGAGATACATCAGTGTGTACCTACTTAGCCCAATGTTTAGAAAAATGCAGCATTGAAAACAATTGCCTGTGTCATCTGCCTTGCATGTACTCCAACTCTGTGACTCCTGTTCTCATGACTTCGGACCTGTACTTCATGTGAACTCATGTTTAGGACTTCGGACCTGCTTCTCAGACTTTGGACTTGTACCTTGGCTTGGATTTATCACACGTGGACTCTGATCCATGCCTGAATTTTGGACTGTGTGTGTGTGTGGACTTGCAGACTTGTAGTTTGCCTGTGGACTTTGCAATTCTATGCCTATACTCACTAGATTTGGAGTCAGTGGAACTTTGCAGTTGGTATGAGTGAGAGATGAAGATTACTACAAGAAGCTTGTGGTGTCTCAATAAAATCTTTAAAGCTCCCTGTAAGCTTGTGCATGTGGACTGGAACAGGATATGAAATTACTAAGGCAGAGATAAATTGTAGATAATTAATGAAAATTGATGCAGTGTATGGAAATTAAGCAACCTGTAGAATCATATGTGGAATAGAGAGTGAAAGCATTATTTCAGGATCCGATTTGGGTCAGTCACTGGGACCAAAGGTTTATTCTTCTGAGCTTTTGGACTCGTGCTGGAGCACATCCAGTGTTCCAGTGTCACATTCTGGTGAGAGAGAATTTCTCTGAGTTTGGGCTCCAGCATGAACCCAAAAACTCAGAAGACTAAACTTTTGGTCATGGTGACCAACTCAGATGGGATCCTGCAACATTATCCTGGGATACATATATTTGCCTTCATTCATGAAACTGTTAGTCCATATAAATTAAAATGATTCATGAATATTAGTTACTAATTTACCACACATAGGTAGATAACAAGTGGGTGGATATATATATATATATATATATATATATATATATATATATATATATATATATATGTAGGTCTTGGTGTATTCGGGTCTTGTCCCTTACACGGGACAAGACCCGAATACACCAAGACCTACATACCTTTACCCGTGAAAATCTACGAAAACAAATATATATATATATATATATATGCAGGTCTTGGCGTGTTTGGGTCTTTTCCCATGTAAGACTGAGAGTATCTTGGCGATGTTTCGATGAGGTCCCACTCACCATTTTCAGGCTGGTGCTTTCGGCTTCGTGCTTGTGCACAAGCATGAAGCTGAAAGCACTAGTCTGAAGATGGCGAGTGGGACCTCATCAAAATGTCGCCAAGATACTCAATTAAGAAAAGACCAACATCCAAGATCTCCAATATATGTATGTATGTATGTATGTATGTATGTATGTATATATATATATATATATATATATATATATATATATATATATGTAGGTCTTGGTGTATTGGTCTTGTCCCGTGTAAGATTGAGAATACCTTGGCAACGTTCGATGATCTTCAGGAGGTTGCAACACAGACAACGACCCAGGAGATTACAGCACCACACCCAGGATGTCACAACAATAGAACTCAGAAGGTCATCACACAGCCCATTACCCAGGTCGTTACAACACAAAAGGCTGAGAGACACACAGCCAGCACCTCAGCCACACAGGGTCTCAGGAAAAAGCCATCCAATCTGCATACATCAACTCCACAAACCAATCAAAAAGTAACAACACATCCAACTCTAGAGTTTAAAAGGGAAAAACAGCCACGATCACACACTTCTCCCAGGAGAACGAAGCTGAAGACACCAGCCTGAAGATGACGGATGAGATTTCGTCAAACGTTGCCAAGGTATTCTCAATCTTACACGGGACAAGACCCGAATACACCAAGACCTACATACCTTTACCCGTGAAAATCTACGAAAATATATATATATATATATATATATATATATATATATATATCGAGAGGAATTGCTCAAACTTAGTTTAGATTAAACATAGTTGGCAGCACTAAGTAAACTCAGACAAATCATATTATCAGGCAATCTTGGCCAATAATAATTTTGTCTCAGTTCAGTTCTCCCATTGATATAGCAAAGAATTGTATGAGTGAGACCAGTCTGTCTTAAGCTGTGAGAAAACCGTTGAGCAAACATTATGTTTATGAACCATAATCTGGTTTTCTACCCAGAACCTCCTTAGTAGCTATTTTGACTAGGAATGCTGTGAGTGGTAGGTACTGTCCCAACAAATCTGTATGACCCTACTTAGAAGAAGGCTGTACATATGAAAATAGTTACATGCAACTGATTATTCACAATAAACAAAAACACAGTAAGAAATTAGTTTGGAAAAAGTGGGTTTAAAATAGGAAAAGAAGTAGCTATTTGTTAACTTGTTTGTTTGTATCCTGCCTTTATTATTTTTCAAGTACCTCAAGCCAGTGAACATAATCAATACACTTTCCTCCTGTTTCCTTCACAACAACAACCTGTGAGGTGGGTTGGCCTGATAGTGACTGACTAAAGGTCACCCACCCACCACCCATCCATCCACCCTTTCATGTCTAGAATTCACAATCTCCCTGCTTTCTAGACTGGTGCCTTAACCACTAGACCAAATTAGCTTTCATATTTGTATTGCAACTTATGTAGCATACATGATAAGAAAATAATGAAATACATGACATCTGAAGCCAACATTTCAATTTCAAACACAGTTTGAAAAATGTAAAACACATCTGTTTGTTAGTAGAAAATAAAGAAACTTAGAAGAGCTCATTATATAAGTAAAAACGGAAAGTAAAAAAAATAGCTTAATGTTAAATATTAAGAAGACAAAAGTAACATCAAACAGCATGCTTCCTGAGCTTGAAGGATGAAGGTGATAGACAGTTTTGGTTTTTTGGGGGATTTAAGAACTGATATATATGAACCATTTGTTCCTAGACAGGAAGATAGTGTCCAACTTAGACAAAATCATAAAAGATGAATATATTTCTATAGCAAAGATTATAAAAATTAAATGAGAGTTGCTGTTGTTTTTTTCTAGTAATAATGTATGGTTGTAAAAGCTGGACATTGAAAAAACCAGCATGTGAAAAAAAAAAAGATCAAAGGAAGACATCCTCATTAAATTGTGGATCTGGAGATCAAGAGTATTATGGACTTCAAGAGCACCCTGGGTATTTACTGAACCATGTGTCTCCAATTATGTCTGCTCATCATAAAAGATCAGCAGAGTTGGGTTCACCAATTAATCACTACTATCTCATGGGATTTAAGAGATGGGCCATCTCTGGGTCACAGTACCTACTCTTGTGGAACATTATCATCCCTGGGATTTGGATGGACCAGTTCCTGCCAGCCTTTAAGAAAGCCTTGGAGACCTGGTTCTCCATCTGAGCAGTTGATTGGGATGTTAGATAAACATAATTATACAATGTTTCTGTGACATTGTCACAGTGTGCAGTGTGTTTTATTGCCTTTCTTTATTGTAAAGTTAACTACCCAGAGTGTCTTGGTGAATGGGTAGTCATATAAACCAAACAAAAAGAACCAAAAAATAACTACTTCTTTGACTAGACCAGCTAGACCTTGAAAAAAAGGAAAAGATAATGGAAGACTGAAAAGAAAAACAAAGAAGGGAAAACAAAAATGAGGTAAATGGCCACAGTAGATACTTGTCATAGTTATATTAGAAACAACACTGTATGTACTTCCTCAGTGCCTGTACTACTAGAGACATTCATTCTAGCCTCATCTCATCAGTAATGTAAGTACCCGGGACAATTTTATACCTTCCTATGGCTTACAAACATTGATCCTGCTACAAAATACCACATTGCCAGGTTTTATTCAGTAGTGATCAAAAGCTGTCAGAAGTTTCTCAAATCAAGCTTAATGAGTACATTATTTGTTAGTTGAGTTTTCTGTTATGATACATAAATTTAGGTAGCCATATATTAATTTCATATGTGTATGTGTGTGTGTGTGTGTGTGTGTGTGTGTGCATGTGGGGTTTTGTGTGTATGGGTATAAACCAGAGGTGGTATTCAGCAGGTTCTGACCAGTTCTGGAGAACTGGTAGTGGAAATTTTGAGTAGTATGGAGAACCAGAAAATACCACCTCTGACTGGAGATTTTACAGCATCCTTTCCCTGCCATGCCCACAGAACTGGTAGTAAAAAAATTTAAATCTCACCACTAGTATAAACCTTTTAATAAGTTTTTAAGGTTATTTTTATATACTTATATTCATTTTTTTTTAAAAAATGTGTATTTTATATTCTTTTTAGCTGCCAAAATTGCAAATATTTTATTTTACCCTTCCTATGCTGGTATATGACTACAGTAAAGTTTTCATTTGAACTGGTACATCCTTGTAATTGGGATCAAATTGAAATGATAATCATCGTTTACTGTATCTGTAAAGCCATGGACTTGTGGGCACCTAAATAATTGTGACACACCTTTAATGATTTCACTTTGTAACCATCATATAGCTTATTGAAGTTCATCACTTTCTTCAAAAGTTCATAATGTACAGAAAGTTTTCTCTGTTTCCTGCGTTCAACCAAGCAATAAGAGAAAAATTGCACAAACTCTGTGAGGCATGACAAGAAATTATGCTTCTGGGCGTGCTCAGGAGCATCATTTCCATTTAAGGGATGGCATCTCAAATTCTCTTCTGCATCTTGTAAATCCTTTATTTAGAGCACCTACTTTTGTAAGACCAGAAGACAGGTAAATCATTGTATAATGTCCACATATGGTAATTCGTATATGTGTATCAAATTCAGAAACATAAGAACAGCTGCCTCACAACAGAGATCATTTGTTGGGTTTAAAAATAAATATAGGGAGCTGAAGAGACTGAAATTGGGCAGACAATTTATATACACAAGCAGTATTCAATGCAATGATATTAGAACTAAAGGAAGAACTAGGAGAATTTTGTTAGCATTGTTGATTTTTTGAAGACATTACCAAAGCTTATTTTCTGTTCAAGCAAATTGAATGAAAACAATTATTAAGAAATTGTGCTTTTTAGGGGTATAGTTTGGACAACTTCAAAACCCCTGCTGGTTTTTCATCTTTAAAATAGATAGGTATTCAAATGAGGACCATTTTGAAAGAAGAATCTATTTCTATTTCTGCAATAACGGATCCTTTGCAAAACCCAGAAATAAAATTTCCACTTCCATTGTCTTAAAATAAGGGACTAATTTCCATGTTACATAGTTATGGTTACATTTCTCCGCTCCCTAATTTTAAAGGTTAAATAAACAAGAACTATAGGAAGAACTGTCTGTTTCAGCAAGTTACTCCTGTTATGAAACAACATAGTTTAAATTAACAAAACAAAAACTACAGACGCAGTATCTAGGAGATTAATGGATAAGATGTTCATAGAATTTATAGTGCCTAGTTACTGAAGTAAGCTATTTTGGAGGGTTTGCAAAATGAAATGAATCAACATAATACTGAGTTACAACATACTACTACTACCAGTATAAAAAGTTAATGACAAAAAGTGTTATATGTAGTGCAAATACATAAACAAGAGTACATTATGTGAACATACAGACAAATTATTTAAATAGGGATGAAATGTGCATAAGAAAAAGTAAGAGCTCAAGAAATTTAAATCACTGGATGTTTACAGTGGTAAGTGACTTTTATTGAGATACCCAAATAATTATCTCATCCATTTAATTTTACTTTTGCATTGTATATTTTAAATTTATATTTATTTAGTCATTGACTGAATAAACATCACTGTACTTTGGTTTTCTCCCTAAATGTCATCAATAATAGCTATACGGCTGTTGTCTGTCTTTCTGTCTCTGTCTCTCCTTCTATCTCTCTCTCTCAGTCTTAATATCCCTTAGAACAAATGAAGGTACTTTGGCCCATTCTTTTATATTAGAAATCCATTGCTCATTAGTTCACAAACTAGTTTGTTTGTTTGTTTGCTTGTTTCTTTCGGCAAGGAGAACTACTGGTATTGTGTATGGATTATTTTATAAATTGACATATACTCAGCAATCATCAAGTTAAAGAGAGTGAATGTACCTGGCACTATCAAAATTGACATAATATTGAAAGTTTGAAATTGAACAATGGAGGTCTTAGCAAATATCCTCTAGTTCAGACAGTATTGAAAATACTTCATTTTTTCAGTAAAGAGATTAATATTTTAGTAGACTGCCACATTCTCATCACATACAGTGCAGGGATAATATTGAATCTATTAGCAACCCCATATGTAAATTTTAACTGGTTAATTTTTAAAAACCTGGCTTATATAGGTTTTGAGAAACTGTAGTACGTACTTAAATACATCTTCCCATTTTTCTGCCCTTGAAAGTATATGAACTCACAGATGTCATATCAAATATTGTTATGTTATTTTAACAATGCATAAGAATTTAAGAGCTATAGCAGAAGAAGACAAAGAAACTGGTGTAAGATTTTGTTGCTTTATTGAACTAGCATATATAAGGCTATTGAACGATTGTATTTCAAACTGGATGTATATGCCACAGTATTCTTTCATTTATATTGGCTATAAACAATTTTCCAGAAGTATGTTTTGTGGCTTGTCCTTACAATGAACTGTATCTCCCATAACCTTTACTGTAATGGCATTTCAATTTACAAGAATAATGGTTATGTTGCAGCAATTAAACTAATTAAAAAAGTGAAATGCTTAACTTCATTATCTTTTCCTTCACAGAGGAAAAAAAAGATGTCACCTGAATAGAAAAAGTTTCAAAAACAAATATAGCCTACCCATTAGAATGCATTTATTGATGGATTTTTTATAATGTAAAGGATTGAACAAGAGAGTTGCTGTACCCTCAGCAATTAAATAAAATCATGACTGCTTAAACTTCAGTTACCCTAATGCTTATTTTTATTGCTGTGCATTTATGGAAGAGTTTGAAATTTACTGGCTCTACTTCCCTGACAGTGTGCTCTTTGCTTTGTGTGAACCATAAAATTACATATACCTTTTGACCTCATTTAGCTAATTATTTTCTGCTTTTGCCTTAACTAGATGCCCAATTCCTGCTAGACACTTGAAAGTTTATCTAATCCATGCTAAATGTAAGTTTCTTTTCTGGTGCTAATATTATGCAGCTATTTCCTGATTTATTGTCAAAAGAAACATAAACATGGTGAAGAGCTATAAAAATTGTCCCCAAAATCAACCCACAGAGTTGATGACTGATAGGATAACTGATTGTGTACAGAATTAATCACTAAAATTTTACTAAAGTTCCACTTGCTTTAAAATCCAAACTACTTCCACCTCAGCCAGTAACAGCTACTTTGAAGGTCCATCAAAGATATATCAATGCGTTTTAAATGAAATATAAATGAACACACCTACCTTTCTCCTGGTTTGCAGAGATTCTATTGCCATCTCTAATGTCTCTCATATGTTAAAGGTACTTATACTAATTAGCTATGCAATTTCAATTTCCAGGAAATATTAGAAACTAAATAAAGACAGGTGTGAACCAATCAATTTTAATTAGTTTAGTTTTAGAGTTTTCATATGATTTTATATGTTGTAACTTTTGATTGGGAACCAGCTGGAGTTGATTAGAAGGTGGGCAGGTATATCAATATTTTAAATCAATTAATTTAATTAAATGCAAGCCCACAATTTTGGAAAATTCTATTTCTCTTTGTTTTAATTTCTACCAATAAGGAGAATATATAATTTACTGCTCTGGCTTGAGGTAAATATATGAACATGATAAGGAAGATGCCAAATGAATTATTTTCTATTTAAACATCAGCAATATCAATTGGATAAGTTCCAATTGTGATAAAGAGTCCATGTTTATTCATTTTTTACTCCAAGGCTTATGTATGTCATTAATTATATATTTCTAATACTCCTGAGTAAACTGCTTACCAAATTCACTAGTTTTTGAAGTATGGAAACTTTAAAACAGACATTTGAACAAACACAGATGCTGATGTGTCAGTTCTACCAAGCATTCAGCGTGTTTCAATTGTTGTTTAAGTCATAATTGTGGCTCCTTTTCATTGTTCTTTATGGGTCTAGGATACTGAATGGATTGTTTATTAATTTTTTCCCATCATATTTCTATTATGGTTCCCTAGCTACTGGCATTCCCTGAAGGAAGGAAGATGGGAGAAGTTCCTTTATGAGGTCCTTGCTTGCCTTGTAATAAATAAATACAAAAACCAAGAGTCTGAAAGTCATCAGAGAGAAGATCGTTTCAATAAAAGGTCGAAAATCTGTCTGACATAAAACATGATCATCTTGTGATGCAATAAATAGCAGAACTCCCACATTATTAAGGACAATGTCTCCATAATTTCCAAAGCAACTTTTGTTCAATTGAACACGCTGTGATAATGAAGAAATAAAAATGAACAATTCTATTTTGCATCACTAGCTTCCTTCTTAAGTTATTTCCATTGAGAAATGAAAATCTCCATAAAAGTTTTCTGTAGCTTCTCGGTTTCAACTAAGACTTGTTTACATATCCTTCCTAGGTTGATCCTGGATCGTAGCATTTTTGGGATACCCAATTGCTTATGACCAATTCAGGGAAGATGTGAGCTATGATTCATTTGTCCTCAAAGACATTAACAAGCAGTAAAACAAAATAAAACAAAAACCATGTTGTACCATTATATCTCATTGGCTGAAAACATCCTTACAAAGGATGGAAACCTAAACTAGAAAAATACACAACAAAAAGATAGGAAACAGATGATATAAATAGGATACTACAGGAAAGTTGTAATTTTATCAACAAGAGCATTCATTTTAACTCAACTCAAAATAAAATAAACTTGCTTCCCTTGCTCCTCCTCCTTGTATAAATCTCTATGCTGACTTTTAAAGCAATAATAATAATAATAATTTATTCGACTTGTATGCCACCTTTCTCCCTAAGGACTCAGGGCGGCTAACATTAAAACAGCACATATTTACATATAATTAACATAAAAAAATTAAACCTAACAAGTCGAAATAAATAATAAAACATTAAAACCTTAAAAATTAAAACAGTTAAAAAACCCCCACCCGGGTCATTCCAGGCCGGCCTGTTGAAACAACCAGGTCTTCAGGTCCCGGCGGAAGGAGCGGAGATCAGGGGCCAAACGGAGATCCACGGGGAGCTGGTTCCAAGGGGCGCTCCCACGGAGAAGGCTCTAGCCCCGGGAACCGCCAGCCGACAATGCCTAACCGACGGTATCCCGAGGAGGCCCCTCCTGTGGGAGCGAACAGGACAATTGGTGCATGATGCTGGCAGGAGGCGTTCCCGCAAGTACCCTGGACCCAAGCCATTTAGGGCTTTATAAGTTATTACTAGCACCTTGAAACTAACCCGGGAGGCAACCGGCAACCAATGCAGGTCACGCAGGAGGGGTGTAACATGGGAGTATCAGGATACTCCCATCACAGCCCACGCAGCCGCATTCTGCACCAGTTGTAACCTCCGGGTAGTTCGCAAGGGCAGCCCCATGTAGAGAGCATTACAGTAGTCGATTCTGGAAGTGATGAGCGCATGAGTGACTGTTCGAAGGGCATCTTGGCTCAGGTAAGGGCGGAGCTGGTGAACCAGCCAAACCTGGGCAAAAGCCCCCCTGGCCACAGCCCCCACCTGCTCCTCTAAACTGAGCTGTGGGTCCAGGAGGATGCCCAGATTCTTCGCCCTATCCACGGTGGGCAACACCTCTCCCCTCATGACCAAAGATGGAACATCGCCTGAAAACCGAGATGCCAGTAAGAACAGCCAGTCCGTCTTGGTCGGGTTGAGCCGGAGCCTATTTCTCCCCATCCAGACCTATACCGCCTCCAGGCACCGGGACATCACAGAGACAGCATCACTGATCAATGAGAATATTTCTTTCCATCTGCTTGACAAATAATTCTTTAGATTGCCAACTGAAAAAACTGGTTCCCTTATCTTTCCTTTCAAAATTGTTCATCCCCCTGCACTGTACTTTTCCAACAAGATGATACAATTAGTGAAGTACTCCACTTTGTTGTTTGTTTCTTTAATCAAATCATGCAACTTTCAATTTTCTGGTTCCAATAAACAATCTATCAGTTTAGCAACTACCATGTAACTAGATCAGATTTCATACTCATTTTGGATAATCGTCATTGTCAGAATCTTCAACAAAAATGCCATTGTATCCGTTATAAATAACTTAAAAATGTCAATTACTTTATATTTCTATTTTTCTAAAATAAAAATGTTTATGCCATGTGCTCAATAACAACCCTTTTTAACCCAGAGTCTTCCAAATGTGCCATTTCCTGAATTTCCCAAATAATTGTCAATAAGAATCTTGGGAGTTGTACTTCCAACTTTCCTATAAGT
Source organism: Naja naja (assembly GCA_009733165.1). Lineage (NCBI taxonomy): Eukaryota > Metazoa > Chordata > Lepidosauria > Squamata > Elapidae > Naja > Naja naja. Next base: position 166,161,357 of record CM019151.1, read on the forward strand.
CCAAGTTCTGGAAAGTTTGCTTTATTAGTAGGTTTTCCAAATCAATAATATAGTGACAATTTCCTCAACTGGCAGTTATTGACTACAATTTCATCTCCAGGATTGCTTCTTTTATATTCATATAAAAGCTATTGAAAATATGCTTATGCCAGTGCATCTCAAAGTACACTGCAAACTATTACAATAATAAATAAGAGGAAAATGGAAAAAGATAAAAACTAAAATATGAGGAACAGCTTCATATTTTAATATTAATAGGTAAATTAAGTTCAAAGTACTGTTATTTAGACACAGGTGGACTGTAACCAATGTCAGCACCACCCAAATAAAAACAAGAAATATAAATAGTGACATCTAAAAGTAACAATAAAACAAAAGGGGTTTAAAAGCCTGTTTTAGCCCTCTTCTAAACTAAAAAGTAGTAGTATGGTAGTAGTATTCAAATACAAATGCAGGGTTGATTGACATGGTCTTTATAAATAAGAGCTAATGTCTGCATTTCTGAATATATACAGAAACTGCTGTATAGCTAAAGAAAATGCTGAGATATCAAAAGCCCTTTGCCAGATTTCCCATTTAAAGCCCTATCTGCACGGGAAATGCAGTATATTGAAACTTGGCAATGAAACTTCCACCCTAGGCTACAATATATAGAGATAAAGATTTATAAATCATTCTTGATTAGAAATGTTTTGGTTCTTTGAAAGCCAAAAGGGCGATTAAAATAGGAACTGCATCTGTTTTGTGTCTCTGTATTAAAAGAAGCAACTTATGCCATCTGCAATAAAATAGAAAATGGTTATTACTTCATTATATTGGCCAGTGTCTAAGAATAATATTCCATTTAATTTGACCCTGGGCTATAGGTTTCTTTTTTTAATGATTCTGGCTTAATATATATTCCTAGCTTAATTTTTAAAAGGGTATAGTAATTGATTCACATTCTGCAAGAAAAAGCAGTTACTACAATCAGAGTAACATAGATGAAGCTTTATGCTGTGTACTTTGCAAGATTTTAGGGAAAATATGCCCAGGCTCAGATGATGAATCAGATTTGTTTCTATCTAAATGATTTATAATAATATAGAGGAAAATAAAGTGCTACCTGATTATGATAGCGCATGAATATAACAAATAAATATTCCAAAATTCCATGAAGTTTACATCAGCATATTCCTAACAGCACAAAGTTATTGCTCATAGGACAATAAGTTTACTGCTATCATTACTGATTTTAATTGGTACACCTTCTGTGCTGAATTTAGTACAAAAAAAGTTACTCTGCCTTTAACTGCTTAAACTGACTTAAGAATTCTACATACTGTCACTTGTCTATGTGAAAAAAAACTTAAGTCATTTTCAATTTAGGGTGAAAGGATTGTTGACCTCTATTCTTACAGAAGTCTCTTCCCAACTTTTGACGCTTTTTAGCAGCTACTAAAGAATTTTTTACCTCTATTTTTTAATCAAATCTACTGTTTTATGACATTTCCACAAAAGACATATCATTGATTTTCACTACTGTTTTATATAGATGATACAGATAGATACAGATATAGAAATGAGATAGAAATAGATAGATGGATAAAATGGATAATAGACAGACAGACAGACAGACAGACAGACAGACAGACAGACATTGCTCTGATTATGTTCTGAACAGAAAGATTGACAGAACCAAATTAAATCTGGTGGATTGTCTTTGGTAGCTAATTTGTGAAGTCATGAAATAGTTTTTTTTTTTAATTTGGAAATTTTGTTTTTTGAAATTAGTTACACACCAGAATCTATGCACATCCATGTATACTATGTGCATGTTGTGTGTGTGTGTGTGTGTGTGTGTATTTTAAGAACTTATTTTTCATGTGGTGCTCTGCAGAAAGTCACATTTCAAGCTTACTTAAATTGCTTTCCTTAAATGAATAATAAATGACTTAGATTAACCTTCGTGTAAATTGTCAGAGTCAAGGGCAAATGTAATAAGGTATATGTAAAACAAATAAACTATTATTAGATAAGCTCTCTGATTAGTTTTCAAGCAATTTATCTCAATAGCTCCATCTTTTCATTAAATATAGTTTGATGGTTAACATAAGTTGAGCAATCTGTCTGAAGTCCAGCAACTCTCATTACCAAAACAAACCACTTTTACTAGCCAAGATTTATTACAAATATAGATAACTTGCTTCAGTTGTTAAAGGAAACGCGTGCTGGTTTTTTTTCATCCAGTTCCAGATAGAAAATGATGTTCTGAAAAGACTGAATCATCAATCTGTGAATATTGTCACTGTTTAAAGATGTGGAAGAAAACTTTGCTGAAATTATTTTGGTGCAAATTAAATCATAGATCACAGGAGTGTGGGCTCAAGAAAGAAAGGCAAATTAGAAGTTAGTGCAGATATTAGAATGGTTAAAGTGCAGTGTCGCAGGCTTGGTCTGCCCATACACCAGGCCAATCCTGATATGTTCAAGGTTGACTTCCACCCTTCCAAAGTTGGTAAAATTAGGACCCAAATTGTTGGGGCCAATTTTCTCACATTTGTAAAGAGAGTGCTGTAGAGCAGTGGCCTTCAACCTTTTGGGCACCAGGGACCAGTTCCACGGAGAAATGCTTTTCTGTGGAAGGGAGTGGGCATGGTTTCATGTGCTGTCTGCATCCCATGGATGGGAACTTTACTTGTTTGCACAGTCCAGTTTCTGGCATGCCGTGGCCCAGTGCTGGTCCACAGACCAGGGATTGGAGACTCCTGCTGTAGAGCATTATGGAAATGTATATAAGGCTAAATGCTATTGCTACAGTATATGCAGAATATACTCTATTGCTACAGTATATGCAGCAAGCTGAATCATTTGTAATTAACAACTAGACCTAGGCCTGTGGGAGAGACCATGCCATCAAGAGTAGATATCAACCAACAATACCACATAATGCAGGAGTCAAAGAGTGAAGGAATTTTCAGCTGTCAGGATTATATAGAGCTGAGAACATTTCCTATATCTATATCTATTTGATGAAGGAGAATTTGATTTAGAAACTATTTTGAAGAAAAGGATTCCATAGAAATCCCCAAATATGGAGTACAGTATCCCTGTGCTTATCTCTTTGCAAGGTTCTATATGGACATCTTGTCTTGAACTATTATCTTTCCAGTGATTACAGACTTCAAGGCTTCTCATCCTTCAATCAATTACAAAATAAGTTCTTATAAGGGTGGCTTTCTATTTGGATTTTTCAATAGTATCACCATCCTTATCATTAAGAGAGAGTCCTAGAAACTATCTGAAAACTTCCCCTATAGAAATGCACTTAATTTCTCAGCCCTGAAATTTAGGAGAGATGCAAAATTCTTAGAAATGGCAGGAACAGCGATATTTTAGGGGCTCCATATGAAGCTTGCATTATCACTCATTAATCCAATCAACTATGAATGCAGCTGTTTTACATTTGATAGTTTGAATAGTAAAAAAAAACTAAGAGCTAATGGGAGTTATAGGAAGTTAATGATACAATTGCTTTACAAGCTTCTAGTAAATGGATTCTTTAGCCTAGTCAATAAGGATGTACCTTTACCTTAAATGCAAGAGTACATTATTAATGTACCTGCCATGCTTACATTAATATTTTATGCAAATATCTCAGAATAATAAGATGAAATGGGTTACTCTCTCCCATTTGGGATGTTTGCCCAGCATCTTTATGTTCATCACCTTCATTCATATTATAAATCTACAAGGGAACTCATGAGCTTTTAAAAGGAATAATAGAATAACAGAGTTGGAAGGGACCTTGGAGATTTCTTAGTCCAGCCTTATTACATTTCAGACAAATGGCTGTCCAATCTCTTCTTAAAAACCTCCAGTGTTGGAGCACCCACAACTTCTGGAGGCAGTCATTCTACTACTTGTTCTAACTGACAGGAAATGTCTCCTTAGTTCTAGATTGGTTCTCCTTAATATCCATCCATTGTTTCTTGTTCTGCTTTGAGGTGCTTTGGAGAATTGGTTGGCCCCCTCTTCTTTGTGGCAGCTCCTTAACTATCATGTCATCCCTAGTCCTTCTTTTTGCTAAACTAGACATACCAACCTCCTGCAACTATTCTTCATATATTTTAGCCTCCAGTCCCAGAATCATCTTTGTTGCTCTCCTCTGCATTCTTTCTCAACATCTTTTTTTTTTAATATGGTGGCGACTAAAACTGGATGCAATATTTCAGGTGTGGTCTTACCAGAGCATTATAAACTGGTACTAATACAAATGATTTATTTCCTTGGTTAGCTTAATATTCTACTTTTCTTCTAGAAGATTAAAGTGATATAGTTAGCACTAGCTGTTCCTACTTCTCCTCAACAACAATAACTTTGTATGGTATGTTAAGCTGAGAGAGAGACTGGTTTGAAATCACCAATGAACTTCCATAGGTAAGGATAGACTTGAATTTGGGTCTCTAAATCTTAGGGAAACACTTTATTTCAATGGCTTAATGCAGTCTTCTATGTTAAAAAGTTCTCCACTTGTTTGTGTTTTGTGGATGATGTAGTTTTATAATGGCAAATAATTTTAATATATCATCATATGATATATTTTCTGTGTGTATATATACACACCCACACACATCTCAACTCAGCTACAGGCAAAACCCCATATAAAAGGCACAAAAGGCATCCATTTCAGTATAAGCAAACAAAATCTAAATTTTAACATAAGAAAAAGATGGTTTTTTTTCCTTTAAAGGAAGGTCAAACTCCAATACACAACCCATTCCAAATGTGAAGCATTCTAGAGATCACTGCCCCAGATAGCAAAGCATTCCATTCAGATAAACAGTCAACATCTCAACTGTAAAGCATTCACATATAAAGCCTAATATAATCATCCTTACATTTAAAAAACCCCTAAAATGTAACTTAACAAATAGGGCTAGTTTCTTTTTTGAAAAAAAAAACCCACACAACTAAAGATTAACTGTTTATATAATGAACAATTAGGATAGACAAAAATAAAGCAAGTAATCCAACACCTAATAAGCAAATCCAGTATATCACATTTTTTCTGGCCAAAATATCATTAATGTCAACCCTGAAGCTGATCTTCTAGAAAGAACTTTACATAATAACAATACATCCCATTTTAAGTATGGTAGAAGATGTCAATTTTATGTTCCTTTTTAAAAACAGAACATTATTTCTCTGTGTAAGATTCTCATTGATCTTTTTCAATAGTTCCAGTAGATCCTTGTTGTGATTTTCTTTCAAGTTTAAATGGTCTGTTTTGTAAATCGAATGACAACAAAAATATTCTTATTGCTTTCTGGAATTATCTTTATAATTTCCTTTTTATTCTTTAAGACTTTATAAAGTTTTTTCTTTACATCTACTACAGGTTCCTAGCCAATTTTTCATTCGTATTGTTCTCAATTAGAATTTGCTGTGTATATTGTTCTATAAGACGAACTGTTCCCAAAAAGAAACAACATATCAGCCATAATTGATTTGAAGTCTTGATGGCGTTCCTCAAATATATCTGTAAACACCATAATTCTGTGGCCAAAAGCTTTTCTTACTTTTTTCTTTTTGTTTTCAATTTTTGAAAGTTACAAAAATAAATCTTCATTTTCTTAGATTAACATTTGAAGGCAGGTATTTTCAATCAGGCCCTTTTGAAGTTATCTAGCTTTATAACAGTTAATAAGCAATTTCTTAAAAGGGGTTAGAAGAGAAATGACCAAACTTAGTGTCCTTTGAAAGTCTCCATTTGTGACTAGAGAACAATTTCCTCCATCTCCATATTCCTGCACCTTCCCCAGACACCAGAGCTCACTGTCTTACAATCTCTTCATGAGGAAAAGGGACAACCTTAACCTAGGCAATCTCATGCCTCTCTTTTTTATCCAGAAAAGAGTCAGAGAAGCCCATCTACTGATTGCTTCCTTAGAAAAGTCCATGAAAAGTCACTTCCATGAAAAACTGTTGAAAAACAGACTAAAGTTGTCTTTAGTCAGCCACCTTCTCTGGAAGTCAGCCCATTATTAGAGGTTTTCAAGCAAATTTATTTTTTTTAGCATATGATAACTGCACAGATCATGCAATCACTATTCAAGCAAAGATTTGATATGATTTAAAGATTCTTGTCCTCAACAGGATTAAAGTAAAAGTCCTTCAAACATCATCTAATTCTATTGTTCTGTGAACTTCACTCTTTATTCTTAATATATTTGCACAATAACTTGTAAGCAGAAACTGTGAACTAAAATCCTATCAATGCAAAAAAAAAATATGTGGAAGCCTGGAAAATTTCTCGTCAAAAGTTTGGAGAACTGGTAGTGGATGTTTTAAGTAGTTTGGAATATCACCTCTGACTGGCCCTGCCCCCATCTATACTCTGCTTCCCGAGTCCCAACTGATTGGCTGGGTCGTCTTTTGTTGCCCTGCACAGGAGAACAGAGCTGGAAAGCAGGTTAGTGGGGTGAAGAAAGAATGGGGATTTTACAGTATCCTTCCCCTGGCATGCCTACCAAGCCACGCCCACCAAGCCACGCCACCAAGCCACGCCCACAAAACCAGTAGTAAATTTTTTTGAATCCCACCACTGACTAGGAGCTATTTAAAAAACATTGTCCTTCTGGCATAGTAACCTTCTAGTTAGATAAGACAGGTCTCTTGAGTTCTGACATTGCTATATAGCTCATTTCTTAGAAGGCTGGAATGAGACCAAATGATACTAGAAAAATAATTCATTTTTATTTTTAAAGCATACAGGGGTAGGAATTAATAATACGTTCTCAGCAGATAATTCTGGAAACAGTGACAAGATAATTTTTGGAAGTGCTTTTCTAGCTGTTCTTACATGAATGCTGCTTATTCAATGCTATAGATTTTCTTGGCAGCACATTCACTGCGAACCTTTAGATTCCAGGGGAAAAAAAGGTCTTCATTTTAAAGACTTATTCTTTCGAGTTATTCTTTCCTTTTCTTTTTTTTTTCTGGTTTATTCTTCTTTTGCTGTGTTTAGAATTCTTTAGCTGAATGTTCTTTTCATGATTTTGCTGCTTGTTTAATATATTGTTTCTTTTAAAATCTATATTGCTTCAGTGTGTGTACTGAAGAGTGTCTTACTACATTCAGAAATGTCCAAAAAGAGAGAGAAAGAGGAAGAGTCATGATCATAAAGATTTTATAATAGCCAATACTTGATTGGTCTTCTCACATTTTTCTTTTTTTACTTTGTAGAATAATTTGCTGAAAGTTTTGGAAACTGGAGGCTAAATTCAAGAGTATTTTGTATCATATAATTTGGTGTCATATACAAACCCATCATGGAAGATGTGTGGAAAAAGTAAACACTAAGCCTTTCTCAGCCAGAAAGGGGAAGAGGACCTTCTATATGATTATTAATTTTTTTAACAAAAAGAATAGGAATTTTTAAAAAGGCAAGCAATTGTTTACCAGCCTTTTCTAGAGGGTCTATATGAAAGGAATAAAGCTAAAACTAATTTATTTTAGTCCTAAGTCAATGAAACTAATGCCTTTCTATCTCTTTTATAAAACAACAGCCACAACAGCAACAACATATAGTGTCACCAACCTTAGCATAATAAATTCAAATGAAACAAATTATTGGTAAGAAAGCAAAGGAGGGCAACCATCTCAGTTATGAGCACCATAGATCCTGGTTTTGAAACAATTCTTAGTGAAATGATGTCATTATATTGATTTTTCTTTCTATAAAATTACTTACAAGTCAAAATTCTCATCTTCTCAATGCTGTTCAGTGGCTGTTAATTTAATTGGAACATACAATGTTCCCAGAACCTTTTTTTTTTCTAGAGATAGAATTTGTTCCACAAGAGTAGACTTTGGCATTATAATAGAGCACATTTATACAGATCATCCGGCTAAATATCCTTCCATGCATTTTCATAGCCTGCTTATGGTTTTTCCTCCCACATTCATCTCCTATTTTTTGGTATATTTTAGCATGCTGTTTTATGATGTATTCTTTCTACTAATGCTGGAGGATTTAGTACAGAATAGAATAGAATAAAGCTATATATTTTTCCATTATGCATTTTTCCAATTTGAAATGTTAAAAAATTTAGTAAGATACATATTAGAGGGGAAATGTTTAGCAATATTTTAGAAGCAATGCATACAAAAACGTTTTTAGGAGGAAAAAAATTCTCAAGAAACATAAATGTAGACTTTCTTACATTATTTACATTACAACTATGATGTTACCAGATTATTCTTTCAACCCAGAAACACTTTGGGTCTCCTGACATGACTGTAATAGCTGATCTATCTAATTTATTAAGGTACTGTTTGTTATCATTCTGACTGTAGTTGGCTTATTCTTCAGCACATACCTTTATGGTGGATGATAGCAATGTTATCAACTTAGAATTTCTGATTGTCACACACACCCTTCAAATATAATCCCAGAACAGAGAATTTCTAACGAATTAATATGAATTTTAAAAAAGGCTTCTCATGCTGACCTTTTTATTTGTGGAAAGCTATTTTAGATTGATGATAAATTATAAACCCTTTCTTTTCAGTTATACAAGCATTTAATGATTATTTAAATTTAGCCATTTATCTACTTAAATTTAGCCAATGGTTTAAGTATGGAAGAAAAGTTATCTATCCAGCAATCTCGAATAAATAATGCAATTTGACCATATTTTGGCATTTGATATGCTTCCATCCTCTTCAGTTCTGATGGGAGCAATACTGTTTGCAAATGCAGGAGCCCTCTGATGCTGTTAGAAAATTTTAAATCATAAAGTAATATCAGGATCTATAAACTGAGAAAGATCAAATGGTCAGATATGCTGATCTTTGAAAAGGTTAGGTTTGGGTACTTCAAATTACTTTTGTGAAAAACAGTAGGGGGAGGCTAATAATAAATTTAGTTCAATAGAAGAGTATATACAGGTGTAACTCAAAAAATTAGAATATCGTGCAAAAGTTCATTTATTTCAGTAATGCAACTTAAAAGGTGAAACTAATATATGAGATAGACTCATTACATGCAAAGCAAGATACTTCAAGCTCTGATTTGCCATAATTGTGATGATTATGGCTTACAGCTCATGAAAACCCCAAATCCACAATCTCAGAAAATTAGAATATTGTTAAAAGGTGCAATATTCTAGGCTCAAAGTGTCCCACTCTAATAAGCTAATTAAGCCATAACACCTGCAAAGGGTTCCTGAGCCTTTAAATGGTCTCTCAGTCTGGTTCAGTAGGAATCACAATCATGGGAAAGACTGGTGCCCTGACAGTTGTGCAGAAAACCATCATTGACACCCTCCATAAGGAGGGAAAGCCTCAAAAGGTAATTGCAAAAGAGGTTGGATGTTCCCAAAGTGCTGAATCAAAGCACATTAATAGAAAGTGATGTGGAAGGGAAAAGTGTGGAAGAAAAAGGTGCACAAGCAGCAGGGATGACAGCAGCCTGGAGGGGATTGTCAGGAAAAGGCCATTCAAAAGTGTTGGGGACTTTCACAAGGAGTGGACTGAGGCTGGAGTCAGTGCCACCACACACAGATGGATCCTGGACATGGACTTCAAATGTTGTATTCCTCTTGTCAAGCCAATTCTGAACAACAAACAACATCAGAAGCATCTTACCTGGGCTAAAGAAAAACAGACCTTGTCCAAAGTCCTCTTTTCTGATGAGAGCAACTTTTGCATCTCATTTGGAAACCAAGGACCCAGAGTCTGGAGGAAGAATGGAGAGGCACACACTGCAAGATGCTTGAAGTCCAGTGTGAAGTTTCCACAGTCTGTGTTGATTTGGGGAGCCATGTCATCTGCTGGTGTTGGTCCACTGTGCTTCATTAAGTCCAGGATCAATTCAGCCATCTACCAGGAGATTTTGGAGCACTTCATGCTTCCTTCCACAGATGAGCTTTATGGGGATGCTGACTTCATTTTCCAGCAGGATTGGCACCTGCTCACACTGCCAAAAGCACCAAAACCTGGTTCAATGACCGTGGGATTACTGTGCTTGATTGGCCAGCAAACTCACCTGACCTGAACCTCATAGACAATCTATGGGGCATTGCCAAGAGAAAGATGAGAGACATGAGACCGAACAATGCAGAAGAGCTGAAGGCCGCTATTGAAGCATCCTGGTCTTCCATAACACCTCAGCAGTGCCACAGGCTGATAGCTTAAATGCCATGCCACATTGAGGCAATATTTGCTGCAAAAGGGGCCCAAACCAAGTACTGAGTACATATGCATGCTTATACTTTTTAGAGGTCTGATATTGTTCTATGTACAGTCCTTGTTTTATTGATTGCATGTCATATTCTAATTTTCTGAGATTGTGGATTTGAGGTTTTCATGAGCTCTAAGGCACAGTCATCACAATTATGGCAAATCATGGCTTGAACTATCTTGCTTTGCATGTAATGAGTCTATGAGTATTAGTTTCACCTTTTAAGTTACATTACTGAAATTAATGAACTTTTTGAAATAAATGAACTAATTTTTCGAGTTTCATCTGTATATAGCTCATGGTAGAAAACCAAGCAAGAAGATCACTAAGGCCTTTGCAGTAAATTTTAATCTATTTCTGACCAATGATCAGCTATATTCTCCCCACTCCCACTGCAAATAGCCTAAAATTAATAGATACATACATAAAATTATATGAAATCAATATGTATGATCTCTGTGTTATCCATGCTGTGCAGACTTCTTGCATCAAAGATTTTACTTTGAGTCTTTTAGGACCAGTTTTCAGTTTTTCTAATGTTTTTTATGCCTCCTCCTACTTAAAACTATACTCTTTATGTGTACTGTCTATAATGTCTGAGTCGTTGGAACAATGAAAAATGTAATAATTTGTCTCCTGACATCTGTAATGGACTAGCAGGAACTAGGGAAATTTCATTCTCCAAGTTTCCTGATAAATGTGCTAAGCCACATATTCAAACCTTCATGATATCTCCATCATTTTCATCATCACACACATTTGGGTAGAAGGAAAATGAAAAAAAGGCAAGTAAAGTAACCGCAGGAAGTGTCTATGGAGATTCTCAGTCATCCAGTCATGGTTGTCCCAAACGTTTTGCTTCTCATCCAAGAAGCTTCTTCAGTTCTGAAGAATTGAACTGAAGAAGATTCTTGGATGAGAGGCAAAATGTCTTCAAGGAAAAATGAAATCCAGTTGCCTTTTGGGATACCTGCAGGAAGGAATGACAATGAAACCAGACTAAATTCCAGTGTCTATGATTGTTTTTCTGTTCATTAGATTCCCTTCTTCAGTCCATTTTGGTGTTAGTAGCATATATGGGAGCAGATCACCAGGAAGACAGATTGAGAATGAAATATTTTCTCCTTTTCTACCATTTTCCAACTGAGACAGGGTATGCCTCTCCTAGATTCTAATGCTTTCTCTACGGAGAAAAAAGGGAAAGAAAAGAATTCTCAATGGATGTAATGCCATCATTTTTTTAGTCAGAGAAGAAACTAATGCTAATGAAGAGACTGAATATATTAAACAAGTCTTTCAATTCTAAGTCTTTCAATTCATGCCCTTCCTTTATACTCTGAAACTTGTTTCACCAATGTGTTTTTGTCCCCTAGTCCCTTTGGGGATGTTAGACCAATGGACTGTGTCACTCCACCTTCTTCTGGGAACATCTGTCATTGGTAGCAGCTGCTTGCAGGCTTCTTAAATAGTTTCTGCCAGACCAGAGGGATTATGAAGAAATATGAATAGCTGGATAGGAGAAGAATGAAATATCAAGGTCTAAACTGACACCTTGTAAATAATAACTAACTTGATCAAATAATGTAGCAAAGTTTTTCAGCAAGCACTCTAGGGTTCATAACCTGAGATATTTGCGATATATACCCTGTAAAAACCTGTATGTTATATCCCTCACTTCTCCGAACTATGGAAAACTTGAAATAGTTTTGTTGAGACTACACCTTCTAATTTTTTTAGAAGAATATTGGAAAAATATTGTGGGGTTTTATTTTATTCTTTTTGGTTATAACTTGCAAAGACCTATCTGTCAGTTCAACTCCAGTTTTAAATTTCCAACGTTTTTGCCACAACTCACTCAGAAGACATAACTGGCAATTGCTGAGTGTAAGATGACTTTGACCAAGGTAAGTTCTAACAGTCACTAAACAAAAGTCATTAAAGAAATAGTTATAAGTTGAGAACTGTCTGTTATGGTGGTCTTCAAAATTATTTTGTATCACCATTAGCTTCCTAAGTGACTGATTCCAGAATATGGATGTCCAATGCAGTAAATACCTTGTCTATATCTGTGCTCATACTGCTTTATCTTATTAGCATATTAAAAACAAATTGGCATTTATCTCTATATGGAATTTGCAAACCTAGCATGCACCAGACTAACCCATACTTCGATAGGCCTAATTATTATTTTAGTATTTATTTTATAACCTTTTCAACCTACTTTTCATTATTAAAAACCCATTTTTATTGCACTAAAGTTCACATTACTGGTTTAAGCTATTTTGTACTTTCCAATTTGCTTAATTTGTTTAGGTTTATTATTTTCAGAGTGTTCTACCATATTATTAATTTAAAACTTTTAGGCTATTGTTCCTTTCTTCTTAATTGCTTTCTATCTTAGGATTTGTTTTAACAATTAAAACAACAAACAAAAACAAAAAAGCAGACTCTAAAAACACCTTGGAGTCCAGCAATAAAAAACAGGTTTTCCTTCTGATGTTTTTTTAAAATTTAAAAATCTACTGAAAGTCTACTCAATAGTCCTGATTTCCTCTGGAGGGCCTCTGTATGAGTACAAATCATTTTTCAAGTTCAAATAATACTACCGCTTAAGTAAGGCACCTCAATGAGAAAAAGATGGGTGGTAAACATGAATGAATGAATGAATAATTAATTTTAATTTCTCTACCTTCCTTCTTCTCCTCTTTCTCTGTATTGCTGCTTAGCCAGAAACTGCACACTTAAAGGTTGCAGTGAAAAAAGGTTTGGTTATCCTTGGACACTGCTGGAAACAACTTTATTCAGACATAACCTGTTAAGCTTGCATGAAGAGGCAGACGCGGAGTGCTTCAGCTCTTAAGTTTATTAGAGACTTCAGCTCAGAACGGACCCAATTTGGCTTAGCTGAGGCAGCTATATATAGCCGGCTGCCTCGGCTGACAGCCACTCAGAGTGCAGGGTTTTCCCGCACTTTTTAACCAATCATTTCAAACACTTTACAAGAACAACCAATCAATTCAAACTCTGCATACATAACACCCCTCCCCACTAGGTTCAGTCCATACTCAAACCCCTTCTATCTAATGTATTCTTTTAAATAGGTGGGACTCTTGGGAGTGATATGCTGCACACTGAGTAGTTTTTCAACTTTCTCAGTGATGTCCCCTGGACCCAATTGCTGAAGTTTTTCCTTGGTAAATCGTACCATGCATTTAGCCCGGCCATTAGCCGAAGGATGCCCAGGGGCTGTCAGGGCATGTCTGATAACCTGCTGTGCTAGATATGATTCAAAAAGGTTGGAGGTAAATTGAGGAGCATTGTCAGAAACAAGCAGATCAGGTAACCCGTGAGTTACAAAAAGCTTTTTAAGCTGTTTGATGACAGCTTCAGCTGTGGTGGATGCCATGGGAATTACCTCTAGCCATTTGGAATATGCATCTACTATAATAATGAAAGTGTGCCCTCTGGTAGGGCCAGCAAAATCAATGTGAATCCTATACCACAGGCCCCTAGGACATTCCCATTCCTGTGTGGGGGCGAGAGGTGGGGCAGGCTTGACTACCTGACAGTTGGGACAAGATGCAACCCAGTTTTCAACCATTTTGTCAATACCTGGCCACCATACATAACTCCTGGCCAATCCCTTCATTCTGACAATTCCCAGATGACCCTCATGTAACATTTCCAAAACCTCTTTTTGTAGTTTTGCAGGAATAACTACTCTGTTACCCCACAAAACGCATCCTCTTAATACAGATAATTCAGTTTGCCTGGATTTAAAAGGTTGGGCAAGTTGAGGTAGATCTTGAAGTGGCCAACATTTCTTAATCCAGCCTATAACAGGAGCCAATAAAGTGTCTTTGGCAGTCTCTCTGGCAATTTCAGCAGCATGTACTGGAAGCTTGGCAACAGTTTCTAGAAAAAAGGTGTGAGTCTCAGGAGCAGGCTTCTCAATGTGTGAAGGAAGTGGGCAGCGACTCAAAGCATCTGCATGCCCAATGTCTTTTCCAGGTCTGTGGATCAGTTTGTATGAATAAGCAGCCAGAAACTCAGTCCATCTCAGCATTCTTGGTGACAGGATCGTGGGTGTTGGTTTGTCCCCTGCCACAATGCCTAATAGAGGTTTGTGATCTGTGACAATGGTGAATCTTCTGCCATAAACGTATTCATGGAATTTCTTGACAGCTGCCACAATTGCCAAAGCTTCCTTGTCCAGTTGGCTGTAATTTCTCTCTGCTTTAGTCAAAGTGCTAGAGTAAAATGCAATAGGAGCTTCCCTCCCACTGGGAAGCATGTGACTCAACACCCCCACACTCCAAAAGGGGATGCATCACAAGTCAGTACAACAGGCAAATTCTCAGAGAACTGTATTAGTACAGAGTCAGACATGATTTGTCTTTTAATATTGTTAAGTGCAGCTTGTTCCTTTCTGCCTCAGACCCATGCAGATTTTTTGTCCAGTAATCTATGTAGGGGTTCTGCCATGGTTGCCTTCTGAGGTAGAAACATATGTTAGAAGTTAATGAGTCCCAAGAATGCTTGCAAACCTGTTTTGCATTTTGGCCTGAGGGCTTCTTTGATTGCCTGAACTTTGGCCTCTGTGGGGTGGATGCCATGTTTATCAATCATGTAACCCAAGAATTCCACTTTATCTGTTCTAAGTGTGCATTTTTCTTCTTTGACTTTTAACCCTGCTTTTTTAAATCTGGTTAAGACTTCTCTGAGTCTCTTGTGTAACTGAATGTCATTTTCAGCAGGAATTAAAACATCATCAAAATAGGGCACCACCCCTGGCAACCCTTGTAGCATCCTTTCCATAAGGCTTGGAAGATGCCTGGTGCTACGCTTACTCCAAATTGCAACCTTTTGCATTTGAAGGCACCTCTATGGGTTACAATGGTTTGGGCTTCTGCAGTGGCATCATCAACTGTTAACTGTTGATATGCCTGGGCCAGGTCCAATTTGGCGAAAACTGTGCCCCCTCCAAGAGAATGTAATAAATGATGCACTACTGGAACTGGATATGCGCTCTGTTGTAGTGCATGGTTCAATGTCCCCTTGTAGTCTCCACAGATTCTCAGAGATCCATCAGCCTTGACTGGTGTGACTATGGGTGTCTCCCACCTGGAGTGGTCAGTGGGCTCTAAAACCCCTTGTGCTATTAGTTTATCTAATTGTGCATCAATTTTTTCCTTTAAGGCAAATGGGACCCTTCTGGGCTTTAAACAGATTGGTGACACCTTGGGAACTAGATTGAAAGTGGTAGGGGTCCCCAAGTACTTGCCTAATCCATCGCTGAAGACCTCTGGAAACTCAGACTTCAAGGCTTCTTCCCACTCAGTGTTGCTCACGTGATTGATGCAGTCTCCTCGATGCCCAGCGGGTTGAACCATTCAAGTCCCAGCAGACTTGGGCGATCCTTGTCTACGATGGTCAGGGGTAGAAGCTTGGTGTAGCCCTTGAACTTCACGTTGAATTCTCTTGTTCCAACTACTGGGATCTTGTTTCCTTGGTAGTCTTTAAGAGTCAATGCTTGCTTCTTGAAGTGATTCTTCTGGATATTTGGTAACAGTCTTTGAATAGTGTCCCATGACACCATAGATAGGTATGAGCCTGAGTCCACTTCCATTTGGCAAGGCCTTCCTTCAATCAGTACCTTGACATGCACTTTTCTGTTTTTTAAAAGGGATGACTGACCAATAGTTACTGTTTGATGAGTTTCATTCTTCCCATTTGCTTCTGTGCTGCGCCCCATTTTCTCACTGAGGTTGTTAGGCTTGAATTCTTTGTCTTTGCTTGCAGCAAACTTCCTTCTGTTGGGTGGAGTTCTGGATGATTTGCAGACTCTTGCTAGGTGCCCTCTTTTTTCACAACGGAGACAAATGGTGTCTAGAAACTTGCATTCAGTGCGGGGGTGGCTTCCCCCACAACCTCTGCAGTAGAAATCTTGCCTCTTTCTTCCCAGGTCTTTCTTTTTCCACTCCATTCTAAATCTGTAAATTCCTTCCTCCACCTCACTGCAATCTGACTCAGAATCTAGTTCCTCACAATGATTTGTAGAGGACTTTTCCCCATCAGAATAGCTCATGGTCCTGTTCATCTTCCTCATGGCTGCTGCTGAGGACTTGGTAGCTTCTGCTGAAGAGGCTTCTTCTATTGCTTCTTTCAGCGTGATCTTAGGTTTCATTAATAATTTCCTCTGTAACACCTTGTCTTTAAGGCCCAAAACGAAACGATCGCAAGATGGCCTCTAAACTGTTGAATTCGCATGCACCCCCAATGTCTCTTAAACTTGCCACGAAGTTGTTTATGCTTTCGTTTTCCCCCTGATCACGACGGTAAAACTCGTGTCTCTTAATGAGGCACGATACTTGTGGTGCATAATGGGCTCTTAACAGCTTTTCCGGAGCAGGCCAAGCCATTACCTTCATGTCTGCTGCTCCCGTGAGTGCCTTTGCCATCTTGAAAACTGCTGGACCGCAGTACGTAAGGAAGACCGCCCTCTTCCACTGCTCGGAAATGGTGGCAAGATCGTTTCCCTCCAAATACATTTGGAAACAATCTGCATACGACTCCCAGTCTTCTGCCGTCAGATCAAACGGGGCTGGGGGTGTGTTCAGCAGCATCTCTCTTCTTCTGTTCCGCGTTGCCTTCTTCTTCAGGGGAATCCCATCCTCATCTCCAGTGTTAAGTTTGCATGAAGAGGCAGACGCGGAGTGCTTCAGCTCTTAAGTTTATTAGTGACTTCAGCTCAGAACGGACCCAATTTGGCTTAGCCAAGGCAGCTATATATAGCCGGCTGCCTCGGCTGACAGCCACTCAGAATGCAGGGTTTTCCCACACTTTTTAACCAATCATTTCAAACACTTTACAAGAACAACCAATCAATTCAAACTCTGCATACATAACATAACCATTTTGTTCAGAAAAGTGCAGAGCAGTTAAAGGCTGCCAAGAAGAGAGAATTAGTTACTATGATCTACAATACGATTGATTGGTATAAAGTGCCTGGAAGATTTCAGAGACATTCCAAGTTTGTAGATTTGAAGGGAGATCAAGAGAAGGAGAAAGCAGGAGAAGAAGAAGGAGGAGAATGGATAAGGTGAGGAAGGTGATGATGTTCAGGAGGAGGAGGAAAGAGGAAGGAAAAAGTAAAAAAGGAGAAAGAGAAGAGGAAGAAGATATTTGCAAGAAAGCAACATGATGTACATTTTGTCACCAGTAGTTAAGCTTACTACTGCCACACTATCTACTGGTAACTTCTGAGAAAATCTTTAAATCTAATCAATAATAAAAAAGTTTTCATTTCTCTGCAGGTCAAAGGGTTTATAGTAGCTCCAAAGTCCAAATGATTTATATTCAGCCATTTTCTTTTTCTCTCCAGTAGTTTCCTTTTGTTAGAACAATCACGCAGCTTCAATTCCCTGAGGTTTCTTTTCCCCAAGGAGGATTGTTCTTTCTTCCGATCTATTCTGATCACAGCCTTAGAGCTCTTAAACATTGAAATAGCATAACTGCCCTGGCATCAGTTGTTGTTGTTTCCTTAGCCAGCTCTGCTTTCTTGCTTCTCATCTGCCTACTTTCTGCTTTTCTTACAGTTCCCGAATGTTTATTTGGCACAAGAAATTAGACTGACTTTTATTTGACTCTTGGAACTAGACTGTCTAAATTTTATTTTAGCAAGTAAGTATCATTGGAATTTTGAGAAGCTTTGTGAAAGTTCTCACAAAGATTTAGCCAGGGTAAATGTGACTACAAAAAAATTAGAACTATTGGAAGGCAAACTGATGAGGATGGTGTCCTCTAATTTCCCAGAAGGAAAGCATTACAGGCTGCTGTATTATCTTTTGCTCCTCCTCTTCCTTTTTCCTGAAAGTTAGACGGGTCTGCGCAGTATCTTAGCTGTTCCTAGCACTGTGCTCCTCTGGATAGAGAGCTTTGATGATGCTAATTGTTAACGTGGCTTCTTTAGTTTTTCCCTATTGCAATATATGAGCACAGCCAAATATGATTTATTCAGCAAACCATGGGTAAAAATAAAGGGGGAGCTTAACAATGCCTCCCATCCCATCTTCTTAGCTTCAACACATTTGCCCTTTCATGTTCCTTCAGAAAAATCCCTAATCAGCTTTGTAAATTATTTTACTTTAAAGATCAAAGAATGCATACGCCCACACATAGTTTAAGCTTATTCATTTTTGCTATAATAGTAAAATATCTAATATTAAGTCGCTTTTCAATGATGCTCCAGAACTGTCATCCAGGTCAGTTTCTTCATCTGACTTTACAGAGGGTTATTCTTTCATAAAGGTATTGAACTTGTCATTTAAGCGTACAGAATGAGTAGCAGAAGAAAATATGTCTGAAGCTCAAGCAGAGATAGACTGGAGTTTCAGCATAATAATCTGTAGTCATACTTGACTGGTAACATTAAAATCCCACACAGTAAGATCAACAGCTAAGTGGCTATACATATTTCTCTTTTGAAATTGTGATGAGCTGATGTCTGTAATTGCACAGATTTTATTAGTCACTAGTAACATCTTACCATAATGATCTCAGATAAAAGAATACCTTTGATATTTAAAAACAAGGGACAAGCCACCACATTTTAATACAAATCAATCATTGATCTCCATTTGAAATGATACTTAAACATTATGATTTCAGTTCTTCAAATGATGGACTTACAGAAGAATTATAAAATTGTTGTTAGTCATATGTATATTAGAACTTTTTTAAAAAAATATTTCTTGTTAAATTTGCTTTCTGAAGAAAGCTGGATGCATTAGTCTTTTATCAAGTATGGTAGTTTTGCAGGTCTGAAAGTAGTATGCTTGTTTTATTTTTTCTCTTCTCTCAAAGATGCAATATCTTTTAAGATCAGGAGGGTATTTCAAATAATAAAACTGATATGCTGTAGAAATAGAGCCACACTGTATATCACTCAACCTAGTTTAAGACCTTATCATTTGTCCTTTCTCTGACATGATTTTGTTTATATATATCAGAAAGATGTGTCCCAAAATTAATAAATGAAAACTGCAAAACCTTCTTTGCAGTTTCAAATAAGAAATAACCTTGGAATATTTGCAGATTATGGTGATGCACATGAATATTTAATGTTCAGTATCAGCACTTGGCATCATGGAGTTTTGGTAGCAGTCAATTTTTTCACTATGTTGTACAATTGACAAAATCTGACATCCAGCACTCAAAATTTGATAGCATCTCCTAGCTGGACCGCAGAGACAAGCACAACCTGACAATATCTGACATGTCACAATCTATATTTGGTAATATCTGACAGCTGGCATGGTACAGCCGTCAATCTTTGATGGCACAAAACACCTGATAGGAGGTCAAGTCAGCGCCCGATAAATGAGCTGCAACAGAATGTAGTAAATTTTAAATCTTAGCTTCATTTGACCAAGCTAAGCTGGCAGCTCTTCTGAACATTACTGAGCTACTGGGATGTACATGACTCATTCCCATATATCTCAAATATAGAAGCACTGCCTAGACAGAGAGAAAGAGAGAGAGACTTCATTTCACAGTAATCAGTTGTTATTTTATACACCCAGTTGCTATAGAGATTTCAAATAAAGCAGCTTGTGTTTACCTTGCATTTTGTTTCTTTTCATATGGCTGTGTTTGGCAAACCACAATCTTCAAGAGGACATTCCTCCTGTGTTCCTTCTTGCACTTTAATATGATATTTCATTTACCGGTATACAAATTACCTTTGAGCAAGACTTAGGCTACCTGCACATGTTAATGGCTAAAAAGGGGTGCAGAATATGTGCAAACAGAATTTGACCTGTCTGTCCTTGCCTGCTGGAAGAGTTCTTTATAAGTTTAGCACAAATAAAGCAAAAAGAAAAAAGTATTGCATGCCTGTTTGAGTGAAAATGCTTAGAATTATTTTTTATGATGGATAAGGCTGCAAGTATATTCCCTTGAACATAATTTCATCCTTTGAACAAAACATGCGAAGAATTCTTCCAGCAGACATAATGCAGAAGACTTTGGAGGAAGGCATTTTGCTGGGATATGCAACAAATTATGGTGAAATGCCCCAGGAGCTAATAAAGTCACTAGGTGGCACTGCTAAACTAAAAAAACTACGCGGGGAACCTTGGAAGGAGATTGCATGATTTTGTTTTATTGTTTCTGGTGACCACACCCTTCCTATATATCTTTGGGGAGTTTTTTTTTTAATTAAATTTTCTAAGCTAAAATTAGTGAAATATTAACTGAATAAAAGAGCTGGAAGGTACTTTGGAGGTTTTCTAGTCCAGCCTTCTGCTTAAGCAGGAAACCCTATACATTTCAGACAAATAGTTGTCCAATTTTTTCTTTAAAAAACCTCCCATGTTGGAGTACTCACAAGATCTGGAGGCAAGTTGTTCTACTGATTGATTGTTCTAACTGTTAGGAAATTTCTCCTTAGTTCTAGGCTGCTTCTCTTCTTGATTAGTTTCCACTGCTTCTTGTCCTGCCTGCCTTCAGGTGCTTTGGAGAATAGCTTGACTCCCTCTACTTTGTGGCATCCTTTCAAATATTGGAACACTGCTATCGTGTCACCCCTAATCACATTAAAGATGCCTGACTGATCATGTGTACAAGATTGGCATATTGACATTTTTAATAAGCATCATCCAAGTTTTTTTCATATTTCACAGTGTGTGCTGATAACCATATTACATGTAAATTATCTTCGGTTAGATTCACAGTCTAGGTGTGCTTGTCTGCCAACATGTTTTCCTCACTTTCCTCATTTCCTCTGGAATGTTAAAAATTATGAAATATTACAACTGTAGATCAACAGTGAATGCTTATGGAAAAAGAAAATTTTTGTTATACTAGTCATGATTGGAATGCTCAGAGTTATACCTTCAGATATCCTGCATATCTGAAAGTATTGAATTTCTCAGAACACCATAATTTTACAAGAAAGAAAGAAAGAAAGAAAGAAAGAAAGAAAGAAAGAAAGAAAGAAAGAAAGAAAGAAAGAAAGAGGAGGAGGAAGGGAAGAAGGAGGGAAGGAGGAAGAAAGATAAGATAATACTAGACAAAAGAAGACAAGACAAAGAAACGTCTGGCTTGGATCTGCCTATCTTCTTAGGTGCTACCTTAATAATTCTCAGATCCTTGGTTTGGACTTGAACTATTACATTTCCACCAGTCTGTCAATTGTTGGTGTTGATTCTTAGTGATAAAGTAGATTTTCTCCATGAGATTTGTTCCTAACTTGATCTTCCAGTGGTGCATTCATTTCTACTATAAATAGATTCATCAACCTTCTTACTGGTTATTCTCTTCTTCTCTTTCCTTCTCCTTTCCCAGAATGAGAATCTTATCTAAGCAACTATATCACTATATAATATATCCAAAATAGAAGTAGTGACACTGATCATTTGTGCCTTGAATGAGAATTCTGGATTCATTTGTTTTTGTTTGTTTTCTTGGATATCTAAAGTATTCTCAGCCATCTTCTCCAGCACCAAAGTTAAAAAATATCTCCCTTTTCTGCTTCTTGAATGTTCAAGTTTTGTTTTTATATAAGAAATATCCTGGTTTTCATGAATCAGATATTTACATATATAGACACATCACAACATTTGAATATCTTTTCCAAGTCCTTCATGGTTGCTCTACCAAGTGTTAGTTTGTGATGTATTTCTTGATTACTTTAGTCTTTCTGTTTTCCTATTTTGGTTTTTCCCTTCCAGGCTTCATTATCTTCATTCAATTTTTCCAGTTCTATAACTTTCAAGTATCCTGTATGTCTTAGGTATATCAAATTTTCTAAGAAGGTATTAGTCCATCTAGCTAGTTGTCTTGGGAATTCTTAATTCTCTTTTTATGCTTACATCTATGAATCATTATATTTCATGTTAATTTCCAAGGTCATAGGTTTTCTGCAGTAATGTTTAAGCTTCCTTTACTAATGCAAGATGACAGTATTTTAATATGTACTCTCTTTCCGTTTTTATAGTTTTTTAAATTAATTCTTCTCAAGGAAAGAAAAATCTTGTATCCTGTAATTATAGAACTGCCAAGGAAGACTTAGTGGCAAACAGGAATGACACAGGTTCAAGCAAGCAGGAGTAAGCAACCCTTGCCTCAAAGTCTTAAACAATCACATTCTGAAACAAAATATACAAGACACCATAAGACACATTACTCTTCCATAAGACACATTACTCTTATAGTACCGATTAATATTAGAATATGCTTATATCTTGTGCAATTAGGGTTTTATTTTCCAGTTTACACCCCCAAGAAATCTCCTTCTTCACATGTAATGGTTCAGGCAGAAGAAAGTTCAGTTTATTTCTGAGTATTCTTTTTTTTAATAGTTTATTTGTACATTTTCAGTTTTCTTACACAAGTGCTTTGTGAACAATGTATTGTCTGGATCTATTATATAATAATAATACTTTCCTATCTCCTAATTTCTACCTCTATTATCCAACCATTTGTAGAACAAGTCCCATGTTCAAAAATACTCTTCATCTTCTTTTTCTTTTAACTTTAACATCAGTCTGTCAATTTCTGCACAATCGAATATTTTTTTGTATTTCTGAATATTCTTAAACATTCATTCCCACCCTCTAACTTCCCCACTCCCCCAAAAATAGAAAAAGAAAATGAGGCAGTTTACTGAGAGCCATTTTTTCCTTGGATCATGATCTTGATGAGAATAGACATTTTATTACACTTGTTGCTAAGACATTATAACTTAGTTTCACCAGTTCTCTAATGTTAGCTATTACAGAAAACCAGAAGTTCAGATATCTTCCAAAGAATCAATTTTACAATAGTGTTGGGCACAAGAACTGAAGAGTAAACAAAGTCTCAAGAACCTCTCAAGGATACTTATTGGACAATGCAAAATTATATGATCTAATACATTATTATCATATCTGCATTTAATTAAGAATATTGGTAGTCCTCAACTTATAACTGGTCACTTTGGGTTAGGTTTAGGGTTATGACAGATCTGGGAAAAGGGATTTGTGACCCAGATTTGAAATTTTGACATATACATAAATGTATACACACACAGAGAGACACACACTACTTTGAGACACTCACCAACCAGATCATATTTACAGCCATTTGCAGCATCCCATGGTCATGTGACCATGATTTATAATTTATTTATTTTTTGAAACTGGCATTTATTTCTGGTTTCAGGAAAAAGTTTCTTATAGAAAAAATGAGTTTGCATAATGACTGTGGTGTCAACTTTACAACTGCCATGTTAGCTTAACGACCACTGCAAAAATATCATAAAATTGGGTGCAGACACACAGTGATCTACTTTACTGCTGTTGGAAGGGAAATCAATCTGGTTCAGTTCCAAGCTGGGAATAAAAAGCTGGAAATAAAATGGAGGCTGGAGGCTGATTGGAAAAAAGGTCCATTTATTGATGAACAGAACCAACATGGTTTGTGATCTCCAACACACCATGATGTCTTATGACAAAGCATTCACATATTTATTCACACAACGTTTGTAGACTAATTTTATATTCTGAGCCAGAGATAATATTTTTGGGATGACAAACAAATAGGTAAATGAAATCAATCCCTTTCTTTTCCGTAATTCAAATGAACAATTGGAAAAACACCCAATAACTAACTAAGTAAACTTCTGATAATTTTAATGCAGTAGAAAAACTGAACAGGTGAATGCAGAAATGGATGGAAAAGATGAAAACAATTCCTGGGTTTTTTATTTTTGTGCAAGGAAATTTAGTTTCTCTTACACAGGAGTTCTATGATCCAAATCTGTTAAAATTATACCTATACCTATGGTTGGGGTGTTGGGTTATTTATTTTAAATGAAAAATAATTGGGTTACCTTTCTCCTATATGTAAATCAATTCATCTTTTTCTTTATTAATCAAATTTAATATCAGATTTCAGCCAGGGATCTGTGAAATTCACATTTTTTCTCATTACTTGTTTTTGAAAAGTATAGGCAAGGAATTTGAAACACAGTTGGAAATTAAACTATATCCTATATACAGAAAGAAGTCATCCTGAATACTGTCATCCAGTTCTGGTCACCATAATATAAAAAAGATGTTGAGGTTCTGGAAAGAATGCAGAGAAGAGCAACAAGAATGATTAGGGAGCATTGGGTATGCCTAGTCTAATGGGGGGGAGCACTAGGGGAGACATAATAGTAATGTTCCACTATTTGAGGAGCTCCAACAAAGATGAGAGGGCCAAACTATTTTTTCCAAAGTATCAGAAGACAAGACAAGAAACAATGGATGGAAACTAACCAAGGAGAGAAGCAACCTAGAATTAAGGAGCAATTTCCTAACAGAAAGAGCAATCAACCATTGGAAAAGCTTGCCTTCAGAAGTTGTGGGTGCTCCATCACTGACAGATTTCAAAAAAGAGACTGAATAACCATTTATCTGAAATGGCATAGGGTCTCCTACCAGAGCAGGATGTTAAACTAGAAGACCACCAAGGTACCTTCCAACTATTATTCTGTATTCTATGTTCATACATTTAGTGTAGCTTTCTGGGCTGAACTTTCTCCTTGTCTGGAAAGCTGATGTCTTTGTACATACAGTAATCTTCAAGATACAAGAAAAAATGGGACCAAAATTTGCATTGCTAAAGCAATGTGGTCATGAAGTGATATGTCACATGACCAAACCACCTAGTGACAGTAATACTGCCATTGCAAGCTGAAAGGTAAGGTCATCAGACAGTTTGGGGCTTAATATCACCAGGATGCCAATGGTACATCTCAACCTGACTTCTGCACGTACAACTGTTACTTAACCAGTTCATGTCTCAATGGAGATAATAATAATAATAGTAGTAGTAGTAGTAGTAGTAGTAGTAGTAGTAGTAATAATAATAATAATAATAATAATAATAATAATAATAAATTTATAAGACTGAGCTGCTCTGGCTGTTCAGCCCTCTTGGAGCACGAGCATTTGTCACATTGGTCTTGGATGGCATTGCACTTACCCATTCAAGACTGGTGTGTAAATTGAAAATACCTTGGACATGCAGTATAACTTCCATTAAAGAGTAGATTCCAGGAAAGTTCAGTTGGTCACTTATTATAAAGATCTTCATGGCTTGAGACTATTTATCTGAGGGGATGTCTTTCTCTGATTGTTTCTGCCTGTCCAATATGTTCATGCAAAATGGATGATTTCCAGGTTCCTTCAATTAAATGCTGCCATGTTGTGGGACTAAGAAAGCATCCCTTCTCTGTTGGATGCCTGCCCTTTGAGAGCTGTATGCAACAAAATTTTATTTTAATGTATGATGATCAGTGTACATTCAAAATGGCAATAAATTTATTCTATATCTATATCTAAAAGCATCTCCTAAGAGATTCACTCAGTGCCTCTCAGAAGATTCTGCTGACCCCTTATGACAGGGATAAGTTCCCAGGATGAGTGTGATTTAAGTCCTTTTTCTTTTTCTGTTTGTATTGTCTGTTGTTGTCACTGTTTTATTCTGGGCTGCCTATCTTTGTGGCTTTTAATTGTTTCCTTTTTCTTTTAATGTATTTTATAAGCTGTCTAGATCCTTCCAGAGTGGTTGTCTATATTAAGTTGAATAAATTAAATTAAATTAAGTCAAATCCATCAAATTAATATTTGTATGGAAATGTCTCTTTCCGAGAAATTTTGCTCATTCATTCACAATTCATTTTGATTCTCCTTTTATTCCTTACATGGTTTAATTGAGCTGGGCTTCCTGACACTTTTTCTGGAAACTGCCATGATCAGATAGGAATGAATTTAGCCAATGACAGTGAGTGTTCTGTTTCTGTTTTTCAATCTGTTTTTCTTTCTTCAATTAAAGGAAGATGCATTACCAAACAAATAATAATAAAAAAAACAGAGATGAGGGAATATTAAGCAATGTTTTCACAAGCCTTTCTTGACAAGAATATGAGTGCTAAATGCTATTCCATGTACAGTTTCACAGGTTTGATTCATTAATTCACAGGAGCAAATCCCTCCCCCTCCTATTTTCTCCTCTTGTTTCCTGGAACATGCTCAGATTGGCCTTTCTGTCAATCTAGAAACTTGTCAAATCTCTGGTCTGTTTTATTTTGTTCTCCCTTGAGACTCTGGCTTTTAAAAATCTTGAAATAATTGAAACCAGAGTGCTCGTCCATACTGTGTCATTTGTGAAATGTCAGTAACCACCATTTTCAGTGTTTAAAATCCATTAGAAAGGCCTTCTAAAGATTCTGACACAGCATTATGGAAGCAAGACATGACCTTTTGTTTGCAACACCTCGCTTTCTTCCCAACTAAAATCATCAACTATTTGCAAGAAATGATTGGTTTCTTACGGTGTGAAAGAACATTAAGTAAAAAAGGGTTATTTATCAAATTCCTTTTAAATCCTGTTGTTATATCATGTATTTGAACATTTTAAAGATTTTGTCTGTCAGCAAAGATTACATTTTAAAGCCTTTAATGAAGTCCATAGAAATGCTAGGTTACATTTCCCCACCCCCCCGCAATATAATTGTTATTTCACATCAACATTTTCAAAGATAAGGGTGACAGATTTTATTATTGACACTATCATGTTTGAATGTGTATGTATAACTTGGCCAATGTAAGCAGAAGGTGTTACAATTTCAGAAAGCATCCCACAGAAGGGATAGCTTTGTGTCCTATCTATTTTCAGCAGCAGCAGCAGTGAAGACTGAAAAAAATGAGAATGTTGTGCGTACTTCTTGCTATTTATTTTCCTGATTAGTACTTTGCTTTTTTAACTTCTTCACTCAATGAAAATTAGTACCTATCAATTTCTCCACAATTAGTTAGGAACAAGGACTGTTGAAATATTCATAAGTTAATTTTTTTCTATTAGAATCTATCAAAATCTTTTTTTGAAAAAAACATGAATATGCAAGAAATCCAATCTGGCAGATCTGAGATTTGGAAATAGTTCCATCCTCACCCTATATTCCAAAAAAACCTATAATTCCACAATTCAAAATGGTGTGATTTGGAAATGGGGCCCCAAATTATCCAATATGGATCAATCAGATACTTGTCTGCTCTCCCTTTTATCCCTCTCCATCTTGACATTTATGGTGATGTTAATATTCAGTGCAGCTCTTTTGCACCATGTGTCATCTTACAATACTTAGAAGTGCCGAATCAGGACTAAAGCTTCCTATGGGGCTTAATTCAGTTCAACATTTTTGTGCATTTGTGGCTTCACTTCGTCCTGAAACCAAAATTGTCCTAATCTGAGCAAATTCTCCAGAAATAACTCTGTTGCTGATAAACAAATGTTTTGCATCAGGGATGTTGGTCTTTAGTTGCTACTTGAAATTATGAAGAAATGCATGCTGTAATTATTAATAATGTAAACCTATATGCGAGAGTGGCTAGCCCAAAATATCCAGCTGTCTTTGATTCATAAGGCAGGACTACAACTCATGGTCTCTATGGTAAATAAACAAAGACAGCTCACCTTAAAATATTCAGGGAACAGTGCTCTTCTCTGCAAAGCAGGAAGCGTGGACATGGGGTTCCTTCCACCACCTCCTCTTCTTTCTCCTACTAGAATATGTGACTAAGTAAATCCAAATAAAGTACACAATGTGATTGCAACTTTAGGGAACATGGGGAATTTCCAAAAGTTTCATAGTAAAATACCAGGAAGAGTGCAATAATTGTTTTTTGTTATGATCTGTCTTGATTTTCATACACTTTTATATTTTATTACGCTTCTCAGAATACTTTGTGGAAAGATCAAGAGTAACAGTATAAGCATCCACAGCAAGTCACAATGACAGAAAAATATAACGTGATCAAGTATGACCTTATATGCATGTGTTGGATTCATGTATCTAAGTCATACATTACATTATGATGCTTATTTCATTTTACATTCCCTCACTTCCTGATAACTATGGGGAAAACATATTGATTTATAAGAGACATTTATAAATGTTCCAGATGATTGATGTTTGATACATTTTTTCATCTTCATAGTAATTGGAAGAACATCTGTGCAATTTACTGTAAATTAGAGGAAATTGTCCCAAACTATAAATCAAGTTTGCAGTACTAAAACCACTGGCTTCAATTTTTTATTTCTCTTCTAATGATATGTGCAAGGAGGCAAGACTGTTGTTTTTCTGTGTCATATAATATATGTGAGTGTGTGGGTGTATATGTATATTTATGTATTTATTATTTGTCATGTTTATGTAGTATATATTGGAGGTGGTGACCCTTTGAGAGCTGCATGCAATGAAATTTCATTTTAATGTATGCCAATTAGTCAAGGTCTACTCTAAGTTATGTTCCATCTTCAGCTCCTGTGCTAATTCGAAAATGTAGTCAATCCATTCAATTAACCAACCAAGATCAACTGTGGCATAGAAGAGGATTATGCTTGAAATAACAGAATAATAGAGTTGGAAAGAACCTTGAAGATTTTCTAGTCCAACCCCTTGCAGGAAACCTTACACCATTTCAGATAAATGTTGTCTAATCACTTCTTAAAACCCTCCAGTGTTGGAACATTCACAACTTCTGGAAGCAGGTAATTCTACTGATTAATTGTTTAAACTGTCAGGAATTTTTTTCCTTAGTTCTAGGTTGATTGTCTCCTTGCTTAATTTCAATCCATTGTTTCTTGTCCTGCCTTCAACTGTTTTGGATAATAGATTGCTCCCTATATTGGAACAATGCTATCATGTCATCCCTAGTCTTCCTTTTTATTAAGTCTTTATCAGGCTATTGTATCCTGTAGCTGCACCCTTTTTGAAAAAAAGGTAATAAATCTAACAGAGAATAATATTGTAGAAATTATGTTGTGTCTTTTCCTCCCAACGAATCCAAGGCAGCACAATTTCTAGGCCATAAGGAATATTCAAAGAATTTGAATCCTGAGAAATCTCTGGAATTACTGGGGAAAAAATATCATATGTGCTTCAACTTTGAAACTCATAGTCTTTGGGCTCTTTGTTAATCTGTTGCCTTTCTCTTGGAGCTTCACAAGACAAAAAACCCAGGAAGACAGATAATGCTTGGCCTGACCCACATTGGGCCCTGAAATGTATTCACCATTCATTCCTAATATTTTCATTATCAATACATATTCCTATTTCCAATATATTATTGTTTCATGGGAGATATACACATTTTAAATCATTATGTGCAACTTCTCCTGCTTTTTCTCCCACTGCAGTTTGTTGATCTCAATAATACCTGTTTTTTTTATATATTGTGGAAATTCAACAACCTGTAACAATAATTTAATAGTAATAGAACAACTACCTTTATAACATAAACAGAAGGAGACTTGCAAATCAGTAAAGTTATTCATTTGCAAATCAGGAAACTTGCTAGGTTTCAGCTACAGCAAGTAGATGAAAATTTGATATCAGGATGTAAAACACTTATGGTTTTAGTACACTAGAAAACAGACATTAAATTTAGAAGAACTGTTTAAAGATCATAAATCTGAGATCCAGAAATAGCACACTGTCTCTTACTTGCCACTTGCCAGTTCTGAGTCATGCTGTCTCATCTTCTAGAGTTGCAAACAAGAAAAAGAGTCTATTGTGCAATTATGCACAATAAAGAACAATGTAAATGCACAAAAGAGTTTTATTATTTGGAGTAGGATGGTGCAACCAATGACTCTGAATTACTTTCTTTTGTCTACTTGTCTATTTAAGTGTTGCAGAAGAGATTCTTAGTTATTTTTTAAAAAGTATCTGAAATATTTTTCTCTATTTTGTTGATATAGATTGCTCTCTTATAATTAATATAATCTGCTTAAGCAAAAACAGCTTGCACACATTGTGAAGGACTATTGATAGAGCAAGTAGTGCATGAGGAAAGACAGGAATGACATTATTCATATCACACTCACAGAAAATCTTCTTTAAATTAGAGTTTGCTTCCCAAGTTGGCTGACAATAACAACCCCTTGCAAATATTGAGATCCCTAAGGAAGTAATTAATAGGAACAACATATCCATTAGCATGTTGCCTAATAATTTTTTAAATGTTGCAGAATGTCATTGGTATGGAAGAATTGTGGGTAAATCAACAGTGTTCCTTCTCAAGAGAGTAGGTAATTAAGTAACAAGAAAACCACTCAGAAAACAAGGATACTTTTACAGCTGGGAATCCTGGCTTGGGGAGACTTATAGTTTGTGTTATCCTGGCAATATGTTCCCAGCTGCATGGCAGAGCTAGAATAGAAGGTGGCTGGAAAATGAAATATCAATGATCATCCCAACAAGAATCAAAGCTTCAAAAACCTTTTAGAAGTCCATTTTATTGCTTAGTTACTCCTGGACTCCTTTGCTATGGATCCCTCTCTGATTTCCTGCTTGTCCCCAACTGCTTGGTTTTCCCCTTATGCCAGAGTCATTTTTCTACACTATAATATTTAATTGTATAGAGAAAGTTGGTGGAAAACTCTGTCAGAAAAGATGGCAAAAGGTATTTAAAAAACTCTCACCTTTATTGGACTCTATAACAGCTACACATATTGAATATACTCATAGGATATGGCCCATTGCTTCACGTTATAACTCAGGGTCATGTGGAATATAATTGAAGAAAGACTGATATAAATTATACTTGATTTCAGTTATGCATATAATGGTGCATAATTTCTATGCATTCTATGCATATTCAATGCATAGTTTAATGAATACTATTTCTTCCCTTTTAATATACTTCTTATATGAGGGAAAATTAAAAAGTAAATTAAAAAACGTAGAACATATAATATCCCGATTTCTAGTCTAATGCCTTACCCATTTTGTCAAACTGGCTTTCCACAATCTTTGATAGTGTGACTTTTTCTAGAAAAAAAAAACCCCTTGCAGCCTTAGAGGATAAACACGGTGTTGGAACTGGGGGATGTTTTGATCCATTCTTTATCATGGAAAAATAATTTATTGCTGGCCTTGGATTTATCTGAGATTACATCAGGCTGCAGGGTCATAGAACCTGATTTATCACATTAATCATTTGATCTTTTTTTTTAAAGGTAATTGAGCTTTCTATTTCTAATGGAAAACTTTCCTAATGTGATGTTTATTTAATCATGTATGCATTATCTGACAGATCCTTATTACCTAAATCTCTCAAAATCACCAAATTTTCTACTGTAAAACACTTCTATCATACTACCTTATAACAAAAACTGCACATTGAAGAAGGTATTTCACAACTAAAAGTTATCCAGTGTTACAAGGATCCTGAAATGCTAAGTTTGGTTGTTGCTAAATGACTTATGGCCAAGCTGGGAAAAACACAGAGCTCTGTTGACCTGCAAGCCTATAAATTTACAGTCCATCAGGTCTCTCAAACTTGATGTGTTAACAGATTAGTTTCAAGAAAACAAAATCAAGTACAAAGTCATCAACTTGAAAAATTGGCTTTGTGCTAGCATTCTTTTTTGTAATCAATGCACTTTGTGGTAGTATGAGGGAATAAAGTTGGGGTTGATATCTACTCCTTTGAAAAGCAGCTGCAGCACCTCATTTGAACTAGTGCAAGAATCTTTGTAAGAAGGCAAAAGTTGTATGTTACTTTATAGACTTGGATACTTTTGTTTGATCTAAGTGTTAACCAGAGGTGGTATTCAGCTGATTCTGACCAATTCTGGAGAACCAGTAGTGGAAATTTTGAGTAGTTCAGTGTAGTTTGATCAGTAGCAGTTTGACCAGTTTGGCAAACTGGCAAATACCACCTCTGATTGGAGATTTTACAGTATCCTTCCCCTGCCATGCCCACCAAGCCAAGCCCATAGAATCAGTAGTAAAAAAAAATTGAATCCCACCACTGGTGTTAACAGCCTGAATACATAGGAGTATTAGAGATTCATTTATACCACCTTGCAAAACCTAGAAGAGTGACTCAGAGCCATATCTTATTTTTGAGGAAAGTGTGTGTTGCAATAAACTTCCTGAACATGCTTCACTTACTCTGTGTTATATCCTGTCCTTGGAGAGCAAAGAAATCTCATAGGAAATAAATACAACCTGTAAATTCCTGTTGAAATCTGTATCATATATCAGCCTATGTAATACTTTTTATCTTCATATTATTAATTACTCATTACCAGGTGGAAATAATTATTAAACTGTCATCAATCTAATTCTATAAAGATAGGAGTGACAATAGTGACACTGGAAGCATCCATTCATAACACAACAACACAATATCTGTTACTCTGAAATAATGTACATGTGGGGTCACTCTGAAACCATTAGGAAAATGTTCCTCTTTTTATAAATACTGTTTTTTGTTTATTCAAGCTTCTCTGTTAGAACTATTATTTTTCTGTTTACGAACTGAGGAATAATATAGAAAGTCAGTCTATTCCAATCTCATCCTTCTTGTGGTGAAAATACCATTGGCTGCTTGATCTTAAAATCCCCATTGATACTGATTTGCATGTAAATCATCAGTAATGTGTATCAACCTTTATAGTTCAGTCTTCATTGATTGTGACCATTCTTCCTAACATGATCATAAATATTTGGTAGCCTATTGTAAGAAAATGATGAAATTCTAATCAAAGGAAGCCTTGCTTCCACAAATACATAGAAATCTTTTTCTGGAAGGAGAGAGGGAACCATTCATTTATCCTTGTCCTGAATATTTTAGAATGTCAAATAATAAGACTTATTTCAGTTGACTTTCCCTTCATATTACATTCAAATGATAAAGAGGCTATATGCTTTTACTGGTCATTTCTTTCCATTTTCTTGCAGAATGTAAGTTTTTTTAACCTAATTATATCAAGATGTTTAGTTTTAGGAGAATTAAAATTAATATAATAAATGGG
This sequence comes from Naja naja, assembly GCA_009733165.1. Lineage (NCBI taxonomy): Eukaryota > Metazoa > Chordata > Lepidosauria > Squamata > Elapidae > Naja > Naja naja. Next base: position 166,194,451 of record CM019151.1, read on the forward strand.
ATAACTATAGATTTCAAAACACCAGATGATCACTACATGGCAGCAATTATTTAGAGTATAATTCTTTTGTGCCATTTAGTCATTGTCTGGACTTTTTTCAGCCTGTAGTTCTACATTAAGCCCCTATCAGTCTTACATTAAGCCCCTATCAGGTCTTCTTTCTTTTTGTTTAGGAGTGTTAATTGCAAACATGACAGCCCCACTGTTTCAGGGCTTTACAACATAATAGGTTGTATGGAATCTAAACTGGATGTTCTGTAGATGTTCTTCCTGGCTATTACCTATTAAAAATGGCCACTTTTGTTCCTGCTGTTATTTTGCTTTAATTTGTTCTTCTTCTAACTTCTTAATGTCTTCTTAAGGATCCAGACAATAAACTTTTTCAGGATAGAAATACAATGTAACTCTTTCCCAGTTCTGAACATCCCATTATATAGTTCAATGCAATGGAAGTTGAAGTCCACATGTCTTCAAGCTGCCAAGGTTGAGAAATACTGGGTTAATGTGTTACACTACAGAATAATTCATGAACACTATCTTTGTCTTTTGTCATCACTGTATGAGTACTAGGATATGATTACTTCCCTCAAGTGTTTTACTGGATAACATCTGTCTTCCCACTTCTCAGAAGGAAATAATTCATTCCTGCCTCATGAGTTTGAGTTAGCCTCTGGAGTGTTTTATAGAAATCATATTATATATCTTTGCACTGGATGCCAATTTATTTCAGGGTGAAATAGAAGGTTTTACTTCCAAATTTACTAACCGTGTAAAGGCTTGTGCCTAGAATACCCAAGAGAATGCTTCTTCCTGCAAAGTTTCCATTGTCAGCTAAGATTATCTAGGGAAATTCATCTCTAGTGGTAACCAATATATTTGATATGACCTATTGAATTTGTTTTTAAGATACTTTATATATTTACATGTTTCTTTTTATGTGTTTTTTACAGTTTTTAATGTGCTTTTAATTGAGATTTTATTGTTCATTAATAATGTATGTTACCAGGAGTCATACTGGGGGGTATATAAACCAAATACACAAATACAGAGAATTAAGCTGTCCGCCTATCTTTTCCACATCTGTAGAACTCATTTCACAATACAGTACAGAGATTTCTGTCCACATCTGGTATTTCAATTGGCTTGTCAAACTATTCATTTTAAAAATAATTAACTTCTCCAAAATGATAATTTAATTCTATTTTAAACAAATTTATCTTTGTTGCCAAGTGGGCAAAAGACTGTCTATCATCTATCAACCTATCTGGAGGAAGAGAAGAGAGAGAAAAGCACTACAGCATAGTGATGTTCTGTGATCTATTACCAATAAGGTCAAAATTAATATTAATTTAATAACTTTATTAGCAATCACTAAATTCTCAAAAAATGTTAACAAGCTATTGTTTAAATATAAGAACTTACCACAGCCTCTTTCTAACTTTCTTCTAACTTAATGTTTTAACCTTATTTAATCAAATTTCTCATGGTTTGGAACCAACAGTAGATAGAAGTACTGCATTAAGCCAGTTTCTATACTGACTACTCATAATTTTCATACCAAGGGAAGCCTATCTAATGGCATAGCAAGACACAACTATCATTTCTGCTCTTGGTTAACAAAGTTGAAGAACATCCACCTTAATAATTCATCATAGAAGCAGCATTTTAGTTTGCATAGTAAACTATTCCTTACTTTTTATAAGAAAGTCTACAGAGTATCTCAGAAAAACAATAATCTTTTGACTCACCCATTTTCATAATGTAAGCAGAATGTGGCAGTTATCTTGATTTATTTTTAGACTGGGTGCAATAGCAATAGCACTTAGACTTATGTACCACTTCACAGTGCTTTTACAGCCTTCTCTAAGCAGTTCTCAAATCAGCATGTTGCCCCCAACAATCTGAGTCTTCATTTTACTGATCTCAGAAAGATGGAAGACTGAGTCAGCTTTGAGCTGGTCAGAATTGAACTGCTGACAGTTGGCAGAATTAGCAATAGAAATAGCACTTAGACTTACAGTGCTTTAAGCAGTTTACAGTGTAAGCAGTTTACAGAGTCAGCATATTGCCCCCAACAATCTGGGTCCCCATTTTACTGATCTCGGAAGGATGGAAGGCTGAGTCAAACTTGAGCCTGGTGAGATTCGAACTGCCATATTGCAGGCAGCTGACAGTCAGCAGAAGTAGCCTGCAGTACTGCATTCTAACTACTGTGCCACCATGCCTCATATTAGTCTGCAATACTACATTTAAACCATATGCCACAATGACAATGCAAAAACAAATGACACTTTGATTTTTCTCCTGAAGCACTGAGCTATATGGAGCCTTTGGTTAATATGTCCACATTGTCATTCTCATCCACTGCCATCCTCATCCAAGCCAGTCAGCTTGGGGCATCAGTGTGGGAGTATCACAATAGAAGTGGTTGATCAATTAAAAATAGATTCCACTTCCATCCCCACCCTCACTTCCATCCCCACCGTACTCCTGCCCTCCCCATCTGTAATTGCATTATAGTGTTTTGTATTGATTTATGTTGTGTGTGTGTGTGTGTGTCTGTGTGTGTATTCATTTTCATTTCTATTGTCCTCATCCTGCCACCCAGCTCCTTTCTTTCATTAAACTTTATTCTTTACATTTTAAAGTTGACAAATTAGTAGATGATTATGGTTGGCTTCATACTGGTTTTTGAGGGATTTGAGAACATAGATGATGATGGCGTGTAAATGCCCAGAGGCACTCCAATTAATAATAATAATAATAATAATAATAATAATAATAATAATAATTTATTAGACTTGTATGCCGCCCTCTCTCCCTAAGGACTCAGGGTGGCTAACAATATAAAACCCATTACAAATTTACAATAAAAAGAAATTAAACCAATTGTGTTATATAAGAACAATTACAGTTCCTATAGCAGTTACTTTATTAGTTCACATAATATATTTGAATCACTACTTTGATGTGGGCTTACATAATAAATCCCATCAACGGGTGCTTAAATAGACTCTGTGTCTTCAACAACTGTTTTTTTGGTAGTTTTTATACTTGAATTACTTCTCAGACAAAGAAAAATGAAATGAAAAATGAAATTCAGTAGTGAAAAAAGTAAAGTTCTATATTTAGGCAAGAAAAAACCAAATACACAGGTATAGAATATGTGGTACCTGATTCAACAATATTAACTGTGAGAGGAATTTTGGAGCCCAGTAGACAATTACTTTAATATGAGGCAACAGTTTGCTGCAGCTGCCAAAAAAAACCAATGCAGTCATTGGCTACATTAACATAGGGATAGAATCAAGAACATGTGAAGTGTTAATACCACTTAATAATATCTTGGTAAGACCACACATGGAATATTGCATCCAGTTTTGGTCACCACAATATAAAAAAGATGTTGAGATTCTAGAAAGCATGCAGAGAAGATCAACAAAGATGACTAGGGGACTTGAGACTAAAACATACAAAAAACAGTTGCAGGAATTGGGTATATCTAGTTTAATGAAAAGAAGATCTAGGGGTGACTGGATAACAGTGTTCCAATATCTAAAGGGCTGCCAAAAGCACTGAGGGTCAGCCTATTCTCCAAAGTACCAGAAGGCAGAACAAAAATCAATGGATGGAAACTAATCAAGGAAAAAACCAACCCAGAATTAAGAAGACATTTCCTGACAGTGAAAACAATTAATCCATAGCAGATCTTGCTTCCAGAAGTATTGGGTGCTCTAACACTGGGGTTTTTAAAGACGAGATTAGATGACCATTTGTCTGGAATAGTATAAGGTTTCCTGCTTGAACAGAGGGTTAGACTAGAAGATTTCCAAGGTCTTTTCCAAATCTGTTACTCTGTTAAAACATGCGTGTCTTCTGCAGGTCAGGATCAAGGTGCAGATAATGTTGTTTTTAGTTGATAAGCTTCTGCAATTTTCCACCAGGGGGAAAACACTTGGCTCATGATCCCACTATTATAATCATCGTCACTACTTATGTATTCCCTAGAACAAAAATACTATCAGCTCTGAAGCAATCTACTTCATTACAGTAATCTGTGACACACTTTCACAGTATTCCTATGTGAAAAATTCTGCAGCCTGACTCAATGAATAATCATGGCTTAAACCTTTAAAATATTAGATTTTTTTTAATATGGCAATTTTCAGGCTTCTGTTTTGATTTTAATAGACAGTGTATTGTCTGGGTCATTTTACATATACATAATAGTAGTAGTAATAATATTTTTACTTGTATATAAGAGTATTCTTCCAATTTCTAATTTCTACCTTTATTATCAAATATAGACCTTCTATTTATCCTGTTCGCACCCCCAAAATCATTTATTTTTGAAAACATAACACTACTCAGTGTGACTAAGCAGTTCATTCTTCCTATTATAAAATTTAAATAATACTTAAAAATATTTTCTCATTGTTTCTTATAATCAAAACAACTTATGTCAAAAGCTATCAGATCTGAACTGCAAACATTCAGGTAACCAGTGGCAGCAAAAAATAGACTCTTTAAAAATATCTCTATTTATATACATACATTATGTATGTACATACATACACACAGACAAACCTATTGTAGCTTTAATCGATGAAATTGTACATCATATTTACTGAACATTGATGATACTAAATAAAATAAAATACAATACAAGAGCACACAATAGATACAAACTCAAGGTTAACAGCACCAAACTTGATTGCAGGAAATACGACTTCAGCAACAGAGTGGTCAATGTCTGGAATACGCTACCCAACTCTGTGGTTTCTTCCCCAAACCCCAAAAACTTTAACCTTAGACTGTCTACTATTGACCTCACCTCTTTCCTAAGAGGTCTGTAGGGGGCATGCATAAGCGCATCAACGTGCCTACTGTCCCTGTCCTATTGATTATTTTTATTTCTATTATATGTATCCATTCCATATATTCATAACTATGTTTATACTTATACCTATTATCTTGTAAGCGATTGACAAAGCAAATAAATCAAATAAATAAATAAAATTATATCATGCTTTTACTTGACTCTCAAGGTTGGACATGAAAGAATTGTTTTGATTGTGTATGAATATACAGGACAGGAATACTTCTATACCATATGAAAATGTGGCTGCTACTTTATCTGATTGTAATCCATAAAAGATAAAATGTGAACAATGACAGGAAATCTTTTTATTTCCCAGTACAGATTGCTTAATCCACTTGCAGCCCTGTAGGGCTATCTATCTGGATGGCAGTTGAATTGTTTTAAAAATAACACTGCATTTTTGTGAATAATCATAATTTGAAAGTATAGAAACATGAGTTGGTTTCTGAAAGGGCCTATTTTGATCAGCTATTGATAACTTTTATATCTTTGATCAGATTTTGACATTTTTTGTACATTAGTCTTTAGATAAGGTTATAATCTTTTACACTTTTACTTTGAAAAACATGACATCACCTTATTTGTAGTCAACAGCTATCTATGAATCAGAATTTAATATTCAAATAGGTTTGTTTGAATGGTGCAACACTGTTCTAAACATTTCTAGAATGTAATCCTGTCTGAAGTACAAAGCACTTTTGGCCAGTGACTCTTTCTTTGATCTTAGAAGAAGGCAATGGAAATCATTTCTGAAACTTTTTGTGGAAAATAACTATGTGGAAGAGTAGAAAAGTGAACTTAGATTCAGTTTGTCCAATGAATTGCCATTATAAACAATACTTTAGATTATTTTTCATATCATTAGGCTTAGAAGCTGAAAGTCTGGTAAAGTGTTGTGATATTGCAATATTCTTCATGTTTATCTAGTTTGGATTAGAAGACTCCATGCATGCTGCTGTTCCTTGCTTGTACTTCCCAGGAAAAATAAAATATGTTGATCCACTAGGGCAGGGGTGTCAAACTCGATTTCATTGAGGGGTGCATCAAAGTGATTCGGGGAGCACATGCAGCCACCTGAACTCCATTTTCACTAGCAGGGGCACTGTGAACCGGTCCTTTGCTGTTTCCAGGCTGGACTCATGGGCCAGATCTAATCCAGCCCATGGGGCTTGAGTTTGACACCCCTGCACTACGACAAGGTTTCTTAACCATAATAACTTTAAGATATGTGAACTGCAAGCATATGTGTTGCTGAAATCTGGGGATTGAAGTCCACACTTCTTAAAATTGCTGAAGTTGAAAACTTTAGCCTTTTGTTCATTTAATGGTCGTCAAATGTTTTCCAAATGCTTTTTAAATGTTGTCCTCTGAGTATATAAATCTGGCATGATGCTGTTCTTGGAAATCTTATGCCAATGTTGCTGTTTGTAGACTATCTGAGAAGTCAGATAAGAAGTAAGATGCATTACTTCAGCTGTTTTTGTCCTATGAAGATTACCTTCAAGATGTCCTCTGAAATCAAAATAGCAATGATAAATGTTTTATGAGTTCAACATGCTTCTCTTAACCTTGTCTGATGATTTGTATTTCCATTATCCCCTATGCATTATCATTCTCATTCCTTCTTTCTGATGCTGATTATGCTATAAATGCAGATATCTCTAAAATTAACAGGTTGAACAAGTGTTAAGTTGACTGATGCTAAATTGGAGCTGTACTAGATTTATAGCCCTGAACAGTTTTCATTAACTGCCAGTCATTTTAACAATATAAATAGTCATTATAATATAAGTCTAACTTTTAGTTTTGAAGCCATAGTCACTCCTTATGTATCATTTCTCTTTATACAGTAAGCTGTTTCTCTAACTATAATAATAATATTAATTATAAATTTTTCATGGCTTTTTAATATTTTAATGGTTCTATATTTTACATCTGTCATTTTACTATTGTATTATTCTAAATAATCCTCTAACTGGCTTATGTAAATTGTATAATACCTTACTAAGTCAATTTTTATGCTCCAAATTCTTAAATATTAACATACAATTTTATTTGTATTGCTATATGCTTTTATAGTTTCTTTTACAAAGTCAGTTTCTGTGCTGTATAAGCTGTATTAATATTCAGTGAATTAAATGAAATTGTTTAGTTTTGTTAATGATCAAAATAAAGAGACTGACTGAGTTTCTTGAGGTGTTAGCTATATGCAATAGGAGGGATCTATTTCAGGGAAGTATTCCTTTGAATGGCATAACATCTACTGTGGTGTCAACTGAAATGACTTAGATGAGGAAATAGAAGGGGAACTTACCAAATTTGCAGATGATACTAAGCTGGCAGGAATAGCTAACACCCTAGAACAGGGGTTGCCAACCTTTTGGACCTCAGGGACCACCAAACTCATAATTTTAAATTCCACGGACCACTAATATGAATACGTTTTCCCAGGGTCTCTGCAGAAAGCAGCAGAAACCCTGGGAAAATCCCAAAAAAGACTGCAGGAAAATTTCCTACTCTGTTTTCCTACTGATCAATTATTCTTTATTTGAGATTACAGTATACTGTCTCCAGCTCTGTTCTCAGGGGAAGAGACAGAGAGAGAGAGAGAGAGAGAGAGAGAGGGAGGGAGGGAGGGAGGGAGGGAGGGAGAGACAGAGAGAGACAGAGACAGAGACTTTTTGTTAAGTATGCAGAGTTTAAAATGATTGGTTGTTGTTGTAAAGTGTTTGAAATCATTGGTTGTAAAAGTGTGGGAAAACCCTACACTCTGATTGGCTGGCAGCCACGGCAGCTGGCTATAAATAGCTGCCACGGCTGAGCCATTCGGGTCCATTCTGAGCTGAAGTCACAATAAATAAGAGCTGAAGCACTCCGCATCTCGTCTCTCTATGCAAACTTAACACTGGCGATGAGGGTGGGATTTCCCCAAAGAGAAGACAACGCGGAACGAAGAAGAGCGAGATGGCTGCACTGAACACCTCCCCAGCCCCATTCGACCCGAAGAACGAAGACTGGGAGTCGTATGCGGATCGGTTTCAGATGTATTTGGAGGGAAACGATCTGGCCGCCATTTTTGAGCAGTGGAAGAGAGCGGTTTTTCTCACTTATTGAGGTCCTGCAGTTTTCAAGATGGCGAAGGCATTGGCTGACTCAGCAGATGTGAAGGTAATGGCATGGTCTGATCTGGAGAGACTTTTAAGGGCACACTACATGCCCCAAGTATCGTGCCTCATTAGGAGACACGAGTTTTATCGCTGCGATCAGGGAGAAGACGAAAGCATAAATGACTTCGTGGCAAGTTTAAGGAGCATTGGGGGGGGCGTGTGAATTCAGCAGTTTAGAGGAGGCCATGCGCGATCGTTTTGTGTTGGGCCTCAAAGACAAGGTCTTGCAGAGCAAACTACTGATGAAACCCAAAATTACACTGAAAGAAGCCATAGAAGAAGCATCTTCAGCAGAAGCCACCAAAATCTCAGCAGCAGCCATGAGGAAAATGAACAAGACTACGGGCCATTCTGATGGTGAAAAGACCACCACAACTCATTTTGATGAACTTGAATCTGAGTCAGAATATAGTGGAGAAGAAGAAGGAATTAACAGACTCAGAATGGAGTGGAAACGAAATGACCTGGGAAGAAAGAGGCGAAATTTCCACTGCATAGGTTGTGGGGAACCCACCCCGACTGAATGCAAATTCCTGGAAGCCATTTGTCTCCGTTGTGAAAAAAGAGGGCACATTGCAAGAGTCTGCAAATCATCCAGAACTCCACCCAACAGAAGGAAGTTTGTTGCAAACAACAAAGACAGAGAAGTCAAGCCAAATAACAACAGTGAGAGAATGAGGCACAGCACAGAAGTAAATGGAAAAATGAAACTCATCAAACAGTAACTATTGGTCATTCATCTTCACTAAATAGCAGAAAAGTGCATGTCAAGGTATTTATTGAAGGAAGGCCTTGCCAAATGGAAGTGGACTCGGGTTCATACCTGTCCATGGTGTCATGGGACACAATTCAAAGACTGATACCAGACATTCAGAAGACTCACTTCAAAAACAAGCACTAACTCTTAAAGACTACCAAGGGAACAAGATTCCAGTAGTTGGAACAAGAGAATTCAACATGAAATTCAAAGGCCACACCAAACACCTGCCATTGACCATCATAGGTAAAGATCGCCCAAGTTTGCTGGGACTGGAGTGGTTCAACCCGCTGGGCATCGAAGTAACTGGCATCAATCATGTGACCAACACTGATTGGGAAGAATCCTTGAAGTCTGAGTTTCCAGAGGTCTTCAGCGATGGATTAGGCAAGTACTTGGGGACCCCTATCACTTTTAACCTAGATCCCAAGGTACAACCAATCCGTTTAAAACCCAGCAGGGTACCATTTGCCTTGAAGGAAAAAATCGATGAACAATTAGATAAGTTAATAGCCCAAGGGGTACTAGAGCCCACAGACCACTCCAGGTGGGAGACACCCATAGTCATGCCAGTCAAGGCTGACGGTTCTGTGAGAATCTGCAGGGATTACAAGGGGACATTGAACCATGCACTTCAACAGAGCGCATATCCGGTTCCAGTGGTTCATCATTTATTACATTCTCTGGGCGGGGGCACAGTCTTCGCCAGACTGGACCTGGCCCAAGCATACCAACAGTTAACAGTAGATGATTTAACTGCAGAAGCCCAAACCATTGTAACCCATCGGGATGCATTCAAATGCAAGAGGTTACAATTTGGAGTAAGTGTGGCGCCAGGCATATTTCAAAGCCTTATGGAAAGGATACTACAAGGGTTACCTGGGGTGGTGCCCTATTTTGATGACTTTTTAATCTCTGCTGAAAATGACACTCAATTACAAGAGAAACTCAGAGAAGTCCTGACCAGGTTCAGAAAAGCAGGGTTGAAAGTAAAAAAAGAAAAGTGCACACTAAGTACTGACAAAGTAGAATTCTTGGGCTATATGATTGATAAACAGGGCATCCACCCCACGGAAGCCAAAGTCCAGGCAATCAAAGGAGCCCCCAGACCAAAATGCAAAACTGACTTGCAAGTCTAATGAAGAGAAGAACCAGAAGAACCATGGCTAGTCTAATGAAGAGAAAAACCAGAGAAAACATGATAGCAGTCTTCCAATATTTGAGGGGCTGCTACAGAGAGGAAGGGGTCAATCTATTTTCCAAGGCACCTGAAGGGCAGACAAGAAATAATGGATGGAAACTGATCAGTCAGTTTCAGATTCAGTCTAGAAATAAGGAGAAATTACCTGACAGTGAAAATAATCAACCAATGGAACAATTCGTCTTCAGAAGTTGTGGGAGCTTCATCACTGGAGGCTTTCAAGAAGACATTGAACTTGCCATTTGTCAGAAATAGTGTAAGGTCTCCTGTTTGGGCAGGGGGTTGGACTAGATGACCTACAAAGTCCCTTCCAACTCTGTTAATCTGTAATCTGAAACAAACATACAAACAAACAAATAAACAAAACAAAAAATTCCAAGCAAAAGGAGGAGAGTAAGCAATATTGCAAAGATCAGTAACCATGTTCTTATTGTGGATCTTGAGTATCGACAATATTTGCAGCAAGATAGGTTCTATGAAAGGTATAGCAAGGATTAGAGTTTTCTGATAGATATTGCATGGCTAGCTGGGGCCCACAATTAGCCTAAATGTGTTGAGCTCATGCCATCAGTTACAGCAGGCTTGAAGCTGGATTTCTTCTGATATAAAAGGTACCTGATCACAGAGCAAGGAAAAGAGAGTGGAAGGAGAGTGGGAGGAAGGAAGGAAGGAGGGATAGAAGACGTACCATGATATGGAGTTGTTCAAAATAGACCTTTTATTTACAGAAAGTTGTGACACTCTCTCTTCTCTTTCTCTCTTTCTCTCTCTCATTATACTATATGTGCTGGACTGTGAATGAATTACCATTCCCTATAATTAAATAATCTTTTATAAGATTGTTCTAGTTGGACACACACTAGACTGCTGACTCATCTCCAAGAGCAGTTAAGTGTCCACGTCTTTCATGAAACCCTTAGAATATTTCCATTATGCCTGACATAAAGTTCCCACAAGATTAGAGCACATAATAGGAAAGTGAAATATATTCTATTAAGCTTATTTTTTTCTGTGGACATACTACCCTAAAATTATGCAAATATTCCTCCATGTTTTAAGAATTACAAGCCATCTAAGAAAATGGAAAATTTCTGGGAGGATAATTCTGATTTCTCTAAGAGATTCAGAATCTAGGTTGTCTGCAAACTAAAATAGTAAAGCTCCATTAAGGAAACCAATTAATGTCTCTATCATAGCAAACACTTCAGTAGCAGTAGAAGTAGTCCTTTAGCTTTAACATGTTTAGTGATCTGTAGATAAAGAATATGCTACTTTAACTCCCCCCACCCTTTTAACTCAGAGGAACATGTTCAAAATTCAGATCAGTCATGAACTCATCACATATTATATTTAGGAAACTTTAGACTGCAATCTTATTGCCTGTGCAACAAAATCTATTGCGTCGTTCACAAAAGGAGGACTAAAATAGAAAACTGCTTCAATTTGGTAAGTAGCACAGATCAATTACTGCAGTACAACACTTTCTTAGCAATCTAGGAAACTGAGTTAATAAAAAAATTAACGTCACTGGAAAAATGAAAAAAGAAATATTGAATTTTGAGTCTTCCCTAACAAACAAACAAACTGAATCTTTCCAATTTTGTTAGACAACAGCTTATTGCAAAATGCAGTACTGTACCCAGGTCCAAATGCCAATTACAAATAACCTTTCTGTTTTCTATACCAAGCTGTGAATGTGGGGTTAGGCTTTCATCCTTGAGAGAAGGGAACTTGGAACATTATCTGCTATTAGTCTTACCTGAGTAATGGTTTCTCTGTATTTTTGTGGGAGGGGGCAGAGGGCTGAGGAGCTCCTGAAACATATTTACTTGGGAGCAAGCATCATTAGATTCACAGTGTGCTTCTTGTGAGCAGTCTTGCTTGATCATTTGGCTCCTGTATTTATAATTCAATTTTGTCGATTGAATGTCAAGTGAGAAATATATTCTGTAATATGAAGCTATTATTAATTCCTATATTGTTATGTTTGCATGAAGAGTCAGACGCGAAAAGCTTCAGTGAAGAGTTTATTAAGTGACTACAGCTCGAATGGAGCTGACTTGGTTGGGCTATGGCTGCTTCTTATAGCCAGCAGCCGTAGTTGCCAGCCAATCCGAGTGCAGGGTTTTCCCGCATTATTTAAACCAATCCTATTTGACATTTTACAAGAACAATTCAAACTAAACCAATAACATTCAAACCTACATACATAACACCCCTCCCCACTAGGTTCAGTCCATACCAAACCCCAACCTATCTAATGTATTTTTAAATAGGTGGGGCTCTTGCGTAATGCTGAGACCTTCGTGGTTCAGAAGTTTTAACATTCTCACATGTGTCTGCTGACACCCTGGGACTTCCTGTGAAAGAAGACCCTGTTTGATTGTTAGAATTTGGTCTCTCCTCCCAACCCATCTCCAGCCCAATGTCAGCACCCAAGTCAGGTAGTGATGTACAATCTTCCACTTCTAAGGATGGATTTTGGTATTGTGACAGGTTTTGGAATGGTTACTGTCGTAATGGCATGGGATGGGGTTGATTCTTGCTTGCTGATTTTCCTCCTGTTCCTCCCCTTGCCCCCTAGAATTGACATCAGGTGAGGGAACTAGAGAGGAACAAGTGCGATGTTCCTGAGAGAACCTGGATTTAAGTTGATCAATGTGCCTGCTCCAGAGGAGTCCATCCTCTGTTTGCACCCTGTAAGAATGAGGGCCTGTGATCTAAGTTATCTCAGCAGGAATCCACAAAGGTTCACCCATAAGGTTCTTAGCATAAACAGAATCACCCACAATGAATGTGTGAACTTTGGAAGTGGAATCTAGTGGTGCATTGGGTGCGTAAGTGGGATGAAGGCGGTCAAGTGAAGACCTAAGTTTCCTACCCATCAACAACTCTGCTGGGGATAAGTTATTAGATGGGTTAGGAGTGATGTGCTGAACACTAAGAAGTTTTTCAACTTTCTCAGTGATGTCCCCAGGACTCAGTTGCTGAAGCTTCTCCTTGGTAAAAACCATCAGGATTCAAGGGGCAGTAAGGGCATGTCTGATACCCTGTTGTGCTAAATAGGATTCAAAGAGGTTGGATGCAAATTGAGGGCCATTGTCAGAGACTAGAACATCAGGTAACCCATGGGTTACAAAAAGTTTTCTGAGCTGCTTGATGACAGCATCAGTTGTGGTGGATGCCATGGGAATTACCTCTAGCCATTTGGAATATGCATCTACTATAATAAGAAAGGTGTGCCCTCTGGTAGGGCCAGCAAAATCAATGTGAATCCTGGACCATGGGCCCCTAGGACATTCCCATTCCTGTGGGGGGGCAAGAGGTGGGGCAGGCCTGACTACCTGACAGTTGGGACAAGATGCAACCCAGTTTTCAACCATTTTGTCAATACCTGGCCACCATACATAACCCCTGGCCAATCCCTTTATCCTTACAATACCAGGATGACCCTCATGTAACATTTCCAAAACCTCTCTTTGCAGTTTTGCCTGTTACCCCACAAAATACATCCTCTTAATACAGATAATTACGTTTGCCTGGACTTAAAAGGTTGGGCAAGGTGAGGTAGATCTTGAAGAGACCAACCTTTCTTAATCCAGCCTATAACAGAAGCCAACACAGTGTCTTTGGCAATTTCAGCAGCATGCACTGGAAGCTTGGCAACAGTTTCTAGGAAAAAGGTGTGTGTTTCAGGTTCAAAGTCCTCCTTGTGGTAAAGAAGTGGGCAATGACTCAGTGCATCAGCATGTCCAATGTCCTTGCCAGGCTTGTGGATAAGTTTGTATGAATAAGCAGCAAGAAATTCAGTCCACCTCAGCATTCTTGGTGACAGGATAATAGGTGTAGGCTTGTCTCCTGCCACAATGCCTAACAAAGGTTTGTGATCTGTAACAATGGTAAATGTTCTCCCATACAGATATTCATGAAATTTCTTAACAGCTGCAACAACTGCCAATGCCTCCTTGTCCAATTGGCTGTAATTCCTCTCTGCTTTGGTCAAAGTGCTAGAGTAAAATGCAATAGGGGCTTCTCTCCCACTGGGAAGCCTGTGGCTCAACCACCCCCCATGCCAAAAGGGGATGCATCACAAGTCAGTACAACAGGCAAATTCTCAGAGAACTGTATCAGTACAGCATCAGACGTGATTAGTCTTTTAATACTGTTAAATGCTGATTGTTCCTTCCTGCCCCAGACCCAAACAGACTTTTTATCAAGTAATCTGTTCAATGGTTCAGCAATGGTTGCCTTTTGAGGTAGGAACATGTGAAAAAAGTTAATAAGTCCAAGGAAAGCTTGCAAATCTCTTTTGCATTTAGGTTTAGGGGCTTCTTTGATTGCTTTAACCTTGGCATCTGTAGGGTGGATGCCATGCTTGTCAATCATGTAGCCCAGGAACTCAACCTTGTCAGTTTTAAGAGTGCATTTTTCTTCCTTGACTTTTAAGCCCGCTTTCCTGAATCTGGTAAGGACTTCTCTGAGTCTTTCTTGTAACTGAGTGTCATTTTCAGCAGAGATTAACACATCATCAAAGTAAGGCACTACCCCTGGCAGTCCTTGGAGCATTCTTTCCATAAGGCTTTGAAAGATGCCTGGTGCCACACTTACTCTAAATTGTAACCTTTTACATTTGAAAGCACCTCTATGAGTCACAATGGTTTGGGCCTCTGCAGTGGCATCATCAATCCGCATACGATTCCCAGTCTTCTGCTGCCGGATCGAACGGGCTGGGGGTGTTCAGCGCAGCCATCTCGCTCTTCTGCTTGTCTTGCGCATCATCTCTTCTTCAGGGGAATCCCATCCTCATCGCCAGTGTTATGTTTGCATGAAGAGTCAGACGCGAAGAGCTTCAGTGAAGAGTTTATTCAGTGACTACAGCTCGAATGGACCCAACTTGGCTGGGCTATGGCTGCTTCTTATAGCCAGCAGCCGTAGTTGCCAGGCAATCCGAGTGCAGGGTTTTCCCGCACTATTTAAACCAATCCTATTTGACATTTTACAAGAACAATTCAAACTAAACCAATAACATTCAAACCTACATACATAACATATATCATTACTAATTATAGGAAAATTAAAATTAGTGTGTTGCAATGGCAAAAGATTGCACCAATAAAGGTTCCACATCCTAACTAGGAAAAAAGAAAGAAAGAAAGAAAGAAAGAAAGAAAGAAAGAAAGAAAGAAAGAAAGAAAGAAAGAAGGAAGGAAGGAAGGAAGGAAGGAAGGAAGGAAGGAAGGAAGAAAAGAACAAAGAATCAAAGTTATACTAACTGCTTCTAACATTCATACCAGACAAGAACCAGTTTTGTCTAGTGGCTAAGGTACAGAGCTAAAAAATAAGGGAGTGTGAGTTCAGTTCCCTCTTTGGCCATGAAAGCCAGCTGGGTGTCCTTGGGCTGGTCACTGTCTGTCAGTCCAACTCACCAGATAAGAGTTGTTTTTGTGAGGAAAATAGGAAACGACTGTTGTGTTGGAGGTGTTCTGCCATCTTTAAAAATAATAAAGGCAGTAAATAAATAAAGAATGTAAAACAGTGAAGCTAGTGCTGATCCCCAGCTACACATGTGCCCCCCAAGGCCATGCTGGAGATATGGGCAATGTCTTGACTTGGCACTGGAGACAATGAGGTAGTAGATGAGGTGAATGTGGAAGGACTATCTCAAAACAATCAGTATGAATCCTTCTTTGCTTTTTTTTCTTTTCTCCCTGAGGTATAGAGAGGGATGTAGACCTGGCTAAGCTGGATAAGATAGGAGAAAAGAAAGTAGAAAGCTATTAATGAAGGCATCTGTCTATTTATTATTCACCATATGGCATATCATACCTGGGTATGCAATATATATTAACATGTTACTAGATTTAAAAAAACAATAAAATGTGAAGACATCAGCCTATGAAATGTCTTCACAAAGTTTGCTTGCACATAGAAGGTGAGGATGGAAGATTCAAAACTCAAATAAGGGAATAAAAGTTCATGCTTTGGGTTTTTTGGAATGCAAATGATGTCATTGCATGGATTTCCTTGAGCCTGGCAAAACTATTAATTTAGTGTTGCCAGGTTCTTACACTGCATTATTCAAAATTTTGAAAGGATGATTAAGCAGATTTTTGGAAACACAAGAAATAATTTTTTCTGCCACATAACTACACTGTATGCTACATGAGACAATTGTGAAGTTGGTCATGTCATATTATGGCTCATCTGCTGTAGAGTTCAAACTTGATGCCACACAATTTCCACATTTCTCATTAAAAAAAATCTCCATAAGTAGAGATAATAATAAAAGGCAGAAAAGACTTTCATCGGGGAATCTCTAAGGTTTACAGGACCTGCAGACTGGCAAGTAAAAGACATGGTCAGGTAGAAACTTTCCAAAATCAAAAACTGAAAAAGGTGGTAACTTTCATCGTTGTTATCTTCCAATTAGACCAGAGGCATCAAACTCGTATCATCACAGGGGTGTCACGCAATGTATCAGGACTTTTTCCCCTTCGCTAAAGCAGGTGGGGGAAGGGCCAGCATGTGATGCCCCCGAGCTGTGGGCGATGAGTTTAACACCCCTAAATTAGATTATTTCATTTTGTTTTGCATGAAGTGTCATTGAAAATGATTTGAAAGCCACAGTAGTGCAAAAAGTAGCAGCACTTCTGCTGATCAGTAGTTTATCAAATCAATATCTATGCAATAGGAACTGTATTGGTTACTGAGAGGCTCCTGGGCTCAGTTCAATATAAAGATATTTGTGATCTCAGTAATTGTTATCTTTGGGACCACCTCTTTGAAAGAGAATCTGCCTGGTCCAGTATATATTTACCATTATCCACATCTAGATAGATCAAAGTGGTGAGAGAATGATCCTCTCCATATCAGCCCCTTTAATTTTGAGAAGTTCCCTTCTTGAGTTCCAGGGGCCCTGTTTTATTATACTTAGGTAGGTAGTCAAAATGCTGTTATCCTATAGGGCAGGGGTGTCAAACTCGCAGCCTGCGGGCTGGATACTCACTCACTGGCTACACCCATGCCTGGTTTACCAAAAAAGTCATGCTATGTCACATGATGATGCCATGATGATGCAAGTTTGACACCCCTGATATATGACATATAGGACAGAGGAAAACCCTAATAGGCTGGTGAACATTCTCAAGGTTCTAATTTATATTTAAGTTGTGATTTCTTTTATTATTATAATTTCAATCAAGTACAGGAAATATTCAACTTACAATAGTTCATTTAATGGCTGAAGTTACAATAGCACTGGAAAAAAGTGACTTATGACCGTTTTTCCTGCTTACAACCATTGCATGGTCATGTGATCAAAATTTGGATGTCAGTTGCAGTATCCCAGGATCATGTGACTCTCTCACAAGCATGGTCAATGGAGAAGCCAAATTCAATTAACAGCTGTGTTTCTAACTTAATAAAGCAGTGATTCACTTAACAACTGTGGCAAGAAAGGTCATAAAATGCAGCAAAGTTCACTTGTCTCACTTAGCAACAGAAATTTGGAGTTCAGTGGTCAGAGTTGGTATTCAGCAGGTTCTAACCAGTTCTGCAGAACTGGTAGTAGAAGTTTTGAGTAGTTGGGAGAACTGGCAAATCCCACCTCTGACTGGAGATTTTACAGTATCCTTCCCCTGCCACGCCCACCAAGCCATGCCCACAGAACCGGTAGTAAAAAAAATTGAATCCCACCACTGTCAGTGGTGGTCATAAGTTGAGGTCAACCTATAAGTAGGCAATACAAATAATTGTATATTAATTAAATAAGCAAAACAAAACTAAAAACAAACAGAACAACTATTATTTCAACAGAAAATCATGAGGCAATGGGTATATTTAAAACCCTTGCAAATAAAATAAAGTTTTCACTTGGCACCTAAAAGAGATAATAACATGAATTTTTTTTTTTAAAAAAATCCCTCTTCCCTTCAGTTTGTTAGTAAACGGCAATAGAAGCAGCACCACTTATTTGAGATTTCCTAAGGTTTTTTTTTTAAATAAACACTTCTGAGTTCTTCACATCCTTTCACACAGTTCAGCAGCTGGCTGACATTAGCTAATGCATTTTTCATACCCTTTTAGGAAAGGTTTGTAGCTTTCATTTGAAAATCAGCCTTGTGCGTTTTTTAAATCTGACTTGAAGATGCCTCAGTGATTGCTGTATTATAACTAGGCAGCTAATGTCATCCATGAAAAAAAGGAATGGAAAAGTGAAAATGGTTACAAGCCTATGAACCATGCTGCCACTTCATTCCCATCAACTTCAATGGGATTGAAGCTGTCTTACTGCTTGCAAAGTAGAAATCAGTGTCTCTTGGCAACTAATTATTTTCTTTCCTTAATAGAGATTTTATAGAGTGCTTCCATAGTAATTTGAGGCAATTAATCCTTTCCAGCTTTGCTCATTAGGGTTTCTTGTTTTCCAAGGGCATTTATGCCGACCCTGTGATTATGTTATGTGATAGTAAGAATTTACATAAACGCAAAGTCTGATTGTTGGAAGTCCACAGATTATGGGATTTGCTCTATGACACCTTATACTGATCCCAGATGCAACTGTGCATAATGAAACAAAGAAACCAAGATAATGGGGGAAATAGACATCCATGTGCACAGATGCAGGCCATATTTTTAACTGGTAAAACATTTTTTATAATGCAGCTATCATCTCTTACAATTACAATAGTAAAAAAATAACTATCCACATTCCATCTACTTTCAAGATATAGTAAATCAGCTGCTTCAGTCAGCTGTCTTGCTGTGCTAAATATCAGGGTTGTCACTACATGGGAAAAAAACTTGAAAGCTGTTGCTTTTATACACCATGTAAATTAGCTTTGACTGAAATAATTTTGAAGCTCATGAACAAACAAATAAAATAAGTGTACAAATAACACATTGTGCCTGTGGAGAAATTGTTTGATGTTTAAAGGTCTAAGGCTAATTTTCATTCATATTTATTTGTTCATTATATTTGTAAACTTCTTCAATCCAGTGAGACTATGAACAGTGTACTATACAGAATTATACAATCAGAAAGGATTTTAGAGGCTAACTAATCCAACCCTTGCTAAGGGTTGGGTCATTAGGGCATCTTTGAATAAATGATCATCTGTTCTTTATCATTTACACTACTTGATGAGTCAGTAATGTCCACTTAATTTTTAATTTAATTTATTTATTTTGTCAATCACTTACAAGGATAAACATAGTTGTGAATACATGAAATGAATACATATAAGAAAAATAAAAGAAACAATAGGACAGGGACTGTAGGCACATTGGTGCACTTATGCACACCCCCTACAGACCTCTTAGGAAAGGGGTGAGGTCAATAGTAGACAGTCTAAGGTTAAAGTTTTTGGGGTTTGGGGAAGAAATCACAGAATCAGGTAGAGTATTCCAGACATTGACCACTCTGTTGCTGAAGTTGTATTTCCTGCAATCAAGTTTGGTGCGCTTAACTTTGAGTTTGAGTTTGAGCTTTGAATCTTTGTAGTTTTGACTTTGGATTTTGAATCTGCCTTTTGGGACAATAAGGGACAAGTCTATTCCTTTTTCAATGCCACAATTCTTCAGATATTTGAAGATGGTTGTAGTAGCTCAATAACCTCTTCTGTAAGCTAAACATTCCCAGAATTTTTACCATTGCTTGTGAAACTTGTTTTCTAGAACTCTTTCCCATCTTATATATAAATATAAATGTGCTCCAATTTGTCAGTGGTTTTTTAAACTATAATTTCTGGAATGAAACACAATATCAAGTTGCTGCCATTCCAAAGGAGAAGGGGATGCTTCTTGGGGCTGATTGCTTTGAATGCTTTCACTTTTTCTGTAATTGCATGGGAATTAGGGAGGACAACTGGACCGTCAGGCTGGATTCCTTCCCAGCCAGTTCCAGTCTGTTACCCAAAGCCACGACACCCCAAAGTTGACCTGTTATCACCATTGCACCTCAGAGTTCTCATAACACCTTTGCGGCATTGTATTGACTACATTTTTTTCAAGACTCATGCTTTCCTGAGAAGATAGCTGAGGCAGGTCCTTACACAGTATTCTAACTAATCGAAACAGAATAAAATGGAACAACTATTTCCCAGGATCTGGATTATATATTTATATATTTTATTTATCTGTTTGTCAAACATGTACAAGACAACAAGTGTAAGTATGAACATAAATAAGAACAAAGGAAGTAAATACAGATAAATGGGGACAGTAAGACAGGGATAGTAGGCACGCTGCTGCACTTATGCATGCTCCCTTTAAGGATCTCTTAGGAATGGGGTGAAGTCCACAGTAGACAGTTTGAGATTGAAGCTGTGAGGGTTGAGGCTTTAACAATGGAGTTGGGTAGGGCGTTTCAGGCACTGACCACTCTGTTGCTGAAGTCGCATTTTCTACAATTGAGTTTGGAGCAGTTTACCTTGACTTTGTATCAGTTTCTCTTATTGAACTCCAGTATAGATTTTTTTTATGTCCACCACAAAACAATTGTCAACCCAAAAGTATTTCTCTAGTCTTTTAGAGTTGTCAGCAGAAAGGGAGTGGGAAGCAATGCATACCTTAAATATTTTCATAGATAATTGCTAGGCGACCAAAGCTTCTGGTGTGCAAGATAATTACTGGAGAGCATGATTGATGACTCTTGGGTATGGATATGTTCCATTGGAAAAAAATACATCCAGGGGGTGGGGGAAGACCATAGTCAAGAGTGAGGTGAATGATGTGTCTCAGAATTGACTGCACTCAGGTAACGGCGGCATTGTTCACTCCTACTAAATGATTTATTTTTTAACTCTGAGAGACGTGGCTAGAGACTCATGATTTGAATGGGAGTGGATTGTCAAAGCCCTGACAACAATGTTGCCTCATGCTTCATTTGTAGTTAAGAAGAATAGCCAGATCTGTTCCTTGTGCCTTTGTGCCTTTTCTTTTTCACGTATACTTGAAATGCAGAATTTGCCAGTTAACTTTTGTCTTAGTCATTTCAGCCCACTCTTCATCCATTTGAATCTTCTCCCCCCTCCTCCGAGTATAGCCAATCTTCAAATCCTTCTATCCAATGTACTGATAAAAATGTTCAGCAGCACAAGGCCTGGCATAAGCCCTATGGCATTCTTCCTCAGTACTTATCTCCAGGCTTGGATTGATTCATTAATGAGCATCATTTGAGTGTAATCATTCAGCAATTGTGAGTTAGATGTTAATAATGGCTGCGATTCTTTTCCTTCATTTTTCTGCAACTTTTCACACAAATAATGCCAAAGCAGCTTACCTCCTGGAACAAATTCCATTGATCCTTAAAGTTGCTTCTCCCTAGTAGCTTGTCATCAGGTTTAGAATCAGGACAGGATATCACAGGTATGGATGTTCTTTCTCTTGTCCATCTTCCTTACTTCACTCTTTCAATTAGAACCATTTATATTCCAATTATATTCTCTGGCTTTAATTTTCAATGCCTAGCATTATCTGGCTCCATAGGATTGGCATCAGTAGTGTGATCCTACCTTAGTCGCTACCGATTCGGTGGGTGATTGCGCGTGCACACACGTGCCCCTAATGTGCGCATCCCTAAGAAGCCAATCAGCTGAGAGGATGAAGAAACAAAAAGCTAGGAGTGACTCCCCCCACCCTCCCATGCACTTTTTGGTCTTTTATTCTCTCAGTTGATTGTCAGAGGCTTTTCCCCCCTCCTCTCAGCTGATCGGAGGCATTTTTTAAACTACCAATTCAGCCAAACTGGTAGTGATTTTTCCTATCAGTTCAACTGAACTGGGCTGAACCGGTAGCATACCACCACTGATTGGCATTTTTGTGATATTAGTAAGTGTATGATGATATATGACTAGCTTGTGAAATGGTAAAATGCAAAATGCTTTGTTTCAAATTATTGCAGTTTTTTAAATCCATGGATTGACTGTATGTGTTGTTAGAAAAGCAGAAGAGGCAGTCATCATTCTTGCTCTTCCGTTCTACTCTTTACCTTCACTGTTACTATTTCATTGCTTGCCAATGTCCCACTTGGCCTAGAAATTCTGCCTTAATATTCTTCTAATGTCTCCAAAATTCCCCATAATAACAACTGTTAGAACAATGCCTCCAGTTGTAGAACAGTAGTCCTAACTGCTCCCACTTATAACCTAACCAAGTAAATTAGAAAGATTTTTTTTAATTTTTTTAAATTAGTTTTAAATTAATTTTAGTTATTGGGCTTGTTAAGCTTAATTCTTTTTAAAATATTTATTGTTGTATTTTAATTGTGAGCCACCCTGAGTCCTTTCAGAGAGGGGGCAGCATACAAGTCCCATTATAAATAAATAAATAAATATGTGAAAAATGATAAAGCAGATGAAGAGAATAGCAGCCGTCAATCTCCGTTCCACAAGTTGATATCCTTGGCAGAATACATGTGCGGTTTTCTTTCAATAGGCTTGGTTCAGTGAGATCAGAAGCCCCAGAAAAATTAAATAAATTATGTAATTTGTTGCATATTTAATTCCACAAGTGTCTTTGATTCTGATTCTGATTCTGATTCCAATAATTTTAATCATTCTCATTCCAGTTATTTAATTCTAATTCTTGCTTTCTAATTCTTTCCCTACAAGGAAATACTTAATGTTACATACTTGAACAAAATAGTGTTGTCTCCTCCCAACCTGTAGAGATAAGGTGGAAATTACAGAGGATAAATAGTCACTTGTTCAGATGCAGTATAAATATAACCAGAAGATGCAATATAAATATAAACTTCAACCCTCAGCTGAAAAGTTCTGTGTTGAAAGAAAGGATGGAAACCTTTTAATTCTAAATTTAAAAAAAACAATTAACTTTCTGGAAACTTGACTCTCTGCTTCATTCACCCATCCAGTTACTTATCTAGATAGTTTTTCAAGGGCTTTTCAAAAATAAAAATATAAAAGGTAAGTAAGGAGAAACATACACAAAGATGTCATAGCTTTTATTTACTAATCAAACTATTTGACAATAGTCATGCAATATTATATATGCAACATAAATATACAAACCAATTCAATCAAGAGACACATAAAAACAAACCAGAAAAAATAAACTTATGATGCTATAGAAAAGGGGCATCAAAGGTTTTCACGGCAGCATCACGTGATGTATCAGGACTTTTTTCCCCTTTGCTAAACTGGGCATGGGTAAGGACAGCGCATGACACATCCGGCCCACCAGCTGGGAATTTGAGCACTTAGAATAATAAACTGATTGTAAATGGTTTCATACTATGCACTTCCTATTTTAAAGGATCATGGGCAGGGGTGGGATTCTGCCAGTTCGAACCGGTTTGGACAAATCCCTAGCTCCGAAGATCAACTGGAAGCAAACTGGTTCATCCGATGATCATGTAGGTCTGCCCTCCTGCCCCTGCACTGTACTGACCTTTATCGTCCCAGCTAATCAGCAGGGAAGAGTGGCTTGCTGCTCATCAGCTGTGTTACTTTCCCTAAGTAACATAGCAGGTAAGGATTTTTGCATTGCTGTTCATGAAGTGCGCAATCACCAAACCAGCAGCATCCCACCCCGATCGTGAGTATCTATCCGAAACTTTACAAAATTAAGTTCATGGATATTTAAAATGGCTTCTAGTGAGTGGTTTTTTTTTTCATTATTTTTATAATTGAGACAAGATTCTTAGCCTAAGTAATACTGATTTTTTTCTCAGTGTAACTGAAATATTTTTATTAAACCTTCAAAATAAACAAAAAATAATGTTACCCATGGGAAGAAAGAGTGGGTGGTTCATTCAGAATACAAAATATTGCCCCTTTTTCCAAACCTTTATGGAAAATGTAAGCTGTTCTAAATAAAGTTTGGGATTTACAGATGGCAATTTTATCAATGCTGATGGTATTTAAGTGGTGCTCCAAATATTTTGGATTGTTATTATTATGACTTTTACATTTGTAGCATATTAGAATGGCCTAAAATATTTAAAATAAATACATAAGTAAGCCTGATATCCCAAAGTAAGTAATCCAGAGTCTGTAACTGAAATATTTTGCATTTATCCCATGCTGTTCCATTCTTTTTTACTGATACTTTCTCCTTTTAATTTTTAAAAGTTTTGTTAAGTCGAATAACGAAGAAATGCTACAAATACATCAGTATTAATGAATTAATTTACTATTACAACAACAACAATTTTTTTAAAAAAAGCCTGGAAAAATGATTATATTAGGAAAAATGATCCTTTCCTCCACCCCCCAAAACTGACTTATTCTCAAAGATCTTATTTTTGGTCCTTTTATTGAAACAAAAAAAGATTGATAAAAAAAATTGTATCAATACTGCAAAGCTGCAAAACAGGTGTAAGTTTTTCTGTCCAAATCTGTATGATAATTTTTAGCCATTCTCTTTTCTAAAAAATATATCTGCTTCCTTAATTAACCTACCTGAACTTTGGTAGATATCTTGTATACCAAGGAGATTGTGTAGATAATGATTTAAAAAATAGCTATAATCCATATTATTCGATTACTACGAACTGTGTGGACCAGTTGTGACTCAGCATCAGATTCACCAAATTCACCAAAAATGCTATCCCAGAATGATTTAGATGTATGATCTATGATTGCTGATCCATAGCATAACTTTTCAGGCTGTTTTAAATAGTTTTTAAAGTTCTCTTTTAATGTTTTATAAGTTGCTATTTTTCCTGGGCTCTTTGCTTTTTTACAAAGTTGTTTCTTGTCTGAAATACATTTTAAAACAAATTGGAAAACTGGAACAGATGGCACTTAGGGAGTAGAGCACTACAAACTCTTCCTTCAAGACCCATTAATTCAATGCATCTTTGTCCCATATCCATACACAGAGAAATTATTCACTGTGTATCCTATCAATATATAATGTATGTCACACAGAGATCAAAACAGAGAAAAAATATTTTGACATGTACCAATCAAGTGTGAAAGTAACTCTTGGTTTTAATGGTTTATTCAGGAGCTATCCTGGTGTTTTTAATTAGCAAATGCCTCACTAAGATCGGCAGTCCCCAAAAGAACATAATAGTTTCATAAAATGGCTCCGTTTTAATTTTTCCAATTTTAATGTTATGCAATCTCCAATTCTACATCCCAACTGTAATTAGCAAGGACAATTACTAAAATGTATCAAAAGTAGTTGCAGCTGTTTTGATAACTGTGTTCAGCATTATACTCCCAAACACATTTGGCAATATTGTAAAATGTATTATAAGGAAGCTTGGGTGGGGGTGGGTGTCTGCAGGGATGAACCATACTAAATTAGCACAGACTTGTATAAATATTTTTTCTCCTTGGAATTGTATTTTCACCTAATGAATTCAGCATGAAGTGACAAATCAGATTAAAGTGGCAAACAAATATTAGTATTTATTTTCTACCATTATTGTAACCTGGTCTGTTTATATGGCTGGCATGGTGAAATCAATCGATCAATCCTGAATTGTACCAATTTTGGTAGTTCATGGCAGTAATAGATGATAAGTGAGTGATAGATTACCATGTTAAGCTTAACCATAGTAAGCCTGTTTCTAAGAAAATGTAGTTAGTCTTGTGAGCTTCTTGTAAATAGCAGAATAGTAGTAAATTACTTTGGCCTGCTCACAGAGTCATTCTGGTTCCTTGTATCTGACAATCTTAATAAATAGGCTCCAGTAGGTTTACATTTCATGAAATTATCTAAACACTTTTAAAACTACAAGGTCTCGCACATGACAATATACTGTATGTATCATGATATTATCATTCCAAAGGTACAAGCTACACAACTACATTATATATTATGATGTAAGTACTTGCTTGAGATATTTTTTGATGACTTCATCTAATCATCTAACTAATCAAGGAGAGAACCAACCTAGAACTAAGAAGAAATTTCCTGACAGTTAGAACAATTATTCAATGGAATGACTTGCCTCCAGAAGTTGTCTGAAATGGTCTGGTTTTCTGCTTCAGCAGGGGGTTGGATTGGAAGATCTCCAACATCCCTTCCAACTCTGTTCTGTTATTTATTCTATACATATCAATTTGACATCATCACCATATTTTATTACATATGATATTATATGTACCCACATCTAGTATAATTGGTAACTAAATGCTGTATATATTGGTAACTAAATGCTGTATATATTTTTATCTCTGCCTTGAGCTTACTACTAACTGATACCATTTAGAAACTTTTAAAATGGAAGGAGAAACTTTTCCCACACAAGCAGCAAATCAGTATTTACAAAGTACCTAAGAAAAAGTTCACAGTCCATCTTCGGTGAAATAGAGAATTAAATACTAAAATTGACTGGTTTTCTAAATCACATGTAAAAAAACCACAATCTACATGCATCTTTTTTTCTACAAGTCACAATTTACATTAAATTTGCACGTTAGCTCAAACAAGCAAGCAAGCAGGCAAGCAAGCAAGAGCACTAAAATTAAATTGTTCAGCTTGAGCTCCATGGTTTCTCAGATTCATTATATAAGGGTCATAGAATAATATAATGGCTCAGATGTTGGATTAGAACCGGTTCAGATTCACTGTCTGTCATGAAAACTCATTGCATGTCTGGAACAGTTAGTCTCTGCCTCACTGGATCTTGTTGTCATTAGATAAAGAAAGAGCTTTTGAACTCCTAAAGGATTATATGTCTTCAATCTCTTTGCTACTTATTAGGGTTTGTGCTATCAAGAAAGAAGAAAACAATGCTTTTCATTTTGGTATGATTGAGGGACTAAAACACGCTTCTAAAATGATATTTCTTATGTATGATGGGGATGAAACAACTTCAGAGTGATGAGATATTTCCTGGCAGGCAACACATCAATGTTACATTCACATATCATGTTAAATTGTCTCTGTAGGGACTATTTTCATATACCTAATAAAACACAGCAATATATTTCTAATAAGGGGATTTTACAACCAATTGAGATAACAAATTTACTGGTTTTGCTTGTACTTCACTTGCCAGTTTTTGGCAGGTTTTTGGTATCTCCTGTTTAAAGAATTTCCAAAAAAAGTCTCCAAACCTACCACACTTTGCAAATGTGTTGCTAGCTAGTAGAAACAATATTGTTTCCAGTAACACTTTTATGACCATTTACAGCTTGGATGGATGTATGAATTGGATGGATAGATTTCTAAGTTCATACACTTTCTAAAGCTATTTCTTATAGGATATTCTTGCATTTGATACAAACTGTACTCATTTCCTATCAAGCAGGAAAGATAAATGCTACTTTCTGTTTTAAAGCACATGGGTTGGGAAGTAGAGAATGAAAGGGAGTTTCAGAAAAACTCTGAAATAGGTTTCCAGAGAGTGCATAAAAGATAATGGATAGGGCCTAATCTGAGATAGAGAGATAGAGAAAGAGATAGAGATGATAGAGAAAGAAAGATAAAGAATATTAAATCACTGTCTAGTGTGGAATTATATTCTGAGAAAATAGAACACCTTTATGTTTTAGTGTGTGGTATAAAGATTATTCCATAAAGATGAGGCTGTCAGAGAGAGAGAGAATCAACATAGGATGAAATTGTGAATCATGTTATTACATTGACTGATTAAAGGACAAGGACAGATTTAATTTAATTTAATTTAATTATGGGATTTCTATGCCGCCCTATCTCCCAAAGGACTCAGGGTGGCTTACAACCATAAAACACCAGAGTACAAAATTTTAAAAAAACTATTAAACAAGAACAAAACCCCAATTACACATTAAAATAATTAAAACCCACAAACAATTAAAATAATTAAAAACCCCTTCAGTCCATATTGGCCAATCGAAAAAGCCATGTTTTTAGGTCACGATGGAAGGATAGAAGGTCAGGAGCCAATCAAAGCTCCACGGGTAGTTTGTTCCAAAGGGTGGGTGCACCCACAGAAAAGGCTCTCCCCCTGGGGGTCGCCAGTTGACACTGTCTGGCCAACGGCACCCTGAGGAGACCCTGTCTGTGGGAGCACACGGGGCGATGGAAAACCGATGCCGGCAGCAGGTGCTCCCACAAATACCCCAGACCTAAGCCATGAAGGGACTTATAGATGATTACTAGCACCTTGAATCTCATTCAGCAGGCAACCAGTAACCAGTGCAGCTCACACAGGAGGGGTGTAATATGGGAGATTCGGGACACTCCCATCACAACCCACACGGCTGCATTCTGCACAAGCTGAAGACTCCGAGTGGTCCTCAAGGGCAGCCCCATGTAGAGAGCATTGCAGTAGTCTACACGGGAGGTAATGAGCACATGAGTAACCATACACAGGGCATCTGGGTTCCAGATAGGGACGCAACTGGTGCACCAGGCAAACCTGTGCAAATGCCCCCCTGGCCACAGCTCCTACATGATCTTCCAAACTGAGCTGTGAGATAATGGTGAACTCCTGGCAAAATTTTACATTCCTATCTATGAGGCCTTTATATAAAACAAAAGAGTCTGCTGGCCTAGAGAAATGAGAACAAAACTATGAAAAGCATCAAAATTACAAATAGATATCTAATCTTGAATATTTCAGTCAAAATACAACAATGTTCTATAACAGCCAATGCAAATCAAAAACTAAGCAAATAGAAGTCTAATGTCTTCATTGCCATGTCACTAACTTCTGAGAATAGCTGAAGTTTTGCCATGAAATCCGAGTCAACAACTCCTACAGTAGGCGATAGCAGCCCTGTCTGTTACATTCTAAGATTGGTTGAGAACAAAGAGTAAGAATGACCAGAACAGTCAAAGAATGGAGGAGCAAAGGCCTATGGGCTGTTATATATGACCTCAGGTACTGAAATGGATTGATTAAGTAGTGTTGTTGTCTTCTATCTTGAGGAAACATGCTAATCATAGTTGATTTGCCCTTTGTAGAGAGCTTCGTGTGTACATGGATCAACTTGTTGCTGTCCCACCAGTCATACTTCTCAGGGTGCAGCAGACCATAAAATTGGAAAATAGATACTGTAACTTCATTCAGTGAACAGAAAACATAGGAGGAAATTTAACGTTGTTCTATGGATTGTGAAGGATTTAAAAATGAATAGGCTTTTCAAAGTCACTTCTTCCTGTAACTTACAAGTTTTTAAAAATACCATTTACTTTTTTTGTTTTACTTTTTCTTGTACAGATCACATCATGTACTGTTCTGTAGGTTTCTCCTATGGATATCTTATGATTATATTACTTTCTTTGTATGTACACTGAGAGCTTATGCACCAGAGACAAAGTCGTTGTGTGTCCAAAAGCACTTGGCCAATAAAGTATTCTATTCTGTTCTGTTCTGTTCTGTTCTGTTCTAATCTAGTCTAGCCTAGACATACATTTCCTTACATTTTAAGGAAAATTTGTGAATAAGAAATGTATAGCGTTCACAGACCTTTTATACTTTTCAAAATAACAAATACCATGTTTCAATAATGGAATACAAAAATAGAATTCTTTATTGACCAAGTGTGATTGGACACACAACAGATAACACATAACAAATAATCAAGTTTGAAGGGATCTTGTAGGTCATCTAGTCCAACCCCCCACCCACGCAGGTGACCCTACACCATTTCTGACAAATGGCAGGCCAATCTCTTCTTGAAAGTCTCAAGTGATGATGCTCCCACAACTTCCAAGGGCAAGCTGTTCCATTGGTTGATTGTTCTCACTCTTACTTTATTTATTTTAAATGAATTGTTATTACCATATTTGATTGATTGATATGATTTACATAGCCATCCTTCTCATACAAATCACTTTGGTTAGCTTACAAATTTCAAACAAACAAGCAAACTCAC
This sequence comes from Naja naja, assembly GCA_009733165.1. NCBI lineage: Eukaryota > Metazoa > Chordata > Lepidosauria > Squamata > Elapidae > Naja > Naja naja. The sequence continues at coordinate 166,224,245 of CM019151.1, forward strand.
CAAACATAACCTCTTCCAAATTTTGCATGGTAAAAGAAAATGCAGCCGTCAGGTATTTGTCATCAAGAACATATGACTTTCATATATCTTGTAGATATGTTTAAGAAAAATAAAATCCCATCTTACTTTGAAGAATTATACATTACCCATCTCCACATTAAAATTTATGTCAGGATAAATTGAAAAAGAAAAATGCAGTAGCACACACCATTTGCATGCAAAATATATATTTAGTCTCTATCTTTTTAGGTAGAGATAGAAACTAAGTTTGTCTGAAATTCAGAGAAGTTAAGAGTTAGTTGATGAGATGGATGTATATTGAATTCAAATAATTAAATCATAAAATAAATAATACATCTGCAGTACTATTCAATAGATCAAATGATTCAATGTAAAGCTAGGCATGGATATCGGTATTGTTTCTGCCTTACAATTTTGGCAATTTAGTAACATTAAAATCAATCCATTAATCACATCTTTCCACACAATGTAAATGTGGCTTCATCCTACATTATATTTTATTAACATTTCTTTATACCTGGCCTATGATGAAGTTTTCTATTTTTAGAAAAAGAATACACCTAAAAACCAAGTGCAAGCATTTCCACCACAAGCAAACAATATTGTAATTTTCTCTATTATTCCTGACTTCAGCCAATCACAATTAAATTACAGGACTTTCTTGCTAAATATTACAGAAGAAATTCAAAAGAGCAAGAGCAGTTGTGTTCATGTGAACGCTGCAGTCACAAGTGAGGAATATTTTAAACTGGATTGATCTACTAAGCAGGGGATTGAAATCAATATTCTGAATGGCACATTTACAGTAAGACCATAGAATTCTAAGACTGGAACAGATCTTGAAGTTCATCAAATCAGGTGTTCAGTGTAGAAATTTTCATAACATCTTGAATAAATGTTCTCCTAATCCTTTTTTCTTTAAATAGAGCACCCATAATTTCAGGATAGGATGTTCCTGTTCATGACTTGTTCTCACAGTCATGAATTTCCTCCTTATTTCAAGCTTTGATTGTATTCAAAACCTCTAAAGTGAAGTTAAACTTCTACAAATGGGTTCTTGTCTTATTCCTGGGTGCCATTTAAATAAAATCCATCCCTTTGTCCTTAAACATCCCTTCATCTCTTGGAAGACTGTTATGTTTCCCCTTATCCTTCTCTTTTCAGACTAAACATATCATATGCCTTTAACTGTTCTTCTTAGGACTTAACCTCCAATCCTCTCACCATTCTTGCTGCTCTTCTATGCAGTCTTTCCAGCTCCCCAGTGCCTCTCTTGAATTCTTAAAACCAGAAGTGGATATGGTTACAAGTTACAGTGTGAGTGGTGCAGCATAGAGTGGGACTTAAGACTGTATCTCTTGATAAGGCCTAAAACTGCATTAGCAGTTTGGACATTTATAGCACATTGCTGTCTTCTGGTTTAATCTGTAGTCTACTAAAAGCCCTCAATGTTTCTCACAAGTACTACTATTAAGCCAGGAATCACCTTTCCTGTGCATCATTTTTTTTTCAAATTTAAAACCTTACATTTCTCACAATTTAACAACATTTTGTTGGATATTCACCCAACATTCAGATATATCACAATCCTTTTGAATTTTGAGCTTGTCTTCTGGGGTGTTATCAATCCCTTTCCACTTTGTGTCATCCATCAATTTTATGAGCATTCTTTCTATTCTTTTATCCAAGTCATTATGAAGGTGTTGAAGACTACTGGGTAAAAAGGTAGACACTTGAGATATACTACTGCATACTTCCTGCAATTTGGATATAGTAGTGTGATATTATTTTTTGTTTTCTTCACCACAGTGGATAATAAGACAAAATTTCAAATTTAGACATTTGCACATTTGAGTAATCTGCTAATGTAAAAATTGACCAAATAATGTGGAGTAATTCTGTAAAATAATCATGATTACATTAAATGTCTATGGAGATTCTCAGTCATGAGTGTTCTAAAGGTGCTTTTTTCAAGAGGCAACTGGACTTTCTGGATTTTCTTTGAAGATACTTCGCTTCTCATCTAAGAAGCTTCTTCAGCTCTGACTTCCATTCCCCACCTTCAGAGCTGAAGAAATTTCTTGAATGAGGAGTGAAATGTCTTCAAAGAAAAACCAGTCCAGTTGCCTCTTGAAAAAAGCACCTTTGGGACAGGATTGCATTAGTAATCTATTTTATATAGGCTGGATTATAGTGAAAAATATTTTTGCAGCATGTTACTTACTTTCCATTAGTGCAGACTCTGAGACAATTCAACCTTTGGATGCCTTTAGTAGAAGCTACAGGGGAATGGTCACAGGCAATTATCACATCTGTATCAGGTGAAATTAGACATAAAAAATCATGGAAACTCCTCTGTCATAATTTATCACTTTTAGAAGATAAACTTGCCTCAATGTAGAAAAAAGCACTGCATGATCCCATTCTTTAGCTACACTCATGGAAATATGGTTCCTATAATTCAGTTTTATTATTTTTGATTTGTTGCATAGTTAGCCAGAGGTTTAGACTAGATTTGGCCTGAAGGACTAATGAATCCTTCACAAAAACCTGCAATAGGAAGATGTTATTTGTGTGTGTTAAAGGTATTGTGGCAGGATGTAAACTATTACAAGTAAAGATTCCTTTTACAATTGATTGATGGTGATTTTGTCAATGCTGACAGTGTTCAAGCTCAGGTTGTTTTGGGATTGCAAAGCATCTACCATTATTGGTACTATCTTTGCTTTCTTTTGCCACAGCTGCTCTACTTCTATTTGCAGTTCTTTGTATTTTGTGGTTTTCTCCAGTTCCTTCTCTTCTACTCTTCTGTCTCCAGGTACTACCACATCCACTTTCCAAACAGCTTTGTCTTTCTTACTGACAATTGTTAAGTGTAAGGTATTATGTGGCAGAAGCTTGTCTATTTGAATTCTAAAATCCCATTGTTAACTCTGAAGCTGACCAGGCTGAAGCCACCTTTTCCTGCCTCATAGTTGCCATGAACTTTGAAAGGGGGAAAGGAGGAGGGAAGCAGATAGACCAGCTACCAGTCAAAACAAAAAAGTTTTCTTGTGGTAACCAAGGTCATCCCAACAGATGTCAAGGGAAGGAGAGGAGTGACCGAGCAGCCTCCCAGCTACCTTCATTGGACAATGTGACCAGTGACACCTGGGAAGGGACATATTTGCTCTTTTGATTAGAAGGGGAAAATTGCAGGAACCTTTAGAGTTGGTTTTCACTAGCTGTGCCAATATGATGTGTCCAATAAACATGTTCATTGAGGAATCTACTTGCCTTGGAGCTTTTGGTGGATGTGTTACTCGGACCCCTGACACCCACAGCATTTTATTTTCTTGTTTTAATTATTATATCCATATTGTGGTCAGTTCTTGCTTGTAGACAAATGATTGTTATTATTATTATTTGATAGTAACATTCCAGTCTAAAAGAATCAGTCATGATACATGGGCCTAGTTTTTCTTCATTGAAAAATTCAAACTTGCCAAATGACAGATTTTAAAAAGCAAACAAATGCAGGAAAGTATGTAAAAACCCCACTTTAATATATTTGGACATTTTTTATTAAAAGAATTCTTTTTAAGAATAATTGTAAGACTGCTCCCATCTGGAACTAATTTGAAAATTGGAGGTTAGTGGTCAGAAAAGATGACTTGTTCCAATCATATAGAACGTTATATAAGTTCTTTCTCTGAGCAGGTTCCCAGTTAAAAAGCCATTTCTACCTGTCAGTGACCAAAATAATAATGTTTTAAGCATTAAGTTCTTAACATATAATTACTATGACATTAATCTATTTACATGAATGGAACAGATTTGCAGATTTCTTTGCATAGATGGGAAATCTCTATTGAGCATGTGAATATCTATTTAATAAACTCTTTATTTTACAATAACTTTATAAATTAAGCTTGTGTGGTTTCAACTTTCTCTACTTCTATTCAGAATTGATCAGTTCTGACGTAGTGAGTTTTTCTTAGACAAAAAAGAGGCCTTTTTTCCTCTTGTACATTATTGTGATCAGTTGTTTTTTTTAAATTTAAGTTTATTCAAGTCTGTATCCCTAAGAGGATAAAATAGAAAAAAAATAGTAGGAAAAAGTGGTGGTGCTCATGGTAAATAGCATAGGTGGGTGAACATGCCATTTCTTTTTCTTTCTTCACATTTAATAACAAGATACTTCTGTACTATTTCTGAAGACATATACAAATGTTGGCAGATTTAAAAAAAATGAATCAAACACAATTCTTTTCTTTCCCAGCAATACTGCCAATTTTAAACAATATGTCCATGACTAGTGTGGAAAGTACAATTTTGTATCAGGTAGCTTTTATACAAATTATTTGTTTGCCTTTTTCAAGGTCATCATCTCAATATCTTTCATCTCCCCATTCATTTCTCAATTCACCTACCGTCCCTTAAAATAAATTAAAATAGATAGTAAAGTACTCCTTAGATTAAATTATACTGTTACTCTAGTCCAAAAAGAGTAATCTTCCAACCTCGAGAAGAGACAAAATCCTGGGCTATGCAACAACAATAGCAACAACAACAGCAACACACACACACAGAGAAAGAGATATGTCTCCTTTCCACAAAAAAAGGAATAGTTATTACACAAAGAATGTATATTTTATCTCTGAAATATATTTTATTTATTATTTAGGCATATATGCTGCAACCATCACTACCAACTCTGAGCAAAGTATGAACTGCTCTGCAAAATATATGAAAGTATAACATGTTCTTCAGAGCTGGAAAACTAGCAAAACTTTAGAATCACAAAAGGGAACATTCAGTCATGCATTGAAAAGTTTTGCATTTTTTCCTTTATTCTGCTTCATGACAAGGACATTTTTGATTGCCATTTTTGCTCTTATTTCCCAAGGCCAAAAGGCATTCTGGTAAACTTTTTATATATAATGTTCAGTAGTCTTATATATACAGTAAGTTAATAATGAGGTCTGCACAGCCTGCCTCTCATGCAAATCCATAAACCACGTACTTTTCAGTTCTGGTGTCAACAAAAAGATTTTAAAGGGTTACCAAAGCTTTATACAAATACCTTTTATTTTAAACTTGGTCAAACGAACCAAATTTATGTTCCTTCCTGAAAATCTTGATCTTTAATTCATTCAGATGTTGTAGTATTTATCTCTCTTATATATTTTCTTTTATCCATCCCAAAGGTTTCTTCAAAGCTTTAAAGAACCTCTTTTGTAAATCCAGTAAAAAGTTATTATCCAGGTCAGTCTCTTAGTTTATCCTTGTATTTCAACTCTGATTTTCAAAGCTTTAATCAACTTCTTTTGTATATCCAGCAGAAAATACTTATCTAGGTCATTCTCTTGCTTTGTCATTTGCATTTCCATTCTAGAGGCCTCCCTGGTTTTATAATCCACAAGGCTTTTTATTATTATTATCCATAATTTCTGGTTTTAATATTTCTGTATCATGCAAAATTTATTTCACATTTGTCATTCCTTCATTAATATCTCTTGAACATAAATATCCATTAAAGCAGACATCATTTCTGATTTTGTAACTATTAATTTTTGGCCTTATTCTTTAAAAAAATCTCCTGGAATATTTCAAATATTTTAGGTTCTTTTGTAAATCTCTGTATTAACTGAAAACCAAAGGAAAGGTAACACTTTCCTCTCCTTTTTCTTAACTGCCTGGAATCCTTAGTACCCTCCAATGTCATGACTTAAGATAGACAAAGCAATTTGGTCCCCATAAAGAGCTGCTTAATTTATACAATTATTTACAAAATCTTACATAGTACAAGTTTCAATATTACATATTTGTCTGAACCTTTAATTTATTTATAATTTTCTCATATCAAAGTCTTATTTAGCTTTATATAGTTTGTTTTCATTTCTTTAAATTCTTTAATCTAGAGTTACATTTTTTTTTCTTTTGTAGGAATGAAGGTAAACTCATTAGGTGGACTTTTCAAACTTGTCATTCCAAAGGTCTCTAATAACCTTAAACTAGGAACTAGACAATCTCCCGAAGTGATCAGAAAGAGAGCTTAGAGAACTAAATATTTCCTGGTCTTTTGCCCCTTTGTCCTTCTTGTTCCCTTTTATTTCTTTTTGTCCCCCTTGTGCTCCCCACCTTTATATATTTATAAATATATAAATAAAAAACTTTCTATAGTGGTAGTATAGAGGTCATATTCAGGATTTTAAAATTGGCTTAATGAAATGTATCAACTCTCAGATTTTGAACTGGGTCTTTATTGCTGTAAAAGACAAACTGTAGAATATGATAACACAGGGATAAAGTTTGATTTATTTAAAAGCTTAATTACAGCTATTTTCATTTATTTATCATTATTGTTGGATCTTGTTTTGTTCCTTTTTTAAAATCTGTAATCACATTTTTTCTTGTTTACAATTATATTAAAGCATATACACACACAGAGAGAGAGAGAGAATACTCAAATTATTTCATATGTCAGATTTATTTTTAATGTTTTTTTTTCAATACAGTGGATTCAAGGCAGTCAAAAACCTAAACAAAAAATATAACAATTTAAAATGAACAGCCAACATTATTTCCAAACAACAACAACTGACTTTTAAATCCTTTTCATTAAGTACTGTATAATGAATGGAGAGTAAACCATGGAAAACACATTTTCCAATATTTTGTTTTACTATTTTTATCATGCAACAACAGTGCATCCCATAGCTAGCAGAGGTGGTAGTCAGCAGGTTCTGACCAGTCCTAGAGAACTGATAGCAGAAATGTTGAGTAGTTCGGAGAACCAGCAAATACCACCTCTGACTGGCCCATATTGTATTGCTCCCCACAACCCTGTTTGAATCATATAGATACTAAAATCATATTTTTAAAAATCCATAATAAAATAAACAGAATTTGAAAACTATTTGCTTATGTTGGGTTTGGTAAGCAAATGTTTTAAGGTAGGGGTCCCCAATCTTGGCAACTTTAAAACTTGTCCACAAGTCTTAAAGGTGCCAAGTTTGAAGACCTCTATTTCATTATTTGGGGTGCATGAAACCTATGTCAATCTGTAAATCAATCTTTTTTTTCTTATTTATATATTTAGATGGTACAGTTCTGGGGGAAGAGAGTACAATAAAAGGACCTGGGAATGTATGAAGCCCATTCCTAATTCACTGATTTAGTTTTTCAAGTTTTGTACAAAATTGATTACTTCACATTTTCTTTTAAAAACATAAGTAAATTCAGAAGTAATTTATAGGTGGAAAAAAGTAAGATTTATTATCAGTATTGAGGTTTATATTTAGGAATTTTGGAAGCTTCAAACACACTTCAACAAATACATTAAATGAATTCAAAATGTTGAAATCAAAGTTAAAATGGAGCAACTATGAGTAAAACAGTATGTGGACAATCTCTGTTATTTGCAGGAATATCTGACAGGACCCAGCTTGATTTCTCGAGTTAGAAAACAAGAAAACTAATGTCAATCTACTGTGCTCTACACCAGAAAAGCAATATTGATCAGTTGTATTTGCCAATAGCCGAAGGGGGTAGAAGACTCCTACATGTGAAACAAACTATGGAGGAAGAAAAGTGTGCTTTGAATAACTACATCAAGAACAGTGAAGAGGTCTTATTGAAAGAAGTCAATCAAGGAAAGCTCTTGAAAATAGCAAAGCTAAATGCTTAGTATATAAAAGAAACAATTAAAAACTGAGTTGCTAACTGGAAGAATAAGCCAATGCATCATCAATTCTTGAAGAATATAGAAGGAAAAGCCAATAAAAACCCCACACAAAGCTACTTGAGTTTTAAAGAAAGAAACTGAAGACTTTATTTTAGTAGCTCAAGAATAAGATTTGCTCACTAATTGCATGAAGGTGAAAATTCACTTGAAACAAAGAACAGCAAATGTTTCCTCTGTAGTGAAGAGGATGAAAGAATTGATCAGAGGTTGCACCAAAATTACACAAACCAAGTACAAGCAGCACCACATTGTCAGAATTATTCATTAGAAACTTTGCTGGAGGTTTGGATCTGAATGTAGCAAGAACCAGTGGGACATTTATGTTGTGAAGGTTTTGGATAATTAGCAGGCTAAGAATCTATCTATCTATCTATCTATCTATCTATCTATCTATCTATCTATCTATCTATCCATCCATCCATCCATCCATCATCTATTATAAAATGTATAGGCCACCCATCTTACCTAAGGCAACTCCTATGGGACTTCAAGATCCAAATAGATAGTCACCTTGTTCATAACATGCTTGAAATAATAGTCATTGAAAAAAGAAAATCTGGTTCATTGATGTTGTTATACCAGGTGATGCAACAATTGAGGAAAAATAATTTTAAAAAATTGAGAAATACTGCAGTCCAAGGTTAAATGCTTATGGAAAAAGAAATCCATAATTATATTAATTGTGATTGGAGTTCTTGGAACAATGTTTTAATGACTTACTCAATATTCTGAAATTTTGAATGTATTGCACCTGAACACTTAATTTTACAAAGAAAAATATCACCCTGCTAGGAACTGCCTATATTCTCAGTAGCTGCCTTAATAAATCTTGAATTATTAGGCTTCCACCACTCTTAGACTGTGAATTGTAGATTACTCATAATAATTTTAAGTAGTTGTGCATAGGACTGTAACTGAAGATGCTGGCACATTATTTCCATTTGATTAGAAATATTACAAAATTTATCAATGCAAAATCAAGGGGTAATTATCCATTATGTGAGTGATATTGTTTTTATTGATAAAAACAATAGCACTAGAAAAAAGTCACAAATATTTAGGAATTTTGGAAGCTTCAAACACACTTCAACAAATACATTAAATGAATTCAAAATGTTGAAATCAAAGTTAAAATGGAGCAACTATGAGTAAAACAGTATCTGGACAATCCCTCTGATTGTTCATCATATTCCAATCAGAGCATATCAATACCATTTTATTAGGCATATTGGGTTAGAAATTATTCATTTCCCCAGCTAACAGTTAGGAGATGGAAATAACGAGTGAAGTGAACTACAAAGAGTCAGATTCATTAAGGCAGAACCTAAAACATGGCCTAAATTATTTATGAATAGAAATTTGCAAGAGTGAGTTCAAATTTTGATTACATTAAACTGTTGTAAAAATGAGAACATTATTTTTGAACCACAGTAACAACTGTTTCAATCATCATTATCTATCTTATTAAAGCAACTAGAAATTGCTTTTGGTTCTAGAAGTTAGCATAAAGCTATGATTTCCATTATATTGACCTCAGATTTTGTGAAGAACAATTAGGTTCTAATAACTTGTAGCCCCCAATACTGTATGACACCCAAAGTCAGACAACCTTGATATCAAATAAATATTTTAAAAATTCAGTGTTTCTAATCAACTCCTATGATAAATAAGCTACAAGTCTTCTTTACTTCTTGCCAGATCATTTTTTTCTGTTTACTTTTTAATTCCACACAGAGAGCCATCTAAATAAATTGTTGTGCATTGATCTTGTTCGAAATGTGGCCTTTTTTGCTATCTCCATCAGCTCATATGCTTGTAAAAATTCAAATTTCCTTTTGGTTCAGTGGTGCAAGCACTTATTTTTATTTTACAATTTGTTCTTTGTGGTATATCCAGTGGGCACTTGGCTTTTGCAGAAAAGGAATTCTATCAGGCAAGAAATCAAAAGCTTGTAAGCTTTGAGGGCTGGTTTATTTCAGCTCCTGCTGAGCAAACAACCTATAAACAATACAAATTCGGGTCAATAACATCTGGAGATGAAAACCAAAGAGATTAAAAAAAACCTTATTTTTTTTCTCTAGCTAGTGGTTGTTTGGAATTTTGCAGCTCATGTGGTACCTCTAAAATAGAGACAGATTAAAAACTTTCAAACTGTATGTATTTGTCTAAAGCTAAAAGTTTTTAAAATTTGAGATTTGGCACATAAAACAAGAACTTAGATGAAGTGACAGCATAGCATTAATAAAAATGTTAACGAATAAATCACAGACATTCATTTTTAACTATGATAATGCCAAAGTTATGAAATGAAACATTACGAAATCCTCTTTCATAATATTTGATAATACTGGAATAAAAATGTTGTGCACAAACATCTCAGAAGTGAAGATTTAAATATTATTATTATTATTATCATTATTATTATTATTATTATTATTGTTATTGTTATTATTTGACTTGTATGCCGCCCCCACTCCAAAGGGACTCGGGGCGGCATACAATGCTGAATATTGATGAATATTTTGTCAGTTGCTCTCCTCTCATGGATGTCACTGATTTCACATGAGATTTTATTAGTAAAAGTAGGCTAAAATGTGTATTTATTTCTTAATTTGTCAGATTTTAAAGCCAAACAATTCCCAGATGACCTTGGTTGATTCTAGCTATGATATCTTGAGGTGAGAAAGCATCACAATTGTTTTTCAGTCTGAAATAACACCCCCCGCTTCCTCAATGAAGCTGATACCAATCCATGGCCCCAACGATAGGGCTTACCATTTTGAATTGTAAGCTGCCCAGAGTCATTGACTGAGATGGGCAGCTATAGAAATTGAATAGATAGAAGACAGACAGCCATATAACCTCTGAGGTCAGCTTTAACTATCCAGAGAATATTTATATCTAGCAATACATAACGAAGATAATAGACTCAAGTTCCTATTTTCTACAACTTACAGATGTGGTTACCTACAGCAGGTTTGATCTGTAAGTTGTAGAAAATAGGAAAATATAAGGGCTTGATCTGGCGTGTTGACTGGACTCATGCATTTGGAACCCAGTTCTGAGGAAATTCTAGTGATTTGACTTACCGGAGAACACAGAATGTTCCCCACAGTTCAACAATTGCTTTTGAATACTCTCTAATGCAAGCATTTTTATATATACTAATTGCCTTTACACAATTAGGATAAATTAAAACAGAGTAGTTTGGTTAACATTCATTTTGGTTACATTTTTAATGCAAACTCAGCCTATTAATTAGCTTATGCATAAATATTGTCTGAATGTACAGAAAACAGGTAATATTGCTGCAGAAAGATTGTAGGAAAACATGCAATGTTTAGTAAATGGACACAAGTATCAATATATGCTCATGTGTCTATCAATAGTTTTGTGATGGGATGAATCAACCATTTTTGTTGTTATTTCAAATTTTGAAATGGCTTTTGTTGCTATTGTCTTGTTCAGATGAGTCAAAAGTTCAATCTATTGAAAATCCTCTATTGAGGATTTAAATTGAGAGCTGAAAGTTCAGCTCAGGAATTTAGATCTAAAGAAAGAAATAAGGCTCAAGGAAAAGTCAAGAGCCAATATTTTAACTAACCCCCATGTCCCCTCCATGTCCACCTCCCCAATTCAGAAAAGCTGAAAAAATTATCTTCTCTTTCTGATTCGTAAAAAAGAGTTGGGAGTAGAATGAGCTGAATATTAATAGAGTTAAGGAAGAAAAATAAACTTGGAAATTTGTAATGTCCAAGAAAGGGAGAGGGTATTTGACAAGGTCAGAACAATGATTAGACTCTTCAAGAAAGAATTACATGTACTCTCCAGTTCAGCTTCTGGTGACTCACTCAAGGACACAACCTGATGAGGTGTATGGATCTTTATAGTCTTCTCGCTTTTCATGTGGTCTTCCTGTTCAGGATAGCAAGAGCTGACATGATACACAGTTCTGTCAACAACTGAGAAATAATTAGAAACACACACAAATCACTTTCAACTGAATACTGAAGCTCAGCATGTTATTTGGAATGCACAAAGGCTTAGCATAACAAACAAACTTTACTGGTTACAATGTACATTTGCTCTTTCTCACTTACCCACTCATCCCCACTCACTCACATTCTTCTCAACTTAGGCTGTCAAGCACTAGCTAGAGTGATGGAATCTATTAAATCTGGATCAGGACTACTCAAAGAATGAATGGTCTTCAGGACCCCTTTTATCCCCAGGAGTTGTTCTTTGTTGATTTAGAAATCTGGTAGCTGTCAGTGGAATTGGCAGATTTCCTGTGCATTTCTCACTGAGCCTTCTTTGTCTGCTTTGGGTTACATTTCTCCTTTGAGCCTTCATGCATTGTTTCTTTCTTATCTATCTCCCCAAAGGGTTTTTCTTGATAATATTCCTGATTTTTGCCCTCTGCTTATGTGCCTGCTTCAACCTAGCCTCACACCTACAGTTCAACTCATAGAAATCCTAACCAATAAGGACAAATTAGCTAGGAATTCTGGGTACTGCATTCCAAACACATCCAGAGAACATCAGATTGAACGAAGTAGAAGAGCTTGCAGAATATGGCTTTTGGATTTATTTAAGACTTAGAATGGAACAGTCAGCCACATTGTAAGTCACTGCCAACTGCTTCTTCCATAAGAATGCATCGAGGAAGTCTATTCTGGAATATTTTTCTCTTTGGCCATTCCATACTATCACCATTCCAGTAGTGCATTTAAAAAATGTTTACCACCAGTTTGGTGGGCGTGGCTTGGTGGGCATGCTTTGCATATGCATACACACTTTGCACATGCGCACGTGCCAAAAGTGCACTTTGTGCAGGCACAGAGGCTTTCCAACTTGCCTCCTGCAAGCCTGCACTCTCCCTGCCTCTTCAGCAGCTGCCATGCGGCAATCTGCTGTGCTGTGCAAAGCAGCTGCACTTCAAAAGCAGGACATAAAGGTTAATATGGGAGCCCAGGCGGGTGGGCGGGCAGGCAGGCGGGCCCAACAGCAGAGCATCGGAGAAAACCGATTCAGTCTCCACAGCTCATTGGCGCTACTGGCTCAGCAGAACCGAGTGGCACCACTGCACCATTCCCATTTTTTTTCACCATGCCAGTTTGGTCCTGACCTATTCTGCTGTTTGGAGAATTATTCCATTGATTGACAAAAGGAAGTAGCATTCTGAGCCCATTTTAGAATTAATGCTAAGATTATTTTATTTCAGATCTAAATAGTAATTCTAAAGCTACTAAAGTGGATGGATTTCCTAATTATGAGTAAAATTATGGGAAAGATGTTTTATAAACTGAAAATGAGTGCCTTCGTTTCTTGTAGAGCAACTTTTAAACTGCTGGTATAGATTGTTTGGGATGTATTCAGGCAGATGTAACACAAAAGATAATGCACTAGTGAACTCCAAATACATCCGAGTTTGGTGTTAAATTACAAAACAGCAGCCAGTCAACACATTTTATTGCATGAATTCAAGATTAGAGTTGGCTGAGCCAAAAAGCCAGATACATACTGATGTGTTTTTATATTGCTTCTGAGTTTAATGCCTACAAATGTCAAAATCAGAAATCACCAACTTATTCCTGAAAAAGAGTGATAATAGTTATGTTGGTATATTGAATAAACCTTCCAAAGAGTGTTATCTTTTTATTATTCCTGTAATTATAGCACAGAACTTCAACTTCTTTTCTTTGAATGGTTCTCTCTGAATTGTATATGCACAGCTTTTGATTCCACTCCAAAAAGACTTGGAACAGCAGCAAAAATCTACCACCTCTGAGCTGCGCAAATCAGGGTTACTATAAGATAACAACAAACTGTAAGAGTTTTCTACAACTGTTCTCCCTCGTAGTGATTGTCCAGAGTTTCACAACCTAGATATTGAAGTTTTGCACCAAATAATAAAATATTCTTCACATAAAAATGGCAAGGAAGTAACAACCAGCAGAGAGACTGTTTAACTTATTCTTTGCATCTGCCTTCATACAAAAAGATAATATGAACCAGTTTATCAAAAACAGGACTGTAAAAGACAAGCTAGGAATGCAAATTAAAGTAAACAAAAATAAGGTAAGAGAATATATATCAACTCTAGATGAATTCAAATAACTGAGTTCTGATGGAATACATCCTAGAGTTCTGAGGTAATTGACAATGCGATCTCTGAATCAGTGACTCATATCTTTCAAAATTATTGGAGCACCAGGGAACTGTCTGAGAACTGGAAAAGAGCTGATATGGTCCCATCTTCAGAAAAGGAAAAAATAGATTCAGGAAACTATAGACCAATCTGCCAGATATCAATACCTGGGAAGATCTTGGAAAAGATAATCAAGCAACAAATCTGCAATCACCTAGAAGCAAACAAAGTTTTAACCAGAAGCCAACATGATTTCATCAAAAACGGATCATGCCAAATAAATCTTATTTCATTCTTTGACCAAGTGACTAAATTAGTGGATCAGAAAAATTCTGTGAACATAATATTCTTGGATTTCAGCAAGGCATTTGACCATAATCTAGTAGTCCTTGGAAAGCTAGAAAAATGTGAGATAGACAGCAGCACTACCAGATGGATATATAATGGGCAGACAAGCTGAAGTCAACATGTAGTCCTTAATGGAATTAAATCCACATGGAGGAAATTGGACAATGGGGTACTTCAGGATTCTGTCTTAGACCCATCTTCAATATCTTCATAAATGATTTAGATGAAGAAATAGAAGGGGAACTCATCAAATTTGCAGATGACAAGCTAGCAGAAGATAGCCTCAAGATCTAGAAGAATCTCGACAGACTGGAACACTGGGCCCTATCTAACAAAATAAAATTCAGTGTAGATAAAAGTAAGATTTACACTTAGGCAAGAAAAAAAACATTCATATAGGTACAGACTGGGTGAAATCTGGCTCAATACTAGTAATTGTGAGAAGAATCTTGGAGTCCTAGTGGACAATCACTTAAATATGAATCAACAGTGTGTGATATCAGCCAAAAAATGTAATCCTAGGCTGCATTAATAGAGAAATAGAAGTATTAGTACTATTTTACAAAGCCTTAGTAAGACCACACTTGGAATACTGCATTCAATTTAAAAAAGATGTTGAGACACTGGAAAGAGTACAGAGAAGAACATCAAGTATGATTAGAGGATCTGGCGGCTAAAACTTATGAAGAATGGTTGCAGAAATTGGATAAGTCTAGTTTAGTGACAAGAAGGACTAGGGGAGACATGATAGCAATGTTACAATATTTGAAGTTCTGTCACAAAGATGAGGGGGTCAATCTATTTTCCAGAGCAACAGAAGACAAGACAAGAAAAATGGATGGAAACTAAGCAAGAACAGAAGCAATGCAGAACTAAGGAGAAATTTCATAATGGTGAGAACAATTTATCGGTGGAATATATTATCTTCAGAAGTTGTGGGTGCCCCAATCCTGCTGGCTTTTAAGAAGAGACTGGACAGCTACTTGTCTGAAATGTATATGGTGTTTTGCTTGAACAGAGGGGTGGACTAGAAGACCTCCATTGTCCCTTCCAACCACGTTATTCTATTCTATTCTATTCTATTCTATTCTATTCTATTCTATTCTATTCTATTCTATTCTATAGCTTTTAATTAATATAGGACATAACAATGTATCAACAATACTTTCAGACTATGCAGCATTTACCCTGAAACTTCTCAACACTCAGTGAAGATGTTTAAGTCTAGAGAGCTCTGGCAGCTCAAAGCCATTAAGCCTGAAATCAGATTCAGTAGCATTCCAGAAGGAGGCTGAAAAGACCTTTCTATCCCCAGGGTAGGACTGAAATACTTCAGGTATTTGACTGCTACAAGGAGACAAGTGAATGGCCTCTTCACTTTCGATAAAGTGAATCAAACTGCCTTTACATTTGAACTGCTTTGTCCAAGTGAATCTTTTTCTCACAGGCCTGATATTATTCTATAGACTATTCAATCATCTCTCAAAGCTTTGTTCCATGCGTGAGTCAGAGGAATCTCTCAGACGTGTTTCTGAGTATGAAACACCCTCCCCTCCAATGGTTCAGATTAGGACTGACTTTGACAGAATTTGGTAGAAAACAATCTACAAAAATCATTAGCATTTGTGAACCACTTGTGTCTGTCTTTCATTTCATATTAGAGCATTTAAGAGAGTATTTGCATATAAGGTGGCAGCACAGTCGTTTAAAACATTCACATCATCTCAGAGGTGCTATCATTTTTCTCAGCAGATGCCAATCTCATCAAACTATGAGTAACCTTTTTTGAGCTTCAAGGTTTATCAGAGAAAAGCCTTAACTAATTACATGTTAAAATTGAAACTTTTAGCTATAAAAATGAAAATAGATTTGTACTGAACCACAATTTAAAAACCCAACAGAGATAACAGGTCTCTTTTCTCTAAAACTATCATGGCTCATCTTTTGAAATAATTTCCCATGAGATCACCCAGGAGGTAAAACATTTTAAATAAACTACCTTGCTAACATTATAAAAGCACAATCCATTTGAATATTTGAACTATGGAATAGTGAAATCCCAATTTACCTCCAGAAGAAAACCTATCATTTTTACTTTTTAAAATCACTATCTACAAAGATGAGAATCCTTCCCTTGGTATGAGAATTCAGATTTTTTAGTGCTGTTATTGCTTTGGCCACTTCCTGAGTGGATTGCTGCTATAGAATGGAGTGTCCTTGAAAAATATCTGGAAGTTTCTATTGGTCCAGAATATATATATATATATATATATATATATATATATATATATATATATATATATATATATATATAGGTCTTGGTGTATTCGGGTCTTGTCCGTGTAGGATTGAGAATACCTTGGCAGCGTTTGACGAAATCTCATCCGTCATCTTCAGGCTGGTGTCTTCAGCTTCGTTCTCCTGGGAGAAGTGTGTGATCGTGGCTGTTTTTCCCTTTTAAACTCTAGAGTTGGCTGTGTTGTTACTTCTTGATTGGTCTGTGGAGTTGATGTATGCAGATTGGATGGCTTTTCCTGAGACCCTGTGTGGCTGAGGTGCTGGCTGTGTGTCTCTCAGCCTTTTGTGTTGTAACGACCTGGGTAATGGGCTGTGTGATGACCTTCTGAGTTCTATTGTTGTGACGTCCTGGGTGTGGTGCTGTAATCTCCTGGGTCGTTGTCTGTGCTGCAACCTCCTGATGTTTTCTGTTGTGATCTCCTGAGTTCTGTGATGTAGTATCCTGGGTGGAAGGCTGTGATGTGGCATTCTGGGCCTTGGTTTGGCTCCGAGTTTGAGGTCTGGCTATGTGTTTATAGCGTGTGTCAGTTTGCTTAGTTTGGGGGTTGGAGGGGGGTGTAGCAGCTGGTGTTGCAGCCAGTTTAAAAGGGAAAAACAGCCACGATCACACACTTCTCCCAGGAGAACGAAGCTGAAGACACCAGCCTGAAGATGACGGATGAGATTTCGTCAAACGTTGCCAAGGTATTCTCAATCCTACACGGGACAAGACCCGAATACACCAAGACCTACATACCTTTACCCGTGAAAATCTACGAAAACAAATATATATATATATATATATATATATATATATATATATATATATATTCAGATAGAAAGGGCACATACTGGGGCCTCATTAATTATCAATTGTCATCTAGCAGGACCACAAAACATGTGTTTTCCAGAGTTCCACCTGGTCTTGTAACATCATTCCAATCAATGTTTGGCTGGCTTTGACTCAACTCACTTTTTGAGAAGCCTTCGAGACCTGATGTAGGAAAAGAACAGACAGAGCTGGGAGACAGATTAAGCATGTCATCAGCTGAGAGTCATTGCATTCCCACAAACAGTTCAAGTGTAACCCATCCTGAATTCCCTTGACCATTATTTGGTGCCAACATTTTCTTGGAGGGATAATCAGTTCTACATTCTTGTGTACAGGATTGAATAAATCTGGCAACCTAATGAATGGTCCTGATTCTTTGTGCCTGACACCTAGCTGTTTTCTGAAGCATGGGGGCCAGAAGTATAATTGAGCACATATTGCTATTTGTATTTGGGGAACTACTTTGTGTTTAGTTGGCTGGCAAATGTATTTTTATATATACCATATTTATATTTTTTGCATCCTTGATAACTATCCAAAATCACACTTGTGAAATGAGCAGACATATAGTTTGAAATAAATAAATATATAGGAGGTGAGTTTGTTATTTAGGCAGCCTTGAGCTCCTGGAATAAATATATAAAGAATAACAAATAACCTTGTGTGACATGTTTTTTCTTGTGTGACAGTAGGGTGAAGGAAAGGTTTCCATAGAAAAATCTTCTCTTAGTAATATTTCTTCTTTATTTCAGTAGCCCAATGATGAACAATCCATCTTACAGCAACCACAGGCAGCAATGCTATCTTTTCTTGGAGGATAGCCAGTTGACCTCCTACCTCTACATTATGTTAACAGATCTCAACAAGAAACCTGAAGGAACATAATAGGTGAAAACTGTCTATGTCAGATCTAATCTATAGGAGAAGGATAATGGGCATGGGGCAATTATCTTTAGGGATTTTGCTCAAAAGCTGCAGTTAAGATCAAATAGTTATAAATGTTGGGAGTTCAATCATAGATGAAGAATAGACCCAGCTTCAGTTTTCTGTAGGTGTATATATCAACTCCTAAAGCACTTCACCACCAAAAATATCATTAGTAAATATTGGTTTAGGAAAGTATTCAGTTTGACCTATACAATGCACTTATGCTTATCGATCTTCTAAAGATAGCTACATATGCACAAGGAGGAATCCTTATTTATATGCATTTTTCTGTCTCTGTCTCTTTCTCTTCATGTACAGGTATGTGTATGAAGAAAGGATGTGATATGTGATATGTGATATGTGATATGCCATATGATAAATAAATAAATAAATAGATAGATAGATAGATAGATAGATAGATAGATAGATAGATAGATAGAGAAAGGTGGAGTACCATTGTATGATCTGCCATGATTTTCACACATTGCAGGGCAGCTTTTTGTTAAAATTAATGTAGTCAAGTCATGATTTCCAAATAAGAAATGCTATAACACCCAAACAACAACCACATGCTTAGTAATCTTTTTTTTAAGTGAGGAAATTACTTCATCCACTCACATACTGATTATTAACCAGATAAAAAGATTAAGCCTCCTTCGAATTGAACTCAGATTTTTTAGTTTGTCTCTGAGAAATACCATCCACATCATGTATGAAAATAGCTGGAGAAACTCTGTTTATGGACCCATTGTTAATTTTAATTCACTGTGTAGAAGTCAAGCGTAGGGCCTTCCCAGTGACAGACATCCAATTATGGAACTCGTTTTTGAAATATGTTCAAATTTCTCCAGATAGTTTTCCTCTAGGGAAAAACAAGATCAGCTTGCTTGCCCAGTTATTTATGGAATAACAGCTACTCCAGGACCTTTAACATTATTCATTTGCTTTTCATTATTTTAAAGTACTGCTTTAATGTGTATTTATTTTTAAGCATTGTTGGTTTTACTGATATGGTTTTAATTTAAAACTTTTAATGTATTTTTTGTTTTCTCTTTAAACTGTGAGATTTCTCGGAGGAAAAAAAGTGATACAGAAATAGAGTGAATGACGGAGAGAAAGATAAAAATTATAACATACTAAATAAGTATGATAATCAAATAGGTTTAGTACCTAGTACAATGGATATAAGGATCCTTGGGCACATATAGTACTTCCAGCAAAATACATATGGGACAATTGTAAGTCTGTGAAGGCATGTTCTTTTTTTTAATAAGAGCTCAGGAGAGGAGAATGCAGAATTAAATAACAGACTGATTGATCGATTCATTTCTCTAAAACATAAAATAGTTCTTCCTAAAGATGCCATATAGTTTCTATTGTGTTGCATTTATTGATGATGTTCAGATTTCATTGGTACCCTATCACTAATAAGACTTTATGTAACAGCAATTCTCCCAGAGAGAAAAGAGCACAACAGATATCTAGCTAATTGAGATTTATGAGAAAATGCCCCTTAAAAAAGTGTTCAGTTTTATAAAGTGTAAATGCAGCAGTGTATAATCCTAAACATAACCTTATTCACAATTCCATTATTATCTAGTGAATCAAACTGCTCATCTTATTTAGGGTTAGAATCCTGATCTTCCCTAGTCCAAATGTAATTCTTCTCTAATTGTACATTATTCTTATCATCATTTATACTACATTTGCTTTATGTTTATCCAATGCAATACTTAGGGCCTTCTTTTTAATCCATTATTAAAACAATAATAAATTGTTAAAAACCATCTGGAATGTTTTGTGGACGAAAAAGTATCTAAAGCTATTTTTCTCTGGTCAAAATATAAAACCAATATTGTATTATCCATACTAGATCTAGAGTCAGTTCCAAATTATTTTGAGAGTCTTGAATACTACAATGGTTTGATCAATAGGAGATCAAATTTTCATTATGATGTAATTTTTCTTTTGCTTTGTTGCGGAATGTTATGTGCAATTAAAGCATATACAACTTTTTTGTCCTCTGCAGTTCACCATTGTAATTCAACAAGTAGAAGTAGATTTTGTGATAATTTGTTTTAGCTTTGCAACATATCAGTTTCTTATAGAGGCAATGAGATATTAGAGTTGGGATGCAGAGAAGATTGTTTCCTTCATATTATGATTTTAGGATAGCCTGAGAAGCTCATGTTTGACAATTTCATAAAACGTCAAGCTAAATGCAATCTTCCTATGCATAATTTATTTCTGCCTTATATCAAGCCCTAAATCCTTCAAATTAAATTATAAAACTATTGAGAAAATTGAGATGTTCAGATGGAATCAGCAAAAGCATCTGTGCAAAGTTAAGAACATTACAATTTCTGAATGCACAGACTAGCATTAAGTCCAGAAAGGTTCCTTGGAGAAGCTATAGTAAATACAAATGAAACTCAGACAAGGCCTTAATGAATTCCTTGGTATTGATTAAATGAAATTAGAGAAGAGTGCTTGAGAGTATTCAAAGACCCTGATATAGATTTATTGGTGACAAAGTTATCATATATTTGTTTTGATGAGGCCTGTAACAGCTGGTGCATTAATGTACATACATCATTTAATTTGTTATGATTTATAGTGGAATTGACTTCACTGAAAAACAAGGTTGGTAGTCAGAAGAGTAACCCATTGAAGTTTTAGATGGCTGATTGATTTATAACAAATTTTAATTAGTAAGGCTGATAAAGCTACTGATACTCAAGTTCATTTTGAGACTATTTTGATTCTGAATAAGTTAATATTGCTTTAGGTCTTGTTTCTCAGGGCACAATACCAATGGTTTATTACATTGTACATTTCTGGACTCTCTTCAGCACTTAAAATAAATAAATGTATTGATATTTTGATGGCATGCAAAATGGGTTGAAATGTACTCATTAATCAAAGAGAAATGCTTGATAAACTGACCCTTTAAAAATTACTTGAGAGGACTCCTGGAAAGCTTGGAATTTGAATTGACACATGGGGGAAAGTTCTGCCTGCATTTTTATATTTATGATGCAATAAACACACAAAAAAGAAGTTCCCTCTTGATTTCATCAATTTACTGTTCCTTAAAATATTTAACTATGGCTTCTTTAAATTTTGGAAAGGAAACATTAATATTTTGCTCGACTGGTCAGATAAAAAAATAATTCACTTTAACAGAAATGTGAAATGAGTAGAACTGCAGTATCTCATTCAGACTACTCTGCTTCTCCTGTATTCAGAAATATAACTTTAGATTTATCCACTTTGCTTTTCCTCAGTGCAATTTTAGGTAAATAATTAGAGATGCTGAACTGGGATTTTGTGGCATTTTTTCCACTCCTTCCCTCTGCATGAAATAACACCTAATAGAAGTTCTCCCATGAAGAATTAACTGCCTTCACAATGGGATCTGGTTCCCTCCTCTCTCAATTATTTCTGCTAAAGTTTTTACACACCATATAAACACTACATGTCTCTTTAGTTAATATTTTTCTACTTTGGGAGAGGTCCAAATGGGGTTGAGGATGAGGGACAGATGAGCTAGCACAGAAATACTAAACCAAATTCTGAACTGAAGCCCACTCCATCCTTGCAGCAAAATCACATTAGCTGATTTTTCTCCTGATGGCTGGTGATGTGTTAAAGGGGTAGAACACCTTTCTATAATTACACCCCCAATATAGGACAATGCCATCTGGCCATGACTCAGAGCAGCTGCAAAAGAGATAGGATTGGACTTGGAAACAGAGACAGCAAAATTTATGTTGGCATTGTTTTGTGCCAACTTAAGAGTGGGATAATAGCACTCTAGTTTAGGGAAATATCCTAGGAAAATTAAAGATTGCACTATGCTATAGACCTTTAATGGTTTGTTCTTTAGCCCATGCAGGTTTTCCATCTGTTTTAAAAGATGTGATTACCTTTCCCCACCCATGTTCTCTTCAGTTCCTGCAGCTGTTCTTTCTTATGACACATGGTTCAGGTATTTTAATGTGTAAGTTATTGCCCATGCCTACTAGACAGGCATTTCAAGAATATATATGTGTGTATGTGTGTACACACATACACACACACTCATACTAGCTGACAACTCTCAGATCATGAGTTGACAATAAAGCTGGCAGAGGACTTCTGTGTATAGACATTCATACTCCCTAGAGAGTAAGATATTAAATAGTTGTCACAAATGTATTTAGCTATTTACTAATAGTGACTGCTTTACTATGCTACTGAACATTGGTTTCCAGCTGAAGGGATCAGCAGCATCTGCACAGAGAAATTTGATTTATAGTTAGATGTCATCAGTATGCTCCTCTTAAGGAGATCGTGATTGCCATCTCTGGGAGTGAATTAAAACAAACTGTATTTGTTTTAACATGGAAAATATGAACAGAAAGAACAGAATGAGCTGTGAGAATGGATCTGCAGTTTAGGACTGCTAAGTCAAATAGCAATAGCACTTAGACTTATATACCACTTCACAGTGCTTTCCAGCCCTCTCTAAGTGGTTTACACAGTCAGCATATTGCCCCCAACAACCTGGGCCCTCATTTTATCCACTTCGGAAGGATGGAAGGCTGAGTCAACCTTGAGCTTGGTGAGATTCGAACTGCCAAACTGCTGGCAGCCAGCAGTCAGCAGAAATAGCTTGCAATACTATATTCTAACAGCTGGCCACCACAGCTCTAAATAGATGAACAGTTACTTCAAGATATAGAAAATTCAAGTATTTGTTCATTTAATCTGCTGAATGGTGCACTAGGTTGGTAGGTCATAATGGAAGTGAAAAATATATTGCTGAAATTTACAACATAACTACTTCTAAAAATACACCCACACAGATGCACGCATGCACACATACACACACACCACTATACTTACACCCACATATATCTTAGTAGCAAATCCCAACTGTCCCATTAAGATCCTGTTAGTTAATAAAATCTTTAGTGGATGTCCAGTAAAAAAAATTACAAGAGAGATAAAAGTATTTGGAATCTTGAAAATGACACCAAAATATGCTTTCGTTCTTGCCTTTGATATAATGCTCATAATGATGAAACAAACAAACAGAAAAGTAAATGGGAGATATTAACTTTGCAATATCTAGTTTTATGAGAACTTTGGTACTATAATGAACTGCAAGATGAATATGTGTTGACACTAGAATGTAGCATTTGCAAAATAAGACAACAATAATTTCATGTGGCATCATGTAGTCAAGCAGAGATTGGATGTCTATTTCTTAGGGAACTTTTTATGTATTTTTTTTTCATTGAACAGAGTGTTAATGTAAAACTAAACTTTATGCTGAATCACCCTTTTTCAATCTGTTTTGAGATTCTTCTTTTGATATTTGTAAGAAAGAACACAGTCTTTCAAATTACTTGATCTTAACTGCATAAGATCATATCTGAGACAAACTGTCATGCCCCCAGTGAAGTCTGAATCTGAGAGGCAGGGACAAACAGCTGACAGAGAGCGGGAGAGTTCCTCCGTTGGCTATGAAGAAAACTGGGGAAGGGCAAAAGTCAGGCTGGGCAGAGCATGGGAGAGGTAGAACAGGGGAGAGGGGCTTCAGATGAAGGCCAAGACCCACCCCCTCCTTATCCTAGGGTATGCAGGGAAGAGTACAAAAGAGAGAAATGTGGGTTGTGTGCCTTATGAGGAAGGAAAGAGCCCTGATCCCCTTCACAAGGCACACCTGGGGATGGAGTTTAAAAGAGAGGCAGTTGGGAGGGGCGTTTGTTGGGAACAAGTGCTGAGTGTTGAGTTTTAGCCTGCATTCCTGGCATTCCTCCTGACTGTTTGAATTATTGCCATGCTTCTGTGTGCTTATCTTGCCTTGCTGGAATTATTGGACTCATTATCTTACCTGCTGGAGTGATTGATTGCAGTCATTCAGTTTGCAGCATTTGGACTGGAGTATCTGCAGCCAGAGACTGTTGCAGGTTTGTGGGAAAGCTCTTCTCCAGGCCGGAGAGTAAATGATGCATTGGGGCCAAAATTGGAGCAAATAAAGGGACTCATACCTGTTCTCTGGCTGTGTTGCCTTCGTGCCATGCCCTGGGCCATCATACAAATCCTACCACAGCTTACAAAGTAGGTCATTGTAGTCATTCTGATGCCATGTTTCTATGTTAAGATAAAACTTTTACCTTTGATTGTCTGAGTTGTCTGAAAGTCTGGATGAATAATATAACAAGAGGATCTCAGGTTCCATTGCTTGAGCTTAGCTGGTGACAGAATTAGTAGATATGGTGAGATAGTTTGTTTCTAATCTGAATCATTATTAGCAATGCCACTATATTAACAGTAATAGTATGCCAGTAACAACTATAATAATACATTTGAACTTAAACATCAACAACTGTTATCCCATTTCCTTGGGAAGGACTCTATAGGTGATCAAATTCAATTTAAACATCTGGATGCCTCTACAATCAGCCATACTATGCCAATAACTATCTTAAATCTGTATATGTTCAAATAATGCATTTCTCATCTCTCTCTCTCTCTTTCTCCCTCTCCTCTCCCCGCCGCTTTATGATACATATAAAATAAACAAAAAAGTCACACACATAAATAACTACATGGCATTGTATAATGGAAAGAATGACATAAGAAATGATAATTGTGACTTAAAATGTTAAAATGGCTAAGTGTTGAGAAGAATCCAAGCATTAAAGATTTCAGGAGACAAACAATAATTTCAGACTCTGAAGAATGCTTCTTCTTATTCCTTATTTTAGCTTTTTAATTGCTATTGCAGCATTACATATTTGATTATGGCATATGTCCTATAACTTTTACAATAGCTATTTTTTTTAACACATGGCCTTGTTTTATGTGGCTTTTGACACATTTTGACAGGAGATAAATCAGTCCTTTAACATTTTAAGTATGATTCTTAAGATGATCATTTGTGTGTTCAGCTAGTCATAACATTAAGAAGGAAAGAACTTTTTGAACCAAAAAAATATGAATATAACAAGATTTTATTCATATCTCAGCTTCTTCCTAATGTTACAGTATCTGCATATTTAAATGCATCTGCACATCAGTTCATTTCTAAAACTCAAATTGAATTATGTGTTCAGAATGTTGACAGACTTCAAGCCCAATTTGTGAATGAGTTTGCAGAGCTATAGAAATTTGAAGTTGTTTTTGTACTGTTGTATTTCTCCTGGCATATGAAGCCATGTCTTTAAACTAAAATTCTTTCAGACTACTCAACCACAGAGGGATGAATGGGAATAATTCTGCTCAACTCTAGAAAAAAGCTGAACATGCTAAAAATTCATTAAGTAAAATTGAAAAAAATATACCCAAGAATCCTCTTGCTCTGAGAATATATTATTTCGCTCAATCATGGAGAGAAATTTGTGTATAATAATGCTCAAATTTATCCACAGAGGATGTAATTAAAAATTTTTTTATACAATTAGTACATTTAATTAGAGTTTATGGTGAGGGCTAGGATCTGCTCATATAAAATGAGTTTTGTGCAGAGAATGAAGGACCACAATTAAGTTTGTGCTAAAAGACATATTCTGAAATTTTGAGGGCATTGTACTGCAGTGTTGTGATCCTCAGGATTTATCTGCTTCATTTACTGCATTGCCCATGTGAAGTCATTAAGCTTGTCCATTCATGCTGTGGAAAATCTGCTAGGCTGTGTTTGAAATGTTTTTTAAGTACTGAAGAGCAGGTAGATCCATCATGTGCCAGATGGTTGGAACTAAGGGAAAAGAGGAGAGAGCAGATGATAGGAAATGTTAACCTGTGAGTTCTGCAGTTAATGGTATAACTTCCTAACAATTGCCAGTTTAAACTACCATAACACTTTTACAACTCTAGGTTTTGCTATAAATTAGGATAAATTATTTTGTCAAAAAAAATATTGCAAGAAATGTATCAGATTGAACTAATGTCACAAGCTACTGGCATCTGAAGTAGGCATTTATTTTTCTTGTTATAGTTAGTGATGTAGAAATAGAAATGGTGATTATCACCTTTTAAACATCCAAGGAAGAATTTTAAAACTATTTCAAATTTTGGGGAGAGCATTAAACTAATCATGGAGAGAAGCAACCTAGAACTAAAGAGAAATTTCCTAACAGTAAGACAATTAACCAATGGAATAAGTTGCCTTCAGAAGTTGTGGGTGCTTCATCACTGGAGGGTTTCTTGATTGGGAAAGATATTTTTTCCACGGAATACTAGTTCCAGTTCATAGATTTACTTAGTGCTGTTTTTCTCTCTCTCTGCTTGACAGAATGTTTAACAGAATGGCAGAATTGGAAGAGATTTTGGAAGTTTTCTAGTCCAATCCCCAGGAGAATCCATACTGTTCCAGGCAAGTGCTGTCCAATCTCTTCTTAAAAACCTCCAGTATTGGAGTATTCACAACTTCTGAAGGCAAGCCAAGTTAAATGTTCTCCATGTTAGGGAATTCCTCTTTAGTTATAGGTTGCTTCTCTACTTAATTAGTTTTCATCCATTATTTCTTGCCTTGCCTTCTGGTGCTTTGGAGAATAGATTAATCAGCTCTTCTTTGTGGCAGCCCCTCAAATATTGGAACATTGCTACCATGTTACCCTTAGTTCTTCTTTCCCTTCTAGACCAGGGGTCTTCAAACTTGGTAACTTTAACACTTGTGGACTTTAACTCCTAGAATTCCTTAGCCAGCCATGGTGGATGAACAATTCTGGGAATTGAAGTCCACAAATCCTAAAATTGTCAAGTTTGGAAACCCCTGTTCTAATCATACATGTCCATATCTTGCTAAAGACAATACAATTATAATAATACACCTTGGTGCTTGTTTGGTTGGTTGTTTGGCTGGCTGTTTTGGTTTAGTTTGGTTTGGTTTGGGTCTTTTTGTGGAAAAAAGGTTAAACAGTTTGAAATGCACAGAAAAAGGGATAGAAATGAAGGGAATTTCCTATCCCATGATAGCAAAGATAAGAAATAGAATTTGTCTTTTCATAATACAGTGAAAGGGAAGCTCATTATGCCAGCTTCCAATATTCACCAGGTTGCCAAGAAGAGGAGGCTTGTCCTTCCCTCTCATCATGCAGATATTCGTTGAAATATGATATTCGTTGAAAGTCTTCTATACAGTCGCCAGGTTCTCTCAGCATTTAACACGTGAGGTCTTCTAGCCTAAAAGCTAATGGTGGGGTTGGCAAATAGGAAGACAATAAAATGCTTAATGGCTTCATTCTGTGTATAAATGTTGCTTTCCTCTCCACTATCTATTCTTATTTAACTTGATGAATTTGCTTTCAACATGGCTATTGTAGCAACAGAGAATTTCAGAGAAGTTGTTGTAAGTGGAGTGAGTGTGCACTTATTTGATTACAAGGTAATCCAAGGCCACATATAATGATATGTGGGAATGATCTTGGGAGAGCTGAAGACAATCATCATGTGAAAGATAACACAGTCCATGGAAGGAGAGGGGGTGTGTGTGGGAATCATTTCAGAAGAGACCCAGTCTAGTTTTCTGGAGAGTAAAAGGTGGAGGGTACATTCAGACATGCATGATTCTGTTAATGTAATTGTATAATGAAGAAGCTAATATTAATTGTTGTGTTTCTTTTCTGGAGTCCTCCTAAAAGGTGTAGATGCTGCCAGCTTTAATACCATTGAATGACTGCATATGGATAGAACTGTCCTGTGGCACTCTGACATACTCTCCTTCCCTGACTGTTTGATGATATCTCCCATAAAGTCTGTAAAAACAAACCTTTGCCTGTTGAAAACTCACCTCTTTCCAGAATGGACATTGGAAGTATATTTTCACCATCTTTTCCATGAATATATTTAATGAATGTTTTATACTGTTACCAATATATAAGAATACTTGTAGCTCAGGATTGAAGTGATGGGTCCTTTGTGTTCTCTGAACTTGATTGTTTTGTTGCAGACATTTCATTCCAAATTAGGTAACATCATGTAACAGTATACTATGTATTGTTTTAAATAAATAAATTGTGTATTTTATTTCTGTTTTTATTGTAAATTGCTATGACATGCTGTAGTATAAAAATGTTAGTTATACATCATCTATCTATCATCTGTTTATCTATCTATCATCTATCCAACTATCTATCCAACTATATCTAGCAATCTAGCAATCTATCATTTATATTAGACACAGACATGCACACATATTTGGTGTGCACTATGTAGACATAGTATTTATATAAGTATTATATCAAATCAATCTAAGAAAATAGAGTTATTCATTGCTCAGTTTCTTGGGTTTAAGCTGAAGCACTTTCATTCATTCTGCAAGTCATGAGGTGGAGTTTTGGCTGGTCTCCCTGCCCTTTAATTAGCTATTTTAAGCCTGCTCAATAGAGAATTAACCTTAATCCACTCTCTTCTGAATTTCCTTGAAGAAAATTGCATCACAATGACTAGACTAGATGGTTCATCTATAAAGAAAGTTCCTATTTAATGTAATGGCTTAAGGAAGAAAACAAACAGCAATCTCATAAATAGGTTGAGGATTCTCAAAGGAATAAATTATGCTGAGATTATATGCATAACCCTTAGCATGGGATATATTTCAGTTGAAGGGAAATGATTAAGAAAAAATGTGCAAATCAGAATATATCTATCTTTGACCTGAATTTGTTTTGCATAAATTCTGTAATAAGCCATTTTATCTTATCTTATTCAACTAAAACAAACAAACAAAAACCCTAAACTAAAATCAGCATATGTATTTTTGTATGCATTTGCATTAACATTTTCACAGGAACATCTAGTATTCCCAATATAAAACTGATCCCTCTTTTCCTGCCTTCCCAGAGCAAGGTAGATAAAACATAATTTCAATTTGTGTGCTTTGATTTAAGACTTATCATACATTTTCTTGAATTTTATATATATGATTTCCATTTTAAAAAGAAATAGATCAGTGCCACATGAGGTATTTTCAGCTTTAAGTTAAAAAAAACAGGCAAGTGTCCACTTCAGATTTTAAGGATCCCTTGACAAGGTGCAGCAGCCACCACATATCTCTTAAATAGCCTTCCCCACAAGTATTGTCCATCACTTGACTTGTATTCTGGAAAGGACTTCTGCTGTGATGAAGCAGTAATAGTATTACTATTACCCTAGTAATAATTATTCACAAATGAAGGCAAATAGATGTGTCCCAGGATAATGTTGCAGGATCCAATTTGGGATGGTCACATTGTGTAGAGAGAAGTTTCATGAGGATGGTCTCTGGCACGAGTCTGAAAGCTTGGAACTCTGGGACTCTGGTCCCAGTGACCAACCCAGATTGGATCCTGCATAATAATTGCTGATGCTACCTCCAAACAAGACACAAGAAAAATAAGAAGCACTTATTTTAGGCAGCTGATTTTATTCCATGTTACATCATAATGCATATATGCATATGGGTTTCTTTCATTTACTGTACTTTGGAGCGCCATGAATGTGCTGGTTCCTTTTCATAACCAGCAAAGTTCCTCCTATCTCCTTGTGAAAAACAAATATTTCTTTTATGTGCCATTTTGTAAACGTTGCCCAAACTATAGAAATTCCATTTTGGTATTCAGTGTTGATGTGAAAATTAATATTAACTATTTCTTTATATAATAGCAATACATCTCAACTCTTTTAACTTGTGAGTGGAATACTTACTGGGTATCCAGAGCCTTAAGATTGTGCTGCTAATTATGTGCCAATTTAGTATTGGGAGACAGGGCAATTAACTGTTTTCAATACTGTATGAATTGTACTTACCTCGTTTTCAAACAACATTACTTTCACATTACATCCATTATTTCTTCAACTGATCAATATGCAGAATAACAAGGGGATCTAATGATTCTTGTGATGTAATACAGTAAAAAAACATAAAAGGCACATTCATTATGAAACAAAGATTTTATATATATAAAAAACTATTCTTATATGTTTCTGGGCCATTTTTGCTGCACTGTTTTGGGTTTACTGGCTAAGGTGACAGGCTACAAAGTATGAGACTGAGTTCTAGTCCTGCCCTAACTGTGAAAACCAGTTGGATGACTTTAGGCCAGTGACTCTCTCTTAGTCCAGTTCACCTTACAGAATTGTTAGTGTGGGGAAAATAGAAGAAGGAAGATGTGTTGGATATATTTGCTGGCTTGAGTTATTTCTAAAAAGGAAGGAGGGAGGGAGGGAGGGAGGGAGGGAGAGAATAAAGAGAGGAAAACAGGAAGAAAATATTGATCAATCTCTCAGTATCTTTTTAAAATTCCATTTCATAATATTTTGTTATTATAATTTGCAGGACTGTCCCTTTCCTAGAATATCTACCTGTTCCATTTATTGGATAGGGATGGAATGTTCCAGATTCTCTTGTGGAAATATCACCATTTAAAGTACTGTACAGAGGTGTTATTTAACAGGTTCTGACCAGTTCTGGAGAACCAGTAGCGGACATTTTGAGTAGTTCTGAGAACCAGAAAATACCATCTCTGACTGGAGATTTTACAGTATCCTTCCCCTGCCACACCCACCAAGCCACAGTAGTAAAAAAAATTGAATCCCACCCCTGGACCTGTGCCTTTATGTCCCTATACTTTATAGTAGGGGTCTCCAACCTTGGCAACTTTAAGACTTGTGGACTTCAAATCCCAGAGTTCCTCAGCTAGTTCCTCAGAACTCTGGGAGTTGAAGTCCATAAGTCTTAAAGTTGCCAAGGTTGGAGACTCCTGCTTTATAGGATGCTCTGTGATTGTCCCTGTGATCCAGCAGGCCCTCACCTCATCCTAAGGTTTTCTCTTTCTGCAAAGAGATCATATTACAATCAAAGTAATTATAATTCACAAAATGTGAGCTACATGTAAGTTAGAGCTCTATTTTACACTTTCAGCCTTCTTTTTATGTTTCTCAGTATAGGGATTATACTTCTATAACCCTTTAGATCAGGGCCAAACAATCAATTATATGGTCATAACTATTCCATAAACATGTTGCAGGACCAGTGTTTAGATACTAAACATTGACCTAATAAAGTTAACCTTTTCATTATGCACAGCAAGCTTGAAAAAGAAGTACCCATTGCTATGAACTCTATATTCATTAAAACCTGGAATATAGATTAGGAATTACGTTTGTGTAATCTACATGAAATACCAGAAAATGTTTTGAGCTCCAAATTGGAATGATAAATTCAGGTGTGAATCAGCAAAGGAGGTAATTTGAAAACTAAGTGCATATAAAACAATTGAACAATTGATTGACTATTATTTTTGCCTTTTTAAATAAATTTATGAATCAATAATTGCTCATGCAACCAAGAAGCAAATTCATTATTCAAATTGCTTCTTTGGGAGTTTAAGTATCATCTCTCTCTCTCTGCCTCTGTGAAAATTCCTTAATATGTTGTAGTGTTTGTTTTGAATTAGCTTTGTTGAAGAAATAATTAGCATTGGCTGATGAGAAAGGAAATTTATCAGCTAGCAGGAAAACTGAAAGATAGAGACAATGTTGTACAATATAGAGGAAAAAATAAACTAAGATCTGAAAATAAAAAAGAAGCAAATATAATTGGGCTACAGAACATGTATCTAGGATATTATCTAAAAATATCATTTTTTCACAGATCTTCAATGCAGGAACACCAAGATATTGTTGTTTTTAATTTTTTAAAGACAGTAAAACAGCAAAAATCAAGCATTTGCTACATTCTCTTCCCTTGCAGCAGTTCCTGGATTTATTAAAGGTCAAAGAAAAGTCAGAATGATTATACTCATCAAAGTGCTGTTCTAAAGGGAATCTTGTCCCTAGAACATGTATCTTGATTATGGCCAGGTAAATAAATGGAACAATCAAACATTAATAAAAAAAGAAGGAAAGTAATACAATGATGGAAGCTATTGAAAAAAAAAAGTCTAATTGTCTTTTCATTTGCCACACAGCCTGTCACCTACAATATCTAGAGGAGGATGCAACTATGCATGTAGTTCAGTTCACACTGAATCTCGTTACAGCTCTGCCACTCTGTCAATTCTTCTGACTTTCCTTCCCTGCCATTTCCAGTTGTTTAGGAAGTTCACTAAAAAAAAGAGAGAATAAGAAGAATGACATTAGATAGTTTTGTTTTTGATAGAACTTCTCTCAGAAGAATTATATAACTTTTCAAATGGGAGTTTCACACCCACCACTGAAGATTTGCTTCATCTTTTTCAACAAAGGATCCTCTCTTGTTGGATTATTCATGACCGTAGGAATGCAAAATTCACAATGGGCTGTAGTCTGAGTAGCTCTGTCTGTTGCTTCCCCAGATTGCAGCAGTTAAATGATTAACTTCTACCAAGGGCCTATATTAAATTCAGCTGAATCCCAAGTCAAATCAGCTGCTTGAGTTTCAGAGGCTTTCTAAGTTAAAATAGAATTTTCATTGAAGTGGTAATAACCAAACCTGGATCATTGTGATTGATTTGCTTCATTAAAAAGCTTCAGAAAGGCAGGCAGCATGGCTGAAAAACTCAAAAATGCTCTCTGCTTTTGCTTTTTCATATGTAGAAAAGAACTGGATTGAGAAGGGAGAGAGCAGAAGTGACAGACAGATCTACTCTCTGATTATAAGTACATCATACTCTTCCTAACTTGTCTCCATGTTTTCTACTTGTGAGTGCCATAGATTTATGAAGTATTATATGAGCCTTTTTTTCAAAAAGACAGGAAGGTTAGATTTAAACGTAAGTGAATTTTTATTTCTTTTCTATTTCCTCTCATCTGGAATTTGATATACCTTCAAATATCAGCAGTGGCTATTTTATTTTGTCAATTTCCTTCTCTTCCTCTACCTTCTTCTCTTTTTCTTTCTTAATAATGCTATACTAAAATAACTGCAACAACAAAATAGTTTGAGTGAACAAACTGGCTTTGTCATATTCAATAAAACATCTAGACTGAATAATTATTTGGCTTCTATGGCCAAAAGAGACACCAATCAAAGGATGATACAGATAGATCTAAGCCTGGGGGTGGGAAAAATCTTAGGAACTAAATATAACCAAAAACAATTTGGTAAAGTCCTATTGAGCTTTATTGCCTGACTTGTGACACATATCTTTTGACATAACACAGCTGGAATTGAGCATAAAACATGGAATAATAAAGCTGGAAAGCACCTCAGAGGTTTTCTAGTCCAACACCCTGCAATTATATGATTTGGTGTATGCCTCTGTCAATATTGGAACATTATGTAGGAACTATGATTTTCCAAGAACTGTGCAGCTCATTCATAGAATTACAAATTGTTAACTCTTGTTTTTCCATCATTTAGAATTTCATGAGTATTTACGAGTGCATTGTGATTCTTTGAAGAAATATCAGAAAACCTAAACAGTGGTCCCAGTAACTAAGGGCTTTAGCACTAAGAAACTGAAGAACTAATACAAATGTGTGTGTGTGTGTGTGTGTGTGTGTGTGGCTATTAAATGTGATGATTTATATTCACATGTTCTATATAGGAAGTCATATTACTGGATTAATAAGTAGAAAGAAAAGTACAATAACTTTAGTGGATTAATTGAGGGAGATGTCTGTTATTCAAAAATATCCATTGCAGTATGATACCACAGTGATAACACTACATAAATAACATTAATCATTTCTTAATTTATAATGGTTTTCTAATTTCCTATATCCTGAGATTCCAGATTTATAGATTTAAAATAAAATATATTTAACACAATATATGTATAAACACAGCCAAATATCAAACATGATCTCAAATACAATAATGTCCACTGATATAGGATGTATGGCTGATATAGCATGTCATTTTTTGCATCAATTTGTCATTTGTGTAATGATCTTTTTAAATAAGGAATGGAAATTGCCATTGTTGCATCAAGGTCTGCTATAGTGAAAGTTCACTATATTTTTTTCAAAAATATTGATGAGGAAACTCAAAACAGCACTATATCACTGTTTCTCTTGTCGGGTTTAAGTTGTGTGGACTTCCAGCATGCTGACTGGTGAATTTTGGGAGTTGAACTTCATACAGCTTAAGGTTCCTAAGGCTGTGAAACACTGCTCCTCATAAACACAGAGCTACCCTATTAAAATAAAGAATACAGTTGTGCAATAGTTTAGATTCAATCTCCAAAAAGTGTTTCACATAGAGAAGAGACAAATGTGAAACCTGTCTGTCTGCAAGTGCTTAAAGCAATGATGTGTTGTTATAGAAAGGTACTGTGTTCTTAACGTCTATATTCTCTGAAACATGGTAGATCAAAATAGAAGCACTTCATGGATTAACAAGAAAGCTTGAGATATTACTCATTGCATACTAACCAGAACACAAATGCAGTGGCTGTATTTTATAGTCACATCAGATCAACAACCCATAACCTCCCATGATACTGAGTGCAGATTTGCAGAACCTGTGACCTCACAAGCCAAACAAAGACCATAAGTATAGTAAATTATCTTATTGCTAGGATGTGAATTAGTAGCGCTGAACTATAAATCTACTGAATAAATATGTAAGCTAGATTGATTGTTTCCAACTGATAGTTTGCCTGAAGAATTCCATATCAGTTATTAAATGATTTTCATTCTCTCTCCTCCCCTCTCCTCCTCCCCCTCTCTCTCCCTCCCTCCCTCCCCCCCTCTCCCCCCCAACCCCACTCCAGTTTCTAGCAAGGCTGTTTTTTAACTGCAAAACTGGTCTTTTTTTTTCTGTGTGATGGCAAGGGACAGTGCCAAAGAAAGAAATGAAGAAGCTTACAATAAAAACAAATTAAACCATATGCTTTTAGTGCAGAAGATTCCCTCTGTCTAAGATATGTAAATACACTTAGGTGTTCAACATTAATAAATAAAACTTCTTTTCTCTGGCTAATACCAGAAAAGAATTACCAAAAGTACCTTAACAATAGAACATTTATATGATGCAGAAGTAATCTTATAGAGTTAAACAGAACTCATTCCTCAGTAATTATTGATAAAATTGCAGCCGTAGTTTTATTTTAAAAAGAAAGAAAAATGCCTACTATTACTTTCAAAGGTGTTTTGGGACAATATCAATAATAAACATAAAAATGCAACATCTTTGAGCTTGGTTCCCAGAGCTTATATACAGGACATCAAACAAATTTACAGTAACTATTTAATTACATTTTTTGCTCACAACTTAGATTTTCCAATGAAGACTTTAAAATCAACTTTATAAGTGGCAGACTCTCTCTTTTCCATTCCTCTGAGTTTATGTGTACTTTTAAATCCTGAAATATCTTTCCTATACCAGATGTGAATTGTACAGCAGCATTTCACTGAGTGAGGAGAAATTCAATCTGTTGCACTGAGAAGGATTTTAATAAGTCTATAGAATCTCATATATTACAATTTACTGTGCCAGATTTGGTTTAATGGAGGATTTCACAGCTTTCTGAACTGGTGTCAGCACTGTCCTCTGAATACATGCCTTTTTTAAAAAAAAAGGGGGGGGGAGAAAAAGAAAAAATCCCAGTGCACATATTTATTTCACTGTTGTTTCAATACATCCTGACTCAGACAGAAAGGAGAATGTGAGCTACCATCTGGAAGTGATGGATTACAGTGTGGATATGAACAAATAGTCTACAAGGTTGCCTTGTTATTTTTTGTTTCAGAACAGGTTGTGGATATAAAACTGCTGGAAATGTTGAAAAACAACTATGGAAATAACAGAACTGAGATGTTTCATATTGAATATAGGACCTTCCCCTGAATAGCTCTGAAAGTCAGAAGTGCTTCTTTCTTATGTGCATTTAGCATTCTGGGAAAACAATAACTTAGAATCTAGGGTATTCTCCCAGAATTATTGAATGGGATTTCAGAACCTATCTACAGCCATTCCAATGAGGCTAGCAACTTGCTACTTGAGATCTGAATTTCAATTATAAAAAAGTTAGCAAATTCTGAGTCGTTTAATTATTGTTCTTGCTCTACTGCCAAGAAAAGCAAGAGGCACATATACTATTTTTTTCCTCCCTTCCAGATGCCAAAATGAATCAATTGGACTATCCAATTATATGCTTTGGCTTGAATCTGCTGGAGTGCCAATTCTTGTTTCTGGTTCAGCATTCTAACAACATAACTTGATGTGAGAAAGTTTGTTGAGAATGAAGCATGTTTTAATGAAATTCAAAACACAACTGTAATCAGGCTAGACCACATTTTGGAGCTATCCGAGGTGCTGAATGGCTGCATCTGAATCTTCTGCTACATTAGAGGATGCTCACTGAAACTATCTAAAAGCTGGTAAGTCTGTTCAGAAATTCAGCTGAATGTATTTTAAGAATCAAATAGGACAAAGATTGGGTTATAAAACTTACACCCACCCCTTCATTACTTGGGATACATACATTAAGATGAGGGAAAGCTTTATTCATGTTTGCATCAACACGAGAACATATTTTCATACTAACTTGGACATTGCTTAATAAAGTTCTGAATCATGCAGACATGTTTTCTCACTTACAATGTGACATGAGTATATTTCCTCTTCCAAACTGAATGCCAAAGAGAATAATGGAATAGAATGGCATGAAACCCTAACCCTAACAACTGTGTAGAGAAGACACTATAACTATTCTTGTGTTATCCAATAAAAATATCTGAAAATACAATTACAAAGTAATGTTATCGTGTATATTACAGTTCTGGGGCAATGGAATAATAGTAGAAACACCAGTTTAGCTAGATCCCAATCCACTCACAGTGACCAAGTTGAGAAAAAGGAAAGTTTTTTCACTGCTCTTTTTGTTATTGGATTTTTCTCCTGCTTTTTCCCAGTGTTTTACTCTCAATTAGATACAACAGCAAAAAGGAGGGACACAGCATAGAGGTGCTACAGACATAAAAATCAATGTTCCATTAATGGCTGGTAAGATGAGGTCTTAAATGCCCTTAAAGTGGCTAACCCAGGTCCTTGGGAAGGACTCGATAGATGTATGAAAAAGCCAAATCCAGTCTAAACATGTAGTTGACTGCTTGATGAATAATAGTAAGAATTAATTCATTTGTTACACTGGCCATTACGTACAAACAAAACAATTCAGGACTTTTGAATGCATTAAAAATAAAAGTCATTTGTATGATTTACTTAGAACTGTTGGGACCTAGGAAGTATATTAGCAGATGGTCACTTCTGGCGCCAATTTTTTTTGTATTAAAAATGAAATGTGGACTGAATTTGTCCCAATTAATTAGTAGCATCCCCCTTTTTCCAGATCAAATATATTTATTCAGCTTTATATCCTTTATTGATTCATTCATGATTCATGATTCATTCAGAATCATGTTATAATATTTCAAATGTATAAAAATATTCTGTAAAATAGCTTTGAAAATTATTTAAAAATAAACTGAAGAATATTATGTCAAAAGCAATATGATACTAAATAAATTTTGATGAAAATTTGAAAAAAATACAGAATTTTGCATTGATGCAAACATACATGCACACATGCATGCACACACACATGTCACACACACACACACACACACATAGATATGCATATACATATACACACACTGTATTATGTTATTGTGTATTATATATTGTATATTGTGTAATATATAGAGAGGGAGGGAGGGAGAGAGAGATTATCTCAAAATATTCATTTTAATGAAAAGATCTGTGTTC
The DNA here is from genome assembly GCA_009733165.1 of Naja naja. NCBI lineage: Eukaryota > Metazoa > Chordata > Lepidosauria > Squamata > Elapidae > Naja > Naja naja. The sequence goes on from CM019151.1 coordinate 166,262,199, forward strand.
CAAACCTTAGGGAAAACTGAAATATTAAAATAATATGTCTACTTTCTGTGAATTGCCTTAGATATAGCAATTTCCCTGAAGAAAAATAAGGTCCTAAGTACAGGAATGAATTTACCTACACCACATAGATCTTATGTGAATATTATTAAGTAATGTTGCTTTTGCAGCTAACATCAAACCTGCTGTTTATTAGGAACAACATGAAAATAGTATTTTTTTTCATTGCAAGAGATTCATGAGATTACCAACATGGACTTGTTCTGCCCCTAAGAGCACTGAATGGAATCAAATAGTTTATTTTTTCTCCAGTCAAAACTCTTTTTAAAAAAATGCCTGTACCCCAGGAATAATTTTAAAAGCTCAATGTATTTTGTTTTTGTTTTTAATCTATTTTATTTTAAAAGCAACTGTTGGGGGAGGGGGTTGTCTTAAGAACCTTTGGTAAGGAACTGATTAGAACAAAAGATGGAATTCTAAGAATTTAGAAAGTCATTTATTATATGAAAAATGACCACCTTTTACTACTCAGGAAGTTAAGACTGCATTTCTGGCAGGTGGAGCAGTTGGGCACTCTGAAATAAGTTGCTGGATTGTTTTTGCCATTAAACTCACTTTACAAAGAACATATTGGTGTTTTTCAAAGATGGATCTTTGAAGGGGCGATCAATCTAATTACATTCTGAATTATTTAGATATACATTGGAGATAAAAACTGCTTGGTAGTTTCTGGTATGGAGATAATGCATTATGATCAATAAGGAATTGTTCTCCTTAAAGTGAAACTGTATAGATTAGCCATAAAGTGATATATTATTTAAGAAGCGGATTCTGATTTTATTAACTAAGCAAATATTAGAGCTGATTTAGGCATATGAGATCATTTAGTATCACTATCGCAAAGATGATGGCCCTAATAATATAAATTTGTAGTATTTCAACCATGCTATAGAAATACAGAAGTTAGGGTTACTGGCAAACTAAACTTTGATTTCCTTCTATCTACCTGACAAACAAGTTTCTGTTGTAAAAAGTAAGGGCAATGTAGTTTACTATTCCAAATAGAGTGGAGATAAGTGCTTGCTGTTTACTATTTATGGATATGCTATATTTTTTTCTCTTGATGGATAAGGGGTGAAGAGTAGTTTTTGAGATGATGGATAAGCTTAGATCATATTGGCTTTGATAAGATAAATTCCACCCCAAGAGTTGGGAAATAGTTTGGCTTATTGCTGATCCAGGCTGAATTGATTTTTCACATTTCAGAAGCACTCAAAATCAACTATATTTTTCAGTGAATTATGTAACAGTACACTATGAAACAGAATCAAGAAACAGAAGTAGAAAGAGTGTTACTTCTTTCTCCTTCTTTTCTGTCATTTCTTCGGTAGTTGCAATAACAAAAGTGGGTAGAAGGGATAAGATTGGTAGATATAACAGTAAATGCCTCAGAGCTGGAGGTGGGGTTAAAAAAAGTTTTTTTTTAGGAAAAGTTGATAAAAGGAAGAGAAATATACTTTTTTTCTGATTCTGATTAAAAAATCAAATGATCAACTAACATTTTGAAAGTTTCAACATTTCTTTTGACCTAAACTGAACACATGGTTTTGAGATTATCTGGAAAGATGTATCTTATACACATTTCTAACTTTATTAGCAGGAAAGCATGTGTCATCCATTTTTAAGATTAATGTTTTTTAAAGAAAAAAGAAATGAAAAATAATAAAAGTTCTCGGCTAATTGGAAGATATAGATTCAAAACTGGCTGCAGTGCCATAAAGTTACTTAAAATAGATTATATGCAGAACGTTTCAAGTTCAACAAGGTTTGATCTTGAAAAAGCTTCAGATGTTTTGAACTTGAAATCAGATGTGTGTATTCCAAAAACTTTGCTTCAAAGGTGGAAGAAAACATGTTTCTTTTTTCTGTTCTGGCATTACAATTGTTATACCTATATAAATATTACTTCACCATTTACAATTCTCCTGTCTGATACATTGATTACTAATTATTCTAATCATCATAACTACTTATGTTCCGACCTTGCGTTCTTCTATGCAACCACTGATAAAATTTATTCCACATTTCATAATACTCAGATTCCCCTTTGTTTTTTTTTAATTCTAGGGTCAACCTGTCCGATTCTGCACAGGCCATAATTTTCCTTATTATCTCTGTTTCTGGCAGAATGCTTTCTTTCTTCCAGTATTGCGCATATATTATTATTCTAGCCGCTGACAACACATGTACTATTAGATAAATTAAATCCTTCCTATATCCTTCTGGTATTATTCCTAGGAGAAAAAATTCTGGCTTAAATGGAATACACTCTCCCACCATTTGTTCTACCCATGTCTGGATCAGTCTCCAATACGTTTTTGCAGCATTGCAGGTCCACTACATGTGAAAAAATGTGCCCAATACATCTTTGCACTTCCAACAATTTGGAGATAGACTTTTGAACATTTTGGAAGGCCTTGCTGGTGGAAGATGCCACTTGTAAAACATCTTATAAAGGTTTTCCTTGTATGCTATGGCCAAAGTTATTTTCCTATTGCTGGTCCAAAGCTTTTGCCATTTAGCCAATTCAATATTATAACCAAAAATTTGTGTCCATAACACCATTGCTTCTTTTACATGTTCCTCCTCGAGCTTGTATTCTAATAAATATCTATACAATACTTTTATTAATTTATTATTGGTCTCTAACAGAAGCTTATACAGAATCGTTAAATCTTTATTAACACCCCATGTTTTCCTGTCCTGTGTGTATCTTATTTGTATTTGTAAGTAAGACCACCATTCTACATTCACCCCTTGTGCTACCAGTTCTAATTTAGTTTTCAGTTCTCCCTGTTCATTCAGTATGTCTCTATATGTTACAATTTTCTCCATATTTATCAAATTTGGGTGTATAAATGCTTCTAGTGTGGAAAGCCAAATAGATATTTTGATGTAATTTTGATATTTGATTTTATTCCAAACTGTTAACAGTGCCTGTCTTAAATAGTGTCTCTGGAAATATTTATGTGCTGTACCTTTTTCATACCATAAGAAGGCGTGCCAGCATGCTTGAATGAAAACATGATGTTTCAAGCAGCACCATGTTGTTTTAACTGTTCTGAAGTTATTATTTGAAAGCAAGCATTGTAAGTACAATGTTTATTGAGCTTTGATTTACCTGAAGAGCCTGCTAAACAATAGTGATTCTGTTGGGTTCACACACACACCCGTTGTAGTGTTCATTCATTTCAGGCTCAACAGCCTTTTAAAATTTTATGTATTTAGATCAGACAGAAATAACAGACCTTTAACAAAAGCGAGCCAATTGTTCTGCAAAGTTTGTTTCTGTCAAGCAGGGCTCAAATGAACAAAGAAATAAATGAACATATCTAAATCATTGCTTTTAACTTTCTTTTTTAAAAAAATATTTTTATTGAATTTTTCCACATTTAAAAACAACTCATATACAATCTTTGCAGTGTTGTGACATCAACTTTTCCATTTGGATCAATATACATATATACATATTTATTACATTATTTGTTATACATACAGTCTAACCAATTGTACCATTTCCCCCAGACCATATAATATTCCATATCTTCTCTATCTTGCAATTCTAAGGTGAGTTTGACCATTTCTGCACAATCCATTATTATCTTTATTATCATACTATCAGTAGGGATGCTATCTAGTTTCCAATTCTGTAAGCTATTCTTGCTGCTGTCAGTACATGTATTATGATATATTTAATTTCTTTCTTAAATACTCCTCTAATTATCCCTAAAAGAAACATTTCAGGCTTAAGTTCTATTTGGAGACTGGTAGTTTCCTGCAAACATTTCCTTATTTTGTTCCAATATTTTCTTGCTTTGGGGCAGGACCACCACATGTGAAAGAAGGTACCTTGTTTATATTTACATTTCCAATATTCTGGGTTCTTTATAATCTTTATAAAATGTTTTACTATTGGCATCTAGCACTGGCAAGATTGGCTAAAATATACCCAAATATGCTTTTAACTTTCTAAGTAAGTAGAGTGGTAGTCAAATTGTTGCCTGCCACTCAACTTATAGAAAAAAGTCCAAAGAAAAATGTAATTTATATTTTAAAAATGCAAACAATGGAACAGTATTTGTTGTATAATATTAGTACTTGCTTGGCTTACTCATTGCCAACCTTGATCATGTTAACTAAAAAGGATATTGAGATTTCATTTTTTTTTACTTTGTAAAGTTCAGCAACTACTTTTATTTAAATATTTTTAAACACTCTGTTGTTATAAAAAAGCTAGGTTATTGTATAGTAGAATAGTAGAATAGAAGACCTTCAAGGTACATTCCAACTCTGCTATTCCATTCTATTCTAATGGTGTTCTATGGAAGCAAAAAATGTCATTTGAAGAAGCAGGATATTGTATTGATGGCTTTAAACTTTGATTTTGAAAAGGACTCCTGAGAATACTACAGATTATGTCTGTGTTCTAATGCTGTAGAATACCTTGGAAAGACAATGCTCTTGTCTTTCCAAGAAATTACTGGATTTGTGTACAATGCAAAGACTGAAACCCATACAGAATAGGCTATATTTAAAAGAAACAAACTATGGTTCAGAATTAAATGTAATTGCCATGTGGAGACTGACTCTGAGGGAGAGGAGGAACAGCCAACAGGGAGTGGAAGTGTGGCTCCTGAGGTTGTGGACGAGGCTGGGGAAGGGCAGAGGCTGGCTGGGCAATCAGAGGAGGACCCAGGCCCACGCAGGGAGGAGAGGATAAGGGAGAGATGTGGTCTATGGGGGAGGAGAGGGCCTTTATCCTCTTCATGGGCTGCAACTGTGACAACTGAATAAGAGGACGGACCTGTGTACAGGCAAACGCTGGAAACAAAGTGTGGAAATATCTCTAGTTTATTGTTCCTCTCTGAGTTTGGCGTCCTTCCCAGTGTGTGTTCTGATATCTGTGGAGGTCTTCAAGCCCTTATCTCACCTGGTTTGTGTTGTTTTTTACTCTTTATAATTTAAATGGCATTTGCTCCTTCTTGTAACTTCTTGTGTGGGAGTTTTTTTGTCTCCAGTCAAGGATATTTGGAGCTTAGAAGCAAAGTGAAGGAATAAAAGAGGCTTCACCTGTTTTTTGTGACTGTGTTTATTTTGTATCCCACCATGGGTCATCACAGTAATTTGACCTGCCTGAGCAGAGAGAATGGACTATATGCAATCATCTAAATTGATCTCATTTTTAAAACCCTTTTCTTCCTGTTCCCATCCTTCTTTCCTTTTTCCCTTTTTGGTAAAACTGGCTAGTTGTTTCTTTTCTTTTTTGTTCTCAATGTTTTCTAGACTCACATTTATAGTGTTACATAAAAACATCCCTTTTATAAAGTATATGATTTATGTATTGATTATTTTTAAGGATGGCTTATGAGATCATAGACATTTTCATTGCCAAGCAATCTCAGGACCCACAGTTCTTTTGGTACATTAATAATTATAAAAGCTAGAAACCATCTGCTTAAAAGGTTATCAATATGCCTACCCAAAGCTATAAAATGCTGCAAGTTTAATTGCTGTTTAATTTCAAAATCTTTGAAGTTGTGGGCCATCAAAAAAGAAGATGGTATTGCTTTTAAAAGACAACATAAAAACAGACACCAAAGAAAATGGTGAAAATGGCCATATTTGTTGTTAGTCTTCCTCTTTTTTTAAACTTATGGTAACAGATCCCAAACTTTCACACATATTGAATGATATTAGTAGAGTAATTCAGCTTTGAGTTATGTCATACTTTTGCTGTAATTAATCCTGGCTATATTGAGAGGAGAAAAGGGAGTTGGCTGGATATAAGTAGCTATATCTAGCATATTGTCTCTGCCAATTGGTTCAGTAAATGACAAATTAGGGCCTGGTATTCTTCAAAAACAAAAAAAGTAAAATAACTTAGCACTTTGATGCTAGGTAATACAATTCAATATATCAATAAGCTAGAAAGAAAGGTTACTCCAATTTTAAAATTTTAAATGGTCATTCAGGATATCTTCCCATCATAACATCCTATTACTTTTGATACTTCTTTCCTTTCATTCTAAATCGTAAGATTTAGGTTTCTCAAACTGAAACCACTAAATTGTTGGTCTAAACCAGGAGTTCCCAGCACCCAGGCTGCAGCCAGTTACTGGACCACATCCCATTTGGAACTGCCCACTGCCTGGCCAGAAAGGTTGGGGACTGCTGGTCCAGACAATATGGAAAGCTAATTATCTAAAGTTTATTTTATTTAGTTTAGACAGGTATATAGATTACCTATGGCTTGATCGGAGATACTTTCCAATTTGATTGGTGATAGTTTCCAGTTTGACAAACCAGTTTCAAAGTCCAGTTATTTATTTATTTATATCAGACAGAAGTACAGCTAATGTATTGATTTAGAAATAGCCTTTAAAATTGACTTGGAAATAGCCTTCTTCCAAATTTGGTTAGTCAAGTTTGATATGTTTCAGTCAGCAGATGCCCATGCTTTGTTTGTTTGTTTGTACCAGTGGTGAGGATTTACATTGAGAAAATCCATTGGAAGAGAATAATAGAGATATCTTCATTGACTAGGACTTTTAGTTTAAATTAATTAGTTTAAATGCTTTATCTTGACCTTATAAAGAGAGGTCTGGTCAATTCCTGCATGATACTTAATGTCCATTCATATATTCAGCCTCTTCGTGAAAATCTCTACTGCAACAAAACCAACTTCGATTCAGATAATTTGTCTCATTGTCCAAAAGTTCTATCTATAAGTATCTGCTCATTGTCATCTATAATGCAACCTCATAGTTATTGTATATTTAATGTCTGTTTTATATTTGTTTTATTGACTTTTTAAAATGTTCTGAGAAATTATGGAAGCCTATATTATCTATCCCTTGAGATTATGATTTTAAATGAACTTTTAGCTAGATTTACTGTTTTACCCTTATCTCCTTTTCAGTAAAGAACTTGAGGCTATATATTTCTCCCCATTCATATTCATAACACATCCTAAAAGTTGGATCAAGAGTTATAGATTAGTTTGTACATTGTATTGGAACATAAACTACTTTTTGATAAAGCACAGTGGTTGAATGCATGGACACAGTAACACCTGATAGATTAATTTGAACCTAAGTAACTGCTTAACTGCTTCACTTTAACTGCTAATTGGAAAAGTAAACAGAAACTTTTAAGCTCTAAATGATTTTCTAATTAGGATACTATGATAATAAAAATGCAAGAAATCTATAGACACAATAAAAATCAAGGCTGATATGCCACATCTATCATTATATACATATACATTTACGTATATATACACACACACATACATATAGTATATATATATATATATATATGTTTTCGTAGATTTTCACGACTTCTCCCAGGAGAACGAAGCTGAAGACACCAGCCTGAAGATGACGGATGAGATTTCGTAAAGCGTTGCCAAGGTATTCTCAACCTTACACGGGACAAGACCCGAATACACCAAGACCTACATATATATATATATATATATATATATATATATATATATATATATATATACATACATATATGTATGATATAAATAGTACACATTTTGAATTAATGAATAATAAAGAAAAGCAATAAGAAAGTGAAAAACAAATAGAAGGACAAAGAATCAGAAAAAGACGAAGAAAAAGAAAGTTTCTAAAGAAGCAGCTTCCTCTCTTCTTCATATAATACATTTATATTTTACCCACTCTATCTGTGATTACATGATTATTTTCTTCCTTACTAAGCTACCCTAATCTTCAGATCCATAAATCAGTAGTTTATTTTTCTCTTTTTCCAGCAAAAAGTTCACAAGAAGTTTCTAATCAGTAATAAATGTAATTACTGGTCTTTCTCTAATAATTTTTCCATTTCTGCTAGATATGAAGAAAATATACAACTACGTTTTCATATTGCAGTGATATTACAACTTTTTTTACAAGTAATTTAAAGATTTCACACAAACATGAAGAATTTTACTGCTTTACTGTACACTCTCACCTTTCCTGCAAAATAGGGGAAATGGGGCAGAAGGAAGAACAAACAAGACAGGAGAAACTTCAGAGGAGCCGTAGTGGTGCAGTGGTTAGAATGCAATATTGCAGGCTAGAAGTTAGATCCTCACCAGTTCAAGACTGACTCTGTCTTCCATCTTCTCTTTCTGCTGACTGCTGGCTGCCTGCAATTTGGCAGTTCGAATCTCACCAGGCTCAAGGTTGACTCATCCTTTCATCCTTCTGAGGTCAGTAAAATGAGACCCAGATTGTTGGGGGCTATATGCTGACTCTGTAAACTGCTTAGAGAGGCTGTAAAGCACCTAGAAGCATTATATATATATAAGTCTAAGTGCTATTGCTATTTGACTTGATAATCTGAGTCCTTCTAATTCTATAATTCTATGTGAGCAGAGCCAGAATTTTCTTTCCTATAGAAACTTTCTTTCTTTCTCTCAATGTGGCTTAAACCTTTGTAGGACTCACATTGCAATTTTTGAGTTTCCTATCAATACTGAGAAACTGTATGACAGTATCCATATTTGGAAGCTGAAGATAGACATGATTACAAAATAGTTTGGGACCTGCCCTGGGTTATCAGCATGACTACTCCTGGTTTAGCAGGTCAAGTGGTCACTATGTATCTTAGACATAGTGAACTGAGATTACTCTTATTTTAGGAGTAAGGGGAAAACATTTTCTTTATTTTGTTAAAATTGTGTGCTTTGCAAAAGAGTAAAAAAATATTTTAGAATAAAAAGGTGAGGAAGAGTCAGAGATAAAAAATACAGATCCACAACTGTTATTTTCATTTGTTTATACAAAGGTATTATAGCCACACAACCCCAAAGGACTGCATAAATGATGGCATGTAATATCATGATGCAAATTGGAGCTTCTTCCATACTTTTATCAGATGTTATAGTACAAGTACACCCTTGTGATCTTTGCACGCTAACATCACAAATATATTTTAATCATTTTAAACATCATTTTAACCTCCTGGTAGATAGTTATGGCTATCCAGATACAAGTAGGCAATATTTATCATAAGGGCTCACAACAGAGGCAGCACACCACACCTCCCCACCAGTATTTATAGAGAGACGGCAGCTCCGATCACTCTTTGCTCGCACAAGCACAAAGCCGAAAGTACCAGCCTGAAGATGGTGAGTGGGACCTCATCGAAATGTCACCAAGATACTCTCAATCTTACATGGGAAAAGACCCAAACTTGCCAAGACCTGCATATATATATACTATCTCCAGCATGATAATACCCACGACCTGGGTAAAGGGCTGTGTGATGACCTTCTGAGTTCTATTGTTGTGACATCCTGGGTCTTGTGCTGTAATCTCCTGGGTCATTGGCTGTGTTGTAACATCCTGAGGTTTTGTGTTGTAACCTCCTGAGTTCCATGATGTAATATCCTGAGTGGATGGCTGTGATGTTATGTTCCAGGCTTTGGTTTGGCTCCGAGTTTGAGGTCTGGCTATGTATTCATAGTGTGTAGCAGCTGATGATGCAGCTGTGGTCTGGTTTCTGGATGGTGGTTGTCTTTTGTCTATAGGATGGGTTTGGGTTTGAGTCTGGTGAGGGAGATTGGTGGTGGCATCATGTGTTGTTTTGGGTCCGGTGTTGGTTTTCATGGCTGGACTCGCTTGTTGATTAGGGCTAGTTTCCAAATGTCTGGTAGGCGGGAGATTGTCCCATTTATTCATATTATGGGGGTGTTTCTCTATTTTGATGGCTTCCCTAATTATTCTCTTGTTGAAGTGTTTAGTATTGGAGATTAATTTGGTTCCCTCAAAATCAATTTCATGTCCTGTGGCTTTAAGGTGCCATTACCTAGGTCATTACAACACAAAAGGCTGATAGACACACAGCCAATACTTCAGGTCCACACAGGTTCTTACAAAAAAAGCCAAGCAATCTGCAAACATCAACTCCATCAACCAACCAAGAAGTAACAACACAGCCAACCAACCCGCTCACAACAGAGCCAGCACACCACGTCTCCCCACCAGTATTTATAGAGAGACGGCAGCTATGATCACTCTTTGCTTGCACAAGCACGAAGCCGAAAGTACCAGCCTGAAGATGGTGAGTGGGACCTCATTGAAATGTCACCAAGATATTCTCAATCTTACATGGGAAAAGACCCAAACACGCCCAGATCTGCATACCTGTACCTTTGAAAATCTATGAAAACACACACACACACACACACACATATGTTTTCTTAAGTTTTCATGGGTATTTATATGTATGGTATTCAGCTTTGTTCGGGTATTTTCCCACGTCATTATAGTTGTGCTTTTAAAGTTGTAGCGACGTTTCAGGCAGAATCTCATCTGCCATCATCAGGCTTGTGTATGGGGTATTGACACACAGACGAACTGGAGAATAAATGCTTGCATCGCAAAACACAAGAACGCAGTCAGAAAAGAAGAAAAAACTTCCTCCCTTTTCCAGCACCTTAAAGCCATAGGACATGAAATTGATTTTGAGGGATCCAAACTTATCTCCAACACTGAACACTTCAACAAGAGAATAATTAGGGAAGCCATCGAAATAGAGAAACACCCCCATAACATGAATAAACAGGATGATACTTCCCGCCTACCAGACATCTGGAAACTAGCCCTAATCAACAAACGAGTCCCAGCCACGAAAACCAACCAGTTGGACAACTTCCTCACACATCTCAACAGCCTACACCCCAAAATACAATTTACCATGGAAACAGAAACCAACAATCAACTTCCGTTCCTGGACGTCCTAATTTACAAAAAACCCAACGGCTCCCTAGGACACACCATCTACCAGAAAAAGACACACACTAACCGCTACTTAAATGCACAATCCCATCACCACCCTGCACAGATCAACTCCGTAGCCAAGACCCTCATCTCCAGAACCAAACGCCTAGCTGACAAAGACCACTTGAGAACAGAATTACACACCCTCACTAACGTATTAATGTCCAATGGATTCCAAAGAAGCACAATCACCAACCTAATCCGAAGGGAGACTCCCCAAAACCAAGACACAGAACAGGACAATGGCATCGCCCTCCTCCCTTACATCAAAGGCACCACAGATAAAATCAGCAAAATTCTCCACAAACACAATATCAGGACAGCCTTTGGCACTGATCAAAAAATAGCCAACATCTTAAGAAACCCCAAAGACAAGATCCAGCTAGAAAACCAAGGAGTTTATAAAATACCATGCAAAATTTGCCCAGCCACATACATTGGACAAACCAACAGGAGAATAAATGCACATCGCAGAACACAAGAACGCAGTCAGAAAAGAAGAAAAACTTCCTCCCTTTTCCAGCACCTTAAAGCCACAGGACATGAAATTGATTTTGAGGGATCCAAACTTATCTCCAATACTGAACACTTCAACAAGAGAATAATTAGGGAAGCCATCGAAATAGAGAAACACCCCATAACATGAATAAACGGGATGATACTTCCGCCTACCAGACATCTGGAAACTAGCCCTAATCAACAAACGAGTCCCAGCCACAAAAACCAACACCGGACCCAAAATAACACATGATGCCACCACCAATCTCCTTCACCAGACTCAAACCCAAGCCCACGCCACAGATGAAAGGCAACCACCATCCAGAAACCAGACCATGGCTGCAACACCAGCTGCTACACCCCCCTCCAACCCCCAAACTAAGCAAACTGACACACGCTACAAACACATAGCCAGACCTCAAACTCGAGCCAAACCAAGGCCCAGAATGCCACATCACAGCCTTCCACCCAGGATACTACATCACAGAACTCAGGAGATCACAACACAAAACATCAGGAGGTTGCAGCACAGACAACGACCCAGGAGATTACAGCACCACACCCAGGACATCACAACAATAGAACTCAGAAGGTCATCACACAGCCCATTACCCAGGTCGTTACAACACAAAAGGCTGAGAGACACACAGCCAGCACCTCAGCCACACAGGGTCTCAGGAAAAAGCCATCCAATCTGCATACATCAACTCCACAAACCAATCAAAAAGTAACAACACATCCAACTCTAGAGTTTAAAAGGGAAAAACAGCCACGATCACACACTTCTCCCAGGAGAACGAAGCTGAAGACACCAGCCTGAAGATGACGGATGAGATTTCGTCGAAACGTTGCCAAGGTATTCTCAACCTTACATGGGACAAGACCCGAATACACCAAGACCTACATATATATATATATATATATATATATAATGAGAATATGGATATAGTGCTTTTAACCTTGTATAGTGCTTTTAACCTTGTAAGAGTTGTAGTGAGATGGGCAGGAAAAATAAATAAATAAATCTAATTTTGAGTTATCACTGTTACCTATTTATCCAACAACTGCTTTATTATATCTTCTTTCTTTTGAAAGGAGAGAAGCATCCAAGAAACAGTGTGGCAACTAATGTAGAATGGAGTATTCTTCAAGTTTAATAGACCTTAGGATGTCTTGATCAGTAGTTTTCTTCCCATTTCATTCTATAATTATGTTTTCAGTGACTCAGATCTCAACACAGATGGATACCAGAAATGCTGTAAATCAGCTTCTAAAGTAGCTGGCAATTATAAAGGTAGGAGTTAAGCAAAGCATTTTCCCCTTTTTTGCCAAATGCTTTTGGGTGTGGGAAATCATTCTGCCTTGTGCTTTCTTTCTGTCATTTTCTTGGCTTTAAGAAAAAAGTCACCCAACTATGAATACTACTATGGATACAAAAATTAAAATAGGGGCCTTATTTTACATTAGGGATTTAGGGTAAGATATAAACAATTCTTTCTCACCCTATACTGGTCTGAGTTTTGCTGATCCTTATTATTACTTCTGCCTTTAACACTTTACAGCTTCCTTCTTCAGTATGGGTACTTGCCAGATAGGTGGACTTCAATCTCAGAATTATAAAAAGTAGCCATGTGGGCTGGAAAATCCTAAAGATGAAGTCCTCATATTCAGAAGTTTTGTAGATTTGAAAACACCAGTTTGTGGTGGAAAGGAATATAGAGGGCATTTTGAAGTTCTTTTTGTCTTTCTTCTTTGGACATGGTGGCTCAGTGGCTAAGATGCTGAGCTTGTCGATCAGAAAGGTCAGTACGTCAGCAGTTCAAATCCCTAGTACCACGTAATGGACTGAGCTCCCGTTACTTGTCCCAGCTTCTGCCAACATAAAAGTTTGAAAGCATATAAAAATGCAAGTAGAAATACTTTGGTGAGAAGGTAACAGAGTTTTGTGTGCTTTCGGCATTTAGTCATGTGGGCCACATGACCTCGGAGATGTCTTCGGACAGCGCTGACTCTTCGGCTTTGTAATGGAGATGAGCACTGCCCCCTAGAGCCGGAAACAACTAGCACGTATGTCCAAGGGGAACCTTTACCTTTACTTTTACCTTTGTATTTCTTCTTAGGTTTTTTTTATTAAATTCAAAATTCACCCATTATTGCACAATAGGAACCTGAGACAGACATATATAGATATATTAAAAAGAGAGTGATAGATTTATTCAAATGAGAATGAGAAGATTTGAAAATGCACCTACTTGCTGTTTTCTCTTCTTTCCGTCTGGTTTTCTCTTTATAACCACCACGATAAACAAGTAGACACTGTATTTTCAGTATTGAGAATCAGAATGCTTATTGCATTTAACAGAGCATCTCCATAAATGAAATAAAGCAAATCTAATACTTAAATACATAATCAATCAGTACAGGAGAAAAGTTTGCTGATAATCAAATGAACCATATTAAGAGTCTTCTCAGATCACTTTGGAATAACATAAAATGAAATTATGGTGTTATTACAGAAAATTACCTTCTATTTCCATACTGATTTTATTCATCTTCTCCTAATAGTTGGCTTTGCCAAATGCTTGGGTTGTTTTTTAAAGTCACATTTGGGTGCTTGACACATTGCAACATAATTACAATAAGTAAATAAAGAAAAATTATTATCTTAGCATGATGTGTGAGCTCAACTAATGTAAGGTAATAGAATAATTTCATTGTATCTTCATGTAATCTATTATCTTATCTTAAACCATGATTTCAATAATTGAATGATATAATTAGGATAGTGATATGTTAGCATAATAAAATTTTGATGCATAAATAAAACTTACGTGTGATATTTTTATTTTTCCTTTTCCTTTTTTAAATACTTTGGTGGTTTTTTGCTCAAAAACTCCAGTAGAAAATTTGTATCTACTTGTTATTCACAATTTTTCCTAATATTAAGAAATTTATTTAATATAACTTTTTTGTTGCATTTTTTAATACATTTCCCCAATGCAAACTTTTAAAGGCATAACTACATGAACATGTCCCTTTGCAAACAAACAAATATTTTTATATGTATCTTTTTCAATTATTATTTCATGTTGAGTTTTGACATTTGATTGTACCATCTCTGATTTGGCAGTGTCCTTTTTGACACATAGTACCAATACAGATCGTAATAATTAATGGAGGGTTTATTTAGATTAGTCAAGATGATAAAGCCATAGCATTACTATTGAGCCACGGTGGTACAGTGGTTAGAGTGCAGTACGGCAGGCTACTTCTGTTGACTGTCAGCTGCCTGCAATTTGGCAGTTCAAATCTCACCAGGCTCAAAGTTGATCAGCCTTCTATCCTTCTGAGGTGGGTAAAGTGAGGACCCAGATTGTTGGGGGCAGTAGGCTGACTATATAAACTGCTTAGAAAGTGCTGTAAAGCACTGTAAAGTGATATATAAGTCTAAGCACTATTGCTATTGATACTTTTCAGCAGCAGTGATGTCATGGCTGTTCTGTTTTGCTGTCAAGAATTAAAATTCCCACCTAGTCAATTTATTGTTATTTTTTTTCCTTTCCCCTTTCTACCCCTGCCCTTCTTTTTCCATCCTTTCTCTATCCCTTTTCACATCCTTTCTTCTTCTCCTTAATTTGTAAGCTTATGTCCATCTGGGCCTTGCCACCTAATCTACTTTAATTGCTAAACCTCATGTTGTTAGACTTTGTTTAGACTCAATAGATATACACTTGCTACAGTAAATTTAGAAAGTTTATTTCTTCAATTAACCAAAAGACATATCACTGATTCTTTTTCCTCCTGAGAGTAACCTGAGCAATAATTTTGCTGTCAGAACTGCTATTCTATCTTTGAAATGTCCCATGAGAGCCAAGAACAAAAGAGAAAAATACATACACTATGCTTTAATAAGGTCACGGTGCTTATCATAGTGTTTATCAATCTCTTTAACATATTAGACACGTTTGCTTAAGCATTTGACAATAATAGCTTTTTATTTCTTTTCAATCATAAAATGAGTGTGCATAGAGGAATAAAAAGATGTCAGGGTCCCTTGTGGCAATCAAACAAGCTGTTCCCACTACATATATTTAAATTTTTACACTTATTATAATCTACCTGAATTTTAATTTATTCAAGAGCAAATAAACAACAAAGTAAAATTCATTTTTTAAAAATATGGTCTACTTGTCATTTTTTTTTTCATGATAATCATCAGTTGACATCATATGACTTGAATTTTCCCTAACTCTAAACCATAAACCATGCTTTATCTGTGAAGGAAACTAGAAAAATCAGAAATATAAAATATGGAATATTTGGTATGAGTGGATAAAGAAAACATAAGAGTTGACACATCGATAAGTCATGGAATAGTTAGAAGATGTGTATTTAATATTAAATGATATAGAGAAACTAAAATGTTAAAAGAACGAAGGAGTTATTCTAACAAGGTAGATCATGTTAATGAGAAAGATAAAGATTTTAACCATTGCTCAATACATGTTGTAAAATGTATGTGTGTGTGTGTGTGTGTGTGTGTGTGTGTTGGTTTGTTTGTTTTAAATCTATGTTAAAAAAATAAAATTTTTATTTAAAAAAAAAGAAAAATCAGAAATAAGTGTTGCGGTTGGCACTATCAAGTATAATGCAGAACCCAATCTGTGCTGGTCATCGGGACCAGAGGTTCTGAGCCTTTGGACTCATGCCAGAGCCAGTCTTCAGGAAATTTTTCTTCACCAGAATGCACAGCAGAATGTGTGCTACCACATTCTGGTAGAGAGAAGTTCCCCGAGGATGAACTCCAGCACGAATCCGAAAGCTCAGAAAACTAAGTCTTGTTCCTGGTGACTGACAGAGATTGGATCCTGCAACATTATCCTGAGACACGTATATTTGCCTTCATTCATCAAGTATAGTGTTTATTCAAATTATCTGAAAAATTGGGTTCCGACATAACCCATGTGGCACATGCCAGAATATGCTATCATGGAAATGATGAAATTTGCATCATTTGCACAATGATGTTATGACACATGTGATGTCACCTACAGAGCTGTATCTATGTTTAAGATGCAGGCTTTAGTAGACAATAAAACTGAGACTACGTTAGTTTGAAAAAATGTGTTCTTTTATAAAAGAACCCCAAGCATTGACAGTAATTTGTCCTCCAGGGAAAAAGGAGTCATCCTGTCAAGCCACAGCCTGCTTATTGCTTGCCCCATATTATGACAATATTTATTTATTTATTTAATTTATATTGCTGCCTATTTGCCCATGGTGACTCGAGACAGCTTACACAATGTAAAATATGGTATTTTTTTTTCCTATGGAACTGGTAACATTATAAAAATATCCACAATAGTTTAGGTCCAACAACATTGTCTTCTACAATCTTACATTTCAATCTTGAATTTTCCTAGCCACCAACTGTCCCTAATAACTGGTTTCTTTTTACTGAATTTTAAGCTTTTAAAGATTTTTTTCAGCAGTATTGTTAACTACTTTCAGATCTGCAAATATAAGAATAGCTATGCAGATATTTTAATTAACATGCCAACAGCAGATGAAAACATCTATAGAATCTTGGTATTTCCATTTCATAATATTTATCTAATTTACTAAGATAAAAATAAGTAAGAGCTAATTATCCCAGAGAGATTTATATCCTAATGATATAAATTGTCATTCTGACACCTACGTCTTTTCAGTATTTTGAACAGGTGGGGGAAAAAACTTCTTATGAACGCATAAGTAATTGTCCTGAATTGTTCTCATAACTTGCTGTTTTTAATATATTTGAAAACTCTTATAATATCTCTCAACAACCTAAGTTTGTATTTAGCAGGTGATAGCAATATTGACATAAAGATCTAGGATCAAATCAAAATTAAATTAAAATTATCTTCACTGGCAGTTGTTCAGCAGTAAGAATGGAGAAATTAAAAATTGTGTATTGTTCAATATCTGTGATGTAAGCTCTGGGTAAAATTGACATTATTTTTATTGTAGTCCTGAGTATATATAATATAACAACTTGCATGCCTATTTCTAACAAGGCTTTCCTAAAGTAAATAAGGTGCTGATTCAACCATTGCTTTTCTAGAGCCCTCTATGCTGAATTATTTCTAACCCTATAACATCTGACTGTACCCATCACAGAGCTAAATCAAGACATACAATTGATTGAAGAGAAGATAAAAATGATCATTTACATTTCACATGCCTAAAGCTAATTTTACAAACTGGAACAGTATCCTTCACTATACAGTACATGAAAGCAACAGAACAGAGAAGGGATAAAAGCTGGAAAGTATGCGTGCATATTTCTTTTGTTCAAGATGTTATTTGCTACTTTTTCTTCCCAGTTGTTTCCTTCTTTTTTATCTCTGAAAACATTGAAATTAATCTTGGTCAGCAGTGTAGAAAACACTCCAAAAATTAAGAACTGTGTAACTTATGAGCATCTTGGGTACTGATTTATAGGTACTTTGGCTACTAGATTGATTGATACGGTCAGAGTTTTAATTGTTGAAGACAGGCATTATTTCAGAGATTTAAAATACATTATTCATGTATAAAGTTTCAAGAATAATGTCTAGCTTCCCCAGCTGTGGTTTTGGGGTGATAGAACTCTTCCAGATGTCCAAAACTTTCAAAATGTTGCTACTCAATGTTGAAAGTAACATTCTAGATTGACTGATGATCTGATTCAATAAATGAATCCTCATCTTCCTTGAAAATGTCAAAACATAGGAATCTCTATCTTAATGTGGTTGCAATCAATCTATTTTAAGGAAAATTTGTTTCTTTTACAATGAATGTTGCTATGATTATTGTTGAATACCAAATGTGATTGCCACAACCATAATTAATAAGGAGTGCAAGGTTGCTGTAAACTGACATATAGCATGCAGAAAGAGTTGAAATTCATTCAAAGAGAAATCCAAACTCTAATGTTTGAAAAGAGAAATCTGGGACCAGAAAAATGGGTACATCATGAATGTGTTTCTGCACTTGAGTGTGTTGTTGAGCTATAAAATGAATCATCTGTACAATTATATTTTTAAAATGTGTGGAATTCCTCCTTCCATAGTATATTTAATTTACACTCTTCAACAGACTTCACTAAATTACTTTGTTATGCATCCTTATCATCAGATGTTTGTTAGAAGAGAAGGGACATAATCACCACGAAGTCTTGACTTCTGACATGGAATGTATGATATTTTCATTATCCTGGTTGTAAGACACATGCAAATGCAACAAAGATGTACACTGACTTAAGACATATTTACCCTGCACCATTAAGCTTTTTCAGGTGTCTGCTTGACTCTAAGCCAGGTGGAAAATTCTGTAGAGATTGAGATACCTTGGCAGCAGCTTGTAAGATGTTCACTCTAGACTACAACCTACCATGTCTCAACAACAATTTGCATCTGATGACAGGACAAGAATTAATGGAGAAAAGCTTTAAAGAGAGATCTAGAACTAAGGAGAAATTTCCTGGCAGTGAGAACAATTAATCAATTGCCTCTGGAAAGTTGTGGGTGCTCCATCACCGGAAGTTTTCAAGAAAAGATTGGACAGCCATTTGTCTAAAATGGAGTCTCCTGCTTGGGATGAGGGTTGGAATGGAGAACCA
Source organism: Naja naja (assembly GCA_009733165.1). Taxonomy (NCBI): domain Eukaryota; kingdom Metazoa; phylum Chordata; class Lepidosauria; order Squamata; family Elapidae; genus Naja; species Naja naja. Next base: position 166,281,195 of record CM019151.1, read on the forward strand.
CTGGTATCCCTTCTAACTTCATTATTCTGTTCTGTTATTCTGTTACTCTTTCTATGATCGTGTATCCATCCCATCAAGCCCCAAAAAGACCAGAATAGTATAGGATGAGCCATGGTGGCACAGTGGTTAGAGTGCAGTACTTCTGCTGACTGCCAGCTGACTGCAATTTAGCAGTTAAAATCTCACCAGGCTCAAGGTTGACTCAGCCTTCCATCCTTCTGAGATGGTCTAAAATGAGGACTCAGATTGTTGGGGGCAATATGCTGACTCTGTAAACCACTTAGAGATGGCTGTAAAGCACTGTAAAGTGGTATATAACTCTAAGTGCTGCTGTTCCTATCTCCTGCCACAGGCAGGCAGAAGACTTCCAAGGACACTCCCAATCCTAGTATTCTATATTCTATATTCAAATTTTCCTGCTTCTCTGCCATTCCATATTTCTGTCCCAGGAAAGCAATTTGTTAGTGTCTTTCCTGTATATGATCTTCCTAAACATATACCCTGCCCCCACCAACACTCCCATACATATATAATCACATGCCACGAGGTTGCATTTATATATATAAGCATTGGGTATTAAAATGTAGATATACGCAGGCATAACAATCACAATAATATTAACAGTAACAATGTCAATAACAAGTATAAGGGATTGTATGTAGAAGGTGGCAGTTTGAAATACATCATACTTTTTGGGGGGCATTTTCTGGGAGTTTTTATTTCTTATTTTATTTTTCCAGAGCCAGTTAGTTTTCCCTTGAGATAAGGAGGAGGAGTGGGGAGGAGAAAAAGGAGGGGGACAAGGAAGAGAAGGAAGAGGAAAGTCAGGAATATAATATTTTCACATTTCATTAGCCATTTGGGTAGGGGGTTTCATACCTAGCTTTGGAGACTTTTTAACTCTAATAAAGAAAGCACCCTTGAAAGGATATCAGTACAAATAAGTCCACAGTCTGAAAATAACTTACTGGGACTTAATAGACTTATCTTATCTATGGATGCTTTCCTCAGTATAGTTCAACTATATCTTTCCTGGTTGAAGTGGTGATAAAATAAGGAGGAGATTTTCCAGCCTTAGTCTTGTTACATGGACTAAAATTTTGGGGAAAGTAGCTAAAGTAGAATGACCAAAAATTGACCCTACCAAAGGATGAGCACATGTAAGTAAGTGGAAAAGATAAGAAGTCAACTTTGAAATCAGACAAGGAACAGCGGACAGTAACCACAGATAAGTAAGTTAATGGCCAAGAGGCAAATCACATTGGCCCAGCAAACATATCAGCAAAAAGACAGCTGAAGTGACAGGATGCTGATGGGATGTGTTAAAAAAAAGGAGGGCTAGACAAAAGTCTGGTCAGGAAAAAAACAACAGTTCATTCTGGCAACTCTTGTCTTCCCCAGGCCCAGCCATGGTTGGGCCATAGGGTATAAATGACAATGAGAATCTCTGTGTAATTTTCTAGCAACTGTAATTGATACAGCCATTGGATTTTCCCTTGATAATTTAATTATTTTATGAGATCCCTTACAATTTTCAGCATCTAGAGGCAGAAATGAAGATGCTGCAGCAAATCCTAGCTAAAGCACTCCTCCAGTATCAGAAAGTAACCACAGGAAAAACTAGAACTTTGGCTACTATCAAGCCATGCCCTATTGCAAATGATTTGATAGCTATCATTGCTTATATTATGTGACCCTGGGGTGGGATGGTTTTTAGTGTTTTAATGCTGTGATTTTAGTATTAATTCGGCTTGATTTGTTTAATCTGGTTTTATTTAACTTATTGTTGTGTGGTTTTTATTTTGTAAGCCGCCCCGAGTCCTTCGGGAGAGGGGGCGGCATATAAGTCGAATTAATTAATAAATAAATAAATAAATAAATAAATAAATAAATAAATAAATAAATATTTATACTTGAATTGCTTATAGATGTCAAATAAAGGTTGAAAAGAGCTTAATGCAAAGAATAGAGTTTTCATTGTCAAAATCAATATTGTTGAGAATTCTTAATAGGTTCATCCATGCATTTATTTATTTCACACATTTATAAGGCTACCCAATTTTATTGTTTAAATTTATAAGCACCAGCCAGTTAAACAATATGACTCTGGACAGTGTACCACAAAAATAAGCATTGACATTTCCAGACACCCAAATAAAAGGGGGTCAGGCCATGTTTTTGATGATGATGAACTGCTTTTAACATCTTGGAAAGGGGTTGAGTATTAGAATATAAAGGTTAGTGTTTACAGAATAATATCATGCATTCATTTTCTAAACTTCTTTAAGTAAGGAGTTGTTTGTTTATTAAACAAAATTAAGACTCTTTTTGTAAAGGATGTCCATTATGGTTCTGCTTCCTAACTCAAAATTGTGTAAAGCCACATCACTTTTTTTGAACAATTGTGGCTGTAAGGCTTGTGGGGTGAGGGCTAATGAAACAAGAGATTCGGAGAACCATGAAGCCCTGAGACTGCCAATTGCCTTACTAAGCTTTATTTCATTTTTTTTTTTGAAGAATTTTATGTTTCATACTTCTGACTGAAAAACATAGTTTGTTTATTTGGTTTTTAGCTTCCTCTATTGAGTTTCCCAAGATCCTAGGAATAAAAGTGCAATAAAGGTAACTATTGATGCTGACTGAAGCAACTTCAAAAGCACTGGACTGGCTTGTTGCATTTCCATGGTGACTGTTTCATCATTTTTGGCTATACCTGGGATACATTTTCTATGTAAAGGTTTTACTGTGTCAGCAAAATAGACTTCTCAATAAAACGAGAACCATCCATTATTTGTTCCACCTTAATGGGTATATATGAATAATACATTATACTTGTAGAAAGTTTTTAACTGTTTCAAAAGCCAGTACATTACAATGTATACTCATTTAGAAGTTCTAAAGAACTTTTTTCACTGTGGTAAAATCATTGTGAGAATTTGATAGGAGAAGATTTCATCTCTAATACCTATGTATTGTATATCTATTTATTCAAGTTTCCCAAGAGAACATTATTTCAGGTACGAATGAATCAATTCATTATGTCTAAAATGCCATCCTCATTTCTGACTATCTTTGGTATCTCAGAAGAATTCTGAAATATTCTGGGATCAGGATATCAATTTATATATGTGTATTTTTCAGAAAGGCAAAGAGAAATATTAGGTGTCAGCACACAGAGTGGAAAAAGAATGGTTCTGCATTTGCCAATCTTTTGTTATCTAGCTGTATTAAGAAAATAGTTGCAGAATTCACAGCAAGCATGTTTAATAGAATAACCAATTAGGAAATATGGAAGTTATTATTCCAAAGGATCTAAAGAATATAGGTTAAAGAAAAATTGTCTACTGTGTTCAATCTGGCTAAAATACAAAAGATTCTATCTCTGGCATTTAAATAATCAAAACCATATATATTATTTCTACACATATATTGCTTTATTAGAAACTCCCAAACCATTTTAGTATGCATTTTATTACAACTTTACCTTTTAGTGGACTTTCCACTCCAAAGAAATAATATCTATTAATTTCCATTCCATCATTAAAATTATACAATTTTAATGAGAAACACTTATGATCAAAATAGATATACAGTTCTAATCAAAAATATGATTATTCATCAATGATACAAATCTCATTTAGCTAATTATCATTGCTATTTTTACCTGAATTAATCAATACTTAAGAACCAGGAATATTACTGTCTTCTATCTTTCATTTTCTTTGATCTACAGACACAAATATTCTACCATATGCTACATAGCTAGGATAAAAAGCACTATTTAAAATACTTAGGGAATGTTCATCTCTTTCATTAGTTTGCCTTCTGATAAATGACATTTTGACTGGCTATGCCCATCATGGCAGCCATTTGTCAGAGTTCCCACAAAACATATTCAAATTTCCAAAAAGGCAAAACAACCTGAAGCTGCACACCACACTGGCATAAGTACCTTAATATTTATTCCTCTAGTAGTCTACTAAATAATAATGGCTGTGGAATAGTAGAAGTAAGCAGGGGTGGGATGCTACCAGTTCTGCCCACCTCTGTAGAACCGGTAGCTCTGAAGAGCATCAGACACAGAACCGGTTCTATGTCTGCTGCTGTTTGGCCCACCTGCCCGCCTGGGCTCTTACCTGACCTTTATCTCCTGCTGTTTCAACCTCAGCTGCTTTGCGTTGCACAGCTGAGGTTGAAAAAGCAGTAAAAAAAGTGCTTTTTGAAATGCTGCCCACCCGCACGCAGCACTTATCAGCTGTCCTGGTGGCTCAGCTAATGGTGCAAAACACAAATACCAAACCGGGAGTAATGCCGGTTGAATCCCACCCCTGGAAGTAAGTCATAGAAGGAAAAATGGATTGGTTCTATTCACCATCAGGATAAGGCACTGATAAATTACCCACGAAGATCAAATAGCTTTTACAAGACACATGTGATTTAGGCCTCTTAAAAAGCCAGTTGTGGAGTTCATACATTGTGGAAATACATTTCCACAATGTATGAGCATACTATACATATACACATATATATACATATGTTTAGCAAGCCAGTATGTTGAACATACTGGCTTGTTGAACATAATGGGTTGTCCATACTGAACATTAAGCCATCAATCACAATGAATGTTCCTCAATGTACCTTTTATAACTTCAAAATAACAATAGCACTTAGACTTATATACCACTACACAGCGCTTTACTGCCCTCTCTAAATGATTTACAGAGTCAGCATATTGCCCCCAATAATCTGGATCCTTATTTTACTGACCTTGGAAAGACAAGGTTGGGTCAACTTTGAGCCACTGAGAATCGAACTGCAGGCAGCTGGCAGTCAATAGAAGTAGCCTGCAGTATTGCATTCTAATTATCGCACCACCACAAATCATAACTTCCAAATCCTTGGAATCCTTTGATCTATTTCACGATTTTGGAAAGGGTTAAACCTCACTCACAATGAGAATGATATTTTTATTTTATTTTAGAGAGTAAGGAGCAAAATAGACATAAATCCACAACCTTCCCTAAAAAAGATGAAAGCATCACTGGTGATAGAGCCCTGTAGCCCCAGAAAGCAAAACTTTTAGTCTTTTCTTGTTCTTCTTGGTTAGAAAAAAATAATGTTCATTTTGTTCAAACCATGGCTTAGAAGTCACAGGACTGAATTAACACACTGTGCTAAACCAAAACTGAATAAAAATACAACAGAATTTGGCATAACATCCGAAGTTTCAAGTAAAATACAGCTACTAAGGTCTGAGGTAACATTATTTGAAGAGAAGTGGATTGCTGAATCCCACCACCCATTTAAGGACAGTTCTTAAACTTTCAAGTCAAATTAAACTCTTAGTAACTACTTAGATGCATTTAAAATTTCTAATAAGGCCCTCCTCCAAGTCTCTCCACCAGCAGTGGGGTTCTACTTGTTCCACTACCAGTTCAGTGAGCACGTGCGCACCTAATGGGCATGCACATCTTTCCACACACCAGCTGAGGCCTGTAATGCTGATCAGCTGAGAGGATAAAGAAGAGAAAAGCGCAGGGGAAGGGGTGGAAGGGACGACCCTGCACTTTTCTCTTCTTTCTCCTCTCAGCTGATCATCAGAGGCTTTTTTCTGCTGCCGGTTCGGCTGAACCAGTAGCATGCCACCACTGCGCTCCACCAAAGGAGATGAGATGAGTCTGTGCAAAGGAGGGAGACTATTGTATGTCAGCAACCTATTTATGGAATTTCCTCCCCAGAGAGGAGGAACCATATTAGCAACCATTTCATTTCATTGTCTATTTGTCCAGGCTTTGCAACCATATTTTAATTATATGCTAATCATATTTTAATTCACATTGTTTCAGATTTGTTGACTCCCTTGCTGCTGTGTTGTATGTTTTAAAGAGCCTTGGTGGTGCAGGCTGTTAAATGCCTAGCACTTAATTCCAGCTGCCTGCAATTACTGCAGGCTCGAATCCCACCAGGCTCAAGGTTGACTCAGCCTTCCATCCTCTCGAGATAGGTAAATTGAGGACCCAAGATTGTTGGGGGCAATAAGCTGACTTTGTAAAATTGCCACTTAGTAATAAGCAGGCATATACAATGGAATGAAGGCTATTGCTGAGCGCATTGGGTTGCGCTCCAAAAATTGCAAGCCGCCCTGAGTTTCCGGAGAAGGGCGGCATATAAATATGAATTTAAAAAAAAACCACTCAAATTAGTTTTGGGGGGAGTTTGTTTATTGTAAATTGCTCAAAGAGTTTTGGCTCTTGGGCAATTTAAATGAATGAATGAATGAACAAACAAATGAATGAACAAATGAACAACTTAACTAACAAATGAATTTATGTTACTGTAACTGTTTTGTTTTATCAATAATATGATTTGGAATTGATTTATGATTGCCTCCTTCCAGAATGGTGGGTGGGTTTTTTTGGGGGGGGAGGTGTCTGTTTTTAATTTCTTAATTTAATTTCAACCCTGGAATTTTTTGACAATTTTCTATGAAAATATTCTGACCCTCCTTAGCTATGCAAACTTAGACAAGGTCCAATTGAAGAGGCTAACTGTGAGTCAACCCAGTAGAATTTTCCAATTACTTTGTCATCCCTTTTGATCGATAATGTCTGAGATAGGCTCACAAATCTTTGCAATTACTGAACTTTAAAAAAAAAATCTGGGGTTAAATATTTTTAATCAATCAACCAATCAATTAACCAACCATCTAATCAACAGAAAGGAAGCATTAATTCAGGAACAATCCATTGCTTGACATTACTCTGAATGTTCACCGATGATATTAAGACTTCTGCTTCTGTGAGAATAGAGCATTACTTGTTTAAATGCCTCTTTCTTTTAACAGCTTCTACTAAATTAGCCTAGTCATCACCATGTGTGAAAGGCAATTAGTGACACTCTCTTAAAACACAATCCCATTTACCAAGGAACATGTCAGCCATTGTAAAACTGACCAAATAAATGGCAATCTGAAGCTTCTTTTAATTGCAGAACATGTCTTTCTTACATTGCAATGAGTCTTAAGTAAGAAATAGCAAAACAAGAAAAAAATGTGCATTCTTACTTGGTAATAATTTCCACAAAAATTAATTGGACTTAATTCTGAGAAAAAATGCATACAATTATACTGCATTACAGATCATGGAATTACATGTCACTTAATCACAGAGTATGTGGAGTAAATCAAGATCTCTGATTTTCAGTGTGAATATTCTAATGTTGTGTGATGGTGTTCAGTTGGAGTTTTGCATATTTAGTCATTAAGTGATATTTATTTTATACAACATGATTAGAATATAAAACAGGAACCGGCATGTTCACATTAGGAGAAATAGCAATAGCACTTAGACATATATACCTCTTTACAGTGCTTGACAACACAACACTGTCTGTGGTTTACAGTGTCAGCATGTTGCCTCCAACAATTTGGGTCCTCATTTTAAAGATCTCAGAAGGATGGAAGGCTGAGTCAATCTTGACCCCATCAATATTGAAACTTCAGGCTAAGGGCAGAGTTAGCCTTAAATATTACATTCTAACCACTGCATCATCACATTCAGGGAGAATAGGAGAGATCATCTTCTAATAACAACAATGGAATAGCCTATGAATGGCTATTTGGCAGGGATGGTTCAGTACATCCTTGGATTGAGCAGAAGATTAGATGACCTATTTGGCTTCTTCTAATTCATGAATTATAAGATTTGGTGAAATCTAAAATATCTGGAAAGTAACATACTGTTTATGCCATCTCCACCTCAAGGAAATACCACTTTCTTTCTTCCTGTATAATTTAATGGCTGCATTCCCACATTGTGGGAAGGATTGGCAACATCGTATTAATTTTCTTCCCCCTGATTGCTAACATTCGGATCATGAATCAGACACTTGGTGCTTCAGAAGTTACTGAACTATATTTCAAACATCTTTAGTAAGCAATGAAGCATTCTGGAGTCAGAGTTTAATTAGGACTTCACTTTTTTTCAGATTCTAAGAGGATGTATTGTGAGTCAGGGGCAAGGATAGGTCAGTCAAGGGCACAGAGCTTCTTGTGACCCAAAAACATTTTGAGTGTCATACTCTGAGATCATTACAAAAATAGTTACTAATTTAGTTGAAAGTGACTGATAGAAAAGTTGCTAAACAGATGGTGAAAGAGTAACAATATCAATTATATTTTAATAAATGTAACTGAAATTAAATTTAACCTAACTTTGAGGATTGCATTATGGAGCATGGTCCCTAACATACTAAAAAATGAATGCAGTTCTTGCTGCCCCATCCCAATTTTATACTTCTCTTTCACTCTGCAGCTGAAGCTCATGTTTTATCTATTTCATCCAAATTAACAATTATATGGTTATCTCGTTAGCAACACAATATTTAATATTTGGAGGCTGAATTCTTAAGGAATTTCTCCATTTAAAATCAGTTGTTGGCATTTTGTGCTGCAAAGCTTAATTCAGTATAGATCATATTTTTCTCTTTTTTTCATCCTTTTTTTATCATCTGCTTCAACTTCCCCAGATTATCCAAGATCCTGTACTTCATTGCCAGCATTTACTTCATCCTTCACATTTAGTTCAATGTAAGACTACATTTGATTCTTGCATTGTTAACTGGAAAAAAATGCTTTTAAGAAAATCAATATGAGATCTTGTGGGACAGCTTTCACTAATCCAATACTTTCCAGCTTTCTGAGCTTAGATGAGTGCTTATCTCAGCTATTAAACAATCTTGACAGTTTTGAAAAACTCATTAAAATTAATGGGCATTGAATATTTGTTTATATGCCAAGAAGGGCAAAAATAGTTTTTGATCCTGTTGGCTGATGTGAAAAAAAATACTGCAACATATAGATCAAATAAATCTATTGTAAATTATGCCCTGCATAATTTCTGTTGTTTTGATGTTCATAGAAAAAGAAGTAACTTTGGTTAACCTTCTTAAAGGCCATAAGTCCTAAGATATATGCAGCTTTCCCGGTGGAAAAACACAGTAGTCACTATGTTAAAAGCAAGATTGCATCAAGGTTTGGTCGCCATGATATAAAAAAAGATGTTGAGACTATAGAAAGAGTGCAGAGAAGAACAACAAAGATGATTAGGGGACTGGAGGCGAAAACATATATTGCGTATGTCCAGTTTAATGAAACAAAAGACTAGGGATGACATGATAGCAGTGTTCCAATATCTAAGAGGTTGTAAAGAAGAAGAAGGGATCAACCTATTTTACAAAGCACCTGAAGCAGGACAAGAAGCAATGAATAGAAACTAATCAAGAAGAGAACAAACCTAGAATGAAGGAGAACTTTCCTGACAGTTAGAACAATTGATCACTGGAATGACTTTCCTCTAGAAATTGTGGGTGCTCCAACACTGGAGTTTTTAAGAAGAGAGTGGATATCCATTTATCTGAAATAGTATAGGGTTTCCTGCTTCAGCAAGGGTTTGGACTAGAAGACCCCCTTCCAACTGTTATTCTGCTACTCTGCTTTGTTTTCATCACTCATAAGCAGTGTTCCATTTTAGGGAAATCATTTCCTTGTGAAAATTGAAATTTTTTTCAATAAAAAATAAAATAAAAACCTAGTTATCATATTTTGCACCAGCTGGAGTTTCTGAATGATGAGCTTTTCCCCAGTGACTGAAGAATATTGAAAGAAAGGGAATGTAGCAGGACAATCTATTTCATTTATGCTCATGAACACATTGTCCAACATATTGAGTTTAAATTTCCAACAGTAGAACTTCATGATGACAGACTAGAAAAATGCAACTAGCTTGGTGAGTAATACAATAAACTAGTACATAGATAATGTTAAAATATTCAAAAAATAAAACAGAGTCTTTGTTCTGCTTTGAAATGCTCCAAGTGGTTTGATGTTGTGCATACTGCACTTTTGAAACAGAGTTGCCAGTCATTTTAAATTTAGGCTAAATAAATAAATATCATGTCTCAGAAGTTTATGATGTACTAGAGTTCAAGGATAGTTATTTGAAGAAGCAGAGTAATTATTCCCAGCACTGACAAAGCTGACAACAAGGCTGATTCCTGAATGATAGCTGAACATAAAGACATTTGACTGTCATTTGAATAATTGGACTGAGACATCAAAAACAGGAAACTAACTATTTAAAAAGAGAGGATAATTCCATATTACAAGTTTCAACTTGGGGATTTTCAGTCAGAATCGAGAAGAAAGAATGAAAAGGTTTATAAGGTCAATTATTATAAAAACTCATTAAACAACCTAAAAATGAGAGAAAGGAAAAGAAAATTGTAAGACAAATCATTAATTTTCTATTTAAAAAACCTATCCTGCAGATTCAACTTCATATCTGAAGGCAAGTATATTATAGACTTCTGAAATAAAAAGCTATTTTTGTTTTTTAAATGGATGTATTATGATGTGTTCTCCAAGGTCAAAGAAAGTGTTGGAAAACTATTGTAATATTATAAAACTTTCTATCCTCAATATCCAAAAAAGGAAGTGGTATGGACAGTAAATTAATAAGATTTTCCTTGAGTTACATTGAACTTCTGGTGAATACTTGAGCATAACTGTTGAGTTTGCTAGCAATAATGCATAATTAGTATGCCAATTCTTTTTTGAGGATCATAAACTAGAATAGTCTACAGCCCTAGAAATTCCTAGAGTCTTCTATCTAATTGTATTAGTGCAACCAAATGTGATATTGGGTTTTAAGATCAAATTAGATTCAGTCAGGGAATAGTTAAATTCTTACATTTCTCCAGAATTCACACTATTATAGGCATATTTTTATGGAGGAATTGTTCCCTGAAATTATCTAGATAACTACATGACATAAATCTGTATTCTTCATGAGTATAAATAATCTGTGTAGTAATTCAGTCATGGGGAAACCTAAGTAGAAAAGAGGGCTTACTCTGGCACAGAAAATACAAGCTGAGGCTTAGTGCAAAATAGAAGATAGATGCTTCTGTAGACAAAGCAGGAGCAAGCTTTGATTTTAAGGGGGTGTTTGCAGAGGTAGTATTCAGTAGGTCCTGACCAGTTCTGGAAAACCGGTAGTGGAAATTTTGAGTAGTTCAGAGAACCGGCAAATACCACCTCTGACTGGTGCTGCCCCCATCTATTCTCTACCTCCCAAGTCCTAGCTGGGTCTTCTTTTTTTGCCCTGCACAGGAGAATGGAGCTGGAAAGCAGGTTAGTGGGGTGGGGAGGGAATAGAGATTTTGCAGTATCCTTCCCCTGCCATGCCCACCAGGCCACATCCACCAAGCCACGTCCACAGAACCAGTAGTAAAAAATTTTGAATCCCACCACTGGGTGATTTCTGACATTTGGGGCTGTAATCAACTGAGCAGCAATCCAATGGCATTGCTGAACAGACAATATCTGAGATTTCAGATTACTTGCTTTGGTATAAACTACATTCAATGGAACATCCCTTCCTATGTATTTACATAGGATGAAGTGAGATGAAGCTACTCATTCTACACAAAGTTTCAGAGAAGACTGTTCATCTGCTTTACAGTACCCTGGATTTTTATTTCCAAAGCACACACTTTGCCTCTGAGTTACAAACCTATGCTTGTAAAGTTATTATTCAGTCATTAAGTCATGTCCAACTCTTTGTAATCCCATGGACACACCAGGCTTATCTGTTCTCCACTGCCTCTTGGACTTTGGAAAGTATAGTCCTATGCTTTCCATTCTTTGCAAATTTTGTACCTGAACCTGATGAATTGCCCTTTTCATCATTGTGATTATTTACAGTATTAGAAAAAAATGTTAATTTTTTAAAACTTCAAGATGGCCAGAGAATATTACGTTGTGTTCTATCTCAAAATAAATAAAAAATGAGTCTTATAAACTTCCTTACACTTTCAAATATTTCATTATTCAGCAGACCACTTACATTTAAGATGACCAATCCCTGCATGTTTCTGGCACTAGAGGGTACCTTATCACTAGTGGGTACTGTAAAATATAAGCCTTATGTTCTATCATAGTCTTTATTAAAGAAAAACTTTATAAATATGCTGAATTTCTGGACAATCATTACCACATTGCATAGCATATTAATATAATGCAAGGTATCAGTTAATATAGGAAAAGAAGTCCCATTTCCTTGGGGAAATTGATTGAGTTGCTTTAAACAAGCTGTTTCTCCCACTTTAATTTTTCTCACAGACTTAATATCATAGAGAACATCAAAGACAGAATTGTGATGACCTAGGGTGGGATACAAAATAAACACAGTCACAAAAAAACAGGTGAAGCCCCTTTTATTCCTTCATTTTGCTTCCAAGCTCCAAATATCCTTGACTGGAGACAAAAAAAAACCTCCCACACAAGGAGTTACCATTTAAATTATAAAGAGTAAAAAACAACACAAACCAGGCAAGATAAGGGCTTGAAGACGTCCACAGATATCAGAACACACACTGGGAAGGACGCCAAACTCAGAGAGGAACAATAAACTAGAGATATTTCCACACTTTTTTTCCAGCACTCGCCTGTACTCATGTCTGTCCTCTTATCCAGGTGTCACAGTTGCAGCCCATGAAGCCCATGGTCTACTCCTCCCCAGTAGACCATGTCTCTGCCTTATCCTCTCCTCCCTGCAAACCCTAGGATGGAGAGGGGATGGGCCTGGGTCCTTCTCTGACTGCCCAGACGGCCTCTGCCCTTCCCCAGCCTCCTCCACAACCTCCGGAGCCACACTTCCACTCCCTGTTGGCTGTTCCTCCTCTCCCTCAGAGTCAGGCTCCACCAGGGGCATGACAAAAATGCTGTGTATGTTGACTTGCGATCCTATGGGGAAAAATCTGAGTAATGAATAACTAAAAGGATTAAACGGCAAAAGATTCTTATTCAACTAGAACTTAATCATTGATTTTTTTCCATAGAGAATCTTATCTCAGCCCAAAATTTGGCTGCAAATCAGATACAATACAACCTTAAAAATATTACAAAGTTTCCTCCTTTCTTTATTAAGGAACAAAAATGCTGATCTCTTCCTTGAGCCGGTAGATGATAATTTCTCAGCAGGTCAATCCTCAAAGTCCAATTTAACTCCATAGAGATTTGAGGTCATACAACATGTTATCAGGCCTAACCTTTCATTGACTGGAATATAAAACAAACAATTCCACCTTTAGTCATGGGGGGAGAGGTGTTACCCCCCATGGACAGGGCACAGAACCTAGGGGTCCTCCTGGACTCGCAACTCAGGTTAGAGGAACAGGTGGGAGCTGTGGTCAGGGGGGCCTTTGCCCAGGTCCGGATGGTTCACCAGTTACGCCCATATCTGGACCAAGATGCCCTGTGCATGGTCACTCATGCACTTGTTACCTCCCGACTTGACTACTGCAATGCTCTCTATTTAGGACTGCCCTTGCATACCATCCGGAGGCTTCAGCTGGTGCAGAATGCGGCCGTGCGGGTTGTGATGGGAGCTTCCCGGTACTCCATGTTACACCCCTCCTGCGCGACCTGCATTGGCTACCAGTTGCCCTCCAGGTGAGATTCTAGGTTCTGGTGTTAACATTCAAAGTCCTACAAGGCATGGGTCCGGGATATTTACAGGAGCGTCTCCTGCCAGCATTGAGTGCCAACCGCCCTGTACGAGCACACAGGTGGGGGCTCCTCAGGGTGCCATCTGCGAGCCAGTGCTGGCTGGCAGTGCCCCAGGGAAGGGTCTACTCTGTGGCGGTTCCCGACTTATGGAACCAGTTACCCCTGGGGCTCCGTTTGGCCCCTGACCTTCACACCTTCCGTCATGATTTGAAAACCAGGCTATTTGAACAGGCTGGGCTGGGCTGACCTCTTGGGTGGGGTGGTTTTAAATTTCTAAATTTTTAATAGTATTGGGATTTTATATTAATTGGGCTTGTAATGTTTAATAGTGTTTTAAGTAATTATTTATTGTTTGTTTTTAGTTGTGAGCCTCCCCGAGTCCTTTTGGAGAGGGGGCGGCATACAAGCCCAATAAATAATAATAATAATAATAATAATAATAATAATAATAATAATAATAATAAATCACAGAGGAAGTTAAATTTGGCATGGAGGGACATTATGTTAATGCTGAGGTATCTGGGCTGAAAAAAATCCAGATGACCATTAGTTGACAGAAAAAAATTCAGACAATTGTGAATTCATTGCTAAAATATGATGGCAATTTGGATTTTTCCCCAGCTCAGGTCTGGAACTACTTACAGCATGGTTGTCCAACCTTTTGGCTTGCCTGGGCCACATTTTGTGAAAATTGTCTTGGGCCACATATAAAATATATGTTATATTTAATGTATATAAATAACAAACTTCCTTTAAAATTTTACAATCTTGTGGGGCTGCATTACTAGCAGTTCAGGGCAGCATGTAATCTGCGGGCCACAAGTCAGACATGCTGGATGTACAGTAATATTATGTTACTTTTTAATTGTCCTATTGATTGTAAACATGTATCCAACCTAGCTTTTTGGCCAGCAGTTTATATAACCACTATTCTATTGCTATATTTGATTTTCCACTAGCTAGCATTAAGAACCAGTGTAAGAAATTCAATTTATTGTCCTAGGAATTCTCAAGGCATAGGCCTACTATCAGGAGTCAGATTTTGATTCATGAGAACCAGGGTAGAGTGTTGAAACTGATATTGGAAGCTGGACTTCCTGTTGCTAATACTGTAAATCCAACTGTGATCTCAATGAAAGGGCTTGCAGCAATCAAAGCAATCACTAAAACATTACTTAAATTGACTGTATTCTGTGTTTGAAATGTCATGTAAGTTCCCTGTAGGTGGCTGCTTTGTATTGTTAACAGCCAGAGGAATGCATGGAGGATGTGAATGGCAAGCTAAATGGAAAAGTTAAAACTGATTAAGTAATTCTGTGATTCTTGGTATGCTGAAGCTCAGATGGGGTTTTATTCCTTACACACAGAGCCACTCTTAATAAGGTAGTTAGAAAGCAAATCAGTGGTGTCAGAATTTCAGATTTCAATTGATGTATCAGAATTTGATAAAACTGATATTTCAGCTTGGAAAACGAAGTAGCTAATATTTATGAATGTCACAAAGTTGCCCTCAAAACACTCACTAGCTCAATTATAATACATTAAAATCTGGTTCCATGCTTAGCAGTTTTAGGAACGAGTTATAAATCTACATTTTTAATTGGAGTGTAATTTTTATGGATGTGCATTGGAGGTAGGGTTTTGATATATATTCAGAAGATTGTCATGAAAACTGTGTGCAGAAACTTGGATTCACAAGTAAACCTTTCTTAAATGGTATACATAGGTATGCACATTAATGGCTGAAAATATATTTTGTAGGAAAGTTAGGGTGCAAATTTACCCTCCTCTCATCACACAAATGAACTTACATGAAGAATAAAATATGGGATCTTCTACATTCACAGTTGGTTGGTCTAGAACGGGTGTCAGCAACCTGCAACTCTGGAGCCGCATGCGGCTCTTTGGGCCCTCTGCTGTGTCTCCCTGTTGGGTGATCTCCCTGGCTGGCCCCACCCCTCACTCTCCCCTCCTAGTCACTCCTCACCTAACCTGAGAACAAAAACAGAAATGACAGGGAGGGAGGGAGACCCATTTCCCACAGAACACACCAGAAGCCACAAAACCAGGGTAGGCGTGGCAGGGAGCAATGTCATATGACTGGGTGGGAGTGACATTGAGTTGGCCATGCCCACCCAGGTTCTTTTCTGTGGGAAACAGGTCCAAAATGACTCTTTGAGTGTTTAAGGTTGCAGAACCCTGGTCTAGAAGATCTCCAAGGTCCCTTTCAATCCTATTATACTACGTTCTATTCCAACTTCATGTAATTTCCATGGTGTCTGTGTTTTTCTGTGTTTTGTTTTTGCCATGTAGTAAATCAGAAAATATATGGTTCTCTGTGTTTTTGCTCAGGGCTACTCAACTTTTCATTGGTGCCCAAGGTGAGAACTGAAAGAGTTAACTACTAGAATGTCATCATCATCATTTTAGCCATTGTCCATCCACAAGGCCTCTTCTGCATGTTTCCAACCAATACAGTCCTGAGCTTTCTTTTGCCAATTGGGCCTGCAATACTTGGTTGATGTCATTGTTCCACTTGTTTTAGATCTCTTTCATGGACACTTTTTATCAAATGGGATCCATTCTGTGACTGCCTTGGTCCACCTGCCATTAGTTCTTGCTTTGTGACCAGCTGGTTCCCATTTCTATTCTTTTACTCTCTTGATGAGATCATTTACTTTTGTTTGTTCTCTAATCGATATGTAGGTTTTTCTATCTGCCAGCTAGAAGGTTAGCAAGATGAAATATTACAAAAATATTACAATAATACAATATTAAAAAAAATGGTTGAAGTTAAAAAAAATTAGCTACAAATTCTTAGACCTTTTGTTTAAACCAAAGGGATCTTTGTATTAAATCAATTAGATTAATCTTATCAATCATATTGATGATAATATCTTGTAGTATTTTTTCTAATTGACTATAATTATAATTAAACTAATTAATGAAAGTAATTATTTCAAACTCGTCAATAAATAATTTGATTTCTATGCATTAATGTCTTAAGAAAAAAATTCTCCTATAATATCAATTGATTTGATAGACTCAGTTTTTCAGGGCTTTGTGGAAAATATGTCAGGGGAGTAGCAGAGATATGTGAAGTTGTACTATGTTCAGGATTAAATCATATATTGGAAATTAAAGTGTATTTTTTGTGAAAGAGCGAATCAGCTATGGAAAAAGAAACTATTTGGATCAATGTGGCAAGGGTGAGCACTGTAGATACTTTTCTTGCTAGAGACCACTTTATTTATTATTAAACAACTTTAGGAAGCATCTTAAAGCATTGTGAGGATTTTTTTTTCCTCTAACAAGGCAGAGTGAAACATTTCTGCAAGGTGAAGAAGCTCACAAGGGGCATTGATTATGAACCACAGAGGCTTAGTGAGTGGTTGCAATCTATATTTGATGGCTCTAATAAACATCTCCTTGTAAGTCTGTGCATTATAAGTGGTATCATCCGGAATGATACTCAGTTGATGTTAATGGTAAAGTGAATGTGTGACAGAAAGTGGAAGGGGAATAGTGTTGAAGTTGGTAGAAGTCCACCTTTAAGCTGGAAGAAGGCACACATAATCAGAAAAAGGAATCTGACATTGGATCCTTTCTTCTTCACTATCTTACTAGTTGTATTTTTCATTGTTTGGGAAATCCTATGCTCAGATAGCCTCAGACTTAACCTCAAATGTCTTTTACTTCAAAAGACACATACTCATTCCCTGAAATTGGACCTCTGATAAATATTTAGCAATTTTCTACCTCTTTGCTGGACAAACTCATTCCATGGTGAAACTTCTACTGAGGTTTTGGCTTATGGCTTGTAGAAAATTGTATTAATTTTCATACATGCCTTGTAGAAAGATAGAAAATCAGAAAAATGTGTCCATTTAATCCTGCTTTGTTCAATACAGCTTGAAATAAATTGAATAAATTGGAACACCTACTCTGATCTACAATAAAGATTGCCCTATAGTAAATTATTTCATAAACCAGAAAGACATTATTAAAAAGTTAGCAGTGCTACAAATAAACACCCAAAACATAGCATATAATGGAATTTTGTATTCTGCATTTTTCTTCATTGAGATATCAAAAGAAAAGTATATCTGAATTAATGAGTACCATCATTTTCCAAGTACACATCTAAATAACTGGCTCTGAGTTATGTCCATTTTTTTGTTTTTATTTATTTATTTATTTTTATGAGTTGTTCTGGCAACTCATTTATTGCAATGGTGGTGAATATCTGTAGCTTAGGTGTGGGATGAGGATGGAAGTTAATTCTCTGAGCTTGTGGGTTGGTTTGAACTATCAACTATCTTGAACAAAAATATGCTTTCTCAACATATTTTTATTCATGATAGTTTAATATATCAGGGCAGTCACTTTAGAATAAAATATTGCAGTTCACAATTACTCTTATGTTTTCATATTTTCTTTTTTCTTTCAAGTTATTTTTTAGTATGCATATATCAAACATACAAATATGAAATCCTTATTTATTTCATCTGATTCAGTATTGAATATCCTTTCTTATCAAAATTCACACACGGCTTCCAATTATAATCTACTGTAGCAGTACTGCATAAAGCATTTTTTCTCAAATTCACTTAAAATGTAAGGGACATAGTAAGAAAACCTCTTGATAAACATCTGCCTTATCCACTAAAACTAGTCTTTCCAAAACTACCCAGGAACATACTTTCAAGAAGCCCACAAGTTTTCATCAAAAACCATAGATCTGCCACTTGATTTTTGACAGATGTGTATCTATAAGGATAAGATTGTGTGGGTTTGAAAATTATTCAAAAGTCACATTTTGGATCTTGCATGATCTTCTCTGCTGTTATTAAGGAAAATATCCAACATTTTTCCTGCTTCCCACTGAGTCTGAAAAGAGACGACATTGCATTAATACACACACTCTAAACGTACACTGTGACAATGATTTGATACATTAAGGTTAATAGATAAAAAGGTGTCCATGAGAGTTCATGCCACCATATTCTGCACCAATTGTAGTGTCTGGTCTTCAAGAGTAGCCCCATGTAGAGTTCTTAGTTACCCATGCTTTCTATATAAGTTGCTAGAGAAAGCTTTAAGTCTTTTATCTTTCCATTTGGAGTAATGCAATACTGGAAACAGTACTGATAGTTTCTGTATTGTCTCTGAACCTGCCTTGAACTTTCAACCTGACTTCTCAAATTCTGACCTGTATATAATTTTTAGACATTTTCTGAAATTTGTCCTATTTTCTGACTTCTCTTTGACAGTCTGGGAGAAACTTCAACCCATTCAACTATTCTTTTCCTTTATACTTCTGGGCTCAGTGCAGTACATATAGTACTTTGTGCCTTATTTATTTGGATTTTTTCAGTTCATTACTTAAAAAAAATTAACAGAAACACTCTTTATGGAAAGAAATAGTCCTTTTCTATAGCAGCTCATTTAATCTATAAAATTATCCTTAACTTGATTATAACCTTTCCATTTTTGTAGAAATTAAGAAAAATGGGGAAATAACAGATCTGTTTTTTTCTAATTTAGAATTAATTGTTTTAATTATCAATTTTGTACTTTTGTAATTCTATCTCTAGCTGCGTTTATGTAATTTTCTAAGTCACATTTTTTTCCCCTCTATGCTCTTTGGGAAGTCTAAACAATTTATTTAGTACTGTTCCACCTGTTTAGAATGATAACTCCTGATGGGCAAAAATAATTATGCACTTTTAAAGTTATCTATAAATACTTTGCCCATGAGTAAGGTTATAACTTTCCAGTGTTTATAGATCATTTCTTTTCCACTCTAGAAATTTTGATACATAGCTCTATCGTTGAAGTATGAGTCTCATAACGCACAAATTTTATTTTCATTTTGTTAGAAATGAAACCAGAGGGATATCATTAAATGGGGAAAAGAAACAAGTAGTTGGAGAGATACTTCACATCACCCTGAAAAAACATTGGTTTATAGTATTGATTTACGGAGCTGGCTCCCATAATCTCTCACTTAAACACAAAGAGACCTTACTTGCTTGGCCCAATTTCATGACATTTGTCTTCACATACTCATCCTTGTGTTGGCTGTTGCAAAACCAACCTACTTCCTGAAACACTTAAGAAATTAAATCCTGTATCATGGTGGAAGCAATCCTTGAATTCAACTGGGATCATAAAAATAACATTCTTCTTCTCAAGGACTTTATACATCTACTGGACAACCCCTTTTTAAGAACCTAAAAAGCAAAAAATCAACTGGGATTTCTCATTCAATTGAATCAAGTTTTTTAAAATCTATTTCATACCCCATTCTTCTTCCTTTTTTCTGTTTCTTAATACTATGCCATGCTGTCTTCTTGTCCTCTAGATTTTCCACTTCTATAAAGCTTTTTACCAGACACAATGATTACATCTGCCTCCTCCTGCAAAACCTAGCAGTCTTAGAAACTTTAGGTACATAGATTTGCTGTAGAGAATTAAGAAGCCAATAGGAGAAAATATATGTAGCTCAGAATTAACTATATAGTTTTTGACGCTCTCGGAGCTGTATTGTTTGCTTGCAAACAGTTCATTACCCAACTAGATAACATCACTGTACAAGTAAATTTGAGGTTTTTGCCTGTTTATACATAGTGTTCACCTTGCCAGATTTTCTTTTTTCGGGGGAGGGCAGGGAATGGATTCCTTTTTGGTGTTTCCTTGATTAGAGTATTGTTTTATTAGGAATCGTACACAGAAGAAATTCTCAGTCTCTAACAAAACCTAAGAATCCAGTCTTTTATACAGTAAATATGATATCCAAGGTTTGAATCCCAAACCTTTTGAGTCAATATCTGGATTTTATCAATTTGTGGCCTTCAACATTTCTTTCTTTGATCTTTGTTAACAAAAAGGCTTTATCTGGAGCAAAAACCACCAGGTTCTCACATCACCTGCTTTTCTCTTTGTGTTTCTTCCATTTTTCATACTGTTTTTCCCCTACCTGCTTTAGATCTTCTGTCTCTGGCTAACTATTGTTTTCCTTCTTTTTTATTTATTTATTTGATTAGTCAATTGCTTACAAGATAACAGGTATAAGTATAAACAGTTATAAATACATGGATACATATAAGAAAATAAAAGAAACAATAGGACAGGGATGGTAGGCACTTTGGTGCACTTATGCACACCCCCTACAGACCTCTTAGGAAAGGGGTGAGGTCAATAGTATACAGTCTAAGGTTAAAGTTTTTGGGGTTTGGGGAAGAAACCACAGAGTCAGGTAGAGCATTCCAGACATTAACCACTCTGTTGCTGAAGTCGTATTTCCTGCAATCAAGTTTGGTGCTGTTAACCTTGAGTTTGTATCTATTGTGTGCTCTTGTATTGTTATGGGTGAAGCTGAAGTATTCATTGACAGGTAGGACATTGCAATGTATGATTTTATATACTATACTTAGATCAGACTGAAGACGGCATAGTTCTAGGTTTTCTAGATCTAGAACCTCAAGTCTGGTGGCATAAGGTATTCTGCAATGAGTAGAGAAGTGGAGAACTCTTCCTGTGAAATATTTATGGACTTTCTCTACTGTGTTAATATCAGATACGTAATGTAGGTTCCAGACTAGTGAGGTGTATTCAAGTATTGGTCTAGCAAATGTTTTGTATGCTCTATTTAGTATTGTGATATTACCAGAGAAAAAGCTACATAGGATTAGGTTAACAACTCTTAATGCCACTTAGATCATTAGAGATGAGTACTCCAAGGTCCTTAACAGAGTTTGGATCATCAACAAGGTCTTGATTATTCAGCTTGTATTTTATTTTCTGATTTTTTTTTCCAATATGTAAGACAGAGCATTTATTTGTTGAAATTTGAATTTGCATTTGTTTGACCATTCTGATACATAGTCAAGGTCTTTTTTAGGGAAGCAGAATTATCTGTGGTGTTGAATAGCTTTATATCATCAGTGAAGAGAACGCAATTGCTCTTAATATGATCACAGAGATCATTTATGTAGAGTATGAAGAGAGTTGGTCCTAGAACATTGCCTTGAGGGACACCACTGTTGACAGGTACAGAATTTGATAGGACGTTTCCAATTTTGACCATTTGTTGTCTGTTTGACAGGAATGCTTCTATCCAGTTGTGCAGGTGTCCAAAGATACAATAAGATTTTAGTTTTAATAGTACTTTGTCGTGTACCACTGAATCAAAGGCTTTACAGACGTCTATGTAGATTGCGTCTAATGTTTTGCCCTGATCGAGTTGTGTAGTCCATATGTTTTTGCAGTGTAAGAGTTGCAATTACAGGATAGTTTTTTTCTGAAACCATATTGTTTGTTTGAGACTAGGTTGTTTGTCTCTAAGTGGAGGATAATGGATTGGTTAATAATTGATTCCATGACTTTACAGGTGACGCAGCATAAAGAGATTGGTCTGTAATTTTCAACTAGACTGGGGTCTCCCTTTTTGAAGATGGGGATGACCGTGGCTTGTGACCATAAGTTTGGCAAGAAGCTGGTCCTGAAAGATTTTTCAAAGATTATGCTTAGAGGTTTGGCTATGGCAGCGGATAGCATTTTTTAAGAAGTAGGCACATATTCCATCTGGTCCAGTAGATAGAGATGGTTTTCGATTGCGTAGTGCTTTTTCAACATTGTCTTCTGTAAAGTCTATATGTATTAGATCATTGTAGTTGTCTGTGGTTCAACTAGTAAATACTAGGCATGATCCATTGCTGTTTACAAATACTGAGCCAAAGAATGTGTTAAAGAGGTTTGCTTTAATGGTGTCTTATTTCTTATTTCTTGGTCTTATTCCTTTTACTGCACACCTGTCCATTCTCTACCTACTTTCCTCAATGCCACAGCAGATTCTATCCTAGGATCCAATCCCTCTCATCTCTTTTTTATTTCTGCCCAGGGTGCATTTTTCCAAATCAGTAACTCCACAAAGAATTTCCATTCAATTGGAATGAAAATTAAAAGCCAACCAGGAGAAAAATAGTGTTTACTACAATTTTTGATGTTTTGCCTAGAAAAACAACATGAATATATCCCATATACTCAAACCAGGAGAGACCAACAACCCATATACTGTGCTCACTAACTACTTAGTCTCCTTGCTCCATAGGTTTGTCTTCAATATTCATCTTCTGCCAGGTAAAAATAACATTGTCAGTGGATTGCTAGTACTTCTGTTTAATGTTTTTGTTCTTATTTGATTATAAACAATGAAATGAACCAGTAGGCATAAATTGTATATTAGCATTCATGGCAATTCTTAGCTATGGGATGCAGGAAAAGACTAGGCACATCACAGTGCCTTTTCTTGCAAGAGGTACAAAATTGTATGCATTGCTACCAGAGACAAAAGACAAGATAGTTCCATATACAAAATTTGTCTACATAGCCCATGTGGTCTAATGATTAGTGTGTTGGGCTAGAACCAAGGATATCGTGACTCAAGTCCACCCTCTGTACTCAGAAACTAACTTGGTGACTTTAGGCTAACTGCTCAGCCTGTCCTACTTCAAGAAGTTTTTGATGGGATAAATGGAGATCTTCCCATTGGCCATCTTGAACTGCTAAAGTAAAGCAGGGTATAAATCAAGCAAAGAAACTGGCAACTTGCTTCAGAACTGACATAAATGAAAGCAGTAACCTTCAGGATTCAAGTAGGTCACATAGAATCTAACAGGATGGAGGAGCAGGTAGGGGCAGTGGCCAGGGGGGCATTTGCCTAGGTTCACCAGCTGTGCCCTTATCTGGACTGAGATGCTCTGCGCACTGTCACTCAGGCACTTGTTACCTCCCGGCTCGACTACTGCAATGCTCTCTATTTAGGACTGCCCTTGCATACCATCCAGAGGCTTCAGCTGGTGCAGAATGCAGCTGCGCGGGTTGTGATGGGAGCTTCCGGCTTCCCGGTCCCCCAAGCTGAGCTGCATTGGCTACCGGTTGCCCTCCAGATGAGATTCAAGGTCCTAGTATTAACATTCTACGAGAAACGGGTCCAGGTTATTTATGGGAGCGTCTACTGCCGGCATCGAATACCAACTACCCTGTACGAACGCACAGGCAGGGACTTCTTGGGGTGCCATCTGCGACTCAGTGTCGGTTGGTGGTATCCCGGGGAAGGGCCTACTCTGTAGCGGCTCCCGCTCTCTGGAACCAACTACCTCTGGGGCTCCGCTTGGCCCCTGACCTCCACATCTTCCTTCACGACCTAAAAACCTGGTTGTTTGAAGAGGCTGGGCTGTGCTGACTCCTTGGGGAATGTTTTTTTTAATTTATTACGGGTTTTTTAGTCTATTCGGTTTGTTGTAATTTAATTCTAATTCTTATTGTATTGTTTTTATCTGTGAGCCGCCCCAAGTCCTTTTGGAGAGGGGGTAGCATACAAGTCGAATGAATAAATAAATAAATAAATAAATAAATAAATAAATAAATAAATAAATAAATAAATAAATAAATAAAATAAAATAAAATAAAATAAAATAAAATAAAATAAAATAAAATAAAATAAAATAAAATAAAATAAATTACCTAAAAAACATTGGCTGCCTTGCTACCTGCCATTTTTCAGCATTTATAATTGCTCTACTCTGTGGTAGCAGAGAGCAGGTGGAGGGCCACCCGCTCCCAGGTCGATCGAGCCCAGTTAAGAGCCCACATTAGGACTTACCTGGGAGCGATGAGAGCGGCGAGAATGTCTTATCTCTCCGCCCTCATAGCGTCCGCAGATAACCGCCCAGCCGCCCTGTTCCGGGTCACACGTTCCCTTCTTCGTCCAGAGGAGGGGCCGGACCGCGCGGGAAGGGCTGAGGAATTTGGGCAATATCTGTCGGATAAGATCGCTCGGATTCGGAGCGGGTTGTCCTCTGATTTGCAGGGGTTAGAGGAGCGGGATACGGGGAGTCTGGCCATTACGTTTTGGGATGAGTTCGATCCTGTTTCCGAGGATGAAGTGGACGGGATTATGCGGCGCCTGAGTTCCACCACATGTTTGTTGGACCCGTGCCCCTCCTGGTTGGCTTATGCCGCCAGGGAGGTCACCTGCAGTTGGATCCGGGCAGTTGTCAACACTTCTTTGAGGGAGGTGTCTTTCCCTCCGCCTTGAAGGAGGCGGTGGTGAGGCCCCTCCTGAAGAAGCCTGCCCTGGATCCGACCGTGTTAGACAACTTTCGTCCAGTCTCCAACCTTCGCTTCTTGGCGAAGGTTGTTGAGAGTGTGGTGGCCCGGCAATTTCCGCTTTTCCTGGAGGAAGCGGACTACCTCGATCCGTACCAATCGGGCTTCCGGCCTGGTTTCAGCACGGAGACAGCATTGGTCGCACTGTTGGATGATCTCTGGAGGGCCCGGGACAGGGGTTGTTCCTCTGTCCTGGTCCTATTAGACCTCTCAGCGGCTTTCGATACCATCGACCATGGTATCCTTTTGTGACGCCTTGTGGGGTTGGGGGTGGGGGCACTGTTCTTCGGTGGCTCTCCTCCTACCTCACGGGCGTCGCAATCGGTGTTGGCAGGGGAGCAGAGGTCGTCCCCAAGGGTGCTCACTTGTGGGGTTCCTCAGGGGTCGGTCCTCTCCCCCCTCTTATTTAACATTTACATGAAACCGCTGGGTGAGATCATCCGTGGTTTTGGGGTGAGGTATCATCAATATGCGGATGATACTCAACTGTATATCTCCACCCCAAACTAGATCAGTGATGCCCTCTCCGTGATGACTCGCTGTCTGGATGCGGTACGAATCTGGATGGACGGCAACATGCTTCGACTCAACCCGGCCAAGACTGAGTGGTTGTACATACCGGCATCCCGTTCCAGTTTAGAATGTCCATCGTTGACCATAGGGGAGTGGTGTTGCCCCTGTGGATAGGGCGAGAAACCTGGGGGTCCTCCTGGATGCACGGCTCGGTTGAAGGAGCAGGTGGGAGCCGTCGCCAGGGGGCCTTTGCCCAGGTTCGGCTGGTTCGCCAGCTTCCCGTTCCTGGACCGGGATGCCCTGCGTACGGTCACTCATGCCCTTGTTACCTCGCGACTCGACTATTGCAACGCTCTCTATTTAGGACTGCCCTTGCATACCATCCGGAGACTGCAGCTGGTGCAAAATGCGGCGCTGGCGGTGATGGGAGTTTCCCGTTCTCCCATGTTAGCCCCCTCCTACGCTGCCTGCATTGGTTGCGGTTGCTCTCGGGTGAGATTCAAGGTTTTAACTTTAACATACAAAGTCCTACATGACATGGGTCCTTATTATTTAAGGGAGAGGCTGCTGCCGACATCGAATACTAACCGCCCTGTACGAAGTCACAGACAGGGACTCCTTGGGGTCCCATCAGCCGGGCAATGCCGGCTGGCGGTCCCCGACGACGTGCCTACTCTGTCGCGGTCCCTGAGCTCTGGAACCAACTTCCCTGGGGCTCCGCTTGGCCCCTGACCTCCGCACCTTCCGCCATGATTTGAAGACCTGGTTATTTGACCAAGCCGGGCTGTGACTCAGGGGTGGGGTGTCTTAGATTTTGTGGTTTTTAAGTTTGTATTAATTGGGACCATTAATTTAATTCTTTTTTAAATATTTATTGTGTTTGTTTTATTGTAAGCCGCCCCGAGTCTTCGGAGATGGGGCGGCATATAAGTCCCATTAATAAATAAATAAATAAATAAATAAATAACAAGCTTAGTCTTTATTATTCTTTAAGATAAATTAATTAAATCTCTAGGGTCATGAAAAACAGTAAATGTGATAACTGTCAACTCGTAAAGCGTGACAATAACATTGGAAGAGTGTTTTTCCCCCTCTGGAAGAAATAATTGCAGAGGCATCTGAGGTTTTTACTGTTTCTTCATAGTAGACTATTACTACACTGAATTAGTGTGACATCTTCATGAGGCCATCAGAATCAACAAATCTGCAGACTTCATAGAAGCATTTTCTTCCCTGAGGTTATATATAGTCATGTCCAGCTTTGATTTAATAGCATAATTCTGCAGTTGAATGTTCCTGTCTGATTTATTCACATTTAGGATGGGGTGGGGGGAATCTTATATCTGCTGGGAAAAAAATGGAAGTTATCTGTCAACTTGAACTATCTCAGCTTTTTTGTGTACCTAAAACATTAACTGAGATTCTGGCATAGATTAAGCAAACAGAATGAATGCCAAACATGACAATGAAAACTCCTTTAAATGTGTTTTAGTGCTTTTTAGGCTTTTAATTAATAAGGAATATGTTCCTATCCCTTCAATCTTGAATAAGGTCAGACCGTTAAAGTAAAATGCTGGCTACTTCTCAAGGAACCTACACTCAAGCTTTTGCAATGACATATGTCACAGTAACCTTATGCTTTGTGCCCATCTTCTCTTTTTTTCCACTTATGTATTAAGGCTAGCAATTGATTTGATGTGAATTCAGGTGATCATGCAATGGACTAAAAATGTGGCATATTATAATCTTAGTACCTATCCTTGCTCGAACTGGCCCCAGAGCTGTGGAGGATTACATATATAGATGAAATTCTATATATTCTGCATTATTATTATTATTATTATTATTATTATTATTATTATTATTATTACCTTTATTGTCAGAGTACAACATGTGTACAATGAGATTGGCTGAGCCTCCCATTATTAAATTGTATAGTTAAATTTAGTACATGTATAGTTAAACCAACATCATATATGAAAGGGGGACAATGATATGATCCATTGCACTCAGGGAGAATGAAAGCTTCAATTAACATATGCCAAGAAAAAAAAAACATTTCTAGCATGTTGGTCAAGTAAGAGAGCCAACTTGCTATATGGTGTTTGGCAATATTAGACTCAAATTCAAAACTACATTTGACTTTGCAGCTCCCTTGGTAGCATGAAGGTACTTAACATCTTTGCTTATCTATCACCATAACTCAAAATATGTTGTGTAACCCTGCCATTATGGTTTAGACTTAGAACTTCACACAACCATAACTTTAAGCCATGACTTGCTTAATTGCAATTATCAAAGAGATTAAAATTGGTTGGATTCATTCAAAAAAGGACAGATGTTGACTTCACATAGTATATTAAGCTAAAGCTGAACAGACACCTAGCAGCTTAAAACAATGAGTGAACACTGCCATTTTTAGTTTATGACCTATATCCAACTAAACTAACAATATTCTGGATGAATGCACCCTTTATTGCATGATTCAACCTACTTCACAAACATTTGAGATGGTGTACGCCCTTTCTCCATCCGTGTATGAAACCTTGCTTGGCAAACAAAGAAACAAGGAAATATATGTACATATGTGTAGAATAGAAATTCAGTAGTAAAGTAGTAAAGGTGGTTCTCAACACAAGACATGTCATTAAGCCATGAATTATGGTTGTAAATCATGGTGATTGATAAAGGAGTCACCAGGTGACTGTACCTTGCTTTAAATTAATGCATTTCAGCAAAAGGCGTCAGCTTTATGCAAACCTGTTGTACTCCAATTGCATTTTTTTTTGCCAGAAACTGCCATAAAAGTTGTAAATCATGGTCATGTGACCACAGGACACTGCAAATGGCTGTAAATGTGGGCTGCATGCTAAGTGCCCCAACTCAAGCACATCATGGATCGGCGAAAACTGTCAGAGCCTTGAAATCAGGTCATAAGCAGCTCTGGTGAGCTGCATTGTAACTTTGAATGGTAACTAAGCAAGGATCATAAGTTAAAGACTACTGTAATGGTAATTCTTTTGATCCATCTATCTTTCCTTCTTTTCTAAATCTCAATTCAAATATCATGTTCCAAAACCAGATTAGCTAAGACATAGTCATCCTTGTTGCCATTCTGAAATTAAAGCTGAAATTAGAATAAGGGCAGAAATACATTGTCTAATCTAAATGCTGGAAAAAGAAAGTCTAAGATAATAGCAAACTACTTTGATACTATTTGCAACAAAAACATGTTGTGAGCCATTTAGAGTCATGTATCAGTCAATCAATCCATCAAATAAATAAAACACTTATACACAGCATTATCAGGAATTCAGGGCAACTATAATTTTATGAGGAATTTGGGAAAAACTGGGAACCAGTCACTTGACAGTTTAAAGAGGAATGAAGGAGACAGCTGAGTTTCCTTCCTTCCTTCCTTCCTTCCTTCCTTCCTTCCTTCCTTCCTTCCTTCCTTCCTTCCTTCTTTTTTTTAACAGATTTAACAGATTAATAGAGTTGGAAGGAACCTTGTACATCATCTAATCCAACTCCCCTGCCCAAGCAGGAAATACAACACCATTTCTGACAGATGGCAGTCCAGTCTCTTCTTGAAAGTTTCCAGTGATGAAAACTTCTGAAGGCAAGCTGTTCCATTGGTTGATTGTTCTCACTGTCAGAAAATTTCTCCTTATTTCCAGGTTGAATCTCTTCACTTTCCTTCCTTCCTCCCTCCCGCCCTCCCTCCCTTCCTTCTTTTTTCTTTTTGACTTAATTAACTAACTAGAAAGGAAGCTGGGAAACTCTTGTTACAGTTTCCAAGATTCTGCCAAGAAGCCCAAAGCATTCAGGATACTTTACTGAAGTCAATCTCATTTTTTGCTTTTGAAGTCTTCCCAGCTACACATAAGACCTGATAGCCTTAACACATAAATTGCAAAACTGAAAAGTTAGCAGTTTTCCAAATGGAGAAACAGCTATCTTACTATAAAACTTATAAGAAGAGTGGGATCATTATTTGGACAAAAATAAATGGCTGTTAAACCCTAATAAATACTTTGAATAATACAGCAGCATTGAGCATCCAAGAATAGGGCAGATCATACTGGAAACTGGAAGTAGGAACCAACCCTGAATTATTTCCCATCTTCTTTCTCTTTCTCTTGAAGAATAAAAATCAATTACCATTTTAAAAGTGTTCATATTACTAAACTGCTTATTGAATAAAGTGTACATTGAAATGGTTCCTACTCCATTTATCATTTAAGTGCAATTAGATGAGCACTATAGAGATTTGAGAGTGGTCAAGCACAGCAATTACCAAATGATCCAATCATTTAAGAAGTGGTATGGATTTGAAGTGCAAAGTCACTGCAGAAGTCTCTTCTATCAGTCATTGCTATTTCTCATAATTTTATATAAAAATTAACAAGCCACAGATCTGTGCAGTAATGAACATTTGCTTGCAGCTTTCCTATATGTACTTGACTGTTTAGTATCTGACAGTTTAGTAACAGCTTCTTTATCTTGCTGCAGATTCACAGTTTAACAGAGCAATAAAAAATTAAGGAATTTTGTTTGTGTTGGACAGAACAGAATAGAACAGAACAGAACAGAACAGAATAGAACAGAATAGAACAGAACAGAACAGAATAATAGAATTGGAAGGAAACTTGGAGGTCTTGTAATCCAACCCACTGCTCAGGCAGGAAACCCTATACCATTTCAGACAAATGATTGTTCAGTCTCTTCTTAAAAACTTCCAGTGTTGGAGCATTCACAGCTTCTGGAGGCAAGTTGTTCTACTGGTTAATTGTTCTGTCAGGAAATTTCTCCTTAGTTCTAGGATGCTTCTCTCCTTGATTGGTTTGCTTCATTGCTTCTTGTCCTGACTTTGGATGCTTTGGAGAATAGGTTGACTTCCTTTTCTTTGTTGCATCCTTTAGATATTGGAACATAACTATCATGTCAGCCTCAGTCCTTTTTGTTTTATTAAATTAGACATATCCTATTCCAGCAATAGTTCTATATATGTTTTAGCCTTCAGTCCCTAATTATGTTTTTTGCTCTTCTCTGCACTCTTTCTGGAATCTCAACCTCCTTTTTACATTGTGGTGACCAAAGCTGTATGCAGATTATTTCAGAATCCAGCAATTGGATTCCCATTCTGACATATCTTGCCAAACCAAGTTTTATTTCTTATACGCTGCAAGAATAGATTCATCACATTCATTTAACATTTAAATTGTACATATGAGATCAAAAATGTATTCTGCCATAGAAAGACACATGGCTATATTTCTTTCCTGTGGCCCATATTCTCCATCTTACCAGGAGCTATTTCAGTATTTCTGAGTGTCCTTCATACATGTGGATCAGAGGTGGCATTCAGCAGGTTCTGACCAGTTCTGGAGAACCGGTAGCGGCAATTTTAAGTAATTTGGAGAACCAGAAATACCACCTCTGACTAGCCCTGCCCCCATCTATTCTCTGCCTCCCGAGTCCCAGCTGATCAGCTGGGTCTTCTTTTGTTGCCCTGCACAGGAGAACGGAGCTGGAAAGCAGGTTAGTGGGGTGGGGAGGGAATGGGATTTTGCAGTAACCTTCTCCCCAGGAGTGGGGAGGGAATGGGGATTTTACAGTACCCGTCCCCTGCCACGCCCACCAAGCCACGCCCACCAAACCATGCAATGCCCACCAAGCCACTCCCACAGAACTGGTAGTAAAAAAAAATTGAATCCCACCACTGATGTGGACCAAATCTTGTGATTCGAAAGCCAGCATGGCTTGAAAAACATTCCTGCAGATCAACAGAAATACTAAGATATTTGTGAAGGTAACAGTGAACTTTAGTTACTACTCTAACTAGTAGCAGTATCCTAGCATCTGCATTTTTCTCTCATCTGAAGGATGCCATCATTGAGAATATAAAGTTTCTTCATAAGTGAAGAATCATGAATGTTAAAACAAAATAAGCTAATCAATGTATTTGTTAGCCCATCTGCAAATATTTTTATTAAGACTAGCCAATGAGTTCTCTACATAGAATACAATGCAATGTATAAAATAAAATAATAAAATAAAGTATAAAATAAAGTAAAACTATTTAGCTTAGTAAAGGTAATTGTCCTCTGAAAGTTACAGAGAACTCTCAGCTTCCATTTTCCACCAGGATTTGATAGTAAACTTGATCATTGCAATCAATCTTTTTGGAGTTGTTCTCTTCCAAAATGATAGTTTTGACAATGATATGGGTCTCAATTGATCCTGAATACATCTATATTAGGTCAGGCTTTTGCAAATCAATAATTTATTCATCTAGAAAGATGACTAGCTGCTGAGTGATAATCATCATGGAACATAATGAAAGAGAACATACTTTTATAACATGACTCAGTGAAAATTTGCTGAAATCTATGTCTTGTTCAATAGAGCTTATTCTTGTTAAGTGAACATAGAATGGAACTGTTTAGTGCATTAAGAACTTTATAGGGAAGAACTGAATTATGAAAGACAATAGGAGATAAATGCAGATGCTGGGATACTGCTTGTCATTGTTAACTATTGTTCAATGGCCTTTTCACAAATATCTTAGCATTTCTGCTGAACTACAGGAATGTTTTTTAAAACCGTGGATCTCATGACAATTATGTACAATATTAATGATGCATTTCCATAAACCTGTGGATATTCTACATTCCTTGCTGCGCTTAAGTAATAATTTAAAATGTGAGTTCCTAAATGTGACTTTTTGTTAAATGTTATTTTGCAAACCATTGTTCAAGTTAGATTCTGTCTTGCAACAAACCTGAGTCACCCAGGAGTAGGAATCAGGATTTTTTGTTTCTTGAAAAAAGAGGATTTTTCTTTTCTTTTTTTAAAAAAAGAAGTGTATTGTTCCTATTTTACTATTTATCCTACAATTCTCAGGTCTCTAGGAAATAAATATCTTGAATATTCATATGCATAAAAGTACAATATATTATAATTTGAAACAATACAACAATATAATTCACACCTTTTTCAGTAAAATCATGTTCTATTTATGAGTGATTTCGTGCGGTCGCTTGCTCCGACCCTATGACCTCCTCCTTAGGGAGTTCGGGAATTGGGACCCCTGGGCTCAGACTGGTGTATTTTAATGCCAGGTCCGTGGCCAATAAATCCGTCCTCCTCCGTGAAATCATTGAGGAGGAGGCTGCGGACCTGGCTTGTATCACCGAGACCTGGTTGGGCCCGGAGGGAGGTGTCCCTCTGGTTGAATTATGCCCTCCAGGTTTTCGAGTTGTACACCGGCCGCGGGCCCAGGGTAGGGGTGGTGGGGTGGCTGTGGTTATTAGGGAGACCTTACTTCCAAGGAGGTCACTATCCCAGAGATAGGCGGGAGTGAGACCCTCCTCCTGAAGTGGGGGCCTAATGGTCAGGTGGGTTTGCTGCTTTCATACCTTTCTCCCAGCTGTGTGACAGCAACCCTGCCTGGGCTCCTGGGCGTCCTCTGGGGGTGGCGGTGGAGATCCCAGGCCTTATAGTCCTGGGGATTTTAATCTGCCTTCCCTGGGGGTGCGTCGGGATTGGCCCAGGAATTCATGGCTTCCATGGAAGCCATGGGCCTGACAATTAATTCATGGCCCCACTCATGAGGGGGAACACTCTCGACCTTGTTTTTGTCTCTGAGTGGTGGCATAGTGACAGAGGGCAGACCACCTTTACGTCTTTGCCCGTTCCATGGTCTGATCACTATCTCCTACGGCTGGTCTTCCAACAAGCGCCCCCACTGCTGGGATGAGGAGCCACGTAGGTGGTTCCGCCCCAGCCTTATGGACCGGGCGGTTCCAGGCGGAGCTGGGGCCTCTTCCCTCTTCCTGACTCACGGCTCTGCCGAGGATCTGGCGACCGCCTGCAGCGGGCTGCGTCGGAAGCCCTCGACAGGGTTGTCCCCATCGCGACCCTTGCGCC
The DNA here is from genome assembly GCA_009733165.1 of Naja naja. NCBI lineage: Eukaryota > Metazoa > Chordata > Lepidosauria > Squamata > Elapidae > Naja > Naja naja. Next base: position 166,314,388 of record CM019151.1, read on the forward strand.
GTGGATCCCGAATGGCTCCCTGGTATTCAGAGGAGCTCCGGGAGATGAAACGCCGTCGAAGGGGCTTAGAGAGCAGGTGGAGGGCCACCCGCTCCCAGGCCGATCGAGCCCAGTTAAGAGCCCATATTAGGACTTACCTGGGAGCGATGAGCGGCGAGAATGTCTTATCTCTCGCTCTCATAGCGTCCGCAGATAACCCCAGCCGCCCTGTTCCGGGTCACCGCTCCCTTCTTCGTCCAGAGGAGAGGCGGACCCGTTGCGGAAGGGCTGAGGAATTTGGGCAATATCTGTCGGATAAGAGATTCGAGCGGGTTGTCCTCTGATTTGCAGTGGTTAGGGGAGTCTGGCCATTACGTTTTGGGATGAGTTCGATCCTATTTCGAGGATGAAGTGGGACGGGATTATGTGGCGCCTGAGTTCCACCACATGTTTGTTGGACCCGTGCCCCTCCTGGTTGGCTTATGCGCCAGGGAGGTCACCTGCGGCTGGATCCGGGCAGTTGTCACGCTTCTTTGAGAGAGGTGTCTTTCCCTCCGCCTTGAAGGAGGCGGTGGTGAGGCCCTCCTGAAGAAGCCTGCCCTGGACCCGACCGTGTTAGACAACGTCCAGTCTCCAACCTTTTTGGCGAAGGTTGTTGAGAGTGTGGTGGCCCGGCAATTTCCGCTTTCCTGGAGGAAGCGGACTACCTCGATCCGTACCAATCGGGCTTCCGGCCTGGTTTCAGCACGGAGCGGCATTGGTCGCACTGTTGGATGATCTCTGGAGGGCGCGGGACAGGGTTTTCCTCTATCCTGGTCCTATTAGACCTCTCAGCGGCTTTCGATACCATCGACCATGGTATCCTTTTGCACGCCTTGTGGGGCTGGGGGTGGGAGGCACTGTTCTTGGTGGCTCTCCTCCTACCTCGTGGGGCGTGCAATCGGTGTTGGCAGGGGGCAGAGGTCATCCCCAAGGGCACTCACTTGTGGGGTCCCTCAGGGTGGTCCTCTCCCCCTCTTATTTAACATCTACATGAAACGCTGGGTGAGATCATCCGTGGTTTTGGGGTGAGGTATCATCAATATGCGGATGATACTCAACTTTATATCTCCACCCCAAACCAGATCAGTGATGCCCTCTCCGTGATGACTCGTTGTCTGGATGCGGACGGATCTGGATGGGCGGCAACATGCTTCGACTCAACCCGGCCAAGACTGAGTGGTTGTACATACCGGCATCCCGTTCCAGCTTAGAATGTCCATCGTTGACCATAGGGGAGTGGTGTTGCCCCTGTGGACAGGGCGAACCTGGGGTCCTCCTGGATGCATGGCTCCAGTTGGAGGAGCAGGTGGGAGCCGTCGCCAGGGGCCTTTGCCCAGGTCCGGCTGGTTCGCCAGCTTCCGTTCCTGGACGGGATGCCCTGCGTGCGATCACTCATGCCCTTGTTACCTCACGACTTCGACTATTGCAACGCTCTCTATTTAGGACTGCCCTTGCATACCATCCGGAGATTGCAGCTGGTGCAAAATCGCTGGCGGTGATGGGAGTTTCCGGTTCTCCCATGTTAGCCCCCTCCTCGCTGCCTGCATTGGTTGCCGGTTGCCCTCGGGTGAGATTCAAGGTTTTAACTTTAACATACAAAGTCCTACATGACATGGGTCCTTATTATTTAAGGGAGAGACTGCTGCCGACATCGAATACTGACCGCCCTGTACGAAGTCACAGACAGGGACTCCTTGGGGTCCCATCAGCCGGGCAATGCCGGCTGGCGGTCCCCGACGGCGTGCCTACTCTGTCGCGGTCCCTGAACTCTGGAACCAACTTCCCTGGGGCTCGCAGCCCCTGACCTCCGCACCTTCGCCATGACTTGAAGACCTGGTTATTTGACCAAGCGGGCTGTGACCTATGGGTGGGGTGTTTTAGATTTGCGGCTTTTTAGTTTTGTATTAATTGGGACCATTAATTTAATTATTTTTTAAATATTTATTGTGTCTGTTTTATTGTAAGCCGCCCCGAGTCTTTGGAGATGGGGCGGCATATAAGTCCCATTAATAAATAAATAAATAAATAAATATCACTGCCCTTTTTCAAGTTTAAAATGTGAAATTCATATGATTTGTCTTTGAACCAATCTATACTTTTTAAAAATTATGATTAAAAAGCTGTTGTTTAAGCTCTGCTTGGCTATTTGTTCACAAATGTTTCTTGCAGGAGATTTAAGGAGACATCCATTTAGGCATGGTGTATTCCTTTAATGAGAAAGATCATCCAGGAAAACAAAGAGATGATTCCTAACTGTATGATATGCCCACAGAAGTGCATTGCAATATAATTGATCTCACTGAAAATGGGCAGGCTAACATGCTACAATCAAATATGTGGTTAGAAAACCAAAACTATATAGATGGTGTAGCTATCATGTGATAATGTACTTAAAGTATCTAAATTAGCTTTCCATTATTAATGTAAGATATATAATATACAAAAGGTTAAAAGGGGGAACAAAGTAAAGAAACATACGCAAGTAATAATGTATTCTTGACCATTAACATTGCTCTGTAATGGATTTTAAATTGAGTTACTCCTGAATTTTGGCAATTACTCGGTAATAGAGCTTGCCCTCAATAAAATCCCAAGGAAAAATAATCCGTACTAGGTATCCTGCAGGAGCCATTTTAAAAAAATATTCTTTAAAAATAAATCCCATCCTTCATAACTAAGATTGCTTAAAATGCCCACAAAACTAAGGTGCAAAACTTAAATTTGAATATCTTTCTCTGCTACATTAGGTTGCATTTTGAACCACTTCATGCAGTTTGTGAAAGATTGTGAAATAATTGCTGTAGATGAGAATCTAGCATTAAGCTAAAATTCCCACCCTGGTTGTTCTTGGATGTTTTGTTATTGTTATTTTTTGTGCTGTGCTTTTTAAAATTTTATTTTACTTTGGGGTTGTAGTATTTAATCTATTATTGTAAAAAGATAATGTAAGCCCTCAGATAGTTGTTGGAGTAGAATGGCATAGAAATTCCAGTAGATAAATAAGTAAATACTGAAATAGTTGTAAGAAGAGGAGTTTCCATATTGATTAAGGAAGTAAGTTAGGAAAAACATGAACAACATGGTCATAGGAGGCATCTGTAAAGTGATGTACTATATTGATTGTGCTTTTACAGGATATGTGTGCTGGAAAATATGGGGCAGGTTACTCTGTGCTGTTACTAGTTGGATAATGAAATGCCCCAATCAAACTCAGAAGCACCACCAACTTCTTTGTTAGTCAAGATGGAGCCTTTATTTATATGTGCTGCACCAGTAAATAATAAAGCCAGCAACAGAAAAAACAGACTCATGCCTGCAATACACACATTATCCTGCCCACCTAGAAGTGCAAAAGCATGCTAATGCAAGTAGATTAATAGGTACCACTTTGGTGGGAAGGTAACACCTTTGGCATATAGTCATGATTGCAACATGACCACAGAAGGGTCTTTGAACAATGCTGGCTTCCTTAGCTAAGAAACAGAGATAAATATAGTGTCCTAGAGTCAGACATGACCAATAAGGAAACATTTACCTGTTTTTTATATATAATACATATGTTTAGAACATACGGAATATCACTTCTCCAGTTTAAACAGACTTTCTTTTTTATTGGGTTATCATTCTTTTGAAAGACTATTGTACGTGTATGTAAAAATAGGCTACAGATTTTTCAGGACTGTTGGTGCATATAAAGAGTCCTTTCAAACCTGTCTTAGATGTCTTTCCTTAAACCAGTTGTCTCAAATTTTTCCACTATAAGTCACAATAGTGATAGAAAATGGTTTTCTGTAACCTTGTGGCAGTCAGTAGACTTAAATAGTAATGGAAACTTTGCAGATCCTAATATTTAACCTGCCCATCACCAGGAAGGCATTCAAAATTGTCCACACCACAAAATTCTTGTTGGGAGAAAAAAATAAATAAACCATTACTTTAAAAATTAAAAAAACAACAACATCAATTTTAATCTTGAACAGAATGAGCTGGAGATAAAACGGAGGTGATGCCATAATGAAAAAACAGTGAGGTGTTTTTATGCCTCAGTAAACAGAGCAGAAGCCTGGACCTTTTTTTTTTAATTCATATTTATATCCCGTCCTTCTCCGGAGACTCAGGGCGGCTTACAATTTTTGGGATACAACCCAATGTGCTCAGCAATAGCCTTCCTTCCATTGTATATGCCTGCTTATTACTAAGCGGCATTTTTACAAAGTCAGCTTATTGCCCCCAACAATCTTGGGTCCTCAATTTACCTCCCCTGAGAGGATGGAAGGCTGAGTCAACCTTGAGCCTGGTGGGATTCAAGCCTGCAATAATTACAGGCAGCTGGAACTAAGTGCTAGGCTATTAACAGCCTGCACCACCAAGGCCCTTGAAATATAGAAGAAATAAAACCTATCAGTGGCTACTAAATGGACCTTGAAGGAGAAGCATGTTCTAGGTACCATTTGCTAGAAAATGACACCTGACAGTGTACAGGAAGAAAACCTTAGCTTTGATGCCCTTTGGATCATCAGCACCCACTCACCCACCCATTCCCTGGAGATCAGATGATCCCTGGCCTTAGAGTTTGTCATTGGTGTGGGTATCTGGATATGATAGAAGCTGTGATGATTATTGTTGATGCGTGTTAGGTTTTCTCAGCTTAATTTTAGTTGGAAATTTTATCTTCAGTAAACCTGAAGGAAGATAGTTATATCTGGATTGTAAACATGGACTTTTTTTGGACCATGACTCTCACAAAATAGCTGATGTAGTGACAGCTTTTGAGAGAATCTGACATTATCAGCAACTATTATCTAAGAAAAATAAATTAAAAATGCACCAACCATTCTTTTTCTTTCCCTCTTCTGTTCCACTGTTCCTTTTTGTGACAGCTTTGACAATGATTTCAAACTTAAACATATTATTTAGCACTTCTAAGGACCTATGATAAGTATTACCAAACTACGCTCACAAAGAGAGAATGATCAACAAGCAACAGGGAACACATCTGCAGAAACATTGTTATTTTAATTGACTCCTTTAAAAAAAAAACTTCAAAAATTGCTAGTTTGATGGATGGATAGATTCAAATACCCCTAGGAAATTTGGCTGAAAGTTACACTATGTGCAATAATGCAGAAAATTTGCTATAACTTTCATTACTCTTTGTTTTATATTAAATGTCTATGGATATTCTCAGTCATCCAGATCATGGTTATCTAAAAGTGTTTTTGAAGATGCAACTGGACTTTCTGGGTTTTTTTCTTCTTTGAAGAAGCTTTGCTTCTCATCCAAGAAGGTTCTTCAGCTCTGAGCTGAAGAAACTTATTGGATGAGAAGTGAAATGGATACTAAGATTACAATGGGCAGCCTTGCAAATAGTTTAAATAAATATATAAATAAACCTTACACTGTATTCAGGAATACAAATTAAAACATCCATTACAGATGTCTACATAGACTGTGCTAGCACATACTTTGTGAAGAAGTACCCATACAGTCTTGCAATATTGGGTTCCCTCCAGGGGTGGGATTCCATAGGTTCTGTCTGGTTCTATAGAACCCCTTGTTAACTTTCTAAGCAGTTCGGAGAACCAGTAGTTAGAAGGAATCTCCTTTTGTTTTTTTTCATCCTTATTACATTCCTGCCAGTACGCCTGGACTTCCTGTCTCCAGGGCTTCTGGGGCTTGACTTTCTTAAAGGGGAAGGGTTGTTTTAAGATTTTTACACTGCTGTTGGGAGGAAATACTTCTCTGGACAATCAGCACTTTGAAGAAATAATTGAATAATGAAGCAAAGCTTTTAGTGACAGGGAACCAAGATGAGTGACATTCAGCAAGGCTTCTTTGCTAGCTAGAAAGATTGACATTCAAACGTGAGTTTACATACCCTTTCTGAGTTTTGGTCTAAAACTGGTTTTTGGTGAAGGTAAATTCTGTGCTTGGTGATGTTTAATCCTGTGTTTATTGATGGGATATTTTTCCCTATTCAGCTTCAACAAGCAACAGCTACTGTTGTGATTTAATTATTTGTATTGTGTTTGAATTTTTTCCTGCCCCATGGTTTCTTTTTCTATCTGGGGAAGAGGTCTTCCTTCACTGCTTTAGTACTATTGTCACTGTCCTTTTGGGGTATATCAAGCTTGGCATTGATTTTTTTTACTGCCTTTCTGGGAGGCATGTGACCTTTCCTTAAATCTGGATGATTTCCTTAGGATATCTTGTGAGGTGAGTGAGACCAGCTGGTATCTTTAAGTGGTGCAAATGGATCTAAAGATTGCTTTTCCTGGGTGTGCTCTTCTGGAAAGCTTAAATGACCTCTCTGCTAAAGGGTTTCACCTTATGAGCAAGAGATGGCTGCTTGATAGTTATCACTGCATTTTAACTATTTTCATTCCTCCAGGTGCTCTGGCACCCTGCCTGATTTGTAACTCTGGCTTGCAGGTATTTTTAATCTAATGATTGGTATTTAAGGAAGCTTTTTGCAAGCAAAGAAGCTTTTTGTATTTTTGTACAGATAATCCTTGACTTACAACAGTTCATTCAGTGACCATTCAAAGTTACAATGGCACTGAAAAAAAGTTACTTATGACCATTTTTCACACTTATGACCACCGCAGCATCCCCACTGTCATGAGAGGTCAGGCAAGGAGAAATGCCCCTTGACATGAGTGATGTTGAGTTGGCCACGCTCATCCAGTCACATGACCACCAAGCCACACCCACCAACTAAGCCACGTCCACAGAACTGGTTGTTGAAAAAACTGAATCCCACCCCTGGTTCTCTCTTTCAATTTGCATCAGACCAACTTTTCCCTAATGATCAAAGGCATTTGAAGTTCCAAGCAGGCTGATTTTTTTTACTTGAGTGCATTATCATCAGGAAATTTAAGAACTATATGGGGACATGGAGAATGGAGGGAAGCATATAGTCATCCAGGAACTGAGCTTAACCATTTAGAACAGAAAAATAGAGTTGGAAGGGACCTTGGAGGTCCTCTAGTCCATGCCCCTGCTCAAATGGTTCTCCAATCTTCTTTTGAAAGCTTCCAGTGATAGAGCACCAACAACTTCTGAAGGAACCCACAACTTCCTTTGGTTGATTGTTCTCACCATTATAAATTTTCTCCTTGGTTCTAGGTTGCTTCTCTCCTTGGTTAGTTTCCATCCATTGTTTCTTGTCTTGCCTTTTGGTGCTTTGAAAAAATAGTTTGACCCCCTCATCTTTGTAGGACCGCCCCTCAAATATTGGAACATTGCTACCAAGTCTCCCCTAGTCCTTCTTTTCACTAGACTAGACAAATCCAATTCCTGTAACCGTTCTTTGTATGTTTTAACCTCCAGCCCCCTAATCATTCTTGTTGCTCATATTTAAGTGATTTTCCATTAGACTCCAAGATCCCTCTCACAGATCCCTCTAATAAGCCAAGTTTATTGGATCCCTCTAATAAGCCAAGTTTCACCTAGTCTGCCTTATAAATTTGGGTTTTCTTGCCTAAGTGAAAAAACCTTTTATCTACATTGAATCCCCCTCCTTTTTTAAGATTTCCCTTCCCCACCCCCTCACTTTCATTTTTTTCAAGGCTTTGAGTACAGTAGGAACAAAAAGGTTATAAATTGAATTGATAGGTATATCAACAATAATTCAGCTCTGTTAAAAGAGTGGGCTAAAGTATTGTGTTTGCTCTCAGATACCTATGCATGCTGGTTCTGTGTCTTGTCTGAGGATTTTAAAGGAGACATTGGGCAGGCAAGTCTAAGCCACCAAGTCAGAAAGCTGCTTCAGAGATCAGAAAGGAGAACTTTCATTTTTTCAAGGCTTTGAGTACAGTAGGAACAAAAAGGTTATAAATTGAATTGATAGGTATATCAACAATAATTCAGCTCTGTTAAAAGAGTGGGCTAAAGTATTGTGTTTGCTCTCAGATACCTATGCATGCTGGTTCTGTGTCTTGTCTGAGGATTTTAAAGGAGACATTGGGCAGGCAAGTCTAAGCCACCAAGTCAGAAAGCTGCTTCAGAGATCAGAAAGGAGAAAAATGCTGGAAAGGTTATAAATTGAATTGATAGGTATATCAACAATAATTCAGCTCTGTTAAAAGAGTGGGCTAAAGTATTGTGTTTGCTCTCAGATACCTATGCATGCTGGTTCTGTGTCCTGTCTGAGGATTTTAAAGGAGACATTGGACAGGCAAGTTTAAGCCACGAAGTCAGAAAGCTGCTTCAGAGATCAGAAAGGAGAAAAATGCTGGAAAGGCCAATCAATTCACTAATAAAAAAAAATCCAATCCACTCTTTCCCATCAATGAAATAGCCTCTTCATCCTGACTAATGGAAGGGTCAGCCTTGTATATACTGTAGTTTACACATCAATATTAACTATACTTTACAATTCAATACAGAAGCCTGCGAGAAAAGAAGTATATTCCATGGCTAAATCATTAATTTGCTTGCATTATGTTCTTTACTGTTTTGGTGTATGTTTTATTATTTCTATCTCTCAGCCCAATTGCCTCTTATCTTATCTGCCCATTTCCATCAGTCAAGACTGAGATTATTTTCCTTCCTAATGGGCACTTTTTAAAAATCTTCTGTGGTCACTCACAGCTTGAAACACAGTTTAGAGTAATCTTGATTTAAAAGCTTCTTGAAAGCTGTCCAGGTTTTCACCTTAGAAACTCTTAGACACTTCTGAGGCAATGTATTTTATTTAGTGATCAGCAAGATCTGTGGCATTAACTTGATTTTGTATCTGTGCAATAAAAACAGTATATATCTGTGAGGGAGATTCAAATAATTTATTTTACTGTAACATTCTAGATAGTTTACTAGGAAGTTTTATTGAGCTAAGTAAACTTAGTTGCACCATTATCTGCTTGAAGCATGCTACCACTGTTGCAGTGGTGAATTTAAAGTACCAAGTGAAATTTTGTTTTTGCTGAAATACTTCCTGCAAAAAATTAAATATTTCTATTTTAAACAAATAATGGATGTAGGAAAATGACAAGAAGAGGAAAATTAGTGAGATGATGTTGCATAACATAAAACTCAATTTCCTGCAGAAAGTGATCTTCTGGAGCACTAGAAAGAATGTTTGTGTAACAAATGTGGGAAAACCACAAAACAATATGAAACAAGGAAGGAAATATTGCACTTAGGTCCTAAAGCAGAAATAACTCATAGAGTACTTTAATTTGTGTATAAAAACTGCGGTCCAATTAAATAACTAAGTAGAAACACTTAGTGGTGCAGAAAGGTGTAGATTCAATTTATTTGCAATTTATTTGCAAAATTCCAGGGTGATGAAGAAAGGAGGGAAATGGATTTGAGAAAAAAGCAGGTTTGTTGTATAATTATTTGGAACTTTTCCAAAGGAAATCTCCAGCCAGAAGGCTTTGAAAGATGGATGCAAACATCTTCTTCTGTCACCCCAAACACAGTTAATTATGTCAATCCAAATTTAAAGGAGATTAATTTTCCAAGTGCTCCATGTTCTGTGAAATTCAGCATGTCTCATCCCCATATAAAGGTCCACTGTGCTTCTAGAATGTATTCAATACTATAAAAATGTAAGAAAATGAATAAATCGTATTTTTTAAATTAAGCTTTGAAATTCTGAATAACACTTTTGTCTTCTAAATTGAAACAAATAAACTCTGATTTAGTCTGAGCTGATTGAACTATTACCAAAGGTCTATGTCAGGGGTGGTCAAACTGGATTTCTTCAAGGGCTGGATCAGCATTGTAGTTCTCCTCCACAGACTGGCCAAGGGAGGGGAGATCAGATGGCTGGCTTCCTGCACCACTTTGCCAGCCAAAATGGGCCACATGCCCCCCGCTCCATTTTTGCCAGCAGAGTGCTGCAGGAAGCCGTATAGGCTGAAAACAGGGTGCAGGGGGCTGCATGTGGCCCCCCTGTGCCCCATTTTGGCTGCCTGAAGCACCATAGGTCAGTCTTTTGCTATTTCCAGACTGGACCCACAGTCCAGATTTAAGCACCCCACAGGCTGGATCCGGCCCACAGGCCTTGATTTTGACACTCCTGGTCTAGGTGTAAGTACATCTTATTTTATAATCAAACTCCCATTGTTTGATTTAATTTATGCCTTGCCTTTTTGCTCATATAACACTAGAACTATATACAGTTATTTGGTTGATGAAATGTGTACTGATAAATCAAGGCTGAAAGATTATGGTTTGCCTACAACCTTCTCCTGAAGCATATAGTAGAGATAGGGGAAATCTCATTATTCAACTTCTGTGGGAAATCTAGATCAGAGTAACCCTGATAGAAATGTAATTTAATGTGGAAATTTCCTTCTTTGTAGCATAAGCTTGGTAGGGAAGAATAGACCAAGAGATAACTGGGTAACTAGATATTACTGTATATTATTTGTTTATTATCTTTGTATGCTGTCCACCTCACCATTGAGTGAGTCTGCATGGCTTACAGCACTATAAAAGCAATATAGCAATAGGAATAGCATTTAGACATATATACTTCTTCATAGTGCTTTCCAGCCCTCTCTAAGTGGTTTACAGAGTCAGCATTTCACCCTCAACAACCTGGGTCCTCGTTTTACCAACCTTGGAAGGAAAGGAAGGCTGAGTCAATCTTGAGCTGGTGAGGATCGCTGACAGTTGGCAGAGTTAGCTTGCAACACTGCATTCTAACCACAATGCCACCTCTTTATAGAAAATTAAATGAATATAAATTGTATAGACAATTAAAATAGAAATATTAAAGCATCAAACATTAAAATGAAACATTTATATTAATAGTAAATTACATTAAGAATCAGTGCTTAAGCAAAATGCAGATGGGATCTTACTACTTATCTACTAGTCACTTCCAGAATGGGACACCCCCATCTAGCCCCTAGACAGTTGGCAGAACCAGGTTTTTAGGCACTTACAGAAGGCCAGGAGGGGTAAGGGGCCAATCTCACTTCTAGACGCATCATGTTCCAAAGGGTGGAAGCCACAACAGATTTTCCTGGATGCACTTCCTTGCTGGATAGGAGCCGCAGCATGTCCCTTCTGAAGCACTTTCTGACAGACAACTCTTGAAATGATACCATTCCATCAGTAGCATCTGAACAGCCAAACAGCAAAGCATGACATCCTTACAATGATACTTACTTTCTTTCTGCTGGCCAAAATTTTAATAAAATTCAGATTCAGGACAAAACTCAAGTAAACAGTAAATGTTTATCATTGCTTCCTCCAGAACTTCTTCCTGTGTACATTGTTTTAGACTTCTAAATAGCATGCTGTTTTCTACAGTTAGATACATTTTTCAGCTTGCTTTAGCTTTTCATCAGTCAAAGTGGATTGGATTTTAATAAATGACAGTTGAGGGTCTTGTTCTTGAACTTTTGCAATGTCTCTTCCTTTAATGCATAATTAAGGTTTTGTTTAATCTGGAAACATGGTGAAAATTAAGTTTTCTATTCATTACAGACTTCTTCAAAACCGGTAATAAGATGTTTTTAACGTCAAACCAGAAATTGACCTAAAAGTATAATTAGATCTTCACTAAAAAATAACACTTGACTTTTGCTCATGGTATAAGATTAATGATGCTTTTTTTTGTCATCAAGAAACAATAGAAGATAAAGTAGCTTGGTATTTTCATCTCTATCTTCTCTTCATGATACAATTGTATGTTGATAGCTACAGTACTTAGTGGCTCATTTTAAAATATCCAAAAATAGTTGCATTAAAAATGCAATTAAATTGTTCTTAGGTTTTAAAGAAATATCATTCTGCTTATCATTTCAGCATAGATAAAGAAATTTCCTATTCTTAAATATTATATGCAAAAGTTTGGATGTAGGTCTTTATAAACAGATGAAGCTTTGAAACTTCTGGTTTGTTTTGGTATTGAAACTGATTACCCAATTTGTCAGATACAAAGTAACATAAAATACATAGAAATTCCTAAATTGGAATTCTTCTGAAAGTCCATTTAATTTCCAGAAAGCCTTAATTCAATCTGATAGGAATCTGTATAATTTAAAAGACAATTACATAATAAACATATAAATAATTATTATGTTGTCTCTCAGTTTAGATTAAATTTGCTCTCCAAATTATTAAAATTTACATATATGGCTATTCTAGACTTTCAGCAAATGCTCAAGTGAACAGTTTCTGCTCCAAAATTAGATGGCTGAGAATCACACTTTGCTGCTGCAATGCTATCTATAATATCTCTGAATTTAAAAATTATCTCGACAAAGTTTATTGTATTATGAAATACTTCTATAAATAATGTGTGGTCAAGAATGTAGAGAAGGCGGATATTACATGTTGGGATAATGAGACTTTGGTCTGGTGGTTAAGGCCCTAAGCTAAAAACCAGGAGCCTGTGAGTTTTAGTTCTGCCTTAAGCATGAAAGATGTCTGGGTCAATATGGGCCAGTCACTCTCTCTTAATCCAACTCACCTCACAGGGTTATTGGGAATTAGGTGGCGAAATAGTAGGAGAAATAGGAAGAAAAATGAATATTGGATATATTTGCTGCCTTGAGTTATTAATAAAAAAATAAACATGGTGGGGAAAAATGGAACTGTTATTATATATCATGAGAACAAGAATCCTATATGCTCAAAAATGAAGAGACATTGATTCTCACAATGGAGGCATGGTTTGAAAAGAAGATAAAACAAGAGGAAATGGCAAAGTTAATGGCATTAATGGGGGGAAAGAATGTAAATAGTTTTGTTTCCTGTTTTTGAACTTTCTGATTGATAGAGAAAAAATGAAATTTTGATTTGATTTTGGGTTTTGATGATTAAGGAGATCATAGTTATAGAAATGGTTAGAATTTACTGTTTTACATGAGTAAAAATTGATATTATAACTTTTAGATAGGTTATGTATTTTACCACATGAAAAGAAGCTGGAAGTCACTATTTGTTTGTTTGTTTGTTCTCTCTCTCTGTCTCTCTGTCTCTCTGTCTCTCTCTCTCTCTCTCTCTTTCTTCACTTTATCCACCTTTCATTTCCATTAACTTTATTTCTATGTGTACCTTATATTAATAAAAAATAAAGGTGGAATAAAAACAGTTGGTTTCTACTGTTAATTTGAGAGGCAGGAGGAGGAGGAAGGAGGAAGGAGGAAGGAGGAAAGAGGAAGGAGGAAGGAGGAAGGAGGAAGGAGGAGGAGGAGGAGAAGAAGAAGAAGGAGAAAGAAGAAGGAGAAAGAGAAGAAGAAGAAGAAGAAGAAGAAGAAGAAGAAGAAGAAGAAGAAGAAGAAGAAGAAGAAGAAGAAGAAGAAGAAGAAAGCTGTTTGACAAATAACAAGTGGAACAGCTTGCCTTCAGAAGTTGTACGGGCTTCATCACTGGAAATTTTTAAGAAAAGATTGGACAGCCACCTATTTGAAATGGTATACGGTCTCCTGCTTGAGCAGAGGGTTGGACTAGAAGATCTCCAAGGTCCTTTCCAGCTCTATTCTGATTGAGGAGGATGGGGAGAAGCCCAGCCCAGATGCTGGACCATGAAATGAATTTTTAAAGGGATTCTTTCTACAAGCCTGGCTGGGAATGTTAATTTCGTTTTAAAGATCAATAAATTGAAAACATAATCCAGACATTATGGAGATACTAAGAATAGAAGGCTGTATGGCTAGGAAATTGGTATTCAACTTGCTCTGGTTGAACTGCACTCCTCTGAAAGATCAGGTTTGAAAGATCAGATTAAGGATGTGCTTTGATTCATTTTTAAAACTGGAGGTTTGAACATAGAATGTTGAGTTTTGAGTATCGCTTTTTAAACTAGTTCTGTTCTTGTAATGCCCTGTTAGCAAATAGTCAGCTTTTAGTGATGCAGAATTAAGCTGCCAGACATAAATGTAATTTAAAGCATTGGCACTTAACCTGAACTTTTTAGTCCCAAATGCTTGGGGGAAATGACTTTTTCTATTACCAGTTTGCCAGACCTTGATATTTTCCACAGAAGTTGTGAATTACTTATCTTCCAAGAGGTATATCAATATACAGTATGTCAAAGGACAGGCCTTTTTATGATGGCATCATAACTTTGAACAAACCTTCAAAAGAAGCATCTCTCAACTGGTAGTATTGTTCTTTTGTTTACCATGTAAAGACATTTGTTTAGCTTCTGTGTTAAACAATAATGTCTTTCCTTTATATTCTTTATTATTTTGTCTGTCTTTTGATCATTTTCACTGTTATTCATATTTCATTGTATCATTACATTATCTATTTTGTTTCCTCATTATGTCAATAGCATCTGGATGAAAAACAATTTATAAATATATTAAATAAAATAATGTATACTTGGTTAAACTACAGTAGTTCCAAAAAGGTCTTTATTCATCTCCTAAGCAGAAAGAACATAATGCAACTAAACTTAATCTCTTCTCAATATTCCGAAGCTGATCAGCCTATGTATGAATTTGATTGGGTAATCTGAATGTTCTGTATTGAAACCTTTCAAGTGAAATTAGCACATCACACTTAGAATGTACTACTTGATTTGCCCAATGAATAGATGAATAAGAGAGTTAATACCTTACTCACATAATAGCTCCTACTTCACTTTTTCTTTTCTTTTCTTTTCACTTTTCTGTTTCACTTTTCTTTTCCTTCTTTTTTAATTTCAAGGTTAATATTCACTTTTAACAAGAGTCATGGAGTCTTTTTGTATTCAGCTTAACTTGGGATCCATAGAAAAACCTTAAGGATGTCATAATTTCAAATAAGAAGCTTAATTTTTCCACTAGTTTGGAGCTTGGTATGATCAGTATTCTGATGATACCCAATGATATCTTTTGACTTCAGGTTGGCCAATGAAACCATCAAAGTTTTGACCCAGTGTTCAGGTTAGGTGGGGAACAACTGTGTTTGATTTAATCCTATCAAGACTGAGTGGCAAAGGGTGTTTGGATCTCCCAAATCTTTGGTTAGTTAATCTTTGATGTTGCATGGGGTGGTACTTCTCTTTTCAAGGTTGGCACACAATTTGGGTGACTTCGTGGATTCATATCCCTGGTTGATGAACAGGTTGCAGCTGCATCCAGAAAGGCCTTTGCACATCATCATCAAGTATACCAGTTGTGTCTTTTCCTAGAACAGTGGTGGCTTCATCCACTTTACATGGAACTGCCCTTATAGAACACCTGGAAGATTCAGCATGCCTAAATGCAATGGAATGGGTAGTAATAGGTATGCTTCAGTAAGCCTACATAACATCCCTGCTTCTTGAAAGATGCTAGTTTCCATTATTATTATTAAGATGAGAATTATTCATAGTTATGATTAAAGACCAATCAGCCTAACTTCAATACCTGGAAAGATATTGGGAAAAAACAGATCTGTGAACATCTAGAAACAAATAAATTTGTAACTAGTAGTCAGCATGGATTTGTAAAAAACAGATCATGTGAAACCAATCTTATTTAATTCTTTGACAAAATGATTAAATTAGTAGACCAGCAAAATGCTGTGGACAGAGTATACTTAGACTTCAGTAAGGCATTTGATAAAATATAGCACAACATACTTCTTGATAAACTAGAAAAATGTGAGACAGACATCATTACCACCAGATGGATTTGTAACTGGCTGACAAACCATATTCAACAAAGTAGTCCTTAATGGTACTACTTAGAGGGAAGTAAGCAAAGGGCTACCACACAAGGTTCCATCTTAGGTCTGGTACTCTTCAATATCTTCATAAATGACTTAGATGATGGAATAGAAGGGGAACTCATCAACTTTGCAGATGACATGAAGATGGCAGGAATAAACATCTCAGAAGACATGCTTGGGATCCAAAAAGATCTTAACAGACTTGAACAATGGGCCCTATCCAACAACATGAAATTTTATGTGCAGAAAAGCAAGGTTTTACATCTAGGCAGGAAAAACCAAAGGTACAAGTACAGATTGGGTGAACCCTGGCTCAAAACAGAAACTGTGAGAGGGTTCTTAGAGTCCCAGTGGACCATCACTTAAACATGAGCTAGGAGTATGTGGCAGCAGCTGAAAAAGCTAATACAACCCTTGATTGTAAAAACAGAGGCATAGAATCAAAATCATGTGAAGTATTAGTACTGCTTTATAAATACTTAGTAAGACCACACTTGGAATCAAACACCAGAAAAGAGAAGAAAAATGCAAAGAATAGCAACTAAGATGATTAAGCACCTGGAGACAAAAACATATAATCGCAGGAATTGAATATGGCCAGTCTAGAGAAAATAAGGACTAGGGCTAATATAATAGTAGTATTCCAGTATTTGAGGGGGACAACTTATTTTCCAAAGCACCAGAAGGCAAGAGAAGAAACAATGGAATGAAACTAATGAAGGAGAGAAGCAACCTGGAGAAACTTCATATCAGTGAGGACAATTAACTCGTGGAACAGCTTACCTTCATAAGTTGTGGGTGCTTCATCACTGGAGATTTTTAAGAGAAGATTGGACAGCCACCTATCTGAAATGGTATAGGGTCTCCTGCTTGAACAGAAGGTTGGACTAGAAGACCTCCAAGGTCTCTTCCATCTCTATTCTTATTGATTAAAGTCAGAGAACTATACAAGATCCAGAGAATTTAATACTGCCAAAATAACTGCTGGATTCCCATAAAGCATGGCAAAATATGTGAGCCTTTGTAGATGAGTCACAAAGATTCTATTTTTGACAGCCTAACTTAGGTACTCTGTGTAGAAAACATAGTTATATAACCATTTTAATTTTATACTCTATGGAATAGAGAGCAACAATTTCAATCCCAATGTTTTAAAAATGGCCACCTATTTTTAAATCTGTTTCTGCAGGAAAAGAATAGGAATTTGAAAAGGTGAGCCTGCTAGAGAGTTGTGGTAAGGTCAGGTCCCAAGGTTTCAATTAAATATCTTGATGGCTTTTGTATGCTATCTCTAAAGCCTCTTTTATTCCAAAATAAATCCTAACTTATGTTTCTACTTCCCATTGTAAAACCAAAATGTAACTATAGAAATGATATGTTCAAGTTAATTAATGCCATCATCTAATCAAGGGAAATAGCTATTTATGAACAAAAGTTAAATATGATTTATTTCTTCTTCTCTTCTCTTCAAATTTTCCAGAACATTTTTCATATTTTATCTAAATAATATTCTAATGTAATAGGAATACATAGGAAAACAGTATGGTAAGAAATTATTCTAATAGCTGGAATTCTTAGAAGGCCGAAGATATATTTTTATTCCTTACTTTGGGCCTATCTACATATATTTCATGATCTAGAATTCTCTTAAAACAAAAAACAATCCGGTTCAGGAGAAGTTGAGCAGGTGCTTGGACTAAAAGACCCACAAGGACCCTTCCAGCTCTCTTCTGATTCTGATTCTGAAGCAGTACAGATAGTCCTCAATTTACTACAGTTTTATTTAGAGACTGTTTGAAGTTACAATGGCACTGAAAAAAAATGGCTTATGACTGATTTTCACACTTATGATTGTTGCGACATCCCCTTGGTCATGTGATCAAAATTCAGATGTTTGACAACTGACTCATAATTATGACAGTTGCAGTGGTCACCTTTTGTAACCTTTTCACAGCAAAGTCAGTGGGAAAGACACTTAACAACTGTGTTACTGATTTAACAATTGCAATGATTCACTTAACTGAGGCAAGAAAGTTCATAAAATGCTGTATTCCTGAATAGTTGTAACAGCCTACTGAGCTTCGTCAGTCATTCACAGTCCTTGATGGAATAGAAGAATGAAGTTGATGTAGAAAGCACATAAATATAGAGACACTGTTTTATGATTAACAGTGGGTTTTCCCCCCATACCTTACCCAACATCCCTTCACAAATGGATTACTGCCTTCCTGTCAAACAGGCAACAAATAGTAAAAATAGAAAATGCCCTATCAAACCCTGCACCAGTTATCAGTGGTGTCCCCCAAGGGAGAATTCTAGGACCCACACTCTTTAAACTCTATATAAATGATCTTTGTGATCACCTTATTAGCAACTGTATCCTCTTCGTTGATGATATAAAACTATTCAACACCACCGCCAATGCTACCATCCTTCGAAAAGACCTTGATTATGTGTCTGAATAGTCTAACATTTGGCAACGACAAATCTCGACCAACAAATGCTCTGTCCTACACATTGGTAAAAAACAATCTATACACCAAATACAAGCTAGGCAGATATGACCTTGTTAATGACCCTCACTCTGTCAAGAACCTTGGAGTTCTCATATTGAATGGTTTAAGCACCAAAGCTCACTGCAACAGTATTACCAAAAAGGCTTTAAGACTTGTAAATCTAATTTTATGAAGCTTCTCCTCTGGTAATACTGATTTGCAAACTAGGGTGTTCAAAACCATTTCTAGATCAATACTTGAATACAGCTCTGCTGTATGGAATCTGCACTGTATATCAGACATAAATACAATTGAGCAAGTCCAGAAGTATTTTACCAGAAGAGTACTACATTCCTCTGTTCACAACAGAATACCCTACACCACCAGACTTGAGATTCTAGGCTTAGACAACCTTGAACTGTGCCGGCTAAGATTGGACTTAAGCATAGTACATAAAATTATATGTTACAATGTCTTACCAGTTGATGAATATTTCAGCTTTAACCACAACAACACAAGAGCACACAACAGACATAAACTTGATTTCAGGAAGTACGATTTCAGCAACAAAGTGGTCAATGTCTGGAACTCACTACCTGATTCTGTTGTGACTTGCTGAAACCCTCATTCCTTTACCCTCAAACTGACCTCTATTGACCTTACTCCATTCCAAACAGGTCTATAAGGGGTGTGCATAAGCGCACAATTATGCCTACCATCCCTGTCCTATTGCCTCCAATTATTAGTTCCTATTTCTTATATTTAAACTTATGTTTATTCTTATTTCTATTGTATTGTAAGCTTTTGACAAAATAAATAAAACATATATATTGTATACAATAAATCTGAGTTGTAATTGGTATTCTTAGAAATTTTCATACCTCACACCATAAATGTTATATCTGGTTTTTCACAAGCAACCAGTACTGCAATCTCTGTCACTAAAATAAGCCAACCACAGGGATAGTTTATTTGTTTGTTTATTGTCCTGTTCTCAAAGCACAGTTAATAAACCAGTTAATGGATCACTTTCTCCATAATCATACAGGAGCACGTAGATGTACAGGAAGATTTTGAAAAATACATCAATCAATCAATCAAAATAGGGACCTTGGAGGTCTTCTAGTGCAACTCCCTGCTTAAACAGGAGATCCTATATCATTTCAGATAGGTGGCTGTCCAGTCTTTTCCTAAAAACTTCCAGTGATGAAGTACTTACAACTTCTGAAGGCAAGTTATTGAAGGCTTTATTTTGAGCATACTGTATTTCTGTTCACTTTCTCTATGAGATGACTCATATCTTATAAGGTTTTGTATCTTAAACATTCAGATAAGACTTCATGTGTTTGACTAGGTAGCAATACTTTGGCTGCTTCAGCCAATCAGTATTTTGGAAGTATGCTCTGTGCTATCAAACTTTGCCAAAGAGTTCTGGAATGAAAGGATTGCCTTTTCAGACTTACGTCTTCTTGTTTTCTTGGAGTATTCAGTAAGCATAATGGGTTACTTAATAGGAGTTTAGGAGCTCCAGAAGATTTGATGGAGTTGGTTTGCCTCTATTTTTTAAAAATAATTTTTATTCTTTAAAAACCAAAAATACAAAACTCTCATTTCCATTAACAGTAATTGTGTCATTGTATATACATGTTTTTCATTTTGTAACTATACATCATTTTATTTTTATTCTTCACCCATTCATACCACCTATCCCATATCACATTATTTTCTCGATCTTCCTTGCCTTTTAATTCCATAGTGAATTTGTCTAGCTCTGCACAATCCATTATTTTTTGAATTCTGGTTTCATATTTGGATACATTTTCGCTAGTCTTGCTGGAGCTAAGTGTCATCTACAAAACATTTTATATTGGTTTTCCTTAAATGCCGTAGACAAAGTCAGCTTCCAGTTCTTGGTCCAAGTCTTTTCCCAGTCATCCAAGTTTACGTTGTGGCCTACATTTTTTGTCCAGGCGATCATTGATCCCTTGACAATTTCTTCATCTAATTTCACCTCCAATAAATAATTATACAATCGTGTTATAAATTTTATGTCTTTGCCTGTCAAAATTTGGTCCAATTTCTGTAGATCCTTATCTATCCCTTGTTCCTTTACATCATTCTTAAATTTGGTTTGAATTTGGAAGTATACCCACAAATCCAATGTTATACCTTGTTCTTTTAATTTATCCAATATTTTTAAATCCCTCTGTTCATCTAATAATTCTTTGTATCTAATCATTTTTTAATGTCCCTTGTATTTGGATATAATATAGCTTCCATAGGTGAGATCCAGTTTGGTCTTTTCAGATAATGCTTTTTTAAAAAACTTTCTCCCATGTTTGTAATAGTGAGTCCCTTATCAGATGTCTATGAAAATAGGAGTGAATCTTATTCTTTTTATCCCATAGGAAGGCATGCCACCCAATTTGGAGGTCATGACCTTCTATTGTCAAGATTCTTTTGTTTTTTAAATTTATCCACTCCTTAACCCATAGTAAAATTGCTGCTTGATAGTATGTTTCCCATTTTGGGAGTCCAAGGCCGCCTCTGGTTCTACTATCTTGTAATGTCTTCAGTTTTATATGTGCTTTTTCCCCATCCATATAAATTTCATAACTGTCTTATCTAATTCCTGGAAAAATTTCTTAGCCAATTTTATAGGTATTGTTTGGAAATAATATAATAATTTTGGTAACATATTAATTTTTACAGCCGCTATTTGGCCTAATAGTGATAATTGAAATGTTTCCCATTTGATGAAATCTTTCTTTATCTGTAAAAGTAATTTCATGTAATTATCCTCTTTTATGGAAGAGCATCTTCCTGTTAGCTAAATTCCTAGGTATTTAAGTTTTTGATGCTTTGTAATCCCAATTTCCTTTCCAGTTCTTTTTTCTGACTTTCTATCAAGTTTTTGGTTATTATTTTTGTTTTATCTTTATTAATCTTTAATCCTACTACCACCCCATATTCTTCCAATTCTTGTAATAAATAAATCCCTGACTCCATTGATCCTTCATCAGGTCATCCGCAAATACCTGTACCTTATATTCTTCTTTTTTACTCTTCAGTCCAATTATTTCCTTCCTTTGTCTGATCTGATTCAGAAGCACTTCTACAGTCAAGTTAAAAAGCAGAAGCAACATTGGACATCCCTGTCTTACAACTTTCATTATATTAAAATTTTCAGTGGTCTCCCTGTTTATAATTACCTTAGCTTTTTGGTTTGAATAAATTGTACCTATCATTTTCTTAAATTTAGTTCCAAATCCCATATTTTCGACCTGTTGGATCAAGAACTGCCAGCTGAGGTTGTCAAATGCTTTCTGAGCATCTAGAAAAATCAGTGCTGCCTGCTTTTCCAGATGAGCCTCATAATATTCTAATACATTTAGTATATCTTTGTATTGTTTCTTATCTGTCTAGAGGGTAGGAAACCATTCTGATCAGTGTGAATATGTTCATTTAGTATAATTTTTAGCCTTTCCAACATTATTGTTGCAAATATTGTTGCCTTCTCTGTGGGGGCACCCACTTTGTGGAACCAGCTTCCCCTGGAGCTACGATTGGCCCCTGACCTCTGCTCCTTTCGCTGCGGCCTAAAGACTTGGTTATTCAAACAAACCGGCCTGGACTGAGGGGAGGGGTTGTTTTAAATGTTTTGTGGGTTGGGTTTTAAATATTTATTTGGTCTAATTAGTTTAATTTGTTTTTAAATCTTTTAACTTTTGTATTGGGTGTTTTTATGTGAGCCACCCTGAGTCCTTCAGGAGATAGGCTGGCATATAAGACCAATTAAATAAATAAAATAAATAAAAATAAATAAATAATAATCCACATTCAGAAGTGAAATTGGTCTATAATTTTTAATCTGTTTATGGTCTAAATCTTCTTTAGGGGTTAGTTAAATATTCGCTTCTCTCCAGAAGTCAGGTAATTTGACAAGATTCAATACCTCATTGTATACATCCAGCATCACTGATTCAAGGCATTCATAAATATATTTATACACTTCCATTGGGAGACCATCCGGCTCTGACATCTTATTATTTTCCTGCTTTTCAACCGTGTTTTTTATTTCCATAACTGTTATTTCTTTATTTAACATCTCTTTCTGTTCTTCTCTAATTTCTGGAAGGCCTTTCATTTTCAAATATTGTTCTATATTCTCAGATTTTATCCTGTCTTCCTTATATAGTTGTTCAAAATATTTTTGTACTATTTTCTTTTTCTCTACCATTCGATATTCATCTTCCAATTCTTGTAACAACTTTCTCTCTTTTTCTATTCTTAATTTATGAGCTAGCCACCTCCCTGGCATTCGTGTGTTCAAAAAAGTTCTGTTTCTCTATTTTCACCTCCTTAACTCTCTCTTCCTGATTTATAATATTCAGTTTATGCATAGTAAGAATCATCTCCCTCCTCACTTTTTCATCTTGTGGTTTTTTTTTTTTTGTAGTCTTCTTTCTTTCTCTTTAATTCTCTCATGCAGCTTTTTCTGTTTTTGCCATCTTTCCTTGTTTCTTTTGGCTGTATATGCTATTACCAGCCCCCACAAGACTTTCTTGGCTGTATCCCATATTGTCTGTAATGATATTTGGTCCACTGTATTTTTCCTAAAGAATAATTCCATTTCTGTCTTAATTTTATCTACAAATTCTTTGTCTTTCAAAATTTGGGGGTTAAGTATCCACCTTCTCCTCTCCCTTTTTTTTCCCTTTCCAAGTTATTTTTAGTGGGCTGTGGTCTGCCCAAACATTCGTCATAATCTCTACCACTTCTAGTTAGTTTCCTAGTTTTGCATTCATCCATGCCATATCTAATCTAGATCACAATTTGTGTGGGTTAGAGTAGAATGTGAGTTCCTTTTTTCCCAAATTTATTCTTCTCCATTGGTCCATCAAATTTAATTCCTGTGTCATCTCAAAAAATGATCTGGACAAAATTTTCCTTTTCTTTTTGTTCTTTGCACTACTAGTATAATCTTTTCTTATGTCTATTACCGCATTAAAATCTCCTACAATGCATACATTGTCTTGTCCCATCTCCACAATTCTATCATGCAAATCTTTATAAATTTGACTTTGATTATCATTCGGTGTGTAAATTATGACTAATAACATTGGCTTATAGCATATCTCTAATTCGAGTATCAAAATTCTTCCCTGTGGATCTACATATTTTTCTACTACCTTAATTTCTTTTCTGATGTACACTGCTATCCCTTTCTGTTTCTGGTCTGCCAGGGCTACAAATAACCTTCCTAATTTAGGATATTCTAATTTAGGATATCCCAATTTAGGATATTCTAGACATTTCATTGTTCTTTAATATGAACTTCCTGTAGGCATACTTTTTCTATTTTCTGTTTTGCTAATCTAGTTAGTATTTGTTTCCTTTTAATGGGTGAATTTAAACCATTTATGTTTAATGATAATAACTTAGTTTCTGTTTCCATTTTTCTATTTGTGAGTTGTTATCTATCTTCTATTAATTCTTGTCTCTCTTTGCAAGCGAGTTCTTAATCTTCCTTTGTTCTCCTCTTTATTCTCTCCTTCTTGTTCTAAGTCTCTGTGTCTTGCTGTTGTTCTTCTTGGCTTTCCATCTCTAGCTCCTCTCTACCACTGCTTTCTTCTTCTGTTCCTCCAATCTGATCATATGCTTTGTGCTTTGTCCAGGTTATCTATTCTAATCTTCTTTTCCTGCCATGTTACCAACATGCCTTCTGGGATAGCCATCGAAACATTATATTCTTTTGAATGAGTTGTGTTGTCAAGAATTTATAGTCTTTTCTCTGTTCACGCACCTTCTTGGGGATCTGCTTCAAGGTTTGCACTTCTTTATCTTTATAAACCAGAAGTTCATTTTGTGTTATCTTGAATAATATATCTCTTACACTGTTTCCTAGCAAATCAAATGTGAACTTCCCTAGGCAGCCTCTTGCGTCGAGCATAACTAGTTTGGACTCTATAAGCCTCATCAATTTCTAGCAGGATCTCTCAGGTCTCCCTTTGTAGGGCTGGTGCAAGTAGGTCTGCCATAAGCACATTCAGGTCTTTATTCTCAATGATGTTCTGGAACCTCAAATAATAGGCGGTGCGATCCATCTCCAGATGTATGATTTGTTCTTCTAATCCCTTGTTTATTATCATCATCTTATTGTCCATTAATTCCAGTTTCTTTTCATTTTGTTCTGTTCTAAGTTCAACCACTTGTACCTTCTACTCATTCTTTTGAATTGTTTGCTGTATAGTATCGACCTTATCTTCTAATTTATTGATATTTCCTTTCAGTTCCATGTGGTTTTGTGAAATATTCTCTTGCGTCTTTATCTGTTGTTCCTGCATTTTAAGCATAGTTTCTTGAATAGTCATTAATGATCATATCGTTTGCATATTGGATGCCACACTTTGTTTTTCTGCCCCTAACATTCCCTTAATCATCTTTTGACCCGCCGTAATGTAATTGTCAGTGTTGGGCTGGATGCTGTCTTCTTCACTGTTCTCCAAGCTGACATCCTGGCACTTGTCCTATTTTCAAACTTTATTTATTTCTGTCTACTTTATTATCCCCTTTACAATATGTTTTAAGTTGATCTCTTAGTTCCAATTTATTCCTTCCACTTTTCAATTCCCTTTGCTGTAATTATATAAAGTTATCTTACTTGTTATCTCTTTATCAGTCACAAGGTCTATATCTATGTGTGTCTATATATATCTTACTCAAGCAAAACCTTTTTGCCTCTTCCTATGTATGGTGTATTATACTTACTACTTTTTTCCTTTTTGTGTAATAAAGGGGAAATCTAGTTTTAGCTTATATATAATCTCTTAAGTATATATTCTTCTTAATCTCTTAGTATTGTAGTCAAAGCTTACTTATCAGTATATTTCCTTAGCCCAATAATCAATACTTAATCAAAATAACTATAACATCAAATATTTCCCAAATAAAGTAGAAAAAAAAACCTTTTTAGTTTCTTAAGTTCACATTTAACTTAGAGCAATGATCCAATAATCAGATGTTTTCAGTTCATTCAGTTCATTTAATGGTCGTATAATTTAAGCTTATCCTTTAATACCAGCCTATTTTTGTTGTCCTTAGAGTTTGCAGCTCACAAGCCCTGATCAGGTTCTCCACTTTTTCTTTTCTTTTTCCGTCTCACCAGTCTCACTGTCTCAGTCCAAACAGCTGTCCAATCTCTTCTCTCTCTTGCTTTGTCTTCTTAATGCTCCCACCAAGTCTCACTCTATAAATCCATTCATACCTTCTCCATTTCTTTCATACCCTCTTTCGCTGTCTCTTTCAGTCCAATCTCTGTCAGATTGTCTTCTTCTCCACTCCCCTTAATGTCATGCCATCTCCTTACACTTAAAGATTGCTCAGTCACTCCTCCCTCCATACCTCGCCTTTCTCAGCTCTGTTGTCCTGGATTTCCTTCTAATTCTTTCAATATCTCTCCGATACCACTTTACCTCCTTCCTTCTAACACTTTCTATTTCTTTCTCCTTTGTATCGCTCTCACGTCCTGGCCAGCTTTCGCTTTCTCCTTCTCCCCTCACCACACAAGTCCCATTATCGCCCTCCATCTGAGAAGCAGAAATAAGCTAATCATCTCTTTGCCTTATCATCGTCTTTTTGCCACTTCCGCCTCTATCTTCTCTGGTATTTCAAGAAAGAAACCTTCTGCTCTTCTCCCACCAGCTCTCATCTTATTTCAGTTTTCAACTTTCAGCTTTCTTAGAACTTTCACTTCAAACTTATATCCCCTCTCCTTCAGTCTCTCTCTGTCCATGATAACTGCTGAGTCACAGCTCATTCTTGCTACATTGCCGACTGTTCTATGGGTTTATCCCTCCTCATCGGAGCTCCTTTTTCTGGAAAACAAGTTCAAAACTTACTTTTGGCAAATCACCAGGATTGCGACTTTGGGATTTCAACTTCAATGACACTTTCTGTTAATAATCTTCTCACTTGCTTCTCATTTGCGGTTCAGCCATGGCCTCAGGTCCACCATAATAATATGACAGGCACTTTCACTTCAGGTTTCAAGGGTTTCCCTTCATGATGGCTGGCGATTGCTCTTCACCCCTTCGTTGTCCGAGCTTCCCCTCTTCTCCGCTTGACACTCCAGGCTCCTCACGCCCCAAAAGGTTCCCCAAAAGTGAAAGAATGGGATCTAGGGATGGAGGCCACTCTCCCTTCAGCCTTTCACCAAGGCATCACCACCAGAAGTTCCTGGTTTGACTCAATTTAATGGATTAGATCAGGGGTGGGATTCAACTGGTGTTACTACCGGTTTGGTGACTACATTTTGCATGTAAAACACCTTAAGCTGTGCCTCCTGGACAGCTGAAAAGCACTGCGTGTGGGTGTGCAGCATTTGAAAAGCCACTTTTTCCCTGCTTTTTCAACCTCAGCTGTGCCGCGCAAAGCAGCTGAGGTTGAAAAAGCAGGAAATAAAGGACAGGTAAAAGCCCGGGCAGGTGGGTGGGCCAAACAGCAGCAAACACAGAACTGGTTTGGTGTCTGCTGCTCTTCAGAGCTACAGGTTCTATAGAGCCGGGCAGAACCGGTAGCATCCCACCCCTGGAAAAGATGCTGCCTTAGGAACCATCAATAAGAGTGGTGGTGATGGTGAAGCAGCTGCATAATTAGCAGAGAAAGAAGTTCAGAAAGAACGTAACTTCTCCTTAACTTATCAGAATGCAAAAAGAGACAAAGGGAGATTTATACTTTCAGACTTGCAAGATTTTTTTAATATAGCCTTATAATAAAGTAGAATTACCTGTTTCTGTCACATTGACCTGAAAGAGGTGACACTAATTTAGTCCCTTGATATTCCCACAGTCAACTAACTTGATATTCCCACAATGAACTAACCTCTCCCTGTCTGCTCCCACATACTACTTTTGATTCAGTTGTATATTGTGGGAATAAAACCATGGAATAAAAATCTGGTGAAATGATAGATGTGTGATCAGACTGGCTCTTTTATTTCAAAAAGTAGTTGGAGCTACTTTAACCATCTCCTAGAGGTAATTGAAGTAACTTTTAAAAGTAACCTAAACAATTTTGCACAAGAATTTCCTTTAACAGACTTGGAATGAAAAATGCATGAGTAAAAATATTAGTAATATATATCACTTTGATTGTTTGGTCAAGCAGAATATATCTTTGTGAATTATTAAACCTTCAGAAATTGGTCAAGCATACAATTTTAGGTTTTTTTAAAGAACCAATGTCCACTGCAAGATGTTAGCACTCTGGAGGAATGCCTGGGCTGCTAATCCTAGATGCGGCTGCTTCCCAAGGTCTTGGTGGTCCTGTGATGCATTTTGATGATGTCTCCCCATGATGATGTCAATGGCCAGCACCAAATCTGTGACCAGTACCTGATACTAAGAGGACTATGGCTTTACTGATTATTGTGGTTACTGCAAGGCAGCGTGGGGTGATGGTGGTGGGTGGAACATGGATTATGAGGTGGATGTGGCTAAAAGGGCACTTTATTTAAGCAGCACTGGGAAGTGAATGTTCCCAGTGCTCGCTTCACAAGGGCTTATGTCTGCTTTAAAGAGTAGCCCTATTCTTTGCCTCTGATTCTTGCTGAAGAGTGTATCAGGAAATAAAATTAACTTGTCTCATCTTGTGTTCATCTTTACTTGTGCTCTACCAGACTTGGCATAGGCATTGAAACTCCATTTTCGGCTGCAATGGTCTCCTGCAAACCTCTGCCAGCAAAAACAGAGCTCGGGAGGAACACTTGCAGCCATCCCAAGCTCTGTTTTTGCTGGCTGATGCACTGTGGGCCAGTCCTTCACTGTATCCAGGGCAACCCCATGGGCATCCTGCAGGCCAGATACGGCCTCCAGGCCTTAAATTTGAAAACCCTGCTTTAGGAATTTTGACATTCTCCAGTTGTTTTGGGGCATGGAAGTTAGATAAATTTGTGATCTGTTAGCCTTCATATAGGAACAGCTTGATTCACAATTCTTTAGATATTCAACCCACCAACCCAGCAAATATGTAACAGCAGAAACTTCAAGGACAGTTAAATAAAAGATTTAATGAAAACTAGAAGTACTATCCATACAGAAAATCAACTACTACAAAATTCTGTTGTTCCGGATCCTTTCAGTGGCTGAGGTTTTAGTGTGGAATTTGAGTTGGAAGCTAAAACCTCAGCCACTGAAAGGATCCTGAAAAGAACTGAATTAGCTCTAATCAGAAACAAACTCCACAGGAAAAGATTCCTACTAGACCAAACCAACAGGGACCTACTCACCCTCCACCTCAAACTCAGTAACAAAATCCACCCAGCACTCTGGGACAAATCCAAACAACTAGCCCTCTGGAGAGCCGAAACAGAAACCTTTCACAAGACAGACACACACACCAACAAACTCCACAGACTAGAGAAACGCCAAAAGCCCAACCCCCCCCACAACAATGCATGAAACAAATAGTACACAACATATCAGACAGAACCCTCACCATGGCAGAAACCAATGTCCTTTCCAAAGGATTCAACTTCGCTGTCGCCCCAAATGCATCCCCACTGAAAACATCATATGTGGAGTTGAAGCTAGCCTAACCAAAATTAATCCAGATACAGCCAATAAAATCAGACTTGAAGTCACCAATGTCCTCTGCTCCAGCAGTCCACCCAGAAGCAACTTACACAAAGAAGAACAAAAAGCACTCAGCAACTTGAGGAAAGACAACAACATAATCATCCTACCAGCAGTAAAGGCAACGCCACAGTCGTGATGAAAACATCTGACTACCAATCCAAACTATCCAACCTACTCCAAGACCCCGCTTACAAACCTCTAAACACAGACCCCACCACCTACCTGGAGAAAACCACCAAATCCAAAATAAAAGCCTCACCCATCAGTGAACAGATCCAACAAAGAATCATCCCCAGAGAAAAATCATCTAGATGCCCTAAGCTGTATGGCCTCCCCAAGATACACAAAGAAGGAACACCACTCAGACCCATAGTCAGCTCCATAGGCTCACCTCTACAGAACCTTGCCAAATTTCTCGCCAAACAACTCCAGCCCTATACAGGATCCATCACCTCACACGTACAAAACTAGGCATACCCTACTACATGATATAATGCTGGTATAATTCAAGAATGCTCTGTAAGTTTCAGTCTTCAGCAGTCATAGAGACTCATAGTGTTTGTGATCTCTGTTAGCATCCTTAGGTTTTCCATTTTTCCTCCTTTAATTTACTATTCCTGTTTTGTTCTTTTCATGATGGATGAAGCTCCACTGATATGAGGAAGAACACAAAAGAATATCAAATAATATCAGAAGAGAATATTGAAACATAGTGGAATTAACTGTGAAGTGATCCTTTCCAATTCAAAAAGTTTTGTCATAGAAAATTGCATTTCCTAATCATTGCTTAGGGAGACATGCATTTTTATTAAAATGAAAACATATGACATTGAAACAGAGCTCACAGAACAAATGAGATGCAAAGCCTACAGAGGTGGTATTCAGTAGGTTCTGACCAGTTCTGGAGAACCGGTAGCGGAAATTTTGAGTAGTTTGGCAAACTGGCAAATACCACCTCTGACTGGCCCTGTCCCCATCTATTCTCTGCCTCCCGAGTCCCAACTGATCAGCTTCAACTTTTGTTGCCCTGCACATGAGAATGGAGCTGGAAAGCAAGTTAGTGGGGTGGGGAGGGAATGGAAATTTTGCAGTATCCTTTCACTGCCATGCCCACCAAGCCTTGCCCACAGAATTGGTAGTAAAAAAATTTGGATCCCACTACTGAAAGCCTACCGTCTATAGAAGCATTGCATCTGATTAAAAAAATACCATAGATCTGGACAAAAATGAAGAAATGCCTTTTAGGATTTCCTCAGAAGGGATTCCCTGTGATGGTCAACTTATTGACTTCTTAATCAAATATACCTAAAGGAATTCACCAAAAAATATAGTAAGGGTAAAATGGCATAGTTTATCAAAATGTGTCTTGATATGTAACATACATTAGCGAAGAAAGTCCTCTAAGATCTCTTATTATTTTCTCAGTCAAAATAATTTTTAAACAAAAATAATAAAATGGATAGAAGCTTTATTGTTAAATTGTATACATAATAAAGTGTTTACTAAAGTATTAGGAAAAATGTATCAAACATTTCCCATACAATATCAGGAAAGTTGTATCAAGTGTTCATACATGAGGTATAGCTTCAAAGAAAAGTCCATATAGTCCATAAGATGAATGAAAATTTTCAATTGTTCTTGTTTTGCTTTGTTTAAATAAGATAAACATATTGACAGATGAAAAAGCAATATGAATTATCATGACAATTTCTTTCTTTTTTTCCTAAAAATATTTTTGACATTGTTAGCCACCCAGTCATTAACCTGGGATAGGTGGCCACATCAGTTGAACAAATAGTGCCTCGAGTCACAAATCTGGATTACCTTTTTTCTTACAATCCATTGTAATCCATGGTATTTTCAAGAGTTTTGAACACAAGTATCAATATTATCCTGCTGCTTCAAAATCCCTAGTTCATTTCCATAGAGTGACCAGGGAAGGTAACTGTTTGTGTGATTCCAATCTTTGTAGGTATAGAATTGTCATAATATCTGCATATATTTTCCAAGATCATCATAGCTACTTTTTTGGTGTATTTTTTTAATGTTGATGTCTTTACAATAATGGATTCTAAATGGCAGAACCTATCATTATTTAAATGCAAACAGACTATAAAGAGGTAAATCTCAGAACAGAGCAAGCAATGACCTCTAATGTGATAACTTTCTTGGATGGCATTTATTGATGTCATAGCATGAAATCACTTTGAAATTGCCATTAGTATTATATCATATAACATGAATAAATTGTTTAATATGGTTTTCTAGTAGCCAAGTAGGTGTTTGACAATGCTAAAAATATGATGTGGGCAATTCAGCCATGGGTTTCCATTGGCTAAAATAAACATTTTTTTCTATATTCCAAATAAGATATAGCTATTTCTTGCTTAAAAAGCAATTTACCTAAAGTAGTACTGAGGCATTTCATAGCTTATTATGATAACTCAGTTGGTAGCCAGCTAACTTTAACTTAATTATGGCAAAATACTTTTATTTTACTAGTCATTGCTGACCCAGATATATTATCAGGTTCAGACCATCTAAAGGAAACGAAGAAGGAAATGTTCCCATTTTATATTGCTTTTCAAGTGTTTGGCTGGAACCAAATTAAAAATTAAACCAATCCAGATCTTCACAAGTATGATGGAAGAAAAAATGAGTCTGCGAAACCTGTTAAATGAGTTCAGTAATATGAACCGAGAACATGAATCAATATCAGGACAAAATAAAATGTAGCACAGGCTTCTTCATGATCTTATCTCTCAGACTTTTAAGATAGGCAAGAAGTAAGATAGGTCAAGAAGTACACCATTGGAATTTTGGTTTGTAGGATGTAATAACAGAAGTGGGTGGTGCATAGCTCATTGCCTTAGAAGAGTGAGGAAAATTCTCAGGGGCGACTCTCATCCCCAGGGGTGGGATACTACCAGTTCTGCCCAGTTCTATAGAACTGGTAGCTCTGAAGAGCAGCAGACACTGAACCGGTTCTGTGTTTGCTGCTGTTTGTCCCACCTGCCCACCCAGGCTCTTACCTGTCCTTTATTTCCTGCTTTTTCAACCTCAGCTGCATTGTGCGGCACAGCAGAGCAGAAAAAGCAAAAAAAGCAAACTTGTGCACCCGCATGCAGCACTTTTCAGCTGTCCAGGCAGCATAGCTGATATATTTTTAACTTGCACGTGCAGTGTAGTCACTGAACTAGTAGTAACACCGGTTGAATCCCACCCCTGCACATCCCGGTCAGCACTTCTTCACTCTCCTACCATGGGGTAGGAGATATAGAAGCATAGCCAGTCGCACCAACAGGCTGAAGAACAGTTTTTTACCCATGGGCTGTCAGACTTCTGAATGGAAAATAACTTCATGTCAACTTGGTATGATAGACTTGCAGGGCCGGTGCGTTGTGCAACAAGGTCACATAGTACAATAAGATTAGGAATGGGTTAGGGACTTCTGTCCTCACTGTGAGTTGTGTTTGGGGGGTGGTGCATGAAGGGAGGCTCAGCCAATCTCACTGTACATTTGTTGCACTCTGACAATAAAGGTAATAATAATAACACAATCATGAAAACTTGTCAGTTTCCTTCTACCTAAAGGGAATCAAAACAATATTGGATTGAGTTTTCTTCTTGCACCTTTTCTTTTCCAGCCCTAAGCAGTTGTTCACCTAATCACCAAATTGGAGGAACTCTTTCTTCCAGATCCACAGCTCTTTACAGTTCCTCAGGGCGTCTATAAAGGTGTGGGTAAGCTGTAGTCCCAGGTTCATATGTGATGTTCCAATTCTATTCCTGCAGAATTATAGTAAAGACAAAAAGCTTTAGCCACAGGAATGTCATAACCAGGATAAAATTTTTCTGTTGTATTTGGTGAAATTTTGATGGTCCATGTAGTCTGGGCCCTGCCTTCTATAAAAGTACCAATGAAGACTGTATTTAAAATGTTAAAGATCACCTTGGGGTAATCAGTAGTTATGATTTTAAAGATTTCTAAATTCCTGAGAATTTGTAGAAAACAATCACATTGAAGAAGCTTCCCATTGTCTTTTCTAACTTTTCTAAAAAAAAATCCTTGTCATTCTTGCAGCATAA
The DNA here is from genome assembly GCA_009733165.1 of Naja naja. Lineage (NCBI taxonomy): Eukaryota > Metazoa > Chordata > Lepidosauria > Squamata > Elapidae > Naja > Naja naja. The sequence goes on from CM019151.1 coordinate 166,347,242, forward strand.
AAAGAGATAGTATATAATCAAATACAGATTTGCTTAGGTTCCTAGCTGAGATAAAATTGGCAAGGCCTTGCCACTGAAATTCCTCCATTCATGCCTCTGAATTTCAGATTCATAACTGACAAATATCAGTGATTTCTTTCCACTATTCTAAGATGAAGAACATTAAAAATGCAGGAAAACCTTAAAATATTTGCAGGGCAAATAGCTACACTTTCAAACCACCATGTAAAACCCTAGGTGAAATGTAATGTAAATGTCAGATGGGGAAGAAATTTACCCTAGGATGTGTGATCTGTGCTTACTCACTTTGTATTGATGATGGACGCACTGAAGTTCTTACTATCTGGCTACTGGTCATCAAAAGATCTTCCATCTTCTTTCTAAATAAAATTATTGTCTTTTTCTTTTTTTATACTACAGAAATATACTCCTGATATGCAGGTCAGATGTGGTTTAGAGATTACACATGTAACATTTTCTTTTTTCTTTTTCTTTAATCTTTGCTTTCCAAGTATCAATTTGACATTTTTTAAAAACTTTCCAAGACATTCAGGTAACATTCAGTGCTAATTAAATGCAATATTTTCATGGAAGGGCAAAGGTTTTAAAGGTTTAAGCAGTTATCCTCCACTCCTATTGAAGTATTGAAGTTAATCTTGAGAAAAAGTGTTTCTAAGCTCCCTGGAATTAGCATTCAATAAATAAGATCACAGAAAACAAGCTTTCCAATGGTTAGAACAGATTTTTCAAACTAAATTTATCCAAAATAGTATGATGGAGGAGGGATTGCAGATGAAGGAAAAAATATCTCTTGTTCTATTAAAAAAAAAACTTCCTCAGAAGTTAATGGGAGGCTTTTTAAAAACCTAATTGTCATATTAAATTAAAATGAGACTGATAATTTGGACATGTGTTTTGCATATATACATGAATGCTGCTTCAATGTGCTTACGGAATGAATGAGAACCAATTTAGCCTACAGGTTAAGGCACTGGGACGTGGTGAGGGATGTGGTGGCTCAGTGGCTAAGACACTGAGCTTGTCAATCAGAAAGGTTGGCAGTTCGGTGGTTTGAATCCCTACCACTGCACAACAGAGTGAGGTCCCATTATTTGTCGTCCTAGCTTCTGCCAACCTAGTAGTTCAAAAGCATGTAAAAATGCAAGTAGAAAAATAGGGACCACTTTGGTGGGAAGGTAACAGCATTCTGTGTGCTTTTGGCATTTAGCCACATGATCACAGAGACATTTTTGGACAGAGCTACCTCTTTGGCTTTGTAACGGAGATGAGCACTGCCCCCTAGAGCTGGAAACAACTGGCACATATGTGTGAGGGGAACCTTTACCTTTGGCACTGGGCTGGAAAATGGGAGATTGTCCTGCCTTAGCTATGAAAGAAAACTGGATCACCTTAGGCCAATTACTCTCTCTCTTAGGCCAACTCATCTTACAGGGTTGTTGTGGAGAAAATAGGAGGACGAAGATGTGCTGGATATGTTTGTCATCTTGAATTATTTGTAAAAATAATAAAGGTGGGTTATAAATATATACTTATATTTTGGGGGGGAACTTTAAAATATGTTTAAAGTTTACCTATAGTATTAGATATGACATTTAGTGAATCACATAGAGTTTGTTGAATAGGTAGTATAAAATGTTGGAAATAAATAAATACATAATTTTGTAATTTTTATTAAATTGATTTCAGGCTATCTCACAAATCGGGGTGATTCTGAGAATTGCTGGTTTAACTGTTTTTTTTTTTAAATCTATACATCTAACATCTATACATAATTAATATTCCAAGAAGAAGGAGGAGAATTAATACGTCTAGGCTCAATCCTGAAGGTTAGGTTAACCTGTGGAATCTTGATGACCATATCACACAGTGAGTCAAATCTTCAGATTTTATGCAGAAGACAAAAATGAAAACAATCTCTCTCATAAACCTGAAATTATATACAAATTGCACTCCAGAGAATAAAAGTTGCATCCTTATCATATTTTTAAATATCCTCCTCCATTTTCATTTTTTTAAATATGTCTGTGTAGTATAATGATATATCAAATATTAATTAACTATAACTTGGGGAAAATGTGCTACAAATGTATTTGAGGAAGGAAGGAAGGAAGGAAGGAAGGAAGGAAGGAAGGAAGGAAGGAAGGAAGGAAGGAAGGACGGTAGGTCAAAGTCTGGATTCCATATCATATTGGCATAAGATAAGCAACTATCTTTAATATAATATGACTCAATGGAGAATAGTTAATAGGAGAAATAAAAATAGGAATGGTAAAGGAAAGTAATCTTAGGGGAACTAAATCTGAATATAGTCAGATATAAGTGAGAAAACAGATTTTAATTAATTTACTGCTGTAATAAATAGGATCTTCTAAATAGGCAGATGTTAAAGGGGAAAGAAGTTCAGTTTGGATATTGTTGGCTGTTCTTAAAAGGAGATATTAAAAACATAACTGCAAACAAAGCAAAGTAAAAAAGCAAGAGAACAGAAGAAGCTAATATGTCTATACAAAAACATAGTTAGGATCTGAAAACAAGAAAAAACAAATATATGACAGCATCTGTGGAAGAAGGAAGGAAGGAAGGAAGGAAGGAAGGAAGGAAGGAAGGAAGGAAGGAAGGAAGGAAGGAAGGAAGGAAGGAAGGAAATCATAGGGGGACGTAAGTAGGAACTCTGGATTTGGTTTTAGGAAAATGACAGCTCAGATGAGTTGACATTAATAAAATAACTAAAATACATTCTTTAAATGTTCCAAAGAAGAAGGAGGGAAATAACTATTTATCTCATGAACATTTGATGAATAAATACATAATTATTCAACTTATTCACCAGTTAATACCAAGAAATTTGCTTCTTCCAGGAAATCCATGACTAAGAAACACTGAGCCATTCTAAAACTTGAACTTTGTTTCACTTCTGTACAGTTTTTCAAAAGCTCAGATTGCCCGCTCCAGCTTAAGTTCTTGAAAATAACTCCTACAGCTTGTGCCCTATCTCTGTATGTTCTTAGCTTAACCACAAGGAATCTAGAGGAAAATTATTGGGAGATTACTGACACATAGTCTGTTGAACAAACTGCAGGGTATCAAAACTTAGTTTGTCATGTGTTTAGACAGATGGAAAGGCAGAGAAGCATGACATTACAAATGGCATTGTAATCTAAAAATTCTTGAGCTTTAAAAGAAAGAGAAGATGGTTCCACAGAGTAGAACTCTTCTGGCCTCCTAGAGATAAATGAATCCACTTGGTAAGCCCCTCTTGATCCATTCCAGCCCTGAAGAAATCAAATAAATATCTATTTTGCCAAAGATAAAACAGTCACACAGAGACACCAAGGAAGATTTTCATTAGGAATTCTCCCTTATTTTTCATTCTGTATTCTATTTCCTTCTTTCTTTTTCTTTTCCTACTTCTTTAGGTTAATATTCTGAATTTCATAAATATCTGTCAATTTTAAATGCTTAATTTCTTATTTATCTAAGTAATGATGGGAAAGAGTTTAAACTGTTTTGCTTCTGTTTGATTCTAAACCTTACTTTCACAGTTTACTCAAACAAGTATAAAATTAGTATAAACCATTAATGGAGAAAACTTTGTGCAAAGGCTGTTTAGCAATAAATCAGTTTGTGTGGCCTGATTTTTCTCACCTGACAGAATATCTGTAAAAATTATCATGTAACAAATATAAAATAATTGTGGGAATACAGAGTTGAAAAAGTAGACAAGAATGAGCATCTTTAAATATTATAGGATTTCCAGCTACAAACTAATAAAGCCTTGGCTCATCACATACCAGATATAACTTGTTGAAAAGAAAATAATATGGATAATTGTTTTGACAATATCAAGAGATAGTAGAATAGAAGATAAAGGATTGGAGAAGTTCACAAAGTATCAAGATCTGAAAATTGAAATTAAAAGTTTATGGCATAAACTGGCCCTGGTGGTCCCACTGTTTATTGGCACACGGGGTGCCATAACAAAAAATCCTGAATACTATTTAGAAAATCTGTGCTTTGACAAAATTTCTATCGCTCAATTACAAAAGGCCATGCTCCTTGGATCAACACATGTACTAGGACAATACATTTTTACAACCTAGGTTTTTGGGAAGAACTCAATGTGTATGAAAAGTGACATTGGAAAGAACTGGCAGCTGTGATTTTATATTTATATATAAACTATATATAATAATTTATTCAGCAAGTTTTGCAGGTCCAATTGTCAAAAGAAAGCTTAGGACCTTATAGGTTGGAAACATGTGGAAGAGGCCTTCATCCTGCAGTGATAGACAATGGCTAAAATGATGATGATGATGAGTAATTTATTAAATTTATGTACCATCTGATTCCGAGCAATTTGGGAAGGACATTGTTAAAAACATTTGAAACAAGAAATATGAAAACCAAAAGAAAACAAAAGACAGCAGACATAGCAGAAAAAACAAGCCCTGATGGGTACAAGGAAATGAAGAAAGGACCATCACTTGTTCTTGCCAAAGACCAATGGAAAGAGCCACATCTTCAGGATCCTTCAAAATGCCAGTAATGATTAATCGTTGCTTCTACCTGCTTTCTTCTAGAACTGGCTTACTAATTAGAGAGCAACTTGTTTTATTATTGATTACCAAACCCACCTGAGTCTTTCTTAGCTTAGTCCCCATCTTAAAGGCAAATAATCAGTCAAGTTTGATAGTGCAATTTTTGAGATGAAGTTTTCTACAATAAGCAAGAGGAACATGTCTTTTAAAAAATATTCTCCAGGTACAGCAAAATTAAACAAAAAAATCTTTGAGATATACAAGTGTTTATGGAGAATGTGAAAGATTGAATGCAGCAATCACACATTGCCTACTAGACAGAAATATTTGCTTAATGCTTCTGTAAGAATTTAAAGTCGAGATCAGCTCTTCTCACAACTGTATTTTTATATGATCATTAGAACCAAAAGGAAAATAGACAACACCTTTTTTCAAATACAAACTAAAATTGAGTCTGCAAATTGAAAGCTATTAAATCTTTCTTCAGAGTTCAACAATTTAGGGGACCTCTAAGTAAAGTTTTAGAGAAGAGAAAGAAAGAACATGCTATAAGATAAAAACCTGTTCAGAATATGAAAAAGATATTGTGTCTGTTTTCAATTATAGTTGCTTCAAGGAAAATATAATGTTCACAAAAGAACAGAACAATATCATTTCCTGATAAAAACTAAAATCTAACACCCAGAAAAATATTCCTATCATTTATTTGCTCACAAGTTAGCTCTACTAAATTCAACAACATTCAGGTAAATGAAGATAAGATGGAAGTTTATATAACATCTAGAGGGAAACAAAATACAACTGCCTGACAGAGATAAACATGTTGAAAAGAAGTTTAGGGAAGAAGTTTCAAATAATTATTTATGGAAGGCAGTCACACTATTGAGAGGAAGCATATACAGGAGTTACAAAACTCACTGTTTCCCTCAACAGCTATCTGATTTTATCTGGTAATGTGGGAAAAAAATGGAATGGGTCAAAGTAGATTTTTATTCTGCATTTTTACTCAAGATTTTTTTAAATGTTTTGACTTGTCATAAAGGTACGTCATATTAGGACTGGAAGAATGGAGCAGTCACAGTGAACCCTGCTAATGCCTAACATCTTTGAAGAGGCCCAAATTCATTGCTTGAAGTTTCCAGGACTTACTAGTGCTATCACAAGCTCTTCTGCTTTTTTTGAAAATGCAAATAGTAGGAAGAATGAGATCACTTGTACCTGCTTGTTGTTGTCTCTAGATAGTTGTACCGACTGACCTAGAAAAGAGCAAATAAATGAAAGAACAAATACAGATGAGGTGACTCTGTTAGAACAAGTGTGTTATTAAGATGAATTAATTGCCCAAGGACCCATTCCTGAGCTAAAAGTAAAGTAAAGCTTGCAACTGACACTGAACTGGCAATTAAAAAAATAAAAGCAAACCCAAACTGGAAGCTAGTATTAAACACTTATCCTCAAAAAAATATAATTTGTATCATAAAAATACCGAATTTAAGGTATCACAAGTCTCTTTCCTCTATGTGCTACAACAGATTATCATGTATGTGCATCAATGGAACTAATATTGGGATAACATGACACCTGTTGCAGCATGTTGACATTATCATGGTTGGAATACTATGGTGAGAATCCTGACTTTCTTTGATTGGGAGTCCTTGACCTTAATCATTTAAGCCCCGGTCATTTCATGCCTGGACTATTGCAATGAACATTACATGGAGCTATCCTTTTGGAAGGTACAACTGGTGAAGAATCCAATGTCACAGGCATTTCTTGGGGCCCCTAGTGGTAGCCCATGTTACATCATTGTTCTGCAAACTGCATTGGTTCCCTGTTTATTTCCAGGTGTAATTGAAGCCCTTCATGGCATAGGTCCATGTATCTGAAGAGTAACATCCATGCTGTCAGAAGGGACCCTACCATTCAAGGAATTTTGACTGGTATGGTCCAGGAGAAGAGCTCCTGCACTTTGGAACATCATATCCCCCCAAGCTGTGACCTTGCCCAGCCTGCTAGCCCTCCATAAGGCCTGAAGACCTGGTTCTGCCAGTTGCCCAGTAGTGCACCATTCTGGAGATAGCTATTAGATTAAGAAAAGTCCACACCTCTCCCCATGCACTTTGTGCTGTCTTCCTCCTCATCTTTTAACTGTACTTATTTTATTGCTGTTCTTTGTTGTTTGTAATTTCAGTGTTTACCAATCTTAATATTTGTAAGCCTTCCAGAGTTGCCGCTAGGCCAGATGGGTGGCATATAAATCAAATTGAATCAAATAGATGATAGATGATAAAAAGATAGATAGATAGATAGATAGATAGATAGATAGAGAGATAGAGATATAGATAGATAGATATTGATAGATAGATGAATAAATAAATACTGTCATCCAATACTGTACACAATTGGGCCTAGATCAGAGGTGGTATTCAGCAGGTTCTGACCAGTTCTGGAGAAGTGGTAGTGGAAATTTTGAGTAGTTCAGGGAACCAGCAAATACCACCTCTGATTGGCCCTGCCCCCATCTATTCTCTGCCTCCCAAGTCCCAGCTGATCAGCTGGGTCTTCTTTTGTTGCCCAGCACAGTAGAATGGAGCTGGAAAGCAGGTTAGTGGGGTGGGGAGTGAATGGGGTTTTGCAGTAACCTTCCCCCAGGAGTGGAGAGGGAATGAAGATTTTACAGTATATCCTTCCCCTGACATGCCTACCAAGCCACGCCCACCAAGCCACACCCACAGAACCAGTAGTAAATTTTTTTTGAATCCCACCACTGGTCTAGATGTGAATTGGACTTCAGTGCTAAATCATTAGAAGTAATCAAGTGAAGCCTACTCTCTTATTATCAATAGAGTTAATGTTTTGAATATAAAAAGTTACTAATTCAGTCTTCTATGGGACCACATGACAGCTTCAGAGAGCAAATTATTGTGTTATACAACTCTCAAATTAAATGTAGCTTTAAATAAACCCTGGAAGAAAATATTCTAACCATGTTTAAAATGTTACTCAGATTGCTTAAAAATTATATTCCCTAAATTGCTTTTAAATATTTTTAAATATTTTCATACAATAATGACTGATATTTGCATTTGAATAATAAAAAAACAATCAATCAAAAATGATCATTTATAGTGTAGGACTTACTTGCCTCATTTAAGAATACCCTTTAAATCTACAACTTTTATCTATATCATGTATGCCACCTTTAGTTTTCAAAAAATGTTTGGCTATTGAACCACCACCGTTTCCCCAATAGGCACTTTTTTACTGTCTAAGAAGGACCAGACCCACTGCAAAACAATGTCTCAAACTCCCAATCCTTTGAAGAAGTCCACTGAAAAGTCTAATGGATCCAAAGGGTCATTCTTTCTTCATAGTGTATGTGATGATCATGATGCTATCTGTTCAATCATATTTGTTTCCTAATGATTCTATGGACCAGCTCTGTCCACACTTTGAAACTTTTGCACTTGTATTGCTTCTTTCAGTTGTTTTATGCTCTTGCTGGTGTCAGCTTTGATGATTTCTACCCAACACTTGGCAGCCTCATTTCCTTTTACCTCTGACCATTCTAAGCATCACTATCTTTTTAAAGCAAATTTGAATACATGGTTGAAATAACTAAGGCAGAATGTCATGATTTTGTCTTCCATTGATATGTCTGCTTCTATATGCTCTGGTACAGGAGCCTTCTCCAACACCACAGTTTGAATGAATTAATTTTCCTCCTGTCTAGCTTTTCAGTGGTCTAACATAGTACCTTCATAATTCATTCATTCATTCATTCATTCATTCATTCATTCATTCATCACTTAGTGTTCTTTGGTTCCAATTTTTAAATCAATATTTTAGACAACTGGGAAGACAAAAATTATAGTAATATATATGATATAAATGTAACTAGTTGATTAAGGCTAAAATTGTAATAGGTGGGATGGAACACACTTATTGTAACATCACATTGTTCAGAAGAATGCCAGAAAAAAAAATCTTCTCTTCTTGAAAACTACAAGGTTGCATCTATGTAGTAACTGGGACTCTATTCAAGGGGAAAACTACCTTAAACATAAACTAGTTTTGTAATTTAAATACATGTCTATTAAACTATTGGATAAAAGAAATGTACCATTACATAAATTTGAAGAATCAATCTACTAAATACTTTTCACCCCTATATTTGCTGAATTTATCTTTCAGGAATTTTATATACACTCACGAAATAGAATATAGAAATAACCAATTGATTTTTAGAAAAGAATCCAAATGGGCCTGAAGCATACAAGTTCCTATATATAGTAGCCCAAGGCATATCTATGACATAGTCCCAAGAGTATGACTTCAGCATCCCCTTTATAACAAAAATAAAAGAAGGAAAAGGTCATGCTGGGGAAAGAAAAGAGATCTAAGTCTTGTTAGAACTCCATCTTTTTAATATATTCATAACCAGGTGCCCTTTAAATGTATTAGAATCACAATTTTCAATATTCCTGGACCATATGGGCAGTAACCTGGCAATTATAGGACTTACAATCCCCATAGATGTGGAGAGGAACAGAAAATGTATCAGGAACCATATGAAAACATCTGCATCTGGAGAGAGAGAGGGAGAGAGGGAGGGAGGATTCCATGCCTTAAAACAAATGAATGAGGAAGAGCCTTGGTAGCTCAGGCTGTTAATTGCCTGCACTTAAGTTCCAGCTGCCTACAACTGCTGTAGGCTCGAATCCCACCAGGCTCAAGGTTGACTCAGCCTTCCATCCTCTCAGGGTAGGTAAATTGAGGACCCAAGATTGTTGGGGGCAATTAGCTGACCTTGTAAAAATGCTGCTTAGTAATAAGCAGGCATATACAATGGAATGAAGGCTATTGCTGAGCACACTGGGTTGTATCCCAGAAATTGTAAGCCGCCCTGAGTCTTCGGAGAAGGGCGGCATATAAATGTAATTAAAAATAAAAAATAAAATAAAAAAAAGTCTAATTGTCAACTTTATTGCACTACATTAAATAACAAGCACAAGAATTGTTTGCTCTTATTAGCCCATTCAATGAATGAACTAGCAACTTTCTGTTTTTCTTTCCTTGAATTTTCTGTGCTGCTGTCATTGACACTGGTTAAGCTCTGATGATATGGTCTCTGTTAGGAGCAAATTGTAATTGATAGAGTTTTTAGATTTTTCTAATAGGCTGATGGGTTAGGTTTATTATTCAACTGGGCATATAGCTCTTATCTTTGTTGGAAGTAAATGTTATAGGTTTCCCCAAGTGTATGCTTTTTTTATTTTTGGTCTAAGACCACTAACTCAGTGTCTCTTTAATTGTTGGCAAATAATTTCATTAATCCAGATTTGATTAATATTCTCTGTAGGATATTCTCCCAAAACAGCATTGGTTCAGAATATTTTTGATTTGTTGGTGGTTAAAGAAAACCATCAATTACCAAACATAATCAAAAGTGTGAGATTTGGAAGCCTTTCATTTATAAAACAAAAACTTGCATTTTTTAAAATTTTCTGAATATTTGGGGAAATCCCATTATTTCTTAATGTTGAAATGTCAAAATATTGTCCATGTTTCTATGGGGATTCCTTTGCAGATCTTTCTGACTCTGCCCTCTGAACAGTTCTGCCCTCTGAACAGCCAACACTGGAGGCTTTTAAGAAGACATTTGACAGTCATTTGTCTAAAATGTTATAGATGCTTGAGCAGGGGGTTAGACTAAAATATCTCCAAGGTCCTTTTCAACTCTGTTATTCTTTTCTTTATGATTGATTTTAATAGCTCTTTCTCTTGTTTTTCTGAGTTCCCTTCCTTTGCAACTTTCTCTCCCCCCACCAGCCTACAGATAGAATATTTTATTGGAAAGAAGAAATATCTATATATCTGAATCTAGGAATTCTTATGCATCATATTTTTTTTCTGAGCAATTTCATAGCAAATTTCAAATACCCAGGAAGTTTGTTATCATTTAAAACAAAATATTTGAAAGACATATTTAATTGTTAATCTTGTGAAACAAACCAATCATGAAAAAACAGAAAATCATTTCAACGTTCATCCTAATGGTACATGGGTGACTTCCTCCCATGCTGAAAATGTTACGTTTTAATCAAAGCGCCCTATGGACAAGATCCAACTTCACTGTCAGAAATCATCTTACATCATTTATAACACCAGCAAAGCAACATAAACAAAGCCTCAGCTTTTAAATATATTTTAAAAATAACTTTGAGGTTTCAATGAAAGTTACAATGAAAGGAATCTATCTCTATTGTCTATCAGAGACAATTGTTTTGTGGGTTTCTTTTCTTTTTCTTCCATTTCTCATGGAGGTTTCCAGAGAGGTCCTTTGAAAAAAAAACTATTGTCCAATGTTCATACTACCTGCTAACCTCCAAATTAAAGTTAGACATTCAAACTAGGATAATAATTATTTTCATTCATAAATGCCTGAGTAGATACCAAATAGACACTGAGTAGATACTGAGTAGATATCTCTCATGTAAAAGCTGAAAGACAAAACAAATCTTGCATAGCTTTTGATTACTTAAATAGCAACAGAAACACTTTCAGCAAATTTGAAATACTCCTACTGAGTATATGTGAAGCTATTTCAGTTCTGTGCCATCTTCCCACATCTTCCCATTGTGTTTTGTGGGCTGACATAATCTTAAAAGCTGTTTCAGTTTTTGGAATTGGCTGTTGCAGGATGACTGAAGGCAACTCCAACTCAGCAGTGTTTAAGAATTATTTTCTTCATTAAATCCCTTTACTAAATTGGTCTGTAATTTCAGTTTTAAAAACTCAGGGAAAAAAAAAGCTCAGGGTTGCTATCAGCTCTGAAATTATACAATCTTTAGTTTAAATTCATTAAATAGTTATGTGAAAAGGGGAACAAGCCATCTGTAATAAGCTGAAATTGCTGACACAGTCTTCGTAATAGGTTCTTTCCCAGAGGTTTTTATTACAGTTATATAAGAAACCATTGACTTATGAAGTGCAGAGGAACTTTCAAGATAGATCTCCCCTTTTTCTTCTTCTTCACTGTTGTATTCTTTGAATGATGAAAGAAGGAGGAGAAAAAGGAAAAAAATGTGTACAGTAATTAGAGGTGTGACGGTATGGGAAAATATATCCAGGGACTCTACTTCAATTTTTGAAATAATACCATGTTTCCCTGAAAATAAGACCCAGTCTTATTTTTGGGAAAACGTGGTATTTTTTTAAAAGAAATTGAAGTAGAGTCTCTGGGTCTTATTTTCTTTTGGGCTTGAAAATAAGCACAGTTTATTTTTGGGGAGGTCTTATTTATTTATTTTTGATGTGCAAGGAGGCAGTGAGTGAGGGGGCTGATAGGAGTAGGAGCGTAGCTACCACTGGCCCCGCTCTCCATGCCCCACTGTGTTCACAGCTGCAATGGGCCAAGCTTTCAGCACACCCTGGCCTCCACCTGCCCTGCCTGCTGACCCAGTTGCTGCTGGGACACTTCTCAGCTGTGAGGGGGTGCCATGCTGGCTGCTGCTGCTGGCTTCGCCAGGGCTTTTCATCATCCTGGCAGGGCAGGTAAAGACAGAGGTATGCCAAGAGCTTGGCCCTTATTGAAGTTCCCCAGGGTGGAGCCTGAAGCCTGGTGCTTGCAAGGATCACAGGGGAGGGGGAAGGCCCTTGATGCAACCCAGCCTCTCTTTCAGGTGGGCATGAAGCCCCTTCCCACCATGCAGCTGGCTGGTTGAGAATTGGGTGGTTGTGGGAAGCAGATCCCAGCTGGACATGGAACTCTGGCTGTAAGTGGGCTTCTTTGGGCTGATGAGTGCCAGTTTGCATGCCTACTTGATGCTGCAGGTGCCAGGATACAGCCCTGGCCTTGGTGGGCACTACAGCTGTCATGCCAGCTGTGCATGGTGTACATCCAGCAGGAGATAGTGGAAGCTGCTGGCAGTGGGCTGGGCTGGGCAGCAGGCAAAGTGGCTGTAGAGCCATTGCAGGTGACCTCAACTTTTGCCTCACACAACTGACACAAGAGCTACAGTGCTCATCAGAGCCAGGGCCCGAAGAGCGCCAGGCTCGGCATAGCTATAGCCCAGCACCTGCAGCACCTAGTTGGTGTGCAGGCTAGTGCTCAGCAGCCCAAACACTTGACAATGCAGGCTGGCACCTATCAGGTGCCCAAATACTTTTCACCCAGAGGGAGTTGAAGCTAGGTGAAAAGTGTGTGGCAGAGTCAGGCAGAGCCAGAGGCAATCCCAATGCACTGCCCATCTTCCAGCTTACTGGTAGAAGCACCACACAGCCTTTCACAGTAATGAGAATTGCAGGAAACACTGTCCCTTTCAAAAGATTAAATTTCTGGTGTTTGCATGTGTGTCAGAGGGAGGGAGGGAGGGAGGGAGGGAGGGAGGGAGGGAGAGAGAGAGAGAGAGAGAGAGAGAGAAATGGTGGAGGGGAACTGGGTAAAAGGACTGAGCATCACCCACCGAGAAGCAATATGCAGCCTCTTCCAGTAATGAGAATTGAAGACAATGCTGTCCCTTTCAAGCAATCAAATGTCTCTGGGTGTGTGTGAGAGAGAGAGAGAGAGAGAGAGAGAGAAAGAGAGAGAAATGGCAGAGGGGAATAATGAGAATTGCAGGCAACACTGTTTTAAAGCTTCTCTCTCTCTCTCTCTCTCTCTCTCTCTCTCTCTCTCTCTCTCTCTCTCTCTCACACACACACACACACACACACACACAAACACACACGATCTCTTGAAAGGGACAGCATTGCCTGCAATTCTTGTTACTGGAAGAGGCTGTAAATTGCTTCTACCATAAGTATGTGCTTCCCACAATCTTCCAGGTTACTGACAGAAGCAACACTATTTGAAAGGGACAGCGTTTCCTGTAGTTCTCCTTACTGGGAGAGGCTGTGTGGTGCTTTTACCAGTAAGCTAGAAGATGGGCAGTGCATTGGGATTGCCTCTTCCTCTGCCTGGCTCTGCTGCACACTTTTCACCCTGAGGGAGATGAAAGTTTGTCTTCCTCTGAGTGAAAAGTGTATGGGAACCTGATAGATGCTGGGCGGCATTGTCAAGTGTTTGGGCTGCTGAGCACCAGCCTGCATGCCAACTTGGTGCTGCAGGTGCCAGGCTACAGCTATGTGGAACCTGGCACTCTTTGGACCCTGGCTGAATGTTGCTTCTGGGTGTGGGAGGCTTGGTTCCTTTACTGGGTTCCCCCCCACCATCTCTCTGTCTCTGTCTCTGTCTCTGTCTCTGTCTCTGTCTCTGTCTCTGTCTCTGTCCCTGTCCCTGTCCCTGTCCCTATCTGTCTGTCTGTCTGTCTGTCTCTGTCTCTCTCTCTCTGTCTCTCTCACACACAGAGAGAGAAAGATTTGATCACTGCACAACCACCTGCCCTGTTGCAGATCTCTGTCCCTCCCTCCCCCTTCCCTTCTTCCTTCCTTTCACCACTCAGGGCAGGAGGTTGCATGGTGTGTCATGCTGTTGCATGTGTGAATGGTGGCAGTCCTAAGATAAGTGGGACCAGTACCCCAGCCCTGGCCTAGCTTGATTTTTATGCCTGCGCCTCACTCAACCTCATAAAATCCCAATGCACCTCATAAAATCAGATGGTAGATGAGGCTTAATTAGGGCTTATTTGGGATGTAGGGCTTATATTTGGTGCATGTATGAAAATCAGGCTAGGGCTTGTTTTCAGGGTAGGTCATATTTTGGGGAAAACATAGTAGTAAAAAACGCCTAAAAGTTTATAATACTTTTAAAATCAAAGTACAGAAATACCATTGACTGTTGTAATAACACAGACTTGCTGATCTTCTTTCAATTAATTACAATATATTTAATGCCTAAACTTTACCATTAATTTTACTGTTATTTTTTTCAATCTTGATTTTCAGAAAGAAGGAAGGAAGGAAGGAAGGAAGGAAGGAAGGAAGGAAGGAAGGAAGGAAGGAAGGAAGGAAATTACTATTTAAGAATATCACTATGGTTTGCAATTTTTCTGTACTATGTGCAAGTATTGAATATTGTAATCTTACCATATCGATTGATCCAAATCCAATATAAGAGGATGAGGAGGAGAAGAAAGAAGAGGAGAAGGAGGAGGAGGAGGGGGAAGGAGGGGGAGGAGGAAGAGGTGAAGAAGAAGAAAAAGAAGAAGAAGAGGATGAGGAAGAGGGGGGAGGAGGAGGAGGAGGAAGACATTCCTGGTTACTTCTATATTTCCTTTATCAGCAATTTCAGGGTAGGCTTGATATATTTCCTCCCCCTCCCTCCTTGATTAACAGAGTTCTAGGTACCCAGGAGCACAGCAAATCAAGTTCTCCAGGATAGTTTCATACAGAAATAGTATTTTGTAAAATTTACATTGCTCAGAGACCCTGCTGCCGGATGTCATTTTTATTACTGCCATTCCTTCAAGGCCAAATAAGATGACAGCAGAGCAGAATACAGAGGCCTTCTGGACAGAGTTAGGAAGAAATTTAATGTTTAATACTTTTTTTGATTTATATCTTACTCAAGGCATCTAACCATAAATAATTTGTAAAATGGGAAAACCAAAAATCAAAACAACAGACATTAAAATCCATGCCCATCACAGATAAAAGACTGGTTAAAGAGATATGCCATGGTTCTCATTCTAGAGGGAGGGGGAAAACACAGCTCCCAAATAAGTCTATTCTTCAATATTGCAAAACAAAATATTTCTCCCACATGTGATAAGCAAGAATTTGATAGCAGTGTCAAATTTAAGAGCATTTAAGAAGATTTCCTACAGATCCTTGCCTGTTACATAGATTCTTAATGGGAGGGGAGGAAAATATGAAAGATAACTGACTCATAATGGCTTGCAATATGGGTCTCAAAATTTATGCTGAAACATGTTTACCTATTCTGATAAAGAATCTATTGCTGTTATGGAATTTCGTGCTGATTATGTCTTCAAGCTAGATGTCTTCCTAGAAATTAAATCCAAAATGTATTTGGGATGGGCGTATCTATTTGTAGCTGGAATCAGGTGGGAAAAAAGAGGTGGACTGAATTAAAGAAAGAAATAGCTGCAAATCCCAAGCACCTTGGGAATTTTTCAAACTAAAATATGAATTTATTTAAGGAAAAAAAATATAAGGTTTTCTTCTGCTAAAGTTTATTTCTGAAATTTGTTCTAAGAAGGACTTTTGACAGAATCTTCTTGCATTCCTATTGTTGTCCACCTTTCCAGATTGTATCCTAATATAAGGCAAAGACTATATTTCAAAGCAAATTTGGATTACGGGTGTCTAATTTGTCCTATCCTGATGGAAACTGCACTGCAAAATTCCAGTTGCGCTTGTCTTGCCAGAGTTATTTTGCACTATAAATGTCAGCATCATGACAAGTGAAAAACATACAGCCATTTGGCACTTTTGACAGGGAAGGTGAGGAGAGGGATATATTGAGTCAAAAAGTTTGTCTTCAAAACAAACTACCATTAGTTATTCCAATCATAGTGACAATATTGCTGGGATGCTGACTGAACAGCAGGAGTTGCCCAAAAATACCAAAACGAAGTCTCAGCCAAATTGTTTATAATGAATTACAAGAGACCTGGTGATATTATAAAGGAGCACTGACAAGAAGTTGATAAACAAAACCAACCACAAAAATGTAGTTCAAGGTGACAAGACAACATGGGAATGTGCCAAGATGGGTAGGGAAGGAACCTGTCCATCCATATTTCAAGTGTTTATCCTATTCTATTTCTCTATGGTAGTGTTTCTCAACTTTAGGAACCTGAAGATGTGTGAACTTCTACTTCCAAAGTCCTATGCTGGCACACATCTTCAAATACCAAGGTTGAGAAACACCACTCTATAGATTGGAGGGGACTTCGTACAAAAAGGATAGAGATGACTTTCATTCATCCAGGATTGATGAATTTTGACTCAACCTGACCTGTTCTAAGAAAATTCTGGAAAGTTGGCAACTTAAAAAAAAGTTTAATGGGAAATCTTACATTTAAATTATCAATTTTTCATGTTAAATAATAAGGAAAGAAAAGTCTGAGGATTTCTTCTAATCCTATAGCCTACACATCAAACTTCCCACAGTGATTAGACCTCTGTTTTTGTTGAAATCATGTTCCATGGAACAGGATCCATGGGAATGTGACAGAAGAAAACTCAGTGAGGTGGAATGAGCTATTTTGGGATGCTTAGTTCCAACCCTCAAAGTTTCTTAGAGCAGCAGTCACCAACCAGTGGGCCACTGGTGGGCTATGAGAAAATTTTGGTGGTCCACAGAGAAATCTTACCCCCAGAGCAACCCCCCCAAGCAATTAATCCACGTTGCACAGAAACACAAGGCTGCACTGCCCACATGGCCCGCGGGAACCCTTCCTGCCCACTGACTCCTTATCCGGCAAACTTGCCTGCTAAATTGTTATTTTTCCTTTTTCCGACCATCAGGTGTTCTGCTGTGCCAGGAGATTTAGATTAGCTAGGAAGCAGGAAATGGTTGGATTTCTTGCTTTCTATATAGTCTTTAGATATTAAAAGCATAGCCAAACCTCCCTTAGGACTGAAGGTTCTATTATTCAGTGCAGACTCAAGACAAGCAAATTTGAGAGACTGAGCTAGCCGATGGCAGATAGATAGATCACTGAATGATTCTGTGAGCAACTCAATCTGCCTGCCTGCTTTGCCTGATTTTGGGTAAAAGTTGCTCTTTTTTATTAAAAATTCAATATGTACATACATAGTGTGTTGTGAGTTAGTTTTATGAGTTTGCTTGCAAGCAAATTTTATGTGACAGACTGAGCTTGCCAATGGCAGATATATAGATTTCTGAATGAGTCTGTGATTCTGTGAGCAACTCAATCTGCCTGCCTGCTTTGCCTGATTTTGGGTAAAAGTTGCTCTTTTTATAAAAAATCAATATTTATATAAATATTTATAATATTTACATACAAGCCATGCCCAGCCAGTCACATGACCACCAAACCACACCGACAAATTAGGCCACTCCCACAGAACAGGTTAGTGGTCTCTGGGATTTAAAATTATGAGTTTGGTGGTCCCTGATGTCCAAAAGGTTGGTGACCCCCTGTCTTAGAGGATCACTATGCTGTCCTACTATCTGTTTCCTAACCAATATAGCCTCCCCATCATAATTTTATTATATTTTTCCATTGTCACCATCCACAATTTATTGTATTGATTAGAACATAAAAAATTGCAAAGTGACAATAGAGATGGTGGCATTTTCTGATCTATCTAACAAATTACAAGTTTCCTTGTATATTTCACTTAGTCTTGTGCTGAAAAGGTAAGTGACTCCACTTTATTACTGATTTGCTTTGTTCAAATGAAGAATTTGGTTCTTTTTAAAAGAAAGAACTTCATGCAACATCATTGTATAAAGAACACTTGTTTT
Source organism: Naja naja (assembly GCA_009733165.1). NCBI lineage: Eukaryota > Metazoa > Chordata > Lepidosauria > Squamata > Elapidae > Naja > Naja naja. Next base: position 166,365,206 of record CM019151.1, read on the forward strand.
ATGCATAGAAAATTGTTTCAAGTACTACTAGGAATGCTTCCCAAATTATTGTCCTATATGAATTCTGGAGTTCAGTACGATTTTTTCTTTATAACATGCATATGATATGGAATTAATATAGCAAACATAAGGATCTTCTGTTTTATATGCATTGAAAATTCTCAGCTGCATTAATGTATGCACAATAACTAAACAAAATGATACAAATTAATTAAGTTATAGACTACTATTGATGTAAACTATGTAGGAGGTTTCCCTTATGTTGTAAGAGACTAATTGTTTTCATTGCTCTCTTCCAAGGTTGCAACTAGATAATATCATTTATTCATACCAGAATGTCAAGGTAACATATAACATTATTTTGGCTCTTTTTCCCCATCACAGTTTTTGTGCTGAACATCAAGTTGCCTCTGGTGAAATGGGCAGTAAACAAATCTAATAAATAAATAAAATAAAATTGAATGTAGACTTGAACCTGCATTTCTTATCCCTAGTTGAGCATCTTAATCCATTTGTCATATTGGTCCAAGTCAGAGTTTTCAGACTTTTTGGATGGCATGCTATGAATGATCTCAAAGAACTGTAGACAGTCAGATACTCACTTCCACATACTTGGACGGCTCACCAACATTGCAATATATTTCTAATTTCTTTTTTTTAAATATATTTTTATTGAGTTTCTTTTATTACATCATAAAACATCATAATATCAACATGATATCTGATTTCTTTCTAGGCAGATGGATACTTTTCCAAGGATTGCTAAGGAAAAAAAAACTAGGTTTCATAATATCACCTCCTTTTTTAAAAAATGCTTCCTGGCCCTGCACATCTATAAGAACCCAAATATTGTGTGTAATAGTTAATAAAATAAAATAAAATAAAATCTTTCTTAAAAGTGGGTTATGGAACCTAATAAATAAAAACTTAGATAACAATCCTCTTTTCCTAATAGTCATTGTACATATTTAGAAAGTGGTTTCAGTTCAGCTGTTGTTTTGTTTTCTACTAAAAAAACTTGTGACTGATCATGTTCACTTTTCTAATTAGCTTCCTTTACAGGGGGAAAAATCTAACTGGTTGCAGTATTCATTCTATTTAATGCCTATTAATCATTTAAGTTAATAATCTTCTTTAGATACATTATGAGAGAAACTCACAAAGGATATTCATCATTGTTCTCTTACAATCTTCCTTTTTTCTTTCTGGAAAGTATATATATAAGTTTGTGTGTGTATGTATATGTATGTGTATGTATATGTGTGTACGTGTATGTGTGTGTGTATATATACATATATATATATATATATATATATATATATATATATATATATTTTCATAGATTTTCACGGGTAAAGGTATGTAGGTCTTGGTGTATTGGTCTTGTCCGTGTAAGGTTGAGAATACCTTGGCAGCGTTTGAAATCTCATCCGTCATCTTCAGGCTGGTGTCTTCAGCTTCGTTCTCCTGGAGAACGAAGCTGAAGACACCAGCCTGAAGATGACGGATGAGACAACGTGCCAAGGTATTCTCAACCTTACACGGGACAAGACCCGAATACACCAAGACCTACATATATATATATATATATATGGTGTCACAAGATTGATTGTTATCAATATTTTGTCTTAATATCAAAGTTTTAGATAGAGGAGGTTTTTCTAATGGCTTTGAGACAAGTTCATTATTTTTGTTTGATCTAATATTGTGTAAAACAGATAAATGAGCAATTTTGTGTTCTCCATCTCTAGAAGTCATTGAGAAGAAGCTCAACGGCCACTTCTTATGGATGATTTAATTAATTTTTCTGCACAGAGTTGAACTAGATGATTCTTTTAACTCAAACTCCATAGTTCTATGATTCCAAAATGTTAAATATAAAAACAATATAAACATAAAATGAAATAAAATATATTAAAATAATTTAATCTTGAAAGCCTAATGTTGAATTCCTTGACCCATCACAAAGCCAGCATCCTATATCAACAATCCAATAGAAACAACTACCCTATATCTTTATTCTATTCAGGATAATATTTGGATCAAAATAGCCATGAAGATTACCATTATAATAGTTTTTAAAAGATAGCTTAGCTGAATAAGATATATTGTTTCTGATCATTTTTAATCCTACAGGTACTGCTATACCTTCTACTGTGTAAGATGTGCATGTAACCATTGGAAAGCAACCATCTAAAGAAAATTTTGAAAATGTACATCTACTGGGAATCTAGTTGTCAAAGAGAGCTTAGAGGTAATGATAGGTTTACTTGAATAAAGCAAACTGAATTAATGAATGTGCAAATCTAAATGTAAAGGCTAGGGAATCGATCTTTGTATCCCTGGTATTGATTTGATTTGCATTCTTACTGCAGACCAATAACTTCAAAACTGAAACTCCAACTCACCATTACAATTGTTCTCTTGCTTGCATCCTGCAATATTTAAGCAGCGAGTTTCTTGATGAATCAGGAGGAATATTTACATTTGCTGACTGTAAGGATGAAAGAAAGAGTGTCATTGTCCTTTTTTGATGAAAGATTGTGTACTTTATTCATACTTTTCTGCTCTTGTGCATTAATTGCTGTATTGCACAACTGTTTGTGTATTATGCTTTTAATTAAACATAATATTCATTTTTACAAGATTTTTACAAATTTTTAGAAGTTATATTAACAAAACCAATGCTTTTTCCAAGCAACTTAAGAAAAGTTTATTACATCCAGCTTTCATCCTGTTTCATTTTTAGCTTCAAGAAATGAAACACAACAACTTTCATAACACAATTTTTTTCTGCCCACATTCGTAAAAGAGATTAATATCCCTTATAATAAAAAAAATTGAATTGGAAGGGACCTTGGAGTTCTTCTAGTCCAACCCCCTGCTCAAGCAGGAGACCCTATACCATTTCAGACTAATGGTTGTCCAGTTTCTTTTTGAAAGCCTCCAGCAATGGATCACCCACAACTTCTGAAGGCAAGTTGTTCTATTGGTTGATTGAATAACCAATAATGGCTCTAACCATTCAAAATTTTCTCCTTAGTTCTAGGTTGCTTCTCTCCTTGATTCATTCACCAAAAAATGGAAGAAGAAGCAAAGTAGAATCAAATGGCTTTCAATTGCATATATGTTGTTCCATATTTGAAAACAAAGGATTTTCTGTAAATCTTGTCTTCTCACTTCAACCTATTTGCAGAGAGAGTTGTTCTATGGCTTATGAAGTGAAGCAAAAATGAACCAAGTTATTGTAAGTAAGGAAGAACTATCACAGATACATTTAAAAAAAAATAATGAAAATTCAGGAAATTCAGATAGAACATCCATGGAATTTCACAAAATATTAATAATATTAATTATAACAACTTTTCCAATGCTTTCGAAGGCTGAATCTGCAGTTTATTCTACACTGTATAGACTTTAAACCCATGATAACTATGAGTGACCTTTCCAAAGTGCAGAAGGTATAAAATGAGGCATGACTTCTATTTTATGTATTTCCATTAATGAATGGAAGTAGTAGTTTCTTCCTTTATAGTATGCTAATATGGCATTCAGAAAATTGACAACTATATTCTTTAATAAATGAAATTGTCACCTCAAAAGTCTTGAGACTGTAGGTTCCATTCTGCTCCTTTACTTTCCAAATATAATTAAAGCTTAAAGTTAATAAACATAGAGAGATATATTTCTTTTTATTTGCTTACTGTAATTATACAACAGGCTATTTGAACTCTCATAACACCTGTTAAAACTGTTTCATTTGTTCAGAGGAAATTAATGAAGATTTTTGCTACATCTAATAATACTCTTGGTAAATATAAGTATGTGATATTGATCAAAAGAAAAAATGACTTAATTAGCACTAAATAAACACAATATAATACAAAATAGTTGCACAACAGGAATATAGCATAGACCATGTAGTCTTCAGAATCTGAGTCATATTCAAATAGTCCTTCCCTTCCCTTCCCTTCACAAAAGCTACAGTGCATCTGTTAAGTATGTGGCCTTCTTCATTATAGTAAGCAGTGAAGCCTTGACAGACGTAAATGTTAAGTGTTGACTGGCAAAATTAGGTAGATCAAACCTTTGCTGAGATCCTTAGCTGGAACAACCCCTTGTTTTTTGATGAGGCTCATTATTGTTTTCTATAGCATCTGATAAGTTCACTCAGTATTCACAACTTTAATAGATCAAAAGTCATTATTTCTTCTCTGCACCTCAAATGTAAACTCTTCCTCTTCAGTAGGTGTCTAGTTAATACTGATTAGATCTTTATTATTCAATTATAGAGTCACAGAAATGACTGGTTTAGCCACTCTAGTTTTCTAGATAGGTTCTAGAATGTTAGACATAGACAGAACTGCTCAACAGATTGGGTTTCATTTCATTCCTATTTTGACACAATTAATATTTTGTTCTAAAAATAAGAAAAGAACTACATTTGAACTACATTGATATTTTTAAATTCTTTATGATGATACATACAGCCTTCTTCTGTTCTTCTTCCGGTTCTTCAAAATAAACTATTTTTATAACCATGCATTTGGCAGTACCCTTTTAAGAAGGAAGTTTCATTGCATTTTCTTTGCAAACCTACATGACTGAAATGATCAGGGTTGTCAAACTTGATTTCATTGAGGGCCATATCAAGGTTGTGTTTGGCCTCAAGGGTGGGGTGTGCAGTCAGAGTGGTTCTGTCCAGTAAGATGTTACTTGTGTCAGGGAGTGCCTGTGGCAGCCCGAGTGCTCTACCACTGAAATGGGCTCCTGAGCTCCATTTTCGATGTGATGGCCTCCTGCAACCTTCTGCCAGTGAAAACAGAGCTTGGGAGGGTCATGCACAACCATCGCAAATTCCATTTTCACTGGCAGAGGCACTGCGGGCCACTCCCGAAGGACTCAGGGCGGCTCACATAAAAACACCCAATACAAAAGTTAAAAGAAATTAAAACAAATTAAACTAATTAGACCAAATAAATATTTAAAACCCAACCCACAAAACATTTAAAACAACCCCCCACCCAGTCCAGGCCGGTTTGTTCGAATAACCAAGTCTTTAGGCCGTGGTGAAAGGAGCAGAGGTCAGGGGCCAATCGTAGCTCCAGGGGAATCTGGTTCCACAAAATTATATTACCAAGCAGTTACATTGATGTGGGTGAGAGAATGGATTATTCTGAGAAATACTAGATCATTAACATTGGAAGATTATGATTTACAATTGGGGTGGCATGCATATTTATAGTATAAGAAAAGCAAAGTACATGGGTATTTTAGGAGACATTATATTCGAGATGCTTTATTGTCAACATGGGAGAAAACAAGGAAGCTACATTATATGAAAATACCAGTCTGGTTATCAACAATAGACACATTTGCATATCCCATTGTTTTTAAAATGGAACATATAGATATAGTGAAATCTTAAATGAAAAGGGTGAACTCAAAACAAAGCAAGAATTAGATGAACAAGGGATAAATATGAATTGGTATTCATATGTGCAAATATATTCTAGATATGATAAAGACAGTAAGATAGAAGGGTTTTATAAAGAACTTACTGAATTAGATAAAATCTTAACAGGTACTGAGGAGAGGATGATCAAAAGTTATATGGTTATTTACTAGGAGTGAAATTAGAATAAGAACAAGTTAAAGAAATGATTTATTTATTTATTTATTTATTCGACTTGTATGCTGCCCTACTTCCTAAGGACTCAGGGCGGCGAACATTAAAACAGGACAAATTTACAATAAAAAGACAATTAAATAAGTAAACAAGCTGAATACAATTAAAAAGTTAAGAAGGTTAAAACCCTCAAACCCCCCCCCCCAGGTCATTCCAGGCCAGCCTGTTGAAACAACCAAGTCTTCAGGTCTCGGCGGAAGGAGCAGAGGTCAGGGGCCAAACGGAGATCCACGGGGAGCTGATTCCAGAGGGCAGGTGCTCCCACGGAGAAGGCCCTAGCCCTGGGAACTGCCAGCCAACAATGCCTGACCAATGGTATGATGATTGCATGGAGGGGAAATTTTGGATATGTGATTGATCTAGAAAAATAGGAGAAGCTATGGACTAGAAATTATAAATTAACAATGTCAACGGCATATAAAGAGAATTTGTATAAGATGTTTTACAGGTGGCATCTACCCCCAGCAAGAATAGTAAAGATGTTCAAGGATATATTGGCGAACTGTTGGAAATGTCATCAGATACCTGGATTATACCATCATATGTGGTGGACATGTGCGGAAGCTAAAAGATATTGGAATAAAATACATGCTGGAAAAAATGACAAAACAGCATATAGATTTAAAACCAGAGACATTTTTATTGGGAATGTTACCTGAAGGTTACAATAGAGAATTGACATATTTGATTATCAATGTTTTAACTGTAGCTAGAATTGTATTTGCTCAAAATTGGAAGAATGAGAAAATACCGATAGAGGAGGAGGTGATTAAGAAAATAATGGAATGTGCAGAAATGAGTAGATTAACATTAGCAAGAAGAGAGCAAGAAGAAAAAGAGTATTATAAGATATGGGATTTGTTCTACCAATGGCTAGATAGAAAAGTAGGAAATTGAAGTATAATACAATAGCAATGATATGTTAGATTATTTTAGAATAAATTACAACATGAACAAAAAATAGTAAGAATTGAGATTTGCTTTAAAGGATAATATGGATTTAAAATTGAAGTCTGAGGATGGTGAAACTATAATATAATATGATATGGAAAGTTAATTAATGTTATATGAGTGTAAACCTAAGAGGAAAAGACTATAGATATTGTGCACAAGAAATATGTACCAACCGACACACTGTATAACTAAAAGGTTTTATTTGTTTTATGTCTATGTTTTATGTTTATGTTTGTTGTTAACAAAAAAACTTATAGAAAAAACAATACAATTGGTAAAAATGCCTAGTAACAACTGCTTCCATTCCAAGAGAATCCATTATGTGTACATTATGCTATAAAGTGTTGTAATTTGTGCTTTCCTCACAAATGTAGACATCCATTAAGATGTGGATGGCTCTGCAGTTAAAAACACATCAAAATATTGTTTTAAAAAATTCTATAAATAATATGCTATTACAATTCAATAGAAGATATTGTAAATATATTATTTCTAAGTATTTTATATATATAATACACACAGAGAGAGAAATTACTTGACAAAAGAATGCAAAAGCATTGGGAATAGGTGGAGAAGAGGATCTGGTGGACACCAGGCAAAACTTCTCTATGTGCCAACAGATAATACATTGGATACCCCAGATTATAAATAAAAGCTATCTGGACCTTCAATATTTATTTATTTATTTATTTATTTATTTATTTATTTATTTATTTATTTATTTATTTATTTATTTATTAATGGGACTTATATGCCGCCCCATCTCCGAAGACTCGGGGCAGCTTACAATAAAACAAGCACAATAAATATTTAAAAAAGAATTAAACTAATGGTCCCAATTAATACAAAACTTAAAATCCACCAAAATCTAAAAACCACCCCACCCATGGGTCACAGCCCGGATTGGTCAAATAACCAGGTCTTCAGGTCATGGCGGAAGGTTAGGAGGTCGGGGGCCTACTGTCAATGTCCTACTTTTTTCTTTTCCTCACCTGGAGATCCTTTCTTATGCTGCCACATAAAAGACTAACAAGATACCCTTTTCTTTTTCACTTCAGGTGAAGAATCTTATACAGTTCTCCTTAATAGATGTGAAAGTGGTAAAATAGTGACAGATCTGTATCACTTGCAACATTTATTGTGTTAACAGCATTCTGAACATTTTCCAAGTGCTTGGTCAATTTTCATGACAGTATCATCTCTAGCTGAATATCAGCAAGGCCTCTTTTGTCAAGATGAGTGGACAGCACAGCTGCCTTTATAAAGCTGTTTTTGTTTATCTATCCAGGCTAGATCCATCTGGCTTTTCAGGTATTCTGCTGGTGAACACAAAGCATTGTATGCATTTTCAGATTTCACTTCATTGAGCAACAATAAATGGTAATCTATTTTACTCTGATCCTTTATATACAGCCCTATTTTACATGGACTCATACTAGTGTGCATGAAGAATTTGTCTTCGGTGCGTAAGCTCACAGTGTACATAAAAAATACTTTCATCAAGAATCATAAGATATAACACTTAGTGATAGTCATAGGATACTAAATAAGCAATCAAAATTATACTAGGAAACTAAATAAAACAATATAAATTGTAAAGATTCAAGCAAGAAGGTTATATTCATAAGTAGAAAGGAGATAGGTGATGGGAATGAAAAGAAGAATAGTAATACAGTCTTAATAAATAGTTTGACAGTGTTGTGGGAGTTAGTTGTTTAACAAAGTAATGGCATGGAGGAAAAATCTGTCCTTGTGTCTAGTTTTTCTGGTGTGCAGTGTTCTATAATGTCATTTTGAGGATAGAACTTGAAACAATTTATGTCCAGGATATGAGGGGTAGATATTTTCACAGCCTTCTTTTTGATTCGTGCAATATACAGGTCCTCAATGGAAGGCAGGTTATTATTATTATTATTATTATTATTATTTTATTATTATTATTTTTTTATTGGACTTGTATGCCGCCCCCTCTCCGAAAGGACTCGGGGCGGCTCACAACTAAAAACAAACAATAAATTAATTACTTAAACACTATTAAACAATTACAAGCCCAATTAATCTAAAACCTCAATACAGTTATAAAATTTAGAAATTTAACCCCCCCCCCCACAAAAGAGGTCAGCCCAGCCCGGCCTGTTCAAATAACCAGGTTTTCAAATTGTGATGGAAGGTGTGAAGGTCAGGGGCCAAACCGAGCCCCAGGGATAGCTGGTTCCATAAGACGGGAACTGCCACAGAATAGGCCCTTCCCCAGGGCACCGCCAGTCGGCACTGGCTCACAGACGGCACCCTGAGGATCCCCTGCCTGTGTGCTCGTACAGGGCGGTTGGTACTTGATGCCGGCAAGAGATGCTCCCGTAAGTATCCCAGACTCATGCCTTGCAGAACTTTGAATGTTAACACCAGAACCTTGAATCGCACCTGGAGGGCAACCGGCAGCCAATGCAGGTCACGCAGGAGGGGTGTAACATGGGAGTACTGGGATTGATAGGAATTCACAGTCACTCTAGTCTAGTCACTTCTCATCGTGATTATTGCAACACACTCTACATGGAGTTGCCCTTGAAGAACATCGGGAAGCTCCAGTTAGTGCAAAATGCAACAGCCCACATGGTTTTGTGCAGAACCCGGTGTGCACATGTTTCAACTCTCCTCCAGGAGCTGCATTGGTTGTCAATTTGATTCCGGGTGCAATTCAAGGTGCTGGTTGTCACTTTTAAAGCCCTTCATGGCTTGGGACCATGAAGGGACTGTCTCTTGCCGGTCACATCTACCTGACCCATTAGGGAGGCATGGAATGCTGCAGGTCCCATCCCAGAGGGAGATACACCAGGTGGGACCCAGAAGAAGGGTCTTCTCCGTGGTGGCTCCCTCTCTCTGGAACATCATTCCCCCAGAGATTAGAATGGCCTTATCTCTAATACTCTTCCAGAAGGCACTGAAGACCTGCTTCTGCCAGCGGGCCTAGGAAACCCAGAGCGAGATAGAGCCCATCAAATGGCTCATGTGATCTGCTGTTGCCGGGGCAAGTGATGGGAGTTGAGGGGTGATTTTTTTCATTTTTTTCAGATTTTGTTCTATTGTACTTTATTAATTTATTTAATTGTTTTTGTTAGTTTTTATTTTTTATTTTTGTTTTAAATATGGTTTTACATTCTGTAAGCCACCTCAAGTCACCATGGGGTAATAGGTGGCAATATAAATTCATTCATTCAATCAATCAATCGTTTTTTTCTGCAGTTCTAATTATCCATTGAAGTTCTGTCTGTCTTGTTTAGTTGCAGATCCAAACTAAACAATTATAGAGGTGCAGATGACAGACTCATCTTATGTGTTATTAAGGTAGATTTCAAGACAGTGTCTGAAAGAATAGCATTATTAGTTTCCTATACAAAGAGAACAGTAAAGTTATATATAAACTACAGGGAGATTGAAGTGTTAAATGTGCCTTGGAAAATGCCCATCAAAAAAGAAACAAAAATGAATGTGCATATCCATGACTTTAACCCACTTTTTATATATCAAAGTGGGGACTGAAAGCATGTCAGGAGAACTTGAATGCAAAGGGAATAAGGTACTTAAGAAGTGTCTGCATTTTTTTAAAAAAGAAGAAAATTAGAAAGGATAGTGAATAAATGTGGGCTGAACAGAAAGTGAAATATGAAAGAAATATTTTGAGGTGGTTTGATTACGTAGAATGAGAACTGTATTGTAACCGAAATATATGTAGGAAGATTGAAAGTGTCAGAGGGAAAGAGAAAACTAAGGAGGTTGTGGTTGAATTGAATAGAAGAGATAAACAAAAGAGAGAATTTGAAGAACAAAGACAATTGTAGGAAAAGGAGTGGCAGAACCAGGAATGGAGTTAAAAGAGGCATCAGACAATAATCCCTATGTAGCCACACAAGAGCTAAATCCAATCCCCAATTCCTAAATCCAATTCCAGGGACCCTTATCTAATTCCAAGCAGATGCTAACTCTTTCCATTTCCTTCACTTAGTTTTGTTTTTCTTTTTTCTTTGCTGTGCCTAGCATTGTCTAGTACTGGAGAAGACTTCTGTGAGTCCCTTGGACCGCAAGGCGATCAAACCAGTCAGTCCCAGAGGATATCAACCCTGCTTGCTCTTTAGAAGACCAGATCCTGAAGATGAAATAGTTTGGCCACCTAATGAGAAGGAAGGACTCACTGGAGAAGAGCCTAATGCTGGGAAAGATTGAGGGCAAAAGAAGGGCAGGGCAACAGAGAATGAGGTGACTGGATTGAATCACTGATGCAGTTGTTGTGAGCTTAAATGGACTCTGGGGGATGGTAGAGGACAGGAAGGCATGGGGTTGTGATGGGTCGGACATGACTTTGTGCCTATCCAAAAGGGAACAGCATGATGGGTAAATATATAATTTGTACACTGTACTGTTTTCTTTTACAAAATATTTATGCAGACTTTTCACTAATCATATTAAATGTTTATTTCCAGTAATGTTTGCTATTTCTAATCTGAGATAAAAATTAACATATTATGTAAATAGATAAATTGCTAACAAAACTTGCTTTTTAATATAGACTTTATTTAAAAAGTAATTTTAGAATGTTTGTTTCTCTGTTTCTGAAGTCTTATTGTTGTATTCTGTGATTAGTTTCCTTAAGCTATTGAAAACAGATGTCTTCATTTTATCCTAGATTAAAATATATCTATTGAAACAAATGAATATTATATTTCTTTTCTGATGATAGAAAAAAACCTTTGTTTTTTTTTTCAAATTCATTTCTTGTTCATGTTTGATCTGATGATAATCCTATGGCTCATTTCCAAAATAAACTTCATAAAATGCTTTGTGACTAATCTTCTTCCATGTTAAACCAATTTCTTTGGAATGTGTTCAGTTTAGGAAACTTGAGATTGCAATATTTTCTCTGTTATAATCAATGAAGCACAGAATATCAAAATAAAGATTCCCTAATATTGGGCTTGACTTGTAATGATTACATGGATATGAATGGACGCTCCAGGGCTGGAATTTCTTGCTTAGCTTTTTTGGCTTGGTGCTGCCACCTGCTGTAATATAATAACCTCATAGGTGCAATGTATATTTGTAAAGTATTATGAATTTGATTTGGGAAAGAAGGATCAAAATTCTGTCCATTAAAAACTTCACCAAATCAGATCAAGGATGTATTCATTCAAGAATTTTGACACAAATAATATTCTGAGAATATACAAAAGAGAATTCACCACCTTTCTGTCTTGATTCTTCCCAGAAAAAGTCTCTCTCCCTCCCTCTCTCCCTCCCTCTCCCTCTCTCACCTCCCTCTCTTAAATTGGAGTCCCACAATGTTTTGTGGCAATAGGTAATACCATAATATGGAAATTGTTACAGCCTGTAACAAGGAACCTTTGACATTTCAGATTATTTCTTTGAGGTGGGGTGGTGAAAAGTGGGCACAGTTCTAAAATAAAGTATTGGTATGCTGCATGCCACCATTTTATTTAAAATTGGTTTTGAGTTGTTATCTTCCATTTTCATTCTTTGTAGTTCATTTCTATTTTTTGTATATTATATTGTATTTTTCTATGTGAGCCATAAAGAGTTGTTTTTAATTGTGACAGGAAGGAAGGAAGGAAGGAAGGAAGGAAGGAAGGAAGGAAGGAAGGAAGGAAGGAAGGAAGGAAGGACCTTCAGAATATACATACTTGGAAATATTTAATATTTTGAAACAAGTATGGTGCTTAAATTGAAAGAATAAAAAATGCACGTTGCATATGAAGCCTATATCATATTTAGTAGAGGAATTAAATCCTGAAAAAGTTTTGAAATTCCAGCAACTAATTGCCCAAACATAGGTTTCAAAAAACTAACTAGCCTCTGATAAAAGGAACCAAAGGAAGCAGTCAAAGAGTTAAAACTCAACAAGCAATCCAATTACAAAGGACAAATTTCAAAATGATAAGATGGTTGCAATTCTTAAACCTGGTCTAGGGACTAAGGAATTCACAGAGCAGCAAATATAATATATAACACAACTTGTATTGAAACTTCTGTAGCAACACAAATGCCTCAGGCCTGTCCCCAAATACAATTGATGGTAAAGAGCATTACTTTACTAGAGTCAGAATCAGGTCCCATGAGTTGTTTTCTCTGACAAGAGCTACTGCTTTGTGTTCTTACCTTCAAACACTCCATCTATTCCCAATGAGGCTGATTGATTGATTATGTGCCATGAAATCCTATTCAGCTCCCAGAACCACATGGATAATTTTCTTCACGAGGAGAAGAGACAGAATTCACCTGCAATTCCAGTCCAGTGTCCTCATTGAAGGTCTGCATCTTATCTTTTACCTTTTGGCATTAGGAATTGTTCCTCAGTTTCTGAGTTGCTAGCAACATAAGTTTGTTCCTGTTCTGAGGAAGGTATGTCCAGCTGACCTCTGACAGTTTAACCTGTACACAATTTTGGAATATGATTTTGCAAAGAATAAAGTTTCATTCTTCTTGGAAGGATTCTGCTTGTACTGTATTTAAAGAACAAAGCAAAGCTTGCTTTTAACTGTGATTTGGTCTATGTCTGTCCATTATTATTATTCTCTTTTCCATAAGCATTAATTCCTTTAGAAAATTAACTAGACTACAATAAGTTCAAACTTCCCCATCCTATAGTGCAGGACCTATTCCAAATTTTCACAGAATTGGACTAAGGGTTCTAGTATACTTAGAAGAAACAATAAAGTAATCTCCTTGTTCCTTTCATTTCTTGTAGCATTGCCAAGCACTGTAAATAGAAATTGGAGCTAGCTTTTAGAAATAGTCAAAGAGGAATAAACTCTCTTCCAAATTTCCACAATTCAGTTTCCACAATTCACTTTGGCTTTGGGTTTCACTCTGAATTAAAGCAGAGTCAATTTCTAGGCCAAAAATATCATAATATTTATTTATCTGATGCCTATTTTTACCTCAAAAAATCTTGCCAAATTCCTTGGGAGTATCTTGCTTTATGTTCACAGTCTGCACAGTCAGCATTACGGCTGAGCAGGGATTTAAACCAGAGTTTTCCCTAAGGAGCTCAATTACCACATTCAGCAGAGTGACTTCCTTCATTCTATTCTAATTTTGAGAATTTTTAAATTTGTACTCAGAAACCCATATCTGACTAACCATTTGAACAAGCTGACACATATTCTATTAAACACTTTCGAGTTTGTGCTTGTTCTGAGATTAATGTGTACTTTGGGCATCTAATAAATCATATTTAAAATGTCAGGTCTCATATTACTCAGTAGATTTGGAAGACCTTAAGCTACAATAATGGATAAGAAAAATGTCCCAAGTAGTGTAATTCAGAATGGCCAAGTCTTACAAGCAGGAAAAAAGAATGAGAAAACCTTATTTTATCTGAAGATGATTATCCAAAACCATTATATAACAATTCAGTTGAAGCAAAGACAATATATGAATGAAAAATGTTTAAAGCTGCCTGGTCTGTTCCAGAAAGCACATATTTCTGCAGTATTTTTATTCAATATATGGATTTTAAATGAAAAAATTAAAAGATTAATTTTCCTCAATTTTCCACATTTTTACACAGTTAACCTTCTTCCTAAGTTTATGTCTGCAGCTAAATGGAGCATAGAAAAATGTTCTAGTGAATTGTATACTCATAGTGAATTGTATACTCATAGATCTAATGGCCATTGTAGGTGTGACTTCTTTACAAATAAACAAATACACCATTTTTATTATGTTCTGGATAGCTTTCTAATAAAGAACTTATTTGTTTAAATACCCTCCCAAAATTGTAAAATGTGCAAATGATTAGTCTGATACATTCAAATCACTCAAATAAGGACAGTACTGAAGATTGTCTATGGAATATACTGAATCTAAATCTACTGAAGATTATTAAAATTACCAAAGATTACTAAATCTACTAAATCTAAAGCTACTGAAGATTTAGAGAAACCTAAAATCACATGAATGCTTGTTAAGTTTAAACTGTATTAATTATAGTCCAAGTGGATCAAATGTCTTGTCCTATATGGATTCTCAAAGTGCCTTAATCATTCTTGTGATGAGTTTTGTACTCGTAGTGTTTCCTTTTGATCTTATAGAAAAGATTCTATGATATGTTTGTGTTTGCAGTATAGAACTGAATAACGTTAACAAACTTCAAGATGAAGGTTGGCCATAGGAGAATGTCTGGCATCATTCATTATATCATTAAGCAGCATGATATATCTGTAAGATTTGAAGTTTTTATCAAAATGACAAAAGCAGTGTCACACCACCATAAACAAGCTACTTCTTATTTCTTTCATATATGTGTGTGCATTGTTACACTATACATAAAAGGGGGTGGACCTTGTACCACAACAACAAAATGTTGCTTTCATTATTTACACTATTGTTTTCATGCACACTCCATCCCCAGGGGACCATTAAAATGGCCCTCTTTCAAACATACCTTAAGAAAAAATTACATAAGGTCCTATCAGTAATCTTCAGAATGGATAAGAAAGTTTTATATATCCCAGCACCAACCTACAGATCATACATGTAATAGTAAATAAATCTAGGAAATTTCCATTTAACTTATGATGATCTCAACTTTTTTTTCAGTTGGCTGACAAGGTGTAATTTTTAGGATAGCGTGGACAACAGCCTGATGTTTTCTTAGCTAGCCTGCTTCATTATGCTGAACATCTACATTAGTCCAATTGACCATTTTCATTAAGTTTACTAATGAGATTTAAAATGTTTGCAGACCCTTGGCCCCTGTTAGTACTGTTAAACCCCTATAGAATAGAGTTTATTTGATAAGGGACTTGGAACAGAAAAACTCATTTGCATGAGCCTGAAGTTTTGGGAGGAGGGAGAACATCTCAGACCTGTTTGTGTCAGAAATGCTTCTCTGCCTCAGACTTATATGGTATAAAAATAGTATTATATATCTAGTTTTGTCTCTGTTGATTGTCTGATGATCAAGAACTGCTATGGCAATAACAAATATTTGAAACATTTATTTAAAACATTATTCATTTATACGGTTGCATTGCTTTCTGATTAAATCTACAGTGTGGATGGATGAGTCAAAAGAAAGCGGAATCTATTGTACTCATGTGGAGACTCATTAAATGACTCCATCTCTCATCATATCCACCCACAAATGATCTTCCAACCAAAGAGATAAATTTGTTTGCCATGAAAATAAAAGAATAAAACTCGCTATACAAAAGCAACAAATACTTGAATTAAAGCAAGCCACTTAACATGCCGTAAGACCCAGACTCTCTCCCCTTCAAAAGATAAGAATGAACTTCTGAAAACTGGATATTTCAAAAGGAATTTATTTTATTTATTTATTTATTTTGTCAAGTGATTATTAGATAACAGGTATAAGTATAAACATGGTTATGAATATATGAAATGTATACTAATTTAAAAAAAAGAAACAATAGGACAGGGACGGTAGGCACATTGGTGCGCTTATGCATACCCCCTACAGACCTCTTAAGAAAGGGGTGAGGTCAATAGTAGACAGTCTAAGGTTAAAGTTTTTGGGGTTTGGGGAAGAAACCACAGAGTCAGGTAGAGTATTCCAGACATTGACCACTCTGTTGCTGAAGTCGTATTTCCTGCAATCAAGTTTGGTGTGGTTTACCTTGAGTTTGTATCTATTGTGTGCTCTTGTATTGTTGTGTTTGAAGCTGAAGTATTCATTGACAGGTAGGACATTGCAATATATAATTTTATGTGCTATACTTAGATTGAACCGAAGGTGGCGTAGTTCTAGGCTGTCTAGGTCTAAAATTTCAAGTCTGGTGGCATAAGGTATTCTGCAACAAGTAGAGGAGTGGAGAACTCTTCTTGTGAAATATTTCTGGACTTTCTCAATTGTATTAATATCAGATATGTAATGCAGGTTCCAGACTGATGAGCTGTATTCAAGTATTGGTCTAGCAAATGTTTGTATGCTTTAGTTAGTAGTGTGATATTACCAGAGAAAAAGCTACATAGGATTAGGTTAACAACTCTTAATGCCTTTTTGGCTATGTAGTTACAGTGGGCTCTAGCACTTAGATCCTTAGAGATGAGTACTCCAAGGTCCTTGACAGAGTTTGGATCATCAGCAAGGTCTTGACTATTCAGCTTGTATTTTATTTTCTGATTTTTTTTTTGCCAATATGTAAGACAGAGCATTTATTTGTTGAGATTTGAAGTTGCCATTTGTTTGACCATTCTGATACATAGTCAAGGTCTTTTTGAAGGGTAGCAGTATTATTGGTGGTGTTGAATAGCTTTACATCATCAGCAAAAAGAATGCAGTTGCTCTTAATGTGATCACAGTGGTCATTTATGTAGAGTATGAAAACTATGAAAAGGAAGTTATCCAGGTGATAGTCAAAGCAGGGTCTAATATGCCTTCAGGCATGCAGCATAGATTAAAGGGAGTTAGAACTGCTCCCCTTAGTCCGATGTGGATTTCGTCAATACAAAGAAGCAAAATGTTAATTCCCCCCCCCCTTTTTTTTTCTGAGAACGTAGTTGAGAAAAGTTTCCCAGGAAGTTTCTTTTGGAGCTGGAACTTTTATGGCCCCTTCTCCTCTTGCTATCTTTCCAAGAGGTGACAAGTTTCCAGGCATCTGGGCTCCAGTCCCCACTTGTATATCATGTGTAAGTTATACAGATTCAATACAAGACTTAAGATATTCAGGTTACATTAAAAAGGATCACTTGTACCAGCTCCTCCCCCTTCTTCTTCCATTGAGGAATGGCAGATACATGAATCTGACACATGCCCAGAAAGGTAAATTTTATTTTGTGTTGTTTTTCCAGGAAATGCTGAGCTTTAACACAGGAAGCCAAACTTGCTGAAGGATAGTTATTTTAGGATTAAAATTATTTCATTATCTCATATGTCACCTTGACATTCTTCATTTAAAACAGCAATACAGATGATTAGATTCTTGGTAATAGGAGATGCAGGTTCAAATCTAGGATATTAGAAGAAGAGAATATGGATGATAGATAAATGAAATGCACGTGAATGCAAAGTTATGTAATTTTGCTTTTTAACAAGGTTGGAAGGGAGTTTGGAAATCTTCTAGTCCAACTCTCTGCCCAGACAAATGGCTGTCCAGTGTCTTCTTAATATCATCCAGTGATGAAGTATCCACAACTTCTGATGGCAAGTCATTCCACTGGTTAATTGTTCTCACTGTTAGGACATTTATCCTTAGTTGCTTCTCTCCATTATTAGTTTCCATCCATTATTTCTTGTCTTGCCTTCTGCTATTTTGGAAAATAGATTAACTCCCTCTTCTTTGTGGCAGCCTATCAAATATTTGAACACTGCTATTATGTCATCCCCTAGTCCTTCTTTTCACTAGACTAGACATACCCAATTCCTGCAACCGTTCTTCATATGTTTTAGCCTGCAGCAGCTCAATGATGTGCACTCTTTCCAGAGTCTCTACATCTTTGTTATAATATGGTGAGCAAAACTGGATGCAGTATTCTAAGTGTGGTCTTACTAAGGCTTTATAAAGTGGTACTAATAATACTGCATGTGATCTATCCCTCTATTAATGCAGTCTAAAATTTTGGCTTTTCTGGCTGCTGCTGCACACTGCTGGTTCATATTTAAGTGATTCTCTACTACAACTCCAATATCCCTCATACAGTTACTGACATTGAGCCAGGTTTCACCTAATAGAAATAAAATATAGAAATATATAAACAAAAAAATAATCATAATATTTTTTTTCACATTTGGGAGATACAATTCATATATAGAGAGATAGACAAATGACAGGCCTTTCTTGGGGATAAATAAATAAATATAATTATGATAGATCTGTATAAATTAAAATTAAGATAATTAATTATCAGAAGTTTCATTGTTTGTATATAGAAGATTTACTTGTAGGCGAGGCATAGACTATAAATGTCTGACCAACCAAACACAAAATTCCATTCAACAGTGTGGTGTTTGCTTTCTTATTTATGGAACACAGAATAGGTTAATCATTTCAGGGATCCATATGAATTCTTTGCATGCAAATCTGATCATAATTTGAAAGTAGGGGAATTATGCTAACTCTACATTGATCCAGAAAAGTTGGATATCCACATGGTTTAATGCATAGTTTAGTGCAGAGCTCCCCAACCTTTCTGGCTTTGTGTGCCAATGGTGAAGAAAGAGGGGATGGTTCTCATGAGTGCTGGAATGCATGTGTATGTATGTGCAGCTCCATTTTTGTGAAAGGAGGGCATGAGCACCCATTGCTTGTGCAAATGGAATGCACATGCGCTCGCCCACTGCTTGCACGAGTGGGGATATGCATGTGTATCTTCACCACTGCTTTTGCAGCTCAGTTCTGAATGGCTCAAAGTCCAGTAGTGGGCATGGTCCAGAGATTGGGGACCCCTGGTTTAGTGGCAACAGCTAAGCAGAATAAAAACAGATGAATACAGTGAAGTACTATACTCTTTTTAATTTATATAGAATGTTTTAAAAATAAAAGCAATTCCTTCAATTCCTTTAACTCTTGTTAAAAGCCATCTTTCCAATGGTTAGCATATTATTATGGATTTTTCCCAACTTAAACTCCTCAACATCTCTACTTCCTCATTATTCTCTAATACTGAAGCCAATGAAAAAGCAATTATGTCTGGGCAAAAATAATTCAGACTAAAATGCAGCATTGGTATAACCAGATCTTCTTAGGGAGCTATTTATCTGTATGTATCCTCATCTATTAGTGGTAGAGAGCCAACTGTGGTTTACAGCAAACACTGTACAATTATGGTAGTCTTCTGTGTCATTTAAATATTTATATGCTGCTTCTTTTGAAAACATAATTGTAAAAATTTGGAAAGAGCAATATTGGGTAGTATTTGGCAGACAGTGTTCATGAGAACACACACACATACACATAAATATAGTGTTTCATTTGATCATGTAATAAGAGGTAAATTGGATTAAAAATAGGTTGAGTTATAGTATCATTGAAAGGATTATTTTCATTAAAAAGCTGCTGAGGTCATTCATAACATACATGAAAGCTTACATAAGCTTTCACCTGCCTACCCTTGAAGATCACCCAGAAGTTTCAACCAATGTAGAATTCAGTAACTTCAGCAGTGAAAAGCATATCTTTTATGCACATGTAACAATTCTGCTTCTTGAACTGCAATGGTTGTCAATTTGCTTATTGGTGTGATTCAGGATTCTTGTTGTTATCTATAAAGTCCTACATGGCATGCTTACTTGAGGAACAGACTATTTCCACACTGCAAACACAAAGAAGAAGCTTTGAAAAATGGGGGGAAATGGATAGTAAATGGAAAGGAAAGAAAGGAAGGGGAAGGGGAAGGGGAAGGAGAAGGGGAAGGGGAAGGGGAAGGAAAGGAAAGGAAAGGAAAATAAAAGAAAGGAAAGAAAAAAAAAGACCAGGAGAGAAACATTCAAAGGTCTTAATGTCTCAATTGTTTGTATTATCCTGGTAATAACTTTATTCATATCTATTAGGTTTCTGTAAACCAACTAGTTGGATTGGCAATATATAAACCAACAATGTATGTTTGTGTCTTTAAGACAGAATCACTGTATTGATTCCGATTGGTTGATTGTATTGCAAATTACCATAAGAGGGAGCTAGAGATCATAGCTTGTTCTCTCTGACATGCTCTCTGACATTCTGTGTTTCTCTGACATTCTGTTGCTATCTAAGGTTCTCTGTTGTATGTATGCTGTGTTTATATTTTGATATCTTTGTTTACTGAAAACAATTTGCAACCAGTAAGAAGACTTTGTAACTGGATATTATTTGGAGTGTTAAACATTTATGACTTGGACTGTTTATTGGACTGTGCTATTTCTTAAAGTAAACTTTAACCCAATTCAGTGTATCTGTGTGTGGCTGAACATTTATTCACAACTATTCTCATAAACGTTTCCATGTGCATATCCTTGTTACTCAAGGGTTCAGTACACACATATCATAACAATATCCTGAAAACAAAACTTGATATGAATTGCTGAAGGAAAGTGAAAAATTTTCACTTGTTATACATGAATAATTTAAAGCTAGATGGAACTACATTTGAAACTATAATTTCACCTGTACTTCATATTGTGTGTGTTAAGTCTGCATGAAGAGTCAGACGCGAAGAGTTCCAGCAAAGAGTTTATTCAGTGACTACAGCTCGAATGGACCCGAGTTGGCTTGGCTATGGCTGCCTCTTATAGCCTGCAGCCGTAGTTGCCAGCCAATGGGAGTGCAGGGTTTCTTCCCGCACTATTTAAACCAATACCATTTGACATTTTACAAGAACAGTTCAAATAAACCAATAACATTCAAACCTACATACATAACACCCCTCCCCACTAGGTTCAGTCCATACCAAACCCCAACCTATCTAATGTATTCCTTTAAATAGGTGGGGCTCTTACGTGCGTTGAGACCTTTGTGGTTCAGAAGTTTTAACGTTCTCACCCAGTGAGAGGGGAAATGTTTCTGCTGACATTTCCCTGTTGGGACTTCCTGTGAAAGGAGACCCTGTTAGACTGTTAGAATCTGGTCTCTCCTCCCAACCCATCTCCATTCCAATGTCAGCACCCAAGTCAGGTAGTGATGTGTAATCTTCCACTTCTAAGGATGGATCTTGGCATTGTGACAGGGTTCAGGATGGTTCCTGTCGTAATGGCTCACTACACATGGGGTTGATTCTTGCTTGCTGATTTTCCTCCTGTTCCTCCCCTTCCCCCCTAGAAGTGACATCAGGTGAGGGACCCAGAGAGAGACAAGGGCGATGTTCCTGAGGGAACCTGGATCTAAGTTGGTCAATGTGCCTGCTCCAGAGGAGGCCATCCTCTGTTTGTACCCTGTAAGAACGAGGGCCAGTGATGTGAGTTATTTCAGCAGGAATCCACAGAGGTTCACCTATAAAGTTCTTAGCATATAGAGAATCACCCACACTGAAAGTACGAACTTTGGAAGTGGAATCCAGTGGTGCATTGGGTGCGTAAGTGGGATGAAGGCGGTCAAGGGAAGACCTAAGTTTCCTACCCATCAACAACTTTGCTGGGGATAAGTTATTTGATGGGCTAGGAGTGATGTGCTGAACACTAAGAAGTTTTTCAAGCTTCTCAGTGATGTCCCCAGGACCCAGCTGCTGAAGCTTCTCTTTGGTAAAGCGTACCATGCGTTCAGCCCGGCCATTAGCTGAAGGGTGCCCAGGGGCAGTGAGGGTTCAAATAAACCAATTGGTTCAAATAAACCAATAACATTCAAACCTATATACATAACAGTGTGAATATATATAATGATAATATTATGGTAAAAGTTTGATTTAACAAATGTTGGGTTTGTTTTCCTTGTGTAAGTAAAATATGGACAAAATGAAGTTTGACAACGGATATATCATAAAATCTTCACCCATACAGGAGGAGTACAAATATCTAGGCATATTTGAATCAGATAACATCTTGCATGATGAAGTTCAAAAGAAAACCAGTTTATATTCAAAATGAATACAAAATATTCTAATTTCAAAATTAAAGGCAACATCAAAGCCATATACACTTAGATGGGATATTAATCTAGACACAACTTGAATTGTACAATTTTGACTGAAAAACCTGAAAACTAATGACAATGCATCAGGCACTGCATCCATGAAGTGATGCTTGTTGGTTGTGCTTAGTATGGAAAATTGGGCCATGGTTTACTACAGGCAACACCACTGTGGAAGGAAAAAAAGTGAATTAAATGATTGCATCAAGGCAATCAAAGATGAAATGCCCATTATAGTTTGCAAGAAAAACATCTTGCAAGTAGCAGAAGCAAAAATGACTATAAAAATATTACTGAAAAATCATTTAGAAAACTAGGCAAGTAAACCATGACATGGCCAATGCATAAAAGAAATTGCAAACAAGTGTACAAAACCGGAATTGGCAATTGTTAAAAGCTGGCATCATTAAGAAGTAGAATATCTGAAACCTCTTTCACAGAGGAAGATAATGTTTGGGAAATTAGAAGACAAATTTTCAACAGAATTGGTGCCATATCATTAATACACGCTACTTGGAAGCATTTCTTAAAACTGGAAGCGAAAGTGGAGTCAATTTGCATTCTGTCAGTGATAACTAGGAAGATTTAACTGATAATTGCAGCTCCCAAGATAAAGCTGCTGTCAGAAATATGTATCCAAATGAAGTTATTCTGGTACCTTTCTGAACATGTATATTAGAGTCCTGCTGTCCAAGAAAATCAAGTTTCACATTTCAGTGCGTGTACAATGAAAATGATTTACAGAACACTTTAAAAAGTTTTGATTGAAAGAAATATTCAGTAAGGGAGAGAACTTGATACATTACAGACCCAGAACATTTATACTTTATAAAGGGCCTTGTAAAATGCAAGCAATGTTATATAAAACCTTATTAAATAGTTCTAGCTGTACCTTATACTGGTTCAACTATTGGCTGGAACAAAGCTGGCAGTTCATAAGATACCACTTCTGTTTCCATTGTATTTCTGTTTTTTCAAGACTTTTTTCTCCAAAAAAAAATCATTGCTAGTGACCATCTGTTGATATAGTTTCCTCAATCAGCTATTGTTTTTAAAGGATCACCTTTTTACACTTTCCTTCAAGATTTTACAAAATTGCATTTCAACGTGCCAGCCTCTGAAAACTATTTCTAATTCTCTTTCCTTTAAATTAGCAATCTATTGTCACCTTTGGCCGTAGATGAGACAAATTTCTGTTTTAAATGAATAAGAAATGCCATAATGAAAGATTCATTTCCCCAAGTTCATTTTTTGCTTTTTATTTAATCTGCAACTTTCTGGTCATTTACCACAAGTTTCCACATATTTCAGGAAACAGCTAATTTTCCCAGAGAACAAATTGTAACATTTACTCATGTACTTCAGAGAAACTAATAGTTATTGTGGGTGAAAAATTTATTTATTTATATTTATATTTGAACTTGTATGCCGCCCCATCTCCGAAGACTCGGGGCTGCTCACAGCTAAAAACATAGAACAATAAATATTTAAAAAGACATTAAACCAACAAGCCCAAATATGAAACACAACAATAAAATAGATTAAAAGACATCCCTCCCCCCAAGGAAGGGTCACAGCCCGGGTTGGTCGAACAACCAAGTTTTTAATTCGCGGCGGAAGGTGCGGAGATCAGGGGCCAGACGGAGCTCCAGAGGCAGTTGATTCCAGAGGTCGGGGCAGCAACAGAGAAGGCTCGTCGTCGGGGAAGTACCAACCGGCATTGGCTCGCCGATGGGACCCCGAGGAGTCCTTGCCTATGAGCCCGCACAGGGCGGCCGGCACTAGATATTGGAAGAAGACGCTACCTCAGATATTGGGGACCCATGTCGTGTAGGACTTTGAATGTCAAAACTAAAACCTTGAAAACAGTAAGGAGAGTTTGGCACTGTTTATTCTTAACTCTATTTCAGTAAAGCACAAGTCATGCCTGCATCAAATATTGTGGTATGTAAAATGTATTTTTAAGATATTATGTTCTGTGATAGTGAACATATTTGGTGCTTGCTGGGACTTAGCCTCTTTCATATATAAATTTGGTGATACATCTGTAATATTCCACAGTGCTGGCAGCTTTGTTATGAAAAGACTTTATGTAATGGTGATAATTTAGTATATATCATTCATTATTGTATTCCATTCAACAATTCAGATTTATCATTTTTTTTGCAGCCAGCAATATTTCAATGACCAATAAGTATATATTCATCTTTGAAATAAGATTTTAAAAAGCTTTTTCTCTCAAAATATTTTTTCTTGTTCACTTCAGAGCATTGAGTTGATGCTACATTAAAATCTTCATTGATTTATTCAGGCATGCCCAATAACAGCTAGGTTGGTAGGGAGGAAGGGAGGGAATTACATTCACATATGTGCATATTGGTTTTAATTATACTTCCATGGAATCTTTTCCAAGAAAAGAGAGCAAAATAGCAATTTGTATTGGCTCATTCTAGAAAGTATCTTATTTTTATCAAATGTAATTCTGAGGCATCATCATGAGTTTCTTTACTTCAACATTTGTCCAGAGCAGTTGAAAAATATTCAAGACGGTTTCTGTTTGTCTCTGTGTTTATTTTATTGTCAATTGTTTATTGTCAATGCTCTGAAGTGAATGAGAAAAAGTATTTCAGATGGGAAATAGAATAATCACTAGGCAGTGGAGCACCAAGACAGGACCATTAAAAAGTCCAAAGAAATTACTCTTTAAGCAAAGATTTACAAGATAAATTGCTTAACAAATATCTTAAAACAGCAAGATGTAGGAACAAATTGTCCCAGTACAACAATTCAGTGAACAAATAGTGCAAGATATGACCTAGAACTTAATCTGGATTTCAGTGATAGACTTTTTGGAAGTTCCTCCACAAGAAAATTAGTGCAGAAACTTGCAGAACATTGTAAGTTAGAAAAGCACTTCTGTATTTTGAAGACACTTTACCTTTCCTGAATTTTAAACCTAGGAACCAAAGCTGAAACTGATCTGAATGGCAACTCAGTTTTTTTTTAATTTATTAAATTTATATGCCACCTTTCTCTCTGATAAGAAGGCTCTGGGTTTCATTTCATGGAACTTGCTTTGAAGAAAGGACAAATGGATACAGATCATCCAAATAAAACTGCTGTCCTTTTTGTTCTTCCATTTTGATTTTGATGAAATGCTTTAATTGTTCCCTCCCTAAGGCTAGATTTGTTCTCTCTGTTTAAAGCTGTAGTAAATATTCCAGAAGAAAAATGAGGCCAAATTTATTTCACTTTTGTTACAAATATGTAGTGTGCTTCAGTTTTACACATACCTGTCCCTATATTTTTAGTGTCAACTATTTTACTATTTTAACAAGCTCTTCATGCTACTTTCATGGATAACTTCCAGAAAAATCTGAACAAGGTCACCCTTGACTCAAGACTGTAATTGAGATCAGCATCATAGTTGTAAATCATAAGTCAAGCATGACCAGATGCAATTGGGTATGTCAATATTAACTGAATGCAGTGGTTGATAAACAAACAACTTGGTCATTAAACTTGGTCCATTTTACCTAATTGGTGTTTTCTTTTTGCTGGAAACTGGAAGTAAACACTGGAAACTGGCAAAAGATGTTGCAAATGGTGGTCACATGTCACTGTCATAACTTCATAAACAGATCTCAAATAGCTCTTAGGAGGTCTGTCATAAATTCAAAGGGTTGTTAAATGACCAATCATAAAGCCATTTGTATCTCACCTAATATTGCATACTTCACCAACGTGATTGCAAATATAGTAAGAATAAAATATGTCCACAATTGCATTAGTTCTATCCCTGTTGTTTTCCAAAGAAATAGAGCTTCATTCTGTGAAATGTGTATAAACAATTTTATATTTCAAGTACAAGCTCTATAAATAGAATATACTGCTTTCTACAAGTATTATCTACTCCTTCCTATTTGGCTGGTAGATAGCAATAACAAGGGGAAAAAATAAACAGGCCTTTCTGATTGCAATTTCCCCCAAAATTTTGAGTATTTTTCTGTCATCAGGATGTAAAAAAATGCTATAATAATATAGCTACAACACACATCATGTTTACACATTTTTGCAAGATGTCCTGATGAGCTCTTTACAAAAAAAATGTTAAACAAGTTCAGTAAATGGAGATTAGTAGTGGTGGCTAAGGAACAACTAAATTTAAAGAAAGCATAGTTCCTGATAGTAAATATCCAGGGCAGGCAACAGTAAAAAGCTTTCCTGCTGTTTTTGTGAATTTCCTAAGGCACTTGGCAAAAAAAAAAAATGCTGGGCTAGAAACAGAAATTGTGTGCAGGGCTAAAGAACTTGGTTCTCAGGCTGCAGAATTTTTATTCATGGGAGAAAAATGGTCAGAACACATCTGCCCTGGCTAATTGTGAGGCCACCTGTTTCAAATTATCTTTGCTCATCCACACACTATAATAGGATGGCATGATGTTAGAGCCAAGCATACATAATCTTCCAGGGGACTTTGACCAACCAGGAAAAGCATAAATGTAATGCATAGTTACCTTAACTGTGTGAAGGTCCTCTTCCTCAAAGCCAGCAGATTCAAAATCTGCCAGAAAAGCACTAGGCTATGTCTCAAAAAGTTACAAAGGACTTGCCCAGTTAGAATCCAACTGAAACAGTTCCAAATGGTTTTATCTGACAGGTGCCTTCACAGCAGTCCTGAAAATGTTCTTCTGACCTTTCTCTTATCCAAGAGGCACTGGCTCACCTTAAACAGAGCTGCCAGTCATCTCTCTGCAAATGTAATAACATAAAAAATGATTATGTTTTGTCCTTGTTATTACAACAAATCTTAATAAAGGCTCTTACCCTGTTTCATTTTGGTTGTTCTTTGTTTTCCTCTAATTGTGTGTAATTCTGCATTTCATCTCCTTGGGTCATTTTGAAATTCAGAGAGTTTTTCAAGATGCACTAGAACAGGAGTTTCAAACTCAATTTCATTAAGGGCTGCATCAGTGTTGTGTTTGACATTGGGGGCCAGGGTGGGTGTGGTCAGGGTAGGCATGGCCAGCTTGGCATAACTCGTATTGGAGACACCTGTGGCCTGAGCATTCTGCCAAAGAAAACAGCCTTCCAAGCTCCATTTTCAGCTGGGATGGCCTCCTGCAATCCTCCACCAGCAAAAACAGAGCTAAAGAGGGCTTCGTTGTCTCTGGCAGAGGCACTGCGGGCCAGTCCTTTGCTATTTCCTGGGTAGCCCCATGGACCAGATCTAAGCATCCCATGGGCAAGATCTGGCCCCGGGCCTTGAGTTTGATACCCCTGCACTAGAAGAAAGACTTCATCCAATGCTATTACTATCCCATTGGCCCTTCTAAACCAAACAGTGACTAAGGCCTTCATTGTGCACCCAGACTTAGTCAACTTCACTTTGAAATACCACATAATTTATCTGGTGCCCATGCTGGTCCAATTTAATGAGCTATTACAGAGAACTACAAGGCTAAAAGACAGTGCTATGTCCATGAAAAGAACTGAATGGTGACATTCCACAATTCTAGGTAATACCTGAAACAAAAGTAGGTCTAACATGTAATCATCACTTTGAATCAGACACACAAGTGAATCAGTATGGCCATGAATTACTGGGGTGCTTTCAATGGCATGGCAAGGGAAGGCAGATTCAAATCCCTCAATATTATTAGTCTGGAGAACTCCACTGGTACATACCCTCCCAAACACACACATTAGTACTCACACATACACACACACATATAACTGCACAACTGTATTATATTAAGAGATTTTGTTTGCAGGAAGCATGAATATTGGGTTGAAGAAATAATGATGACTGCAATTATATAATATGCCCCAAAATACTGAACCAAACATGGTAGAATCACAGAAAAATAAGAAATGGCTAAAAAAATAACAATAGACCATATCTGATCTTCATTTTTATTAAAAAGAAATTTTCTAGGACAATATAGGGGCTCAGAATCACTTCAAAGTAATTTTGGAAACTCACGTTTTGGTTTGCAACATGCCAGAATCCTGTATTGTTTCTTAACTTTCTTTATTTAAAAAAAGTAAAAATTAAGGTGGGAATGGAAGAATAGCATTTGACAAGGAAGGTGGCTGAAGAGGGAATTATTTGTGTTAAAAGCACACCAATTTCAGGTTAAAGGTTAAAACACATGAATTTCAGGAGTAGCATTCAATTGTTCTATAGTCCTGTTGTTTGTCTTGGCAAATTGTTTTGTTTTTCTCTATATATGTGTGTGTATTTAACCCAAACAGCTGACTCTAATTTCTACTTCAATTAATCACAACGGCCCAAAAGTAACGGACTGTAGCTTCAGCTAATTATTTTTCAGGAAGCCTACCACAATCAGGATCTAGAGCAATGAGTTATTAGATCTGTTTGAAAACCCTATAAATCTAAAATCAGGCTGGGCCAATTGCTCCTGTGTAAATTCAGTATAATTAGGAAAAAGTGAAACTATATCCATTTTTTAATTTAGCATTTGTGGAGTTCTTGGTATTCTCTGATTTTGTTTGCTTGCCAATATTTTACTGCATGACTAGGTAACATCTTCAGTACTAATACACACACACATATACACATACAAAACACACACATACATAAATACATACATATTCTCTTGTAAGAATTATATATTAGCTATGAATAGCTCCTAATTAGAATAGCTAATTAGCTATTACTAGTAGCTCTTATAGTTTAACAGCTTCTCTTATCAATAAAAGAGAATATAACACTGAGGATATTCTCAGTGTTATATTCTCTTTTATTGATAATTGAGCCTTTAGTATACTTGCATCATGTTTTAGTAGCTCCATAACAAACTGAATCAGTCTTTCCCATTAGGATGGATGCACCAGTAAAGACTCCACTGGGTTGGTGGGCAGTTGCTCTAAGTGATGAATGGACATTACAAGCCAGCACACTGCTGAATTGTATGTTTGCCCAATTTAATATGCAAATGTCTTTGATACTGTACCTAGCACTACAAATTTGGCAACAAAACAAAACAAAAAACAAAACCCACCAGTCTTTAAGTAGGATCATTTTTTAAATTATTTAACTGTCTACCTTTATTGTGCATTTGGCTACCAGCAAATAGATGCTAACATATTAATTATGCGGTTGTTCTTTCCTTTTTCCTCTTTGGAATATGCATTGATATATAATTATATTTTTTAATTATCTGAGCTCCCTTTGTAATAGCTTTTTTTGGCACCCATAGGATCTGTTGTGCTGTTGCTTTTCAATCTCCAATGACACATTTCAGAGCATATTGTTCCAACCTCATGAATCCCATAAAAATTATTCATTCTTTGTGATCAATATGACAGCAACCTTCCTCCCTTGAAATAATTTACTCATCTTGGTTTTTATAATATCCACAACTGAACTAATTAAATTATACCAGGAGGCTATGTCATCATCACTAAATAAACTGTTAGTTATTGAAATGCTTCATTAACTCTCATCCACACACAGAAATACAGTATATATGATACAAAAGAAGATAAATAATCATGTTGATAACGGTAAGAATGATGGACAGATCTGTGCAGATAACTGCTATCTGTATTTTAATACAGATTTCCAGGGATCTGCTTTGTTTTAATAGAAATACAAAATGTGCTTACAAATATTCAGCCTGTTTTCCCCAGAAACTCAAGACTCTTTTTCAATCCATTTTCTGTCTCCTTGGGCAAAACTGTCAAACCTACTTAATCTTTTATAATCATTTATAGAGAATGCAAGCATGGAAAGATGTCAGCATTTTTGATAACAACCTTTATTGTACAAGATTTATAATACCCATGAAGCAAGTTCCCCAGTATGGTATTTTGGCTTTAAAGCTTTCAACAGAATCCTAGTGGTTTTTCTGTTGATTAAGAAGAGAATAGGTGCTGGATTGTAATCCAGTTCAGTGAAACAGAATGATGAGTCCATATATTTGAAATTTTTTTGCCGTTCATTGCAAACAGAACACTTTCATGTATTTTTTTTTTTTTGAGCTGGAGCTTTTCATCACTCTGCTTTCTAGACTGAGTGCTGGATTGGAAAATCATTTGAAGAGTGAACCTATATTATGCCTCGAGGAAATGAAAAGGGATATCGCCATACCAGCTGACATATCTGGATGATTTTCCAGTCATCATATTTTGATGAATGTTTGATGCATCAGTTTTAAAGTCCTTACATCTATCTAGTTCTTGTGAATGATTCCCCAATTTCAAAAGAGTAAGAAAGTAGATGTTGCCCTCTTAGGTTTTTATCTAAGGTTATCTCTCATAAGATAGTCTGCTCATTTCAACTATCCAGAAGCATTAAACAATCCTTTGTATGTTTGCTCAGGACTAATCCCAAAATGCTCAATGAATCATTTATCTTAGAGTCCATCTAAATCCAGTTCCCTGTTCATTAATTGATTTGCTAATGCATTTTAGACATATGACTACCTAGCCTTTGTGGAAAGGCAGTTCTCAAAAGTTATACATACAGTAGATAGATAAATAATAGATAGATGATAGATAAATAGATATATAAATAGAGATAGATAGACATGCAGATAATAGTTAATAATTCTAATAATTCCATTTCTTCTTGATGCATTGCAATTAATGCAGCTGTGAGGAAAGTAGACCTTTAGAAATGGATTTCTATTTTTTTCCACTTTTTAAAATTATTTCTATAAAGTGGATATGCCATGATCTCTCTAAGTTCCAATTCTGTCACCGAAAGCTTCTTCAGTCATGTAAAAGAAATATGATTTAATAGCTCTAACTCATAAGGCTTCATTTTCCCTTTGAGAAAATGCAATATTTCTCAGTGTGAATTCTTCATAATATCAAGAAGATTCTCCTTAAGCTGACAAGTTAAGAATCAGTTGTATATTCAGATCCCTATTCCCATTCAACAGAGTATGAATCCTAAATCTAGATCTACAGTGTATACATTTCAAAGAAGGAAGGAAGGAAGGAAGGAAGGAAGGAAGGAAGGAAGGAAGGAAGGAAGGAAGGAAGGAAGGAAGGAAGGAAGGAAGTAGGTTTTTTTCATATCGTTCCAAGACTTGTTAATCATTGATCTTTCTATGTGAGGAATATGAAAGCTCATTTTATGAGTAAAGCAGAAAATTGTCAGGTACAATTTCTGTTCCCCCAATCAAAAATCCATGTAACTGAACATAAACTAAGGACTTAAATACTTCATGGTTTGTCTTCTCTACCATGAACTGAAGAGTAAAAAAAGGAAAACTCACAAAATTAGGAGTGGATGATAAACATATTTTGTCTTCTAAAAGAGCCAGTTGAAGACCAAGTGCCATGTTTCCTTTTGTTTCATCATAAAAATACTGAATGGAACAGAAAACTTCAACTTAATGCAAAAGTATTTAATTTACACCCTCCAAGTCAATATACAATTATATGTCACTTTTTATACTTTTCTGAATTTTATGTAGAGGAAAGAAATAGCAGAACTGGGATATAGAAACTGGGGTAAAAATAACAAGTTTGGAGAGATGAGTAAAAAGGAAGAATTGAAATCTTAATGCATTTAAAGTCCTTTTAAAATTTTGATTTCCAAATCAGTGTAAGCTATGTGGATTTGAAATTTGTAAGAGATGTTTTTCAAACAAAACTCTTTGCTTCAGTCTCTTAGTTAACTATTTTTTTTCTTTCCACTTACCCACAAAACCTAACACATACTCAATAAAAGGCTATTATTTTGAAAAAAAATATTTTCAATGTGAGGCCCCTGGTAGGAATGCAGGAGGGGGCCTACCACATCGTTCTTTAAATTAATGCCATCAAGTTAAAGAGGTCAGAACTTTATTCTGCAGGAGGCAACCAACTCACAGGGCACTGTCTCCTTGATGGTATGTCCTGCTGTTTAGTAATGGCTGGCTAATTTTCACTCAGTGATTTTGCATCTTTTAACTTGAAATATTTTTGAACTTTGACTGGAAAGCAGTAACTGCACAGTCAGTTACCTGGAGGGGGAGTATATACCTCTCCATCTTTTGGGGGGATAGAATATATGGTACTGAAGGAAACCATAATTGTTGAAATACAATTTTTTAAATCTTCTTTATAAGTCTCATCCTTTTATTAACATTTCTCTGAATTACCACTGTAGGAAAAAGACCAGCACATTTTCTGTTTTGTTTCTGCTGAGTTCTTGGCTTCACAAATGTGGCATGATGTGGAATGGACCATGGCTCTGGTTCAGTATATGATGGCTCCTTTCCTAGCATAGATCTCTCAGGTAAAGCAATTTTGTCACTGGAAGTGTTATCTATGCAGGTTTGAATGTAATTGGTTTAGTTTGAACTGTTCTTGTAAAATGTCAGAAATGATTGGTTTAAAAAGTGCGGGAAAATCCTGCACTCTGATTGGCTGGCAGCTGCGGCTGCTGGCTATAAGTAGCAGCCGCAGCCCAGCCAAATGGGGTCTGTTATGAGCTGTAGTCACTAATAAACCCTTCACTGAAGCACTCCGCATCTGACTCTTCATGCAAACTTAACACTGGCGACGAAGGTGGGATCCTTCCTGAAGAGAAGACGACGCGGAAAACAAGCTGAGAGAGATGGCTGCACTGAACACGTGCCCCGCCCCATTCGATCCGATGGCAGAAGACTGGGACTCGTACACAGATCGTTTCCAAATGGAGGGAAACGATCTTGCCGACATTTCCGAGAAGCGGAAGAGGGCAGTCTTTCTCACGCACTCGGTCCGGCAGTTTTCAAGATGGTGAAGGAAGCTGCAGACATGAAGGTTGAAAAGCTGAAAAGCTTTTAAGAGCCCATTACGCCCCACAAGTATCATTAAGAGACATGAGTTTTACCGTCAGGAAAACGTTAACGACTTCATGGCAAGTTTAAGAGACATTGGGGGTGCATGTGAGTTTAACAACTTGGAAGAGGCCATGCATGATCGATTTCTTCTAGGCCTCAAAGACAAGGTGCTTCAGAGCAAATTATTATTAAAACCTAAGATCACGTTGAAGGAAGCCATAGAAGAGGCCTCCTCAGCAGAAGCCACCAAGTCCTCAGCAGCAGCCATGAAGAAAATTAACAAGGCCTCAAGCCATCCTGATGTGGAAAAGTCCACAACAACTCATTGCGAGCAAATAGATTCTGAGTCAGACTGTAGTGAGGTGGAGGAAGGAATTTATAGACTCAGAATGGAGAGGAAAAAGAAAGACCTGGGAAGAAAGAGGCAAGATTTTTACTGAAGAGGTTGTGGAAGAAGCCACCCCCGTACTGAATGCAAATTTCTTGATACCATCTGTCTCCGTTGTGAAAAAAGAGGTCACCTGGCAAGAGTCTGCAAGTCATCCAGAACCCCACCCCACAGAACAAAGTTTCCTGACAAAGAATTCAAGCCTAACAACTTCAGTGAGAAAATGGGCGCAACACAGAAGCAAATGGGAAGAATGAAACTCATCAAACAGTCACCATTGGTCATTCTTCATCCTTAAGAAGCAGAAAAGTACTTGTGAAGGTACTCATTGAAGGAAGGCCTTGTCAAATGGAAGTGGACTCAGGCTCCTATTTATCTATGGTGTCATGGGACACTATTCACAGACTACTCCCAAACATTCAGAAGAAGCATTTCCAGAAGCAAGCACTGACTCTTAAAGACTACCAAGGGAACAAGATTTCAGTAGTTGGAACAAGAGAATTCAACATGAAGTTCAAAGGCCACACCAAACATTTGCCCCTGACCATCGTGGACAAGGATTGCCAAAGCTTGCTGGGACTTGAGTGGTTCAATCCACTAGGCATTGAGGTGACTGGCATCAATTACGTGAGCAACACTGAATGGGAGGAGGCCTTGAAGTCTGAGTTTCCAGAAGTCTTCAGCGATGGATATGGGGACCCCTATCACTTTCAACCTAGATCCCAAGATGCCCCCAATTCGTTTAAAGCCCAGAAGGGTCCCATTTGCATTAAAGGAAAAAATTGATGCACAATTAGATAAACTAATAGCTCAAGGAGTTTTAGAGCCCACTGACCACTCCAGGTAGGAGACACCCATAGTCACACCAGTCAAGACTGATGGGTCAGTAAGAATCTGTGGAGACTATAAGGGGACATTGAACCATGCGCTTCAACAGAGCGCATATCCAGTTCCAGTGGTGCATCATTTACTACATTCCCTTGGCAGGGGTACAGTCTTTGCCAAATTGGATCTGGCCCAGGCATATCAACAACTAACAGTTGATGATGCCACTGCAGAGGCCCAAACCATTGTGACTCATAGAGGTGCTTTCAAATGTAAAAGGTTACAGTTTGGAGTAAGCATGGCACCAGGCATCTTCCAAAGCCTTATGGAAAGGATGCTCCAAGGACTGCCAGGGTAGTGCCTTACTTTGATGATGTGTTAATCTCTGCTGAAAATGACACCCAATTACAAGAGAGACTCAGAGAAGTCCTTACCAGATTCAAAGCGGGGTTAAAAGTCAAGGCAGAAAAATGCACTCTTAGAACTGACAAGGTTGAGTTCTTGGGCTATATGATTGACAAGCATGGCATCCACCCTACAGATGCCAAGGTTCAAGCAATCAAAGAAGCCCCTAGACCAAAATGCAAAACAGATTTGCAAGCCTTCCTTGGACTCATTAACTTTTATCACATGTTCCTACCTCAGAAGGCAACCATTGCAGAACCATTACACAGATTACTGGACAAAAAATCTGCTTGGGTCTGGGGCAGGAAGGAACAATCAGCATTTAACAATATTAAAAGACTTATCATGTCTGATGCTGTACTGATACAGTTCTCTGAGAATTTGCCTGTTGTACTGACTTGTGATGCATCCCCTTTTGGAGTGCGGGGGGGTTTGAGCCACAGGCTTCCCAGGAGGAGGGAAGCCCCTATTGCATTTTACTCTCACACTTTGACCAAAGCAGAGAGGAATTACACCCAATTGGACAAGGAAGCCTTGGCAATTGTTGCAGCTGTCAAGAAATTCCATGAGTATCTGTATGGGAGAACATTTAC
Organism: Naja naja; assembly: GCA_009733165.1. NCBI lineage: Eukaryota > Metazoa > Chordata > Lepidosauria > Squamata > Elapidae > Naja > Naja naja. The sequence goes on from CM019151.1 coordinate 166,400,422, forward strand.
CATTGTCACAGATCACAAACCTTTGTTAGGCATTGTGGCAGGAGACAAACCTACACCCACTATCCTGTCACCAAGAATGCTGAGGTGGACTGAATTTCTTGCTGCTTATTCATACAAGCTCATCCACAAGCCTGGCAAAGACATTGGCCATGCTGATGCTTTGAGTCACTGCCCACTTCCGTTTCACACTGAGGACTTTGAACCTGAGGCGCACACCTTTTTCCTAGGAACTGTTGCCAAGCTTCCAGTACACGCTGCTGAAATTGCCAGAGAGACTGCCAAAGACACTGTGTTGGCTCCTGTTATAGGCTGGATTAAGAAAGGTTGGCCTCTTCAAGATCTACCTCACCTTGCCCAACCTTTTAAGTCCAGGCAAATTGAATTATCTGTATTAAGAGGATGTATTTTGTGGGGTAACAGGGTGGTTATTCCTGCAAAACTGCAAAGAGAGGTTTTGGAAATGTTACATGAGGGTCATCCTGGTACTGTAAGGATGAAGGGATTGGCCAGGAGTTATGTATGGTGGCCAGGTATTGACAAAATGGTTGAAAACTGGGTTGCATCCTGTCCCAACTGTCAGGTAGTCAGGCCTGCCCCACCTCACGCCCCCACACAGGAATTGGAATGTCCTAGGGGCCCAAGGTCCAGGATTCACATTGATTTTTCTGGCCCTACCAGAGGGCACACCTTTCTTATTATAGTAGATGCATATTCCAAATGGCTAGAGGTAATCCCCATGGCATCCACCACAACTGATGCTGTCATCAAACAGCTCAAAAAACTTTTTGTAACCCACGGGTTACCTGATGTTCTTGTCTCTGACAATGGCCCTCAATTTACATCCAACCTTTTTGAATCCTATCTAGCACAACAGGGTATCAGACATGCCCTTACTGCCCCTGGGCACCCTTCGGCTTAAGGCCAGGCTGAACGCATGGTACGTTTTACCAAAGAGAAGCTTCAGCAACTGGGTCCTGGGGACATCACTGAGAAAGTTGAAAAACTTCTTAGTGTTCAGCACATCACTCCTAACCCATCTAATAACTTATCCCCAGCAGAGTTGTTGATGGGTAGGAAACTTAGGTCTTCCCTTGACCACCTTCATCCCACTTACGCACCCAACGCTCCACTAGATTCCACTTCCAAAGTTCACACATTCAGTGTGGGTGATTCTGTTTATGCTAAGAACCTTATAGGTGAACCTTTGTGGATTCCTGCTGAGATAACTCAGATCACAGGCCCTCGTTCTTACAGGGTGCAAACAGAGGATGGACTCCTCTGGAGCAGGCACATTGATCAACTTAGATCCAGGTTCTCTCAGGAACATCGCACTTGTTCCTCTCTAGTTCCCTCACCTGATGTCAATTCTAGGGGAAGGGAGGAACAAGAGGAAAATCAGCAAGCAAGAATCAACCCCAGATGTAACGAGCCATTATGACGGGAACCATTCCAAAACCTGTCACAATGCCAAAATCCATCCTTAGAAGTGAAAGACTGTACATCACTACCTGACTTGGGTGCTGACATTGGGCTGGAGATGGGTTGGGAGGAGAGACCAGATTCTAACAATCAAACAGGGTCTTCTTTCACAGGAAGTCCCAGTGGGGAAATGTCAGCAGACACATTTCCTCTCTCACTGGGTGAGAATGTTAAAACTTCTGAACCACGAAGGTCTCAAGCGTACGCAAGAGCCCCACCTATTTAAAAGAATACATTAGATAGGTTGGGATTTGGTATGGACTGAACCTAGTGGGGAGGGGTGTTATGTATATAGGTTTGAATGTCATTGGTTTAGTTTGAATTGTTCTTGTAAAATGTCAAATAGGATTGGTTTAAATGGTGAGGGAAAACCCTGCACTCTGATTGGCTGGCAACTACGGCTGCTGGCTATAAAAAGCAGCCGTAGCCCAGCCAAGTTGGGTCCATTCGAGCTGTAGTCACTTAATAAACTCTTCACTGAAGCTCTTCGCGTCTGACTCTTCATGCAAACTTAACAGGTATAACTCCATTGAAGACTTTAATTTGGTTTTATTAATGGATTCAGTCCTGAATCTGAATGTCCAAGGTTTTTGGTTGTCTGAATTGTCTGCATATGAGCAGATATAATCAACTATGCCTAGTTCTAGAGACATCAAAACTTGCCATGTAGAAATGTGCTATGATTACAAATATCTCTTTGGGCTATTTTATATGTACTCTATGCAAACTACCTTTCAAGAGCCCTTCAACATGTCAGCTTGGAAACTGAAATCAGATTATTGCCTAGGATAGTTATAAAGAGTATAAGACTATCATCCTGAACAGTACTCCAGATTGTTATATATAAATGCAAGTCAAAGTTGCTTATAAACTTAAGGCCATGCTATGTAAATAATAGTGCTTTTCCGTCAAATGTCTGCACAGTTTCTAAAAAACAGTCATATTTGTAACACATCATTATTATTGTTATGTTATGTGTTCTGTTTTTTAATGTTATGTACATTGGTATATGATATGAGGCAGTGGTAGGATTCAATTTTTTTACTACCAGTTCTGTTGGCATGGCTTGGTGGGTGTGGTAGGGGAAGGATACTTTAAAATCTTCAGTCAGAAGTGGTAATTTGCCAGTTCACCAAACTACTCAAAATTTCCACTGGTCAGAACCCGCTGAATACCACCTCTGATATGAGGTGATGTAATGTGATAGTATATTTTATCTAACTTATAAAGCTGCCCATCTCATGAGAAAGGGACTGGTGAAAAACAAAATTAAAACAATAAATATTTAAAATAGTTATCATAATTATCGTTATCATTTTTAAAAAATAGGAAATATTGTTGTTATTGTTATTGCTATTGCTATTATTATTATTATTATTATTATTATTATTATTATTATTATTACCAAGGGATGGAAGCTGTTCCAAGTAAAGCCACCTTCTGCAATTGATTGATGGCAAATTTGTCAATGCCAGTGATGTTCAAGTGGTGCTCTAGTTGTTTTGGAATTGCACCCAAGGCCCCTATCACTACTGGTACTACCCTTGCTTGCCTTTGCCACAGTTCTATTTTTATCTGTAGGTTTTTGTATTTTGTTATCTTCTCCAATTACTTATCTTTTATTCTATTGTCTCCAGGTTCTGCCACATCCACTTCGCAGACTGTGCCTGGAGACAGTAGATGATGATGACAATGATGATGATGATTTGCATAATCAGCCAAATCTTTAGACAGGATTTGGCATTTTTATCCATCTACCCTTCCTAAAGACCTAGGATGGCAGATGTTGTTTGATGGTGTTAAAGTCATAAAATGTAAGCTATTCCAAGTAAATCTGCCTTTTGCAATTGTCTGGTGTGATTTTGTTGATACTGATGGTGTTCAAATGATGCACTGGATATTTTGGGATTGTTCCAAGGCACCTATCAGTATTGGTATTATCTTTACTTTCTTTCATCACAATTGCTATTATTATTTTAAAAATAACTTCAGGAATAACTAAATCACATACTTTATAATTAGATTGTTAAAAAAGCAAAAATAAATTTGAATAGCCAACTATTCTTATTTCTGTCTTCCTAGGAATTATTTTCTTTTCTTTTTTCTTAAGAAAGTTGAATCATTTTGACATTTAAATGAGAACTCTTTTATTGATTAAGAGAGGCTGCCATTCCTATAGCCAGGGCTTTGATTTAAAGAATTCTTCATCTATATATTACATGTAACCTAGCTACTTTGATAAGTTTTCAAGACTGTAAATCAAAGTCTTGAGGTTCTTAATAAAACTGGAGCTCATTCTGTAAAATTATTCTAGTTTACATTTTATTTCACCTCTTTCCAAAGTTTACATATTTCTCTTTCCATAATGATAAGTTTCCATTTTTAAACCAATTTTACTTTTTATGACATTGTACATTGGTGTAACCTCCAGGTCCTATGCTAGTTTGATTAGCTACATGAATAAAATATGTGTGGAATACATTATGCAGGGTTTAAATGAAAATGAATATCTTCTATATAGCAAAGGACAAAAAGAATAATTTTGCTAATTATGGCACCCAGGAATCCTGTTCCGCATCATGTTTTAAATGTCTTTCCCACATGTAATAAATGTTTTCTTTTTGATGTCTGTATTTTCCATTTTGCATGCTACCTTAGTTGCCACAATTTACAGCCTGTCAAGGACATGATTTCTTAGGCATAGATCCTGATCGGCAATAAGTCATCTTCTGCTATTTCTGCTGTATGCTAGCACAGCTATTTCTAATATTTGCAAGCATAATGTCACACAGCCTCAGCGCAATGATTCTACTTTGAATCTATCAGTTGTCACCTGGCCTTCAGTTTCAGTTGTAAAATACATTAGCGAGGAACTCTGTGCCCAGATTCAGCATGAACCCTGAACCCAAAGCAAATGTAGGCAAATTAGGGTAATTTTTAACTCAAATTTCTATAGAGAGTTACTGTGACCTCTCTTGCATTTTTAGCTTTCACTTTGGTTTCTTTCCTTTTCCTTTTCCTTTTTCTCATTTTACATTTGTATCTTTATCTTCCTTAAAAAAAATATTTAATACGATGTGTATACATGCACACATTATTATTATTATTATTATTATTATTATTATTATTATTATTACTACTACTACTACTACTACTACTACTACTACTATTCAGCAGGTTCTGACCAGTTCTGGAGAACAGGTAGTGGAAATTTTGAGTAGTTCAGAGAACCGGCAAATACCACCTCTGATTGGCCTGGCCCCCATCTATTCTCTGCCTCCAGAGTCCCAGCTGATTGGCTGGATCTTCTTTTGTTGCCCTGCACAGGAGAACAGATCTGGAAAGTAGGTTAGTGGGGTGAGGCGGGAATGGGATTTTTTATTTATTTATTTATTATTCATATTTATATCCCGCCCTTCTCCGGAGACTCAGGGCAGCTTACAATTTTTGGGATACAACCCAATGCGCTCAGCAATAGCCTTCCTTCCATTGTATATGCCTGCTTATTACTAAGCGGCATTTTTACAAAGTCAGCTTATTGCCCTCAACAATCTTGGGTCCTTAATTTACCTACCCCGAGAGGATGGAAGGCTGAGTCAACCTTGAGCCTGGTGGGATTCGAGCCTACAGTAATTGTAGGCAGCTGGAACTTGAATGCAGGCATTTAACAGCCTGAGCCACCAAGGCAGTAACCTTTCCCTAGGAATGCGGAGGGAATGGAGATTTTACAGTATCCTTCCCCTGAAATGGAGGTGGGAATGGAGGTTTTGCAGTATCCTTCTCCTGCCACACCCACCAAGCCATGCCCACCAAGCCACACCACGCCCACCATGCCCACCACAGAACCGGTAGTAAAAAAAATTTGAATCCCACCACTGCAGTATGTGTGTATATATGTATAATACATACATACATACATGCATGCATACATACATACATACATACATACATACATATATTCATATATTAGGATCTAAATTGCCTCTGGTCTGAATTCATAATCCTCTAGACAGCTCCAACACATAAAAAAGAGTTAAAAAGAAAAGTACTTTTGTTGCTTGCTGTCATAATGAATCTTTATTGAGTTTGAAGACTGAGAATGCAAAGGTAGTCCTTGACTTACAACCGTAAGTGAACCTACAGTTCCAGTCATAAAGTGGTTCATTTTATGACCTTTTATGTGAGTCTCATTAAATGAAGGTTGTAGTCATAAAGTGAATATGGTGATTATTAAGTAAACCCACTGATCCTTATGGGCCCTTTTTTTGCTGGAAACCACAAGTAAATGCTGCTTTCTTGAAAAGAAAACATTGTAAATTGTGGTCATGTGACCAGAGGATGCTGCAAATGGCTGTAAATGCAGGCTGAAATATGCAACCCAAGCAACTGAAATATGGTCACGTGACCATGGGAAAGTGGACGTCAAAACTTTGAATCTGGGTGGTAAGTCATTTTTTTCAGGGTTTATCATAACTGAACAGTCACTAAGCATATAGAATTCAGGTTATCCTCAGAACACAATGGCCTTTGTGATCAAATTGTACTGTTGCAGAATTTTCAGCACTATTTAGAGAACCTTAGGGATAAAATTTGTAATGAAACCACAGATACAATTCCAGAATATATTGACGCAAAATACCATAATTTATTAAGACAATGCTATTCCGGCCTTGGGCAGGGGATTGGACTAGAAAACTATGATTCTATGAGCTATGATGAAAAACTTTGCAAAACTTGAGCAAGTAATTGTACTAACAATATCTGTTTGGGATCTTAAAACTTTTGCAGCCATGATGAAACATGGTGCATGTTTGGTGTATAATTGTCTGTTCACCTATTGATATGAACTTTTGGTGAAATACATATATATCTGTTTTGAATTAAAAAAAATAAAACAATCATCAATGAAATGCTAATGGTAAGTGATGCTGCCAACAGATAATCCATCTTTGTTTGCTTCCCAAATCCAAGTTATCAACCTTTGTAATTGATTACCATTTCAGCTGAAAAACCAATAAAAACATTAAAAAGGGAAGGGAAGGGATAGGAAAGGGGAGGGGAGGGGAGAGAAAGGGAATGGAATAGAATGGAAGGAATAAAGCATCTCAAAGATGGGGGAAGAAATAGAGAAAATCTCTTAGTTTATTCATTTTCTCATTGGTTCTTATCCTTCATCTATAAAACTAGGAAAAGTTATGGCTGTCCCGTTGAATCCTGTGCATTCAAGCAAAAGACAAATGAATTGATATGCTATACCAAGGGTCTTCAAACTTGACAACTTTAAGACCTGTGGACTTCAACTCCCAGAATTCCTCCTCCAGTCATGTTAGCTCAGAAATTCTGGGAGTTGAAGTCCACAAGTCTTAAACTTGCCAAGTTTAAAGATCCTTGTCCTATACTTATCTTACTCTCAGCTCCTGACTGCAAGTGAAGATAAGTTTGTCACAATATTAAAATATTTTGACAACTGGTGCACCATGCAAACAGGGCAGAAGGATATATCTAAATTTTTGTGGTAGGGAAGAACAGCCCATTTATTTATTAAAACTCATATGTATGGCATAATAATATTCCTTACTCTTACCCCTTCTCTTTGAAAAACAACCCTCAAATCTCTGTGAAATTGACCAATACCTATGAAATTTGCCATAAGTATTTTTCATCAGGGATGCACTTATGGATGGATTTCAGTAAAGTCAACATGTACCCATATTTTTTTTTAAACAAAGCACATTTTAAAAAACCCTGCATAGTGAAAAGCAAACTTTAGGTATTTAAAATAAACTTTTAAATGTTCATGAATATTCTTCTACTATATCCTATTAGTGCATTTTATTCTTTTATAAAGTTCAAATATTACTGAATTTTCACTTTGTTTCAGATAAAAACAAAATAAAACAAAGATTGAGGCCACTTATTCATGTTTTTTTTTCATATTTAATAATGGGAAAGCTAAAATACTTTTTCTCTCTCAATTCATAGTCCAAAAATATGAAGACAGGTGATGGTGATGCAATTGTGAATTAGATTGAACTACATTTCCTTCAAGAAAAATCTATAAACCTAAACAAGATTCTTTATCAAAACATTGGGCAATAAAATATTTTTACTCATGCTTGGGATATTCCTTCTCAGTTTTTGTTTTGTCTTTATTTTACTAGCTTACTTTTTAAAAAATATATGTATTTCATATAATTTTATTTACCTGAAAGTGAATAGTGGGTATGCGTGTACTGTATGTAATTTTGTAATTTTGTAAGTCATTGTTTCCAGCTACCTTTGTTATATAACAATATCTAACCATGATGCCACAATGATTAGAATGCAATACTGCAGGCTGACTCTGCCCACTGCCAGGAGTTCAATCCTGACTGGATTGTGGTGGATTCAGCCTTTTATTATTTCAAGGTCAGTAAATTGAGGACCCAGATTGTTGGGAGTAATATGTTGGTTCTGACATGATAAAGAGTATTTGTAGATCAGGGATGAAATGAGGATTCCTTGGTTGTCTCTGAGCTTGGGTGTTTTCTTTCAGACATTTCATCATCAAAAATGGGTAATATCATTAGAGCTCGTAGCACCTGGGATTGCTCTCATTTTATATTCTTGTGGCTTGCTGTGCCAGTGTTGGTGGGAGTGTTCTTGGTGGTTTTTTGGTTCAGCTATTTACTGTTAGCTTGTTTGGCACTTCCTTGTTTGGAATATTGTTTATGCCTTGATTGTTGTCTGAAGTTAATGTTGGTGTTAATTTCTGATTATCTGCATATTATCTCATTTGAATGGTATATAGTTGCTGTTTATGTTTATGTTGCTGCTGATGGCTGATTTATGAGAGGGCCTCTAGAAATTCTCTAGCAGTTTTGGACTTGGCTTGGTCTAGGATGGTCACAGTTTTCCAGTTCAAACTGTGGTTAAGTCTACCCATGTGTTGTCTGATTCAGGAGTCTTCATCATGTCTTCTGACTGTTAGTTATTGTTCTTGAATGTGCTCTGCTATCCTTCTGCCCATTTGTCCTATGTAGCAACATTTGTAGTCTTTACATTATATGTTATAGATTTCTCCTATTTCTTCAGCTAGTGCTGCTGAGGTTTTTTTTTTATTTATTTACTTAGGATGTTCTGGACAGCTTTAGTTGGTTTGCATGCTATGCTTATGCCATGTGGTTGTAATTGTCTATTGGTGGTTTCTGAGGAATTCTTGCTGTATGGCAGTGTTATCCTTTTCAAAGTTTGTTTTGGTTGTGCTATATTGGCTTCAGTAGTCAGGCACTTTTTGATGAAGTTGCATGAATATACACATGATCAATGTTCGTCTTTAAATGAAGCATGCACACAATCTCCCAAAAGTCTCAATGAATGGCTTTGATATTCCTAGCCTATGTGCATAGAAGTATACAAAGTATATCAACATTGCTAACTAACTGATAGCCACTGAGGTGACCAAAGAGGTTGAGACTTGTCTACTTGATTCTAAATGGTAACCAAGAATTTGGTGTTAAATGTCAGTGGCATTGTACTATAAGAAGACGTTATTGCAGAAAGAACAATCATAGTGTGATCAAAATCTGTATACGTGTAAGTGAGCAATTGTCAAAGAAGTTAGAAAAAATTTCTATTCATTTTTAAAAGAGAAAGGTTATTTTAAAAAAGGAAAGTTTTGTAATAAAGAAAATGAAAGAGAAAATCAAGAGGGTCAGCTTTCTGTATAATTCTTAACAGATTATTCAAAATTAAATTAATAGAACTTAATACAGAAAGCATACTAAAGATCAAGAGAGTTGTTTCAAATTCTAAGAAGGCATTCTGCTTTTAGGAAGCAGAATCAAAGAACAATTAGAAGTAGGAAAGCTTGCTTAAAAAAACCTTGACATCTTGCCAAATGAGAAGAACATAAAGGAAGATTTTTATCTTTATTGAGAGAATAAATAATGTAGATACAAGGGCTGAAAAGAAAGAAACTTAATTGCTTAAGATAAAATATTAAACAATAGTAACATAATAATTATTTATATCTATTAGAGGGGCTGAAAGCAGTTCTGGAATGTTCAATAAGAAACCAGTTATTAAAATGTTCTATAACATATGAAAGCATGTGCCTCTCTTGTGCCATTCTGTCTATCTGTCATGGTTGTTGAACTGGCTAAGTAACCATCCTGGAGGAAGTTCTCTGAGTGACTAGTAAAACAGTTAAGTTGAAGGCATTGCCGGACTTTAATTCATGTTTTGGATTTTGGGTTATTTTGAGAGACTACGGGTCATCACAAAAAGGTAAAGATTTCCCAGTCACATCTGAGTCTAGAGGGCTTATCTCCATTTCCTAGCCGAGGGAGCCAGTATTATTTGAAAATGCTTCCATGAGTTTGTGGCTGGCATTACTGTATGCCAAAGCATATGGTATGCTGTTATCTCCCCACCAAAGTGGTACCTATTTACTTACATTTGCAGACTTTTGAACTGTTAGGTTGGCAGAATCTCAGGCAAGAACGTGAGCTCACCCCATCACGTGGTACTTGGGTTTCGAACTGCCAACCTTCTGATCGACAAACCCAGTGACTTAACCACAAGATATAAACATATCCCAAATGTGCATATTTAAGTCCACTGATGCCTTAAATAGATGTTTGTTCAAAAACAGATGTCACAGTTATACATGGGATCAAATAAAATCATATGCTGCATTCTTGATAAGAGTCACAGTTTAATATAATAATCTCCTTGCTTTGATGTGTTGTCTTCCAAGTTGTCATCAGCTGAATAGACAGTATCCTTTTTTATTTATTTATATTTGAACTTGTATGCCGCCCCATCTCCGAAGACTCGGGGCGGCTCACAGCTAAAAACATAGAACAATAAATATTTAAAAAAACATTAAACCAACAAGCCCAAATATGAACACAACAATAAAATAGGTTAAAAGACATCCCTCCCCCCAAGGAAGGGTCACAGCCCGGGCTGGTCAAACAATCCTGTGTTTATTCCTCTTCAGCATCTTTAGCTTGATGACCACCTCTTTTGTCTTGCATTTGTTGTCAACATGTCAGTTGTGGAGAGCGTGAATATCCTCTTTCTTTCTACTAGAAATATTCCTAAACATGTTGTTAACTTCAATACTTTTCTGCTGCTTTAAAGTGAAAACTTTGAAGTCATGTTGTTATATTCTTAAATTGACTAGGACCAGATGATACCTGTTTTTGTTATCATTGAACTCTTGTTATTATAAACTTTTTTATAATAAAAATCATGGGCATAATATTTTTTTTGACAATTGTTGTACCTTCTACTCATTTACCCTCTTGCTGTTTGATGTTTTATTTATTTACTTGAATCAAGTCTCATAGTAAATATATATTTTAACAGGAGAATAAATGTAATTGTGCTAGGTGGTCAGTCTCAACTCTTTTCTCTTATTTAACCAGTAAAAGTTGAAAGGTTAACTAGTTCTACAGATATTGACATTGTAAGCTATTAGGACTATACCGAACAAATAAAAAAATCAAAGCAAAACAGAAATGATTCATTGACAGAAAGCAACTAGCCTGCTAGTTCAGGAATAAGGAATTTATTTTTAAAAACAATTTATATTATCATATAACACATTTTCTTTTATAACTGCCAAGGGAACCCTGAACATTGCATCAAAAACTTCTGTACAAAAAGTTTCAACTGTTTAATTTTGTATGATATTTAATGACAGTTGTTATTAATGCATGGTGAATATATTAGATTTACATGTATTTTGGGACTTGTTTTTGTAAACAAATGGGTTTGCCATTTTCACCCACATTTTAATATACATTACAGACATAATTTTCCCTTATTTGGAGTTTGAGAAAACATGAGAATGATAACAATTGGCACATTAATGCTGTCCTACCAGTTTTTGGCTTCTTTTGAAGGTAGTCATATGATTTCAACCTTAGAAACAAAATCAAAGCTAAAATCATCTCTTGTTCCCCATTTATGAAGAGATAAACCATTCTAATTCAGTCCAAATGGGGCTGCTTATTCAAAAAGTCTGCCTTTCTCTGATTATCTTACAGTAGCAATAACTGGGTTTATACATAAACATGAATGGGTGTACACGAGATGACAATCTTTCTTCATTCTATCAAAAATGAAGCATCAAAACTGATCAGTTTTGTTGAAGGGAAAGCAAAGCATCCACAACAGTAGACTGCTGGATTTGAAGAATTACTCCAGGCAACTGACATGGTCATCAACTTGGAATTAAGAACCAAGCCTAACTTCCATCACCACCACGTCTCTCCTCAGCCATAACATTGTACCTATGTACACATTTTTTTTCAATTGTTTTACTCTTTTATGAGCTTTAGATGACCTTTTAATATTGACATCTGTACTGTGTCCGCTTGATTCCCAGCTGAAAGATTAGAAGATCAGCTGCTACCAGGTGGTAAAGGGTGAATGGAAATAAGCTTGCAATGAGGGTGGAAAGGGAGAACATGTGATGGCACAACAAAGAAATAGGTTCTCCCTTCACCTTGAATAATGGTCTTTTTGCATCACCCTTGTTCAGTCAGATTTTACAGATTTTTTTTACAGATAATCAGAGTTGGAGGGGACCTTGTAGTTCATCTAGTCCAATGCCCCTGCCTAAGCAGGAGACCCTACACAATTTCTGACAAATGGCAGTCCAATATCTTCTTGAAAGTCTCAAGTGATGGTGCTCCCACAACTTCTGAGAGCAAGGTGTTCCATTAGTTGATTGTTGTCACTGTCAGAAAGTTTCTCCTTATTTCCAGATTGAATCTCTCCTTGTTCAGTTTCCATCCATTATTCCTTGTCTGGCCTTCGGGGGCCTTGGAAAATAGCTTGACCCCTTCCTCCTCTCTGCAGCAGCCCCTCAAATATTGGAAGACTGCTATCATGTCTCCCCTGGTCCTTCTCTTCACTAGACTAGCCAAGCCCAGTTCCTGTAACCGTTCTTCCTATGTTTTAGTCTCCAGTTCCATAATCATCCTGGTTGCTCTTCTCTGCACTTTTTCTAGAGCCTCAATATCTTTTTTATAATGTGGTCACCAAAACTGGATGCAGTACTCTAGGTGTGGTCCTATTAAGGCTTTATACAGTGGTATTAGTACCTCACTTGATCTTGATTGTATCCCTCTGTTAATGCAACAAGTCTTCATATTCCAATAAATCTTCATATTCCAAGTCTGCAGTCTCAGATGAATCTTGTTATTTTACTTTATTTGCTGTATTGCAAGGAACTATTCCCTTTTCAGAAAAAGAAACATTTCAACAGAGGAAAAGTGAAAGAATATTGCAGTGGCAGTATATTAAAAAGAGAAAGTATACCCAGTCTCTCCAGAGATTACTCCTGATAATTTTGACAAATGGCCCTCTCACCACATCACTCTCACACTCTATAGAAGTGATTTCTTTCTGAAATGTGATTGTCCTGCAAGAGCTAATGTGAGTGCAATTTGTCTAGCTTATGACTGCTTAGCCTGGGAAAATACAGAGGTAAAGAAAACTGAACCCTGAAATTGCAGCTGTAAAAGCTTTTTTGCCCTAGTATTGAAATATATTTAAAGTAGAAAAGGAGCAGAGGTGCACAAACTCCCTTTTCCATTCAGGAGGAAACAAGCACTGTGTCAATATCAGTGGAAGCCAAACAAAATTAGGATGGGAAGGAGAAAATGATAGTACCTTTGTACAGGTAGCATTATAAAGATAGTGCTATCTTGATCCTGTTGTCAGAAGTTAGCATTTTTGAATACTCACCAAAGCACATCTGCAGCACAAGGACCACTGCTATTTCTAGAATTTTCAGGCCCACTTAAGCACTTCTTCAGTGCTTTTATGTTTGCAGTGGAAAATTTCCTTACATGGGTGCAGTCATAAATATATGAAACAGAGGAAATAAGCCTTATTTCTCCTTCTACTATGAAGTACTGCAGACTGGAATGCAATAAAGTTGAGAAAGTTCAATTGCCACAGAGATGAATACCATTAAAAAAGGAAAATAACAAATGTTGTTTCCATATCTGTAACCAGCAGCTCATCCTCTTTTTACATTCCATCACCCTAGATGTTAAAAAAAAAAACTTCTGCAAAGGTTAAAGATTGGATAAGCAATTTGGTGAATGATTGAAACAGTATCTTTGGAGCACAGATGTTTCTGATGTATACATTTTTATTTAGAGTGCCTGATACATGAGCTTATAGCAGATGTCTTGAGTTTTGAGTGAAGCAAATGTCAGCAAATATGGTTTAATGGTTAGAGGGGCAGACCTGGATTTAGTTCAAAGAGCCACTCAGCAGGAGCCAGATATATTTTGCGGTCAATGCACAGGGCAAAAGAAGAAAATGGATTAATATCCTGTAGGTCAATTCTGAACTTCATAAGTAATGGATAGGACACACATAGATAGATGACCGGCAGAAAGGCAGACAGACAGAAAATTGATAGGTAGAATTTGGAAGATGATGCATACATACATTTTATACAGTATATATATTTCTCCTGTAAATAACAATATATTTTACTATGTATATATATAATAGTAAATTATTTCATAATTCTGCTAATAAAAAATAAGAAAAAAGCATATTTACTGTATATATGCTATTAGTATCTATCCTAGACTCATCTTTACCTAATGTGAACATCACTGTATACCTTTCTCTAATATATTGATCTCTGCAGCTAGATTTCTCAAATATATAGATCTTACATGCAACTTTTCTAAATATTGTGGTTTTTATTTTGCAAGCAACTTTGCAGAATATTCAATTATTTTTAATGTGATGTTTAAGCCTAGAACATCTTGAGATTATTGCAAGCAGATTCCGCAAATTATGCCTTTATTGAATTCCCAATTCTGGTGAATTTGGCAATTTCAATCAAAAACAATATTAAATCATTTAAAAGTTTATAAATGATCAGCAAAACCTTTAGGATTTTTCCACAGTATTTTGAAAGACACCTTACTTTTCATGATAGTTTCTGGACTGTCCTTTTGAAGGTTGGTGTGATATGTTAGAAATATTTACATGGCTTTGAGAAGAGTTCATATTTGCAGACAAGGTTCAATCATTACAATTGTCCACTGAATTATCTACAGTTGCAGCACAAAACTTGTCAAGTTTTATGGTCACATGATTACAAACAGTCATGATATATTTCATTTCATGAAGGCAGAAGTGTTTTATAATGTTATTTCTGTTGGAAGTGATTATGATAACATTCAGCTTTGGATATGAGATTCCCAAATGTGTTGAACACTGAAATGAGTAGCTAGGGATGATTATCTCCAAAACAGGTTTTTTAGTGACACTTCCCCACATTAGAATTTGAGAGGCACTTGGCCTTTTGCTCAATGTATAAAAGGCACTTACCCTTTATCCTTAGACTATCTAGCATTCACATAGAAGCAATATGTGGTTGAAATAGACACTATGCTAGCACTTAGATGCTTAAAGAAAATAATGGTCTTTTATAGCAGGATGAAAATATGGATTAGCTGAAAATTTGAGAGGCAAAGAAAGCGTATTTTTTCCTCCCATCCCACCTTTTTTAATGAGGTGAGAGAAATTTAATCATGTTCCAAAGTTCTATCTCTGTCATCTCACCTAGGGTCCAAAGACCTTTAATTATGCCAACTATATTTTATTTATATGTTGCCTTTCTTTTATAATGAAGGCAAGATGAAATGATGCTTCTGAAAAAAGAACATGAGAAAGAATAGAAAGTGATATTATAATAACAGTTGCCCTTAATTCACCAAGCTGGATGTATTTTAGGTAACTTTAGGAAGGAATCTGTACTGGGAATTGAACTTACTACCCATTGTATGCACAGTGGATGTTCTACCACTGCACTTTAATCAAACATCCAGGCTGATGGGGGGGCATTTTTCATTACTCCTTTTGATGCAGGTATGCTAAATGGCTACAAAGTAGAAGACATTTTAAGAATAGAAATGTCAACTGACAATAACAACTAAATTAATAATTTTGTCACTCTCCCTTCCAACAGGTACAGAACTGAATTGCATTTTTGCTTGCCAAAGTTTTGATAGCCTCCATTTCCTGATTTCTTGTGTTCAAAAATACTTTAAAACTATCAGTTTATCAAAATTTTTGTGGCCTGCTAAACATCATTTTTGAATTGTTTGGCATAATCCTAGCTATCTTCCCAAAGTTGGCATTCCATTGACCATAGGATCATACTTGACATTGATTTTTTGCCTCACAGAACATACTAATCTGAATTTAAGATAATTTTTCCTGAATCACTAAATAGATTCATAATGAAATGAAGAAACGTGTTGATATTCGTGCAGTATTGTTTAAATCTTTCAATTATCTCATGCTAATTTTGAACCTCATTTAACTTTGAAAATATGTGGATGAGATTGAGTAGCTAGTTATTGTTGGTGTTTATTTCTATATATTTAAAGAGAGAGAGAGAGAGAGATGAAAAAACCAGCAGGAATCAAATTCATTTCTTTTAGATCACGAAACAGAAATTTTGTCTGCTAAATCACAGAATTTAAGATTGTATTGGCCTTTAAATTCCACTTTCTTTTATATACCACAATCTCTTACTGCAAGTATTTTTATCTCCTTCACTCTCACAGACATCTTTAGTTTGGATACCACTAAAAGTCCTAGATAAATCTCTTGATTAATCTCTTTCAGTACAATTGTCTGGCTAACCTTCTCACTTGGTCATATTTTATAAGCTATAGTGTCTTTTGAAATAATCTTCTCAACTCTGAAATCTGACAGCACAGTTGTTTGGACATTAATAATAATCTCTTTGAGAAATGCCTTTAATGATAACATAATATCTCAATTATGGCCCATTGCTCTTTGATATTTATATCTGAAGTGAAATCTTTTAGAAATATCTCTTTTACTGTCTTTTCTGTCTCAACTAATTACTTACTGTATAGAATTTCTTTGGAGTTGAAATGTTGTTTTTCCCCCTACAGTTTCTAAGACTCACTAAATTTTAAAGAGAAGCATTATTTCTGCATAATATTACAAACAGGAGAGATGCAAGCAAAGTAGCAGTTTGTCTTCTGATTAGGGATGAGCTGAAAATCAGTTTTCTTTTCCTGCCTGTTTCACAAGAGAGAATTCTGCTCTAGTAAATTTATAACTATATTTTTAATAAAAAGCACGGATAAAAGCAGATTTCTAAAAGTAGAGGTACAACATATATTTTGTATGTGAGTATATATCAGGTGACCAGTAGTTTCAACTTTTTCTTTCTATTCATAGGAAGAAGATCTTTCTTGCAGATTCCACAGAAGCTTCTTTTAAAGCACTTTCTGGAATTACCACAAATGTGATCATACATTTCCATGCATTCCATAATCCATAAGTTTCTGAAATTTTTAAAATGTGTATGCTACCATTTAATACCATGGAGTTTTGCTGTGGATGTTTGATATTTCTGTCCTGCTAACTTTAAGAAGAAAAGCCTCTTTGCTATAGTTATGATCATTTTCAATTTTAGAAAAGGACATGCCTACCTGCTGTTTTTTCATTGCTTTTCGCAATGCACTCTCAACTTTACTGGATGTTTGCCTCACCACTTAAGCACCAGTGAATAAGACTGACCTTTACCTGAACACAAACATACATTGCTTGGATTTCTTCCTATTTACACAATTTAAGGTTTGTTAAGACTGTGGATCATTGTGCCCAATGTTGTCTTGAATGCTGCTGATAACTCGATCTCCTGACCAGAATATTAGGATATTCCCTTCTGTGGCCTGCCATTATTTCTATGAAAGTTCAGTCCTTTGTTTGCATTGTACTATTGATCTTAAGCTTAATTGTGCACAAGAAGTGTATCAAAGCTTATATCAAAATATTGTTAAGGGAGTAGGAGTATATTAAAGCAATAGATTTATTTTTGTATTGAACTTTTCCCCATTGTAGAATGTAAACTAAAAGTATCATAGATTTTTCCCTTCTCTTGTCTGTGCTGTTAATAATCATATTAGATCACAATAACTTATTACACATTAGCATTCTAAAACAATTGTACAATTGTACAATAAACCAGGGTACTGAAAATACATAACAAATCCACAAATGATACATGCACCAATCATGTTTTAAAACCAATATGTTAATTCATTAAAATTCATGGGATAGTAGAAGAGTCATTATGTTTATCCCCAAAACACAGATGTATCAAATGTGCCATACCTAAAGCATGCAAAGTATTTCAAAGATAGAAGACTACTCATGCCAAGACCCCCTTATCGAAAGTGTTGCAAAGGAGTGATAATTTTTGCTATGAATGCCCAGGGAATTTTTCCATGGAAGAAATAAAAATGATAACTGGCTGAAATGATAGGGCTTAAGTTATTTATGTTATTATGTTTGAGAAACAGAAATATATTTCAGAAAGAATTTCTGAAGACACCCAACGTTATGCTAACTTACTAATATTACATCTACATGTGATTCATTCAGTCAAGTATCCAGTATCAGGAATGAATCTGAACATCTTCAGAAAGATGTTCCATGCTTATGAGTAAGTTTGTTCTAACTTGTTTCTCAGATCAAGGACAATGCATGAAAGTTAGACAAAATTATCTTTTCTACACTACATCTATCTATTTCTATGTCTATCTACAACTCTATCTCCAACTCTATCCATATCCCCAACTTTATTCATACCTTCATACCTCCATACTTCCATACCTCCATCTCTCTCTCTCTCCCTCCCTCCCTCCTTCCCTTTCTCCCTCCCTATCATGCACTATGTTTTTACATAATCTTAACAATCCATTCTGAGGAGTGGAGCTGATTCTTTTCTCTTCCCTAATGTTTGATTCTTGTCAACATGATTATATTGACATACTATTCTTCCATTAGTGTTCAGAGCACTACATCATCCTGGAAAGTATGCAAAGGAAAGGGTCACTATAATGATATATACAGGAAATGAAATAGATGAATTCCAGATCACATGATATAATGGAGAGAAGAAATTCAGTGTATTTCAAATTACAAATCTGATTTTTTTTAATGATTTGAAGTTTATATTTGAGATAACAATTATGACTCCTGCTTGTCCATGGTATTAGTAATATGGTAGTATGCACATGTGTTCTATATAATTTATATGGCTCAAACCCTGGATTATTTCTAAACTATCTATCAAATTGAGATTCTGCCCACCAAATATAAGGGAATGATGTCCCGATAAATGCCCCTAGATATCAAGAGATGTGATAGGAGGGGGGGTACAAAAGTAGGCATTTCATATTCTTTAGGCAAAGCTAGCTCTCAATCATATAACCTTCTGGAAACATGTAAAAACTTGACTTCTTGGAAAGTTTGTGTTGTAGAGCTCCTGTTATCAGAAATGCTATAATTCTTTTGCAATTATTAATTGTGATTTTTATCACTGCATGGTGGCTCAGTGGTTAGGATGCTGGGTTGACAATCAGCAAGTCCACATTTGAGACACAAGTGCTGCTGCATGGTGGGGTGAGCTCCTGTTATTCACTTCATATCCTGCTGACTTAGCAGTTTCAAAGCAAGTACTTGCACATAGATAGATAGGTACCACTTTGGCAGGGACATTTCATGTTGGAGACATGAAAGAATTCTCCAACCAGACATTCCCCAGGCATTGGTGGTGTCACCAGCTAATTCCTAACAAGCAAACACCTTGGTGTTTCCAACCAGAATGGTTGTTCCAAAGGTGCTTTTTCAGGAGGCAACTGAATTTTGTTTTTTCTTTGAAGATGTTTTGCTTCTGATCCAAGAAGCTTCTTCAGCTTTTCCATTTCCCTCTATCCTCTCAGAGTTGAAAGAAAAAACAAAGTCCAGTTTTTTGCCTCCTGAAAAAGGACCTTTGGGAAAGTAATCACTGTATTTGTTATATATAGCATAACATTGTAACTTATTGTTGTTGAGGTTGCACTTGCCATGCCTGCTGCTTTTGTACACAGTTTAGAGTTGGTTGATTGCAATGGTTTATAAACTAATAAGCAACTAATAAACACACAAAATAAACATACAGATGTCTGCATGCAGTGTCGGTATACTTTTATTGATTTATAAATTTAAGAGATAGAAGAAAACAACAACAGAGAAAGGGGTCTGCTGTATTTCATGAGACATTTTTGCTCAGAGATTTATAAACTTCATCATAAGGAAAAATTAAATAGTCTATCATGCCAGGCACTTAGCCATTATGCTGACATTTTAATTCCACTGCAAAACAGAAGCAGGGGAAAAATCTGACAGACAATCTCATACACATTGCCTTTTTAGAATTATTTTTAAATGCATAATATTCACTATTTTGCAAAGCTATTATCTTTTTTCCCCTGTTTTCATAAAATAAGCATTCTTTTTTCATTTTTGACTAATTTAACAGCCAAAATAGTTTTCCAGATTTGTCATATATAATAAGTACCTTTTTAAGTAGGAAAAAAATGGAGGCATTAGGAGAAAGATCACCTATAGAGAAGACAAATCAATTCTTTAATTTGACTATCAGTGCCATCTTTTCATAAAACACTTCTGGGAAAAAAATGAACTCATCAGTTTAGGAGTAATTTTCATGTTGCTTGTTTTTCAGAAATTGTTAAGTAGTTGTCATCACCTCTTTGACTGGATTTAATTTAGCAATGAAGTAATTTTGAGTACTGAGCTCAGCTTTTTAGTATCTAAAATGGAATGGATATTATGATAATGACATTATACACGATGGGGGGTGGGGAGAATGAAAAATTAATGCTGTATTTCTGAAAGTATAGCCCAAGTACTGCTAATATCCATATATTTATAAAGCTGAAAGAGTCCATTGATGCTTGAGTCTTACCACTTGCTCGCTATTAAAATCTAAATTGAGCCATCTTGCTAAATTGTCTATCAAGCTTTTGCTTATACACATTCAGGACAGTCAACCAACTAATGTTAAACTAAGGTTATCATTAGGATGTTTTTTCTAATACAGGTAAATTCTTTAGGTGGTAGTGGGGAGGTCCTTTTGAGGTAGTGATGATCTTCATGATTGAATAGACTGTTTGGAATTTTTGGAAGTGCCTTCTTAAAAAGTCTGAGAGAGAGTGATTGGCCCAAGGTCACTCAGCTGGTTTCATGCCTATGGCAGGATTAACTTCTTGTCCCCTGGCTTCTAACCTGATGTCTTAACCATTATATCTACCTGGCTCTCTAATTCTATCAAATAACTGTCACCCAAGATAACAGATGATATCACAAAACAGTCTAACAGCCTAACAAACTAGGAATAGTTTGAGGCAGCATGTTTCACTAATATCTAATGTCTTCTTTGAGAAATATAAGTTCTTGTATTTATTGGAAGCTACTCTCTTGGATATTCAAAAGCAGGCTAAATGGAATGTATCACAGCCTCCATTTTTATGCTTAGCTGATACCTTAATGTGGCTAGGATTCTGAATATGAGATTTTATTCTGCAATTAAGTTCAAGTATAAATACTTGAGGTTTGGCTCGAAGCTGGCTTTAATTTGATCAATTACAATGCAAAGAAAGGCTTGGATAGCTCTCCTAAATTTGTTTTCAAAACTTCATTTTTGGTGTTTATTGTGCAGAGATGGCCTTGATGGAATCTCTAAGGAGCAATTGGATTAGAATGTCAATATGCATTAATCTGGAGGCAGCTTGGAAATATTTAAATGGCAAGTTGAAAATTTTTTACCTAAGGGACATGCAGATCATTTTTGGAGTCAGCTTCTTCACTGGTTATCACCACAAGGTTCTTCGAAGCTTCAGACCCACAAAACTATTACAATCTTGGTTTTACATGGCTCCACAAAATTCAAGTCTTGTGGGAAAACTGTTTCCTAAGGTAACAAGTTGGCAAGTAGATAGGCAAGCTGATCAAATGAAAATGCTCCCTTCTCTTACATACAAAGTTTATTGGAAGTCTTCTTCATCCAGGACAGAAATAAATTCTGTCAGTAAAATGAAACTTGCCCTTCAGAAGGTTTTTAATATCCAGAAAATCAATAACAAGCAACTTCCTAAAGTAGTTAAGAGAAGAAATAGGTAAACCCAGTGTCGATTTTGAAGACACCAAACTGTGGCTTAGGCAGTGTCATTTCCTCTTTCTCCCAGAGCATTCAAACACACAGGAGATCATTATTTTATAATTTGTTCAAAGGTCAACTGTATGGAAAAATGTGCAAGAGATATAGCCCTCTCTTTGATCTGAGAGCTCCTGGGAACCAATCTGTTCACCTGCTCCTCTTACAACCATAGCCATTAGCCCTGCTTTTGAGAATCTGTCTTCAGTCCACCATTGTTTCCTGGAAGTCTCAAATGATACAATTAGTCATTGCAACAGACATCATGACAGTATTGCACCATTTGTGAAATAACAGAATGATGGGCATGCTGGCATTTGATGCCATTGTGTTTTGACCCAAGCCTCATTCAAAGCAAACAAACACCACAGAGATGACACCACACATAGCAGAGATTAAAGCAAAACCTTTTTAATGCTTCTCTGTGAATTCTCAGGCTATTGCTGAGCGCATTGGGTTGTGCTCCAAAAATTGTAAGCCGCCCTGAGTCTTCGGAGGAGGGCGGCATATAAATGTAATTTAAAAAAAAAATTCCGTTCATTCACAGTAAAACACTATTAAAAACTAATTGTCCCAGATAAGAACAAGCCTTGCCAAGGTTGTGCAAGGCTGCCAAGAACACTAGATTAAATTGCAAGGAAATAATCAAAACCAAAAGTCTCCAAACACAAACCAGGATAGTCTGAACTTCCATAAAACTTGAAGTGCAAGAACTTCTTTGCTTCCTGCAAAGAATCCCACCTCTGAGGGTTGGCTTTTATCCCTTAAGGGAGGGGCCATCACCTTGCAGCCTTACTCCTGAGTTGCTCGTGCTGCTGCAGCTGCTCTTTCCTTCGAGCAGCCCTGCATGCACAGGCACTGGGCACAGGCTCCTTGGGGTCCTCTGCATCACTGCTGCCAACCTCCACAAACTCCGAAGGCAGCACTCCATTCTCTGATAGTCCTGGCCCCATCCCTGCATCACATGCTGGCCCTTTATCCAAATCATTGCTCTCTGAGACCTCAGCCATCCACATCTGCTGCTGGCGAACCACAACACATTGTCACTTTTCTTCAGAATGCCATAAATATTTACTGAAAGCGGTAGGGAAGGGAAAACAAGTCTAACTTCAAAGAAGCAGATTGTTCATCAACCATTTTTCTTGCCAGACATATCCAAACAAGACATAAGCAGTCTTGGAACTGTTATTGAGTAAATTGTTCATCAGCTTGAAAATATTTATCTCCTATTGTTATACTTAATTAAAGAATAAGCAATGAAGATGATGTCCTTCATTCTTTAAGAAGTCGAAATGTGGCTTGTCCTCTCCCTGCCTTCAGAGAGATCCTAGATGACCCTGACCTCCTCAACTCCCAGCATCTGCTTCTATTCTTCATTATTGCTAGTTGGAGAAATGCTGAAAACAGCACAATGATAATCTGAGCTCCATATGGAAGGCTTAAAGCACCTCGAGCAAAATCTCCCCATTACATTTATTTCTGGAATGCAGTCATTACTCCACAATATGTAGAGGGGGAGTTGAAAAAAGGATGCCAGTAGCCTCAGATTACAGTACAAGGCAATAGTGCCACTAATTGCAGCCTGTTGACATTTAGCAATCATGAGCTTTGGCGGCTCAGGCTGTAAATGCCTGCTCTTAAGATCCAGCTGTCTACAACTACTGTAGGCTCGAATCCCACCAGGCTCAAGGTTGACTCAGCCTTCCATCCTCTCGGGGTAGGTAAATTGAGGACCCAAGATTGTTGGGGGCAATTAGCTGACCTTGTAAAAATGCCGCTTAGTAATAAGCAGGCATATACAATGGAATGAAGGCTATTGCTGAGCACATTGGATTGTGCTCCAAAATTGTAAGCCCTGAGTCTTCGGAGAAGGGCGGCATATAAATGTAATTAAAAAAAAAAATAAAAAAAATGCAGCAAAGGATGGTGCGGTTATTAATCAGGCATTATATATTATTGCATAGAAATAACTGTTATATAGGTTATACATTTATTAGTTATATAGAACCTATTATAGGTTATATATTATATAGGACTAACCAGTTTTGGACAAGAAATGTCAGCATTATTTTTGATGCCATAATATATGCTGTCCTCATAGGGCAGGGGTGTCAAACTTGCATTGTCACGGCATTGTCATGTGGCATATCAGGACTTTCCCCCCTTTGCTAAACTGGATGTGGGTGTGGCCAGTGTGTGACACATCCGGCCCATGGGCCATGAGTTTGACAGCCCTGTAATAGGGGGCCAAACAAATAAGGGAATTTACTAATCTCCTGGCAGTGGTCTTCAGAGGGTTTCACATTGCCATTAAAGCTACTAGTTATTATTTGCCATCACTTCCATAAACTGGTTCAGCCCCTTTTGGCAACCAACAGCAGGCTTGGATTTTTCCAATCCATATCTGGTAACCATGTTTGTCACCCACTACTGGAATTTCTAGAGAAGAAATTGAAATAAGAGGAGGCAAAATAAATGGTTGATTGTTTCCCTTTTAGGAATGAGGGACATTGCTTCATAAAATTTTAAAATGTAACTTTTAAATTGTAAAAGGCACTTCACATGATCTTTTATCAAAACAAAGAACCCCTTTAAATTAACAGTGTAGGCTTTCATGACCAGTGTCAATTAAATAGTGAACTAATTTCAACTAATTTTCTGGTGCCTTTATTTTTTTACTGGTAGAAATAACCAAACATTGGGAAAGATTCTTTATGTAAAGCACAATTATTAAAACTTGTAGGCAAAGTTTCAGAATTCGGAACATATACTTCTATTTGTCTTTACCACCTTTTTGATATATTACTTCTATAGTAAAAATATGGTAGGCTCATTGGAATTTAATTTCTGAATTGACTTGACTTGTTTCTCACCAGTGGTTCCTTTTCTTTCAGGCACTTAATTTATATACCTAAGGCTGCTGGACAGGTATAATCTTTCTTTCCGCTTGATTTTAAATACAACTGCTTAGTTCCCTGCAGCACCTCTGTATACATTAAAATATTGTAAATGTAAATGTTAACACTAATTGCAAGTTTGCATCTTCCCTCATTTGTAGAATATTCACAACAGTTTTAAATAGTTTGGGAGACTATGTAATACTAATTTAATTTAAACTGCAGTACAATCACTCATCGTACTTCTGGCTTATGTAATATCTCCTGTTAATTAATGCCTGCATGAAAACAGAAATGCTTGTGACCTTGTCCCATTCCCTATATCAATACTTTCCCAAGGATATTAAACACATTTTTCAAAAATTTTGATGCCTTCCATCCATCTTCTCTGTTGCCTTCCCCTTTCTCTATCTTCCTCAATCTTGTCAAGAATAACCCTTTTTCTTCCTAGCTCCCACTAAACCTGCCCAATATATTTGTATTTTTCCTTCACTGTTTATCTGATTCCAGGTATGCTTGACTGTTTTTTATCTTCGGCCCATGTACTTGAAACAGTTATCTTCAAATCCATTATTTGAAAATTTATATCTTTGTTCTCTTTTTTTTAGTACCAGCTATCACATACATTAAAAGGCACAAGGGCTCAGGGGCTTAAACCATGCCAGAGAAAGTCTATAGTCCAGGTGTTTGAATCCTACCACCTCATGATGGAGTGGGTTCCCATTACTTACCTCATCTCCTGGCAATCTAGCATGCAAATACAAGTAGATAAATAGGTACCACTTCCACGAGAAGGTATCAACATTGTATGTTTTGTCATATGCTTTGCACTGTGGCATGATGTTATGCTGGGCACTTGACCACAGAAACATCTTTGGACAGTGCTACTTAATGGCTTAAAGAAATGGAGGTGAACATCACCTCCTAAATTCTGCTATGATTAATGGAGTAAAACCCATAGGGACTCATTTAACTTATTTTAACTTACTCCTTTAACTTACTTCAACTTACTTTAACTTTACTGTGGACATAATATATTTAGATTTCAGCAAGGCATTCGACAAAGTAGACCACAACCTACTTCTTGATAAGCTAGAAAAAAATGGAATAGATAGCACCACCACCAGATGGACTCACAACTGGCTGAAAAACCGTACTCAACAAGTAGTCCTTAATGGGTTTAAGTCTATATGGAGGGAAGTAAGCAGTGAGGTGCCACAAGGTTCTGTCTTAGGCCCAGTACTCTTCAATATCACATCTTGGTTGTCTTATCCGACAGATATTGACCAAACTCCTCAGCCCTTCCCCGCAATGGGTCTGCCCCCTCCCCCATATGAAGGAGAGAGCGGGTAGCCTGAAACAGGGTGGCTGGGCAGTTATCTGCGGATGCTATGAGGGCAGAGAGATAGGACCTTCTTGCCGCTCTCATAGCTACCAGGTAAGTCCTAATATGGGCTCTTAGCTGGGCTTGATCGGATTGGGAGCGGGTGGACCTCCACCTGCTCTCTAAACCCCTTTGATGATGCTTCATCTCCCGGAGCTCCTCAGTATACCAAGGAGCCATCTGGGATCCATGGCGTGTGAGGAGACACATGGGGACAACCCTGTCGAGGGCATCCAATGCAGCCTGTTGCCAAGCAGCCACCAGATCCTCGGCAGAGCTGTGGGCAAGGGAAGAGGGAAAGGACCCCAGTTCCACCTGGAACCTCTCAGGGTCCATCAGGCGTCTGGGGCAGAACCATCTAAGTGGCTCCTCATCCCAGCAGTGGGGGGCAGCCTGTTGGAAGACCAGCCATAGGAGATAGTGATCAGACCATGGAACGGGCAAAGTGGTAAAAGTGGCTTGCCCTCTGTCACTACGCCACTGCTCAGAGACAAAAACTAGGTCAAGAGTATTTCCCCCCTCATGAGTCGGGCCTTGAATCAATTGGGTCAGGCCCATGGCTTCCGTAGAAGCCATGAATTCCTGGGCCAAGCCCGACGCTCCCCCCAGGGAAGGCAGATTGAAGTCCCCCAGGACCATAAGGCCCGGGAACTCCACCGCCACCCCCGAGAGGAGATCGAGAAGCCCAGGCAGGGCCGCTGTCACACAGCTGGGGGAAAGGTATGCGAGCAGCAAGCCCACCTGACCATTAGGATCTCTGAAACAGAGACCTCCCTTGGGAACAGGGTCTCCCAAATAACCACAGCCACCCCACCACCCCTACCCTGGGCCCGTGGTTGGTGCAAAACCCGGAAACCTGGAGGGCACAAATCAGAGGGACACCTCCCTCCGGACCCAACCAGGTTTCGGTGATACAGGCCAGGACCACAGCCTCCTCCTCAATGATCTCACGGAGGAGGGAGGACTTATTAGCCATGGACCTGGCATTAAAATACACCAACCTAAGCCCAGGGGTCGGTTCACGGCGTCTCCTGCCAATCCCAACCACCCTGGGAATCGTGGTCCCCACCTCGCACCCCAGGGCCCCACCGGCCCCCCAACCCCCACCCACCACCACCACCCACCGGGCTGCAGGAAGACCCCTCCATCCCCCTCCCTAACCCCTTAAGACGGCCAATTAAAAATTTTAAAAACCTCCCCTTCCAAATTATCTGTAATATGTAAAATTAAATTGTAAAAAAAAATCACATACACTACTACTGGAGGCAAGATGTTTTAACTATTCCTATCCTTGTTACTGATGACACACTTTAATCCTTCATTATATTGAGTTTATCATCTCCCCTTTTCCTTAGATCTCCTCTTTCCTTTTGAGTACATTGTCAATCATTATATATTCATGAATGCAACAAAACAAAGTTATCTGTTATTCACTTTTTTGCTGTCAATTATGTATTGACTGAGCAAGCAAGATGATATTAACCCTATTTTTTTTGTTTCCATTTTTACTTTCACAAAGAATTCTCTTTATTTTCAGATATTAAAATAGTATCAATAACATATTTCAGATGAATAGAATTTCCACTCCCAGCTTTTATTCCAACTATTTAATCCTGCTTTTCTTAAAATATATAGTCACTGAACAAGTTAAGCAAAGATAAGCAAGTATATTTCTCACTCCCTTCCTTAATCTAAACCAAAGGCAACTGCAGCAGGGAGCAATGGGGGTCAAACTGATATCAGCAATGTTGTGATTTTGCTGTGCTGCTCCATTTCTATGTGTGCTGTGACATTGAATGTATATCTCTAAGGGGCAGTGCTTTTCACAAAAGCAGTGACTTCCTTTTGGTACTTCTGTTCTGAACAACTATGCTTCTCCAAATTCAGTTTTTTTCCTCAATAGTGTCTTGTTCATGGTAAGAAATCCTTGGGTGCTCAGGCATACACATAAACCTTAATATGTCTCCTATTCTGGCATAATTTATGTCAAAGGCCTTTGTGGCTGAGGTAAAAATAATTCTTTCTCATATTCTCTTTCTCTCTTTAGCATTCATCTTATAGAAGCTCATCACTTTAGTAAGTTCTCCCTTGGAATATTGCATAGAGTTTTGGTCACTGCAGTATAAAAAAGATGGAGACTCTGGAAAGAGTGCAGATAAGAGCAAGAAAGATGATTAAGGGCCTGAAGACTAAAATATATGAAGGGTTGTAGAAATTGGGTATGTCCAGTTTAATGGGGAGGAAAGGCTAGGGGTGACATTATAGTAGCGTTCCCATGTTTGAGAGGCTGCCACAAAGAACAGGGGGTCAAAGCATTTTCCAAAGCATCAGGAGACAAGAAAAGAAATAATGAATGGAAACTAATCAAGGAGAGAAGCATCTAAAAATAAGAAGAAATTTCCTAACAGTGAAAACAATTAATCAGTGGAAGTCTTACCTCCAGAATGTGTAGGTGCTCCATCACTGGAAGCTTTCAAAAAAGGATTGGACAACCATTTGTCTGAAATCGTATAGGGTCTCCTGGTTGAACAAGGGGTTGGACTAGATGATCTTCAAGGTCCTTTCCAACTGTTATTCTGTTTCTGTTACCATTCTTGTGTCTACCTATTCTGTATCCTGATTGTCAATCTAATATACCTCTCTCTATGTAAAGATTAGTATGATTTTTCATAATCTGAACTTTCTCCTAAATCTCAGTATAAGTAAATACTGTGATTTTTCCCCCTCCCTGAAGTCTAAGGCATAGAATCTTTTTCCCGTATTTGTTGATATAAAGCTATTAGCACCTGAGCTGCCTCTTACCCATGATCTTTAAACCATTTAGGAGGCATTTCATTTGCTCTTGATGCTTTGCCATTTTACAACTGGGTTATTGACTATTATAACATTTTTAATTGAGTCAGTCTGTAAATAAACTGTTTTTTAATAATTATTTCTATCATTTTATAACCTGTGTTTTAAATTTGTGTGTGTGTGTATATGTGTGTGTGTGTGTGCATATTCTATCTTCCAGTAGCCTCACACCAGACATTTTTTCTGATTATATTCCCCTATTTGTTGTTCTTCAAACAGACTCACTTACTTCTCTTTCTTCTTGGATATTGATAATTATACCATTGTACTTTTCTTGTTACATAGAGCTTTCATGATAGCATGTTCTCAAAGTATCTTGGATCATTTCCTTTTTGGACCTTTTTTTTAGGAAAAAAAAAGACTATTTCATGATATCTCTTCTGTCTTCCTTTCTCCTCAAGTTCTCTTCTTAAGCCAAGCATTCCAAATCTGTTTCTCACATGATTAGATAAGCTCTTTCTTTTCAGCTTCTCAAAAAAGGTATTCTTTAACAAGGAAGACATTTTCTCATTCGGCCTTTCAGCATTTCTAACAACTGCTTCAGATATTTCCTAAGTGAACCAGAATTGAAATGCTCACTGCTAGACAAAGAATTCCAATTGCTTTTTTCCTTAATTCCATCTTAAATTCTTTACTCCTCTATCAATTCTGTTAGTCCACAGAGCTTGCAAGATGCAAACTAGTTTTATTTAAAGGATCATTGCTCAAATTCAAGAATTTCTCAACTGTTTGAGACTGTTGTTCCATCTCTTTGTTGAAGATGATTTTCATGCAACTTTTAAATTTATGTGGGCATCTTCTTATTTCTCAGCTCATAATACTTTTTTTTAGAAAAGAGATTAATGTATCTCTGATTATATATCACAATATAAATATTAAGCAGAGCATCTCTATGTATAATAAAACCAAAACTCCTAAGAGTACCAAATATATTCTAAAGAAAGAAATTAAGTTTATTAAGAAAATTATATGTGCTAACAGAAATCCTGGAAGAGGCTTGTTTTGATTTCAGAACAATCTGCTCATATTTAATCTGAAAGGCAATAAGAAGTATCACTTTTGTATGATTCTGCAAATGTGCAACTTTGAAGGCTTAATTCCTTTTATTTGTTTGCTTTCTGCAACTTCATGTTCACAACAATGGTAATATACTATAAATACAATTTCTGAATGTCTTGCTCCAGTTGAGACAGCTGTAAATTCCTACAGATATATAAAGTTTTTTCTGCATTCAAGAAAGATCAAATGCGATCAACCTTTGGATCAAAATAACTGAAATAGGCTTCAGGATTTAAGATTCATGAAATTATGCAGGAAAACACTCATACATACAAATCACTGTTTTGCAAAAATAACATTTATGGGTATTTGCATGATTATCCTTTTATAGTAAAAATAATACATTTTGCTTATTATTTTACTGGTAAATTAACTATGCAATTGTATAATTTATTACATATATTCTCTTCCTTGATCTATCTATATGCTCCACATTTGTTTTTTCTTAAGTTATGCATCTTTGCTATTGAATGTTCAATCAATCAATTTTATTTGTCTTTCTCCAGCACAAAGGATAGGATAAACAATAAAGAGCAAGTCACAAAAGCATGAAATAATTCTATCACTTAAAAGATAGAGATAGAGTGAGAGAGAGAGAGAGAGAGGGAGGGAGGGAGAGAGAGAGAGATGTAGATATATAAATATTATAAAATACTGTATCTATTGAGAGTAAGATCCATAAACTGAATATCTGGGTCTGCTTCATACATAAATACATTGAAATAAATAATAAACAAATGTGAAGCTTTTATCATGTATTTCAAATGCAGCATACCCAACTTGTAAAGTGCCAATGTAAAAAGATAAATCATTGCTATAATTAAGTTACTTCTATTTAAAGTATGATTGGGGGAAGTTATGGGTGTGTATTCTTAAAGCATTTGAGCTGATATGGGTCATATCTGTCCTACATAATTCTCACAAACTTTAGTGGTCATCATCACAATGAAATTCTCACCACATAGATTCTAAAGTTGCTTCATGTGCCATTCACAATTTCTGAAGACCTCAATTTATTTAAATTTCTTGATGATTACCAGTATTAAAATGGTACCAAAACCATTTCTAAAGCTCTGGGTTTCACTTACACATCACCAGAAATTGGAAACACAAAAGGTTCAGGACATTAAAAAAATCTTGTCTAGAGCTATGTAAGGCTATCAGTTTGACTAAAGTCAATGTACATGATTTCAAATCAGAACAGAACTGGGTAAAAATGGGGGAGCTTTATTTTTTATTTCTTAACACTTTGGGGTGGGGTGGGGTAGGTGGGTTGAGAAGGAGGACTGGCTTGGTATTGAGTTCTTGGGTGCTTGATTTCAATTTTGCCCAGTTTTGGGCTTGGACAGCACTGAACGGCATTTCAGATAATACTGTTATTTATGTGCCAATAAGTTTCTCAAACCTTTTCCTGTTTTAGGAAGATGGCTTTAATCCATATCAAATATTGTCAGTAACTGTATTACTTTTAATAACCAAAATCAATATCCTTATGATGAATTGTTTATACTATTCTAAAACTCTGTCTGTGTTTATTTAGACATTCCCTCCCCTTGTTCCTTTATTCCATGTGCCAGCAATGCACTAATAAGACTTTACCAATCATTCTTCCAGAGATCAAATTTTATAGTCTTCTCATTATAGCTTTGGAACAAAGTGTCCCCCTTAAATGTGTGCGTGTGCATATATAATGCTAATTCATATTATAGTCTTATTTCTATTTGCTAATGATTTATGAATGTTTATTTTGATTTATAGAGTGCCTGAACTTTTCTTCATGGCAATGCAAGCATAATTCCACAAACATCATTTTTTCTATGTATTTATTCATTTAATAATTCTTAAATACTCCTAGTTATTGCTCCATCCACAGTGGTCTGTGAATATCTTTTAACATTAAAATTAGTAATATCAAAATTCAGTCAATCCACCAGAATGCAGCATTAATAATAAAAAAATACTATATAGAAATAATTTCCAAAAAGAACAAATGAGTTTTACCTTTAGTTGCTATTGAAAAATATAGACCAATTTGATTTTGATGACATAAGTAAAGGAAATATTCCAACTTCTCCCTTCAAAATCAGCTAAACCAAAAGATATTTTTTTATTAAATATTTTTATTTTTAAAAAAATTTTAAAAACAAAAATACAAATCTCTATTCACATTAACAGTGTTCGTGTCGTTATTGATACATACCTCTCCTTTTATACATAAATATCAGCTCTTATTTCTATTCTCCACCCATTTGTACCACCTATCCCAAACCGCATAATAGTCCAAATCATCTTTACCTCTTAATTCCATTGTGAGCTTATCCAGTTCTGCACAATCCATTATTTTTTGTGTCAAGTCTTCTTCAGATGGTATCTTTTCCTTCTTCCATCCCTGTGCAAAGGCTATTCTTGCTGCAGTTATGATATGTATAATGATGTATTGGATGACCTTGCTCAATTTTCCCTTGATTTTTCCTAATAAAATGTTTCCAGTTCAAGTTCTAATTTGTGCTCTGTAATTTCTAATAACCATCTTTGTACCCTCATCCAATATTTTTTAACCTCTCGACACTGCCACCACATATGGAAGAATGTTTCTTCTTTGTATTTACACTTCCAACATTCTGCTTTTGTATTTGGATACATTTTGGCCAATCTTGCCGGGGCTAGATGCCACCCACAAAACATTTTATATTGATTTTCTTTAAATGCTGTTGACAATGTCAATTTACAGTTATCAATCCACACTTTCTCCCAATCCTCCAAATTTATATTATGCCCTACATTTTTTGCCCAGGCAATCATTGATCCCTTTACTATTTCCTCTTCTAATTCTACTTCCAACCAATAGTTATATATTCTTGTTATAAATTTTATTTCCTTGCCTATCAAAATTTGGTCCAGTTGTTGTAAGTCCTTTTCTATTCCCTTGTTCTTCTAAGTCCTTCCTAAATTTTGTCTGAATTTGTAAATATGACCACCAATCTATAATTATGTCTTGTTCTTTTAATTTATCAATCGTTTTTAACTTCCCCTGATTATCTAATAGTTCTTCATATCTGACCATTTGCCTTGTATATCTCATATTTGGATGTAATATTGCTTCCACTGGTGAGACCCATTTTGGTATCTTCATATAATATTTTCTTTTAACCTTTTCAGTAGTGATTCTCTTATCAAACATCTATGCAAGTATGAATGTGTCTTGTTTTTTTTTGTCCCATAAGAAGGCATGCCACCCTGCTTGGAGGTCGTGGCCCTCAATTGCCAAAATTCTTTTGTTTTTCAAATTTATCCATTCATTCACTTCATAATAACACTGCTGCTTGGTAATACAGTTCTCTTTTTGGGAGTCCTAGTCTGCCTCTACTTCTACTATCTTGTAGCATTTTTAGACTTAGCCATGCTTTTTTACCCAGCCATATGAATTTCATAATTATCTTATTTAACTCCTGAAAAAATCTTCTATCTAATTTTATCGGAATTGTCTGGAAGTAGTGTAATAACTTCTGTAAGGAAGATAAGATGGACAAAGATAATATAGAACAATATTTGAAAGAGAAAGGTCTACCGAAAATAAGTGAAGAATAGAGAGACATATTAAATAGGGAAATAACACTCATAGAATTAGAAAAAACAGAAAAATAATAAGACTCCAGGGCCAGATGGTCTTCTTGCAGAAGTTTATAAATGTTTGTATGGATGTTTTGCACCAGTGATGTTGGATCTGTATAATGATGTATTGGAGCATGCCAAGCTACCTGAATCATGGACAGAAGCATATATTTCCTTAATCCTCAAAGAAGACACTGACCACAACCAAATTAAAAACTATAGGCCAATCTTATTATTGAATGTAGATTATAAGATATTTACAACAATAATGTCTGAAAGGTTGAAAGTAGTACTAAATGATCTTATACATTCAGATCAGAATGGCTTTCTACCTTCCAGACAGATAAGAAATAACACAAGAATAGTGCTTAATGTATTGGAATACTATGAGGCCCATCCGGAAAAACAGGCAGCATTGATTTTCTTGGATGCTCAGAAAGCATTCGACAATCTCAATTGGCGAACAATCTTAATTCAACAGGTAGAGAATATGGGGTTTGGAATCAAATTTAGAAAAATGATCAGCACTGTATACTCAAACCAAAAAAGCCAAGGTGATTATAAATGGAGAGACTACAGAAAGTTTTAAAATAAGGAAGGGTGTACGGCAGGGATTTCCAATGTCACCCCTACTTTTCATTTTGACTCTAGAAATGCTATTAACCCAGATCAGACAAAACAAGGGAATAGGTGGGTTGAGGATTAAAGGAGAAGAATATAAAGTACAGGCGTTTGCGGACAACCTGGTGTTTTTTATTGAAGAACCAATGGAGACGGACAAATTTATTACAAGAATTGGAGGAATTTGCAGCAGTAGCAGGATTAAAAATTAATAAGGAAAAAACCAAAATATTAGCCAAAAATTTGACAGAAAAGCAGAAAAAAGACTTAGAAGAAAAAATGGGATTGCAGTTGATAAAAAAAACTAAATATTTGGGAATCTGGCTATCAGGGAGATGTTCCTCTATAAAGGAGGGTAATTATAAGAAACTGCTTCAACAGATAAAGAAGGACCTGACAAACTGAGGGAAACTACAACTGTCTTTATTAGGGCAGATAGCAGCGATAAAAATGAATATTTTACCTAAACCAAAAGATATTTAAATTCAGCTCTATCACACACAAATAGTAAAATGATAGAAATTAATTGATAAGCCAATAAAAAATAAATATATGACATAAAACAGAATCTTAAAGACAAGCCAAATGCATTTTTTTAAAAATAAGTTATTCTCAGCTTATCAGGATTTTCTTCCAGATAGGTGTGTGAAGAATTGCATTTTAATTATATGGAACTAAGTTCCATTGAATTCAAATATGCATGGAGGCATCCTCAGCTATCTACTGACATAAGGAAAAATTGCCTTAATCCTTTTATCAGTTCCCTAATGTTTGCCTCTCATATGCAGCCATACATTTTAAAAGTAGTTTGTTTGTTTTTTGATCCAAAATAAAATATTTGACCAAAAAATTTAACTGAGTGGTTCTTTACAAGCTGATAAAATGATGGCATGACAGAACTCTTTAGGAACAAGCTGTTAAGGCTTACCTGAATCTTCAAATCTTCCTCTTACAATATATTTAATGAAAAATAACACAAGAAAAGAGCTCTGGTTCCAACATTGACTTTTATTCAAATTACAATAATACAGTCCAATAGCAGTCATTCACAAGACCTTATAAACAGCAAATATACCAAGTTATGTCCAATTCAAAGATTGGCAATTCTAATGCAGCATTAACAGATATAGAACATAAGTTGGTTTTCCATTTAGAAAACCTTTTTCCCCTATTCAGAAATTACCTATTGTTGGTGTTGAAAGTATTTTCAATGTGCTGTGCACTTTACAATGTTTAGATTTGAAAAGTCAAATCTACCAATGGCAGCGTGACATGACATACCAAGTACTGGTTTTACAAGCCACGCCCCTGCACTATAAAAGGGGCTGCCTAACTGCCATGTACCTCAGAGGTCTCCAGAGATACCAGCTGACAGACTCTCTGCATAGGCAGACAGTCTCATTCAGTTGTCTCAGTTCACTCTGTTCTCTATGTTGCCTAAAGAAGTCTCTCAAGGCATCTGTGTTGCATAGGCAGACAGCTTCAAGAAACCTCAAGAAACCTCAAGCTGCAAGGGAAAAAGATATTCCTAGGCTAGAGACTATTTAATAATATTTCTGAGAGGATAAAGGGACAGAGAAACTCCAACTACATAGGTAGTTGTAAAACTAAGAAGACCTGAGGGGAAAACCAAGAAGGAAGAGAGGACTCTGGTAATATTCTTTCTGAGTGTTTATTATTTAATCTGCTTGTTGCAATAAATACTGATTTGAAAAACATTTGGGCTCAACTCATTTACATAATTTAAATATATAGACAGAGGTTTACAGTCCACAAGTATTAATTAGTCATAGGATTGATTAATATATCTAACAGTTGGAGTCTTCCATGAGAAAACCATTTAAAACTCACAAGGATTTCCATATGTTTTAAAGTGCTGAACAGAAATTGCAATGAACCATTTATGCAATTATTAAAGTTGAGATTGAGATAAGTTTATCAAAGTTGTGTTAGCATTGGGTTGAACAAGTTTCACTATGGATGAATCTAGAATGAAATATGGACTTCTGCCCTTTGATTATTGAAACATGCAAAGTCAAATCTACTCAGTAATGGAGTCAATCAATGGTTATTACTCTTTTCCAGAATAGTTGCATTCTGAAAGCATCAAAAGTTAAACTCTTAATTATCTTTAAGAACGATAAACTTGTGATAAGAGATGCTAGTTCCATCGCAGTGCATAAGCTTGGCCCAGGAAAAGGTGAAGATCTGTAATATGCATTACCTTTGGAAACAAAACAGTGGAGATGATAAACTTATATAAACTGTATATAAATAAAAAATCATTTATATGAAGTACAATTGATTTATCATATTATAAAAGATGTACAAGTCTATATATTCAGTAGAAAACAATGGAATTTGGGGAAGGAAACATTTCAGTTCCACTCAGATCTAATCACCTTGTTTCTCACTATGATTAATTATCCTTCGATTGACTATGCCACCCATTCATCCTGTTCTTATTAGGTCTGCTAGTTCTATGCCATAATATACAGATAAAAGGATGTCTCTATTACTCCACAAAACTTCATCTTCATCAGTTCAGGCCA
This sequence comes from Naja naja, assembly GCA_009733165.1. Lineage (NCBI taxonomy): Eukaryota > Metazoa > Chordata > Lepidosauria > Squamata > Elapidae > Naja > Naja naja. Next base: position 166,436,962 of record CM019151.1, read on the forward strand.
ATATCTGAAGACTACAATGCATCAGAACACTAGTGAATTGTATCCACAGTAAGTAGTTATGGCTGGTACAGCTGGCTTTAGAACAGGGCTAACTGAGTTCATGAAAAATTCATCTATGTTGATTTATTAGTCATCATATTGTCTTGAAGGTCACAGATATCATATTACTTAATGCAAGTAATGGAAAACCACAAAATTGAGAAGCCATCATATATTCCTTGGTGATTTTCCACAGGCAGCCACATAGTCACTGTGGGAAACTGGATCCTGAATTTCAAAAAGTGTTGGTCTAATAGAACAGGGATAATACTATTCTCTTCTTAATGCCAAAATTATTATTATTTCCTTACCTTATTTGTAGAGCTATACCTTACTTTGTGAGGCGATGGAATGATTGCATCATTCTGAAGTACAACCACACTTTGAGAAGGGTTGAATTGGGCCCCTAAGATTTTTACTTCACCAAACTTTAAGTTATTTGGGTCAAAATATCCTTGATGGGCAATCCTGATATCCAAGATATTCTGAAAGACAGTTCCCCAATATATTTATTTATAAAGTTGCTTCATAATTTGCCATCATCTACATTATCATGTAATCTATTATTGTGACAATAGGATGAGAATGGAAATAGCAGCAATGGAAATATTGGCAAAAAGTTGTGACACTCATGATCTAACTGTTCTGGTTTTAATAATCTGCAGATAAAAACTCAATGTCTTGAGTTGTTGACCAGAATTTACATATCATTACTGATCATTGTAAATCTAAATGTAGCTTTTTGCCTATTTATTATTGTGTTTGGCTTAACACATCCCACTTTCACTATGCATAACCATGCTATTTTGCATCTCTTCTTGTTGCCTTCAAAAAAGCAGCTTTGGGACAAGCATGACCTGAATGACTGAGAATCTTCCTAGGTATAATTTGCACATAGATAAAGTAGGATAGAATCCCTAACTGATACCAAGTTGGTATAGTTTAAGATTGTTTTCCCTTCTTTGATTTTTCTTTTATTATCAAACAATACTGAAATGTTTTAATACTTATTACAAAATATTTAATACTCAAAATACCTATAGTATCTACAAAGAAAAATATTTAATTATCCTTATAGTTATTATAGTTAATGGCTTGTTTCTTATTATTTTGGTAAGGTTTTTTTTCTTTCATGGTTTCTATTATTATTAATTAATTTATTTATTTATTTAGAGAGCAACGAAGAGCAGAGAAGAGCAGCAAAGATATTAGGGGACTGAAAGCTAAAACATATATATAATGGTTGCTAGAATTTAGTATGTCTAATTTAATGAAAATAAGGACCAGGGGTGACATGATATCAATATTCCAATTTCTAAAAGGCTGCCATAAAGAGGAGTGAATCAATCTATTCTCCAAAGCAGGACAAAAAGCAATGGACAGAAACTAATCAAGTAGAGAAGCAACCTAGAACTAAGGAGAAATTTCCTGACAGTTAGAGCAACATGCCTCCAGAAGTTGTGAATGCTGCAACACTGAAACTTTTAAGAAGACATTGGTCAACCATTTATCTGAAATGGTGTAGGGTTTCCTCCTTGAGCAGGGGGTTGGGCTAGAAGACCTCCAAGGTCCCTTCCAACTCTGTTATCCTGTTTGCTTATATTTCATGTTTCCTAATTGCTCATCTTCCTCCTTCTTAATATGTTATACCCATTCAGAAAAATAATGTATAATTGTTTCTAGTATAAATGAAAACTATGGACACTGATTAACATTCTAAGTCATTATATGAACAAATAGTTCTGTAACTGCCCTACATTATTTATTTATTTATTTATTATTTGAACTTATATGCCGCCCCATCTCCGGGACTCGGGGCGGCTTAAAACTAAAAACAAGGAACAATAAATACATTAAAAAACAATTAGATTAAATTATAAGTCCAAACGTTTATAAAATAAATTAAAAATAATTAAAAATAACCCTCCCCAAAGGGTCACAGCCCGGGTTGGTCAAATAACCAGGTCTTCAACTCGCGGCGGAAGGTGCGGAGGTCAGGGGCCAGGCGGAGCTCCAAAGGCAGTTGATTCCAGAGGTCAGGGGCCGTGACAGAAAAGGCTCATCGTCGGGGAACCGCCAGCCGGCATTGGCCTGCCGACGGGACCCCGAGGAGTCCCTGCCTATGAGCTCGCACAGGGCAATCGGTATTTGACATCGGAAGAAGACGCTCCCTTAAATATTGAGGACCCATGTCGTGAAGGACTTTATATGTTAACACTAAAACCTTGAATCTCACCTGGAGCGCAACTGGCAACCAATGCAGGCCGCGCAGGAGGGGGGTCACATGGGAGAACCGGGTAACTCCCATCAGTAAAGGCATCAGTAAAAAAAATCTGTATCACTGAAACTTTCAGCAAGATAGCTTGTGATAATTTAATTAATCTTTATTTTGTTCATTTCTCAATCATATTTGAATTCATATGTTACTAAATTGATCAAATTAATAATTTGAGGACTTAAATAAAAAAAGGTAAAGCCAATTTGGTGTAGGGGTTACGACATCAGGCTAGTTCCTGGAGACCAAGAGTTCTAATTCTACCTCAGACCCAAAGCCAGCTGGGTGACCTTGGACCATTCACTTTCTCATAGTCCTAGGAAGAAGACAACAGTAAACCATCTTAAAATTCTTGCCAAGAAAAACTGCAGGGCTTTCCAAGCTACTAAGAGTCAATACTGACTCAAAGGCAATAATAGTAATATGACATCCTAGGTTCCAGGGAAGAGTTTGGTGCTTATGAAAGCCATACCACCTAAAGAATTGGCACTGTGATTTCACATTATTGTATAAATAATAATTACAGTATGGGGATAAAAATGCCTGAATATAAATATAAAATATAAATTTAATAAATAAATGGATGAAAATACCAAATCCAGTCTAAACAAAAATGGTCAAAATCACTTTTTTCAGAGTCATTGTAGCTGTGAACATTCACTAAATGAATGGTTGTAATTTGAGGATAACCTGTATATTTATTATCCAAACCCACATCCTGTTGAACCATAATCAAAATTGTAAGTAAACACAGCCCATTCTCAAATACATCTCCCACACCTAGTCTTCAAGAGGACAAAAGATAAATTTTTGCAGGTACGTTACATTGCAAAACTGTGCCATGAGTCTAAATTTAACTTGAAAGGCTCAAACAGATCTTCCAGTTATATCAGATTGAAAAATCTAAATTTAGCCTGAAAGCTGTAGCAAAAACAAGTCTTCTGGACCTTCTTCAGCTGTTCAACTGTAGTTTGAAAGAAAAGAATCTATTAGATGCATAAGCTTTGAAACAGGAAAGGGAGAAAATAGTGGTTAGGAAGGCTTTGAATACTGGAAAGTTGATAAAGAGACATTTGGAGTGGTTCAAGTTTTTGTGATATTTCAATACTTCTTTGGAGTACACCAGAAAGCAAAGATCTTTCTCACTATTATGAGAAGAAGCAGTCATTCCCTTATCTCTGAATTATAATTCAGCAAAAGATTACAAAGTATTGCTTTCTAAATGTAATGTTCTGTGCAAACAAATGGATCAAATTAAATGAAAAAATAGCATTCTCAAAATATCTTGAAATAACAATTTCATTATTCTTTCTACCCTAATAGAACTACCTCAAGGGTATATATACTGTATATAGTGACATAATTATATTTACTAACAAGAACAAACAAAAATTATTTTGCCATGCCAATAGCTATTACACAAACTTGAAACCCACTGATTTTTATTGAACACAATGACTGCATGCTAGAAAAAGGTGTCTAGAAAGCAGGTAAGATCTGAATCAGTAAGTCTTTTCCATTTGTTTGTTTAAGAGAATTTATATCATCACCCACTCACTCTCAATGACTCTGAGTGGCTTACAAAAATAAAAACTGAATGCACAAAAAGTAAAAGCAATAACCCACCCACCCACCCACCTCAATCCCTGGTGACAACAAATAAATTCATGTTTAAATGTACTCAGTAAATTGTTTGTTTCACTTGTAATTTTTTTATTCAACTAATTTTTGTTACACAGACAATATTACTTTGCATGTTACACCTGAATTTTATTAATCACTTATGAGTGCCCTCCTGAAATTCATTCCAAAACAGGAAGAATGGGGTGTAAAAATGATTTGTGTGGCTATGGAATGAGATCTAAAAAGGATTTGTATGGCTTGAAAAGCTATGAAAATGAGAGAGCAACAAGGTTGAAAACAATCTGAGAGAAAAAAAAATCTCTTTTGCTCTCTGTGTCATACACAGACATGTACAAATGTTATTGGCAAATAATTGATTCAAAGAAACCATTTTGGTGATATTTGTTTGGATCTGGAGGATTTATATAGAAGCATAACTGATTTCTCTGTACAGGTATTCCTTGACTTACAATCACAATAGAACTCAAAATGCTTCTATATAGATCCTCCAGATCAAGCAAGATAATTTTTAAGTGAGTTTTGTCCCATTTTACAATCTTCCTTGCTACAGTTGTTAAACAAATAACTGCAATTGTTAAGTTAGTAGCATGGTTGTTAAGTGAATCTGTCTTCCCCGTTGACTTTGCATGTCAGAAAGTCACAAAAGGTGACCTTCACATGATCCTAAGACACTGCAACCAACATAAATATGAATCAGTTGCCAAGCGTCCAAATTTTGATCATGTGATCATTGCAGCATCATCATGTGATCATGCTGCAATGGTTGTAAGTGTGAAAAACAGTTAAGTCACTTTTTTCAGCACCACTGTAACTTTGAATGGCTACTAAATGAACTGTTGTAGGTTGAGGACTACCTGTATTGGTTTATTCAATTGGGAAATAATGCATAGAAAATGTACATACCTGGCTGGCATTAAACATGTGTAAGAGGTAAAGTCCTTTCTCATATGCATCTATAATAAAAGAATAGCAATATATGATTATTGTATTATCTATGTTTTAACATGCTGTTTCCCACCATTGCATTCATTTATTCATTCAATATTTAAACTGCCCAATAGACAAAGTGTTTGGGTAGTTTACAACAAAACACACTAAAAATAAAGAATATAATAAAAGTATAAAATAAAGTAAAAATATTAAAATAAAGAAGCAGGCATTCCTTAACCTTCAGATAGTGTCATTGCCACCTGACAAAACATAAGCATAAAATAAAATGAATATGTCAGAATAGAGCAGATTAGAGTAGAATAGAGTGAGTAGAGTGGAATAGAACAGAATAGAAACTTTTTGTCACTTTAAATGTACACTAATCCACATATATTAAAATGAAAATTTATTGCATTAAGCTCTCAAAAGATAACCATTACGCATATACCCACATACAAACACATATATGACACAGAGAAACATAACAGTCTACTCTGAATGTATACATATACATGGTGAAAAAAAATCTTGCAAATTTACAAGATGGATGGCATAATCCATCTTATAGAATCTAGTAGTCCTGGTATAGATACTTCACGACCTCCTCCCAGGCGGGAGCAACAGAAGCAGAAGTGAGTGTGTGAAATCTCTTACAATGCTTCAAGCTCTAAGCACGTAGCACTTACAAGTAGTATCCTAAATAATGCGAAGCCAGTTTCCTATAATCTTCTCAGCTGTCCTTACCACTCTCTATATGGACCTTCTCAGGGGTGGGCTGCTGGGGGTTCACAGAGATTCAGGAAAGCCTCTTGCTAAGATTCTGTGCAGTTCAGAGAACCCCCAAATCCCACTCCAGGCTGGCCCCACCCACCCTGTCCCGCCCCCCCAGGAGTCCCCATGCAGCCCATTTTGGATGCAGGTAAGTGCAGGGCATGCGCGGAGCCTCTGGGAGGGCAAAAACCAGCCTCCTGGAAGTTCGGGAAGGCCAGAAATGGGCTCATTTGCAGCTTCCAAAGAACCTCCAGAGCCTGGGGAGGCCGTTTTTGCCCTCCCTGAGGGTTGAGGAAAGCCTCCAGAGGCCAGGGAGGGCAAAAATGTTCCCCACCACCATGGTGCAGGAGGCCGACTAGGCCACTCCCACCCAACAACCGAGCCAAGAACCCTTTGCTAAAAGTTTTGAATCCCTTCTATGTGAGGCACTGCTGCCACCAAACCAAATAGTGATGCAGTTTGTTAAAACATTCTCAATTGTAAAAAGTGGCCAGGACAGAGGAGAAAGATATGTTCTCCTCATCCGGTGCAGGAAAGGCAAACACTGGTTTGCAAGCTTCACTAAACCTAATATATGAAGAGACCAAGTCAGTTTGATAGTTATCTGCACCCCCAGATACTTAACACTATTGATCACCTCCACAACTGCAGCCTTGATACAAAGTGGAGTATGACTGTGCCAGCTCATTCTAAAATCAACAATGATCTCCTTTGTTTTGTTAACATTCAATCTGTCCTTTGCAAAGTCTAATGAGATCATCCTCTTTTAATGAGCCCATAATCCCTTGCGGAGGTGGAGACTGGGCAAATGATTGGAGCTGAGTGTTTACTGGCCAGATGCCCTTCTGTTGCCAATGCGGAGTTTTTCCCCCAGCAGATATATTTTCAGTGTACCCAGAGAGAGAAATATCTGCCTCTATCTAGGATCAAACTCACAGCCTCCTGATTGTGAGGCGGGAGCTCCACCTCTAGGCCATCAAATCACTGCAAAGTCCAATGAGATGAGACCACCAAAAAGGGATATGAGTAATGATGACTCATTGCATACACAAACTAGGTAAAACTCCCCATGGGATGGAACAGAAGTAGTTTGCTGCATATTTGCTGGCTTTGAAAGAGTCCACCTACTATCAGCATTTTGAGGTTCCCTGACTGGCAAAAGGGGCATAAGTTCACTCTTATTGAATTCTTCCATAATCTTGAATGTTCTTTGATTCTTGTCATATGTTATTTCACTATATTATTTTCTTATATCTTCTTGGACTAAAGCCTTAAGTATTCATAGTGTGCGTTCATTGGTTTTGAACCCAGAAGAATCTGTGACCCAGTCCTGCTGTGTTAGGTTCAGACCAATATCCTAAGTAAAGTTGCAGGTGGTAAATTAGCTAAAGCTGATGAAAAGCATTTTGTCCCACATAATGACAGTATGACAGCCTACATCCCCAGACGATCTCTCTCAGCACTTTCAAGGAGATGTTAAAAGCATGAAGGATGAAAGGGAGGCCTGAGGTATTCCATAACCCAACCACCATATAGTAGAATTTTAATCAGCTTAGCATCACCTTTTAGAAAAGGCCATTCACGTAGAGTGAAATCACTATGTGCTATAATGTTCCCATATCTCAACTCCATCTATCCAGGATGATAGCACTAAATGTCACTCAAAAGTCCAGGAGAAGCAACATGAAAAAAACTTTTTGCCAGCCCAGATCACCCCATAGGGTGACCAAGGCCTAAAACCATGTTAAAATGGATATAGAACATCAGTTTGACCATGAAACCCAGGAACTCAGTAGGAAAATCCATGGGAAATGTTATGTGCAGTGTCATCCAGTTATATATAAATGCAAGTGTAGATGGAAAACACTTGTACATGTTTGTTTTAAGTGGCAATAGAATTCATTACTAAAATTGGAAGAAAATTAAATTTTGGGTGAAATAATTTCCATGTATTTCCCCTACAAGGAAGCTAAAAGAAAAAGGTAAATCTCCAACAGATTAATGCAACTTTTGTAAGCCAATTAAATCTATTGATTAATTTATCAAGGTTATATTTACCAATTGTTGTTCCATCATCCCAATAAAGAAGTCCTTGAGCAGCCCCATTATCATCTAAAGCAACTGTAAGTCCCATTAAATTTTTTCGACTAAACAAAAAAAAAGAGAAAGGACATTTAAAAAAAAAGAAAGTTGTTTTAGTTTCACCATTGTTCTAACTTGAAATAGAGAATGTTGGTTTCATAAGAATCTGTTGTCTAGCCACACTTAGAGAAGATATAATATCTATCTATCTATCTATTTTATTATTTTATTTCTATAACTGCCTATCTCAACTGAGAGACTTTGGGCAGTGAACAATTATAACACAATCCATATTTTATAATATTTATCTTGTAATGTGGATTTTTATATTTTTGAATGTTTTGTTTTTATACAAAAACAAAAAAGCAACTTCTCAATACAAAATTCATGAACAAGTTACCAATTTTGTGACATATTGCTCATACCTGGCGTTGGTGTTTAAACCAGGTAACTGCCATGGGATAATATAGCCACCTCTAAGATGAAGATTGATGTGATCAAGAGGAGTTGGCAATATTCTTTGCTGTCGCCTTGTGCCAATGTTTTCACCCTATTTGTAAATAAGACAATATTTTTTTAATGTTGTTTTCCCCATCTCCCCAAAAGTCACAATCTTTTCCACATTTATTGGATAACTTGAATGTTTTCCTAACATTTGATTCAAATTCCCATCAGTATTTAGTTCAGTGCCCCCCAACTTCCCCCCATCAAACTCTTAATCTTGAACTCAACTGAAATTTGAGGCTAGAAGAAAGCATAGAAACTTACTATAAAGAAGGTTGTCCTAAAATTTAGAGTAAAAAGACAGGTAAAAGGAAGAAAAAAGAGAGATGTTACTTACTGTGTAATAATCATACCAGCAGGCATCTGGAAAGTAAGCTTCCACTTCTGTAACATTCTACATTTAAATAGATGTATTAATATTAAATAAAATACAAATGGTTCTTTTTGAAGACAAAAAATATATTCAAACATATTACTTTTTGTTTTTCCCTCTCAACTTACTTCATGTAGTGCAGGACTAATGAGCAATGCAGGTCCCCAGAGAAACTGCTCATGTATACTCCATGTTGCTTTGTCATCTGTAAATCTAAAAGTAGTATAATGAATCAATATGTAGAGCAGGGTTGGGCTAGTTTCAGTTTTTTGGCTCTGTTTTTTTATCTATAAAAACCTTAATCATCATCATGATCATCATCATCTCCTCCTCCTCCTCTTCTTCCTCCTCCTTCTCCTCCTCCATTATTAAAACTTAATCAGAAGCTTTAGCCCATCTACTTCAAGTTATCCAAAACTATCTGATCTAGAGCGATAAGAACGTTATGCAAATACCTGAGTGTAGACCAAAAATGCTATTATATATACTTGGTTTGAAAAGACTGTTCTAAATGTTGAAAGATGTAGCTGCTCTGAGATTACATTTCCAACCTGTTGATTTTTTTAAAGAAGGAAGGGCATTCTTTTTTAAAGGAGATGTTATTTTATTGCAAACAAAAACTAAGCTTTGAAAGTTCACACACCATTAATTAATTAAAAGTCACTTATTGACGGCTCTTCATTTCAGAGAGAATTTTCCTATTGAGTGTCACACAATGATAATGGTATGAATGAAACCAATATTCAAACTTGAGGCTCTTTTTATTTTTTAAAAATAATATTAATAGTAAGAATTCATATTCACTGAAGAGTATACATTTAGATATTTAATTATGTTTAATTGTACTTTGTGTCTATTATAACATAACATAGAAATTGTATAATAATTTCCCCCTCAGAAAAAAGCGAGTCAAAGAAGAAGCTCATCTCAACTTCTTCTGTTGAAGGAAAAATAAATGACTTTAGTCAGATAGCTTTATAAATGGCAATGCTTCGTGCAGTCATAGGAATGATTTCATACTGAGTATTCCTATAGTTGCATTCAAGAATATCCAATACTTACTCATGAAGTAAAGGACGCACAACAGTGCTACCATGGGCATGGGCATCATACATTAGTGTGTACAAATATGGAAGCAAAGTATATCTGGTATTGAGCACGTTCCTGGATATGTCTTCAAATTCCTTATCAAAAGCTACAGGATCTTGCCTCTAAAATTTCAAATAAATATAATAGTTAAATTTTCAGAAATTGTCACTCTGCTGCTATATCCACATTTCCTTGCTATTTCTTACATACATAGAAAGCATTAGGAAAAAAATTAAAATAATATATTTTCTAAACGGATGTCTGTCCCACTTAGGTACACCAGATCAAAAAATTAATGCCACAAGAAAGTTAAAGCTACTTCGATTTAGATTTGGTATAACAGAATTTTGCACGTCTGATTGTACCATATTCCCTGCACTATCCTAGACTCTTGTAAATTATGGAGATGTTTGTCTGAGCCACTTACTGATTGTTGTAGACTTAAAATGTGTTTCTAATTTCTTTAAAAACTGAGCCATTTCTTTTTGTTCTTTCAATGGGCTGCTGGAATGAATTATGTAAAGGAGCTTAAGACAGTTTCTATTTGCTAATTTTCAGGATAACATTCCAAAATATGAACAGAAAAATACCAAATTTGGAATAGGAGAGAATCCAAAAAAATAAAGGTTGACATTGAGTATATATAATATTTGGCTGAGAGTTAAAACAATGACAACAAACACCTGAGATCCCACCCCATCCTTAAGGGAGAGAAAGAAGGACAGCACTAAGTAGAGGAAATTGTCCCACTCTCCTCTCCTCCACCATCTTTCCTAGTCATATGTCCAAGAGTGTAGTTTGTGCAGCTTATGCTGCATTTTCTGGACATGCAGACCAACACAAATGCAAATGACTCATGATAAAGGGACAGCAAAAACAAGCAGAACACAGCCTTCGTTACACTGAAGAATATATACATTCTAGAAAATTTATCATTCACAGATGGCAAAATTAGTGTGAAAGAATATTTAAATAGAACGAAATCTATCTCATAAAGAAAAACTGTGCAACAGATTGAATGGCTGACTAGCACTATCACTTCACAGTTCTGTCCACCTAAATTCAATAGCAAATATTTAAAATTTGGCAGGCCAGAATGTCTGGTCCTTTATCAATATGCAATAAAACTAGATCTTTCTTCACTAGCCTTATTAAGTATGCAAGTGTTGTTTCCTCCTTAATTTATTTTCCCACTCACTCTGTTAACCTATTTTCTACAATATATTTCTAACCTTGCTGTTTTCCACTTTGGAGGACAGACACCTTTTGGAATGCAGCAGCCAGCAGAGGCCAGATCAGTTAATTTCCCTGCCTATTTGTGAAATTTGTCTCCAGCTCGCTTCCCCCCCCGCTTCCCCCCCCCCCATTTTGTTATAAACAACTAAGGGATTAATGTATGGAACATAACTTCTTATTTTTGCAGATTTAAGTCAGCATTGCATTCCTAGGAGACCCTAAGTTTTATAGAACCATATAGTTTGAATGAGTCTTTGACCATTTAAATCAACTTCCTGCTTAGTGCAGAAATCCAAACTAAAATATCCCAGAAAAATGGCTAACTTCCGTCTGAACATATCCAATTAAGCAGAGTCCATCATAAGAACATGACCTGTTGGATCAAGCCGTATACCTTCTTACTCAGATTTTGTTTCTTACAGTGGTCAGTCAGATGGCTTTGGAATCCTCACAGCAGAAAATGGAAACAAATTATTCTGCAATGTGCTTTTTAAAAAAAATATCTTTAGGACATTATGATCTGGATGACTGAGAATCTCCATAGATATTGGAATACTGCTGTCATGTTATCCCTAGTCCTTCTTTCCTCTAGACAAGACATAACCAATTCCTGCAACCATTTTTCATATAACCAGTTCTCTGCACTCTTTCCAGAGGCTTAATATGTTTTATATTGTGGTGATCAGAACTGGATGCAATATTCCATTCCATTCCTGTGGTCTCCTCACAGTCACTTTCAGGTTTTAACATCCTCAATAATTTAGTATCACCCACAAACACAACCAGTAGACTGATTATCCAAGATGCAATCTCTCTGAATAACAGTCTACTGTCAACCTTACTGTTTTTCTAACATTTAATCTGAATTAGCCTTGATATGATTAAAATCCATTATTCTTCATCCTGCACTTTGAAACAAATGAAAACAGATCTTAACCTCCCTCTATTGACATTGAGTATTTGAAGAATGATATCATAGTTCCCTTCATCCTACTTTTCTCAAGGCTAACTATATCTGATAATCATATCAATTAATCTTGTCCTTATACCAATCCTTAAGATTCAATAGTTTAACCTACTTCCTTGATTAAATGTGTTTTGATGGGACCTTTTATGTGGAAGTGTAGCTTAACAGTGAAACCAATTACTGAGAGATATGCTGTGCACCCTGATGCTTTTGGACTGAAGCGAGATAGCCATCTATCCAGAATATCTTGAGTTTAGAGTCCTGCACAGGGTACTAGATTTAATATCCTCAATGGTTTCTTCCCACTTTGGCACCCCCACAAGAGCAGAACAAACAAGCTAAAACAGGGATAGGGCTGGAGTGAAATAGGATGTCTGTGCAGCAAATTTACAGGTGCACAGGAGGCACTTCTTTGGCCAGTAGATATCATTCACAGTCACACATGATACCCAGAGAAAATGTTTGAGTCTGACTGCATCAGCAAGCATTGTGGGATCACCCAGCTTGAACTGTCTGCTCACACAAAGGGTTTCCAGGCTAAGTGACTTTGGCACACGCTCTAGGCTATCTTGAAGCTGCCCACTTTGAAGTGCTTTGGTGAATGTTTCCAGAGAAGGCTGAGAAATGTTTTTTTTTTACTTCATCAATGATCCAAAGTAGTTTGAGGCTACCCAAATTGCTTTGCCATGGCAAATTGGGTAGCTTCTTAGTTTTAGCAAAGCAAATCAGATAATCTTCATTGAATAAATCACTTTGCTAGAGGAAATTTTAGTTGTTTTGCATAAGACTGGTGTCTTAATTTTATTCTGATCCAGAGTTACCTCCCTTGGCTTTGTATGGGCAGAGAGATGTCCTTCCAAAAGAGAGAAGTTTACTTTGCTTTTTTCCCCCTTAGTGTGCCATTTACTTCTTCCAAACAACAGACTTTCCAGTCTTGGAAATGTCTTTCCCAGATTAGGGGTTGATTAACTACATGAATTATTTGGTTATTAGCTTTCCTTAGTTATAGCAGTTTTAAGGATGTTCATCCATGAAAATATATATATTAACACTGATTAATATCATGCTCTACTCATATGTAAAGGTTTGGGAGCCAATCCTATCATATAGATCAAGAAGATGGAGATGACACATTCTAACAAGATGGAATAGGATGGAGCAGCTGTGCGCGCTTTTATCCTATTTAAGGTGGGCTGAGGCTTTGTGCTAAAGTTAAACTAGCCAGAGTCCTTGATTTAGTTGCAGATATTACTAAACCAATCACAGTTACTACTTTTTTGTTCAGTGATCTTCTTATCATTTCTAATGGGACAGACAAAAACATGAATAATGGCTTGATACAGCTATAGCATTTTAAAGCATGAACCAGAGGTTCTGCTGAAGGAAATTTTCACCATGCTAGGAAACATCAATACTAAAAATCACATTTTCTACACTTACTACAAATCCAATGCCATTATGATTTCTGGAATATGGGTAAAAGGCACCCAACTGCATCCAACGAGCACACATGTCATATGTTGTGTTGTCATTGAAGCCACAGATATCTGCTCCAGTCTGTACATAATAAAAATATTTAAATATCAGTTTCACTTTTTAAAAACAATATAAACAATTAAAATTATTGTGAATTAAACTTACATAGGATATTCCAAAAAGGCTAAATTCCATCATACCTGAGAAAAAAGTTGTACAGTTTTAGCAAATGATTTGTCTTTTAATAATCACTAAATTAACCTTTTGTAGGACATTAGGGGTTTTGTTTTGATTTTAATTGAGAGGTACATGTATCATTCTAAAGTCAGTCTATATTAAAATTACAAGTATTGATTTGTTCCACTCAATCTTCTGCAAGAAATTTTAAAAAAACACACACACATTTGTTTCCCAGTGCAGTTTTCTCTAATAAACTTTGGCTTTAGTATAATTCTCAATGTACACATTTTATATATGTAACTTTCCATAGTATGCATTTTAACATGTAATTTTATAATATATTCAAGATGTTCAATGAACTTTTTAATTCTAAGAGCAACATGATATGGTCAGGAGGATGTATTGATAGATTACAATGAATTCTGTAACAGATTTTGCATCCATTTTGTTAAGTTTCATGTTTTACATTAAAAACTGTAATACATATTATACAGAATTGGAAACTGGAAACTTAAGAAAATCCTAAATCCATCTTTTCAGAAGATAGTTTGACTGGCAGGATTGCCCCTAAATTATTATGCACTTTTAAATTTTAATTTAATATAACTTTATGGCTTTTTTCTTATAAGAGAAATGATCTATCAGTGGATTCTTTTTTTAAAAAAAAGCCCACTTACAAGTTTATTGATGAAGATACAATGCAAGAAGTACTTAAGTGCTATGGTGGTGCATGGTTAGAATGCAGTATTGCAGACTAATTCACTGCCCAATTCCAGGAATTCGATCTGACTGGCTCAAGGTTTACTCAGCCTTCCATCCTTCTGAGGTCAGTAAAATAAGGACTCTGATTATTGGGAGCAATATGCTAATACTGTAAACTGCATAGAGTAAAGCACTATGAAGTGGAATTAGGTATAAGTGCTACTGTTATTGCTATTTATTTGGGAGCATGTTTCATAAATGTAGAAGAATATAATAACATCACATGCAAATTCCAAAAAGTGCAACCTGAATGTTTTCCTTAATTGGGCTCATTGAAATATAATTCATCATGTATTAAGTACATGATATAATGGAATAATGAGGAGGGAAAAATACTTCATGTGCTAAATGGCCATAAGAATAGTATTATGAAATATGAAAATATTTAGTTTCACACACAGTACTTTCAGTGTATATTGTGTTCATCTGGAAGAAAATATAAGGTAGCAAAAATACAATTGTTACGTTTTCAATATTAAGACTGAAGTTTAATTCATGAGGAACTGAGAAAATTAAATGTTCCTGCTAAGTATCTTTCATGATTTTTATTTCTTAATATTCAAAAACAGCCTATGTCATTAGTTATATGTTGCTAATATGTCCAGAAATGGGGCACATAAATAAATCTGATGACTACAAAAATGTGCACAGTCCATTGCAAAATTGGGTAGATAAGCATTAAGAGCAACTTTATACTACTGATAAGAGTCTGTTACTTAAAGTGTTATAAACAGTAGAAATTATATTTGTTTACATAAAACCTACTAACTGCATACAATTTAGCTTTCACTTACCAATTATGGATTTGTAAAGTTGGTCCCATTTTGAAATATTATCACCTAACCAATGCCCTGCCCATTTGCCACTCGATGGGTACGTTGAACGAGAAATGACAATGCCACGTTCCCCTGTGATACTATGCAGAGCCCTAATAACAGGAAGAAACCAACATTTAGGATGAATCATTAAAAACCATTATATGGGTGTGTGTGTGTGTGTGTGTGTGTATATATCACCACCCTGCACAGATCAACTCCGTAGCCAAGACCCTCATCTCCAGAACCAAACGCCTAGCTGACAAAGACCACTTGAGAACAGAATTACACACCCTCACTAACGTATTAATGTCCAATGGATTCCAAAGAAGCACAATCACCAACCTAATCCGAAGGGAGACTCCCCCCAAAAACCAAGACACAGAACAGGACAATGGCATCGCCCTCCTCCCTTACATCAAAGGCACCACAGATAAAATCAGCAAAATTCTCCACAAGCACAATATCAGGACAGCCTTTGGCACTGACCAAAAATAGCCAACATCTTAAGAAACCCCAAAGACAAGATCCAGCTAGAAAACCAAGGAGTTTATAAACACCATGCAAAATTTGCCCAGCCACATACATTGGACAAACCAACAGGAGAATAAATGCACGCATCGCAGAACACAAGAACGCAGTCAGAAAAGAAGAAAAACTTCCTCCCTTTTCCAGCACCTTAAAGCCACAGGACATGAAATTGATTTTGAGGGATCCAAACTTATCTCCAATACTGAACACTTCAACAAGAGAATAATTAGGGAAGCCATCGAAATAGAGAAACACCCCATAACATGAATAAACGGGATGATACTTCCCGCCTACCAGACATCTGGAAACTAGCCCTGGTCAACAAACGAGTCCCAGCCACGAAAACCAACACGGACCCAAAATAACACAGGATGCCACCACCAATCTCCTTCACCAGACTCAAACCCAAGCCCACGCCACAGATGAAAGGCAACCACCATCCAGAAACCAGACCATGGCTGCAACACCAGCTGCTACACCCCCTTCCAACCCCCAAACTAAGCAAACTGACACACGCTATAAACACATAGCCAGACCTCAAACTCGGAGCCAAACCAAGGCCCAGAATGCCACATCACAGCCTTCCACCCAGGATACTACATCACAGAACTCAGGAGATCACAACACAAAACATCAGGAGGTTGCAACACAGACAACAACCCAGGAGATTACAGCACCACACCCAGGACGTCACAACAATAGAACTCAGAAGGTCATCACACAGCCCATTACCCAGGTTGTTACAACACAAAGGGCTGAGAGACACACAGCCAGCACCTCAGCCACACAAGGTCTCAGGAAAAAGCCATCCAATCTGCATACATCAACTCCACAAACCAATCAAAAGCAACAACACATCCAACTCTGGAGTTTAAAAGGGAGAAACAGCCACGGTCACACACTTCTCCCAGGAGAACGAAGCTGAAGACACCAGCCTGAAGATGACGGATGAGATTTCGTCGAAACGTTGCCAAGGTATTCTCAATCTTACACGGACAAGACCGAATACACCAAGACCTACATATATATATATATATATATATATATATATATATATATATATGTGTGTGTGTGTGTGTGTGTGTGTGTGTGTGTTTTCGTAGATTTTCACGGGTAAAGGTATGTAGGTCTTGGTGTATTCGGGTCTTGTCCTGTGTAAGATTGAGAGTATCTTGGCGATGTTTCTAAATATATATATATATTTAGAAGCAAAAATACAATGCAAATAGTTAAGACCATTGCATCAAGGGTGCTTCAAGAATTTTAAATATAGACATACAACAATTCTTAATAGGAACGTGGAGATAGAATTCATAAAATATTCTAAATTTTAACTTTTAAATTTCAAAATTGCCTGCAAATCAGGCATTTGAATAAAGGAAAAGAAATCCTTTTGTTCTGTATACTATTTCCCTATGAATTGAGATACTGCTTAGAGTAAATTCTCTATTGCAATATGGGATTTGGCAAGGCAAAGCTGAAAGTCTTAATTGATGTAGAGGTCACACAGAACTGATAGAAATTGAATAAAAAACAGTGGGAAGATAAGGGAATGATCAAACAAGTATGGCTTAAACCCATTCTAAGAAATTAACTTGAGAAACCAGCTCACACAGGTTCCATACTAATTCACATACTGATAAAAGTGATGGAGACTGTAGCACACACACACATTTGCAAGATTTTGTTACTATAACTGTTCTATTTAAAGTAGTTGTAGACCTATATGTCATTGATCCTTAGTCTAGTCTACCCTATAGGGCTGACATATCCATAAATACTGAGGCAATTGGGCCTTGCAATGTCTCTGGAGTTTTTCTCCTCTACAAAAGATTATGTATTTCTATCTTTTTCTCAGAATGAGTAAGAGAAATTCTTTCTCTCAGAATCTTTTCTTGCAGTATTTTTCAACGGATTTTATTGTTGGAGATAATTCAGAGTGTTATTCCTGTTGTTGTTTTCTCTAACACATTTTTTCTATCATGCTGAATCCTCTTCAACTTCCTACGCTTCCCAATTTGAAAAAGCTCAATTGGAGGAATGTTTTCATTATCTCATCCCTTGGGATTTAATTAAAGCAGACTACTGAGAGATTGTTATGTAGCAAAAGATATCCACATACAGCCCTCAGCCACCTTGTAACTAAATTAGTGGAATAACATAGCATTCTAGTCATAATAATTCCTTTAAAATTCAATTCTGATGGGAAAGAAATTTAGGAAAACATTCACTTTCATCAATACCGAGTGAGAAACAATACAAAAAATAAAATAAAAAAGGAAGTTATGGGATTCAAAATATTTTACTACCAGTTCTGTAAGCATGGCTTGGTGGGCATGACTTGGTGAGCATGGCAGGGGAAGGATACTGTAAAATCTCCATTCCCTCCCCACTCCTGGGGGAAGGTTACTGCAAAATCCCATTCCCTCCCCACCCCACTGACCTGCTTTCCAGTTCTGTTCTCCTGTGCAGGACAACAAAAGAAGACCCAGCTGATAAGCTGGGACTCAGGAGGTAGAGAATAGATGGGAGCGGGGCCAAGCAGAGATGGTATTTGCCGGTTCTCCAAACTAGTCAAAATTTCCACTACCGGTTCTCCAGAACTAGTCAGAACCTGATGAATACCACCTCTGACATACATACATACATACATACATACATACATACATACATACATACATACAATACACCTATCATAACTTTAGTCCAAATATATCCTGATTTCCAGACAAGGTAATGTTTGAGGAGTCCTTGGTGCTCTCTGAGGTTGATTGTTTTCTTTCAGACATTTCATTACCCAAACAAGGTAACATTATCAGTGCTAGTCAGAAGTGATGTTTGCTCTCATTTTATATTCTGGTAGCTTGCCCTGTCAGTGTTAATGAGAGTGATCTTGGTAGTTCTTTGGTTGGCTTTTTACTATTAGCTTGTTTGGCTGTTTCTTGATCAGGGTATTATTTGCTACTTGATTGTTCATGTAATGTTAATCTTGGTGTTAATCTGCTCATCTGGGTGTTGATTGATACTGAAATGGTTTCCTTTGGCTTGCTGATCGTCTCCTTTGAATGGTGTATACTGTAGATGTCTATTTGTTTGTTTGTTTGTTTGTTCTGATGGCTGCCCATCTCACTTTGAAGTGACTCTGGATGGCTTATAACATTAAAAGCAATATAAAAATAAAAGAAAAACAATGAAAAAAATAGAATTACAATCCAAAGTAATGTTACAGTTAGAAGATGGGGAGAGAAGGAGCTGGATATATTGGGGTGGGGAGAGGTGGGATTTTGTCTTAATGCATTAACCACCTCCAGTATGATACTCCCTCATTGGGCACCAGGCTGGCAGAACCTGGTCTTCAGCCCTTATGGAAGGTGAAAAGGGTAGAAACTGATCTCAACTCAGGAGATAAGGACAGGAGCCATGGTGGAGAAGACTCATCTCCTGGACCCTGCCAACTGAAATTTTCTGGTTGATGGGGTCTCTGCTGGCCCAGTGGGACAAGCCTGTGGGGTGAGATGGTTTCTCAAGTAACCTGAATCCTGTTGTAGCTTCCAAATACTCTTTAAGGGTAATCCTATGTAAAGTGTTCTGCATTTCTAGAAAGTTCAGATTTTGTGTGTGTGTGTCTATGTGCCTCTTGATGGTCGATTTTTCAGAGTGCCAGGCTTCCAGGAATTTTCTAGAGGTTTTGGACTTCACTTATGCAGTACCATTGGACTGACTCCCAATATGTTTCTGGGTGTACAGCAAGGTGGTTATTCTTGCCTACCAAAGTCTGTATGGTATGGAACTGAGTTATTTGTTGGACCTGCTATTTCTGACCATCCTACTAATTCTCACAAGATGGACATGGTCCAAGCAATGTCATCTGAGGGATTTGGAAGATGAACCTTTCTTATGGAAATACCTGACTTTTGCAAGATTTTCTCTCTCTTGTATCTGATGGGTCTCTGACCCTCATTTTTAATCTGTATATGCCACCCAGAATCACTTCTGTGGGGTGGGCAGCCATATAATTAGCTTAAATGTACACATACATTTGGTTTCTTTGGATTAGATATGTTTTTTTATTATATATGTGGTGGGGTTTTGTTTGTATAACTTTGTTTGATGACATTGCTGGTGTTGTAATTTTAAAAATTGAGCAACTCTCTTAATATTCTACACAAACAAATGAACTTCTGTCTAATAGTATATTTTTGAGTGACCATGTTATATTCCCATGGTTTAAATTACACATCTTCAGTTTGTGTGTGTGTGTGTGTAGATAAAGTGAACCATTGTCACATCTTCAGTGGGGATACATGAAAGCCCACCTCCAACCCACTTGAACTTTTGTAAAATTTATTACTTCCTTTGAAAGCCTTCCTATAAGTCTCTCTAGCAACAGAAGCTAAATGGTGACAGCACAGGAACCAACCTTCCTGTGCTTTCTACTTAACCTTTATCTAAAGAGATCAGACTAATTTTCTCCCTTCCTTCTGATAGGCTGTTGTGTTTTGTGTTGGTGCTCCACTTGGCCTTTCAGTGATTTTAGCTCTGCACTCTCCCTCACTCTGGCTCTGTTTTAGAGTTTGACAATTTAACCTTTGTATATTATTTTTGCAGTTTCAAAATAGCATTTATCCTGGAGTGAAGGACAAGGTAAATCAGGAAAGATTTCATAAATAAATAAGAGTCAGATGAACTTGTCACTTATTCTCTATATTATTACTATTATTTTGGAGGAAATGCAAATGCACAGGCACACACATATGCACTCACAAACCCAAAATTTTATCCTTCATTTTCAGCTTCATCTAAGGTATCATTACTTCTAGTACTGAATTATTGCGTACTGATGACGTTCAAGTAATATTTGATCTAGCTGGAAATAGGCAAATCTGAAATTCATTCCTTTCTCGTCAGCAGTTTTGTAAAAGTTCTGATTGTCAGTGAAATATTAGAATGCCACCAGATACAATATTCACTCAGGTGAACACTGTGATCTTTTTGTCCCTCTTTTTTTTCATGGCAAAAGGAAATTTATCCAAAGGTCATTATGACTAATTTGGAGGGAAGGCTGTTCTCTGTTCACTGAATTGCAGGGTAAACAACCTAGATATATTATCCTTCAATCTGGCATTGTTTCAAACACAAAGTATCTCAATCAGGAATTTGTGTGTCATAAAGATGTTTGGGAATAGACAAAATACATTGTTAAAGCTATAGTATTTCTCTGTTTCTTTCTTTATATCTACCCTCTTGCCCCTCTTTAACATTTGCCTTTTTAAAAAGTGAATTGCTGAGATTATTAATTTACGAACAAGTATACAGAGCACTTAATTTAAAACAATCATTCTGGATATCCTACACGGAATCCTAGCCAAACAATACCAGCTTTTTAATTAAAGCAGTCCATCACACACTAAGCTTGGAACAAGAAGTTATTTTCTTCTCCAATTCCTTGTGCTATACTCTTAATGGCATATTGAGAAGTTGAAAATTGTTTCATGTCATCAATGAATGGCAGAGCCCTTTTTATTACAGTTCGTGGCTGGTTCATCACAGAGGAGTGTCTCAAGTTGGCCTTTGCAGATTATGCTTCAAAATGAATCCATCTCATAAACTCAATAAACTGTATCTGAAAACACCAGGACAATTTGATGACATGGGCATAAACATCCATACTGAGCTGTATTCAAAATATTAGCTTGGTCATTTTATTTTAGAAACAGGTCAGCAACTTCATAACATTTTACGGAGGAAATATGAACAAATCATCACTCACAACTAGGTGAATAGCTGGGTCTCTTAATATTCTGTCCCAATATACTTTCAGATTTAGTAAGAAGACAGCAAAGCATAAAAGGCCAGTCAAACTGGAAAGGTAAATGTTCCCATGGCACCCAGCTTCTATTGAAGGTTGAAGTTGTATAGTACTCATGGTACCTAGGAAATTAACTTTTTTACTTTGGAATGTCTAAATTGGGCAGAGGGGACATTCTCTTTCTTAATAATGTTATTACAAGGAAACAGTGAATGAACATTACAAGTTTCATAGCTGAGCACAGATTTCAGTATAACCAAATGCCCCCTATGCATATCTAGAGCCTGTCTATAAACAACATAGGATATATTATTTTGAAAAAGCAACTTCAATATGCTCTGATTGTAGAGTTGGAATTATGGCTTGTTCCTCCTAACTAGTCTGCTATTTTCAAATAAAATAGAGAATCCTGTTATTGGTGTTAAAGAAATATTCAATCCATGAAATGGCAGCCGCCCATTAACTCAGACAGCAGAGTATCTTAGGCCAACTTTTGTATGTAAGTGTTGTGGTTTGTTGGCCGCCAGCCCCTCCAGCAGCCAAATCAGATGAGGAGGAGGCATGGGAGTCAGGGTCAGCATTAAGGCAACCTGAGAGATCCAAGGCACAAGAGGGAATGGAGCTGGCAGAGAGAGAGGGAGAGGGAGGGAGGGAGGGAGGGAGAGAGAGAGAGAGAGAGAGAGAGAGAGAGAGAGAGAGAGAGAGCAGGGGCCATCCATCAGCCCTGAAATGGAGAGTCAACAACCCCCAGATCTGGAGGTGACTGATGATGAAGAGGAGGAACAGTTGGGTCCAGTGCCTGATGCGCGGATGCGCAGAAGGCACAGGAGAGGAAAGCAGTGGAAATCTGTGGGCCAATCCTTGGAAAGGAAGAGCTGCTACCGAAGCCCCACCCTAGCTCTGGGGATAAAAAGCAGGGGGCAGAGATAAGCAGATGTGGCAGACAATTATTCATCTCCCTGCCAAGCAGACCTGTTAGCCTGCAGTGAGAGAGAAACATTCTGCCAGGGCTGCTGGCACTCCTAAAAAAGGAATATTTGAGTTAACTTCAGAGGGTTTGTTGCGATTGGGGAGCTGAGTCAGAACAATAAGTTATAGCCTAGCCTAACTTTTGCACATTACTGGAAACTAAAGACAATTTCTTCTTTATAAATGTAAATGATCCAATGATAAAATTAGAAAGTAGTTATCTGGGATTTTTAGATACCAGACTATATTGTAAAATGCTATACAGCATAATATTAAGGAATGACAAATATACCTAAATTCACTTGTTTGATTCTAGTTTATAGGAAAGCTATTTCTGCTAGACTTTGTTAAATTAAGGAATTCCTTGAAGTAAGAGTAGGATAGAAATATAAAAATTTAAAAATTATGACCTCTTGCCCTTAGTATTACGTTCTTGGATATGCCATTTATAGTCAGTAATTTCTGTTATAGAGATGGATGAATTAACAGATCAATTAAATCTCAAAAATTCAGTTCATTTTTCAACGAATCTTCAATTGCAGCTATCATACAATTCATCCTATAACTCTAATTATAATGTTGAAGTATTTGAATATTCACAGAGCAATTTAAAGAACTAAATATTTAAATGATATCTCTTTACTGAAACAATAACAAAGAAATTAAATTGTACATGTATAAACTTTTAATCTCTCATGCAAATTAACTAGTAAATTAGGATTAAATTTATTAACTAGTATAACTACTAAATAATTATTAAAGTGTTGCTGCTACTCAGAGAAAGATAACTTACTCATAGGTAGGCTTAGTCTGTGACCACCCATATAAATTGTGGACATCATAATGTCGAACTGGGCTTCCATCAGGCAGAATTTGTTCACTTTCCATACAAATTGTTTTCTCATTCAGTCCCACATGTTTTCCCAGAATGTCTGATAAAAATAATAATAATAAAATGAATTTAAGGAAGTTAACAGAACCACATAAAGCTATGTCTGAAATTTAAAAACATAAATTTCTTTTTTAGGTAAAATATTTTATATGGCTTGGCCTATAGTAATTTCACATCAGTAAAATATTGTAAACACAACGTGCATAATCAATTTGTTGGAGAACTCAGCCAAAGATATATGGAAGAGCTAGAATAATAGCACTACCTCCAAAATATTTTTACCAGCATCATGTGTCTGACCGAATCTAAACATTTTTATTTTAGAAAGTTTGGCTTAATTTTAATTTAGGATGTGTTAATATTTTTTATTTACCAACATTCCAAAAAATTAGAATACAGTATTATAATGTTAATTACCTGGCATATATATTGGATTATTTAGATCAGAGCTCCTACAACCAGTAACTGCACCATTGACAAAATTTGCAGGTTCATTCATATCCTTAAATAATAGAACAAATAAGACACTCAGACTATTAATTAAAAATTTCACTAACCTTTTATGAAGTGTAGAACTAATATAATAGCTATATGATTCATTTGAAAATTGCATGCAAATTTTGCATGAAATGATATTACTTCTTTCTAGTTTATATTATTCATAAAACTATATGAATGATGTGCTATGTTGAAGTAAGCTGTAAAGTCCAAGATAGCAGAAATTGACCATTAGCAAATAGGCAATACATTAGTAAAGATTCTCGTAGAGGGCATAAGTTTGCAATAAACCTTTACATTCATTTGAACTCCCTGGACGACTTGATTTAGAATGCTCCAAAGGATATTTAAGTGTGTGTATGTATGTGTGTGTGTGTGTGTAATATAAATCACTGTATATATGGAACAGAATGTCATACACTTATGGATGAGCATATTGAAGTGGTACATGGATAAGATTTGGTTCTAAATGGATTTACCCATTTCTTCCAATAAAAAAAACACAATAACTTCTTCATAATGCATGTCAACTGCATTATTCATTTTATTTATTGGTTTGTTTGTTTATCAAATTTCTATATTTTAGATCCATTTCCCAAACTAAAGCCTTCCATGTGAGTTGCATTAACAATGACTGGGAATAGAAAATTAGTGGGAATTACCAAGTTCCCCAGATGTAGTAAGAAAATAATATTTTCTTACTGTTAAATTAAATGTGATGTCTGAAAATGCTGATTAATGTAGAAAGCATGAATTAGAAATAATGTTACTAAATTTATCAGGTAAAACATTATACAAGATAGAAACTTACAATCCATAGGCCATCAAACTTGATGCTTTGTGATTGATCGCTGGGGTTATTGTAGACTTCTTCAATTTCTTTTTTCCACCACTGAGCTGTAGATTTCCGAAAAAAATCTGGGAAAACAGTCCAAGCACTGTAAAACTGAAGAGAAGCAGAAAATGTGAAGAAAAAACGAAACGTCCCATGTATTAGAAACTAAACTTCTGTTGATATAGCCTAACATGACATTTACCTTTAGTGCAATCTCATCACACTGTTCATTCATATTCAATTTATAATTTACTACAGTTCTGTAATATTTTTGACAATTAATATGGCCAGGCATTCTCAATTCTGTTTCTTTGAGTGTGACTTCTATTTTCTAAATAAAGAACTTCACATTTCTTTCTGCAACATGTCAACATCCTATGTTTGATTAATTACCTCAACTTTCAAGGGTATTTTGAATGTTAATCATGATTATATTATATCTCAATAGAGGAGAATATTGGTAGTTCAGGGTTGACCTCTGGAGTTTTTGGTGCTCTCTGAACTTGGTTGTAGGCTTCCAAATGTTTTATTACCCCACTAGGTAACATCATCTGTGTGACCAATATATTCTATTCGATTTTATATTTTCTGCACATCTAATAGGCAGACAGTAATAAGATTTCAGAAAAGTAATGTGATCATTTCATTGTACATATTTTAAAAACACTGTCTATGTTCACTTCACATAACATATCTATAACTTTATGCACAGCCTTTAAATAGTTCCTGGAATCTTTATAACATCTGTTCCTGGAATAATAGAGGAGGAAGGAACCTTGGAAATCTTTTCATCCAAGCCCTGCTCAATCAGGAGACCCTATGCTATTTCAGACAAGTAGTTGCCTAATCTCTACTTAAACACCTCCAGTGATGGAACACCTACAACTTCTGCAGCCAAGCCCACACTGATTAATTGTTCAGGAAATTTCTGTTTATTTCTATGTTGGTTTTCTGATTGATTAGTTTCCATGCATTGCTTCTTTGTCTGTCTTCAGGTGTTTTGGAGAAAAGGTTGACACCCTTCATCTTTGTAGCAGCCTCTTAGATATTGGAACACTGCTATCATATCATCCCTAGAACCTTTTTCCCATTAAACTAGACTTACCCAATTCCAATAAATCACCCAGAAATCAACAGAGCTTACTTATGATTAAACATGTGTCAGTGGGTACATTTGGACTGATAAAACACCTAATGGGGTTTTGAATGTTCCCACACTAGAATTGTTTTCCATTCTGTTAAGTTTGCATGAAGAGTCAGACGCGAAGAGCTTCAGTGAAGAGTTTATTAGTGACTACAGCTCGAATGGACCCAACTTGGCTGGGCTACGGCTGCTACTTATAGCCAGCAGCCGTAGTTGCCAGCCAATCCGAGTACAGGGTTTTCCCGCACTTTTTAAACCAATCCTATTTGACATTTTACAAGAAGAATTCAAACTAAACCAATGACATTCAAACCTACATACATAACACCCCTCCCCACTAGGTTCAGTCCATACCAAACCCCAACCTATCTAATGTATTCTTTTAAATAGGTGGGGCTCTTGCGTGTACGTTGAGACCTTTCTGGTTCAAAAGTTTTAACATTCTCACCCAGTGAGAGAGGAAATGTGTCTGCTGACATTTCCCCACTGGGACTTCCTGTGAAAGAAGACCCTGTTTGATTGTTAGAATCTGGTCTCTCCTCCCAACCCATCTCCAGCCCAATGTCAGCACCCAAGTCAGGTAGTGATGTGCAATCTTCCACTTCTAAGGATGGATTTTGGCATTGTGACAGGTTTTGGAATGGTTCCTGTCGTAATGGCTCGTTACACATGGGGTTGATTCTTGCTTGCTGATTATCCTCCTGTTCCTCCCCTTCCCCCTAGAATTGACATCAGGTGAGGGAACTAGAGAGGAACAAGTGCGATGTTCCTGAGAGAACCTGGATCTAAGTTGATCAATGTGCCTGCTCCAGAGGAGTCCATCCTCTGTTTGCACCCTGTAAGAACGAGGGCCTGTGATTTGAGTTGTCTCAGCAGGAATCCACAAAGGTTCACCCATAAGGTTCTTAGCATAAACAGAATCACCCACACTGAATGTGCGAACTTTGGAAGTGGAATCTAGTGGTGCGTTGGGTGCCTAAGTGGGATGAAGGCAGTCAAGGGAAGACCTAAGTTTCCTACCCATCAACAACTCTGCTGGGGATAAGTTATTAGATGGGTTAGGAGTGATGTGCTGAACACTAAGAAGTTTTTCAACTTTCTCAGTGATGTCCCCAGGACCCAGTTGCTGAAGCTTCTCCTTGGTAAAACATACCATGCGTTCAGCCCGTCCGTTAGCCGAAGGGTGCCCAGGGGCAGTAAGGGCATGTCTGATACCCTGTTGTGCTAAATAGGATTCAAAAAGGTTGGATGTAAATTGAGGGCCATTATCAGAGACAAGGACATCAGGTAACCCATGGGGCACAAAAAGTTTTTTGAGCTGCTTGATGACAGCATCAGTTGTGGTGGATGCCATAGGGATTATCTCTAGCCATTTGGAATATGCATCTACTATAATAAGAAAGGTGTGCCCTCTAGTAGGGCCAGAAAAATCAATGTGAATCCTAGACCATGGGCCCCTAGGACTTTCCCATTCCTGTTTGGGGGTGAGAAGTGGGGCAGGCCTGACAACCTGACAGTTGGGACAAGATGCAACCCAGTTTTCAACCATTTTGTCAATACCTGGCCACCATACATAACTCCTGGCCAATCCCTTCATCCTTACAATACCAGGATGACCCTCATGTAACATTTCCAAAACCTCTCTTTGCAGTTTTGCAGGAATAACCACCCTGTTATCCCACAAAATACATCCTCTTAATACAGATAATTCAGTTTACCTGGACTTAAAAGGTTGAGCCAGGTGAGGTAGATCTTGAAGAGGCCAACCTTTCTTAATCCAGCCTATAACAGGAGCCAATAAAGTGTCTTTGGCAGTCTCTCTGGCAATTTCAGCAGCATGCACTGGAAGCTTGGCAACAGTTTCTAGGAAAAAGGTGTGTGTTTCAGGTTCAAAGTCCTCCTTGTGGCAAGGCAGTGGGCAACGACTCAGTGCATCAGCATGTCCAATGTCCTTGCCAGGCTTGTGGATAAGTTTGTATGAATAAGCAGCAAGAAATTCAGTCCACCTCAGCATTCTTGGTGACAGGATAGTAGGTGTAGGTTTGTCTCCTGCCACAATGCCTAACAAAGGTTTGTGATCTGTAACAATGGTAAATGTTCTCCCATACAGATATTCATGAAATTTCTTGACAGCTGCAACAATTGGCAATGCTTCCTTGTCCAATTGGCTGTAATTCCTCTCTGCTTTGGTCAAAGTGCGAGAGTAAAATGCAATAGGGGCTTCTCCCCCGCTGGGAAGCCTGTGGCTCAAAACCCCCCGCACTCCAAAAGGGGATGCATCACAAGTCAGTACAACAGGCAAATTCTCAGAGAACTGTATCAGTACAGCATCAGACGTGATTAGTCTTTTAATGCTATTAAACGCTGATTGTTCCTTCCTCCCCCAGACCCAAACAGACTTTTTGTCAAGTAATCTGTGCAATGGTTCTGCAATGGTTGCCTTCTGAGGTAGGAACATGTGATAAAAGTTAATGAGTCCAAGGAAGGCTTGCAAATCTGTTTTGCATTTAGGTCTAGGGGCTTCTTTGATTGCTTGAACCTTGGCATCGGTAGGGTGGATGCCATGCTTGTCAATCATATAGCCCAGGAACTCAACCTTGTCAGTTTTAAGAGTGCATTTTTCTTCCTTGACTTTTAACCCCGCTTTCCTGAATCTGGTAAGGACTTCTCTGAGTCTTTCTTGTAACTGAGTGTCATTTTCAGCAGAGATTAACACATCATCAAAGTAAGGAACTACCCCTGGCAGTCCTTCGAGCATCCTTTCCATAAGGCTTTGAAAGATGCCTGGTGCCACGCTTACTCCAAATTGTAACCTTTTACATTTGAAGGCACCTCTATGAGTCACAATGGTTTGGGCCTCTGCAGTGGCATCATCAACTGTTAGCTGTTGATATGCCTGGGCCAGATCCAATTTGGCAAAGACTGTATCCCTGCCAAGTGAATGTAACAGATGATGCACCACTGGAACTGGTATGCGCTCTGCGGCAGCGCATGGTTCAGTGTCCCCTTATAGTCTCCACAGATTCTTACTGACCCATCAGTCTTGACTGGTGTGCCTATGGGTGTCTCCCATCTGGAGTGGTCAGTGGGCTCTAAAACCCCTTGAGCTATTAATTTGTCTAATTGTGCATCATTTTTTTTCCTTTAAAGCAAATGGGACCCTTCTGGGCTTTAAACGAATTGGGGGCACCTTGGGATCTAGGTTGAAAGTGATAGGGGTCCCCATATACTTGCCCAATCCTTCACTGAAGACCTCTGGAAACTCAGACTTCAAGGCCTCCTCCCATTCAGAGTTGCTCACGTGATTGATGCCAGTCACCTCGATGTCTAGTGGATTGAACCACTCAAGTCCCAGCAAGCTTGGGCGATCCTTGTCCACGATGGTCAGGGGCAAATGTTTGGTGTGGCCTTTAAACTTCACATTGAATTCTCTTGTTCCAACTACTGGAATCTTGTTCCCTTGGTAGTCTTTAAGAGTCAGTGCTTGCTTCTGGAAATGTTTCTTCTGAATGTTGGGAAGTAGCCTGTGAATAGTGCCCCATGACACCATAGATAAATAGGAGCCTGAGTCCAGTTCCATTTGGCAAGGCCTTCCTTCAATGAGTACCTTCACATGTACTTTTCTGCTTCTCAAGGTTGAAGAATGACCAATGGTGACTGTTTGATGAGTTTCATTCTTCCCATTTGCTTCTGAGTTGCGCCCCATTTTCTCACTGAAGTTGTTGGGCTTGAAATCTTTGTCAGGAAACTTTCTTCTGTGTGGAAGAGTTCTGGATGATTTGCAGACTCTTGCTAAATGACCTCTTTTTTCACAATGAAGGCAGATGGTATCAAGAAACTTGCATTCAGTGTGGAGGTGGCCCCCCCACAACCTCTGCAATAAAAGTCTTGCCTTTTCCTTCCCAGATCTTTCTTTTTCTTTTCCATTCTGAGTCTATAAATTCCTTCCTCCACCTCACTACAGTCTGATTCAGAATCTATCTGCTCGCAATGAGTTGTTGTGGACTTTTCCACATCAGAATGGCTTGAGGCCTTGTTAATTTTCTTCATGGCTGCCACTGAGGATTTAGTGGCTTCTGCTGAGGAGGCCTCTTCTATGGCCTCCTTTAACGAGATCTTAGGTTTTAATAATAATTTGCTCTGAAGCACCTTGTCTTTGAGGCCTAGAACAATCCGATTGCGCATGGCCTCCTCCAAGCTGTTAAACTTGCATGCACCCCCAATGTCTCTTAAGCTTGCCACGAAGTTGTTAACATTTTCGCTTTCCCCTTGATCCCGACGGTAAAACTTTTGTCTCTTAATGAGGCACGATACTTGTGGAGCGTAATGGGCTCTTAAAAGCTTTTCTAAATCAGGCCATTCCATTACCTTCATGTCTGCAGCTCCCGCCAATGCCTTCGCCATCTTGAAGACTGCCGGACCGCAGTGCGTAAGGACGGCCGCCCTCTTCTGCTTCTTGGAGATGTCGGCGAGGTCGTTTCCTTCCAAACACATTTGGAAGCGACCCGCATACGATTCCCAGTCTTCTGCCACCAGATCGAATGGGGCTGGGGGGGTGTTCAGTGCAGCCATCTCGCTCTTCTGCTTGTCTTCCACGTCGTCTCTTCTTCAGGGGAATCCCACCTTCGTCGCCAGTGTTAAGTTTGCATGAAGAGTCAGACACGAAGAGCTTCAGTGAAGAGTTTATTAGTGACTACATCTCGAATGGACCCAACTTGGCTGGGCTACGGCTGCTTCTTATAGCCAGAAGCCATAGTTGCCAGTCAATCAGAGTGCAGGGTTTTCCCGCACTTTTTAAACCAATCCTATTTGACATTTTACAAGAACAATTCAAACTAAACCAATGACATTCAAACCTATATACATAATACATTCTCTAACAAAAACCCAGACTTTTTCTGAAACTCTTCTCATGCAGTATGTGTGAAAGAAAAGCCTGCTGAATGGTGTCAACTGGTCAAGCATTCTGTGTCAATAGTTCTTTTCCACTGCTGCATCCTAGCAGCTAGTGTTTAATAGCAGGCACTGGTATTAAATACTATATAAAATAATCAAGAGACTTTACCTCATTATAAGAGGGATTGTGAAGGGATGTATATAAATTCCAATGGGCTTATAAATGAGTTTCAAAGTTCTTTGAATTTTAACCTTTGTATCTATTGCTGTGAGATTCAGGGAGCAGTAGCTTTGCTGTGTTTTTCTAATAATGCTTCCCCCATGTGGTACAAGCTTTGTGATTTTTAATCTAACTTTAATGTATCTCAAAATAAACCAGAGAACTGACCAATCAGGCATTCAGAGTTTATACTTGCGCCAACAACCTACAGATCAGAGTACATTCATCCAGCTTTTTCCAGTTGCAGATTTTCTACAATATGACTGAAGTTATATTGCTTTTTACTATAATTGCTATTACTAAAATTACTGCTAGGGTTAAGCTTTTATTAGTATAAGAATTTGCTTGGGATCTTTTTACCAAGGCAGTATTACACTTACTTTCACTTTATCATCCCAGCTGAGTGATGAATTTATAATAATATTAGGAAGATATGGCCACACCTAAAATAAAATAAAAATAAAAATAATTAGCTTTATAAAATAATTAAAGGAAAGGAAGACTTTTTCTTACAAATAATCCACTGTAAAAATTTGTTTGCCTTTCATTGTTAACAAAATGGGGGAAAATTAAATAAAAAAATAAGGCAAAGGGCATAAGGCAGTTGTGGCTCTAAGCTAGAGTCCTCCAGCTTGGTTGTTGAGATGGAGGTACAACTGGAACATGAGAATCCTTGTTACTTAGGGGGCAATAATAGTGATGATGGCTTAATATATGCTCTGAATTGAGCTCTTACCTGAGTGATGGAGGGAATGGTGGTACAAGGATGCTCACCTTTGTATGTCATGGGAGTAGGGACATATGGGTGGTCCAGCAAAAAAAAAAGCTGTATCTTCCAGCTGTTGTGTACAAAATGCAACAGCTATCTTAGTTAATGTCTTTGTCTGGCATAGAAAAGGGTCTGCAATATGTCTTAAAAGTTTCAGCTTTTGACAGTTTCTGGGTTCTTTCTTTCTTTCTTTCTTTCTTTCTTTCTTTCTTTCTTTCTTTCTTTCTTTCTTTTTTGCATCTCTGTTGCTGCTGCCTGCTCTGAAGTCAGAGAAGGATACAACTATGCTGGTTTTCTCCCAGTGGGAAATTTTTTTTTTTTACCTCCAGCAATGCAGGTAAGAGCAGAAAGGGTGGGAGATTGATGTCAAGATCATAAGTGGTAGTGGGAAGTAGGCTGGCAGAACAGATTTTAGAATGTTGAGCACTATGATAAAGTACCCTGGATGTCTGGGATGGTTACTTATTTGAAGAAATATGCTATCTGATTGCAAGATATTGTACTTTAAAATGCGGAGCATTGGCAAGAGTCAAAGGAAGTTGATGCTTTGTAGGAGGAAGTGGCAGACAATCACAATATGGCTATGAGAGGCATCATCAAATGTAACAGAAACAGGAAAGGCTGCTTTTGGAGAAAGTAGCCTCACTCAGTATTTGATATTCATGCCACATTCTAGTCTCTCTTTCTACCCAAGATTTGTTCTTCAGAATTTTTCTTTGGCTTTGACTCAGTCTTAGCAAGATTATAGAGGTGTGGGTTAAGATGCCCCCTGGATCTGAAGATTTTCCATCTCTGGTATTGGTGGAGTAAGCACTCCCTCAGAGTTGGTGCACAATTATGGGTCCTCTTGGACTCATGACTTCTACTGGAAAGACTTTGTACAAATCCATCTTGTATGCTAACTGTGTTTGTTTCTGGATGCAAATTTGTTTCTGGATACTTGCATGCATGCATATTAGGTTATTTGATTAGTATAGGAACCCATTTCACATAGAATATGTGACTCTAGGGAACATGTAATAAAGCAGATAAAACTGACAAAATACTTAATATAAAAATACAGGTGAGCGTATTATAAAATGACCGCAAGAAAACCAAGAGATGGGTTCTATCATACATCAAGGGACCCAAGTCCAGGCCCAGAAACTAGTTTTTAAGGCCACAAAAAATGCTAGCAAATGGATACCCTAATCACCCTATTTCCTGCCAACCAACTTTCATCAACTAACAACTTCTGGGCAGTCCTATAAGTAACCAGTCCCAACCATGACTGGCCTTACAGGTAATAACCAGCACCTTGAATTGCACCTAGAAGCACACTGACAGCCACTGTAACTTGCAGTACTAAATAACCAATGCCATGCATTGCCTGCAACACTGCATGCTGCATCTACTGATGTTTCTGAAAGTTCTTCAAGGGCAGACCCATGAACAGCATGTTTCAGTATCCAGTCTAGAAATCATGAGGGCTTGAATGACTGTGGCCTCATACTATTCAGGAATTCACATAATTCAGGAATGAGTGCAAGTCTTCCTAGTCATGTCTTCCACCTGCTCTCCAAGCAACAGACAAAAGTCCAGGAGGACATCCAGATTGCGCACTGGGGCTGTCTGTGATAGTGCTATCATACCCACATTCAAATATTAAAAGTCTATGGAATCAACAGGAAAAACATCCTAAAGTCATTCAATCTTGCTTGGACTGTGCTGAAATCTTAAAATGAAATCAAGGACATGATTATTTCTCTAAGACCTGAAATTAGGAATAGTTTTCTTTAGCCGTTTTTATAACCAGAACTTGTTCTTTTTGTTTGGTTCTATTTTATCACATCACGCCATCTTATTGGGAATATTTTTATTGGTGGTTTGTACCATTAGCTGTCCAGAATCAATTGAATTGGGCAACTTCTAAAAAGGAAGGAAGGAAGGAAGGAAAATCATAAGCTATATTGAATGCTATTCTTTGGCACAAATGCAAGGCATAATATTATGTTTATAAAATATTACCTTTCCCCACACAATATCACTGCTATTAGGCCACTTAATGAAAACATCATCCCGAAGTCCTCTTGTGAAGGCAGGATAATTAGTTTCATTTCCTGAGATGGCTGGATCCTGAAATGAAAACAGTATTCTCTTTAGATTTACATCTAAACTTATGAAGTCCAACATATAGCACAGGCAATCCTATAATGAAAATATATCAGCTGCGAAGATGACAAATATAACTGTCTTCCTTCCTTCCTTCCTTCCTTCCTTCCTTCCTTCCTTCCTTCCTTCCTTTTTTTCCTTTGAATTAGTGTTGATTCGTATTGACTTCCTAGACAAGTTTGTGCAGTTTTCTTGGGAAGGTTTTTGAGAAGTGGTTTGCCATTGTCTTCTTCCTATGTCTAAGAGACAGTGACTGACCCAACGTCAGCCAGCTAGCTTTGTAACTAAGGCAGGATTAGAACTCATAATCACTCTCTTTCTAGGCTGATGTCTTAACCATCATACTGGAGTTCTAGACCACTATGATGAGATCAGTTAAATGGAAAGGATTATTTAAAGAGTTCCCTGACAATTTGCAAGTCAATCTGATATAGAAAGGCAGCACGCCTTTCTCATGGAAGTACTTCACATTGTCCAAAAGTGTTTTCACTTTGGAGCTGTTGGAGCAAGCTCTAGAGACTTTCCTCACAACCTACTTTATAGTGAACAGCACAAGATAAGCTAGAAAGAGTAAATGGGACTTTGAAGCAGAGGAGAACAAAATTATATAGGTGATTCTCTTTTTCTTAGAAGTGGTATTTCATTCAAACCTTAACTGAAGTAAAGATTAATTTTAAGAGATTTTATATCCTTGCTATCATCATAGAGAAAACAGGAGGCAGGAAAAGCCTCAGTGCCTAGATATAGCATTCCAGCATCAATGCCAATGGCACAATTCAGATAAAGAAGCTCATAAAAAGAATGTATGTACTTGCACTTCTATCATACTCAGTTATAACTCACAAGAAAAATCATGGTAAAAAATATTGGAAGGAAACTAAAGGAAGCCTATAGGATACCATATTAATGGCAGTCACATTCACAATCAAAATAATAGGGAAAAACAGATTGTTGATAGGGTTGTCAGGAAACAGACAATCATTATACAACTCTTTCAACAATACCTGGAATGAAATCTGCTGGATGCTCAAACTGAATTAAGAAGCACACAAGAATCTGTTACAATTTCCTATCTGCTACAATGTCCTACCAGTCAATGACTACTTCAACTTCAACCGCAACAATACAAGAGCACACAACAGATACAAACTCAATGTTAACCGCACCAAACTTGATTGCAGAAAGTACGACTTCAGCAACAGAGTGGTCAATCCCTGGAATGCTCTACCTGACTCTGTTGTTACATCCTCAAACCCCCACTCCTTTAACCTCAAACTATCCACTATTGACCTCACCCCATTCCTAAAAGGTCTGTAAGGGGTGTGCATAAGTGCACCATCATGCCTCCAGTCCCTGTCCTATTGTACTGGTTTAATTTACTAATTTATTGTACTGGTTTTAATTGTGAGCCGCCCTGACTCCTTTTCGGGAGAGGGGGCGGCATATAAGTCAAATTAATAAATAATAAATTAATTAATAAATATTGTCCCCATTTATTTGTACCTATTTCCTGTATTCTTACTCATGTTTATACTTATACATATTATCTTGTAAGCAATTGATAAATAAAATTAAAATAAAATAACACACTAATAATATCTGTTGGATGAATGGGAGTAGACAAAAGACTCATTTGTCTTTAAAACAGGAGCGTACTTAGCATACTGACTTGCCAGTTGAAACTTTTCTGATCAGGAAGAACAACTAGAATGGAATATATAGAATCTAAATATTACAAAACTGGGAGGGGGTTATGCCAAGGTTGAATACTGTCATGTTACTATAATTATAATTTTATATTAAAATTGCTGAAAGAAATATCCATAAGTGTAGAGAATCAGATAAATAACTTTAGGGGAAATAGTCAAGAATATATATATAATCAAAGAAGACTGAAATATTCCTTAAGACTCAGGAAACCCTAGGAAATGACTATTGTACTCAGATATTTAAAAAAGCAAAGAAATCCATTAAGGGATACAGATTGTCATAACTGGGATGGTGAAGAAAAATGGATGGATGGATGGATGGATGGATGGATGGATGGATGGATGGATGATTGAGTCTGTATTGTTATATTAACCAACTAGTCT
Source organism: Naja naja (assembly GCA_009733165.1). Classification (NCBI taxonomy): domain Eukaryota; kingdom Metazoa; phylum Chordata; class Lepidosauria; order Squamata; family Elapidae; genus Naja; species Naja naja. Next base: position 166,472,912 of record CM019151.1, read on the forward strand.
GAACAATTAGTGATGATCACTTACCAAAATGATGACAAATCTCATTCCATCCTTTTTTATTCTGTTAATCAGAGCTGGAAGATTTGTAAAATTGGGACTTAAAGTGAAATCCAACTGCCGTTCCATATAGTCAATATCGGCATATTGTACATCCTAAGGAAAACAAATTAATTTTGTGAAGTGATGTGTATTTTTTTTATAACAAGCCCATTAAAATTATTCATTTTCAAATAAATAAATAAATAAATAAATAACACATTAAGGAACAAAAGACTACTGTACCACTAACATTAGTCTTTTAGAACTTCTGTTAAACCCAATACATGTTCGTTTCTAGACTGGTAGTACTGTTATTATTGATAAGAAATAGCTGATATTACAACTTCATCAGATAGACAATTGACCTCTTTCTCTTTTAAAATGTCTTTTGAATTGCTGACTTTTTAAATATTTATCTAGAACTTTTAGATGTTTTAGTAAGTCTAGAAAAGTTTTTGTTTCATGCTACCATAATTTAGCACAATGATAATGCATAGCTTCAAGTAATTGCATAAGTCAAGTAATTTCATAACATTTTTTATTTTATATTATTTTATAGAAAGCTGTGAAAAAATGCTTATTTGTGAATAACTTACATATGAGATATTAGCTGCTTTCATGCTATCATACAATTCAGATATTTCTGCATCATTTTTGTATCCATATCGACACAGCTGGAATCCCAAACCCCAATATGGAGGTAAAACTGGACGTCCAATGAGCTAATAAAAACAAACAAACAAAAAGAAATAGGGATTATGCAGTCAATGTTGTGTTGGTTTAATATTATAATCATAGTTTAGGGTAGATTTTTTTTGCAATGTGGGTTCTTACTGTGGTATATTCTTGAACAACTTGTTCTGGAGTTGGGCCCAAAACCATATAAAAGTCCAAAATTCCTCCAATGGTACGGTAGGTTAGAGCAGGAGTTGGCTGGAATTTTACCTCTGAAAATTCACAAAAGGGAAATAAAATATTGCATAAACCTGAAAATACTGTTATATAAAACCAATCAATAAAAATGAAAATCAGTCCTCTGTCATTTCATCTCTGTGTTGAGCAACCTGATGTACATTCTTCTCTCTTGAAATACCAGGAAATGTGCTGCATCTCATCCGCTAACATTTCCCAGCAAGAAGAACCACGTAGCTATATCAAATTATTTGCATTGGATAAGCTATTTCACAAATAATAGTAATCTATTGTTTAACTTGGAATAACATATGCTAAAAACCTTTGGGTTGACAGATTTATTTTTTTAATATAGAAATGGTAAGTGGTTTTAGATTCTTTGTTTACAGATAAATAAATATTAAGCCAAAAAAAAGGATTTGATGTTTTCATACTGGCAATATGAACATTGCAGGGATTGGCAAAACTCATGTTGAGTCTCATCTGGCCTATGAATTAATGTTCACTAATATGATACGCACTAGTTTAGAGTAGAATAGAACTGGAAGGGACCTTGGAGGTCTTCTAGCCTAGCCCCCTGCTCTGGCAGGAGACCCTATACCATTTCAGACAAGTGGCTGTCCAATCTCTTCCTTAAAAACTCCAGTGATGAAGTGCCCATGATTTCTGAAGGTAATTTATTTAGTTTGGAATAGACACTAGGAAATGAACAACAACTTACCCATTCCATTACTGTTCAACAGTAGGACTCCATGAGCATTGCTATCGTCTTCCAAGCCCATATAAAAAGGTTGAACTCCATAAGTGTTAAATTTATACTACAGGCATAAAGAGAAAAAAATGTCATAACCAAATGCATTGTTTAACATATACATTTTATTGCTAGCATGTGAATATTGACAGGGTGTAATAAACTACATTCTCAATACAGCATATCTTTGTGTAGACGTAACTGAGTGAAGTGTGCCTCTTCTGAATATTTTATATTTCTTGGCTGTTTTGGATGCTATCACCACTAAAATCCTCCTGAACTGCCTTCCAACTGGGTATCTAAAACAATATTCTACCATGGTTTCACTCTTACCTTATAGAGTAATTCCAGGCATTGGTTTTATGGGAAGAGTGGTTAACCCAATGAATAATTTTAAGGATGCTTCATGGGTTAATCCTTTCCTATTACTTTTCAACATCTGCATAAAGACATGGAAGAGATCATCTCTTGGTTTAAGGTGATGTGTTCTCAGTATGCAAATGATACTGAAAATTACATAGCTCACCCAGTCTGGTCCTGGTGTTTGGAAATAGTTAGGATTGGGATTGGATGGGACAGACATATGTTGATGTCTGAAGCATGAACCCAAGGAATTGCTATTTGGTTTTTGTGGTTTCTACTCACTAAAAAAGAAGCACTATCTGTGAGAAGTAGATTCATAACTGGGAAGTCATTCTGGACTCAGAATAATTGCTTGATGGGCTGGTGGAGATATGGTCAAAAAGCATTTGTCTAGCTTCAGATGTAGCTCTACCTGAAGTACAGAGATTTCACAAAATTACATCTTACCTCATTATTACTTGGCTAAATTGTTGCAAAGTCTTCTTCTGGCCTGCTTTTGAAGCCCACTTGACTGTTGTAATTGGCATGGAATATAGAGGCTTGCTTACTAATTACCAGTGTTGCTGAGCACTATTACACCAATGTATTGCTAGTAGATTTTCAAGTGCATTCCAAATTCTCCAACTTCAAATAATGATTTGACCTATAAAGCCCTACTGTATTTACCTTGGCATTGATAGACATTCAGAACTTTTCACTTGATCCATACTACTATGTGTTGTAGGAAAAACATTTGGTGTTTCCTAAAGTGAGGCGAACTGAAGCTAGACAGTTGATTCTCTGTTGTGGTCTGATAATGTTGGATAATCTCCTCTGGAACAGAACTTTCCCTATTATGAATCATTTCTAGAAATTAAATTTATTCTAGAAATTTAGTTTAGAAACTAAAATCTTATGGTATCTCTGGACACCTGCATAACTGTATAGAAGCATTCCTGTCAAACAGACAACAAATGGTCAAAATTGGGAGCGTCCTATCAAATTCTGTTCCTGTCAAGTGGTGTCCTCCAAGGCACCGTTCTAGGACCAACTCTCTTCATACTCTACAAAAATGACCTCTGTGATCATATTAAGAGCAACTGTGTTCTCTTCACTGATGAAGTAAAGCTATTCAACACCACAGACAATACTGCTACCCTTCAAAAAGACCTTGACTATGCATCAGAATGGTCAAACAAATGGCAACTTCAAATCTCAACAAATAAATGCTCTGTCTTACATATTGGCAAAAAAAATCAGAAAATAAAATACAGGCTGAATAGTCAAGACCTTGTTGATGATCTAAACTCTGTCAAGGATCTTGGAGTACTCATCTCTAATGATCTAACTGCTAGAGCCCACTGTAACTACATAGCCAAAAAAGCATTAAGAATTGTTAACCTAATCTTACGTAGCTTTTTCTCTGGTAATATTACACTAATAACTAGAGCATACAAAACATTTTCTAGACCAATTCTCGAATACAGCTCATCAGTTTGGAACCCACATTATGTATCTGATATTAATACAGTTGAGAAAGTCTGGAAATATTTCACAAGAAGAGTTCTCCACTCCTCTACTCATTGCAGAATACCTTATGCCACCAGACTTGAAATTCTAGACCTAGAAAACCTAGAACTACTCTGCCTTTGGTCCGATTTAAGTATAGTATATAAAATCATACATTACAATGCCCTACCTGTCAATGAATACTTCAGCTTCAATCATAACAATACAAGAGAACACAATAAATACAAACTCAAGGTTAACCGCACCAAACTTGATTGCAGGAAATACAACTTCAGCAACAGAGTGGTCAATGTCTGGAATACGCTACCCGACTCTGTGGTTTCTTCCGCAAATCCCCAAAACTTTAACCTTAGACTGTCTACTATTGACCTCACCCCTTTCCTAAGAGGTCTGTAGGGGGCATGTATAAGCACACCAACGTGCCTACCATCCCTGTCCTATTGATTCTTTTTATTTTTATTTTTCTATGTATCCTTTCCATGTATTCATAACTATGTTTATACTTATACCTATTATCTTGTAAGCAATTGACAAATCAAATAAATAAATAAATAAATAAATAAATAAATAAATTGATGAAGGTTGAACTTTTCGAGAGAGTTGTAGTTTGATTATATGATGCTTTATATTGTTGCCATATAATGCTTTGTGCTTACTTTGTTACTTGATTTATTTTATTTAAGTTTGATTATATTCTAAGTAGTATAACTACAAAAACAAATAAAACAATAAAAATTATAACACAAAAATAGTTTCATTTCATTATTAATTACTAGCATGTCCATTTTAATTTAATTTAATTGATTATTAATATTGACTACTTTAGACTTTTAATATGTCTTTTGTTATGTTTCTAACTGCCTAGAACCATTATGATATACAGTGATGTACAAGAATTATAAATAAATGTATACATTTCATTTTAAAAGAACTGTGAGGCATTAATTTAGCCTCTTTACACAGTTAAAATCTACAATAAATAAGTGAAGGTGAATTCTACCAAGAAAAAGAAACTCACCCCAGGAGGCTGATCCCTTGCAAACATTGGCCAGGTTTTCCAATTCATTTCATGCCGGAATTGTTTATGCTCTGTTTCTCCAAACCCATATACAAACTGTGAAGGTAGGCGAGTTGAAATCTGAATGAACATATCACTAAAAGTGAAGCCAGGTAACTGGGAATCCCAGCTATAAAGAGGGGGAAAAAATCTTGCAGTCAGAACAATGATTAAATTTTAAACATCAAACAAGACTAAATTATATTAGTAACATATAAATAGTAATGCAATATGAAGATGTTGAGTTTTCAATCATTTGAAGGATAAAGTAGAAAAAAATATACCAGCTATTAGCAAAAAAGAAAAAGAAAAGTGTGTGACTACACTAAAAAAAGATTTTTCTATCTTGCAGTAAAATGTCATTACTCTTCGAAAGAGACCAAATACTTGTTGACATTTTCTAATATCATCAAAACACAAAGTTCTTTCTTTGGGATATTAAAACAAAAAGAGTATTCAATACCATTTGATGTTGAGAAATGGGGGAAAAATCATTGCAGCTCTTCCTTTTTATATATTTTTGAACTATTGACCTCATTTCTATACATCACTGATTCATCAGTGAATTTTAAAATTGCATAGCATTCAAACCTTGAAACAATTCTCTTTTAATTTCTGGATTTAGATAGCCTTCCTAGAGAACTGGCATGTTCTTGAAAGGTAATTAATGGCAAGAGACCCAAAATGCAGAAATGAAAGAGGCCAGAATACTGATAGGTGTTGATTAAACCCACTGGACAGCTAGATGCAGAAATATTCCCAGTTTATAGAACTGTAATGGCATCATCTCCTATACATCATGGTAGAGATCAACAATGCTAAGCAGTTGCACTTGTATTTTAATGTTTTGGAAAATCATAGAGTTGGCCTTAGGCCAGGTTTAAGTCCTGCTTAGTTCAAGAATTGAAAATGTATTTATTTATTTATTTATTTATTTATTTATTTATTTATTTATTAATGGGACTTGTATGCCACCCCATCTCCGAAGACTCGGGGTGGCTCACAACTAAAAACAGCAACAACAATAAATAGTTAAGAAAAAATTAAACTAACAAACCCCAAGAGAATACAAATACAAAATACAAAGAATAAAACCACCCCACCCAAGAGGGTCACAACCCAGATTGGTCGAACAACCAGGTCTTCAAATCATGACGGAAGGTGCGGAAGTCAGGGGCCAGGCGGAGCTCCAAGGGAAGTTGGTTCCAGATGTCAGGGGCCATGATAGAATAGGCTCGTCGTCGGGGGACCGCCGGCCGGCATTGGCTGGCTGACGGGACCCCAAGGAGTCCTTGCCTATGTGCTTGCACAGGGCAGTTAGTATTCAATGTCGGCAGGAGGCGCTCCCTTAAACATTGAGGACCCATGTCATGTAGGACTTTGTATGTTAAAACTAAAACCTTGAATCTCACCCGGAGTGCAACCGGCAACCAATGCAGGCAGCGCAGGAGGGGGGTAACATGGGAGAATCGGGAAACTCCCATCACCACCCGTGCCGCCGCATTCTGCACCAGCTGCAATCTCCAGATAGTATGCAAGGGCAGTCCTAAATAGAGAGCGTTGCAGTAGTCGAGTCTGGAGGTAACAAGGGCGTGAGTAACCGTGCTCAGGGCGTCCCAGTCCAGGAAAGGGCATAGTTGGCAAACTAGGCAGAGCTGGGCAAAGGCCCCCCTGGTGACGGCCCCCACCTGCTCCTCCAACCGGAGCCGTACGTCCAGGAGGACCCCCAGATTCCACGCCCTATCCACATGGGGTAACACCACTCCCCCTATGGCCAAAGATGTAGCCTCCAATTGAACAGCTCCAGTGAAAGACAATCCACAATTCTCTGTGGAACTGATTTAACTGTCAAACTCTTCTGACTCTGGATAAGTTATCTTCTAACACACAATTGCAGTCTGCTTTCCAGTAATCTAAATTAATTGTTTTATTCTTTCCATAATTCTGATACATTGATTCTCTATTATTTATTAGAATTGCCTGGAGAAGCCCATTTTATTTTTCTTAGCATTTTCATCTGCTTTGTAGCTCATTCTGACCTTTAGTCTTCCAAATACTGCATTTACAATACCCAGATATCTATATGTACTCTTCCTTGTTCTTTTTCTTTCATTTCCTTTATGTATTTTTTAAATTAGACTTCCACCAAGGATTTTACTACAGTTCTACTTTTTTCCTCACTGAAGGTTAGCATCTATTTTCTTCCTATCTCAAGTGTCCTTTTCTATTAGCTTCTTCATTTTCCTATGGGTTCTAAAAAAATGTATAAAGCACTGACGAGGTTTTGATGTTATTGTGCTACTTTCTTGCTTATTTTTCCATGATGTTCAATCACAGCAGAAGAGAGGTAAAAGAGGTGATAAACTTAGTTCATTACCCAATGAGCATAAAAGAAATCAATTACTTTGATTCACATGGAGTTTACTGAAAAGTTGAAAGTAAAGCAAAATCTAGAAGATTTTAAGAATAGTATACTGATGTTTCAACAACATGGAAAAAAAATTAGAATTTTGATGGGAATGAAATGAAATTCAATTTGTCTAGTTAAGAAGCTAGTCTTGTCCACCTATTAGTCAATCAGCCAAGCAATTAATTAACGCAGAAATGATTTGATTCCCCATCAAGGTAATAGCAATGGTGAAGGGAGATATTAATTTAAGAAAAGTCCCCTGATACTATAGCGCTGATAGCTAAATCAACCTTGTTAAATATGTGCAATTTTATATGTAGTCCTTAGCACTTAATGCTATAGTCTATCTACAAAACTCTTCACAACATGTTTTAATTCACCAATTAAATATTTCCTCTGTAATATCACATTTCTACTTACAGGACTGTCCCGGTGCTTTTGCGTCGAACTTGAATTCCAAATGGGTGATTCTGAATTGACACTTCATAGAGACGGTTTTCCAAAGTACTTATAGGTGTTTGGGGAAGATTCAGAGGCACTGGAACTTCAAATCTCTTTTTACTATAATCATAAATCTGAAAATAAAAGTCTTAGCTTTAAAACCTGGTCATAAAAGAGAACTGCATGTTCATTTTATAATATTCTCCCATTTAATGATGATAAAAGTTTCTTAACACATCAAAAAGTTTACTTATGATCTTCCACATTAAGAAAATGTGGTCAATAAACTCTAGTTAAAATAGTAAAGAATCGAGGATTAAGAGATTGATATTTCTATTTATTTTCAACTTCTCCTGAATTAGAGTCATAAAGCAACTGTGGTGTGATCAGAGTGTGGCTATGCAAAGTGTATGTCTGTGTGTGTGTGGGGGGGTGTATTTGGATAACCAAAAGAATATTATAAAGAAATTGTATATAGCTGCACTGGAGAAATTGTATATCAATGCATTTCTGATGGAATAGAACTTGCAAAAAATGTCTATATTGGAAAATTGAAAAGAAAATGGATATGGATATTTCTTCACAGGTAAATAAAAATAAAATCACTACTGCAAAAATAGGCTAGAATTAACTGGTGCTGAAAAGTTAAATGATTAGATGAAGATTCTAATAAGATTTAAAATGTATCCACCAAGTTACAATATATCAATAGTTCTATTTTTCTATATTTTATGTTTCATATTTTGAAACCAGATAGTTTGGCAAAATTCTAACTAGGTAGCCAGAATCAAACTCTTTATTAATAATGACAAAACCCTCAATTTGTTTCTAAAATGACCCACTATAACATTTTAGAAAGAGGTTTACCTTAAACTGAAGCATGTTATTGTCATGATATTTTACTTCCAAACGAAGTTTGTCAATGAGGGGGATTTGCCGTCCTGAAAGTCTAATAGAGTCAATGTTTCTACCAAGATTGGCTGTTAAACCAGATGATGTATATTCAATTTGGTCAACCGTGTAACCATTGTCAGGAGGATAGTAGCAGTATGGAACGTCAGCAACAGGAGAAGGCTAGTTTATTAAAAATCAAAAAGAATATATCAATGAGTGAATAGAATTGGAAAGAGATTAAATCCATAATTTCTGAATTCATTAGAGTCAATATTTAAAACTAGTTTGCAAGACTTTCCCAAATCAGGTTTCACATAGCTAGTACTGAATGCCTTCATAGAATTGTATAAAAAATGGGGGGGGGGATTTGTTCCATATAACTAGACTGTTGTCTTACCCAGTTCCATCATTATACATTCATTTATTTTATTTCCATAGCTGGAGAGAAAAACAGGAGAAGTACAAGAGTTGTAATCTATCCAGAAATAATTCTGTTTTAAAAGAGAATATTTGTAGCTCAGGGTTGACCTGTGGGGTCCTTGGTGCTCTCTCTTGCAGACATTGCATTACCAAACTAGTTAACAGCATCTGATGATGTTATCTAGTTTGGTAATGAAATGTTTGCAAGAATGTCCATCAAGCTCAGAGAGCACCAAGAACTCCACAATCCTGTTCACTTTACATTTTCTTAGATCATATGAAAATATCCCTAGATTTATTTCAAATTAATAAGAAACATACAAATATCTGCATTTCCCCCACATTATTTTCTATTTCCAGGAGAAAGGTGCAATAATTCTCCATTATAATGTGACTTTTACATTTTATTTTTACAATCAGTTCTAATTAAGGTTATAGAACTGAACTACAGCATTTCAAAAATGCCTCCTTGTGGCTACACCTTCATTTTATGCTGTTCAAAAGTAGGCAGTTAGTAAGCTTCACAGTCAACTGTGAACTCAACAAATGGTACTCAGCAACATTTAGGAAAAAATTGTTGGAGAGCTGCTCGGTGATAAGCTATTTTGACTCCAATTTGTGGCTATAGATAAAGAGAAAAAAAATGCAAATACACTACAAACAGAACTTCAAAGAGCAAAAACACACAGGAAGAACAAAATGAGTTTTTTTCCTTACTTCCCATATGCAGCGAAGAGCTTCACATTTTTCTTTTGATGCACGTTCTTCAGGATGACAATCAAATTTGTCAATATCTCTTAAAGTCTGGTTCCAGGATATTATATGTTCTTCCCCCAATTTAAGATAAAGACCAGTTATGTAAGCAACCTATAAAATTCACAATAAAAACCAAAATACAGGTCACATAAGTACCCCATGTAAATCACATGTACAAAATGGATTTCACCACATTAATAAATAACACTTAATGTCTTTTAATTGATAGCACAAAAGCCATAAGGAAACATGAAAAAAAGCATATTCTAGAAGCACTAGATCAAATAGAAACAGTATTCTAGTCTATTATGACAGTCAGGGAAATCTTTACCTTTTTATTTGTTAAATAATGTACAACTGGCAATATTAATCAGCTGGAGAAATTACTAAACATTGAAGAAACAGATTGTAATTCAAAGGGATTTGCAAGAAAAAAAGGTATACACATATATTCTGGGGGTCTTTTCAAGGTATGTGGGACAAGTGAGAATCAGAATTATTTTAGGAAAATGCTGAGACCAGCAGTACTGGGAAAATATTAACTTATGCCGCATAATCAAATTAGAAGTAGCTGTATGAATATTGATTTCTAATCCCTACTAGCCACCTGGTTATGAATATTAAAGCTGACTATATCAGTCTCAAATTTTTCTTCTTTGTTCAATATGGAAAGTAAGGAGAAACATTGAATGCATATTGAACTCCATGTCTCTTTTTGTGTCACTCTTTAAAGGATATATCAAAGTTCAAAGTAACAACCAAAACAGTAAAAGGGTTACAAATATTATTAAGAATCAAATTCTTAAAATAAGGTGTCTTTTTTGTGTGTCAGTCAAATCTGACCTATATGGTTTGGCTCATGGCCTAGAAGTTAATATTGTGAACCAGAATTTCAAGATGCAAGCACCGCATGATGGAGTGGGTCCCCATTCTTGCCTCAGCTCCTGCCTACCTAGCAGTTTGAAAGCAAATGAAAGTAGATAAATAGGTATCACTTCAGTGGGAATAGCATTTCATGTGCCTGAGCATAAAGTTATGCTGGCCACATAGAAGAATCTTTGGACAATAGTTCCCTCTGCTAGGAAATGAAGATGAGCAGTGCCCCCTAAGATCAGACAAGATTGGATATGAGAAATCTTGTACATTAAAAAAAACTCTTAAGACAACCTTTTTCAAGCATAATTAACCTATCTGATATTCTTCTTAAGTGAAAATCTAGTTTTGGTCCCTTGTTTTGAGATGAGGAGAGCAGAAACCTGAAAACATTGTTCTTTGATGATTAACCCACCTCCCAAGACAAGCATACATTCTGATGTTCTTCTGGAAGCAACTGAAACTAGTTCTGTTTTAGAAAACTTTCAGGGAATCGAAGGTAAGTTTTCTTAGCTCAGTAAGACAGATAGTTATTCTTTGGTGAGCTTTTATGCAATGTTACTGTTTTGTTTTGACCTCTTTTTATGTTTATATTGTTAACTGCTAGGGGCCTGTAATGCTTTTAGGATCATAAACCTAGTAAAGTTCCCAAGCCATAAATTATACTTTATTATACTTAATACCCAATTTGAATATTCGGATATTCTGACAATAGCACGTCTTAGACTCAGTGCTGAAGGAGGGCAAAGTTAACTATGCAAAGTTTTATTTTGCCATGCCTTGAAAACAGGCATAGTTGATAAGATTTGATTTCATTAATAGTTTGATACATTATTTTGTAGCTTATTTAGTCTCTACTCTTCTAAACAAATATCTTCTTAACAAAGATATTTGTTATACACACTACTCTTATGACCTAGTAGAAGATATTTCTGTCTTCAGAGTTTTGATTATTTAAAAATTGACACCTTCAGTTTGATATTTATCAAGGCTTGGAAGGATTTTGCTTGAAAATTGGAAAATAAAACATTAATAAAAGAAATACATTTATCTATCTATCTATCTATCATCTATCTATCTATCTATCTATCTATCTATCTATCTATCTATCTATCTATTTATTTATGGGATTTTTATGCCGCCCTATCTCCCGAAGGACTCAGGGTGGCTCACAACAATAAAAACAAAGAATATAAAATTTAAAAAACTATTAAATAAATAAATCCCAATTTCAGAATAAAACCGACAAACAAATTAATAAAAATCCCCATCAGTCCAGGTTGGCCAGTTGAAAAAGCCATGTTTTCAGGTCATGACAGAAGGATCGAAGGTCAGGAGCCATCCGAAGCTCCAAGGGCAGCTGATTCCAAAGGGTGGGTACACCCACAGAGAAGGCTCTCCCCCTGGGGGTCGCCAGTCGACATTGTCTGGCCGATGGCACCCTGAGAAGGCCCTGTCTGTGGGAACGTACAGGGCAATGGGAAGTCGATGCTGGCAGTAGGTGCTCCCACAAATACCCCGGACCTAAACCATGAAGGGCTTTATAGGTGATTACCTGCACCCTGAATCTCACTCAGAGGACAACCAGAAACCAATGCAGCTCACTCAGGAGGGGTGTAATATGGGAGTATCGGGATACTCCCATCACAACCCGCGCGGCTGCATTTTGTACCAGTTGAAGCCTCTGAGTGGTCCCCAAGGACAGCCCCATGTAGAGAGCATTGCAGTAGTCAATATGGGAGGTAACGAGTGCATGGGTAACCGTACACAAGTCCTCTCAGTCGATATAGGGGCGCAACTGGTGCACAAGGCGAACCTGAGCAAATGCCCCCCTGGCCACAGCTCCCACATGATCTTCCAAACTGAGCCATGCATCCAGGAGGACACCTAAATTGTGCACCCTTTCTACAGGTGGTAAAACCTCTCCCCCCATAACCAAAGATGGAACATTCTGGGCAATCCATGATGCCGGTACGTACAGCCACTCAGTCTTGGCTGGGTTGAGTCGAAGCCTGTTCCTTCCCATCCAGACCCGTACCGCTTCCAGGCATCGGGACATCACGTCAAGGGCATCACTGGGTTGGTTTGGGTTGGAAATAAAAGCTGGGTATCATCAGCATACTGATGATACCTCACCCCAAAACCATGGATGATCTCACCCAATGGCTTCATATAGATGTTGAACAGGAGGGGAGAGAGGACTGACCCCTGGGGCACCCCACATGTGAGGGGCCTCAGGGTCAACCTCAGTCCCCCTGCCAACACTGACTGCGAACAACCTGAGAGGTAGGAGGAGAACCACCATAAAACAGTGCTTCCCACTCCCAACCCCTCGAGGTGTCTCAGTAAGATACCATGGTCGATGGTATCAAAAGCCGCTGAGAGGTCTAATAGGACTAGGATAGAGGAGTAACCCCTATCCCGATCCCGCCAGAGATTATCCACCAGCACAACCAATGCCATCTCCGTGCTGTACCCGGGCCTGAAACCCGATTGATACAGATTCAGATAATCAGTTTTTTTAAAGCATTATAGCAGCTAAGTTAATCTAGTACAGGGGTGTCAAACTTGATTTCATTGAGGGCTACATCAGGGTTGTATTTGACCTCCAAGGGGTTGGGGTGTGGCTAGGGCCATGGGCAGCTCAACATAAGAGACATAATAACATAATAACATAATAAGAGCCTTGGTGGTGCAGGCTGTTAAACACCTAGCACTTAATTCCAGCTGCCTGCCATTAGCGCAGGCTTGAATCCCACCAGGTTCAAGGTTGACTCAGCCTTCCATCCTCTTGGGGTAGGTAAATTGAGGACCCAAGATTGTTGGGGGCAATAAGCTGATTTTGTAAAAAAATGCCACTGGGGGGCAAAAAGCCCTAGTAATAAGCAGGCATATACAATGGAATGAAGGCTATTGCTGAGCGCATTGGGTTGTTCTCCAAAAATTGTAAGCCACCCTGGGTCTCCAGAGAAGGGTGGCATATAAATATGAATTTAAAAAAAAACATCACTTATGTCAGGGGCACCTATGGTGGCCAAGTACTAAGGCAGGACATCCCTCAGACCCCCTTTACTCTCATTATAATCTCCTTCCTTCTTTGTTTCTTCCTTTCTTCTCTTCTTTTTGCTTCCCCATTCCTTCTCCTTTCTTCTTCCTTCCCCCTTTCCTTATTTTTCCTTCCTTGCTCTCTTCCCATCTTTCCTTCTTTTTCTTTTTCTTTCCTCTTTCCCCTTCTCCTTTCATGTCCCTTCTTGCATGCTCAAATGCAAAAGAGGAAACATTTCCCCCTTTGTTTTGTTTTTAGTTTGCTTTTTTAGCCCTCTGCCAGCAAAAACAAAGCTTGGGATCTGGTCCCCAGGCTTTTGACACCCCTGATTTAGCACCTTTAATAGTGTCCCTAATTTGCTATGTTAGCATACATGAACACAATTAATACTAGGACTGCCATTGGATATTATCTGAAATGCATGCATGTGTGGGTAGCTTTCAAAGAAAAGACACTCACCTAAGTGTTTCTCACTTAAATATCTAAAGGAATGTATTCTTGAAACATTGCAATTGACTACATTATAAATCTAGTAAATATACCTTTAGCATTTATTTTTGAGTAGCAAATGATATTATCTGTGGGGGGGGGAATTCATTAAAATTTATGAAAACACTCAGCAATGTATACCTTGTCTGCAGCATTGTACTTGACAGTCAAATCATATGATTGAGCCACATTATTTGAGGTCACTTTCACATCTGAAGGCTCAAGGGGTAGCCCAAGAATCTTGATGTTCTCAAATATCAGATTATTTGGATCTATGTAGCCTTTATGTGTAACTGCCATAGTTAAGATTTTCTGGAAGACAGCAAAATCATTACACAACAATTTTGTTCACTGATCTTAGTTATAATTTTCTATTGTTTTGTATGATTTACTTTAAACCTAAAATCATGTAATTAAGATATAAATGATAGGTTGTTGTAAGTACAGTATAATCAACATCCTTTGGAAAAGAAAATGTGTTAACATCATGCAATCTAATTGTTATAATGAAATGAGTTTTCTCTAGCATTCAGTAAGTTTCCCCAATACTAAACCTGTTGATCGTATTTTTTACAAGTAAGGGAACTGTTTGAATCAGATTCACAGATGCAGAAAAACAGTAAGGATTTATGAGGAAAATAAATTAGGGCTGGAGATAAAATAAAATAAAATAGAATATTAGTTCATCCAACACTATTCACTCGTCACTCTATAGCTTTTCATTCTTGCAAACTATATTTCTGTACACCAAAAATGTGCTCACTTTTCCACATATTGTATTAAATTAACCCATTTATTCTTTATACTTGTTGCTCTGACTCACACGTCTTAAATAAATCATAGGCAGGAATATACACATATCAAAAAATGTACTTCTTTAAACAGATATTCATTCTTTATAATAGGTCACATACTAACCATTACTTTTCTTTAAGAATTTGTATATTTTAAACATATTTATCCAGTTAAAAACTGAATGAAATTTCTGGGAATCTCCATCACTAATGAAAATATACTTACATTTGTGACATTAAAGTTGTATAAGAGATACTTTTCACTTCTGACTGTATCTAAAACATAAGGAGAAATGTACTTTTAAATAGCAAAGAAAATTATTAAAGCAAATCCATCAAATAAAATATTTAAAGAGTTAGGTAACATGCATGTAATAAATATATATTATTAAAATTCTGAATGATATTTGGCAGATCTGCTCATAACTGGTCTTGATGTTCATCTAAACATCTACCTATAAATAATCAAAGATGGAACAATAAGACATAATATCAATAGAACAATTGAAAGAACTGTAGAAAAACTAAAATATACCCCAAGCTACAGTACAATCTAAGGTAAAGTGATATAAAATGTTCTATAGATGGTATAGAACTATCAGCAATGGACAAATCATACAGCAATCAATGTTAGAAATAACAAAGAAAAAAATTGTTGCCATAACAAAGAAAAAAATTATATCCCACCAATTTTGACGAAATGTTGAAATTCACTGGTGTGATTCTAGGTGCAGGGGTGTCAAACTGGATGCATCGCATGCAGGGCATGCCCACCCCAGCTCCGTGAATGGGAAAAACATTGTGAAATGTCATGTGACAGCAATGTGATACCATGAGTTTGACACCCATGTTCTAGGCAGTGATGGCTAACCTTTTCGTCGTCATGTGCCAAAAGTATGCATGTGGATGCGCATGCATGCCTCCATCCATTCCCTCTGCCCCCTGCACATGTGTGCGTGTCCCCCACATGCACCCTTCCCCCATGCATGCATGGCAGATACACGGCAGGAGGCATGCATGCATGCACAGTGGAACTGTGCTGGGGCGACAGTTCACATGCCGGCAGAGATGGCTCTGCATGCCTCTTCCGGCATGTGTGCCATAGGTTCACCATCATGGTTCTAGGGTGTCCAAAAGGGGCCAGAGACTACAAAAGATCAGCTGTCATAATACACACCATTTATGCTTTACCTAGCATAGTTCCTAATTGAAGACATTGGTATTTGGGAAAATGTGAGCTTCAATCTATCTAAACTATAAATCTTGATGTCACAAACTGAATTAGCTGAATGCCTCCACTCCAAAAAGAATTGCTAATATGGACACTGACATCCTATCACATTCAAGGTAATTTAATTTAATTAAAATAAACCACAGAAAAAATTTCCTCTTCTCCCAAATGATCTAAATAACAATAAAGTCTGTTCATGGTGAAAGAAGAGATTTTAAAAATTATTAACCAGTAAGAAATGACATGCCTGGGTCAGTATTCGTCAAATAAATGACTGAAAAAATAAACTACTGAAGTGTTTTTTTTTCTATTCTGTTATCTGTTGAAATTTTTTGAAATGGTAGACCTTTTTTCCTATAATAACCTTTTATAAAACTATGTGACCCAAACTGCTTTATTATACAGGGTAGACAATATTTGCCTATTAAAATTCTAGACATTAACATAATTGCTAAATATTATCTTCTCTTAATAACAACAACAATTGTAGGAAGTTTGCTAGCAAATTCTAAAGGGCAGGTACTTTTGATTGTGCCTACATTTTATTTATTTAATAAAAAGATAACATTTTATATTACTTTATTTTAAATTAATGCAATGAACATTTGCTTATTCTAGAACTTAAAAAAGAGTCCAATATCTTTGGGATTCAATATCATCAGTCTACCTTAAAGGCATTCAGTATTCATTGCAGTAATTATCACCTAAATTGTTCTTTCTCTCTTTTTTTTAAAACCATCTCAATATTTTGCTTGCCTTTTTAAATAACCACTGGTGACCAATAATTATATATGGCACAACACAGAAGTTTTTTTTTTAAATCAGGGAGAAAGGTAATTTAAGAAACACAAAGATAACTGATGTTTTGCAGCACTTTAGAAAACATTGCTAGCAAGCAAATACATGGCTGAATTGCCGCTAAGCATTAAGACATCTGAGAATCTCCTATGAGCTGATATCCTTTCCATATTTCCATAAATGCCACTGCTACAAATCAGGAGTTTCAAATACCAATAAAGGAAAGTATTTGTAGCTCAGTGTTGAAATGATAGGTCCTTGGTACTCTCTGAACTTGGCTGTTTTTTTGTAGACATTTCTTTACGCAAACTAGGTAACCTCCTGGAGATGTTGGATATGAGATGGGAATCAAATGAATTTTACAAATAAATAAATAAACATTATAAATGCTAGCAAGGAATGAACTTTCCTCAATTTATATTCTACTGGCTTGCCCTGTCAGCACTGATGATGCTACCTACTTTAGGTAATGAAATGTCTGCAAGAAAACAAACAAACTCAGGGAGCACAAAGGACCCCTTGCTCCCAAGTAGTTTTGGTAAGTTCAGTTCATTGCTGAAATATTTGAATAGGCCCATAATGTTAATTTTGAATTTAACATACTGAAGATGTATCTCCATAATATTTGCATGCTTTGTTTTGAATTAGAAAAAATGTGCTTGTCTGCCTCTATTATCTATTTTCCTGTCTTTCTGTCTATCATCTACCATGTTTCCCTGAAAATAAGACCGGATCTTATTTTCTTTTGGGCTCCAAAATAAGCACTAGGTCTTATTTTCAGGGGGTGTCTTATCTTTTTAAAATCTATTATGGTATCTATTATGAGCCACGGTGGCGCAGTGGCTAGAGTTCAGTACTGCAAGCTACTTCTGCTGACTGCCATCTCACCAGGCTCAAGGTTGACTCAGCCTTCAACCCTTCCAAGGTGGGTAAAATGAGACCCAAATAGTTGGGGGCAATATGCTGACTCTGTAAAACCACTTAGAGAGGGCTATAAAGCACTGTAAAGCGGTATATGTCTAAGTATTGCTATCCAGTGATGCGTTTCAAAGAAGTTTATCACTGGTTTGGTGGGCGTGGCTTGGTGGGCACACTTTTCATGCACGCACACACTTTGCATGCGTGCACACCAACATGCACTTTGCACAGGCAGAGGCTTTCTGACTCCCCTCCTTCAATCCCGACTCTCCCTGTCGCAAAGCAGCTGTGCTTAAAAAGCAGGGAATAAAGGTCAGTATGGGAGCCCAGGTGGGCCCAACAGCAGAGTGTCAGAGAGAACTGGTTCAGTCTCCACTGCTCTTTGGTACTACCAGTATGTGGGAACTGGACCAAACCGGTAGAATACCACCATTGTTGCTATCTCTCTATCTCTCTATCTTTCTATTGTTCTATTGTTCTAACATTCTATCATTCTATCTATCACATATCTATTTCTGTTAGTAAGTTTACCTCTTGTTATTCCATCGTCCCAGAATAAGTCTCCAGTTGCTTCTCCATTCTCATCTAAAGCAATTATAAGTCCCATAGGTTTTGTACGGCTGTTAAAAAACATATTGTCTTTATTGGCCCCGATATTGAGAGCTTCTATAATAAGACTACATTTTCATCCATTCTATTCTTCTAATGATATCATGAAATAATTGAGCATATAGGGATTTGTGATGGGTAAGGAAAATAATAATGGGGTGAAAGACTAATGTTTATCTGGAAATAAGTATCATTGTGTTAAATTAAGCTTTCTCACAGAAAATAAGCTAAATTGTTTCAATTGAGATCTATTTACTATGAACCAAGGGGGACATCCCATCATAATCACAAACCAATTATAGGTGTATCTTGTTGTAATTTCCAATTATATCCCATTTTATTGCCCATACAGTAGTCAATGTGATTAGCAGCAATCAATTATAGCACATGCTTTTGAAATTTCACAATCTGTGCACGCATTTTGGCAGACAAATGCAAAGTCAGTCAATCCCTTTTCAATCAATGACTAGCATACAGATGCAAATAAATGCATTTCAATGCTTCTGGAGAAAAATATAGTGGCAAAAAGGCCCTACTACACTTCATCTTCATTCTTATTGGTCAGAGATCCCTGGATATGATATTCTTTCTGGATATGATATTAGTTCTAGAACTAATTCTAACTGTAGTATCATTCCTATCAATGGCATCTGCAGAAACGTATCTCTAATCAGTTTCTGGAGACCACATAGGCTGCAAAATGGGATGAAGTATTTCTACATTTTTCCCCAAAGGGAAAAAAAATCTTCAATGGTTTCTTAAGGCTCAGACCTCTGAATAATAGGACAGTAATAATAACAGGTAGGGAAGAGGAAAAAATATGGCAGAAATTACCTTGTATCTTGTGATATTATTCCTTAGGAAGTAATTGAAGTGTGAAAAATAATGTAGCCACAAAGCTACCATAGAGGAAATTGTATAATACAAGAAAATATATTCACATATCCTCCTCGACTCCCTTTTCACAAATAAATGCAAGAACACTGCTCTCCCAAGTTCTCATCTTCTTGGAATGAGATTTCAAAGGAACAAATTCTCTTTTCATCAGCTTGAAATGAGAACTAATAAAAAAAACATGCAGAGAATTTCTCTCCATACCAATAGTTGCATTTCCTCTGGACAAAACTTCAAATGTTCTAGACTTGGAAAATAAATGTTCAATCCATCTGTAGCATTGGTTCATGCATTGTGGATAGTTTGTTTTCCTCCAAACAAGCACTAATTGCTTTTAGATGTTTGGAAACAATAAGCTGAATCTATGCCAGAAAAGGGAGATTTCCATATTGTATTGGAATTGTGTTTTTAATATTTTACCCATCAAGTGGAAAGTCTGCTGAAATTCCTAGATGATAGAAGAAACCTTTCAATCCTCAAGAATAGAGGGCTGAAAAAAATCCTGATCTTCCTACCATATATTTTGGATCATCAACACTTGGACTGCCTATCAGGGCCTCCGCTATATCAAGCAATATATATATATGCCGCCCTTCTCTAGAGACTCAGGGCAGCTTACAATCTTTGGAGCATAACCCAATGTTTTCTCTTGCTATCTGATATCTTTTGTGTTATTGTGACTAATATCCAAAAGGACAATGGCTAAATTGTGCTGTATTGCATTTGTTTATGGCGAGTTTAAAAATCAACTTTCTTTTTTTTCTTATGTAGTCTATTCATCCACCATCCACCATGAGTGCTTTAAACAAATTAAATAGATGTCACAGCTGTATCTTAAGAATACCCTAATATCAGAAAATACCTGTAAACAGTTGTGTTGGCTGGTTCTTGAATAGGAAAGATGTATCCTCCTCTAAGATGAAGTCCGAGTTTGTTTTCTGGAAGGAACATTTGACACTCTTGTTTTCTGCATGGTGCTTTTATACCCTATTTTTATAAGAAAACTAGAATAAAGGTTTACTATATTCATAAAATTGTTAGTATCCTACAAACAAAGAAGAATGCATATATTCCTTTTATAACTGGAATTGGCAGGGGAATAATATCATGACTCTATATATGTATTTTGTATTATATGAAATGAAAAGAAAATGGTTAAGGGTCAAGTCAATTAAAAAAGTCAATTAAGGGTCAAGACAATTAAATTACAGTAAATCAACTCTTCCCTTCATATTGAGTAAATCCAATTGTCACATTTATGGGGGGGAAGGGAAACTGGAGGCATTCACCTTGATTCAATTTGGAAGTTGAAATTTATCTATGAATTCTAGCTTCATATAGTCTTCATGTACTTCTTAAAAAATATTGTATTGCAACTTGTGTTTTGCTTTTATTTTTTTGCAGGATAGTATTAAAATATAAAATTCTCAACGACCCGCTCACACCCTACACGACTTTCTTAGAAAGGCTAGACAATTTGTTTGATGTACTTTCTTTTTTAATCATCAAAAGTAACCTGATTAAAGCAATGCTTCAGTGAAAGTGAAATATTCTTTTTGATCCAAAGAATCTAAGCACTTTAATTTGACCTTTTGTGTCTGAGTACCCCTACAAAATTCTATGCAGCTTTAGACCTTTGCTGCATATGCATTTTAAAGGGTATAAATAAATGATGTACAGATTGCTACGTAGCAGAGTTAATTTGAAATGTTAATAGTAGACTTTTAGGGGAGACATTTTGTAATAAGCATGCACTTACTGTCTCATATTCATACCACACAGCATCAGGGATGTATGCTGTTACCTTATCAACACCCTGAAATATTAAAAAGAAAATATTTCATTTATTACCAACATCAAAAGGAAATGCCTTGATATTATTAGATTTTTTTTTCCTAGGCTGGAGCTAGGTGAGGGTGAAAGTCTTTCTCTTTTATTCTTTCCTGACTTTTCTACTGGAAAAAAACATTTGTCAAGCATTTTTTTCATATTATAATGTCAATTGCTATTTCCATCACAAAATGCCCTAAAATGACTGTAGACATGGAAGATTTGGAGAATGGAAAGTGATTATCAAGCTATCAATAATATATGCTGGTGGATTTTCATTTGTGGCAGAAATAGGTGTAGTTTTTGAAGCAACACTGAAACAAGAAAGAAAGAAAGAAAGAAAGAAAGAAAGAAAGAAAGAAAGAAAGAAAGGAAGGAAGGAAGGAAGGAAGGAAGGAAGGAAGGAAGGAAGGAAGGAAGGAAGAAAGAAAGAAAGGAAGGCTTCCTCTATAATAATTTGCAAAATTTCCTTTAGTTAAGCAAAGGGCAAACTTTCTACTTGAACTTTGAAAAGCTAACATTACTTGAAAAGCAACTGTACTTTTCTTAACACAAAATGTCAGGTCTGCCATCTTCAGCTTGGTGCCTTACTGGCATGGGGTGGATGAACAAATGAGCAATAAACCTGTATCAGTATGTGATGAGAAATAGGCAGGGGGAAAATGACAGCTTGACAAAGAACAGAGAAGCTCAGAACCAGTTTGTGCCAGTCATCAAGGCCATGCACCCTAAGAAGAAATGTGGATTACCCCAAACATCTCAGCACTCTCAAAACCCCTAGGCGAATCTTCATTTGCTGAACACAAACTGACCATAAAGGGAGGATTGGGATGAGGGGAAACTGTCTATATCTTTTAGCATGGGAAATTTAGTTCTAATCTGACATTACTGCACCCAGCACATTTTCATAAAAGAACCTATCACTTCAACCAAATGGAATGAGAGCCTTTCTTTCCTAAGGGAACAGACTGGGGCAGGTCTAACACAAAAGGAGATAGGAAGGAACTATGATGAAAAAGAATATGCTCATCTCTTTCACTCAATTATTTAAATTATTTTATTACTTCTACTCTTCTATTCATCATTTAACAGAGATTGTAATGCAGGCTTAGCATGTACTCACTGCAAAACAACAATTATGCATATTCCAATTTAATAAAAATTAAATGTACCGGATCTAAGACTGGAGTAATAAGTAGTCCAGGTCCCCACAATAATTGTCTGTCTATAGTCCAGGTGGCTTCATCGGCATAGAATCTAAAGAAATATTACTTTATTAAAGTTATGTTTTTCTGATCAGTGAATCTTAAATAGCTATTTATGCATTGGAAACACTATTGACAATTTCAAGTATAAGAGTAAAGAGTGGGTTTCAGATTTTAAAACAACTCACAAGTTGACATTGCCACATGAAAAAAAGTAGGATTACAAACTTAGTTATGCTCTGATGAAATCAGTGCATTTGGATTCAATATGCAATATATTCTTAAACATTGTCTATTTAACATTCCATGCCTTAATGAAGCTGAGACACTTTTAGCTTTGTCACTCAGACCGTATTTTGGATTAATACATAAATACTGATATAAGCAGATTTATATACTGTTCGTCTTTCTTCTGTCTTATTGATGGCTGTAAGGTCATAAGCTACTTCAAATATGAAATTGTGTTTGTGTGTATGCATATATGTATGCATTCTATTATGCATATTCTATTTTATGTATATAAATGTCCTGATTTTCATTGTACCATCATCTCACTAATGTTTTGCAACCTATCTGCCTTTCCCTGCTTTGATTAAATCCAGATACAAGGCATTGCAAAGGAACTTGTTTTCTTGTATAAGAAGCAAAGGCAAGTAAGGAGACATAAGAATGAAGAAAGCCTATGTGTCAAAAAGCAGCAAAAAGAACAGCACTATCTACTACCTTAATAATAAAATCAGATTAAATACATTATCAAAATAAATGAGAAAAAAAATTCTTCATCCTTCTGAGAATAAGGTAGAAAAGTGAAAGCTCTTTTGCACTGGGAGAAAATTTCTGAGCAATTGCAAAGGCAGATTTTAACACAGCTTTAGTGTCTACAAAAATATATCCAGAATGTTAGGAAATGCTTAAGTTGTTTTGAACAACTTCCAGATATCTTAAAGCATCAGTGAGGTCCAGGCATAGAGATGGTTTTTATTTTTCCGCAGTTTAGCTTGCTGGAAACTAAGAGTACTTCTCCTGGAGTTTATTAACTGCACATCCCATAATGATTAATTATGATAATTGTCTATTTATTCCTGTGAGAATAAGCCTTATGCATTGCTATAATCCTTCCACTGAAATGGAAATGAATGTAGAGCTTCAGTTATGCCCATCAGAATGCCAAAGCATGCTTACTTGCATTTATTTATTTATTTATTTATTTATTTAATTTATTTATTTATTTATGCCAGCCAATTGAAGAAACCTGTTGTATCCAGTCTCAAGCATTGCACTGTGGTTCTTTAAATTTTCATCAGAATAATAATATTCTGATAATACTTAACACTTGATTGTTCTAATTTGCAGCAGAAGAGAGGCATGCTACTTTCTTGTTTTAAAACGTTTATAAAATTTAAAATCTGTAAAACTTTCATCTGGGACAAGACTTTTAAAGAATTTAACTTTCTAATCTGAAATAATATTGGGAACAACTACTTGAGTCTATAAAGGCTAATAAATACAGTCTAGAAAGTCGGTGTCTATGTGCATTTGTTTACACGTTTGTGTGTGTAAGACATAAATACAAATATAGGAATACATAAATATGGAAAGTGTAAAGTTCTTTCCCATCACTCAAAATCTTAAAAGCTGGAACTTACTCATGTAGAACAGGTCTTGCAACTGTCTCTCCCCGAGCGTGTGCTTTATAAAACAGGGTATAGAGATATGGCAACAAAGTGTAACGTATTGTCAGGTAGTGTTTCGTTGAATTCACCAAAAGTGAGTTGTGTCCAAAATATGCTGGATCTTTAGGCTAGAAATAAATATTTATAAAGTTACTGGGGGGAAAAGCCTTCAAACAATCAGAAGCTTGATCTAATTTTAAAATTGGGCTTACGGCATATGCTGCAGCATTGTGATTCCTAGAAAATGGGTAAAATGCTCCAAGTTGCAACCATGCAAAGTTCTTCTGAGACATTTTCAAGGAAGCCGCAAATATCTGCCCCAATCTAAAACAGAAGCACATTAAAAATCATTGTACATGATTTATCTGCATAAGAGATGCTATCATATCTATAAATTCTACATTAATCATTTCTCAGATGACCAATATAAATTGATTTACACTGGTCTTTGATAGAGGTTTTAAAAATTTAAATCCAGAAAGTGAGTTGTGTCCAAAATATGCTGGATCTTTAGGCTAGAAATAAATATTTATAAAGTTACTGGGGGGAAAAGCCTTCAAACAATCAGAAGCTTGATCTAATTTTAAAATTGGGCTTACGGCATATGCTGCAGCATTGTGATTCCTAGAAAATGGGTAAAATGCTCCAAGTTGCAACCATCGTCTGCAAAGTTCTTCTGAGACATTTTCAAGGAAGCCGCAAATATCTGCCCCAATCTAAAACAGAAGCACATTAAAAATCATTGACATACTGTATGATTTATCTGCATAAGATGTGATGCTATCATATCTATAAATTCTACATTAATCATTTCTCAGATGACCAATATAAATTGATTTACACTGGTCTTTGATAGAGGTTTTAAAAAATTTAAATCATGTTTTGATGATTGAGCAAAGAGAAATAGGGTAGAATAGCAATGAAATCAGCCATCACTGTATATGTAAATATTTGTATCTGACTTTTCTAAATATATTTATATGTATATGTACCTATACATATATATGTATGTACACATATACACATACATGGATGTATATACATGCATGAATACATATGCATATACATATACATTCTATGATTAAGACACCAGTCTATAAAAAATCAGTCAAATTTATAAGAGACAGCCAGCTTTTCAATGTATATTTTTATAAAAGCCCAAGTACAAAAAAAAGACAAGCTTCAGGCTATAAGATATTGCATAGTATAGTAGCCGATGCAATAAATGTCTTTTCCAACAAACAATCATCCTCATTTCAGTGTAAAAAAAACAAGTGGAAGAATCTATTTTAGCTTTCCTTATGAGACAAGGAAATGCATATCACATTGGTGTTCCTTTCAGTAACTTTGATTCTAAGCTACTTTTAAAACTAGAAAGAAAATAATAACGAAGATCTTATAAAAAAATTGATTGCCCCATCTATTCTGAGATACCTTTAAATTCATATTTTTGCTTTTTAAAATAATTTTGCTTTCTGAATACATCTTTCTGTCTCATCTTTATTCTTTGGATTGCCACACTGCAAAGCGGTACTGTTTTGGAATTGCAGATCATACCACAGGAGAGAATAAAGGTAGCTCAGGTTGAAGTATGGATCCTTGGTGCTGTTTGAACTTGCTTTCAAATGCTTCACTGCCCAACTAAGTGACATTATCAGCATGGTGCTACATAGTCCAGTAATGAAATATTTGCCAGTAAACAACCAACCTCATAGAGGACCAAGAGTTCCTCAATTCATGCAGCCTACCAAAGGATTACTCCATAGGAAAGAGTCAGGCACTTCAAAGTATATAGTTGAAGTTTACTAAATTATATGTTGTGTAAACCAAGTCTAAAAAATATGGTATGCATAGATCTCCCCTAAAGGGATACATTAATCCAAAACTTTATCTTATTTTATTATAACAAAATTTAACAGTTACTATAGTTAAAATAGCTTACAAAAGGATATCCAAATAGACCAAATTCTAATATTCCTGGTATTGACCATTTAATATCATTCCAAGTTGCAAAATTATCTCCCAGCCAATGTCCTGTGAATTTTCCAGAGCCAGAAAATGTTGATCGGGAAAGAAGGAAGCTTCTTCTTTCAGGGAAAATAGTCTTGAGTGCTCTGAAATCAACATAAATTTATAGCATTAAGAAATAGCTTTATTTTGTTGGGACAAAAAATTTGGAGAAAATGAAAGGCAGGTTTCAACATAGCATTTGTACTGACAACAAATCCAACAAATTATTGCAAAATTAACGTGAATAGACTATTAAAGTCTAAAATATGGGCCAGACTTTCAGATCACATCTTATAATCTGTGTGTACTAAATAGATGACTTTTCAATCCACAAGAAGGATTATGTCAATAAGCATATTTTTCCAAATTGCAAAAAAATTAAAATTAGGTTTCATTCCTGGATGGTGTTAAGCTTCACAAAGGAACAAGATCTACCAGATCTTGTACTAGTAGAGAAATTAGTGGAATTGCTGTGTAGTAAATTAATCATTTTTTTTCTAATACACATTCTTAGATTTGACTTCTTCTGATTAGCTGTTGCAGTCCAAAGTGAAACAAAGGAAATCTGGCACAAATTAGTTTGGATGAATTAAAGGAAAAAAAGAATACATAATTCCTTACTTATCAGTAGCTATAGACATGAAATAACCATAGAGGCTGTGAACATCGTAGTGTTTCCCTGCCTTTTGGACTGCATCCATACAAAGTGTCTTTGAATACATAACTCCATCCAGAATTTCTGCAAAACAAAGAGATTTTAAAAATCCGTTATATTAAACAATCTCTATTGAACATGTCAATACATAGGTCTCTGGAAGAATAGACA
This sequence comes from Naja naja, assembly GCA_009733165.1. Taxonomy (NCBI): domain Eukaryota; kingdom Metazoa; phylum Chordata; class Lepidosauria; order Squamata; family Elapidae; genus Naja; species Naja naja. The sequence continues at coordinate 166,499,660 of CM019151.1, forward strand.
AACAAATGTCATTTTTTGTGGAATTCCATTTTTTTAAAGTTACTTTTTTCATTTCTTTAATCCACTACACTAGACTAGTTTTTAATAAGGTTAATATTCAATAGTTTGCTAATTGAAAATTACTTGATCAAATATCTAAATCAGTTTTATGAATACAATCAGAGCTTGTATCAAATAAGATACTTCCTAATTAATTCAGATACTTCTCTATATTAGAATAGATGTTATTACAAATAATTGCAACATGATTATATCTGAATCCAAAGGAATAAAATTTCCTAGTTAGATTGAATCAATGGTATGGAGTCTCCTGTTTGGACAGAGGGTTTAACTAGAAGACCTCCAAGATTGCTTCTACCTCTGCTATTCTGCATTCTGTATCAAATTAGATGTGGTTTAATTCATATATATATATATATATATATGTAGGTCTTGGTGTATTTGGGTCTTGTCCCATGTAAGATTGAGAATACCTTGGCGACTTTTCGATGAGATCCCACTCGCCATCTTCAGGCTGGTGTCTTTAGCTTTGTGCTTGTGCCAGCAAAGCGTGATCTGAGCTGCCTTCTCTCTATAAATACTGGAGGGGAGGTGTGGTATATATACTCACCCTCCACCTCAAACTCAGTAACAAAATCCACCCAGCACTCTGGGACAAATCCAAACAACTAGCCCTCTGGAGAGCTGAAACAGAAACCTTTCACAAGACAGACACACACACCAACAAACTCCACAGACTAGAGAAATGCCAGAAGCCCAAACCCCCACAACAATGCATGAAACAAACAGTACACAACATATCAGACAGAACCCTCACCATGGCAGAAACCAATGTCCTTCCCAAAGGATTCAACTTTGCTGTCAGCCCCAAACGCATCCCCACTGAAAACATCATATGTGGAGTTGAAGCTAGCCTAGCCAAAATTAACCCAGACACAGCCAATAAAATCAGACTTGAAGTCACCAACGTCCTCTGCTCCAGCAGTCCACCCAGAAGCAAATTACACAAAGAAGAACAAAGGATGAGATTTAGTGAAAGCGTTGCCAAGGTATTCTCAACCTTACGGGACAAGACCGAATACAAGACCTACATATATATATATATATATATATGTATATTGAGTCTTGGCAATCTTAAATCTCATCATCTTCAGGCTGGTGTCTTCAGCTTCGTTCTCCTGGGAGAAGTGTGTGACCGTGGCTGTTTCTCCCTTTTAAACTCCAGAGTTGGATGTGTTGTTGCTTTTTGATTGGTTTGTGGAGTTGATGTATGCAGATTGGATGGCTTTTTCCTGAGACCTTGTGTGGCTGAGGTGCTGGCTGTGTGTCTCTCAGCCCTTTGTGTTGTAACACACAGCCCATTACCCAGGTCGTTACAACACAAAGGGCTGAGAGACGCACAGCCAGCACCTCAAGACCTACATATATATATATATATATATATATATATATATATATATATATATTTGTTTTCGTAGATTTTCACGGGTAAAGGTATGTAGGTCTTGGTGTATTCGGGTCTTGTCCCGTGTAAGATTGAGATTAATATATATATATATATTATTTAATATAAATATATATATTATATATATATAATAGCAGCACTTTTTTTACCTTGCTGCAGTGAAGTTATTTGTTTGGATTTAAAAATCCACCAATTAAAATTATTTTAGTTAGGGATAGAGTGACAAGTTGTACAGTCATCTGATAATTTAGAAATTAGTTTTTTTTCCCAGAAGAACCACTATGTTGTAGCAGATAGGATTTATTTAACAATTGGTAAATGAATCTGTTTGTGAAAATGTCTAAGGTTCTATCTAAGGATCTTACATACACAGATATATGAAAAAATCTAGCATGGAAATTAAATAATTTTGATTTCAGTTGAGAACGTACTTGGAGTAAAAGGTGGGTAGTTTAAATTGTTTGCTGCACAACCAGTTTTTGATCCTTTGACAAAATTGGATACTTCATTCATGTCCTATGAGAAAAGATTCATAGAAATTCATGGATTTGTAGTTGTGGTCTTCAGACATAACTCATCAGAACCCATGTCCTATTCAACTTTTAAAAAATAATTTTAAAAAGCAACCACTCTTAACAACATATTTAACTGCCACAATAATTTTGGGCCCCATAGAGGTACCCATGACTTACTAGAGAAGGTATATGATTGAAGGGTCCTTAGTGCTCTCTAAGCTTGATTTTTTTTTCTTTTGCAGACGTTTCATTATATAAACTAGGTAATTATTGTCAGTGCACTGATGATATCACCTAGTTTGGGTAATGAAATGTCTCCAAGAAAACAACCAAGCTCAGAGAGCACTAAGGACCTCTCATTTCAACCCTGAGCCACAAACATTTTCCTCTAAAAATATGACCTACTTTCTAGTAAATGGGTGTTTTGGGAGTGACAAAACCTATCGTGGCAACAATTTTCAAGTTTACCTTTGAATTCTGTAAGCCAGTTACAGAGAAATTTCAATGCCAGTTTATCAAATTCTTAAGTGAGTAGCAGAACTGAATGGTGTTATTCATCTAGTTTTTCAAATGTTGTTGCCTGTCTCAGCTCTCTAACTCTTTAACAAGAGAGACAGCCTTCCTTTTTCAACAGGAGATTTCTGTTGCTATGAGCAATAAATCACAACAGCAGGCTTTGGCTGATTTTATATGTAACCAAAAATCAAATTTTATTAGTGTTTGGGTTGATAAACCACAAGAAAATTCTGAAGCTTCAGGCTTAGACCAGAAAAATAAGATAGCATTCTGGATCAAAGCTATACTGCTATATTGTTGCTAGAAAAAACAAAATGGATGCTTTCATGTAATCCCTTGGAGCTGAACTGGAATTAGAAACTAGACTATACCAACAATATTTTACTGTTGTTCAGGTTCATGAATGACATACTTTCCTCCATTTCTATTCTTTGCTCACATATTATAATATCCCATAGGTTCCAATGTGTTTGAATTTCAGCAACAATTGAACATGTTTGAATGTGCTAGGCATGGATAACATGTATTTTAAAAAATCAAAACATTATACAATGTTTATATTCCTTGGGAAGAATGTATTGTTGCCTATGAAAAGGATAAAAACTTAGAGATGCATATTTTTTGCTTATTGCTAAGTAATTTTGCTAAAAAAAACATGATGGCTCAGTGGATAAGCTTGTCGATCAGAAAGGTCTGCAGTTTGGTGGTTCAAATCCCTAGCGCCGTGTAATGGAGTGAGCTCTCATTACTTGTCCCAACTTCTGCCAACCTAGCAGTTCGAAAGCATGTAAAAATGCAAAAAGAAAAATAGGGACTTTGGTGGGAAGGTAACAGCATTCTGTGCACCTTTGGCATTTAGTCATGCTGGCCATATGACCACAGGACATCTTATGACAGTGCTGGCTCTTTAGCTTTGTATTAGAGATGAGCAGCACCCCCTAGAGCCAGCATATAACTAGCAGATATGTGTGAGGGGAATCTTTACCTTTACCTAAGTATTTTTGCTAGAAAATATTTGTTTCTTCACTGCTAAATAGTACTTACAATCCAAAGTCCATCAAAATGGATCGTTTTGTGAAAATTTTTGCACTCATAAGCCCACCACAGAACAGCTTCAGGACTAGAAAAATCAGGGAAGACAGTTGTTCCTGGCCACACCTGCAGGTTAAAAAAAAGTATAAAAGTGGTCTACCAAAATATATAAATATGTCCTTAAAATAGTTTTGCAAGATTCTAAGCAAAATGAAACAAGTGGAATAACTGAGTAATCTATATTAAAAACAAAACTTGTTATGTGTGTATGGGAAGACAGTAAAATAGAAAAATGCAATTATATGTTAGATACTGAAATTCTGCTTTTATCAAATTGTTTCTGTTAAGTTTGCATGAAGAGTCAGACGCGAGGAGTTCCAGCAAAGAGTTTATTAAGTGACTACAGCTCGAATGGACCTGTCCTGGCTTGGCTACGGCTGCCTCTTATAGCCTGCAGCAGTAGTTGCCAGCCAATGGGAGTGCAGGGTTTCTTCCCGCACTATTTAAACCAATACCATTTGACATTTTACAAGAACAGTTCAAATAAACCAATAACATTCAAACCTACATACATAACAGTTTCTTTCTCATGTAACAGTACCACTTCAAGAAACTGTCATCTAGACAACTAATTGGATATCACAAATGACATTTGGCTTTGTTGTGTTTTTATATATAGTATATATAACATACTGCTGAGTTCTGCTCCAGTTATTTTCTCTTAAGAAAATACACACAAAACACTGACACCTAAATAAGTTTCATAATAGTATATATCTGTCACATGCATATACATTAGTTTTTTTTACATAATTTTTATATACATATATGTATAGATATATATGTGTGTGTGCATATACATGCATACTTTTTTATGTGTGTGCATATATATTTTTGTATGTATATAGAGATGGGGGGTAAGTGAGAGAGACCTAGAAATCTGGACTATAATATAAATCAGTTGTAATTCTTAGCAAATGGCTATCAACAAAGAAACCAACTTTTTAAAATCTCATGCTCCAGGATGGATAGGTAGGTAGGTAGCAAATTCTGCTTGCATTAATTTGTAAATATGAGTAAATTATTATAGACAATGTTCAAAAAATCAAATTTCTCATTAGTAAATATTTTCACTATAATTTAAACAAATAAATGCACTGGGGGAGAGAAGCAATTTGAATCTGTTATCATCAAATGCAAGATAACATTGCTATACTAACTTAAATATTTTATATGAGTATTACACTTCTGCCCAGAGCCATTTGTCATGACTTATTGAGCATGATACAGAATGAATGGAATATTTGTATCTTCATAGTGACAGGCCTGAACATTATGTAAGAAGTTACTAATAATCTAATGAAATAACTTCTAGGTTGCTGAACAGACCAGGAAGATTCTTAGTAAGTGTAGTGAACCTACTTTTCTTTATCTAGTTCTGGAATGTAAATATTGGCACAATCATCAAATTGAGACTAAATCACAATGTTGACAATAGTTATTTTGTCAGATATATTCTGAAAAATTTAATAACATTTTGTAAACCTAAGAAAATGATAAGAGAACACCTCTTAGATGGCTGTCCTGTCTTTTCTTAAAAACCTCTAGTGATGAAACACCAACAACTTATGAATGCAAGCTGTTCCACTGGTTAATTGTCCTCGCTGTTAGGAAGTTTCTCCTTAATTCCAGGTTGTTTCTCTCCTTGATTAGTTTCCATCCATAATTTCCTGTCTTGCCTTCTAGTGGTTTGGAAAATAAGTTGATCCTCTCTTCTTTGTGGCAGTCTCATAAATACTGGAATACTGCTATCATATAACTCCAAGTCCTTCTTTTCCCTAGACTGACCATAGCCAATTCCTGCAACCATTCATATATTTTAGTCTCTAGCCTCTTAGTTGTTCTGTTTTTTCCAAAGTCTCAATATCTTTTTTGTAATGTGGTGACCCAAACTGGATGTGGTATTCTAGGTGTGGTCTTACTCAGGGGCGGGATTCAACCGGTGTTACTACCGGTTCAGTGACTACTTTTTATTCTTGTTAGCATTTTTCTTTGACAAATTCAAATGAATGAATGAATGAATGAATGAATGAATGAATGAATGTATTAATGTTGGGCTGATTTGTCTGTAGTTTCCTGAATTCTTTTTGTTGTAGTTGGTTTTGTTTTTTGTTTTTTTTTAAAGATGGGAACCACATCAGCTCTTTTACAATCCTCTGATACTTCCCTGGTGCTTCACAATTGTTTGAAAGATTTGGTACAATGGTTCTGAGATAACATCTATCAGTTCCTCCAGAACTCTGTGATATAATTCATCAGGTCCCGTGATTTATATGCATCAATATCAGACAGGTGTTCTCTTATCATTTTCTTAGGTTTACAAAACGTTATTAATTTTTTCAGAATATATCTGACAAAATAACTATTGTCAACATTGTGATTTAGTCTCAATTTGATGATTGTGCCAATATTTACATTCCAGAACTAGATAAAGAAAAGTAGGTTCACTACACAGTCAGAACAATCAAAATGGATAACATTTATCAAAGTGTTATGCCTTTCTCTTTTTAAGGGAGAAAAAATACAGTGGGTTTCTTCAGGGTACTAAATAAATAAAATAAATGGAGTGGAGAAGATATCCCAGTTTTACAGATGATTCTGGATTAGTACAATTTTCCCCTCCTTTCTCTTCCTCCATTTTGGACACTTATTTGCTATACTGTATAGTAATGTTTAAGTGGTTCAAAACTGATTTCTAAAAACAGCAACTTACTTCCCCAATAAGAGGGCTTATTCCATTTGACTCATTTATCCACACCCTCATCTGTTCACCATGTAGGTAGGCTTCATAAGGTGTATTGTTCATGAGGTTATTGACAGAAATAGCTGGATCCTTTAACAAAAAGAATTACAAATGTTAAACCTTTGCACAATTATGTAACCAATTGTATCCCCTGCAGGGGATAGCAGGGGTACTTTGCTGTGCAACAAAGCGAGCAAAGTTGACAAACTCTACTCCTCAGTGATGTCAACCCAACTTTACATGCCCATATCATGACACTGCAGGACAAGACTTATAAAGTGACATCATTGAACATGCCCTGATCCTGTAAAAGCCATCTTGTTTCATGCTTGCAGCCTTGCTTTCTGTCACTAAATTGCCAGGTACCAGTGGAGAGCAACTGCTAAGGCACAATTAATATTCTGTTTATTTTTGCCATCTGTTGGGTGTTTTTTTAAAAAAAAAATTCTTGGAATGGAATTACAATATCCATTGACTATTGATTAGAATACAGAGAAAATTGGCAACCTTTTGGTATATTTAATTGTGTGGGAAAGCCAAGAACCATCATTAAAGATGAAGATGTAAAACAGGTGAGTCCGTACTTGTTCATTTTTAACTTTTTAAAAATATTGTAATACCTCCATCATACATTGCTTGTGCTTTTTGATTTAAAATTGATTTATAATCCATTGAACCACAGAAATAGATAAGTCAAAGAAGATTTATAGGAAGTTGCAGATAAACAATTATTAGACTCCTCTGTTCCTGAATAAAATAATATTGCTTCATCAGGTTCCCATTACTTTTACTGAAACAGTTGAGATGGAGGTAAATCTTAGTACAAATAAGGAAGAAAAATAGGGTGAGAAGTAAAAAAAATAGCAAAAATCTCTTAATGTTTCAGGAAGGAGTGGTAATTGTAATAATTTGGGTAGGCATGCTATTTGGCATTATAACTTAATATATATGAGCTGCAACATAAAATATATGAACCTTGGTGTGCCATGGTTAGAATTCAGTATTACAAGCTAATTCAGCTCAATGCCAGGAGTTTGAGCCTCACTGGCTCAAGATTGACTCAGCTTTCCATCCTTATGAGGTCAGTAAAATGAGGACCAAGATTGCTGGTAGCAATATGCTGACTCTGTAAACTGCTTAGAGAGGGCTGTAAAGCACTATGAAGTGGTATATAACTCTAAGTGCTACTGCTATATGCAAACAATTGCTGATAAATTGTTTCAATAATTGTTTCATTTGTCTTTGAACTGTTTACATTAATCAGAATTACCAGTATGATGACATATTTCTGTCCATGGTCATGAAGGTCTTGGACAAATTCAGGGAGGCCTGCAAAGTTTATCTTGTCATAAGTAAAATCTTTCTTATCTTCCATGTAGTCAATATCAGTATATTGAACATCCTGGGGAAAAAATTGCAGCCATTGGAAATGTTGAATTTTTACACTATTGCAACCCAGGCAGAACTGTGAGGAATCATCCTTATCACCAACACCAAGATCATCATAGTCTATATGATGAATGCCAAGAAAAGCATAAAAGAAAGAAAATTGGTGCTGATGAGCTTTTTAATAAAAATTAAATAATTGGAAACATTAATTCTATATCATATCTAAGTCTCCATTGGACATCAGAGTATATGAAATATGGTTATTGTTCTACTATAATATGGCTCATTCTGACTGAGCATAAAGGTTCATTTGGTTTCTCTCATCCTGTTAACAATGTAATATTCAGAAAATTATATTTTCTCTGAAACTGCAACTCTGGCTCATTGTAAAAGCCAATACCCCCCATCCCCAATTTTCATTACCATAATTACTAGCTATATACATATATTACTAGCTGTAATTTTTTTCTGTAATGTATATAAAAAGTAAAATGCATTGATTTATCCTTTAATATTGCAAAGAAAATTGGTTTCTCCAAACACATCATTTTAGTGGTAGAAAGAAAATGTATATGTTGTTATCTGATGAAGCTGATGTTTTAGCTAAGGGAACTGTTCCTTGCATTAGCTAAATTAAATATTCACAGGTGTGACAAAATTCAGCACCTGTTCCCATTTTAATTCTTCAGCCTCCAGCAAAGACTTTTTTAAACTAGATTCCTAGCAAGTATAAATTCTTGTAAAATGACATTCTTGATTTTGTCCTCTCTGTATTGCCTAAACATTGACAATTTTATTGAAATCCTATATAACTGTGATCCTTTACTAAAACCCTGGGATTCTAGGTGTTATTTGAAGAAATATTTCATTTCCATTGATTGGATCGAGATTCAGAATAGCTGATGTGAGGAAAAAAAACACTATAATTTCCTTAGCCGGAGTGAATTCTACCAGCTATATCAAGAATAGGCAACCTACTACCAAAATTGTATGTCGTCCCAATGTCTTTTCAAATAAACAACATAGCCCATTTTAAAGGACAATGGAAACATTTCCCACTGTGTTAAAGTAGGAAGCACATAAAGATTGTAGTATCCTAAAATATCCTAAATGTAAAAGATAACCAGCCCAAGGGATCAAATGCATATCAGTCTTGAGTCCTTTCATACCCACAAGAGATGTAAGTCCAATTCATCTTGAATTCTACTGACTCTTATCTACCACTTATCTACCACTTGCTTTGACTGTTAGCAGTCCAGATTCTTGTAGAGTGCTTTAGGATGCATAAACCTATATGAACTGCCTGATTACTGATTTCTTGCATTTAACACAATACATACATACATGCATACATACATACATACATACAACATACATACATACATATATATATATCCTTTTAAAAAGTCCTAAAATAGGTTTACATTTTAGTTCGAAACAATTTTTTTTAAAAAAATTCAGCTTCCCCAAACCAGGAAATAAATATTAAATCCTAACCCTCTCCACTTTGTAAATCAACCTACTCTTTGTGACCTCCTATTTTCTACCAAAAATGTGAAGAGTATCTTCTAATCCAAAATTTATCCATCCTTAGATTATAACTTTCTTACTTACTTGCTCTTCCTGCTAGCCTGTTTTCCCAAAACATGATGTTGTCATTGAATTAAAATTGGTACAATGATATTAACAATTCCCATATAATTCATAATTTCTTCTTCCATCATAATAACAAACAAAAAGATTACCAAGTGGTTTATGCATATCGTAAGAATATGAGATCTCATAATAAAAATAGCAAAAGTACTAGACACATGGAAAGGGGCCTTAATTTGGTCAAAATTGAATTTATTAAATGAGCATAGATTTGCTTCCCATGGTTATGCTTCAAGGGAAACTAGATATCAAATTCTACCTTCAACATTACGAATCCTTCAAGAATTGTATCTTTCTACTGATCACAATAGCACAGTCAAATGGAATCTGAGTCTTCAAAATAACTGATTTTCCCCTCCAATCAATAATGTACTGATTTATTAATTAAACAGATGCATGTAGCCACCCAATTCTCACACAGTAACTCCACTCCTTCTCCACCCTTACATTTTTACTTACATAAGGTATTCCAGCTGCTCGATTCCTTTCTACTACAGCTTTCACATCATTAAGATCAGTGTAATTCCATCGACAGATATGGAAGCCAAGATTCCAATAGGAAGGCATCAATGGAAGTCCTATCAACTTTAGAATTAAAATACAAAACAAAATTTAACAGGTTAGCATTTTCTTTTGCATTGTATTGTTTATAGAAAAGGATAATATTTTCTCAAAATGAAAGAGGAAGACTACTGAAATCTCTGTACCATCATGCTACTGGAAAAGACATATGCATATTGATTTAGTTATCTATGAAAAAGGTAATGCAGTTTTAACATGCCGCCAGAATGAAGAAGAAATTTAGATTCTTGTTTTACTGTATTCCCATTGCCTAAACTGAGGAATAAAGAAGCCAGTATCAATGTTTGGTAGTACTTTGGGGTTGCATGAGGTTGAACAACAGCAACCAAAGCAACAGAAATCTTCCTCCAGATAATGCCCCAAAACTACTAGTTAGGATTTTGATGAACTAGTAAGAGAGGTTGGCTGAGATTAGATGTAGGAATTGATCTAATTTGGAGAGATATTCATATGGCAGTGACAACCAGGGATGTCTTTTGTCATTTCTCTTGTGTATCTGGTATGTCTTTCCTAAAATAATGTCTATCAATATTTTCTGTTGTTTGTTCAATGAAAGGTAACCATAACATGCTCTGCAAAGCTCTTTAAACTTAGCTGGATTTTTATGATTAAATTCCAGGCTGTAATGGTTATATCTAGAATTAGTATGTCAGATTATGTAATACTAATCCTAACAACTAACTATGGTATTGTTACTAACTTTGATTCTAGGTTTAGTTGAAGTGACTTTTGACTGTAGACAAAATATTTTATAAATCCTTTAATATAAACTGATCTGACAATTTCACTTTTCTTCTGGGGTTTTTCTTCGCATCTCTTACTACTGGATAGAAACAGAGCAGAAAGGACTAAACAGATAATATTTTCACTTATAGTGCTTCTAATCTAGAATAGCTTCTCAAGTAAAGTGGATCTTCTCTTGTCGGGATAGACAATAACATATAGAGTTCTACTCTATAAGCACCAAGTAGAAACATGATAGAAAAAAACATACCAATAGATATTCTTGTACTACTTGTTCTGGAGTATTTCCTAAGAAGACATAGAAATCTAAAATTCCACCAATTGTTCTATATGTTACAGCAGGAGCAGGCTGAAGAGCAAAATCTGTTCGGAGAAATTCTTAAAATTAATTGAGACTTAAACACAAGAATATTGTTTCAATTTTTACTCCTAAATTATTGTGTAAATTTAATATATGAATGAATAGGAATCTTCCCACAACTAGCATGTACCATTTTGCATATTTCAGTATACTGTTGGAATTCTTAACTGTAAAAAAATCACAATCCTTTTAATGGCCTAACAAAATATGTACTATTCTTAATTGTTCCCTGAGAATCTCATAAAGATTGAATAAGGGACCACCAATGTTTAGGGAGATTGAGTGATTAAAAGATGGAAATTATGCTGAGGATTCCAATGTAACCATATAGACATAGGTCAATTGACTTTTAACACCTGTAAAAATTACTTTAGAGTATATTATCTAAAATTGTAAGGAGTTTTCAGTGGAGCTGCATAGAAACACATCTGGAAGAAAAACAACATAGAAACAATATGGGATTCTTCATAAATATTTACACTACCTTGGTATAATGCTTACAAATGGAATTAGCAGTGTGATTTGGGAAGGAAAAGCAGTAATCTTATATCTGCTAACCTACCATGGCATTGTCTCACCAAGATTAAGGACTTAATTTTGAATAGATAGGATCACACTGTTTCACAATTAGATTCTCACTATTATTAGTTAGAACAATGTAATTAAAATACAACTTGCTCAGAACAAATGTATTGGATAAAAAATGTGTAGTATAAAACAGGGGTTGCCAAACTTTTGGACCTCAGGGACCACCAAACTCATAATTTCAAATCCCGTGGACCAGAGACCCTGGGAAAATCCCCAAAAAAGTCTGCAGGAAAATTCCCCACCCTGTTTTCTTACCGATCGATCATTCGTTATTTGGGATCTCAGGATATCGTCTCCAACTCTGTTTTCAGAGGGAGAGAGAAAGAGGGAGACTTTTGGCTTCATGCAAGGAAAGCAGCAGAAGCAGAAGTCTTTCTTTCTCTCCCCCAAACTCTGCCAGAAATGAGTCTTTGTGAGACTTGTTGCACCGGCGCAGCCTCTTGGAGCAGGATGCCTTGCAGGGTCCCAAAAACTCATTTCTGGCGGAGTTTGGGGGAGAGAAAGAAAGACTTTTGCTGCTTTCCTTGCAAGCAGCCAAAAGCACAAGAAGCAAGAAGCAGAAAGAAGCAGCCTGGTGGCCAGGCAAGGTGCATGGGGCAAGTGGGACAAGTCCCCCCCTCCACTCTTTCCCCTCTCTCCTCACTACCTCATGTTGTTCACAATGCAAGTGATGCAAGCCTTGTGTTCCTGTAGGCCATGTGGGCGGCACAAGCTTGTGTTCCTGCGCAGCCTGGATTAATTGCTTTGGGGGGGTACTTTGGGGGTGACATTTATCTGAGGACCACCAAAATTTTCTCATGGACCACCAGTGGTCCCCAGCCCACTGGTTGGCAACAACTGGTATAAAACATACCTGCTGATTAACTCTTGTGCATTTATCATATAAATACTTGTGTAGAAAATTATTTAAGAAAGCCAGGTGATTTTTATCAAAATCATAAATAATTTCCTTACCCATGGCATTACTGTTCATAAGAAACACTCCAAATGAATGTCCACTCTTATCTTCTAGACATAAGAAGAAAGTCTGAGCACCATACAGGTTGCTCATATCCTTTGAAGGAAACAACAACCTTATATAAATACTAAAGTTCATTAGAACTCCTAAGTGTTGAAATTGAATATTTTAAACTGCCTTGAACATATATAATATTTTTATAAAGTTCTCATACTGCTGAATAGCGTATGTGGCTTGGTAACACTGGTGGCTTGGCAATCCAGATTAATTTATCCATAATTAGATACTAGCCTTTAATTTGAGTGAGGAACCACATATCCTTGAATTTTCAACTTCCCTTGGGGCTCCGCCTGGCCCCTGACCTCCGCACCTTCCCCCATGACCTGAAGACCTGGTTGTTTAACCAATCCGGGCTGTGACCCTTGGGAGGAGTGGTTTTAGATTTGGGATTGATTTTAAGTTTTGTATTTTGTAATTATGTTTTTTGGGGCTGTCTAGTTTAATTCTTTTTTAAGTATTTATTGTTGTTGTTTTTTAACTGTGAGCCGCCCCGAGTCTTTGGAGATGGGGCGGCATACGAGTCCCACTAATAAATAAATAAATAAATAAATAAATAAATTTATAAAGAAATAAATAAATTTAGACCATAGCTAATTAATGAAATTCAGTGTTTTCTGATTTTTCAAGTATCTATTGTTAATCTACTTCTTGTCCTACTGTCTAGAATCAGTGGATCTATTGGTTCTATTACAATATAAATAATTTATTCAGGCACTTGACATAAGACTGTTTATGAAGACCATCCAAAAGGCACAGTGGGTCTAAAATGCAGCCTATTCAGTTCTAGATTCTTGCTGACACCACCACTCCTTCTCTTATGATAACTTACCCATTCCCCTTTCAAACTTTTTCAGTTTGCTTGTTTTTGTTCATGAGCATTTTTTGTTTCCAATCAAATAGGGTTTTTTTTAATTCTCCCAAGATTTTCTAATATAATATGCTGATATTTTAAATAGGTGTGCTATAAATAAAGTTTCTAATCCAAACTATGTCTGCTGCCTTTGCTTTCTCAGTTGATATATACATATTTGTGCAGGTGTCTGTATTATTTTTACTTATTCTGCAGGGGTGTTATTTGATTAAATGTGCTACAAGATCTATCGGGGAAACTCTTTTTGGAGATCAGATTACAAAAGTTAAAAAGTAGAAGAAAGTTAAATTACACAATATTTGCCTTCTTTGTCCAAATTAAAAAAAAAAAACCTGGAATAGGATCTAGAACTATATCCTTATAATTCCTCCTTCCCCTCCCCCTCCTACTCCATCACCAGTTCTCTACAGAAAGGAAAAAAAAAAGGATTGCAAACAAAAATGTTGCAATAGAGGTTGCTGGGGTACATGTACTCCTCAATTTACAACTGTTCGTTTAGTGATCTTTCAAAGTTACAATGGCAGTGAAACAACAACAGCTGTTTTTCACATCCCCAATGGTCATTTAGCATCCCCAATGGTCATGTGAACAAAATTCTGATGCTTGACAATTGACATGTATTTATGACATTGCAGTGTCACCTATAGTGTCTGGGTCACCTATAGTGAGACCTTTTATGATCTTCTGACGAGCAAAGTCAATGGGAAAACCAGCTTTATTGAACAACCATATTACTAACTTAACAACTGCAGTGATGCCTTTAACAACTAAAGTAAGAAAGATCATGAAATGGGGAAAAACTTACTTAACTACTACCTTGCTTACCAAAAGAAATTTTGGACTCAGTTGTGGCCATAAGTTGAGGGCCACCTGTATTCTTTAACAAGCAAACTGCGCTTTCTTCCTTTTGGGTTCTCCTTTATGCCTTGCTTGAATTTTAAGAAATGCTGTCCTATCATTTGATTCACAGCAAAGTCAGAATCATGCTTCTTGTGTAAAATGCAACCACAATTCAGAAATGTATATTTTGTTTTCCTCCTTTCATTTCATTCATTCAGAATCTATTATGTTCTAATTTATTTTACTGCTTACAGAAGACCAAACCTGATGCAGAATCAGAAGAAGACACTTACCCCATTAGGAAAAGCATCCCGGGTAAAGATAGGCCATGTTTTCCAGTTAAAATCATGCCGATATTGTCGATGCACATGTTCTCCTACGCCGTAAACATTCCAGCTAGGCACTCTAATGGAAAGCTGCAAGAACTGGTCAGCATATATCAGAGGTCCTATACTGGTGTTGAAGCTGTTTGAATGATCAAAGGTATTATGCTTTTTATAAACTGGATTTTTAAAAAATGCATTCAATTCACAATGTATTTGTACTAAGAATAGCTTGTGAAGAATAAGGGGGAAAAGCTAAGGAAAAGACCAGCATTTGTCTAAAGTGACATAAGAGCTCAAAATTGGGTCACTAGTAAGAACTATAGTCACCAAGACAGGACACTGCAGGACACCGGAAACATTTGGAAGAATAGATAATAGGTCTTTATTCCTTAACAGGCATTGCTCACTTTCTTGACTGCTGATGATGTATTGTTTTAATTACTCCTTTTCAATATTGTGATAAGGATGTTACATAAATAAATGATGGCAATCAAACTTCCCATCCTTCCCAGAAGGATGATTACTTCTGATTCTTGCCTAAAATGTGTAACAACAATGAATATGTTAGTGGATACACTTACATTTCATGTTGAGCAACAGAGTTACAGGTAACAAAATCTGGTGTGAAGCATGCAAAAACATCTTCTGATTTAGAGTTTTTCTTGAGACCCTGTTGAACATGCAAGCAACTTATGGTCTATGAGATATTTTCTATTAGAGATGTGTGCAATTCAAATAACTGCATTTACTGCATGTAAAAAAAATGTTTGAAAATTTATTGTCAATATATTGGCAACAGTTCTCAAAGTGTGGTCTGGGGACCTCTGAGAGTTCTTGAGACCCTTTCAGAGAGTCTGTAAAGATAAAAATAATCTCTCAATACAAGTTTATAATACAGTAAATATTGACAGATATAGTCCACATAAACCAAAGTTGTTTGAGATTCTCACTCATTTTTAAAAACCTAAAAGGAGCCTGAGATTAAAATAGTTGACAATTGCTACACAATTAATCTTAGAGTGAGGAAGTGGTTGAACAATTATGAACTGTGAGCTACCTATATATATATATAAAAACAAAGAACAGAAAGGTAACTTACAGGACTTTATTATTGATATTCCTGATCACACTGATTCCAAAAGGATTGTCTGTGACTTCTATTCGATACATTAAATTGGTTGCTTTAGATCCCTGAAAAGGTTGAACATTTTCATGTGGGACTTCATATCTATCTTTGTTGGCAGGATCTGTAATCTGTTAAAACCAACCAGCAACATAAAATTTTAAAATGAAATAAATTTTGACATAGTGAATAAACAATTTTCCCTCATCTGAAATATTCTTAATTGATGGTAAACCTGTGTCTGGTTTAATAAATGCAATTAATTATATTAGTCTTGTAATATATATAAAAAATAAGTTTCCAACATTAAGCCCCAATTTACTTATATTTTTTGATCCAAATAAGATGCCAGAAAGCAACTATGCTTTGAGAATCCTCAGATGAAGATAATATAGCAAGCACTAATAAGATAGGTAAAAGCTTATCTATAAGAATGGAAACCAAGGTCCCAGGGAAATAACATTTAGTTGTAGAAGCAACAGTCTTTCGGAGGACAGTTATGGTAAGCATAACAGTTTTAAACCAATTCTAGGACCCTTCTTTTAAATGTAAGTATAAAGGATATATTACTTCATCTTCCACATCTATTATTCGCTTTATGTATTGATCAATTCAGCTACTCAATAAAGATATAGAATTAAGCTTCAGGTTCTGATATCAAAAGTTGTGCTTCAATGTATTTGTGCTCTGATCTCTGCAGTTCCCTTTACTGTAGAAGATGGTATTTGTTAGATAATTTTCTACAGCTGCAGATTTCTAGATTGACTAAGCCTTCTCTGTTCTCAAAAATCAAAACCATTTATAGTTGTTTCATCATCCTGTCAGAAATTCAAAGCAATGTCTTTTCATAACCTTTGAAGTATGTTAAAAACTGTTTTCATAATTGTGGACCATATTTTAAATGCCTCATTTTCTATGTACCCAACTCTACACTGAGCCTTGATGGTGCAGGGGCTAGAATGCAGCATTGCAGGCAAACTCTGCCCCTGACCAGGAGTTCGATTCTGACAGAGGTCAAGGTTGACTTAGCCTTCCATATTTCTGAGGTTGGTAAAATGAGGACCCAGATTGTTTGGGGCAAAATGCTGACATTGTAAATCACCCAAAGATGCTGTAAAGCACTATGAGGAGGTATATAAGTCCAAGTGCTATTGCTATATCATCACAGGCATTCAATTCAAAAGTTTATAAAGACTTCATGCCAGCTTTTTGGTAATAGAATTAACATTGGGAAACCAATGGTGGCTTTCAAAGAGGTTTAACACCAGTTCAGTGGGCGTGGCTTGGTGGGTGCACTTTGTGCGCATGCACACACTTTGTGCATGCACGCATGCCAAATGTGCACTTTGTGCATGTGCAGAGGCTTTCCTACTCACTTCCTGCAATCCTGCACTCTCCCTGTAGCTTCAACAGCTGACACATGGCAATCTTCTGTGCCACACAAAGCAGCTGTGCTTCAAAAGCAGGAAATAAAAATCAGTATGGGAGCCTGGTCAGGTGGGCAGGTGGGCCCAAGAGCAGCTCATCAGAGAGAACCGGTTCGGTCTCAGCTTATCTTCAGTGCTACCAGTATGGCAGAACTGGGCTGAACTGGTAAAATAACACCACTGTGGCAAACCAGACAGTTGGGTTTCTCAGTGAATACTTGAAATGTCCTGAGAAATTTCAAATTGGTTGTAACTCAACATGACAATGCTGACCTTAAGACAGTTTTTCCTGCAATATATTTTCATAGAAAGTATTCTTCAATATATATTTTAACTAGCTTGTTCCTAAATAGGTATGAAATATACCTATTTATATGCTTATACTCATTTAACTTAAGATGCAGAACATTTTAAGATGATGAATTTTGCTTTACATACAATATTCTATAATTGGCCAATATACCTTTTCAAACGACTATTTTATTTTTATCTTTGAAGGTACAGAATAGATCTAAAGTGCAAAATTCCAAATGTTCCCCATATGCTAGCAAATATTTAGTGCTTTCTATGTCTCTGTGCTGTTATCTAATGGACATCTGAAATTTTACAATCCAGATCCAGTATATTTAGCAAAAATAATTACATTGTACCAACTGAAAATTTGCCTCCAATTTCTGCACAGTGGTCTTTAGCCCAGTGATACATTATGGCATCAGCTTGTCATTCATTAATCTTTTCATTTCCTATTATTATTATTATTATTATTATTATTATTATTATTATTATTATTATTATTATCTTAAGCCTATTAGGTTTAGTTGCCACCCACTTGCATTCCTTGATCTTCTGTGTGAACATATTTCATTTAAAAAAAAAACATTCTAACCTTAAAATGGAATCGGTTTGCAGTTTGATATTCTGCAGTGAGGTGAAGCTTTTCAATATCATTTCCAAACAGGGATGGAGAAGGTAGTCTTATTAGAGTAGCTTCAAATCCTAAGAAGAAAGGAAATGAAAGAAGTGTGTTATTTCCAGTACTGACAATAATTATAAGAATACTAGGTATTCCTCATTTAGGACAAAGCAAAGTAAGAGAATAAGGCATGCAGTTTACTGATAAAGCATTCTGTCCATTCTGACCTTTAGATTAAATCTGTGTTCAACATATCTGAAGCATTTTTCAATCCAGCATCTATCCTTTTTTTTACATAACAATCGAGTAAAGGAAGTTGATTAGGGTGAACCTCTAGACCAAAATCAGTCAATGAATTATACAGCAAAATAGGCTTTGAATCTCTCTGTGTCTGTATTATGCAGTTCTTTTAGTTGATCCTTCATTCTGGAAGCCTCTATACTTCCCTTTTCCATTGCATGGAAGCTAATGCTTCTGAAAAACGCTGTAAGAATTTTCTGTATTGAACTTAGTCACTGATAAATTGCACAATAACTGAAAGAACTGCACTGACTTCAATTTGTTACTGGACCAAGTTTAAGATTTTTGTTTAATCTGTAGGGCTCTAAAAAAAATCACTGAATCTGTACATGAAACATCTGCTTAAATCCTGGGAATATTCTCAAATATTTTCCTAGTTCTCTCACAACTTGTGGATTCTCAGATCCATATGAATCATTAACATCTCATCTTTCTGGCACTTAATTAACAATTATTTTTATTTATTTCTTTATGGTCCAAGACAAAGTCATGGTAAACTATTAAACAATGCATAATAAAATATTCAAAAAATAATTAATTTTATATGTATTAATTTTATATTTAGAAGTAACAAAAATAGTAAAAAACAACTTCTCAGTTTTAACCCTACCTCCTAACTAAAATAACCTCAAACCCCAAATTCTTATTAACTAGCAAATGCTAAACATGCTAACAGCCTCCTGACTCAGAAAGTTTAAAAATGTAGGAATGGCTGTTTCTCTTTCCCATATTAAGTGGTGCAGAAACAAAGAACATACTTGATCTATCAGATTTTAAGTTTACTAGTAAGAAAGAAATTAAACATTTAGCTATCCATATGGTGAAAATACTTTTTATTTTACAAGTTATGTTCATTGTTTTATTTACAATGCTGAGTATG
Source organism: Naja naja (assembly GCA_009733165.1). Classification (NCBI taxonomy): domain Eukaryota; kingdom Metazoa; phylum Chordata; class Lepidosauria; order Squamata; family Elapidae; genus Naja; species Naja naja. The sequence goes on from CM019151.1 coordinate 166,519,006, forward strand.
TTGTATCTATAAATATCTAATAAGTCTGGAGTTTAGGCTTCTTCAGCTTACCTGGATTTGTATCTGACATGCTTCCTTGAACTTGGTACCCATGATTTTTTGAAAAGTAGCACCAGGGTACATGTGTTTCATTCTGAGGATCCCAGCAACAGCCACGGAGTATGCACAGATCCTGTATCATCAGCATTAAAAGGAAATTAGAATTGTGACCATCAAAATAAACTCCAGATTAATTTTGGGACAATAGCCTGTGTCTAACCATTAATGTCAGGCAAGCTGCACAGTTTGAAATCAACTATCACTGACCTTTTTATGTGGATTTTTAGTTTTCATATATTTCTTCGCAAACAGATTTTGTACTTACAGGTGTTCCAAATTACCAGTAAGTGTTGCTTTTCAGACTTCTAAGCATTCAAGCAACTGCTACATAAGCAGTAGTAGCTAACATGTTGTCAGTAAAAAGAACTTCCTTTCCTACTTAGGACTGTGGAAAATTGACTAAGAAAGACTCTGTCTTAATATACATTTGAGATTCATTTTAAATTTAACATTAATTCACTTGCTGGAAAATGTGTGCTGCTACTCTTTCAAACTTAATGCACTTTTTAAAGGAGACTGAGAACTTGGGTGAAATAAGTTCAGTTCAGTCAGTTACCAATAGCCTGACAAGTCTTTAGTAAAGGAAAATATGGAAATTCACTTTCTACCAATAACTGGATGAAAACAGGAATAGATCCTATTCCTTTGATACAATGAGGATTCCATTATGGGGTGGAGGATGTGTACAGCTTCAATGACGCAGCTTAAGTAATATCTTCACCACACATTCTGGGAGTGGATATTGATCCCAGTAGCTACTCTAAACAGGGTCATGACTTGGAAATTCACCACCAAAGGAGAGTTGCCAAGATGTTTTCCTACTGTAACTCAGAAGGTGAAAGGCTGACAGGCCAGTTGAAGACTGGCAAAGCCGTTGGCTGTAAATTGTACTCCTGCAGAAATAATAAAGAATAATGCTGACTAGTGGATCTCAATTCTGGCTGCCCTCTTCACATTTATTAACTCCTCCAGATAGTTTTCAGAAGACTGATATGACTGTAATTGTTCCGGTTTACAAGAAAGAGCTCACATTTGATCTAATTAACTATTACTCCATTAGCTTCCTAAGCCTAATTGGGAAAGCTTTATACAAGGCACCTCCGTGATGAATTCAGGGACTGGTTGGATAATGAGGAAATCATTGAAGATGAACAGACAGAGAAGACTTGATTTTATAACATCTGACTGAAAGATGTACGACATGGACAAAGAATCCCTCTGCAGAATTTAAATTGGCTTTTGATATTATAAATGGGGAAGAAATGGAAAAAACCTGAGATGTCTTCAATGGATTGTTGGCTCTTTACTCTTATCAGAAACCTTTATGATAGGAACTGGATGTGAATAAGATATCTTTCTTGGGAACATTTGATGAAAATATATTTGAGGGGTCCTTCGTGCTCTCTGAGATTTCTTGTTTTCTTGCAAATTTTTCATTATACCCTAATTAGGTAACACACACACACACACACACACACATAGAGACCCATTTTCATCACTTCTCTAATTTCTGCCTTACATAAATCTGACTTCTCCAAAGATAGCTACAAATCCAAACCATCTCAGCTCTGGAATATATGGGTGATATCCTGATTTTTAATTTAAGAGCCTTATGGTATATAGTGCTCTTAGAAATATGCACTAATCCAGCACTCCCCAAATTTTCCAGGTTGGTGGCCCAGCATGGAATGGGGATGGTTTTTGACAAAGGGCAGACATGTGCACAGGCATGTGTGAGCACAGCATCATTTGTGTAAGTGATGGCTGCACACACCTACCATTTATGTGAGTAGACCTGTGAGGACCGGTGCTCACTGCTCAGGTGAATTGGGCTTCAAACACCATCACCCACAACTCATACAAGTTGGGCTGTGAGCACTGGTGCCCACCGTTCATGTGAGTTGGGCTGTGTTTGCAAGTGTACTAGCCTGCCACTCATGTGGCCCAGTTGTGAATAGCCCACGGCTCAGTAATGGGCTAAAGTTAAAGTTTTGGGGATTTGCTGGAACTCACTTGCCAATAATAGAAGTAAGCAAAAGTAAGAAGTAGAAGTAAGATCTCTCGAAAGGTAGACAGTAAGATGTTTGGATTTAAATTTGTACTGATCATATTTGGGATAAGTTGTTCATGTTTTAATTTATATTTTGTACTGAACTGTTTTATGTTTAGTTCATCTTTGATCATCATAATAGGAAATTGAGGTGTTGACTTGTAGGCCCCCCTGGACCTGCAATTTCCATTAAGCAGCAGAAGGTTCACCCAGCTTTGGCTGCTGTACCACTTATGACTGTACTCAGAACACAATGTCCTGACCTCAGTAACCACCTGTCTGAAGTACTGTAAAGTAATCTGCCTTTGGAGAGATCTTACTTCTACTTCTTACTTTTGCTTAGTTCTATTATTGGCAAGTGAGCTCCAGCAAACCCCAAAAACTTTAACTTTAGACTGTCTACTGTTGACCTCACCCTAACAAATCTGTAAGGGGCATGCATAAGCGCACCAACATGCCTACCGTCCTGATCCTAATGTTCCTTTTTATTCATATCCATTTCATGTATTCATAAGCAAGTTTATATTTATACATGTTATCTAATACATGCTTGACAAAAATAAATAAAATAAAATGAAGAATTACACCTACATTACATCTATATTACACATGTAAAACTGTATTATAACTGTAGTATAGATGTAAAAACTGCATTATAGCTATATTACAGTTATATTATTATTGCTTGCAAGCAGGTCTCCAATCTCAATTCCAAGCACTTGGAATTGCTATTCATCATCTTTAGGGCCATAAATGGTGTGGAACTAGAACAAATCAGGCAACACCTTACCACAAGTAAATCTACCAATCTGACCAAGTTCCCAGGAGAGTGCCTGCTGGAACTTTCCTTCCTTCATGAAGATTTCATGAATGAGACAGCTAGCCTTTCTTGTAATAACTCCCATCTTACAGAATACTCTCCCCACCACCACCAAGTACAGGCAGTTCTCACTTTACTGCAATTCCATAAATAGGTTAAGACTGTTGCATTTCCATGAACTTTAAGTCCCAGCTGGCTGAGTGTGGGCAGATAACTTGGATTTTATCTGAGAGTTATTTTTGCTTTCTGTAATTATTTCTGTTTGTTCTGAATTTAGTTATTTATTTTCCCCCTTTCTCTTTTCTATTTTTAATACTATGGGTTAAGGTTAGAATTTTATTTTTATTTATTAAATTTGTTTGCTGCCCATCTCACCTGAGGCTTATATTTACTCCAAATAAATACCTTAGCTTTCACATAGAACTGTGCAATGTTTTTGATGACTTCTGGGTATTTACTGATCACCATGCATCTTCTAATATTTGCTGCAAGAAGTTGTATAAATAAATAAAGGTCTTTATATGATGGGGAGTGTTATGTATGTAGGTTTAAATGTTATTGGTTTATTTTGAACTGTTCTTGTAAAATGTCAAATGGGATTGGTTTAAATAGTGCGGGAAAAACCCTGCACTCCCATTGGCTGGCAACTACGGCTGCTGGCTATAAGAAGCAGCTGTAGCCCAGCCAAGTCGGGTCCATTCAAGCTGTAGTCACTTAATAAACTCTTCACTGAAGCTCTTCGCGTCTGACTCTTCATGCAAACTTAACAGGGAGTACAACTTTACATGTCCCAGAAGCTTTGTTTTACTGACTCCTAATCCAATGTCAGAATGTTGCAAAACTTATCTTTCAGGAGTGCCAAGACATTAAACTATGGCAAAGAAATCTTTGATTTATAGAAGGAAATTTTAGCAAGCAGATAGCTGGTGTCTGACCTTTTGAAGAATTATTCATTCAGATTTTTTTGGAAATAAGTATTAAATACCCATTTCTTACTTTAGCTCTCTCAAACCCCAAAGGACTGACAAATTAAGAAGAAAGGCCATCATTGCATATATACTCTCCTCAGTAAAATTTTTCCCCCAGCATTGTTTGAATCTATCCCAAAATATTATTTTTTTCTGGGAATATAAAGTAGAAATATTAATTTAAACCTGTGCTTGAAACGATTAATTTCATAAGCAGCGTATAGACTTTTTTGGGGAAATAAAGTGTCTTGTAAGTAATTAGTAACACATTAGTTATTAAGTATTTTAGAAGAGAAAGAAGCTCAGGATGCTATGTTGTTTTCCCATTAAATCAGAACATGTTCTTTCATGCTTAGTATTCTTCATACATTTAAGAAACTACTTTGCATCAGGGTTAATTTTGAAGCAAATTTAGCTGGTTCCATTCATCACTAAGCAGAAATAGAAAGACATTGATGGTATTTTACAAATAATATGTTCATCATCTAAGTTACAGGAACCAATTCTTATCCCTCTAGCATTCATATTAATATACATTTATATAATCAATCCTCCCACACAAGAATGATACATGCACACATACAAATTATTGACTGCAAAAGTTTTTGCTAAAATGAATTTGGCAATAATATTCAAAGATGAAGTCTTCACTCATTCCTTTCTATTGCCTTGATTCAGTTATCTCTTTTCTCGTAACTGATCTTTAAAGAGGGTTGTACATTAATCAAGAATCAAGTATCAACCATCATTTGGATGTTATCCCAGAATCTACATGATTTATCTTATATGACATTATGAAACAATGAATTTAAATAAAAGTTCTTAATCATTAATGTAAATGTTTCTTCATTGAAAGGTTGATTTCTTATCACAAATATAGATTAGAAAAAAAAATATTTTGGAGCTAAATTCCTGTGTACATTTATTAAATACATATTATCTTTTTCATGACTAACTTCAAAACTATTCTCTCAGTTGCAAATATGCTTCTTAATTCTAATGGTTTCCACAGTCAAGATACAAATATTTATTAAATTATGCTGTTTCTAATTTTAGCAAAAGTGGATACTTTTTCCCACCGAAAGTGGTGGTTTAATGAGATTTAAGAAAAAAAACTGTAAAAAAAATAACCTGTGTGTTGTTAGTGCTCCCATAATTTGCTCTTAAAAGAAAAGGAAAAAAGAACCTGCATTTTAAAGTTGAATTCAACTGCTTGAATACATTGTCTGTTCAATTTTCTTGGTTACAGGCCTTTATCTTTTACTTTTTTCAGGATCTTTTTGTTTTATTTCCCTGACTGCCATACTGTATATTGGTCCTGTTCGTCTGCCATCCAGGACCTAACAAGGCCTAATTTAACTTTTTGAGGCTTACTAAAATTGTCTGGCTAAGGAATTCTAGGAGTTGAAGGTCACAATCCTTAAAATTGCCAAGTCTGGAGGCCTCTGCTCCAGATAGACTTTAACTTTGTGATTGTTTATTTTTTGTTTTGCTTTTAAAGAAAGAATATTTACCTTCAACAATCCCAACCCTTCACTTGATTCCCATAGTTAACACAATAACAGTGCATGACCATAATTCTGAATTAGTAATGTGAACCTCTGATTGCAAGGAAAATTTTCCCATGTCTTCTTTTGAGAAGCATAATAAAGAGTTATAATGATTTACTATTTTAGTATTCTCTACTTGGAGTTTCAGTGTCAAATATAGTCCAAGAGGAATCACATGCAGTTAGGCGTGACTAAATGTGGACTATTATACACAATCAAATTAGCAACTGAATACACTTTCCCATTCCCTTTTGACACATTTGACTGAATTGGAGTATCAAGTCAGTTGCCTAAGCAGCAAATGGTTCCTCCTGCCCTCTACATATATATACACAACCCAATTTCTAAAAAAAAGAAAGAAAGTGCATAGGAAGTGGTTATGAAAAGTATTTCATTTTCAGAAAGGAAGGGCACTTCATAGGAAAAAAGAGGTGCTAACATTTTGATGAACAAATATTTTGGTGTTCCAAATTAGCAAATTAAATAATAACTACCATTACTATTATATTTTAAAAAATCCCTTCTCAACCTATGGGTGATATGTGTGTTCCCCAGTCTGAGGCCTGAGAATTTTAGGCTTCTGCACAATATCCTAGCTGTTCCTAGCACTGCATTATTCTATATAGAAAGCTCTGATGTTGTCCCTGGGATCTATTGGAACCACTGTCTCAGTTTAGGAGTCACAGTCCCAAATGCTCCTACCACCACTGAAACCATAGGCTGAGGCCAGGAATAGCTATAAATATTTTCCCTCCAGAAATTCAATAGATAATATAGATAGGTAGGTAGATGGGTAAGTAGGTAGGTGGGTAGACAGACAGACAGACAGACAAACAGACAGACAGACAGACAGACAGACAGACAGACAGACACAGACAGACATTTATTTATTTATTTATTTTATTGGACTTATATGACGCCCCATCTCCGAAGACTCGGGGCGGCTCACAGCTAAAACATACAAATACAATAAATAATTAAAAAGAATTAAACAAATATAAAGTCCAAGCTATTAAAATAATTTAAAACTATCCCATACCCCCCGTGAGGTAGTCACAGCCCGGTTTGGTCAAATAGCCAGGTCTTCAAATCGCGGCGGAAGGTGCGGAGCTCAGGGGCCAGATGGAGGTCTAGAGGTAGCTGGTTCCATAAGTCGGGGACCGGCCCAGAGTAGGCTTGCTGCTAGGGGACCACCAGCTGACATTGGCTTGCCAATGGGACCCCGAGGAGCCCCTGCCTGTGTGCCCGTAAGGGCGGTTGGCTACTGATCGGCAGGAGACGCTCCCTTAAATATTGTGGACCCATGATAGATAGATGAGAAAAAGAGAGTTGTAATGGATGTAATGGATGTAATGGATGAGAGATGAGAGAAAGAGACGGATTGTTAAGTTTGCACGAAGAGTCAGACGCGAAGAGCTTCAGTGAAGAGTTTATTAGTGACTACAGCTCGAATGGACCCGTATTGGCTGGGCTACGGCTGCTACTTATAGCCAGCAGCTGCAGCCACAATTCAAACTAAACCAATGACATTCAAACCTTCATACATAACACCCCTCCCCACTAGGTTCAGTCCATACCAAACCCCAACCTATCTAATGTATTCTTTTAAATAGGTGGGGCTCTTATGTGTACGTTGAGACCTTCATGGTTCAGAAGTTTTAACATTCTCACCCAGTGAGAGAGGAAATGTGTCTGCTGACATTTCCCTACTGGAACTTCCTGTGAAAGAAGACCCTGTTTGATTGTTAGAATCTGGTCTCTCCTCAGAACCCATCTCCAGCCCGATGTCAGCACCCAACTCAGGTAGTGATGTACAATTTTCCACTTCTAAGGATGGATTTTGGCATTGTGTCAGGTTTTGGAATGGTTCCTGTCATAATGGCTCGTTACACATGGGATGGATTCTTGCTTGCTGATTATCCTCCTGCTCCTCCCCTTCCCCCCTAGAATTGATATCAGGTGAGGGAACTAGAGAGGAACAAGTGCGATGTTCCTGAGAGAACCTGGATCTAAGTTGATCAATGTGCCTGCTCCAGAGGATTCCATCCTCTGTTTGCACCCTGTAAGAATGAGGGCCTGTGATTTGAGTTATCTCAGCAGGAATCCAAAAAGGTTCACCCATAAGGTTCTTAGCATAAACAGAATCACCCACACTGAATGTGCAAACTTTGGAAGTGGAATCTAGTGGTGCATAGGGTGCATAAGTGGGATGAAGGTGGTCAAGGGAAGACCTAAGTTTCCTACCCATCAACAACTCTGCTGTTATTAGATGGATTAGGAGTGATGTGCTGAACACTAAGAAGTTTTTCAACTTTCTCAGTGATGTCCCCAGGCCCCAGTTGCTGAAGTTTCTCCTTGGTAAAACATACCATGAGTTCAGCCCGGCCGTTAGCCGAAGGGTGCCCAGGGGCAGTGAGGGCATGTCTGATACCCTGTTGTGCTAAATAGGATTCAAAAAGGTTGGATGTAAATTGAGGGCCATTGTCAGAGACAAGAACATCGGGTAACCCGTGGTTTACAAAAGGTTTTTTGAGCTGCTTGATGACAGCATCAGTTGTGGTGGATGCCATAGGGATTACCTCTAGCCATTTGGAATATGCATCTACTATAATAAGAAAGGTGTGCCCTCTGGTAGGGCCTGCAAAATCAATGTGAAACCTAGACCATGGGCCCCTAGGACATTCCCATTCCTGTTTGGGGGCAAGAGGTGGGGCAGGCCTGACTACCTGACAGTTGGGACAAGATGCAACCCAGTTTTCAACCATTTGTCAATACCTGGCCACCATACATAACTCCTGGCCAATCCCTTCATCCTTACAATACCAGGATGACTCTCATGTAACATTTCCAAAACCTCTCTTTGTAGTTTTGCAGGAATAACCACCCTGTTACCCCACAAAATACATCCTCTTAATACAGATAATTCAGTTTGCCTGGACTTAAAAGCTTGGGCCAGGTCAGGTAGATCTTGAAGAGGCCAACCTTTCTTAATCCAGCCTATAACAGGAGCCAATAAAGTGTCTTTGGCAATCTCTCTGGCAATTTCAGCAGCATGCACTGGAAGCTTGGCAACAGTTTCTAGGAAAAAGGTGTGTGTTTCAGGTTCAAAGTCCTCCTTGTGGCAAGGAAGTGGGCAACGACTCAGTGCATCAGCATGTCCAATGTCTTTGCCAGGCTTGTGGATAAGTTTGTAAGAATAAGCAGCAAGAAATTCATTCCACCTCAGCATTCTTGGTGACAGGATAGTAGGTGTAGGTTTATCTCCTGCCACAGTGACTAACAAAGGTTTGTGATCTGTAACAATGGTAAATGTTCTCCCATATAAATATTCATGAAATTTCTTGACAGCTGCAACAATTGCCAATGCTTCCTGTCCAATTGGCTGTAATTCCTCTCTGCTTTGGTCAAAGTGCTAGAGTAAAATGCAATAGGGCTCTCTCCCACTGGGAAGCCTGTGGCTCAAAAAAAAACCTACTCCAAAGGGGGATGCATCACAAGTCAGTACAACAGGCAAATTCTCAGAGAACTGTATCAGTACAGCATCAGACGTGATTAGTCTTTTAATACTGTTAAATGCTGATTGTTCCTTCCTCCCCCAGACCCAAACAGACTTTTGTCAAGTAATCTGTGCAATGGTTCTGCAATGGTTGCCTTCTGAGGTAGGAACATGTGATAAAAGTTAATGAGTCCAAGGAAGGCTTGCAAATCTGTTTTGCATTTAGGTCTAGGGGTTTCTCTGATTGCTTGAACCTTGGCATCGGTAGGGTGGATGCCATGCTTGTCAGTCATATAGCCCAGGAACTCAACCTTGTCAGCTTTAAGAGTGCATTTTTCTTCCTTGACTGTTAACCCCGCTTTTTGGAATCTGGTAAGGACTTCTCTGAGTCTTTCTTGTAACTGAGTGTCATTTTCAGCAGAGATTAACACATCATCAAAGTAAGACACTACCCCTGGCAGTCCTTGGAGCATCCTTTCCATAAGGCTTTGAAAGATAACTGGTGCTACGCTCACTCCAAATTGTAACCTTTTACATTTGAAGGCACCTCTATGAGTCACAATGGTTTGGGCCTCTGCAGTGGCATCATCAACTGTTAGTTGTTGATATGCCTGGGCCAGATCCAATTTGGCAAAACTGTACCCTGCCAAGTGAATGTAATAGATGATGCACCACTGGAACTGGGTATGCACTCTGCTGCAGCGCATGGTTCAGTGTCCCCTTATAGTCCCCACAGATTATTACTGACCCATCAGTCTTGACAGGTGTGACTATGGGTGTCTCCCATCTGGAGTGGTCAGTGGGTTCTAAAACTCCTTGAGCTATTAGTTTATCTAATTGTGCATCATTTTTTTTCCTTTAAGGCAAATGGGACCCTTCTGGGCTTTATACGAATTGGGGACACCTTGGGATCTAGGTTGAAAGTGATAGGGGTCCCCATATACTTGCCCAATCCGTCGCTGAAGACCTCTGGAAACTCAGACTTCAAGGCCTCCTCCCATTCAGAGTTGCTCACGTGATTGATGCCAGTCACCTCGATGCCTCGTGGATTGAACCACTCAAGTCCCAGCAAGCTTGGGCGATCCTTGTCCACGATGGTCAGGGGCAAACGGTTGGTGTGGCCTTTGAACTTCACATTGAATTCTCTTGTTCCAACTACTGGAATCTTGTTCCCTTGGTAGTCTTTAAGAGTCAGTGCTTGCTTCTGGAAATGTTTCTTCTGAATGTTGGGAAGTAGCCTGTGAATAGTGTCCCATGACACCATAGATAAATAGGAGCCTGAGTCCACTTCCATTTGGCAAGGCCTTCCTTCAATTAGTACCTTCACCTTCACCTTCCTTTTCTGCTTCTTAAGGTTGAAGAATGATCAATGGTGACTGTTTGATGAGTTTCATTCTTCCCATTTGCTTCTGAGTTGCGTCCCATTTTCTCACTGAAGTTGTTGGGCTTGAAATCTTTGTCAGGAAACTTTATTCTGTGGGGTGGAGTTCTGGATGATTTGCAGACTCTTGCTAAGTGACCTCTTTTTTCACAACGAAGGCAGATGGTATCAAGAAACTTGCATTCAGTGCGGGGGTTCCCCCCCCAACAACCTCTGCAATAAAAGTCTTGCCTTTTTCTTCCCAGGTCTTTCTTTTTCTTTTCCATTCTGAGTCTATAAATTCCTTCCTCCACCTCACTGCAGTCTGATTCAGAATCTATTTGCTCGTAATGAGTTGTTGTGGACTTTTCCACATCAGAATGGCTTGAGGCCTTGTTAATTTTCTTAATGGCTGCCGCTGAGGACTTAGTGGCTTCTGCTGAGGAGGCCTCTTCTATGGCTTCCTTCAACGTGATCTTAGGTTTTAATAACAATTTGCTCTGAAGCACTTTGTCTTTGAAGTCTAGAACAAATCGATCATGCATGGCCTCCTCCAAGTTGTTAAACTCACATGCACCCCCAATGTCTCTTAAACTTGCCACGAAGTCATTAACATTCTCGCTTTCCCCTTGATCCCGACGGTAAAACTCATGTCTCTTAATGAGGCACGATACTTGTGGGGCGTAATGGGCTCTTAAAAGCTTTTCTAGATCAGGCCATTCCATTACCTTCACGTCTGCAGCTCCCGCCAATGCCTTCGCCATCTTGAAGACTGCCGGACCGCAGTGCGTAAGAAAGACCGCCCTCTTCCGCTTCTCGGAGATGTCGGCGAGGTCGTTTCCTTCCAAATACATTTGGAAGCGATCTGCGTACGAGTCCCAGTCTTCTGCCATCAGATCGAAGGGGGCTGGGGGTGTGTTCAGCGCAGCCATCTCGCTCTTCTGCTTGTCTTCTGCATCATCTTCTCTTCAGGGGAATCCCATCCTCGTCGCCAGTGTTAAGTTTGCATGAAGAGTCAGATGCGAAGAGCTTCAGTGAAGAGTTTATTAGTGACTACAGCTCGAATGGACCTGTATTGGCTGGGCTATGGCTGCTACTTATAGCCAGCAGCCACAGTTGCCAGCCAATCAGAGTGCAGGGTTTTCCCACACTTTTCAAACCAATCATATTTGACATTTTACAAGAACAATTCACACTAAACCAATGACATTCAAACCTACATACATAACACAGATGATGATGATGATGATGATGATGATGATGATGATGATGATGATAAGATGGATGGATGGATGGATGGATGGATGGATGGATGGATGGATGACAAACAGATAGACAAATGCAATTGCTGTTTTCTGGGAACCCAAGAATCCTCTTACTATTACCCTCCTAACCTTTTGAATTAAAATAGTTGGCCTGTTTCTCTGTGTTAAGATTGACAGGCACTTTGAAATGTTCATACAGTGTTTCCATGTAGACTATGCACTGCCAGTTTCTGCCTATAAGAATTATCCCTTACATATTGAAAAAAGTGTTTCTCCTTCTAACAATTACAGGATTAAAAAAAGAACTTTGAATACATAAAGAATCATCTAAAAATCAACAGCATGTCCTATCGTCTACTTCTGGAAGGCACCTTCTGCAAGAGTATCATCACTGATCAAAACTAGTCTAGCTATGTGAACTCATCTCTTTGAAAGAAGAACAGATTGAAGCACAACAAGATTGACCTACAAAGGTCAGCCATTTCTAATGGCTTAAACTATACAGGTGAAACTCAAAAAATTAGAATATCATGCAAAAGTTCATTTATTTCAGTAATGCAACTTAAAAGGTGAAACTAATATATGAGATAGACTCATTACATGCAAAGTAAGATAGTTCAAGCCGTGATTTGTCATAATTGTGATGATTATGGCTTACAGCTCATGAAAACCCCAAATCCACAATCTCAGAAAATTAGAATATCAATCTATAAAACAAGGATTGTACATAGAACAATATCGGACCTCTGAAAAGTATAAGCATGCATATGTACTCAGTACTTGGTTTGGGGCCCTTTTGCAGCAATTACTGCCTCAATGTGGCGTGGCATGGAAGCTATCAGCCTGTGGCACTGCTGAGGTGTTATGGAAGACCAGGATGCTTCAATAGCGGCCTTCAGCTCTTCTGCATTGTTCAGTCTCATGTCTGTCATCTTTCTCTTGGCAATGCCCCATAGATTCTCTATGGGGTTCAGGTCAGGCGAGTTTGCTGGCCAATCAAGCACAGTAATCCCACGGTCATTGAGCCAGGTTTTGGTGCTTTTGGCAGTGTGGGCAGGTGCCAAGTCCTGCTGGATAATGAAGTCAACATCCCCATAAAGCTCGTCTGCGGAAGGAAGCATGAAGTGTTCCAAAATCTTCTGGTAGATGGCTGCGTTGACCCTGGACTTAATGCAGCACAGTGGACCAACACCAGCAGATGACATGGCTCCTCAAATCAACACAGACTGTGGAAACTTCACACTGGACTTCAAGCATCTTGCAGTGTGTGCCTCTCCATTCTTCCTCCAGACTCTGGGTCCTTGGTTTCCAAATGAGATGCAAAAGTTGCTCTCATCAGAAAAGAGGACTTTGGACCACTGAGCAACAGACCAGGTCTGTTTTTCTTTAGCCCAGGTAAGATGCTTCTGACGTTGTTTGTTGTTCAGGAGCAGCTTGACAAGAGGAATACAACATTTGAAGCCCATGTCCAGGATCCGTCTGTGTGTGGTGGGTCTTGATGCACTGATTCCAGCCCCAGTCCACTCCTTGTGAAAGTCCCCAACACACTTGAATGGTCTTTTCCTGATAATCCTCTCCAGGCTACGGTCATTCCTACTGTTTGTGCACCTTTTTCTTCCACACTTTTCCCTTCCACATAACTTTCTATTAATGTGCTTTGATACAGCACTTTGGGAACATCCAACTTCTTTTGCAATTACCTTTTGAGGCTTTCCCTCCTTATGGAGGGTGTCAATGATGGTTTTATTCACAACTGTCAGGTCAGCAGTCTTTCCCATGATTGTGATACCTACTGAACCAGACTGAGAGACCATTTAAAGGCTCAGGAATCCTTTGCAGGTGTTATGGCTTAATTAGCTGATTAGAGTGGGACACTTTGAGCCTAGAATATTGCACCTTTTCACAATATTCTAATTTTCTGAGATTGTGGATTTGGGGTTTTCATGAGCTGTAAGCCATAATCATCACAATTATGACAAATCACGGCTTGAACTATCTTACTTTGCATGTAATGAGTCTATCTCATATATTAGTTTCACCTTTTAAGTTGCATTACTGAAATAAATGAACTTTTGCACAATATATTCTAATTTTTCGAGTTTCACCTGTACAAACTGGTTATTTTCTGATATGTGAAAACTATCCTATTCAGGCATTTATGTATAAGTACTAAATTATATAATGCTGAAGCTGATATGTGAATTAAACTTTTATTTTCTTGACTTCTTTTAAAGGTTTTTAATGAAAAGAAAGTAATGACTTTCAAAATAAGATTTTTGTCATGCAGTCTATTGATCCAAAGTTCTGTATCACTGGCTGCATTTCAATATCACAATAAACTAATTTCCTCCACCACAGGTTCATCCAATGCATTAAAGTAAGGACTGCCTGGGAATTTTGACAATTATCATTGAACACATCTGGCAAGTATCCAACTGGGAAAGGTTATAACAAACCATAATTATACCATCCTTCAGTTCCTACATTTCCACCTTTCCTCCACAGACTCAGAGGCCATGAAAGATTCTGAAACTTTTGCTTAAATAAACTTGCATGATCAACAGCTGACAAGTTGCTGTTACCTTTAGCAATGGCTTACTAAATAAACTCCAAATCATTTCTTTCACAGCTTCATAGAGGAAGATTCTCTCCTGCCTATTTAATAAGTACTATATAATAATAGGTAGAAAATTGTGTTCGAGGTGTGAGCAGGCATACAAGAAAACAAAACTGATGGGTAGCCTTAAACTGCAACGAACGAGGTCATACATGCAATTTCACAGCTACTAAGATTGTTGGCCATGCAAGTACAAAGATAGGGAGATGATTGAAGCATAAGAAACAGACCCTTTGTTGGTCAACAGGAGTGCTGTTTTACCACCAGCTTATCAAGTTATGTGCCAAGAATTTGTAAGTACAGGAAACAACAGCACAAGGAAACAACAGCCAATTGCTGGCCATCAACACACTAACCAACCACATAAGGAAAGCAGTGGTGGGATTGAAAACATTTTACTACCGGTTCTGTGTGCATGCTTGGTGGCCATGGCAGGAGAAGGTTACTGCAAAATCCCCATTCCCTCCCCACCACTGCTTTCCTTCCCACCCCATTAACCTACTTTCCAGCTCCATTCTCCTGTGCAAGGCAACAAAAGAAGACCCAGCCGATCAGCTGTGACTCGGGAGGCAGAGAATAGATGGGAGCAGGGCGAGTCAGAGGTGGTATTTGTCAGTTCTCCAAACTACTCGAAATTTCCACTACCCATTCTCCAGAACTGGTCAGAACCTGCTGAATACCACCTCTGAAGGAAAGCATAGAATAACACAAAGCACATATACTGATGGAGAAGATTCCTGAGGATGGGCTCCAGCATAAGTCTGAAAGCTCAGAAGACTAAATCTGTGGTCCTGGTGACTGACTCAGATTGGATCTTGCAATCCTGGGATTATCTTGGGACATACACCTTCATTTATGTTCAGTCTTTATTAAACTGCATCAGGATTTTCACCCACACATTCATGGAAAAAATTGTATATTATTTATTTATTTATTTATTTATTTATTTATTGTATTTATATGCTGCCCCATCTCCGGAGGGACTCGGGGTGGCTATATTAATTGTCTTCCCCTTCTCTGATAATTGGTGGGGTTACCCAAACACCCTTCCACACCATGCAATCCTAACGCATTTTTTGTGGTAGCCCATATGATAACAGTTTCAACTTTTCCCAACTATCTGATGATGGCAATAATGATGACGACAATTATTTTTTCTTTTCCTTCTATTTCCAGCTGCCTCTTTCCCTCTATTGCCACACTTTTTTTTTGTTTTCTTTGTAATTTTTTTTTCAAAATTATCTTACTGCATTTCAAACTCCTCTGTATAAGCTTATTAACTTGGGGAAAAATGGGGAGGCATATTGGTGAAGGCACAAAAAGCTGCATGAATCCTCTATTTGACTGCCAACAAATAACTCAGTCAGTTAGCTTACTAAATCATGACGCACGATATGGTTTAAACAACATGACATTTGTAAACCTTCCTGAGCCTTTAGAAGTGATTGCATGCATGCATAAAGAAATAAGAAGGGCTGCCAAACTTTTTTTTCAATTAGCATGATCAATTCCGTTGGCCAGTCCAACCCTTTGCAAACATTCCCTGTAAAAATGTAGACATGTGATCTTCAGCAGTGCAGGAAATAAAAAGAATTTCATTAACCAGAACGATACCAATGAACAACATACTCATAAAACTTTTACTCCGCCTTGACCAATGGTATGCATTTTGTTTTCCTTTCTTAACCACTTTGTACCCTAGCAAAGTACAGTATTTTCTTAGGATTGCTTTATATAAGAGGAAAGAGAGAAAAGGAAAGAAGGGGCAGCAAATTTTCCTTTTTAAAAAAAATATCACCCAATACTTCTTAACTTTATATTTTAAGCTACTCTTGTCCAAAAAGAACTTCTGATTAGCTAGATGTTTAGACTGGATTTGGCATTTTTATATATCTATTGAGTTCTTCCCAAGGAAATGGGACAGGCAGATATTGTTCTTGGATGGTGTTAAAGTATTGCTACAGCTCCGAATAAAACTTTTGCAATTAATGGGTGAACTTTTCATCATTAATGATGATGTTCAAATGGTACTTCAGACATTTTGGAATTTCACCCAAGGCACCTACTACTAGCGATACTACCTTTGTTTTCTTTTAACACAGTCATTCAATTTCTATTTTCAGGTCTTCCTATTTTCTGATTTTTTCCACTTCTTTCTCTTCTCTTCTGCTATCCAAATATTATTTATAGGTAATCTGCAGTTGCACAGGTAGTCCTTGATGTATAACCATAATTGAACCATTATTTGGCTTGTTGTTAAATGAGTTTTGCAACCTTTCTTGCCACAGTTGTTAAGGGAATGTGGCTTCCCCACTGACTTTGCTTGTCAGAGGTTTATAAAAGGTGATCACAAGCCCTGGGATGCTGCAACCATTATAAATGTAAGTCAGTTGCCAAACATCTTAATTTTGATCACATGACCATGGGGATGCTACAGCAGTTGTAAGGGTGAAAAATAGCCATAAGTGACTTTTTTCAGTACAGTTATAACTTCAAATGGTCATTAAATGAATTGTTGTAAGTTGAGGAGTACCCATACTTACAGTTTAAGATTGGTGGAAATTTAATCATTTAATAATTCTTAATCATTCAATTATTGTTATTATTATTTCACTTGTATACACTGCATACCTTTGTTGCCACTTGGTCTGGGATGCAATCTATTCTTTCAGGAAGAGGAATGACTGGACAAGTAGGTGAGAAGGCTAGAAATAAACGAATTTATTATATCACTCAGAATAATAATAATAATAACAACAACAACAATAGAAATAAATAGGCAATACAAATGCAACAATCAAGTATTTTGTTAGTTAACAAATCTGAGCAATTCTCACTAGATGATATGGCAAAAATAGTGTTTATTTCAATTATTCATTTTAACAAGAATCAGCCACGGTCTAAAACAAACACTACTTTGAATGTGATATTCAGATGCTTACTAGAATTGTGGTTATACATTCAGAGACTGTGCATGTATCAATATATACATATCAGACAGAGAATGCATTTAATTTTTAGAAGAGAATCAAATAGGTTGATGTAACCTTCTTTTATATCTATGAATCTCCATGCCTTATTAGTGTCCATATCCTGCAAAACATACTAAGTCTGAATTAAATCCAGTACATTGAGTGACTTATACCTAAATTAGTTCTGGATTGCAGACTAAATACTGCTCAAGCTTGCTTGCTGATTTATTTCCATTTAGATAGTAATCCAACTCTCAAATTTCAACTCTGAGCAGCTTACATACATTTAGGAGAAAATCAGCCTCCCCAAAAGACCCAGCCCAGAATCATTCAGAATTAAAGCCATTCCATTCACCACCCTGAGTTGATGCCAAGGAGAAAAGTCAGGTCTTAATGGTCTACAAAAGACCAACAGGATTGGAGCCACTTACAACCACAAGCCCTCCAACATACCAAAGGCAAAGCTGCAACAAGCCACTTTTTTAAAATGAAAAATGAACCTGAACAGATATAGAACACCATGTCCATCCAGACAAGAATCATATTTAATTCTATTAGTCAAAGCATCCTACTGCAAGAGTCTTTAACAGTCCACCATCTGCAGTCCAATACCACATGCAACTGTATACAGCTGTTCCTGCTCCACCATTGGTTTACTACATAGTCCAGAATAGCATTCTTTGCATTCCAGCCAATGTTCAACTCTGAGTTCAATTTCTGCCACATAAACTTGCAACTCCAACATTCTTGCTGGCCTCAATAATCTCCAACATTGACTCCAGCCTCAGTAACTCCTGAGCTCCCATCAACAAACAAATACAATCTACCTTTTTATTTGGCCTTCTGGTCAGTATTGACTCCCAGTGACTAGCTGGATTAGTGCCTGAAGTTTCCTTGGCAAGATTTCAGAAGTGGCTGGCCATTGCTTCCTTTCTAGGTCTGAAAGTTACAGGCTCAAAGTCACCCAGTTGCCTTTGTGCCTAAGCCATGATAAGAATTCACAATCTTCTTGTTTCTAGTCTGGTGCCTTTAACTACTACACCAAACTAGTTTTCAACTATTCCTACAGCCTGTCATTAACTCAGCCTTTGATCTCAATACCATCACAATAAATAAATAACATCACCCTATTGATAACTATATTGTGCCTATTTTTTTAAACAAATTCTACTTCTTACCCTTACAGGCTATTTTCAATTACACAATACACATTGCACAGAAAGTGTGGGTTAATATATTGTTTTATTGATTACATTTTTGGAAATAAATAGTTGAAATAAATGTTATAATCACATGATAGGTGTTAGTAACAACTTATAAAGCCCTAAATGGCTTGGGTGCAGGGTACTTGCGGGATCACCTCCTGCCTGCATCGCAGTCCAATTGCCCCGTGCGCTCCCATAGGAGGGCCCATCTGGGAATACCGTCGGTCAGGCATTGTCGGCTGGCGGCTCCCAGAGCTAGGGCCTTTTCTGTGGGAGCGCCCGCCCTGTGGAACCAGCTTCCTGCGGATCTGCGTTTGGCCCCTGATCTCTGCTCCTTTCGTCGAGACTTGAAGACCTGGCTGTTTCAGCAGGCCAGCCTGGATTGACCCTGGGGTGGGTAGTTTTAATCAGTTTGTTTATTTGTAATTTTATTGTTTTAGCTCTTGGTAATTTGGACTTGTTTTTAGTTATTATTTTATTGTATATCTTTTTGTATGTTCGCCGCCCTGAGTCCTTCGGGAGTAGGGCGGCATACAAGTCTAAATAAATAATAATAAATAATAATAATATAAATGAATGTTGCTATTGTCTAATATATCTTTCTTTTTTTCTGCTTAATAAAATGCAATCATGTTATCCTGAAGTTTACATATTCTAATGTTAGTATAAGCACATGTCCTCATAATTTGATTACCCATTTTAAAGCAATTATACAAATAAATAACTTGGTTCTGTCCCAGAGTATTTTGTACATACTTTCATCTAGGGAGCATTTTATCATAATCTGTTTATTCTACCATGATACATTACTTTTGCAGAGACTAGCAACTGTTTCACTGCATAGTTGAAACAAATGACTTGCATATAAACAATTTGTCTGAAATATGCAGTGAACCAGATTGCTAGTTTTTGCAAAATAATTAGTCATAAATTTGTGAGTATGTCATCACACACACACGTTATAGTGTACTGTGTGTGTATACACACACACATGTATATATATATATATATATATATATATATATATATTGTGTGTGTGTGTATCAGTGGTGGGATTCAAATTTTTTTACTACCGGTTCTGTGGGCGTGGCTTGGTGGGTGTGGCTTGGTGGGCATGGCAGGGGAAGAATACCACAAAATCCCCATTCACCCCCCACTCCTGGGGCAAGGTTACTGCAAAATCCTCATTCCCTCCCCACCCCACTAACCTGCTTTCCAGCTCCGTTCTCCTGTGCAGGGCAACAAAAGAAGACCCAGCCAATCAGCTGGGACTCCAGAGGCAGAGAATAGATGGGGGGATGGGGCCAGTCAGAGCTGGTATTTGCCGGTTCTCTGAACTATTCAAAATTTCCACTACTGGTTCTCCAGAACTAGTCAGAACCTGCTGAATACCACTTCAGAGAGAGAGAGGGAGGGAGGGAGGGAGGGAGGGAGGAGGGAGAGAGAGGTGTGTGTGTGTGTGTGTGTGTGTATTTTAAATGGTAGGGCTAGGAAAGAATGATATAATAGCTGAATGAGATGCAATCATTTTAAATGTTATCATAGTAAAATTACAAATATAGATCTGATATTTAACTCATACTAAAAATTGCCACAATGACAGTATGTTGCTTATTATTCTTTGATTTTAAATTCTTCTCTATGCCCAATGGGTCAAAAATGTTGATTTATCCTTTTTATCTATATCTGACACTCTTTCTATAGGCCTATGATCAAGCAATAAGTTAGTTATTTACTTCAGCTTCCAGAAAACTTCAGGTATATTGTTTAACCCTCAAAGGTTCCTTTGGTTAATTACAGGAATACAACTTTATGCATTCTGTATTATTATGAAACTTATAACAATAAGCATGTAAATAGTAAGTAAGCATTACATTCCTTTTGGCAAATGCTCTCTCCCACTTTATTTTTTTTTAAGTTGTTTTATAACAAGGGCATTACCAACTAAACTGCACCTAAGGGCTCATCTCCAAAGCTCAGTGACTGTGGTTTCTGTTCTGGCTAGCTGTCAAAGATGTCCTTATTTCCTATGCAGGGAAGATGGCTTCCCCACCCTTCCATTTTCACTGTCATCAGTTGTTGGGAAACAGATCCATCAATACAGCACCATTGTAATGTCAATGGTTTGATGGATGAGTGGACTCACAAGTTTAACCATTTTCTAAAACTCCCTCCACCCATTCACCCATCTATTCACCTCTGCACTCAGTCTAGAAACAAAGTTCTGAAAAGCAACAGGTGAAGAGGAAAGACTTTACCCATCAGATCTGTGCACCTGAGTATGATCAGACCAAATAGTTATCAGAGCAAATATACCTGATGATATGATATATTATTATTATTAATAATAATAATTTAATATATATGTAATATATATATATTACATATGTAATATATATGGTTGTGGGGGGCAATTTTTGATTTGTCAGCCTCTGAGGAACTTTTGAACATGTGTTTATTGTTTTTCCAGAGGACTGCTAATCCCATAGTTTTTGGAATACTGGGTTCATGATCTTCTGCCAGAAGGCTCACTTCACATTCAAAAGCACTTTGTAAAACAGCTGGCAACCAAGTTGTGGGATGTTTGCATGAGCTAGTTCTGTCTCTCTTGCTTTACTATGCAGTTCCTCAGCCATCAACTATGGTTTGAGCTGTTTTTCTATCAAGCTAGTAAGCCTATGTTAAAAACAAAGAAACATAACCTCTGAATAGTAGCTGATGAATACCATATGTTGGTGGAGATGCATCATGAGGAGCAAGGGCAAAGAAAATCACTCTTTTTCCTGCAGAATCCATATCAACCCTTCTGATCAGCTACCATTCCTATCCCTGAGCTGAGGATTAGCCAGTGACTTGACTGATATTTACTGATAGATAACCTACTTCATTCCTGAATTCTTCCATTGCTCAGAATATAATGAGTAGAGGCAGTACCCAAGAACTAGAAAGTTAAAAGATACCTAAAATCAGCCTAAATTGGTTAACAGCTGCCAAGCTGATCCAACCCTCTAGATAATTCCATTGCAAAATAGTCAGAAAGTGTGTCAGATTGTATTTGTGGTAAAATTGCCATAGCTTATTATTTACTTAACCAGGAAAACAGTATTTTAGGCTGTCTCAGATACATATTGAAGACCAGGTAAGGCAACCATATGAAAACTTGGCAGAAAAAAAATAGCTAGGGGATATATATGTATCTTGTTAGGTACAAATAGGGAAATATGCTTGTCCATTCTATGACTTAGAATGGACAAGACCACTTTTTGATGGACTCCATTTAGCTCTTGGAGGGAGTTCATGAAATGGGTGGAATTGCATCATACCTAAATGAGGCTGGGGCTTGGAAAGAATTTTGGTGGGTTCTGTTTTGAATTTTTAACCCCAATATACCTATCCTACTCTAATTCCCATGGGTTTTGTATTTCAAAATGGCAAATGAAGAAATAATAATAATAATAATAATAATTATTATTATTATTATTATTATTATTATTATTTATTAGACTTGTATGCCGCCCTACTCCGTAAGGACTCAGGGCGGCGAACATTAAAAATATCATACAATTACAATAAAAAATATATTAAACAAGTACAAGTCTAACAGTCAGTTAAAAATTAAAACTATTAAAATAACACACACACCCGGGTCAGTCCAGACCGGCCTGTTGAAACAGCCAGGTCTTCAGGTCCCGGCGGAAGGAGCGGAGATCAGGGGCCAAATGGAGATCCACAGGAAGTTGGTTCCATAGGGCGGACGCTTCCACAGAAAAGGCCCTAGCCCTGGGGACCGCCAGTCGACAATGCCTAACCAATGGTATCCCAAGGAGGCCCCTCCTATGGGAGTGTACAGGGCGATCGGAGTGTGATGCTGGCAGGAGGCATTGCCGCAAGTACCCTGGACCCAAGCCATTTAGGGCTTTATAAGTTGTTACTAGCACCATGAAACTAACCCGGAAGGCAACCGGCAACCAATGCAAGTCGCGCAGGAGGGGTGTAATATGTGAGTATCGGGACACCCCCATCACAGCCCGCGTGGCCGCATTCTGCACCAGTTGCAACCTCCAGGTGGTCCGCAAGGGCAGCCCCAAGTAGAGACCATTGCAGTAGTCGATTCTGGAAGTGATGAGCGCATGAGTGACTGTTCGAAGAGCATCTCGGCTCAGGTAAGGGTGGAACTGGGAAACCAGCCGAACCTGGGCAAAGGCCCCCCTGGCCACAGCTCCCATCTGTTCCTTCAAACTGAGCTGTGAGTCCAGGAGGACGCCCAGATTCCTTGCCCTGTCCACGGGGGGCAACACCTCTCCCCCCATGACCAAAAATGGTACATCCAATGAAAACCAAGATGCTGCTAAGAACAGCCACTCAGTCTTGGCCGGGTTGAGCCGGAGCCTGTTACTCCCCATCCAGACCTGCACCGCATCCAGGCACCGAGACATCACGGAGAGAGCATCACTGATCTGGTTGACAGATCATTCTTCTGAATGACAGAAGAAACACAAAGGCTCACTCGGAGGCATGATTAGATGTCCATGCTATCTAAAAATCATGTGGGAGATATTTAAGTGTTCTTTTAAAAGATCTTGGGTAGCCATTGAAGCATTATTCTGGCTATAAGTCAAGGAACTGTGGATTATTACCTTTAAGACCAGAATAACCTGTTGCTAGAAGTACAATCAAAGCGATGGTTATGATAAGTAGCAAAAGGAAGAAAGTGATCAGGGAGATTTCTAATCCAGTGAATTTCTTCTTTCCCATCTAGAGAGAAAAAGAGATAAATAGATATTTATCTATATCTATATATGGAACATGCATCATAAATTCAATTCAAGCACTTACTTTCAAATTATGTATCCTTTCATCCAAATAATCAAAACATAGCCAACAATACTAAACCTGTGTCCTTCTTCACCATAGAACTTGCAAGAAAACATTGCTTATTATGAATTACAACTTTTTTTTAAACTAGCATTTTAAAAGGTTTATTTTTAATCACTAAACTTCTCTCAAGTGAAAGCAAAAACCATATTTACATGTGTAGGTTTTTTTTTCTGTTGTTTTCCTGTTTCTTGCCAGTTGATAATCATTGAAGAAAAACTTATTGAATGCCCATGCACACATTACACATACATAGAAACATAGACCAACTAGAATCTAGAATAAAACCTACCAATGGGGGGAAAAACCTTTAGCAAAAGCAAAAGCAATATATAAGCACTTAGCATTATATACTGCTTCACAGTGCTTTACAGTCCTCTCTAAGCAGTTTACAATGTCAACATATTGCCCCAACAGTCTATGTCCTCATTTTACTGACCTTAGAAGGATGGAAGGCTGAGTCAGCCTTGAGCCTGGTAAAATTTGAACTGCCAGACTGCTGGCAATCGGCAGTCAGCAGAATTAGCCTGCAATACTGCATTCTAACCATTGCACCACTGTGGCCCTTTAGCTTGAGATTTATAAAAAATAAATGTTAGCAACTGCTCATTTTGGCTGAAATACAGTTCTTAAGGATAATGATTGATTAGTAATCTTAGGAATTATGCCCATATCTGACAAACCGTCTTTCCAAGAGATAGGCTCCACAGCCATCTGCTCAACCTTATTTTTTAAAAAAATGGTATGAACAGTGTTTAATTCTAAATAGCATTACAACCCACTCATACTTATATCAAGCATTTTAGATCAATAAGGAATCAATTAAGTTACCATTTGCCTTGTTAGATTTTTCTTAGTAAGGTAAGAGGAGCTACATTTTTTCTTTGCTTGTTATTGACAAATTATCCAACTTTGTTTAAATTGTTTTTTAAAAACATTCCAAATGCTCAACTATTTCAGCAATTAAATAAATATATTGACTTTGTGGTTCCCCACCCACCCACCCCCGCCTCCCAAGTTTGGCTACACTTGCAAACTGTTATGAATTGTACATTATCATTACCAACTGTGAAGAATGGTTTAAAGTTCATAAGTACTGACCAAGGTGTAAATATTTTTCTGAACTGAGTTAACAGCATACATTTCCATAAAATAGTTTTATATTATTATTTTTTACTTTAAGGAATATGAGCTTTAAGAACAAGAAAAGAATGCGGCAAAAGTTTAGCATGAATTATATTTTATCGTGCAATTCAACATAGCAAGGAAATCTAGTTTTATACATTATGGTTACTCTTTCATTTGTGCAAAGCAGGATATTTCACCCTCAGTTTTATCCCTTCATTTGTTTCCCCAATACTTTCATTTATCTTAACCCCTGGGCTACTTGCCTGTAAGTTTCAGTTTTGTTTCCTGCAATTTATTTTGTCTTCAATTTCTGAACAAGTTTTTTTATCTCCATCAACTCATCTCAGTATCCAGTTAGGATATTATTAAAGATTGCAAAACTGTGATTGACCACCAGCTGGAAGCAAAGTGGTAGAATTTTCTGTCTGTCTCTGGTGCTGTACAGATTTTTGCAACTCAGAGCTAGTAGCCCTAGGATAACTAAGAGCAAAGTTACACAATACTTTTGGACATGGAGAAATTTTCTGCTCTTGTTATTACAACATATATTTCTTCACCAAATAATTGCAAAAGAGAGTTTTGATTGAGTTTCATTTTCTAAGCATATAAATATAAGAATTTTAAAAATTCTATGGTTGATAAACATGCAGATTTTCTATAGGTTAGGTTATTCATAAGGAGAGACTGAAAGCATGAAATTTTAAAAATGTTTTTGAAGAAAAGATAATGTGGCATCAAGTTACATCTATATTATTTCCTGTAGAGAATGGCTATTGGTGATAAACAATGTTCTCAATGTTTCAAATAAAAGAGGAACACATTAATATTCTCTGTTTTATGACAGGTGTACATTGGCTACTTAGAACATTAAAGAAAGTGAACAATATGATTTTTAATACATACCTTTAAAGACTCTTGGTTTTCTTCACATAAGACTGCTAGATGGTTCTGTGAAAGGGATCATTTACTTCGTGGCCTCTTGTTATATAGTGACTTGCTATCAATGTATTATATTATATTTTAACCAGGCTATCATTTGAAGTTAGGCATATATAGGCAGATTGCTTGGTTCTTTTTAACTGCTGGAGATAGGGAATAGCTAGTTAATTAATAATTTTTTATCCTAGGTATCTGTCATGCAGCATTTAACATGTACAAGTACAGAGTTCCTGTGGATTATTTTGCTTTTTGCTATGCTATAAGCTGCCCTATCAATCCATTTATTTATTCTCCCTGGACTTTTGCTTTTGTTATCAGGATTTCTGCCATGAACCTCAGTATAAAATCATTAAAATTTTATAAAGGTTCAGAAAGCAGAGTTTAAAGTCATTTGCAACAGTATTAATCAGGGGTGGGATCTGACCAGTGTAACTACCAGTTCGGTGATTTTTCGGTGACTGCACACACGTATATATCATCGTCATCTAGCTGCCTGGACAGCTGAGCAGTGCTGCGTGTGGGTGCACAGCGGTTGAAAAAGCACTTTTTTCCTGCTTTTTCAACCGCAGCTGTGTCACACAAAGCAGCTGCAGTTGAAAACACAGGAAATAAAGGTCAGCTAAAAGCCTGGGCGGGCAGGTGGGCCAAAACAGCAGCAAACATAGAACCAGTTCTATGTATGCTCTCTGTTTGCTGCTTTTCAGAGCAACAGGTTTTACAGAAGTGGACAGAACTGGTAGAATCCCACCCCTAGTATTAATGGGTTTTTTTAATCACTGCTTTTCTTTCATTGCTATTGTCATCTGCTGATTAGTGGGTTTATAAACTGTAATAGGTACCTGCTTGAGTGAGGAAATGTAAATAAAACTTGTCAGCTAGGACTTTTTTAATCCCTCTAATTATTTGTTTTATTTATTTTTATCCTATCTTTATTATTTTTTTGGAAATGATTCAAGCTGTTAACATATGGTACCTAATGGTCCTTCTTCCTCCTCCTATTTTCTCTACAACAACAACCTTGTGAGGTGGGTTAGGCTGAGAGAGGGTGTCTGGCCCAAAGTCACCCAGCTGATTTTCATGCCTAAGGAATGACTAGAACTCCCAGTCTCCCTTTTTATTACTTGGTGCTCTGGCCAAACTGAGTCACAAGAGGCACTGAAACTAATATACCAGAGAGGCTTACTGAGCACCAGTAAGACCAAAATGGCTTATAACAAAGAACAAATGAAAAACAGAAAGTAGACATGGCAAGAAGTATTACATGGCCAGTACAATAAAATATAAAATAGTAGGCAAAGCAGATAATAATCCGGCAATGGCTAAGATTAGGAAGGTTGAAGAAAGATACAGAGGGGCTAATTTTAGCTGCACAGGACCAAGCCATAAAAATTAATTCATAGAAAGCCAGAATTTACAAGACAACAATGGACAGCAAATGCCACCTCTGCAAAGAAGCTGAAGAAATAATGGACCACCCAGTAAGCTGATGTCAGAAAATTGCACAGAGTGACTTGAAACAATGGCATGACAAAGTAGCAACAATGGTGTATTGGAAGATCTGCAAGAAACACCTTTTGTTTGCAAGCAAGAACTGGTGGGACCATAAAATATAGAAAATCATAGAAAACAAAGAAGCTAAAGTGCTCAGGGACTTTAGAATTTTGACAGACAGGCACCTGACACATCATACGACAGATTTAACAATTATGAACAAGCATGACAGTAGTCGGAGACAGCTTTGTATTTTGTTATCAAGAGATAACAAAATACAAACAACTGAAAATACAAATAGAATGACTATGGCAAAAGAAAGCAAAGGTAGTACCAATAGTAATTTATACCTTGGATGCAACCCCAAAACAACTGGAATACCTCACACAATCAGCATGGAAAAATTTACTAGCAGTCAACTGCAAAAGGCAGCTTTACTTGGGAGCACTTACATCCTGAGATGATACCTTTAAACACCATCAAACATCCATATCTGCCTATCTCTTTGGACAAAAATGCCAAACCCAGTCTGAACATCTGGCTAATTATGTGATGAACTAATAATAAAGATGACTTGCTTTCCTCTGTCCATCAGTTCATCTTTTCAGCTATAGTTCTTGAACAACAGAGAAAATTCATAAAATCATAGGGACTTTCTAGTCCAACCTTCTACCCAGATAGGAATCTTCACATCGTTCTGGAGACAAAAGAGTCTCCAGTCTTTTTTTAAAAAAACATTGAAAAAAACTTTGGAGGACCCACAACTTCAAGGGACAGGCTGTTCTCTTCCTTAATAGCCCTTATAGTCAAGAAGATATCCCATCATTCAGGGTGGCAATGTCTATTGGAGTGGGGAATATGCAAAGATGACATGTACAAAACAGATGGGATTGCATGATGATGTTATGTCTATCATCTGGCTGGTTTTTATCACCTTACCCTTTTGCCAATGCAAATGTTTCAACAAATCTCTGAAAATGGCTCTAGAGGCCGGGTAATCCATCTAAATCCAATGTTATCCACAAATTGCATTGTTATATTCCAGGACAGATTTTTTTATTTCCTCTGTTACTGTATGTCAGGCATTCAGCCTATTCTCTATGTGTCTAATTGTGCTTTGAAGAACACAAGATCACTTTTTCATTATCTGCTGTTTTATTCTGGCTTTTAAATTTTCATTCCCCTTTCTTTATCTATACATTTTTTTGTGCTTTTGTACCTTTACATGTTATCTTTATGCTTTTTAACACAAAATGGAAGTGAGGAAGGCAGGGAAGAAATGTTCTTTACTGAAAAAAGTAAACATAAATTAGAAATTTTTTTTGTTACAGATGATACCCACAACAAATTAAAATATTACCATCATACTGCCATAGAGAAAAGCCACTGCAGTCAAAATATTAAGGATACTTTCATATTTTCCAGCAATTTTAAGATTGGTTTGTTAGTCTTATAGGACTTTGTAGAATTTTATGCAGCTTTCCTATTAGGTGATCCAAGTGTGCATCCAACTTAGAACTCAGAGTTTGAGATTAGCTGTATGCATTTACAACTCTATTATACCTATCGAATGTCAGCAAGGCAAACTGCCAAGAACCTTACATTCCACTAGCTCTAAATATTGTTCACTTTATTATAATTTGGGTTATACTTAATTGAAAGATAAAAGTTCAGGCACAGAACCTTGGATTAAGTACAAAGATTTCCTTTTGTTATTTTTTTTTATTTTTTTTAATTACATTTATATGCCGCCCTTCTCCGAAGACTCAGGGCGGCTTACAATTTTTGGGATACAACACAGTGTGCTCAGCAATAGCCTTCATTCCATTGTACATGCCTGCTTATTACTAAGCGGCATTTTTACAAGGTCAGCTAATTGCCCCCAATCTTGGGTCCTCATTTTACCTACCCCGAGAGGATGGAAGGCTGAGTCAACCTTGAGCCTGGTGGGATTCAAGCCTACAGCAGTTGTAGGCAGCTGGAACTTAAGTGCAGGCAATTAACAGCCTGAGCCACCAAGGCCCTTATTCCTAATGAGACTGAATACTATTGGACAGCTTGTCTGAAAACTGTTATGAAGAGTCTTGGTGCTCTCTGAGCTTTGTCATTTTCCTACAGACATTTCATTATCCAAACTAGGTAATATCATTAGTACTGGTAGGGAATGGGTTTGTTCTCATTTTGTGGTCTAGAGCAGTAGTCCCCAATGTTTTCAGGCAGCCCAGTGGCCTGGCAGGAGGAGAAGGGGACTAGGCGCTGTGAGGGGCAGGCCAGCGCGCATGCACATGCATGTGCAGCTCGACTTATACAGTGCACGCATGCCAGCCCATTGCTTGTGCAACTTGAGCTGCATGTGCAAATGTGTGCACCTGCTCGCCACTCTGGGGCCCAGGTGTAAATAGGCCACAGCCCAGTAGTAGGCCATGGCCCAAGGGTTGAGGACCTGTTTTGACCCAGCTCCCAAACATGGCAAGCCTTTTGTGTTTAATGAAATATTCCGTTTATTAGGAGCGCCAGCAGCTGCTCTCTCACAGCAGGCTACAAAGTCTCTAAGTCCTATGGAAAGAGATGCTCATTCCCTTTTACCCTGAAATGGTCCCAATACACCAGGAGTCAGTCAGTCAGTCAGTCTCTCTCTCTTTCTCTCTCTTCCCATGCTTGCAAAAGAAGTCCTGGAGCTCACTTTCTTCCAGCAGCAGACACACACACACACCCCACTCAGAAGGCGCTGCAGATTCCAAGAAGAATTCTGATAATTTCCAGACAGGATTCGGAAGTGCAGGCTAACAGTGCTGACTGGCAGGGAGATGAATAGTTGTCTGCCACACCTATTCATCTCCACCCCTTGCCTTTTATCCTCAGGGTGGGGCTTCGCTAGCAGCAGTGGCTCTTCTGTCCCAAGGACTTTGCCATAGATTTCTGCTGCTCTCCTCTTCTCTGCCTTCTGTGCATCAGGCACTGGACCCAGCTGTTCCTGCTTTTCCTCATCAGCCATTTTCAGACCTGGGAGCAGTCACCTCTCCATCTGAGGGTTGATGGATGGCCCAGGCTCCACCTTTGTCTCTTTCTCTGATAGCTCCATTCCCTCTTCCCCCTCAAAGTTCTCAGATTGCCTTGATGCTGGCCCTGACTCCCACACTGCCTCCTCATCTGATTGGCTGCTGGAGGGGCCAGCGGCTGACAGCCACAACAGGACCCCTGTTCTAGAAGCTTGCTCTGACAGTGCTGGTGGGTGTGGTCTTTGGGTTCTTTGATTTGCCTGCTTTCTGTTAGCTTGTTTGGCAGCTCATTGATTGGGGTATTGCTTAATCTTGGTATTAATCTCTGCTTATCTAGGTGTTGATTACTGGGAGTTTTCATCATGTCTTTTGTCTGCTGATCAACCAAGTAAAATCCTCCAAAACATCCTAAGTAAACCAGAAGGCCCAGCATCCCCAGGAGTCATTTTTGCAACAGCCCCTATACTGGACAAACAGATGCAGATTAGCAGAGTGCAATCACAAACACAAGTAGCAGTCAGAAGACATGTTGAAAACTCCATAATTTCACAACAGACTTAATCATAGTTTCAACTGAAAAACTGTGACCATCCTAGACCAAGCCAAATCCAAAAATGATAGAGAATTCCTGGAAGCCTGGACATTCTTGCAAATTGGCCATCAATAGCACATAGACATATTATAAACAGCATCCAAATACCATTGAAAAGAGACAATCAACAAGCCAAAAAAGGGACAAAAAGGTCTAAACAGCCTCCACAACAGCAAAAAACACCCCAATGAACAAAGTATTAACATCAGACTAATAATGAAGAAGTTGAGGAACTCAATCAAACTTAAAGAAAATACACCAAAGTACAATCAAAACAACTCCCACCAACATTGACAGTACAAGCCACCAGAATATAAGATGAGATGCAAACCCATTCCCTACCAGCACTGATAATGTTACCTAGTTTGAGTGATGAAATATCTGCAAGAAAACAACCAAGATCAGAGAGCACCAAGAAGCCCACATTTCAACCTTGAGCTATAAACTTTCTCTTTTATAAATGAAAACTGTTAATTAGAAAGTGGAAATTCTAAAGTTTAGAGCATTTTAGAAGATCAATCCTTTCTAACACAAAGCAAAAGCAATACAAATCACCATCAGAACAATTAAAAACACAGTTATGAAATCTTCACCTTTCCACTTTTGCACTTTGTGGCAATATTCAACCTTCTGCCTTTGAATCTACATAGTTACACAAACACTCTGTATTTATACCCTTTCTCCTTAGAAATAGATGATCAGTTGGGTCCAAATGCAAAACAAATACTTTTACAAGACTAGTAATAAGACCTTGCTCCCAAGGCCATTTTAACAAAATATATTCAACAAAATCAAAGAGTAATAATACATGTTAAAGCCTGGACAATTACAGGGCAGTTGTTAGTTCACTTTTTAGTCTGAGAAAATCCTCCAATTAAAAATGGACAAAGATTTACTTATGAAGACTACATATTGAAGAAAGTAAAAAAGCAGAAATTTCTATAAAGCCCCAGGTCAGCAAAACATCTTCATCTAATTAACAAATATTTGTTTTGATATCCTTTAATGACTCTAAAATCATCTAATTATCTTACCTGAATTATAAAGCTTGGATTTCAAAGGTTCCTTTTTGAATTGAACTGATTTTTACACAATACATAAATTGGATGGTTGTGCAGCAAGAGTCAAGCCCTTTTTGATTTGTCATTGTGTTACATTCTGTGTTTTTTTTACAGGAGAAATGTAGGAAGGATATTTCTCAACTATTATCTACTGAACTTCACAGCTTGAAATGTTTGTAATTTATATTGAGAAAGAGTTGATCACAATAACGGTTCCAATGCTATACAAAAGCTCATGGAACTTATGCCAAGAAAATCAGCCATCACCCAAACACTCCTTATTGCCATTTTTTTAAGAAAATCAATAATTTCTCCTTCATTCAGGAAAACTGTTTTTCAAAGAGAAAGTCAGCATTGGATTTCCCTTCCTGCTCAACAGTAGACAACATTGTTTTCAGTAGAACTGTAAAGATTCCAAAAAGGAGAAGAATTCCTTCAGACTTCACATCAATATTTCTTGACAGTTCATAAAAACTCCAAACATTTTTTCAGGCATCCATGAGAGCTTGAGAATGGGGTAGCTGCTTTAAGAATTACTTTAATTTCAATGAATATATTTCATACAGAAGCTGCCTCTCTTCTTAAACAGACGTCTGGGAAAAGATAGACTACTAATGAATAGCAAATTGGTCTAAAGTGCTTCTTCCAACTCAGTTTTGAAGCATGTGTTGTTCTTCCTTTCTATGAGTAGACTTGATATATAAGGAATCTCAGAAAACAGCTGTACATACAAGAAAGGTGCACAGATTCACAAATTTCCCCATAAGCTGGCCACCTGTACCATATTTCAAGATGCTATTCTTTATTTGGTGGTTAAGATGTAATATTAATTTATGTTAACAAAAAAGTACATTTTTCTCAGTAGAAATGAACTCTAAGTGCAAATAGCAACTTCAGTTTAATTTACCATCTATTTAAATTAGTTCAGATTTTCATTATTCCATGCTGTTTCCTTTTATTTCTTATTTTTTTTAAAAAAATGTTATTCTTATTCATTAGGGAATAGCATTCAATGTGAAATTACTCATGAAATGTGACATTGAAATCAAAGAGACATTTAAATATAATGACTAATGAAAAGTCTCATTCATTTCCAGTGAGACATAGTCTGAATGTTAGCCATGAAGTCTAGTAACAACTTACTTAGATTATTGGAATGCAAGAATACTCAAGAGCTGCCACTTCTAGAGTGGGGTCTTGAACAGTGTTCTTCAACCTTGACAACATTAATTCTTGTGGTGAGATGGGTGGTAAAAAAAACTTAAATAAATGAACAAATAACTAGATTTCCTCAGCCAACCATGCTAGTGAATTCTGGAAGTCGAAGTCCACACATCTCTTCAAGTTGCCAAGACTGAGAAACACTACTCTTGACTGTCCCCTTCAGACTTCCCTAATCCATACTGTCACTTTTGGGATGAGCTTCTGCTGCAATCACCTATGTTCCTAAAGAAGAAACTGCCTTTGCAAGAAAGATGTGACTTTCACAGACTATGCAACATACTCTTTTATAACTTGGATAGCATCATCATCATCATCATCATCATCATCATCATAGTTGCAATGGTGTTTTCAGATAATTGCTAGAGCCAAGGTTTGGAATAGTATTATTAATTAATAGAAACATTCTTTTTGGAGTGTTTACATAATTTTTACAGAAACCTGAATGTCCTTGTTTTTCCTCTTATAAACAAACCTTCCAGGGATGGGATCTGACCGGTGTTACTACCAGTTCAGTGATTTATGTTTTGCTGCCAGTTGTGAGAGAGGAGGAGGGAGAGGAGGAGAAGGGTCGCCTGAAGGGACACTTCCACCACGGCTGGCGATCGTTGTTCAGTCAGTCTGGATTCCAAAAAGAAGAAATGAAAGAAGTAGCAAAGAGTGCCAAAGAAAGCTTGCTGACTTGGCCCAGATGAGGGTTTGAGAGAGAGAGAGAGAGAGACATACACATACATACACAAACACACAGACACAGAGAGTGGGGGAGAAAGAGGGGAAGATAGAGAGAGGGGCAGAGAGAGAGAGAGAGAGATACAGAGGGGGGAAGAGAGAGAGAGAGGGAAAAGACAGGAAAAAGAAAAGAGGAGAGATAAGAAAGAGAGAGACAAGAAAGAAAAGAAAGAGAAAAGAGAAAGAAAGAAAAAAGAGAAAGGAAATGAAAGGAAGAAAAGGGATAGACAAAGAAAGGGAGAGATGGAAGGAAGGGACAAAGAAAGAAAGAAAGAAAGAGGAGGAGGAGAAAGTGAATGAGATATATGAATGGATAGATAAATACATGGATAGATAAATACATGGAGGGAGGAGGGGAAAAAATATGAAGGAAGAACACAAACCTGGCTTTAGAAGACTGGAAACAGCAACAACCATGGAAGGATCTCGGAGGTCATCTTATAGTCCAACCGTTCCAGCAGGAGATCCTTACAGAATCATAGAATAGCAAAGTTAGAAGTGTGTGTGTGTGTGTGTGTGTGTGTGTGTGTGTGTTCAGGTATCCTTAGAGAGAGAGGGAATGAGGAATGAGGACAGAATGATTGAGAGAGAGAAAGATGATGAGAGAAAGAGAGAGAGGGGAGAGAAAGAGGGGGGGACAGAGCAAGAAAGAAAGAGGAAGGGAGAGAAAGAAAGAAAGCGAAAGAAAGAGCAAGCAAGCAAGAAAGAGCAAGATAGAAAGGAGGGGAGAAAAAGAGAGAAAGAAAGAAAGAAAGAACAAGAAAGAAAGAGGAAGGGAGAGAAAGAAAGAGAGAGAGAGAGAGAGAGAGAGAAGAAAGTGAATGAGATATATGAATGGACAGATAAATACATGGAAATAGGAAGAGAGTGAGAGAGGAAAAAAGGAGAGGAAGGAAGGACACAAACCCTGGCTTCAGAAGACTCTTTGAAGCAGCACAGCAATCTAGGGCTGGCCTACAAGGGATCTTGGAGGTCATCTAGTCCAGTGGTTGCCAACCGGTGGGCCGCAGCCCACTGTGGTCCACGAGAAAATTTTGGTGGGCCACAGAGAAATGTCACCCTCAGAGCACCCCCCAAAGCAATTAATCCAGGCTGCACAGAAACAAAAGACTGTGCCACCCACATGGCCCACAGGAACCCTTCCTACCCACTCACTCCTTACCCGACAAACTTGCCTGCTAAATTGCTATTTTTACTTTTTTCCCCCAACCATCAGCTGTTCTGCTGTGCCGGGAGATTTATATTAGCTAGAAAGCAGGAAATGGTTGCATTTCTTGCTTTCTAGCTAGTCTTTAGATCTTTGGCTCTACTTTTAAGCACAACCGGAGCTCCTTTAGGACGGAAGGCTCTATTATTTGGGTAAAAGTTGCTATCTTTATTATAAAAAAATTCAATATTTACATACATGGTGTGTTGTGAGTTAATTTTGTGAGTTTGCTTGCAAGCAAACTTTATGTGGCAGACTGAGCTAGCCAGTGGCAGATAGATAGATCTCTGAATGAATCTGTGATTCTGTGAGCAACTCAATCTGCCTGCCTACTTTGCCTGATTCTGGGTAAAAGTTGCTCTTTTTTAATAAAAAATCCAATATTTATATAAATGTTTATAATATTTACACACAAGCCATGCCCAGCCAGTCACATGACCACCAAGCCACACCCACAAATTAGGTCACACCCACAGAACCGGTTAGTGGTCCCTAGGATTTAAAATTATGAGTTTAGTGGTCCCTGAGGTCCAAAAGGTTGGTGACCCCTGATCAAGTCCAACCCCCTCCTCCAGCAGGACATGCTTACAGAATCATGGAATAGCAGGGTTAGAAAATGTGTGTGTGTGTGTGTGTGTGTGCATGCGAGCATGCGTGCATGTGTCTGTCTGTCTGTCTGTCTGTCTGTCTGTCTGTCTGTCTGTCTGTCAAAACTCCAAAAACAGGTCAAGTAGCTCTGGGGAGATCAGTCATAAATTAGAACACTTGCTAAGCAACCAGCCATTAAGCGAGGACCACTTGTATTTGGTTTGCCAGTCACCTGGCCATGCCCACCCAGTCACATGGCCACCAAGCAACACCCAACCAGTCATGTGACCACCAAGCCATGCCCACAAATTAAATTACGCCCACAGAACCAGTAGTAAAAATTTTTGAATCCCACCCCTAGTAAAATCAGTTAGTACATCAGTCAGAGCTGGGAAAAGGTCCTACTGGTGTTGATCTTCACCTGTCCAACCCAAAGAAGCTAGAGCCAGGAGGATCCTGAAATCACAGACCCACTCTTTCAGTGACACCTTTCAAGAGACAACACTGAAGCTTTGGGTTACACTGTTCAGTCCTATTTCTTTTCATTGATACCCAACAGCCTCCAGACTGGAATAAAACATTGTCTGCATCACCAGTGTATAATTAATCAATGTATTGATGATACCATATCAATGTCTTCATGGAGAACTGGAAAAACACAAACCAGCCTTTCTTCTTGTAGAGTCCCTTTCTTCTTGTACGGAATCACTCACTAAGGAAAAAGTGGAAACACCAATGTATAATGTTTGTGATGACATTGAAGATTACTGAGAGGTCTAGAAAATCGCATCCCCTGCAACTAGATTGCAACAAAGGTCATTCCTAGTGCAACTAGTTTCACTGCTGTTTCATGCCCAGGACTGAAATATTATTGTTAAGGAATCAGATAATGTATCTCTTCTTAGATATTCTTAGTTTGTCTTCCCACATTGCTACAACATCATTCCCTAAAAATGAATGTTGTAGATAAGGAACAGGATATAAGGAAAGGACTTTAAAAAGAAGTGCATTACAGCCTTTTTTCATAGCAGTAGAAAATATCCCCTTTCCCAATGAGCTATTGACTACTTCCAAATCCATAAATCCCCTCCCCAAGAGACAAAAGGGACATGGATTCATTTAAGAAGAGATAGGAGAGCACCCTATTTACTTCATCAGAATCCACAAACCAGGTGGAACCAATATAAAATGGCAAGACATTGCCCAAATTTACATTATATACCCTGCCCGGTAAGAGTTAGAACTTGGCAAATATTAGTCACTTGGTCAGCAGTGTTATGCAAAACACTGTAATTTCTTCCCACATAAGCTGATGTAGTTTCCATCTTCAAAAAAGGGAAAAAATAGATCCAGGAAACTACAGACCTATCCACCTGACCTCAATACATGGGAAAATTCTGGAAAAGATAATCAAGCAATGAATCAGTGAACACTTAGAGGCAAACAAAGTCATAACCAAAAGCCAGCATGGGTTTGTCAAAAACAGATTATGCCAGACAAATCTTACTGCATTCATTGACAAAGTGACAAAATTAGTGGAGCAGAGAAATGCTGTGGATATAATTTACTTAAGGGCATTTGATACAGTAGACCACAACCTACTATTTGATGGTAGAAAAATGTGGATCAGCAAGCATCACCACCAGATGGATTTATAACTGGCTGACCAATCACACTCAATGTGTAGTCCTCAATGGAACTGTATCTATGAAGGGAAGTATGCAGGGGGGGAACTCAAAGGCTGTCATGTAGGCGCAGTACTCTTCAATATCTTCATCAATGATTTGGATGGATAGATGGGGAACTCACCAAATTTGCAGATGACACCAAGCTGGCAGGAATAGTCAACACTCCAAAAGATAAGCTAAAGATATAGAAGGATCTTGACAGACTTGAAGAGAATTGGATATTATCAAACAATATTTATTTATTTATTTATTTATTTATTTATTTATTTATTTATTTAGTCAATCGTTTACAAGATAATAAGTATAAGGATAAACATAGTTGTGAATACATATAAGCAAATATAAGAAAAATAAAAGAAACAATAGGACAGGGACGGTAGGCACGTTGGTGAACTTATGCACGCCCCCTACAGTCCTCTTAGGAAAGGGGTGAAGTCAATAGTAGACAGTCTAAGGTTAAAATTTGGGGGGCTTGGAGAAGAAACCACAGAGTCAGGTAGAGTATTCCAGACATTGACCACTCTGTTGCTGAAGTCGTATTCCCTGCAATCAAGTTTGGTGCGGTTAACCTTGAGTTTGTATCTATTGTGTGCTCTTGTATTGTTATGGTTGAAGCTGAAGTATTCATTGTCCAGAAGGACATTGCAATGTATGATTTTATATACTATACTTAGATCAGACTGAAGGCGACGTAGTTCTAGGTTTTCTAGGTCTAGAATTTCAAGTCTGGTCGCATAAGGTATTCTGCAACGAGTAGAGGAGTGTAGAACTCTTCTTGTGAAATATTTCTGGACTTTCTCAACTGTGTTAATATCAGATACGTGATGTGGGTTCCAGACTGATGAGCTGTATTCGAGTATTGGTCTAGCAAATGTTTTGTATTCAATGGTGAAAAAAGTAAGGTTCTACATTTAGGCAAGAAAAACCAAATGCAGAGTTATAGATAATTTTTAGATCTGTTAACTAGATGACTGAAAAATTCCCAGAGCAAATATCAGAATCCTACTGGATCTATAAAGTGCCTAGATTGATACATTCTTATCACCCTGTTTGTCCTGTAGTAGTCATAAGTATTATGAAACAGTCATAAGTATAATGAAGGTTAGGCTGAGCAACAATGACTGTGTCATTCACTGAATAATTGTGCATTGTTCAAAATGCAGAGGATAAGTAATAAAAATCTCCATATAGACATCCCAGCAGATCAAGAGTTCTTTCCACATAACCAGGACTCCTGGTTTTGGGTATTCAGAAACAGTAGCCTGGATCTTCAGATGAACTTAAGTTTATGGAAGAGAAATTTTCTATCCAAACTAGGAACCTGAATAGGGCACAGAGGTGGTATTCAGCAGGTTCTGACCAGTTCTGGAGAACCAGTAGTGAACATTTTGAGTAGTTCGGAGAACTGGCAAATGCCACCTCTGACTGGCCCCACCCCATCTATTCTCTGCCTCCCAAGTCACAGCTGATTGGCTGGGTCTTCTTTGGTTGCCCTGCACAGGAGAATGGAGCTGGGAAGCAGGTTAGTGGGATGGGGAGGGAATGGGGATTTTGCAGTAACCTTCGCCTGCCATGCCCACCAAGACATGCCCATCAAGACATGCCATGCCCACAGAACCGGTAGTAAAAAAATTGAATCCCACCACTGATAGGGCAGCAACTTGCAAATCTTCAAAACAGATTGTTATGTATATGTACACAACGTAGCTGGGTTGACAATAAATAACCCATAAATATACATGTTTGTAGCTTTAAGGAAAAATACTGTAATGTATTATACTATGTTCTGGTTGGTTAATTATGCTGCAAGCCGCCATAAGAGGGAGCTATAGATCATGGTTTAATTGTCTTTCTCACTGATGATCTCTCTTGATACTGATACTGACTGACTATGGACTGATACTGACTAACCCTGTTTACTTTGATATTCTATTGATATCGAAGGTTGTCTGTTGTATTATGGTTTGATATTTGTCTGCTGTAAAAGACGTGAAACCGGTAAGAAGACTTTATAACTGGATATTTCTGGACTGTTAAAAACGTGTATGACATGGACTGTTTATTGGACTGTGCTATTTCTTCAAATAAACATTAACACAACTTGATTTAACTCTGTGTGGCTGTATATTTATTCATAACTGTTCTCATAAATGTTTCCATGTGCATATCCTTGTTATACAAGTGTTACTCTGCACATATCCTAACACAGATCTAGAGAGTGGAATTGTTATTCTGAGTAATCTGTTGTGGGCAGGACAGAGAAGAGACATCAAACATTA
Organism: Naja naja; assembly: GCA_009733165.1. Taxonomy (NCBI): domain Eukaryota; kingdom Metazoa; phylum Chordata; class Lepidosauria; order Squamata; family Elapidae; genus Naja; species Naja naja. Next base: position 166,558,205 of record CM019151.1, read on the forward strand.
TTTATATTAATTTAATATCCTTAATATCCTTTCCCATCCCATCCCATCATACTGTTAACTGTCATATGTGTATGGTTCAATTTACTGTCCACATATTCATATGCTATTTAAACAGTTGACAGGACTGTCAATACTTTCAGGCATAAAACAATTATTGAAGATTGAGTTAATTAATTCTTGGATGGATTGCAAGCCTTTATAACTTACTTTGTATAAGGAAACACCATTATGTTTTCTATCAATTTTTCTGAGAACAATTCTGTGCAGCTCTTTTGTATCTTTCTTGAAAGTTCCCAGTTGAATATTAAATATTTCTAAGTTAATATGGTTGCAATGATAAGCCTTATGAATTTTTCATTACAAAATTTCAGTGTAATATGTACATTAAAATATGTCCTGATCTCCTGGGCCCATTCTCAAGAAAGGAACAGCGGTAGAGTTTTTGATGCATTCAAATGTAGCCGTACTCTAGAAGAAAATGAAATTGGAACAAATGTCAAATTATGTTTCCCTAAAATTAAGTGATCCAAATATGATTTTGCTTTTCCCCCAGTGCATGTATTTTTATGGCTTTTTTTCCAAGACATATAACTCAATGTAGGAGAATCTACATCTCTTCTTCATTTTATCACTATCACAAACATATAATGAAGGTTAGGCTGAGCAATATTGGTTGTCTTAAAATCATGAAAAGAAATGGATGAGGATATCTATTTTTTATTTCTTAAATATGTTTGCTGCTCATCTCACCACAAGGTGATGGTAAGCTATTGAATCTAGTTTCTTCAATTCTAGGAGAATTGAAGAAGAATATAATGCAATCTACAGTTGTTCACTAATACATTTTAGTTATCAATTCATGAGAAGACACTGGGTAAGAGGCTTCATTCTTCTATCATGTACTTTGCGTATTCCAAGCAAGCATGAGAACTTATTTTCTTTAGAAGGTAGGATTGAAGGAAAGCAACTATGTGCTATTTACCCATCCTTAGAAGTATAGATATCATCTGGTGCTCATCTTCAAGTTGAACATAAAATAATTCATACTTACAAATATTTGATGGAAAAAAGACTGCCTGTCAGCTGTGTACATTAGCATTAAACAGCACCATCTATAGGATAAACTCTTTAGTTAAGTTTGGATGACATCTAAGTGAGAGTGTACTCTTTGGCATCACTCTTCAGCATAACAACAGATCTTTATCTGTTGTTAGCTGCTGCTGGAACAGGTGCTTCTCCCTTCCTTTTTTGTAGTCTTATCTATTTCTTCTCATGGACTTTTTTTCATATTTCCTGAAAATACTCTTTCCTAAGCTACGAATCACTCTCAAATCTCATCAGTTTCTCATCAACTCTCAAATCTCATCAGGTTCTCATCAACCTCCTAATGGTTGTTGAAGGACCAGGAAAATACTTAAAGATGTATTCAGTTTTGAAATTGAATTATTTTAAATTATTATATTTAATATATTTATTGTTAGTTTATTATAATAAACATACAATAATTATGTTCCCCCCCTAAAAAATAAATTATCTATGTTTTGCTTTTGTCCACATATTTTCATTTTATGAATGGCTGGCTTATCAATTCTCAAGTAGACTTTGGAATTAAACATTGTGAGTTCCTCAAATCCAAAAGGGTCCACTAAAACAGGCACCAAACCTTTCTATTTATCTTCATTTGCTTAAAGGAAAAGGATGGTCCTTTGCGATTTGATATTACCTTTAACCCTTAATCAGTGTGAATATTTGTTTTTGTTATTAGTGCAAAGACAATGAAGATTATCAAGTGTGGATGATATGATATGGGTATTAGGCAAATGTCTGGTATCCTCACAGGTAAAACATTGTGTCATGGTCTGAAGATTTTGGGGGCCATGAAGCATGTCAACAATGTTGCAAGAATTGTTATGGTCACTTTCACAAAATGGGAACTGGGAGTTTATTTATTAGACTTGTATGCCATTCATCTTACCTATAATTTCCTACAAAATAGTTTCTACAAGAAATGTAACTCACTGAATGGAAATCAAACTGATATGGTTGCTGTTTGCCAACTCTAATCTATACCAAATAGAGGGTATATAATAACAGCTTATCATTAAGATGCATGTCAGCATTCTATTGCTCAAAACATTGGGCTATGGTCACCTTCTATTCTTCTTTTCCAAAACAAGCAAGCAAACAAACAAATGGAGATGAAGGATAAGCTGAAAATTATCATAAAATAATTTTAATGCTTAGATACTTTTCACTGGCTATATATTCATAACTATAGAAAATAAGAATACCAGTGTTTCTCTTCTAATGAACACAGAATGGCATATTACTCATGTTGAGCTCATTTAGATCATCCAGTTTCAGGTACAACGAACCTGTCATACATTCTTACTAATAAACAGTGTCATAAATTGAAGTACAAAGTTCAGCAAGATCTAAATTTGTTGATCATCTACCTTCTGTCCTAGCTGAGACTAAACCAACGTGATCTAATGAATTAATTATGAAAGAAATAAAATATGCAGCTTAACTTCATTTGTCATATTTGTATGAGTTCAGAATTTGCTTCTCCTGCTTTAAAATCTACACTTTTCAGAATATATTTGTATATGCAAATATGCCAGATGCTCCAAAGTCCCTACTCCTTCATTTGTATTTATGCTAAAGTTGGGGTGGGTGGGTTTAGCCACTAAAAGAGTTTGGCAAGTTTGTTAGCTATTCTTCCTAAGTTTCACATTATAGAAGTACGAATAACAGAACAGCAGCCTTTTTATGGCTATAGGTTAAAGGTTTCAGGCTCGAAACTGGAAGATCATGAGTTGTAGGTTTGTGACTTTGGGCCAATCACCAGGAGATTGTGAGTTGTAGTCCCTTTTAGGCATGAAAGTTGACTGGATGATCTTAGGCTAATCACTCTCTCTCAACTCAACTCACCTCAAAATGTTTTCTTATGGGGAAAATGGGACTACAGAAGAATATTAGATATTTTTACCATCTCGAATTATTTAATAATAATAATAAAGGTTGGATACATACAAACAAACAAACAAACAAACAAACAAACATCAAATTTTGAGTCAAATTACTACTCTAGAAATGCTGATGTTATTTTTGGCATTTGAAACTTTGTGAGGCTGCCTTTTGGTTATTATGGGAATATACTATGTTGCATGTTTTATTAGTTCTTGTATGCCATTGCATTAACCCTCCACTACCAAACAACAACAAAAGAATAATATCTGTACCAATGACCTCCCAGACTCCTGAACATGCTTCAAATGTCTTGAAACCATCAATGAAAGTGAAAATAACATTAAATGCCACCTATGTGACAATCAAGCCCACCTCTCCTGCTTAAACTTAAACAAAAACCTAGCTGATCTCCTAAAAACATCAGATACATTCCCTTGTCTATGTCCGTCATGTTTACCTAAGCTAAACAAAGTACTCTGTCTGACAGAGTTGAAAACATAGAATCATTCATTCACTCAATAGAAGAATGCTTAGCAATACATTTTGAAACAACTATACAAGCAAGCCTAATCTCTTGAAAAAAAAATACAGCACAGATAAGTGAATACCTATCAGCTCAAAATCAAATCCCAACTTAACAACCACTACCACAACTGCTACCTCAACTACAATCACAACTACAACCAAAAATAACCCCCAAACCACAGCCACAAATAATCACTATCCCATCAAATAATTCCACAAATGATATCCCCTTACTCATCAGAGACATCATGGAACGTGATCAGAAACGTCCAAATGCCATCTTATTTGGTCCTGAAGACACCAACGAATCAGATGATATCACCAAAGTTCGCAATATCATAAGCAACTCAAATACAACAAACATCTCTCCTGAATATATCGTTGAAATAACCAGAAATGGCCCTGAGTTCAAATACAATGACAGCTCGGTGGCCCCAAGATTTTGTAGAATTGTTTGCAAAAATGAGTCCAGCAAATGTATATTCATTCATGCAATAAACGCCATTGCAAAAACCAATCCCACCCATAATAAACTTTGCTCAAGACCAGACTTATCCATACTGCAAGAATCCTCTCCGGTGAACTTCACACAGAACTCAAAAAACATCTAGACAATGGAGAGAAGGACCTATACATTGACAACCGTGCTGATTGTATTAAAAGTAAGTCACATAACCCACAACTCAGCATCCAACCCTACATCATCCAATCCACCATCACCCAAAACTAGGCACACACGCCCCTAACTACCTCAATTCCAACTACAACTGGCCTTGCATGCAAGCTACTCAATGCAAGAAGCCTCGTAAATAAAATACCTGAATTTCTCTTCTTACTAAATACAACTAAATTCGACATCATATTTGTCTGTGAAACATGGCTCAACGCATCTCTCCCTGACACCATTACCACATTAAGAGACTATCATGTTTACCGATCAGATCGTGAAATCTTTAGAGGAGGTGGTGTTGCTTTCTTCTATAAAAAGTCCCTACATCTAAAAAACATCCAAGTTACCCAGGAGCTTGCTCTTCCTGAGACCATCATCTGTGAACTGTCCTTAAATATCACATTTCGATTCTTATTATATTACAGAGCCCCTGATTATGACATCAAACATGTAAACAAGTTAAATTCACTACTAACATGGGCAACTTCCTGCCCACACACTTTTATCTTTCTTGGTGACTTCAATCTACCTTATATTAACTGGACCCTAAATGAATGTAATACTGAACCCATATATGCAACCTTCTACAATGCTGTAACAAATCTGGGACTGGAACAACTAGTAACCAACAATACTAGACTTAACAACTGCCTCGATCTCATCTTCTGCAATAGTTTGAACTCAATTTACAGAATACAAATTAAAGAACCCTTTTCCAACAGTGACCACAACATGATTGGCATACATCCACACAAAATAATCACAATAACGTTATCCCCAATTATAACTTCAAAAAAGGCAGCTATGATCTTATAAACAATGATCTCTCATCTCTTGATTGGCGAATTCTATTCACTGGATGCAATACTGTCGAAGACCATTACAACGTATTTTTACTTGAAGTCAAAAGAGTCATCAAACTATATGTACCAAAAACAACTTCCAAAACCAAAAAAAACCCAAATTACCCATAACAATAAGGAAGCTCCAATCCAAAAAGAAATCCCTTTGGAAGAAAAACAAATCTAGTCACGTTGCGAACTTTAAAAGCTGATACAAAAATTTATGCCACCAGATAAAGACTGAATGCACCAATTATCACATTAAGCAAGAGGAAAACCTTCTACACACCAATTCCACTGTGCTTTCTACAATTTTGTAAACAACAAACTTAAAGATTCAAGGTCCATCCCACCCCTGAAAGGACCTAATGGAAAAGACTGTAACAATGACACCATTAAAGCCAACCTCTTTAACACATTCTTTGGCTCAGTCTTTGTAAACAGCAATGGATCATGCCCAATATTTCCTATTCGAACCACAGACAACTACAATGATCTAATACATATCGATTTTACAGAAGATAATGTTGAAAAAGCACTACGCAATTGAAAACCATCTCTATCTATTGGACCGGATGGAATATGTGCCTACTTCTTAAAAAAAGCTATCCTCTGCCATAGCTGAACCTCTAAGAATAATCTTTGAAAAATCTTTCAGGACCAGCTCCTTGCCAAACCTATGGTCACTAGCCACGGTTATCCCCATCTTCAAAAAGGGAGATCTCAGCCTATTTGAAAATTACAGACCAGTATCTTTATGTTGCGTCACCTGTAAAGTCATGGAATCAATTATTAACCAATCCATTATCCTCCACTTAGAGACAAACAACCTACTTTCTAACAAACAATTTGGTTTCAGAAAAAAATTATCCTGTAATCTGCAACTCCCACACTGCAAAAACATATGGACTACACAGCTTGCTCAGGGCAAAGCAATTAATGCTATTTACATAGACTTCTGTAAAGCCTTTGACTCAGTGGTACACGACAAACTACTCCTAAAACTAAAATCTTATGGCATCTCTGTACACCTGCATAACTGGATAGATGCATTCTTGTCAAACAGGCAACAAATGGTCAAAATAGGGAACACCCTATCAAATCCTCTACCTGTCAACAGTGGTGTCCCCCAATGCAGCATTCTAGGACCAAATCTCTTTATACTTTATATAAATGACCTCTGTGATCATATTAAGAGCAACTGCATTCTTTTCACTGATGATGTAAAGCTATTCAACACCACTGACAATACTGCTACCCTTCAAAATCACCTCAACTATGTGTTAGAATGGTCAAACAAATGACAACTTCAAATCTCAACAAACAAATGCTCTGCCTTACATATTGGCAAAAAAAAATCAGAAAATAAAATACAAGCTAAATAATCAAGACCTTGTTGATGACCCCAACTATGTCAAGGACCTTGGAGTACTCATCTCTAATGATCTAAGTACTAGAGTCCACTGTAACTACATAGCCAAAAAGGCATTAGGAGTTGTTAACCTAATCCTGCATAGCTTTTTCTCCTGTAATATCACACTACTAACTAGAGCATTCAAAACATTTGCTAGACCAATTCTTGAATACAGCTCATCAGTCTGGAATCTGCATTACATATCAGATATTAATACAGTTGAGAAAGTCCAGAAATATTTCACGAGAAGAGTTCTCCATTCCTCTACTCATAGCAGAATACCTTATGCCACCAGACTTGAAATTTTAGACCTAGACAACCTAGAACTACGCCGCCTTCAGTCTGATCTAAGTATAGTACGTAAAATTATCTACTGCAATGTCCTATCTGTCAATGAATACTTCAGCTTCAACCACAACAATACAAGAGCACACAATAGATACAAGTTCAAGGTAAACCGCACCAAACTTGATTGCAGGAAATACGACTTTAGCAACAGAGTGGTCAATGTCTGGAATACGCTACCCGACTCTGTGGTTTCTTCCCCAAATCCCAAAAACTTTAACCTTAGATTGTCTACTATTGACCTCACCCCTTTCCTAAGAGGTCTGTAGGGGGCATGCATAAGTGCACTAACGTGCCTACCATCCCTGTCCTAATGTTTCTTTTTATTTTTCTTATATGTATCCATTTCATGTATTCATAATGATGCTTATACTTATACCTGTTATCTAATACTTGCTTGATAAATAAATAAAATAAAATAAAAAATAACAGTATTTTTAATTGTGTACATTGCTTGAATATGCTTACCCATAAATACAAATCAATGAACTTTTTTTTTCTAGTAGAACTTTAATGGAAGATAGTTGGAAACACTGAAACACACTGCTTGGAACTAATTAAAAAAATATGTTTAACTCTCATAGAGGGGGAATGAGATCATGAGTATTGAAAAAAAGAAAGATCAGAACATTGTCCTTTTTGGAAGAATTCCGCAGCAATTAATGTTTCAGCTGACCTGCAATGAAATACAACTCATTAATTTTATTGAATAGTAACTGCACAGTTTCTGATACCACCTGCTATAATTGTAGTCTTGTCCAGCTCTACCAGCCTGATTTTAAGGTACAGTAAGATAAATACTGCGAGGGCAGCAGTTTTCAAAACTATATAATTTCCTGCTGCCTTGATTATTGGAGGAAGCCACTGTGTAGATGAAGCCAATTGGTGTGTCTAACACAGATGAAATTTTAAGTATTTGGTAAAAAAAAAGGTGACAACAGAGAGCCAGTATGGTGTAGCAGTTAAGATACCAGGCTAGAAATTGGGAGACTGGGAATTCTAGTCTTGCCTTAGGCACAAAGCCAACTGGTTGACCTTAATGTGATCTCTCTCTCAGTTCTAGGAAGGTAATGACAAATCACTTCTCAAAAACCTTGCCAAGAACACTACAGGAACTAGTCCAGGCAGTTCCTGGGAATCAAAAGTGACTCAAATATGTATATACGCACATAAGAAAATATATTTAGGGGATGAATAAAACTTGCTCAGTAGTTCTGGTAGAGAAGAAATATTATGACATTATATTCCTGTAGAGCTGGTTTCAGCTCTACATGGATATCAGTGCAGCTAGGTACTTAATTTTATTGTTTTACTGCTCTTTTACAATACACAGATCATCCATTGTAAACAATAGACTGCAATGAATCATGGCAGGCCCCAGGATATGGAATCCTACCATAAAAAACATTGCAAGATTGAAGATTTACATGCATTGTAATCCCGATGAATGCTACACCTTAGGTGTGCTTCTTTTCTCACAGTATGTCCTTCTCTTTCCATATGATCTCATTGCTTCAGTGTTCAGCCATCTTGCTTTACAAAAATCAGTGAGTCCATGCCATGCAAGGCAAAAGTTTCAGAAGACTACTGTGCTTTTTCATTCATTCAATGAAAGGTTTCTATTCTCCCTGAACTTAACTTCTCTGCAAAAAAATAAAAAAGAGGTCAACAAAACAAAGTTTCCAGCTGCTACCCTTGCTCCCAAATCAACTTCTGCAGAATATTGGTTTGCAGTTTGGTTGGCTTTTGTCAAAACGAAACACAAAATCAAGCAGCTACACTTTGGGGGGTTTGCCTCATCTACCCGTTCATGGACCTGGAGAAATTCAATCAATTACTGCTCCTTTGTGTTAGAAGGTAAGCAGAATAATGAGTCTCTGTAGAGAGTAAAATATGGGATAATAGCATAAAAGAAAAAGAAGAAGAAAGCAAACAATTTTATCATCCGCATAAGCATAAACTGTGATTCAGAAGCTGCATAAAGTGGCTATATTTTGTTTTTACAGAAGCTTGGCAGTATATTGATTACTATTTGTGCTGGATATTCATAATGACTTAATGGTATGTTGAACTGAGCTGTGGGCAGTGCTCCCTACTTGTATTTTGTGTCATTTTCTTTTTTTTAACCCTTGATTCTGTAATGTTTCTAAATGTATTTAAATAATCCAGAAAAGTTTTTCCAGTACTATGAGTTTTGACATGAATAGTCAGTGTTCAGATCTCTCAAGTAGTCTTATTTAGGTATTCATATATAATTACCATATTTACATCTAAATCAGTTAACCTAAATTTAGAATAGGGGAAATGGAAAATTAAGCCCACAAGTAGATCAAATTTCCAAATAGTCCTTCAGCAGGCAATAAAAATTATTCAATTACATGAAGAAATAAGAATTATAGAAAAGATAATATTATTTCACAGTAATTCAAACTAAAACAGATTTTGAATGATATTACAGTTGCAAAAAGTTGATATTTCAGGATGAAAAGATATCCATTTCCTATCAATTATAGTAAAGTTTACATTTAGTAAGTTTACATTTGGACATTTGGACAAATATAGTCCAAGTTTATAGACTTGTGTTATGGATTTTGACTGAATTTCTACTGTATATACATATGATACTAGTTTCTAAGATATGTTTTTGTTTTGATGATTTTCTGTCAAATATTAAAGTGATAGGATTTTTGGACAGAATATTTACATTATCTAATGCAGGGATGTCAAATTAATGTTGTCATGATGTATCAGGACTTTTTTCCCCTTTGCTAAACTGGATGTAAGCATAGCCAGCACATAACGCATCTGGCCTGCGGGCTGGGAATTTGACAGCTCTGATCTAATGCTATGAAATTTGATGCAGTTGTTAAGGCACAAAGCTAAACATTGAGAGATCATAAGTTCATGTTCCACATTAGAAACAAAGTCAATTATATGAGATTGAACCAGTTACTTTCTCTCAGGTCATTGTCACTCAGGGAGAAAATGGCAAACCACTTCTGAAAAAAATTGCTTTGAAAACTGCAGGGACAAATCCAGGCAGTCAGCACAAGTCAAGACTAACTAGAGGACAAAAACCAAACAAACTAGCAGATTTGATGATTCTGATTAATCATTCTTCTCATTTTTGTCTATGATATGAAATCAATAAAGGTAAGTCTGCAGAATTATACCAACATCATTTATATTAATTAATTATATTCATTAAATCAATGAATAAATTGAATGTGTGTTGTCGCTGACAGGCCATGGTGGGGAGTGATCATTTCATTTTTATTCATTTTAAAATTTTTATTTCTTCTACATTGTGTTTTTATTTTCTGTAAGCCACCTAGAGTAAGCAAGTATATACATTTTTATAAATAAATAAATAAATAAATAAATAAATAAATAAATAAATAAATGTTCTATTGTCTACAGTGAAGAATGCAGATTCCAAAAGGATGCCCCCAAATATGTTCCAATATATGATAATTATTTTTTTAAGTCAACAAATCAAATGCCCAAAGGAATTTTGGTCTATGTTTTGAGGTTGGGAAAGTTTTGTACCATAATTTGGGATCAATTTAATTCTTTTGGATATTAATGACTGTCACCTCAGTCTGTATTTATTTTGCTTCTTTCTCTTCAGTTATGGAATGAGAGCTCTTCCTTAAGAAACATGGGTGGTCTAGAAACACAACAAATAAATAAATAAATAAGCAAACAAACAAAGACATAATGCCCAATTTGGGCTTAAATTCAGCTCTATCTTTCTATATTTTATTGGAAGGTCTAATTTGAAATAATGTGTTTAGTAGTTAAGCCAAGTTTAGTTCAGTATAATATAAAATGTGATTCCATACTGTCATGACAACTAATGAAGGATGAGTAAAAAATACTGAATATACAGATATAAAATGCTAAATTTATATTAATGTTTTAAACAGCAACAAAGCCAGTAAAACTAGATACTGTACTTTTTGAAGAGAATTTTAAAAAGAGCATAATCCTCAAACTCAATTCACAAGTTAAACATCCAGTTCTATAACTGAGGAATTGTATATCATTCTCTTATTTCATTTATTGAAGATTTCTTCTGTAGTTTAAATTGGTTTTTAAACTACTGGCAAAGTATGTATGTATTTGTGGAGTTAAGATATGTAGAATAACAAAATCACTGGACTGTTTTATCATAAAGATGTACATCTAAATACTGATGACTTAGGAGGACCAAAAATGTTCTTATTTATTAGCTTTTTGTACTTCTTTTCTTCAGCTATAAATTCACTTTAAGAACTTTTACTTGTAGGGGACAAAAAAAAAGAACTATTTTATACTATCACTTTTCTCGACAACTCAGCTTCTTACACAATCTAATGGGAATTATTAATAGCTTCTTTCTGCTAAGTGAAACTCAGTCCAATTTTTCTTAGTTTCCTTTCCTCCGGTCCTTCCAATTGCTTTTTAGTAGAATTATTGGCACAAGTAAGATAAACTGGATTTGCCCTAGTGAATGTTTATTCAGCTGTATCTAGAAATGCTTCCTTTATTACAAGTGATTCACCAAATCAGTGGGAACAAACTAATAAACCACTACTCCTTTTTTTACAACACACAAAAAAGTAAGAGGCATATTATGAGTTGAACAACAGAAGAATGAAAAATCTTTATCTTTATATCTCTTTGAATGAAATTTCTGCAACAGCAATTTGATTTTGTTTTTTCTATAAGTCCACTTGTAGTCTTAAATGCATCACTCAGGTCAGGCAACTCATTTACTTCTTCTTTATCTAAACATTTTACCAGTGTCAGGGTAGGTGCTTCCCTTTAATACTATCTCTTCCAAAAAAAACCTAAGTTAACAAAGAAACATGAAAAGGATGCCAAATCTTGTGGACAAAGTCTTCTAGAAATAAAGAAAATATAGCTAGATATAAATTAGTTGGGAAAAGCTACCCAAAACACAATTTCTTCTACTGAGCAAGTACAATGGATACACACATCAGAGAAATGTATTATACACAGTGGTATAGATAGAGTTGTCTGAGCTCCAGAACCTCAGGTGAGAGCCCCCAAACTCAGGTGGGATCCCAAATGGTGTAAAAGTTCAGACTTGAGTCCCTGCAAACTGAGACAATTGAAACAGTTACTTGGCTCAATGCCAGTAACTGTGAGAGGGATCTTAGTGTCCATGTGGACAATCACTTAAAAATGAGCCAGAGTGCAGGCACCGCCAAAAAAGCCAATGTAACCTTATGCTGCATTACTAGAGGGATAGAATCAAGATCATATGAAGTAATAGTACCACTTTACAAAGCTTTAGTGCAGTCACTTTTGGACTACTACATCCAGTTTTGATCACCACAATATAAAAAGAAATTGAGATTCTGGAAAGAGTACAGAGAAGAGCAGCAAAGATATTTAGGGGTCTGGAAGCTAAAACATATGAAGAATGGTTGCAGGAATTGGGTATGTCTAGCCTAGTGAACCAAAGGACTAGGGGAGACATAATAGCAGTATTCTAATATTTGGGGACTGCCACAAAGGGGAAAACTATTTTCCAAAGCACCAGAAGGTAAGGTAAGAAGCTATGGGTGAAAACTAATCAAGGAGAGGAGTACTATAATGTGGAACTAAGGAGAAATTTCCTGGGAACAATCAACCAATGGAGTGGCTTGCCTTCAGAAGTTGTGGGTGCCCATCACTGGAGACTTTCAAAAGGAGACTGTAAAGCCATTTGTCTGAAATAGGTACATAAAGGAGAGCCATTGACTGTGGTAATGAAGGTATCAGGTCAGAAACCAGGAAACCAGGAATTCTAGTTCTGCTTTAAGCATGAAAACCAGCTGCATGAGTTTCTACCAATCATACTCTCTCTGGTCTAGGAAGAAGGTGATGACAAACTACTTCTGAAACCTTGCCAAGAAAACTTCAGGAACTTGTTCAGAATCAACACTGACTTGAAGAGACAAGAAAAGAAAAAGACAGGGTTAAAAGTTTAAAGATTAATTTTAAAAAGCCACTTCCTTTCACAATGTTCATGTCAATTATCCACTGATAATTATTCATGTTAATTATTCAATGACTCTGGAAATGTCTGTGTGTGTCTGTGAGAAAGAATGAGAGATAATGTTGATTGTTATTGTTAACTTCTCTGCCTTTTTATCTCCTGCTTGTTATTTGCATATGTCTTTCCTGTGTTTGCCTGTTTTCCCCCCATTTTGATACTTTTCCCATTTGTGATTCCTTGGTTTTAAAATTTGTTTGAAATGCACTAACATCCTGAGGGCTCTTAATTTATCTCTTATTACCCAAAGTAATAATATGTTAACATTATATTATTGTTAACTATTTTATTTACTCATAATGTTATTATATTTTCTTTTTAGCATATTCCAAAGTACCCTGAAAATCTTTTTGTGCTCTTCATATATCTATTTTATGTTTTTCTTTTGTTCTCAATTTCCTGAGTATTTTATAATTACAGATTTGTTTGAAACAAATTGTTCAATGACTATAATAAGGGTGTACTTGAACTTGTCAGATTGATAAAGAAATATCAAGCTATAATTTTTGCTGAACTGAATGTCTCACATGCTTTCTGTTATCTGGGACTATTGGGAATATGCTGGGTGTATGTAAACTGGGTACTATTGCACAGTAATTTTCCAAAAAGTATCCCAGTAATCCCATAACAGCTGTCTTCTTATCTTTACTGTATCATACCATTAACTACATACTTTGTTAACTTGGACATATGTATTAGAATTAGGAACAAAATTCAGAACAGAACAGAATAACAGAAGGGAGCTTGAGTCTTCTAGGCCAACCCGCTGTTCAGTCAGGAAGCCCCATACCAGTGGTGGGATTCAATTTTTTTTTACTACTGGTTCTGTGGGCATGGCTTTGTAGGCATGGCAGGAAAGGGATACTGTAAAATCTCTAGTCAGAAGTGGTATTTGCTGGTTTTCTGAACTACTCAAAATTCCCACTACCAGTTCTCCAGAACTGGTCAGAACCTGCTGAATACCACCTCTGCCCCATACCATTTCAGACAAATGGTTGTCCAATCTCTTCTTAAAAACTTTCAGTGTTGGAGCATTCACAGAAGCTTTCCAATTGTTTAATAGTGATGCTCTCATACTACTAATGTTGCTGCAGCCTACTTTTGGTATCAAGTGAGTTTCATTCAATAGAATAGTTTAAATGTGATTATGCCATTTTCTGATAATAAAAGCCTCTTTCTAGTCTTCTACTTCTTATGCAAGTCAATTTTATTCTTTTTTTCCAACTTTCACATTCCAACTTTCACATCCTCGTATTTGTTTCTTAACATTAGGAGCATGCTATTTACACTGTAAAATATCTTGCTCTAAATAAAACTTGAACCATCAAAGCAACTGTGAACATAATAACAAAGCTGAGGAATTTGCTTCTCTCATTATTTTGCATTTTATGACATATAATTTATGACTTTGGCTATAATTGCAAAGTCCTCTGTTTTATAACACAGCAATTATACTCGTGTTTATTTTCAGATGAAGTGCCTCTATCAGATGCTGCTCACATTCCTGCTTGAGAAGTTAGGCATCATTCTTGGAGCCCACATCCTACTTTAATCCTGAATTCAGAGCAAAACAGTCCTGATGGGGCTTTTTGAGCCCTGATGCCTTTGATTATATGACATTTTGGGGATATTGTTTGTTGTCTCTTTTATGGAACATCATACTTCGGTTTTCTTTGCAATTCAGAGTTTCAAGGATAGATGGACAGCCGTACAACTGGCTATTTGTTTTGTTCACATAATATTCTTTTTCTTGGCTTAATATATGGTGTGACCACAACCAATTGTGTCATTTATTCAATAAACCATGATTAAACAAACCACAGCACACAGCATAGAATCAGTGTAGTCCCTTTATCTATTTTTCTCCATCAGTAGAATCTCCTTGTCAATTTGTATTTAGTCATTAAATCAATTGTTTTCTAGAATTTACTTTTATTTAAATTGTTCCATGATGTGCATATAGAAAATAAAAGGTGCTAGATATTGCTGATAACCACATTGTGGTTTAAAAATGGCAAAATAATAAAGATAAAATCTTTACTCTATAACATCTCCAAAGATAGTCCAAAAAACCTCTGTCTCTAATCCTGCTTAGGTTTTACTTGGAGTGGTAAGGGGATAAATACAAGTCTTTAACTATTCATCTCAATAGAGTCAATAAATGAAGAAATGGCCAAGTCCTCTTCCATTCAGAAGAATGAGGAAGAGATCCATTCAAGTCAAACTTAGAAACTTAGAAATAAATGTATGTCAAAACCAGCTTCAGAATTGATTATTCTTTAAAAAAACACACACAACTTGTATCTAAAACGTATATCCAGTTTAAGCCAAGGTAGTAACCCAAAATAGAAGAAGCAAAAAGGAATATTCCACTTAGGTTCTCATTAATGATTGAGTTCACTTCTTCATTTTTGCTTTTGCTTTTTCCTTGCAACATGCTTCACTCTTTATATAGAGTTAGCTAGAATCATTTTCTTAAGATTATAAAAAGTAAGAATCTTACAGCAGAATTTGTGTAGTTTGCAGTTTAAAAAAATCTAAGGAGTTTTTTAAAGTAATATTCAATTACTTAAATATTAAAAATGTCCTAGCTTATGAAAAATCCTTTAAAAGAATCTGACTGGCTTCTTGGTAATTTCATACATTCTATTTTTTCTAAATCATGACCGTGCTAATAGTGTTATTGGTAATACACAACTGAATAAACACCATTGCGTTGCAGCTTTGATTTTGTAATCAATAAGGTAAAGCCCTTATTTAACCTGAAATATTTTATCTATTATGATTATTCTCAAGTGCTTGTGCTATTGATTACATTTTCCCCTCTGTCTCTTTTCTTCCATTTGCCATGGCCTAGGAGACAGCCAAGAAAACTGTTTTTCTTCTAGCAGACAGATTAGATGAGTTGGTTCTGCATATGGAAATGGAAGACAATTTTGCATGTGCTAGAAGACATTTTCATTTAGCCTTTCATCCTTTGGGTTTCAACTCTACCGTTTATTTTTCTACATGCTTCAGGCAAAAATTGACTGTCCATTTGCAGATAGAAATTGGTTATCTTTGAAAGGTTCATAATAGACATCATATGAAAGGATCCAGGAATTATATGGGAAGGAAAAGAGAACAAATGTCTTTTAGATAAATATCTCATCAACGCAAAACTGTTTATTAGGTGGTTTCAAGAATTGTGTGGATAAGTTCAATGTCTTCTATTTCTACACAATACAATGTTGATCACATTATCATCATATAAGAGGAGAAAGATCTGCCTTGCAGATCTTGACACTGGAGCTAGTCTACTCCACCCAGTTTATGAAGGGGAAAAAAGTCCTGATATGTCATGTGATGCCGCTGTGATGCCATGAGTTTGACACCCCTGGCATAAATGTATTTAAATCTCATCAATCACAGAATTGAAAGAGCCATTGAAACTACTGAGTTCAATCTCCTTCTTAGGGAGATGTTTCTGTTACATTAATTTCCTGTTCTACCAAATAAATACTAAGAATGCAAGAGAGAAAAAAATGGGGACTGAAATTAATTATGTCCATTATGTTCATAGGGACATTTGCCCATAAAATTCCCTCTGCTTCTATTTACTATAACTGATTGGATAGCACTATAAAACTGAAAATTAGAAGTTGTTTCTCATTGAGTTAATACTCCTTTCTTTAGAGGCTGTTGTCCTAAACCAGGGGTGTCAAACTCACGTTGTCACAGTGGTGTCACATGATGTATCAGGACTTTTGCCCCTTCACTAAACCGCGCATGGACATGGCCAGTGTATGATGCATTTGGCCCGCAGACCAGGAGTTTGACAGCCCTGTCATAAACTAATGATTCTTTTATTGATCTGAGCATTACTTACTAATATTAATTCTTCATTTCCCAAATTCAGAACTGATGCCTGCAGGTACAAATGGGACATCTAAGTTAGGTCCCCATGATGATTCTAGTTTCTTGCATTTGTGTTTTGTAAACTTTAACTCTGTTATATTAACTTGTTTTAGTACTTGTCATTTTAACAACAAACAAATTCATAATAGGAGATGAAGGTTTCCAAACTATTGATTGGACACAGCAGCCACAGCCATCATCAATAATTCTAGTTAAGCATGTTGCTGTATTATAACCAGAGGTGGTATTCAGCAGGTTCTGACCAGTTCTGGAGAACCGGTAGCGGAAATTTTGAGTAGTTTGGAGAACCGGCATATACCACCTCTGACTGGAGATTTTACAGTATCCTTCCCCTGCCACACCCACCAATCCACGCCCACAGTACCAGTAGTAAAAAAAATTTAATCTCACCACTGACTATAACACCTATATGCAAGTCAAATTCTTTTTCTGCCTCAATTCCCACTATATGACAAGACCAGCAAGGTTGTATCTTTGTTCATTATTTTTACATTCATTCCACAGTTCAAGCTTTCTCAAAACATAAGTTCCACCATACATTCATAGACAGCAATTCTATATGCATCTTACTTTATGTAGGTGACACTATCGTTCTCTCCCTAACTCAGGTTTTTTGGTTTTTTTGACAGAGCCTCCAGACTCTAGCATATGTTGCAGCATGAAAAATGAGAAGTTAATTATTTGAAAATGAAGTTAGTTTAATTTACTAAGCAGTGTACCAACTGAGACCACAATTGGAAAAGTAATGTCATTCAAATTGAACAGATTAAGGTTTTTAAATATCTAGAAATTTATTTTTAATCTACTACTTCTTGGAAGCAACACTGAGAAACTATAGCTTATGCCCAGAAGGCTTCCAATAATATAATTGGATTTGCAGGATGTAACAGTTAAAACTTCATTCCTGCAGCAGTGAAATTATTTGAGCTAGGATGCTGAGTTCCCTACCGTATGGACAACAACTTTGCATTAGGAAGATATAAAGTCCTTAGAAGCAACTCAGACAAAATTTATTAAAATTCAGCTTTGTGCTCCTCAATCCACCCTACACATTTCTTCAACTGGAACTAAGCTGTTCTTCTGTGGAAGACCGCACAAGAATTTATTGCTTGAAATGTTAGCTAAAACTAACTTTGTGGGGTGAGTCTTTGATTCAGTATATAAGTGTACTTCTTGGGGGGTGGGAACATGTACTGTCAGATTCTTCACACTGTGATTTCTCAGGTCAATTTCTTATAATATTTGGACCAAGGTGAAACATAAATCAAGCAGAATTTTTGATTTGGATCTTCTGAATAACAGATAAAAATTCTACGGTACTCCAAAGTAGATCTATACCAAATTATTTTAACATAATTCTTTCCATTCTACATAAAAGGATGTCTATATTACCAAGACTTTTGGGCATGGGGTGATTTAATAGCATCCCATATATGGGTCTCTTCTGTCCATGTTCAGATGAGGCCATTGAGAAAGAATCATATCCCAAATCAATTCCTAAGATGAAGAAGTTATGTTATATAAAATTATACATAAACATATATAAAATGTTATTTCTGTCTAGCCTGATATTGAATTTTTATTAGAAAATGAGCAAGAGGAAGATAGTGTAGTGCCATGTACAATTATTTTAATCCAGCTTTTAAAATGGCTTGCTAGATAATTAATCTATCAGTATCAGTAGGCATTTTTGGAAGAAACTGAGGTTTACATTTGTCTTTACTAGGTTGAAAGGGGAATATTAAACATTTTTAAGGACTATGCCTATCATTTTCAATAAATCCCAATTGATGGCTATTTTTTGCCAATGATTTCTTTTAAATAATGACCTTCATGGAATGAGGAATTTTTTTTAGGATATTATTTAGCTTAACTGGTTCTTACCTACTTCCTATTCTGGTTGGTCGAGGCCTCTTGGGATTTGGCATATGACTGAATCCAAGTAGTGTTTAATCCTCTTTACCAAGATGGCGAGATATCACCTACTTTGAAGGATGTGCTAGTATGCCTACTGCTCAGGAGGTCATCCATGGATCCACAGTATGAATGTCTTTCATCCAATCTCCAAACTTCCATTTCTAATTGTTGTTTTGTGGATGACCTTCAGATAGGGTCAGGATGGAGGTGAGTGTAACTATTTTAGATCTCTCAATGGCTTTCTATACCATCAAGTAATATTGTTCTGGACCAACTTTGGACATTTGGAAGGCGCTAGTCTATAGTGGTTGTCCTCTTCTCTATAAGGACAGTTCCCCTTAATGTTGATTGGTAAAAAAAAAAGGTCCAACCCTAAATTGCTAAAATGTCTCAGGGCTTAGGTGTCTCACCCATCTGTTTTAACATCCACATGAAACCACAGGGCAAAGTCATTCAATGACACAGGATGTAGTACACTACATATACTGATGATATCAGTGGTATATCTCCACCTAGCAATAGGTGATGCTGTTGAAGTACACAAAGTGTCTGGAGATTATGATGGTCTGGATGGGGAGATATAGACTCTCACTCAACTGTAGCAAAGGAGTAGCTTTGGGTTTTCAGACCCCAATGTCAGCTCTCACGTAAACCAGACTAGGAAACCAAAATGATGAATTTGCCTCCCCCTCTTTATGCCTCTATATTGACACAAAGTAGGAAGGTGAATTCTGGGATATTTTGTCCAATTATATTTCAGCTTTGGACTCAAATTTCTTTGATTGTTATCTTGGTTGGGACTCCTTCTATTCCTTAAGGTTATTCTTACATCCCATGACACCCAGGATCTGGTGATGTGACATTGATGATGCTTAGTAGAGTTGCACTTCCCTGAACAAAATTGATGCTTTCATTGGCCCAACTTTCATTGAATAGAAGTCATCAAACCTGGCCCAGTTATATGCATATTTCATAAGAATTTGTAATTCTGCACCAACAGAGATCATGACAGTTGTCTTCCATTCTGTTATTCTTTCCACTTGCTTGTGTAAAAATACATTCAAATTTATACATGAAAAGATTTGATATAAAATTCAATAATTTCAGTAATTATCTAATTACTTCAATTAATGAAGTAATTAATTCAGTAACCTGATTATCATAATGTGTTCTGTAAATATATAGTAGCTGTTATTTGTTTTTGGTGGGTTATGGGTACAGTAATTTATCCTGGAAACTTGCTGTTAACCAATGAAATGCACACTATAATCCTCTTGTTACTGCTATTGTCTAGAAAATATCAAGTCTTGATCTGTAGTGTACACAACTTTTCCCCACTGTTTACATTTTCCCCAAAATCAGATCAACAATGTCTATATATCTAGAAATATATCCTAGATACCTAGCTTTGCCTGATAGGCTAAATGTCTGTGTGTTTTTAAAATCATGTGCAAAAAATATTTCACCGATATTCATTGGGTCAAAAGTTTTATTTGCTTCTGCAGCAGATTCGGTGCTATGCACCAGTATTTAATCATTATGCTATATTGTAACAATAAACAAAATTAAAAAGCCTTGGGTGCAGCAAATGATCAGTGCAGTTGACTTTGCAGATTGCTGAATGCCTCAAGGGAAGGTTTTTTTCTTGAAATGCCTTGATAAATATGGGCATTTCTAAGATATTCATTACTATGTTTTCCTGTTTATTTTAATGGTATGTTTGTCTCAAATTTTCTTTCATTCACTGGATTTATATCCCACTTTTCTGCTAACAAATGAAATTCAAAGTGATTAACAATAAGCATAAAAGCAATGTAATTGAAAATACAGTCCATAACATCTTTAAAATATATTCAAATTAAAACCAAATAAATAGAACATCACAACTGCATTTTCCAAGCTGTAGCCAAAAATAGTACAGTTATATTGTCATCATGGTTTAGGAACAAAGGTCAAGTATATATGATAAATCTCACTTCTATATTCATAATCATGTTATAAAACAAAGCAAAGCAAAGCAAAACATCCTGTGTCCTCAGGATCACCTGAGTAGTGCTCCAGGATGACTGAGAATCACTACAGACCTTTAGTTATACAATTTGGGATGAATACCCTTTGAATGGTGTGAGAGTAGGAATTGATTTCCAGAGGGAAAAAACTGCAGACTACAGGAGCCAGGAGCACTACTCAAGTGACCCTGATGACACAGATAAACCTCCAAGTGCTTCAATGACTTTTTAAAAGGATGTAAATCGCCAGCTGTCTGCAAGGAATATAAATCCTTCCATTCCCCACTATCCTGTCAAAGCTGAAGAAGCTTCTTGGATGAGAAGCAAAACATCTTCAAAAACAAGAAAGTCCAGTTGCCTCCTGAAAAAGCACCTTTGAGACAACCATGACCTGGATGATTGAGAATCTCTATAGACTGTTCCCCCACACTTTCTCAAACCTACAAATAAGCCACCATCTACACAACAAAGGCAAGTCTACAGACACAAGGAAGGACAATTAAGATTGACCTTTTGACAGAGTCACACAGTAGGAGCAGCACGTACACACCTATACGCTTCAAACCCACAGCAAGGACCTAGTCATCGCTAAAAAAAAGAACCTCTCTGTACTTCAGTTTTTTCTATCATTAGCAACACAAACAATCCTTTTTGCTTTTGAGAATAAATAAAATCTCTTTTCCACACAACATGTCTGGGTTTCTTTCTGATTTGTTCTTGTGTAACCCCAGCTCATACTGGGACCCCAAATTATTCTTTTGACAACACCATACTGACAAAATGTATTGGAAAACTCTATCCAAATCAACACAGAACAATTTATTTTCTGCTCTTACTGTTTATTCTTGTATACTTGTCATTCCATTCAGTTTACTATCGCCAGCCCACTTGAATAGAAGGTGCTTGTTTGTCTGTATTTGTTGGAAGAAGAAGCTGAAAACAAATTGGGTCAATTTACTGTGGTATTTTCCCATTCTAGACATCAAATGGGACTTAGATTAAATATCCTGTTGAGGAACATTTTAGACTTACGGACTAACAACTCATCTATTTCCTGGGATATACATCTCAAACAGAATGATATCTCTACAAAGGCTTTGAACCTCCTGACAATACTTACATTAGCCCTAGCTAGAATCCATGTGGGACCTTAAAATACTACAAAGTTTTCTAGAGCCAAAAATTCACATTAACAATCAAAGAACATGTATGTACATACTGTATATTAGGAAGATTTTTTCTGTGTAATTTTAAAAACATTTTCCTAATATATCTCATATCTCTGAGGATTCATTCTTGAATATTCCTGAGTTAAGTCTAATTTCTAACTTCAAGACTCAGTCCCATGAGTCTGCCTAGATTATGTGTACCATGAAATCAAAACCAAAAACAAAGATACAGTCAAGGACAATCTGTTGGTGAATGACATAAAACACTAATAGGGAACTTCTGCAATAAATGATCAGGCGTGAAATGGGAAGTTGAAATACCACATGGAATCAAAACCAAATTACTAACATAGTATCAGGAAAGTATATTGTGCCAATCCAAGAAGAACAAACATTTGCTTAAATGTGGCTTGCTAGATAAAACAAGCTAATGCCCATCTAAAAAAGCTAAACCTGAGGCAACTTCTTAAAAAGAAAATGGATGGAAAATCCCCAATTTTAAAATATGAGGAAAATATTGAGGTTTAGAACTAATTAGTCAAAACATTGGATTATGGCTTTGATACTGTCTCCATAACCACAAGTTCAGTGAGAAAACCAATGTACAGTATCCTGGAAATTTGCAAAAACAACCTGTAAATCTGAGCAAAATATGCAATTGGACCAGAAGGGGAAATGGTTAATCCCTGCTCATGGAGAATTCTCTTCGATTCTTGCAGACCTTTTCATATAGATAAAAATAAACAGAATGAAGATAAGGCCCTTAGTACTTATCAATCACTCATCTCTGATACTTTGGGATGATTGAAGACTCAGTCCTGAAGGAATATCAAACAGCACACTGGCCTAAGGGAATTCATTAACTTTCTTAGTCTGCATGTCTTTGAAGGAATTAGAGTGATGTTTATCACAAATGGATCCCTGCACAAAGTCATCAAAGTAACTGGGGAACATACTATAAAACAATGAAAAAGTCTTCATTTTCTTTGCATTATCTCCAGGGAGAAAAAGTCTTCATTTTCTTTGCATTATCTCCAGGGAGAAATAAGATTCAGTCCTGATCAGCAGGTCAGAGTTCAGCCTAGTTTTCATGATACTAGTAAAAACTGTAAATGACAGCCTGAGTTCCCATATTGCACTCAAAGCAAAATATGGTTTACTTCTTCCTAGTTCATAGATTATGTGAATATAGATGGTTGAGGCTTATTGAATAAGTCAGGGTCACACAATGTGGCTGGGCAAAGCTTCAAAGGTTTTCTTGTATTTACAAGAGCCACTTCTGGCTATATTAAACAAACCTATGGAGGCAAATTGTGGCCATCTCTAAACTTTTTAAGTAAATCATAACTTAATGCAATATGTGAAATCAGTAACTGATTCCCATGTAGCAAATCTTCTTTTACACTACCTATTTTAACATAAAATTTATATTTATATTGACATATTTTTAAATATTTCCAATTGAGTTATCTAATAAGTAATAGATTTTCAGAAATATTGAAATGATTTACAGTATGGTCAACTGCATTTAGTGCTAATTTGAGATTGAGAGCAAGATTCAGATAGGTCCTCAGACTCTGAAGATCCTGAATGACTTGGTGGCTCAGGCTGCTAAATGCCTGCTCTTAAGATCCAGCTGTCTACAATTACTGTAGGCTCCAATCCCACCAGGCTCAAGGTTGACTCAGCCTTCCATCCTCTTGGGGTAGGTAAATTGAGGACCCAAGATTGTTGGGGGCAATAAGCTGACTTTGTAAAATTGCCGCTTAGTAATAAGCAGGCATATACAATGGAATGAAGGCTATTGCTGAGCGCATTGGGTTGTGCTCCAAAAATTGTAAGCCACCCTGAGTCTTCGGAGAAGGGCGGCATATAAATGTAATTTAAAAAAAAGAATGACTTTGGGGGAGAAATTTTCAATTTAATCTATTCCACCAAGGTCATTATGAAGTGAAAATAAAGAAAGGAGTGATTTCTGCACCATCTTGAGATCTTATCAGAAATGTGGGGTGTAAACCTATTGAACACATTCCTCTTTCAAACCACATAAAATATGAATTTGCAAAGTATTCCAAGCCTGAAATCAATGAATTGAATATAGTGAATTGAGAACAAAAATCAGCATACAAAAAGTCTCAACTACTTTTCTAAATTTATAACCAAAGGAATAAAGAAGTAATTTTCGTGTTCCCATTGTTTCTAGTAAGAGACCGTATAAAATATTCCAACTTCTGTTGTGTCAATTCTTGGTAGCAAGAACTTATTAATTCTAGGAAATTTCTTATGACTAAAATTTTCTTTTAAAAAAAATTCAGGTTATGTGATTTATTCTGATTATTATAAAGCAATGCTTTAACTTCTCTCACTGTTTTCAGACTTTTTTTGAGCAAGAAACATGATTCACTAGGATTTGCTTTGAAAAAAATCTTGCAGTTGAAACTTATAGTTAATTTAAATTTAAGTGTGAGGTTCAGCTTCATTTGTTGAAGTGTGATTTGATACTGCATGAAAAAATGTCAAATCTGTACTGCCACTTTTGGAACATATCATCCCAAATTAAGGCAAATAATGGCCTATCTGCAATTATTTTACATTAATACTTACCCTACAATTTCTTCTCTATTGAAGTTGTGCGCATGCGTGCGCGCACACACACACACGTATATGAAACATACTGGTGTCTTAAGCCTCCTTTCATATACAACTATAGCAATTCCTTTCTTTATAACAAACATCTTAATAGCAAACCAATAATAAACAAATCATTAGGAATGTGTTCCTGATGACTTATTCGTTTGTTTGATGCTATAGATTGATTTTATACAAAATCTTGGAGATGCTAATCTACAAGTGCTGGATCTGTTTATTAAATATGTGTTTGATTTTCTGTTGCATTGTCAGGATCACCCATTTCATAGACTAGCTAAACAAACAGAAACTAATAGAAATGCATTGACATTGAGGTCTTAGGGAGATAGGGTGGCATATAAATCTCATAAATAAAATAAATAAATATAATAACTTTTTCCATAATTGAAGAAATTTGTCATAACTGAAAAACCTTCAAGACTGCATGTTTGACAGCCTGTTACAGAGTCTTGGAAACCAGGTTGATGTGCCTTTTACACAAAGAAGCAGTTGTGTTTTTGATGTCTTTGATTCATTTTTAACTCTCCCTTGATTTAAGGAGGGGATAACTTCCTATTTATGACACAGTGTAAAGGGACTGTTCATATATTTTTGTTCTACAGTATTTTGAAAATATATTTTCTCGATCCATGCTCAAAAAATTTCAGTACAATTGTTAGCCATCATTACAGCAATTCTTCGTGACTACAAAACATCCCAGCCCACTGCATTTTAATATGGCTGTCTTATTCACTTTACTCTATGAAATAATTTCTTTACTCTATTCTATCCCTGATCATTGTTTATAACAGTATTTTGCAAATGTATTGATACTCCTGAATGCATATTTTTTTAAATTTAATTATTAGCTTTTTATTTTGGAATCTTGACTAGGCAGCCAAGAAAACAAATATGAATCACTGAAGAAATCACCCCAGTGTTCTCATTTGAGGTGTGAATCATCATGCTTAAATTTTCCTAATTGAGACACATCATGTCAAGAATTAGCTCTTTGGAGAAGATCCTAGTCCTAAGAAACGCAAAAGAAAAGAGAATAGGATGACTAGCAGCAAAGTGATTTGAAAGTTAGAGAGGTGATAAATGGGAGAGTTGAAACACCAAGTTAGAGACAGGTCAACATGGAGAAAATCTACATATCTGGCCACTATGAATCCACAGTAACTTGTTGGAACATAATTAATCTATTATATTTCTTTTCTAGGATTAGATTGATATTCATCTTGCATGCCTCAATTGAGTTCTATCTTCAGTGATTTTAAAACTGTATAGGGTTAAAAAAAAAACCCACCCTGTGCTAATTGATGGCTACACCCAATTTGTTGATTGATTGATTTAGACAAAATTAAAACACCTATACACTCATAGTGTAATCCCTTACAGAAGATGCTTAGAAAGTAAAAAGAGCTGGCTTAGATGATTTTGGGGGTTGGGGGTGATTGATGGTTTTAACTTCATCAAATATTTATCAAGATACTTGACCAATACTCTTCTTACCAAGGATATAGTTCTGGGTAGCAGGTCTGAAACTTAAAAAGTTAGATCATTGTTCTAGTTGGCACTATTCTTTTAAACCTATGATTTCTTTAAAATTAATATTCATTAATCATTAATGTTGCTAACAATTTCAGGAAAATCAGAAGTACGTTCAAAAATGACATGGGTGGGAAAGAATTGATCAATTGTTCTATTTTCCTAATAGATTAATCCTCTTAATCTATTCTATTAAATAGTTAATAGAAGTTTTTCTTGTTAGTCTTTTGTGATATTTCATCATTAACTACAATGAGAATGATGCTATCCTACCTCCTTAATTTCACTTTGAAAGTTCTACAAGAAGACTGTATAAGCAATTAGCAGTTAATGCTGCTGCTTCATACTCATCTTGTTAAATGGGCTTATAAAGCCATCTTTTTTGCTGCACCTAAGCTACTCTGAATTGGTTTTGCATTCATTAGATAATCACTAAAAAAACTGGATTGCACATTTCCAGATAGTATTCACCCACTTACTTTTAAGAATCCAATCAGATGGACATTAAGATAGTATGTCAAAGATATCATATCTTTCACTTGTCTTCAAATATAGAAAGGTAAGTGAAAGCTTTATCTTCCATTTAGTGATCAGAGATTAACTATTTTTTCCTCTTTTACAATCTTAACAGAATATTGATACATAGCAGAAGGAAGTAACCACATTCCCTTACTTTATACATTCATCTTACTTTTTCCTCAATGTCAATGCATTTCTATTAGTTTCTGTTTGTTTAACTAGACTATGAAATGGGTGATCCTGACAATGCAACAGAAAATCAAACACATATTTAATAAACAGATCCAGCACTTGTAGATTAGCATCTCCAAGATTTTGTATAAAATCAATCTATACTATCAAACAAATGAATAAGTCATCAAGAACACATTCCTAAAGAACAATTATCCTTTAATGAAATAATTTGGGTTTTTTTTTTAATTCTTTCTAATGTCCTTGTATGATACATTCTATTTAATTTTAATTCATTAAAACAAAACAAAACTAAACCAAATCTCAAAAACTGCTTCTGTACTTGAACATCAGTTTGTTCCTTAGTTGGAATTGTTGCAAACCAGGCATTATTGGTTTGCAATAGTAGTGATTATTCTAGCTAATTGATACTATTAGGATTCCATTTAACGGTTTCATTTTATTTCTAAAAGTGTACGTTTCAATGTATTGCACATAAGAAATAAAAGTAAAAATCAATCTGATGGGAATTCAGAGGCTTAACAAACTTGATTAACCATAGGATATGGTCATTATGCAAAGATATGTTGAATAAACTGTTTATAAGCTGAAGGAGTACTACTGAAGGGAAATTACAATAAAACATCATATTAATAAAACATTCAGTTCTGTGATAATAGTTGTTAATATTGATAATCTTCTGATTGGTGGTCTTGTTAGGGCTGTATTGTGAGGCCACCAACCAGGGTTCTGAAAACATGTGGGATATAAATAATTACCCAGATGATAAACTTTAAACTTCAGTTAGAAAAATTGAAAAAATGCAATTGAGCTGCATCCATATATTCTCCAATACCCACACAGGGAAATCATATTATGGCTTGATTTTGATTGCCTGGTTCACACATCATATAAAGTCAGTGGCTTGGTTCTAACATTTATCCACCCTATTTTACCCTAGTCTAAGCTAATGCCTAAAGCATGCCAGACATCAAGGAAAGAAGCAATCAGACCTACAACATATACACGGCAACACAACTTTCCTATTCAGTAAACGAGTTTGAGATTTTTTTCGGGCTTCTGCACAAATCTTTGCAGTTGTTTTAAGATTCTCATTAAATGATTCACAGTAGTGGCCTCTTCTTTCAGACTTGTACAGAAAACTAGATACTTTAATGTATAACAAGAAAATAAATGAATAACTGAACAGGATTTGGTTTGGGCAAAACCTAGTACAGAATGAGGTCAAAAATGTCATTCTAAAATCTAGCTAAAAAAACAATTGATCTTCTAAATCTGTAATGGGAAGTGCATAATCAAAGTCAGAAACGTAAAAGCAGAAAAATCAATGATTGTGGACAGATGCTTTTTTTTAATGTAAGAAAATATAGAAGAGTCATGATGTGCCTTATAAAGTAAACTGATTTCCCAATCAGAGAAAGAGCGTTCAAGGAGAAGTTGTGAAATTATATGTGGAGAATTACACAGCGATGTATATTTATCACCAATCTTACATACTGAGTTTTATGTCTGTCACATAATAAAGAACTATATGATCTAAAAGAAATCAGAAATGTAGTGCAGCATCACTCTAGTTATTTCAAATCTATTGAAGGCCATAACATTACATTATTTTCTTTAGATTTGATATTAGCTTTTTTCCCTAGATAATTAAAAGTACAAATAGTAGAAAATTCAAAATAAACATTAAGGGGTTTGTGAGAAAATAAGTGATATATGAGGATGAATACTGAATAAATCGAATGAGTACTAGGAGAAAGACATATATATTGTATAACTGTTGATATTTGTGAAGCTTGTCAAAGGTAAGTTGTAGGAACTGATATTCTTCTGAAGCAATAATATTGCTGAAAAAGAATCAACACTGTGCTTTAGAAGAAATCCAGCCCTAGAAACCGTCAATTAGTTTGTGATCAGCAGAATAGCAAATGACAGATCTGACTATTTTTGTCTTATTTCTTCATTTTTCTAAGCTTTAATTTGATACATTTATGCTTTCACATTAATAAGAGTAACAGAGGAAAACATGCTAAATTAACAGCTCATTTTTGTTTCTTAAATTAAATTATTTTTTTTAATTCCCTAGTAGATAGTGGGAGTGCTGTAAACAGTTTTTCTCAATTTTAGCAACTTTAAGATGTGCGGGCTGCATCTCCAAGAACTCCCAACCAGCATGGCTGGCTGAAGAATTCTGGGAATTGAAGTCTACACATCTTCCAGTGGCCAAGGTTGAGAAACACTGCTGTAAAATTAATGTTGATTTAGTAAGGAATTTGACATGCTAGCCAGCAACATGTTGACTTAGCAAGCTAATTAAGTGTGATCTGAATATAAAGAGTTGGATGGATAAGAAAAAAGACCAGGTGTCAAGAAGCTTTCATTTATATTCCTGTACTGAACTAGATGGCCAAAATGTAGTCCAGGGTGTGTGTGGGGGAGAGAGAGGGGGTGGAGAAGTTCATTAAATTTTAAATTTATATGCAATGCCCAGCAATTCTTGTTGGTTTACATTTTAAAATACAAAAACCACATATGATTTTGGTGCATATTTTGTGAAATCTATTCTTAAAAATGCATCTACAAAATTGAAAAAAAAAAGTACAGGCACTCATTTCTTTTGATTCTGAGAAACCAAAAATGTTGGAAGAAAATATATTCAGCACTAAAGAGAAACATGTGGTGAGGAAACACCAGTAGAATCATTCTTCAAGCGTAATTCATTTTTAGAGAAAAGCCTTGGCTCTCCTTGTCTAAAATCATTATACTTTGTTTTGTTTTTTTTCATCATAGCTGGTTTCTGCGGGTATTTCTGTGTCTCCAACTATGGAAACGGATTACAAATAAAGATGAACTATTAACTAATAATGTATAAAAGTATATTTCATAACAATATGCACTATTGAAAATACTGTACACTAAAATATATTAATATAAAAAAACCAAATCCATAAAGCATGGGCAACATGTGTTTACAATTATTATTTTTCATTGTCATCATGCCCTCACCTTCTTCCAAGAAATACAAGGTCTGATTTTCTTCTCTATAATCTGATACAATCCTGATATTTCTGTTACATAGATTTTGTTGCTCAAACTCTCAGAGGAATTAGAGTTCCTCTCTGAGGATCATCAGCACTTGTTCAATGCTGATACTTTAATTAGCTATTTAAAAACTGCTACAACAATTCTTAAAATGCCTTGGGCAATCTTCTCCAATCAAGTTTTCCTAAGGTCATGAAAGTACTACAGATATCTTCAATGCTACAATGTTACCTCTATAATAGTGAATGAATCCTTCTTCTTTCTCCTTCTCCTTCGGCTGAAATGCTCTGAATGTGGATTCTAAATGACTTCTAGCTATTTTGCCTTTAGAGATTTTGTAATTCTGAGGTTTGGAGTATTTAGAGTTGGAATTTTGTTCCCACCCATAGTCACATTTCTGCAACTTGGATGGCTGGATAAAACTTTTACATATATAAATAAAGCTACTGATTTGAAGAAGGCTGTGATGAACTGAAGAAAGTTTTTTTTGTGTTTTTAAATGCAAGTTGAATATGCATTTACCTGAGTGAAAGACAACTTTTCACTCTCTTCCCCACCCACCTCAACATAAGGAAAAAGAAAGATTACACAGGAGGAAAAAAATTTGCCTCCAAAACCATCTTCTTTGTGAATGTAATATTTTCTTTTAAAAATAAATTCTCTAGGGATGAGGTAGGAGGATCCCTAGACTTCTTTTTCAGTAAATATGAAATGACAGAGATTTTTCTCTTTTCTTTTCTGTACATTTTAAAAATAAAATTTATCCCATCACCAGAAATCATTCCAAAACTTGAGTATCTGTAGTCAAATGATATCTATGTTGAACTTACTGGGTGTTTTTATTTGCATGTCATGGATGCTGTTGACATGACAATATCAATCCCAAAACATAGCTTCCTACTCACTATAAACTATTTTAAAACATCCCAGGATCTATGGATTTTTATTCAGGTAGGCATTCTACTTTTCCTTTATAGGATTAATTGGCTAATTACAAAGGAACATATGCACATCTTTACAACTGAGATATATTATATAGGAGGCTTAGCTTATTGATTACATGTATTTTGGCTGCCTTCTGCTCACTTTGATGTTACACAGAAAACTTTGTCTTAGAGTATCATTATTGATGGAACAAAAGACCTAAAGGAGATAAACTGATGGAACAACCAAAAATAAAATCACTAACTACTATTGGCATGTCATCCCCACGGTTGGGTTAAATAAATATTCATTCTTTAACACACAATTAAATGAATGAAATTCCTCCTACCAAAACAAACAAACAAATAAAAAAGATACAGACTCTTGCACTTCATATGTCATTAACTATCATTACACCACTGAATACTCCAGGGAAACATTTGAACTGGCTAATATACTGGCATTCCAGAAAAGTTTCATAGTTGTGAAACTTTATTATATCCTAAAAGGATGAAAGATTATTGGTATCATTGGAATCACAACAGTATTTTAACTTGTGAGTCTTGGGTTTTTGTAGTCTATATATATCTTTTGAAGTCATTTTTGGGAGAAATACCATATCTGGGTTCAAACCTGTCTTTTCAACAACCAGTTCATCACAGCAAAGTTTTTTCCCCTGCATCTCTTTGCTGCCTTCTAGTGGTAAACCATGTCAGATGGTACAACCATAAAACCTGCATGAAGTGTGACCAGTGATTTCATGGGATAGAAAGGAAGTATGATTAAAATTTTCAGTTCATGGTTTTGTATGTAGACATTAGTATGCAAGCAAAAATATTACAAGGAATTAAAATGCTCAAAAGTCAATGGCAGGAGCTGAACCATGGGATTAAAATAATTTCTTTGTTCCTCTATTTATTTTTATCTCGTACTTGATTATTTGGGAGCTCTAATGGTTTCAAGTAATTGGTACAGATCTTTTATCAGTAAAATGCATATTCCAAAGCAATTTTTATTGTTTCACAATGACACAATTATTTGCAGTCACTCTATACAAGTGAGTATAATCCCACTGCTTATTTATTGGTGTGAATGCTAAAGATTTCTTTCAGTGCTGTCTGTTGCTAGTTGCAGTTAAATGTTCATGCTATCATGTTGTCATTCACACAAAACTGAGCAGTTGGCTGTGGAGCCCTAACACTTCAACAGACAGTGTTTGTCAAAGATGGGCATCGTTCCTAACTTTACTAAGCATTCTGCTTCCCTGAGGATTTCAGCCAAGATGAGCAGCTGGTATATTTATTTCTCACAAATCCCAAACTAAGAAATCAGAACTTACATTGTATTTTAATCAAGAATCCTACTGGTTCTTGATACAAATAAATATCACCAACCAGGCCTGTGTTATTTTAGGAACCTAATGGGAATACAGACTGGGAATCTCAAAATAGGAAAAAGTCAATATTGGCAATGTTTTGTTTCAGTGTGTAAAAAAATGTTTCCATCTGCATAGTATATATATTGTATCATCAGTGAAGTGTTTTTTTAACCCCTTCAAACAAGACTTCATATTCTCCACTTAGTTCTACCAATAGTCTTATTACAATTTACTATGGGAAAAAACATTAAAATATATTTCAGTAGCTTGTAAAGTGTTGGGCCTGCATTTCAATCAATTTGCTTTTTTAAAGAAATGTCTGCTAGATGTTTTGATTACAGCTTTCCAGAATGCTTAATTTTCTTAACATTGTAGATGGCCTCTAGATAAGTGAAAATATTAAATGGAAATATCCTTGATTATATTATTCATTCTTCTAGTAATTGTAGTCTATATTTTGTTTGAACTTGTACCAAACCTTCCAATGGTACAGTACATAAATCCATTACTTTCACTGAGTGCTTTTTCCCCCCAACAAATCATCATTTTATAGTCATAGTTCCAAGACAGTTCTGATATGTGCATTATTCAATACAGGTAGTCTTCACTTAAACAATTGGGACTGGAAAATCTGTTGCTAAACAATAAGGTCATAAATTGAATAACCATATAAGCATGCCACTTGGCAATGGCAGTTCTGGCAGTCCTGGGGACTATCCTTAAGCAAGGATCATGCAGGTCATTAAGCAAGGACTTCATGTGACCTCAACTTTCAACTTCCTTCCACCTACTCCACTGATTTTGTTTGTGGGAAGCAGTTCTGAAGGTTGCAAATCATAATCATGTGACCATGGACATGGGCAATGGCTGTAAGTATGAGATCTGATTGCAACTATCATTCATTCAGTGCTGCCTTAAATTACAATGGTCACTAAAGAAATAATCATTAAATGAGGATCAATTTAATGCAATTAATTAAAATCATTAAATGAGGATCAGCTGTATAGGGAAGTCAAAAATAAAGCAATGTTTTTGTGTTCATTTCTTAAGAAGTATTTAGCCTCGGATATTGAAAATTAGATAGTCATTGTGATTAACAGTCACTGATAGTATTGCCACTTGAACTGGTGGACTTTATGTTGTAGTAGTGAATTCTACAACATGGGAAGTCTCAGTCCTGTTAATCCTACAAAAAGTAGGATTGACCAGAAGATGAGTTCAGTTTGAGCACTTTTTTTTCTTCCATCTAAATATAAATATCTTAAATCACAAACTACAGGAGAAGGAAGAAAGGACTGTATGGGGTAGGGATGGGAATGGGGAGTAGAAGAAAAAGAGGAAGAGGAGGGGAAGTGGGAGGGAAGAGGGAGCAAGAGGGGAAGGGAAAGGAGAAGTGGAAGAAGGAGAAGTAATAGAAGAAGTTTCTGTAATATGATCCTGAATATATCTCCATCATTTTCAAAGAGAACATCAGGAATTGCTTTAAAGTCCTGAAAGTCATTGATAGAAAACCAGATGAATTATGGAATGAACTTAAAGTTATTAAGAATGTATGTGAAAATACACTGCCAAAAATGAAGAAAGAAAAGAAAGAAAGCTGAATATCAAAACAAACTGTGAAAATTGCTCATTTTGAAAAGTTAAAGCCAAATATCTCATAAAGGAATTAACAGTTTAAGAGCTGTTAGAAGAGACAAGAAACATTACAACCACATCTATAAAGGCACTGAAGATGGCAACAGAGATGGAAAAACAGGGAAAATCTTTCAAAGATCTCTGAACTCAAACAGATATTCCAACCTCAAATTGATATACTAAAGGATGCCAACGGACATATAATCACCAATTCAAAGATGATCAAAGGAAGATGGAAGAAGTATACAACACTATTCAGTAGAAATGTCAACATCCAAGATAGCTTAGAAGATATTGTATTCCCAAGTTAGAAGAACCTCTAGTATTAGAACATAAAGGTGGATCAGCATTCTGACCATTATGTAATAGGAAGACTTATGGAATGCTCACTGAAATGCAAGCAACACAAGAAAAAAATAGTCAAGATTTTAACCAAGCTATGTCAGCAAATCTTGAGAATGATGTAATGGCCATATTGGAAGTCAATCTAGATTCCAATATCAAAAAAGGAACTAAGCACACACACACACACACTATCGCACAATAACCTTAATTACACATGCTAGCAAAATAGTACTTAAAGTCATTCAACACAGTTCGAGTTCTGCATGGAAAAAGAAATGCTAGATGTTCAAGCTAGTTTTAGAAAATGCCAAAAACATGAGTCATTATAGCCAATATGTTCTGGATAACTGAAAAAGTCAAAAAATGTGAAAAAGAAGTCAGTATGTGCTTCATCAATTATAGAAAAGCCTTTGATAGTGCTGATCAGGTCAAGCTGTGGAACTATGCTCAGAAAATAGGAATCCCATCACATCTCATTGTCCCAATGATAAATTTACATTCAGGTCAGAAAGCTAAAGTCAGACACAATATGCTAAAATAGACTGAATCCAGGTTGGCAAAGGAATGTGACAAGGCTGCACACTGTCCCCTTATTTATTCAATTTATATGCAGAATATATTTTAAGGGAACCTGGATTGCAAGAAGAGGAGTGTAGAGAAATCAGTAATCTACAATATATGGCTGGTGCTACTCTGGTAGCCATAATGCAAAGGACCTGCAAGCCCTAGTATAAAATTCAAAGAATGTAATGAAAAAAAGGATAATATATAAAATAAACCAAATTAATGACAACTAGAATTAAAATTCACAAGGAAGATATCAAAGTGGTGGATAGCTTTTGTATTATCAACCATCAACAGTAAAGGATCAAACTGTCAAAATACAGAATACCAAAGTTGAAAGGGAAAGTTGGAGGACTTGGAGTCCAACCCTGTACACAAGCAGGAAACCATACACCTTTCAGACAAATGGTTGTTCAATCCCATTATAAAAACCTCCAGTGTTGGAGCACCAACAACTTCTACAGGCAAGTCGTTCCACTGATAAATTGTTCTTTCAGGAAATTGGTTCTAGGTTGGTCACCACCTTGATTAGTTTTCATCCATTGCTTTATGTTCTGCCTTCAGGTGCTTTGAAAAATAGGTTGACCTCTTCTTCTTTGTGGCAGCCACTTAGATATTGGAGCATTGATATCATATCACCCCTAGTTCTTTTCATTAAACTAGTAGATATACCAAATTCCAGCAACTGTTCTTCGTATGTTTTAGCCTTCAGTCCCCTAATCATCTTTGTTGCTCTTCTCTGCATTCTTTTCTAGAGTGTCAACCTATTTTTATATCATGGTAATGAAAACTAGATACAATATTTCAAATGTGATCTTACCAAGGCATTATAAAGTGGTACTAACACATCAAAAAATACAGTGAAGGCTAGCACTCAATACAGCAGCTATTAAGGCCTTGGGAAAAGTATTCAAATGTCATAATGTGTCTAAACTTTCATACAAGCCATAGTAATCCTTGTGATATTCCACAGAAGCAAAAGTTGGACTTTAAAGAAGTAGGATAGGCAGATCATTGACATTTTTGAACTTTGGTGTTAGAGAAGACTCCTGAGAATATCATAAACATGCCAGCAAACAATTTTTTTTTAAATTACATTTATATGCCGCCCTTCTCCGAAGACTCAGGGCGGCTTACAATTTTTGGAGCATAACCCAATGAGCTCAGCAATAGCCTTCATTCCATTGTATATGCCTGCTTATTACTAAGCGGCATTTTTACAAAGTCAGCTTATTGCCCCCAACAATCTTGGGTCCTCAATTTACCTACCCCGAGAGGATGGAAGGCTGAGTCAACCTTGAGCCTGGTGAGATTCGAGCCTACAGTAATTGTAGACAGCTGGATCTTAAGAGCAGGCATTTAACAGCCTGAGCCACCAAAGCTCAAATTAATGGATCACTGAACAATCTACTCAGTAGATTGAACAAATCTACTCTTACTCAAGGCAAAAAATAATCAGGCTCAAATTATCATATTTTGGACACATTATGCAAAGACCTAACTTTCTGGAAAAGGATTTATTGCTGGGAAAACTAAAAGGAGAGAGAAGAAGAAGACAACCAATTGCAAAGTGTATTGACTCAACTAGAAAAAAATATTCAATTGGTCCGACAAGTCCTAGAAAAACTTCTAGCCACCAAATTACATGTGAAACTATCAAAATGTGAATTCCATAAAGAATCTCTGGACTATTTAGGCTACCAAATATCCAACCTGGGGATTGAAATGGACCGCAGAAAGGTGAAAGCGGTGCTGGACTGGCAACCCCCCAGAACCTAAAAGCAACTTCAAAGTTTCTTGGGGTTTTCCAATTTCTATAGACAATTCATTCCGTCATTTGCTGAAGTTGCCCTCCCATTAATGGAGCTATTAAAAATGGGCCCATCACCCACCAAACCAAAGCCGAGTCAACCCCTGGCTTGGACTACGGACTGTCAGAAAGCTTTCGAGACCTTAAAATGCCTCTTCACAGCTGAGCCCTCCTCCAACACCCAGATGCGACCAAGCCATTTATTGTCCAAACAGATGCAAGTGATGTAGCAATGGCAGCCGCTTTGCTGCAAAAAGACTCTCAAGGCCAACTGATGCCTTGCGCTTATGTGTCCAAAAAGCTGACAGACACAGAGTGAAGGTAGAAGGAAGAAGCATTTGCAGTACAATGGGCTTTATTGACTTGGAGACATTTTCTAGAAGGAGCGCCAGAGGCCTTTGAGGTACGGACTGATCATGAGAACCTCGAGGCTCTAAAGACCCCTAGGAGATTTTCACCCAAACAAGTCTACTGGGCCCAATATTTCAAGTGATTCAACTTCAACATTAATATATCCCTGGGGGGAAAAACATGCTGGCGGACGCTCTGTCCAAAAAACCTCAGTTTGACAGCAACCGGGAGGAAATAGTACAAGCTTTAATTTCAGAAGCTCAATCAGCAGGCCAAGTGACCACTTGAGCCCAAGCCAACTGCAACCCCAAACACCTAGAAGATAAGCTGACTGAAGAATTGAAAATGGCCCTATTGAATGATCCTTGGTTCCTGGACCATCAAACAGAGTTGACAATGAATGATGGACTAGCTTGGAAAGGGACTAAGCTTTATGTACCCACAACCCTAAGACTACTGGTACTAAAGCGTAGCCACAACTCACGGATGGGAGGCCACTTCGGATTCCCAAAAACCCTACACTTACTGAGAAGACAGTTCTGGTGGCCAAAAATGTCGAGGACTATGTAAAAAGTTGCTCAATTTGTGCCACAATGAAACACAAAACTGGAAAAACCCCTGGCCTCCTGCAACAAGTTGCTGAACCAACCCAACCTTGGGAAGAGATCGCAATGGACTTTATTGTTGAATTACCTAAGAGTGAAGGGAATACAATTATTTGGACTATAATTGACTTATTCTCTAAACAGGCCCATTTTATAGCCTGCAAAGACTTCCATCTGTGAAAAAACTTGCAAAGCTGTTTGTGAAACATATCTATAGACTACACGGAGTACCTCATAGAATAATATCAGATAGAGGGGTACAATTTACTGCAAAATTTTGGAGGGAATTCCTGAAATCCATTGGTTCCTCTCAAGGATTATCCTCAGCTTTCCATCCTGCTTGTAACGGAGCAGCGGAGAGGGCTAATGCCATGATTGAACAATACATTAGATGCTATGTAAATTATCAACAAGAACATTGGGCTGAGTTATTACCTTTTGAAGAGGTTGCTTACAATAATGCAGTACATAGCAGCATGGGATTGACTCCATTCCAAATCAACACTGGAATGGATTTTGTCCCGATGCCAGAGTTACCTAGACAACCTCCCACATCCATGTCCCTAACAGAATGGATGAACTCATTAAAGAAAGGGTGGGAAGATACAAAAAAAGCTTTGACCAAAGCTGCAAAAAATTATAAAAAACAGGCGGATAAACATAGATCTCTTCAACCACCTTTTAAAGTAGGAGACAAAGTATATTTGTCAACCAAGAATCTTAGGTTGAAAATGCCCAGTAAAAAGCTGGGTCCAAAATTCTTGGGTCCGTTCCCAATTTCAAAGATAATCTGGTCACTGTCCAATTAAGTCTTCCTCGACTATTGGGGAAAATTCATCCAGTATTCCATTGTAGTTTACTAATACCAGCTACTACATCAATGATAAGACCACTGCCGATTGCTCCCGCTAAACTATTAATGGTACAGTGGGAAATACATTATGAAATACAAAAAATTCTCGATTCTACATTACACCATGGCCGATTGCAATATTTGGTCTTATGGAAAGGATACCCCCTCTCAGAAGCTAGTTGGGTGAAGAGTTGGGATGTTCACGCTGATCAATTGGTTAACCAATTCCATGAGGATTTCCCGCACAAACCGAAGGGTCCTCATGGAGGGGGGAGAGGGGGTTAAGGACAATGTTTTAACCCCTGTATCTGTTTTGTGTTTTGTTTTCTTTTAGGAGGAGGAGTTTTCAAGGGGTGATGCCTGTCAGCTTTGAAATTCAGCTGCCAACATAATGGGAAGGGGGGTGGACGAGTTGACAAGTTCAAGGTTATTCTGTATGTACTACGAAATTCCAGTTGCAGTTAATTTGTTCTCATGATTTATGAAGTGTAGAAGTGGGAGGAGAAAAAGGTGGATTCTGTGTAGCGCACGCGCGAAAATTCTTTCACTTTGGGAAATGCCTTAGACGTACCAGATCTGTTCCTAATAAATCAATTGGAGAGAATATGTCTCGGAGTGACTGATATCATGGATACTTTCTGGATGCCTCACAGGGCGTGCATAAGTGAACAATTGTGCCTACTGCCCCTATTGTATTGTACCCATTAATTCATACCTATTTCCTGTATTTTTACTCATGTTTATACTTTTACCTATTATCTTATAAGTGATTGACAAATCAAATAAATAAAAATAAATGAATAAAACATGTTCAGGGGAAGCAATGAGAATATAAATCTAGATTGAAAGTGAAAAGATGAGTAAAGTGCTTTTAAAAGTCTGTGTAACATTTTAAATCTTGGAGGCTTTATAATGAATTATATTTGTATGTATGTTCTGAATCATTTTGAGTCTTGCTTATAGCAAAATGAAATATAATAAAATATTGCCCAGAGAAATGAACAAACAATCCAAACACAAAATATTATTTACCCTTCCCAAATATTTCTTCACCTTTGGACAAATTCAGGACTTCATGTCAACCATGATATCCTTGGATCTGTTCCTGCACACTATTGGCTCAATTCATGTGACAGAATTTATTCTAGATCCATTTTTTTTTCTTACTGGGTGGGACAATAAGAAGCTAAATATAGTCCTGCTAAATCAGGCAAAGGACTATCTTAATTCAGCACCTTCTCAAAGTGGAGAGCCAGATGTCCCCTGGTGTGCTTTCAGATAGAAAATGAAAAAAAAAAAAACCTCTTTTTCCCCCACACACAAACCTACTGTTCCTTCAAAACTGGTGTTTCTAGGGATGTTTCTTCAAGTCTGGAAATAACTCTGAGGCTAATTATTTATCAATTGCTTAATATCCACTGGATTGAGGCAATAT
Organism: Naja naja; assembly: GCA_009733165.1. Taxonomy (NCBI): domain Eukaryota; kingdom Metazoa; phylum Chordata; class Lepidosauria; order Squamata; family Elapidae; genus Naja; species Naja naja. The sequence continues at coordinate 166,597,868 of CM019151.1, forward strand.
TTTTTTTCCAGTTAGTTAGAAACAGCTGAGATCCAATACTCCTATTGTGACATTATTTATTTATTTATTTATTGGACTTATATGCCGCCCCATCTCTGAAGACTCGAGGTGGCTCACAGTTAAAACATACAAATACAATAAATAATTAAAAAAGAATTAAACCACTATAAAGTCCAATAAACCGAATTAGAGTTAAAATTATCCCATACCCCCGGTTAGGTAATCACAGCCCGACTTGGTCAAATAGCCAGGTCTTCAAATTGCGGCAGAAGGTGCGGAGGTCAGGGGCCAGACGGAGGTCCAGAGGCAGTTGATTCCATAAGTCGGGGCCGCCACAGAGTAGGCTCGCCGTCGGGGGACCGCCAGCTAACATTGGCTTGCCGACAGGACCCTGAGGAACCCCTGCCTATGTGCCCGCGACAGACGGTTGGTTCCCGATATCAGCAAGAGGCGCCCCTCAAATATTGTGGACCCATGTCGTGGTGGGACTTTGAATGAAAGCCAGAACCTTGAACCTCACCCGAGCGCTAATCGGCAACCAATGCAGGTCACAAGAGGGGGGTAATATGGGAGAATCAGGTAACTCCCATCACAACCCATGCGGCCGCATTCTGCACCAGCTGCAACCTCCGGATGGTGTACAAGTGCAGTCCTAAATAGAGAGCATTGCAGTAGTCGAAGTCGGAGGTAACAAGGGCATGAGTGACTGTACGCAGGTCATCCTCCAGAAACGCGAAGCTGGTGAACCAGCCGGACCTGGACAAAGGTCCCCCTGGCGACGGCCCCCACCTGCTCCTCCAACTGGAGCCACGCATCCAGGAGGACCCCCAGGTTCCAAGTTCCTATCCACAGGGGGCAACACCACTCCCCCTATGGTCAATGATGGGCAATCTTGACTGGGCCTAGATGCCAGTATGTACAGCCACTGAGTCTTGGCCGGGTTGAGCTGAAGCATGTTTCCGTCCATCCAGATCCGTACCGCATCCAGACTACGAGTCATCACGGAGAGGGCATCACTGATCTGGTTTGGGGTGGAGATGTATAACTGGGTATCATCAGTGTACTGGTGATACTTCACCCCAAAACCATGAATGATCTCACCCAGTGGTTTCATGTAGATATTAAATAAAAGGGGGAGAGGACTGACCTGAGGAAGACACCACCACAAGTGAGCAATCAGCCACCGTCCCTTGTCAACACTGATTGTGACCGCCCCGAGAGGTAGGAGGAGAGCCACCAAAGAACAGTGCCCCCCACTCCCAGCCCCTCAACGGCCGCAAAGGATACCATGGTCATGGTATCAAAGCCGCTGAGGGTCACAGGACCAGGACAGAGGAAAACCCCTGTCCCGGCCCTCCAGAGATCATCCATCAGTGCGACCAATGCCATCTCCATGCTGAAACCAGGCCGAAGCCCGATTGGTACAGATCTAGGTAGTCCGCTTCATCCAGGAAAAGTGGAAACTGCTGAGCCACCACATTTCAACAACCTTCGCAAAAAACGCAAGGTTGGAGACTGGACGAAGGTTGTCAACACGGTCGGGTCCAGGGCAGGCTTCTTCAGGAGGGGCTCACCACGGCTTCTTTCAAGGTGGAGGGAAAGACACCTTCCCTTAACAAAGCATTGACCACTGCCTGGAGCCAACTGCAGACCTTCCTGGCGGCATAAGCCAGCCAAGAAGGGCACGGTCCAACAAACATGTGGTGGAACTCAGACACCACATAATCCTGTCCACTTTATCCTCGGAAACAGGATCGAACTCAGCCCAGATCACATCAGCCAGACTACTTGCACCGTGATCCTCAGACCACTGCAAGGTGGAACACAACCCTAATCAACTGCATGCATCTTATCCCGGACAGATATTGACCACTCAGCCCTTCCCTGGAGAGGGTCCACCACCTCCCCCAGATGTAGGAGGGAGCAGGTGGCCCTAAACAGGGCAGCGGGGAGGTTATCTGTGGACGCTATGAGGGTGGAGAGATAGGACCTTCTCGCCATCCCCACAGCTACCAGGTAAGTCCTAATATGGGCTCTTAGCTGGGCTCGATTGGCTTGGGAGTGGGTGGCCCTCCACCTGCTCTCTAAGCCCCTTCGACAGCGCTTTATCTCCCAGAGCTCCTCAGTATACCAAGGAGCTACCCAGGATCCATGGCGTGAGGGAGGGGAGATGGGGACAACCCTGTCAAGGGCAGCCTCAGCTGCCTGCTGCCAAGCAGCCACCAGGTCCCGGCAGAGTTGTGGGCAGGGAGTGGGGAATGACCCCAGTTTCGCCTGGAACCTCTCAGGGTCCATTAGGCGTCTGGGGTGGAACCATCTAAGTGGCTCCTCATCCCAGCAGTGGGGAGCAGCCTGTTGGAAGACCAGCCACAGGAGATAGTGATCAGACCATGGACGGGCAGTGTTGTACAACTAGCCTGCCCTATATCACTACACCACTGTTCCGAGACAAAAACTAGGTCAAGAGTGTTTTCCCCCTCGTGAGTCGGGCCTTGAATTAATTGGGTCAAGCCCATGGTCCCCATGGAGGCCATGAATTCCTGGGCCAAACCCGATGCCCCCCCAAGGGAAGGGGTGTTGCACCCAGGACAATAAGCCCCGGGAGATCCACCTCCACCCCCAAGAGAACGCTGAGAAATCCAGGCAGAGTTGCTGCCACACAGCTGGGGGAAAGGTATGTTAGCAGCAAGCCAACCCGACCACCAGGCCCCCACCTCAGGAGGAGGGTCTCACTTCCACCTATCTCTGGAACAGCGACCTCCCTTGGAATCAGGGTCTCCCGAATAACAACAGCCACTCCACCACCCCTCCCCTGAGCCCAGACCGATGCAAAATCCGAAACCTGGGGGCATAAGTCAACCAGAGGGACTCCTCCCTCTGGGCCCAACCAGGTCTCGTGATACAAGCCAGGAAGCAGCTCCTCCTCAATCACCTCAAGGAGGAGGGAAGACTTATTAGCCACGGACCTGGCATTAAAATACACCAGTTTGAGCCCAGGGTCTTCCCTTCTGCCCCCCAGGGGAGGAGGTCATAGGGTTGGAGCGCCACCGCTCAAAGATAGTGAGGGCGTGCTCCCAACACATGATCTGGCCCTATGCCTCGACATCTCCCGCCAATCCCAACCACCCTAGGGATCGCGGTCCCCTGCCCGCACTCCAGCCCACCCCCACTGCCCCCACCCCCCCTGATCCAGGCTGCAGTCTACTCTCCCGGCATCATTTCCCACCCCCCTCCCTAACCTACTTAAGAATTTATTTAAAAATTTAATTAAAGGGCCCTAGTGACTCTTTTTTTACTTTCTTAGAGCCCCAACCCCAACCCAACTCCCCACCATGCCATCTCTCCGGGTTCCATAACCCATCCTCAAGGTAGGCCAGTGATAATATAGTAGGCCATATCCTGGAGGGAGGGAGCCTCCTAAAGGCCCGAAGCTCTGCTGCAGTAGAAGTTTGAATATTACAGATCCAAAGATGTCAAGGAACCAGCACGAGGGTCTGCAGATGGAAATAATAAAGTCCGGAATATAAGAACTTGGTAAAGTCAAAGGTACTACCCATTGGGGGGTCCAGGAACCAGGCTGCCCTCTCACAACAGGCCTGTGGTCAATGTTTGAGACCCTCCTCCAGATCAAATCCCACACTCTCACCGCGGGTATCCCCAATGGGCGCCAGTTGGACAGTTGGTAAAGAGATGTTAAATGGCTATCTCGGAAGAAAATGAGTCCCCGTTGCCGTTCTCTCACCACGGCAAGGGAAACAACAAAGTCTAGTAGCCGCAAACCAAGTTCAAGGATGTACAATCGGCACTGGAAATCTGGGCCCAGGTCACTAGGGTGTCCAAGCTCACCCCTCCGTATTCGTGGCACGGCATAGATGGTTCAGTCCCAGTAATTGGAGTACCTTGTAATTGGCGAAGATGGAGCAGATGGTATAGGTGGAAAAGGTAACACAAATGAGGCAGAATGACCAAACACGATGGTCGATGGAAAAGTCCAGAATCAGGCCATAGGAAGCAGCAGGAAAAAGGCATCACCACTAACACCTCCAACGCCATAGGTGAAAACATCACAGCCCTTAACAGCCTTTGGACGGGGCCAAGGCCTCCACCCATAACAGCTGGCCAAGGACCGGTTATGCTTCCTGCTGTACTCCAGGCCATACCTGGACAGCCATAGTGTCACTTTGACCCTCTGAGCAAAATAAAGGCCAGGGGCTATCCACAAACAGCGCCATCCTCACCACCATCGCTGCTCCCGACGCCACCATCACTCCAGATCTTCCTCCAGGTCTTCCTGGCATCTTCAGGGCTAACCGTCCCAGATCAGCTGCAGCCTCAGGAACACGCCCAGCTGATCCAGAAGGGGAAGCATCGTTGGGCTCACACACTGCACCCGGAGCCGCTGCTGTGCCACACTGGCATTCCGCAGGCTCCGACACAAGGAACGGGGGGGGGGAGATGCCACTGATCCCCAGCTCACCCCAGAGCCCAACGATCCCAAGCCGGCAATTCATCCGGCCCTCCGGGAGAAAACACCATCGGGCTCATCGCCGCCTGCGCCCGAGCTGCAGCTGCGCCACGCTGACACCTCCAAGAGTTCACAGACACAGAGACTGGGATGATGCCAATCCCCACTTGCCCCAGAGCACAGCACCCCCTCTCCACCAAGGGTCTTGGTTTCCAAGCTCCGCCAGACATTTATGCAGGTACTGGGGCTACAAAAAGACCCCTCCAAACACCCTCTCGGACCACTCGAACCTCCTGTCGTGTTCCGAGACTCAGCAGGAACCAGCCATGTTAGTCAGGCTTCCGCTTTAACATTAAAAGATTTTTGAACCATATACATGTAATCCTCAACTTACAATAATTTATTTAGAGACCGTTTAGTTACAAAGGGAACTGAAAAAACTAACTTATGTCCATTTTCACATTTATAACTGTTGTAGCATCTCTGTGGTCATATGATCAAAATTTGGACACTTGGCAATTATCAAGTATTTATGACGTCAATTTTGCAGCAACCCAGCAAAAAAGTCAGTGGAGAAGCCAGATTCAACTCATTATTAATTGGCAATCTATATTTAGTTTAGGATTGGCCAACAGAACTTTTTTATTTGTGCCAGTATGAACTACAACCGCTGTTTTCTTTCAGTCCAGAAACTTATCTAAATATTGTAGAATTACCAAAATCTTGGGATCTGGCAGAAGAGGTATCACGTGAGCTACTTGTTTATCATAATCTCATTTTATTAACTCTGTAACTATCATCCACAATCATTTCTTCCTGAAAGAATATCCTTAGTATGAAAGGATGTGGGTTCATCAGCTGAGAAAGAATTGGTTATTCTTATGAGAACATTTTCCTTCTCAAAATGATTACCAATTTCTGTCTGACAACAAGGGAGTTAGTACTATAGAATTAGGCTAAATTATAACACCTTAGCCTAGAAGATAAATACATTTTTTCCAAATCACTAGGCAACTCTAGATACTGCTCAGAGTCACCTTGTAAGGGAGATAGGTGGAATAAAGAAACAAACAAACAAGTAGGTAAGTAAGTAAGTAAGTAATAAAATAGATTAGCTATTTGGGTTTCAAGGTTTTTTTTTCTTTGAGAGCCTGGAGATCATTGTACCAAGCACAAATCTACAGTTTGATGTTCTGTGCACAAAAAAACCTAGAAAGCAGCTTCTCTCCTGCTGATTTTCTACATTTGTATTAGTTATTATGAGTAAGTTCACATATCATCAAGAACTGTTTAAATCTATAAGACAGTTATATTTTATCTCTATATATAAAAACAAAATACTGCTCAAGAATCATCATAAAATCTCCAAAACCATAAAGCCTATAAACTTGAAATTTGGCACGTATGTTCCTCTTACCTTCTAGGTGCTCACTAAGAAAGGATTTTTCAAAATGACCATCAGAGCATTAGCATTTCGTACATTATTATTAACACACCCTGATGCTAAGGAGTTCCACGCCCCCTCCCCACCTGCAAAACACAAGCAGAGGAGAGGAGTTTCAGTTTCAGCTTTAGTTTCACAGCAGCAAGCAGCTTTAGTACAGAACAGTTGAGCTAAGCCATGCAGGGGCTCCTTGCTGTCTCCTTCTTGCTCACACAGCAAATACTGCTTCACTTTCCAAACAGCACTCAATTCCCTCACACACTGACAGGATGCTAGCCAGATGAATACCAATGAATGCTGGTAGGCAGAGGCAGAATTTTTTTCTCCTTATTGTCCTCCCCGAAAACTAAGCCCAATCACATAGTTTGGTAGAGAAGCACGGGTATCCAGCTTGTATTTATATGTATTTATTTATTTTTTATTTTATTTATTTTTATTCATATTTATATCCCGCCCTTCTCCAGAGACTCAGGGCGGCTTACAGTTTTTGGGATACAACCCAATGCACTCAGCAACAGCCTTCATTCCATTGTATATGCCTGCTTATTACTAAGCGGCATTTTTTACAAAGTCAGCTTATTGCCCCCAACAATCTTGGGTCCTCACTTTACCTACCCCGAGAGGATGGAAGGCTGAGTCAATCTTGAGCCTGGTGGGATTCGAGCCTGCAATAATTACAGGCAGCTGGAGCTAAGTGCTAGGCTATTAACAGCCTGCACCACCAAGGCCCTGGTGTAGTTGGCAACACTGACTTCCTCATGTAAGATATATCAGTAGTATATCCTTAAGCAGTTTCTAGAGCATGTTCAGATCATAGAACATTGAACAGCCACTTTATAAAAATTACGGGTGAACTAAGACTTCAGCAGCAGTTTGTAAGGTATTTTGTTCAGATTGAAGGCAACCACACCCTCCCACTTGACAATTCCTCTGCTGCTGTGCCTTCCAACTTTCCATTCCAGAAAAGCAATTGCTGTTGGCTTCACTTTCTGAGGATGAGTACAACTGGAAAGTTTTATGTATGTAAAATACATTTATAGAAAGTAGAATAAATCCACATATAACATTAAACCATCAAAGTGCAACAAAAATACAAAGACAAAACAACCAGCTTTATAAAAAAATGTTACATCTTCTTATTTAAGGTTTGTGCACTGTGGAAGAGAGGAGGAGAGGAAGAGGAGGAGAGGGGAAAGGAGAGGAGAGGACAGGAGAGGAAAGGACTACATACATAGGTGGTTCAGAGAAAATAAAACCTTACATACTCTACATTATATGCACAGAAATGTATAAAACATTCTTACTGGGTTTTGAGCAGTATTTTCTGTGTTGCCCTGCAGATGATCCAATTGAGGAAATACTGGAAAAATAAAGTGTGTGTGTATGTGTGTGTGTGTATTCTCCCTGAAGTAGCCAATCAAAGTGCAAAGCTTAATCTTGAAGAAAGTAAAGAACGGCAGCACCTGGGTTAACAAAAGCAGGAAAACATACTTTGAAAGCAGGGCAGGAAAATGCAGCCACAGAACATATGTGAAGTCCAAATGCAGGGTGATATTGCTTGGTCTTGCCTTCTAGTTTCTAAATAAAACCTTTTTAAATTGTTATAGCTTCCAGGCTTCTTGCATGTCCTGAAAAAGGGGCAATCCAGTAGTGCAGATAATCCCACAGTTAGGAAACTTACCTTGAAGTTTAGTCACTGGAGATAGGCTGTTTTGCTCTTCTCCTGAGAACTTCACTTTCCTTGTTCTCCTTCCTAAACATTTGCTCTGCTTGTAATTTTTCAATTACCTCTTCTTCCAAAACATTTGACTGGGACTAAATAGTTGATGAAGGAAATTTATTTCATCTTCTAGTTAGTCAGCCTAACACTAATTTATATCTAGCTGGAAGTTCTTCCTTTTTTACAGCATGTGCTTGGCACCAATAACACCACAGCCTCACCCAGCTAGCCAAACTTCCTTAAATAAGGTTGATTAACTTCACAAGCTCACAAAATTGTCTTCCTGTTCTGTGAACTCATATCAATTCATTGTTATGATCAGACTATTTCCCCCTTTAAGATTTAAACTACTAATAATATTTCTCTTTGCAGGGATGGAGGAACTAATAGGATGGTCTTCCATACAAATTAATGGTTCAAATGATTTCTAGTCAGTCTGGAGAAACTTCCAGCTAGCACATTGGATCTTCTGTTGAAGTTTTGGTCTTAAACAGAACCTTGGGCAATGGTAAAAGCATGCCTCAGTATCCTCTCACATCCTGTACAGTCCATTCAGTTCCTTAGCACATATTCCAAATGACGACAATGAAGAAAGTTGGAAGTTTGCAAGTGAGGGAAACTTCATCTCTCAGAACCTGACATGTTAACAATCAGTTTTTATATGAGAAAGCTCTGAGCTTTCAATGAACTCAATGAACCTGTTGGTAAAAACAGCCTTTATTTGCAATGGTCCCATAATCTCTCTAATTGTGTGATTTATAATGTCCACATTCAATATGCCATCAATTTTAATCGAGGAGGCCGCGGAACTGGCCTGTATCACTGAGACCTGGGTGGGCCCAGAGGGGGGAGTCCCTCTAGTTGATCTATGCCCCCCAGGTTTTTGGGTGTTGCACTGGCCACGGGCCCAGGGAAGGGGTGGGGGGGTAGCTGTTGTTATTCGAGAAGCCCTGATTCCAAGGGAGGTCTCTGTTCCGGAGATCGGTGGGTGTGAAGCCCTCCTTTTGAGATGCGGGTCTGAGAGTTGGATGGGCTTGCTGCTCACATACATTTCCCCCAGCTGTGTGGCAGCTGCCCTGCCTGGGCTGCTTGACGCCATCTCGGGTTTGGTGGTGGAGTTCCCAGGACTTATTGTCCTGGGTGACTTCAACTTGCCCTCTCTTGGGGTGGCGTCGGCCTTGGCCCAGGAATTCATGGCCTCCCTGGCGGCCATGGATCTGACTCAAGTGATTGATGGCCCGACTCACGAGGGGGGCAACATGCTCGACCTGGTTTTTGTCTCGGAGCAGTGGCGTAATGATCTGGGGAGTGGTGATCCACCCCGTTCCATGGTCAGATCATTATCTCCTACGGCTGGCTTTTCGACAAGCTGCTCCACACTGCTGGGATGAGGAGCCCCTTAGGTGGTTCTGCCCCAGGCGCCTGATGGACCTGGAAAGGTTCCAGGCAGAGCTGGGTTTTTTTCCTACATCCCTGGTCCACAACTCTGCCGAGACCCTGACGGCTGCTTGGCAATGGGCGGCCGTGGGGGCTCTTGACAGAGTTGTCCCCATGCGTCCCCTTACCCGTTGCAGATCCCATGTGGCTCCCTGGTATACCGGGGAGCTCTGGGAGATGAAGCGATGGAGAAGGGGTCTAGAGAGCAGGTGGAGGTTGACCTGCTCCAAATCTGACCGAGCCCAGTGGAGAGCCTATATCAGAACCTATCTGGTAGCTGTGAGCGTGGCGAGAAGGGTTTATTTCTCTGCTCTCATAGCATCCGCAGGAAACCACCCAGCCGCCCTGTTTGGGGTCGCCAGCTCCCTCCTCCATCCGGGGGCTGCGGCGGATCTCCTGCGGGGTCGAGCTGACGAATTTGGCCAGTTCCTGCAGGATAAGATCGCTTGGATTCGGGGGGGGCTGAACTCCAATTTGCCGTGGTCTGATGCCAAGGGTGCAAGTGGTCTAGCTAATGTAATCTGGACTGAGTTTGATCCTGTTTCTGAGGATGAAGTGGACAGGATTATGCGACGACTGAGTTCCACCACATGTTTGTTGGACCCATGCCCTTCCTGGTTGGTCTATGCCTCCAGGGAGGTGACATGGCTGGCTCGGGCAGTGGTCAATGCTTCTCTGGGGGAGGGTACCTTTCCTGCTGCCTTGAAGGAGTGAGGTGAGGCCTCTCCTGAAGAAGCCTGCCCTGGACCCAGCCGAATTGAACAACTTTCGTCCAGTCTCCAACCTTCGCTTTCTAGCGAAGGTTGTTGAGAGTGTGGTGGCTCAACAATTTCCGCTTTTCCTGGATGAAATGGACTACCTGGATCTGTACCAATCGGGCTTTCGACCCGGGTATAGCACAGAGACAGCATTGGTCACACTGATGGATGATCTCCTGAGGGCTCGGGACAGGGGTTTTTCCTCTGTCCTGGTCCTGTTAGATCTCTCAGCGGCTTTCGATACCATCGACCATAGTAACTTATTGCGGCATCTCGGAGGGTTGGGAGTGGGAGGCACTGTGTTGCAGTGGTTCGCCTCCTTCCTCTCGGGACGCTTGCAATCAGTGTTGGCAGGGGGGCAGAGGTCGACTCCAAGGGCTCTCACTTATGGGGTCCCTCAGGGGTCTGTCCTCTCGCCCCTTCTGTTCAACATTTATATGAAACCGCTGGGTGAGCTCATCCGCGGCTTTGGGGTGAAGTATCATCAGTATGCTGATGATACGCAGTTATACATCTCCACCCCAGGCCACATCAGTGATGCCCTCTCTGTGATGTCCCATTTTTTGGATGTGGTACGGATCTGGATGGACAGTAACATGCTTCGGCTCAATCTGGCTAAGACAGAGTGGCTGTGCATACAGACATCTCGACCCAGTCAGGGGATTCCATCTTTGGTCATGGGGGGGAGGTGTTGCCCCCCATGGATAGGGCACGGAACCTGGGGGTGCTCCTGGACTCACGGCTCAGGCTGGAGGAGCAGGTGGGAGCCGTGGCTGGGGGGGCCTTTGCCCACGTCCGGCTGGTTCACCAGTTACGCCCATATCTGGACCGAGATGCCCTGCGCATGGTCACTCAGGCACTTGTCACCTCGCGGCTCAACTACTGCAATGCTCTCTATCTAGGACTGCCCTTGCATACCATCCGGAGGCTTCAGCTGATGCAAAATGCTGCTGCGTGGGTTGTGATGGGAGCTTCCCGGTTCTCCCATGTTACGTCCCTCCTGCGTGGTTTGCATTGGTTGCCGGTTGCCCTCCGAATGAGATTCAAGGTTTTGGTATTGACATTCAAAGTCCTACGAGACATGGGTCCAGGCTATCTATGGGAACGTCTACTGCCGGCATCGAATACCAACTGCCTTGTACGAGCGCACAGGCAGGGACTCCTCGGCGTGCCGTCTGCGACTCAATGTCACTTGGCAGTGACGCGGGGGAGGGCCTACTCTGTGTTGGCTCCTGCCTTATGAAATCAACTACCTCTGGGACTCCGCCTGGCCCCCGACCTTCGCACCTTCCGCCACGACCTGAAAACTTGGCTTTTTGAGCAGGCTGCTCTGTGCTGACTCCTCTTGGGGGGGGTGTTTTATAATTTGTTTTAGTAATTTGGCTTGTTGGGTTTAATTCTATTTTAGGTAATTATTTATTGTGTTGGTTTTAATTGTGAGCCGCCCCGAGTCCTTTCGGGAGAGGGGTGGCATACAAGTCAAATAAATAAATAAATAAATAAATACATTTTTTAAGTTAATTTGATATTTTCTTTTAAACCCATGGTTGAAGGAAGGAACTCTGGCTAAATGAGATTAACCACTTAATTTCAGATTACCAGTAGAAAGGGTCTGATGTTGCAGTTGAAAATGCAACATTATAATTTTATAAAAGCACAAAAGCGGTAATTAACACATTCATGTAAATGCTTTTGTTAATTTCTTCTGCTCCTTTTACATGCAATATGCCAAAATGTTTGATTCATATGACTTGAAGATCAACAGACATATTTACATTATTACAGAGTCTGTTGATCTTTTGGCTTAAATCAGAACTTCCTTAACTATGTCATCATTTCATTTTCATTTAATAAAGAGGAACCTATCCCAATTACTGGCATAATTAATGCCACATAGTTACCAGTGCGGTGCAGAATTTAAGGCTTTGACTAGGACTGAGAAGATCAAGTATAAAGCTATTCTCATCCACAAAAATGTACTGATTTTTTTCTTTTATTTTAGGGTAGGGGGAAAGATATAATCTCAGCCCAAATAATTAACAGAGTTATTATTGTAGGTGTAAAGCTGTTTTCATACATATGCTTACTTAAGCTCCTGGGAAAAGTAGAATATTTCAAAAGTATCCAAGGAAGTTAGGATTTATAGAAAAGTTAATGCAGCATCCTGGAATGATTTAAGTGCAGAGTGTGGGGAAATTAGGAAGGATAACATATGCCTCTCTTATTCCTTCTTTTAAAAAGCCAGATCATTGTTAATGTAACTGCATCTGTGGAGTTTTGGAAATATACCACAGTTTTATTTGGATTTATTCTCTAGCTCTGTCTTGCTTTGATATCTTTACTAGCTTATAAATGCATAGATAAAATATTGTTAAAATGATAGTAATATATTATAGAGAAATAGTGTAAAGAACATCAGGATAATGAAATAGAGAATGACTTAAGCAGCATTTTTCCTTTTCCAGGATATAGATCTATGAGTAATATTAATGATCATATTGCAGTATAAATTAGATTGTTGCTTGGGTGGTAGTGAAGCAAAATAGCAAGCAGTTAAGTCCAACTTATAACCCCAACATATAGGTCCAATTTATATGTGCCTTTGTCCATTCATTGCTGTTCATAACACAAAAGGATATACTAATTATTCAAACAACTACTATTCTGCTAGCTGGAGGAAAAGTCAGAAAAAAGTAACAAAAGAAAGCAGAAAGGAAGAAAAGGAAAAAAAAAACTATGGACTTTATAAAGTATTCTCCCTGGGTAAGAAAGGACAAAAGTGAGGTAGGCTTGTGATGCTGATATATCTTTGTTTATACCGTGTTTCCCCAAAAATAAGACACTGTCTTATATTTTTTTTGGCTCCCAAAAACACACTAGGTCTTATTTTCAGGGTAGGTCTTATATATTTATGGTGCCAAATAGTGGGTGTGAGTTTGTAGGGGGGGGTGTTTCGCGGGTGCATGGTTGCTCCCTGAAAAGTCTTCCTGGAACTGGAGATTTACACTAGGTCTTATTTTCGGGGTAGGTCTTATATTAGGGCAGGTTTAGAAAATAGTGCTAGGTCTTACTTTCGGGGTAGGTCTTATTTTCGGGGAAACACGGTAGTTATGACAATCAGCTCTAATAGCATGAATCCTACATCCTTGACTAAAGTCAAAGATATTAAAATGTTTTTTTAAAAATAAAAAAAACACACTGAGATACTATATGATATCAGAAGCCATGTTGGCAAAAAAGAAAAAAAGAAACATTCAATAAATGTTAGCACAGTATCATTGTATAAAAATTGAGAATTGTTTTTTCTACCAGTCATTAGTCCAAGGTCACCACTAAATAGTTTTCTTTGGGAAAAATCGGGAAATGTATTTTGGAAATCTGAGCAGGTGACAATAATTGCTGGCCCTGGTTGGTTTTGAAAGTCAAGTACCATCATGTTGGTTAGCATTTGGACTGAGGCTTTTAGTGTAGTCTGGATATTGAAAACTACCCTCAAAAACTATGTTTCTGCACTTTCTAAGAAAACTACATTGACATGGAGGTAAAGTCACACAGTATTTGATGTCAACAAAGAATAATTCTAATCTAAAGGATGCATAACAAGTTTATTTAAATGTTAGTGTTGCTTATCCAGTTAGTATTTTGCAATCCAGTTTGTCACCCAAATCAAAACTGTACCTTATTCTTAAGACTCTTTAGCACCGAATTACATACTTGACTTCAGCACCCAAACACAAGATTGGAAGAATGAAAATTTGAAAGAAATAGCCATTTCTTCCTACTAATGACAAGGACAGCTTTTTAAAAAAATAAAAAATAAACAGGGAACTAAAAATGAGGCTCAACAGCATTTTAAAGTTATAGACTGAGCATGAGATCTTCAAAACATCAGTAATTCCATCAATCATCATTACATGGTATGTCAGCTCAGCAGGGTAAAACTAAGGAAGGTATATAAAATGTGACTGAAACTGGGCTAGAAAGCAAATTATGAGCAAGTGAATAAAAGCAGTAACTTATTGATTTCAAATGATCCATCTTGAATTGTATAGAAAAGTTGATTGTAATAAAGCTTTGGAGCAAAATTCAATTTTACCTGAGATAAATTAAAAGTCATCTGGTAATTTTAAGCAAAAAAATAATGGTCAAAATGAACACAACAATTTCTTTTCATTTCTGACAATGAGTTTGAATCAATAAAAATTGTTTTTAATGAATATGTTTGAAGAACACTCCGCAAATCAAGACATTTGCATGGATTCATTAACTACAACTGTAGAGGGTAGGCTAATGAAAAGAATGTAACACTACAGCAGACCAGCACAATTAATTAAATTCATTAAGGATGTTGCATGTATACCATTGATTCTAAAATGAGTCATGATGAGAGACAATGTGTTAATTTGGGGGTCTCTGCTGACCTTGTTTTAATTGTCGCACTTTTGCAGATAACAGAGTGTAAAATGAAAAGTTGCATGAGCATGTTAGATCCTTTCAGAGATTGGCAGAATCTAATTTAGAATATAAGGCTCAGGTCACTTGCAATCTGTTAGGAATAAGCTTTAGAATAAAGACATTGAAAGGTCCCAATGCATTTTAAGGGAACAAAAGAAAATTGTAAAAAAGAAAAAAGAAAACAATCGACACAATAAACTAAGTCTGCTGTTCCTTATTTCAACCTTGCTCGTATTCTTAGGTACAAGAAAAAGGAACTGAACTCTAAATGATGCAGAAAAAAAGCAAAATCCCACATGTCATTAATGGTCATATTGGTAATATTCTACTATTCTAATTTTATTTTTATGACAAAGGATACTTGCATCACGGAGACCTGGTTGGGACCAGAGGGAGGTGTCCCTCTGGTGGATTTGTGCCTGCCAGGTTTCCGGGTGCTACACCAGCCTAGGGCCTGGAGTAGGGGCGGGGGAGTGGCTGTTGTCATCATGGAGACCTTATGTCTGACGGAGATCACTGTCCCGCAGATAGGCGGATGTGAGCTCCTCCTCATGAACTGGGGCCCGGGAGGTCAGTGGGGCCTGTTGCTGGCGTACCTATCTCCCAGCTGCATGGCAACGGCCCTGCCTGAGCTGCTCGACCTCCTCTCAGGGGTGGTGTTGGAGTTCCCCAGGCTTGTGGTCCTGGGGGACTTCAATTTGCCTTCCCTGGGAGAGGGGTCAGGGGCGGCTCGGGAGTTCATAGCCTCCATGGCGGCCATGGACCTTACCTAGATTATACAAGGCCCGACCCATGAGGGGGGACACACTCTAGACCTGGTTTTTATCTCAGGACAGTGGTATAATGGTCTGGGGGAGAGCGCTAACTATTCGCCCCCTGTCATGGACAGACCATTATCTCCTTCGGCTGGTCTTCCACTATCCAATTCCCTGCCGCTGGGAGGCGGAACCAATGAGGTGGTTCCACCCCAGGCACCTGATGGACCCTGAGCAGTTCCAGACAGCATTTGGACCATTACCTGCCTCCCTGGCCCACAACTCGGCCGAGGCCCTAGCGGAAGCCTGGCAATGGTCGGCCTCTGGGGCACTCGACCAGGTTGTTCCCCTGTGGCCCTTAACCTGATGCAGATCCCGGTTGGCCCCCTGGTTTATCATGAAGCTATGGGAAATGAAGTGTCAGAGGAGGGGCCTAGAGAGCAGTTGGAGGTCCTCCCAGTCCGAATCCAAACGAGCTCAGTTGAGGTCTTTTTCGAGGACCTACCTGGGAACGATGAGAGTGGTGAAGAGATCCTACTTTCCCACTCTCATCGCATTGGCAGATGGCCCAGCCACCCTGTTTAGGGTCACCCGCTCCCTTCTTAATCAGGAGGTGGGGTAGACCCTTTGCGGGGACAAGCCGAGGAGTTTGGTTAACATCTGTTGGAAAAGATCACTCGGATCTGGACACCAACTGGCTTGAGTCGGACATGGAGTCAACGGCGAGTCTTGTCAATGTCATCTAGGAGGAGTTTGACCCTGTATCCTCAGATACGGTGGACAGGATTATGCGGTGGTTGTGTGCCTCCACGTGTTTATTGGACCCATGTCCCTCCTGGTTAGTTTATGCTGCCCATGAGGAGCCATGTGGCTGGCTCCAGGCAGTTACCAATGCTTCACTATGGGATGGGTTTTTCCCTGCCACCTTGAAAGAGGCGGTGGTGAGACCCCTTCTTAAGAAGCCTGCCTTGGACCCAGCCAATTTAAACAACTTTCGTCCAGTCTCCGACCTTCGCTTTTTAGCAAAGGTTGTTGAGAGCATGGTGGCACAACAGCTTCCAGCTTTCCTGGAAGAATCCGAGTACCTGGATCCGTTTCAATCGGGCTTCAGGCCTGGTTATAGCACGGAGACGGCATTGGTCACGCTGATCGATGATCTCTGGAGGGCTCGGGACAGGGGATATTCCTTTGTCCTAGTCCTATTAGACCTCTCAGTGGCCTTGGTATCTTATTGCAGCGTCTTCGGGAGTTGGGAGTGGGAGGTACTGTTTTACAGTGGTTCTCTTCCTTCCTCTTGGGACGCATGCAGTCAGTGTTGATGGGGGGCAAAGATCGACCCCAAGGACCCTCACTTGTGGGGTTCCTCAGGGGTTAGTGCTTTCTCCCCTCCTGTTCAACATCTACATGAAGCCGCTGGGTGAGATCATCTGTGGTTTCAGGGTGAGGTATCATCAATATGCTGATGATACCCAGCTTTACATCTCCACCCTGGACCAACTCAGTGATGCCCTCCCCGTGCTCTCCCAGTGCCTGGAGGTGGTGTGGATCTGGATGGGGAGGAACAGGCTCTGGCTCAACCCAGACAAGACTGAGTGGCTGTGCATACGGGCATTTCGGATTCAAGAAATTCCATCTTTGGCCATAGGGGGAGAGGTGTTGCCCCCTGTGGATAGGGTGTGCAACTTAGGTGTCCTCCTGGACATACGGCTCAGTATGGAGGAGCAAGTGGAAGCCGTCGCCAGGGGGGCTTTTGCCCAGGTTCACCTGGTGCATCAGTTGCGCCCCTACTTGGACCGAGATTCCCTACGCACGGTCACTCATGTGCTCGTTGCCTCCTGTCTTGACTACTGCAATGCTCTCTACCTGGGGCTGCCCTTGAGGACTATATGGAGGCTTCAACTGGTGCAGAATGCGGCTGCATGGGCGGTGATGGGAGTGGCCTGATTCTCCAATGTGACGCCCCTCCTGCGCGATCTTCATTGGTTGCCAGTTGCCCTCCATGTAAGATTCAAGGTGATGGTATTAACCTATAAAGCCCTGCATGGCTCGGGTCCAGAGTACTTGCAGGAGCGCCTCCTGCCAGCATCAAGGTCTGATCGCCCGGTACGCTCCCACAGGTAGGCTCTCCTGGGGGTGCCGTCGGCCAGACAATGTTGGTTGGTGCTCCCCCAGGGGAGGGCCTTCTCTGTGGGGGCGCCCAGCTACCTCTAGAGCTGTGTTTGGCCCCGGACCTGCGCTCCTTCTGCCGTGATTTCAAGACTTGGCTGTTTGTACAGGCCGGCCTGGACTGAGCAGGGTTGGGAATTTTAGTTTAAGGGTATTTTAATTAGATTTTATAATTGGATTAGATTTTGATAAATGTTGTATTTATTTTTTATATATTTCTATGTAAGCCGTCCCGAGTCCACTCGGAGATGGGGCGGCATATAAATCCAATTAAATAAAAATAAATAAATAAATAAAATACTGTAATCAGGTGTCCCTCAGTGATTCATGTTACTCAATCTAGCATTTTCCAAATGCATTGGAGTGTTAAATGTCCCACCCAATGTAAACTTGCTATCACTGCACATGGGAAATATTGATGTCAGCTATCCATAAAGTTGCTGTCTATTAGAATGATATATAGAAACCACCTTCTTTTAAGCTTGCAGATGTCATGGTAGATCCATTTTTACACAGTGTATTTTTCCCAATTACATTTAAATACATTTAGTTACAATGTATATTGTCATGTAGAGTGCAAATGTCCATGAGCAAAATTCCCACTGTACAGTGTGAATCCCATAGAATAAATTTGAATACCCACATCTGATAACTCTCAATAGGATAAAACCTACCAAGTGGTGCCTTCTGATGGCCAATGCATTGATGTTGTCCATGTCCAAAATGCACTCCCTTCAAATGGAATGGCTTCTTTGGTCACTCACTACACTGAATATTTTTGTCTTCATTCTCAATAGAGTTGTTCTTGTCAGATATGATTTGCTGTGTTTCCAATAAGGAAAAAAAAGAAAGAAAATTATCTACATGGCACAAGGGATTTTTTGAAAAGTAGCTTTTTACTAATTGTGGTACTGGCATTTTGTCCCATATACTATACACATAATTGTCTCAGGTTCTCAGTGACAAATATTGCAAATTAGATTCTGAGGGAAATGGAATGACCTGACAACGGATTTTGTAACCAATTGGATTCTCAGCATTATCTGAGTCACTCCTGTATGTTCATTTCTACAATAAAACAACAGCCAAATAGTCAAATTAAAGAACCTCCTGCCTTAGAGAATCATTTTTACATTAGAAGGAAGGTGATAGTTATTCAGTGGTTCTGTTTTCAGGACAGCCTTAAAATGAATTAAAAAAATGATTAATCAAAAATCCATTCTAGCATTGGTGCTGGTTTTTCTATGGTTGTTCATTACTGGGAAAGAAAAAACACCCACAATAAACGATAGCACTAGAAGTTTCAAAGTGCTAATATTCAAACACTAGTGAATACTGCTTTGTATAGCTAACAAAACTAGGAAAAAATTATATAGTCTAATCAGGAATATATACAAACAATAGCCCTGGTTCCTAATGTACCATAGATTGATTCACAGAAGGAATTCATTACCAGTGATTATAGGAGAAATGTTTTCTAGCAAGGCACTCTTTTCAATTTTCTCCATAGGCACACTTATTTTATTTCCATACAATGTTCTGAGGGCTATATTGTATAGTGGACTATTATAGGGTTTTTAAAATGTTTCACTAGTTTGAAAGAATTGCAAATTATGCTATATATTGTCACTTTTGCCTTTAACAACTGGTTAGCAGATTTTTGTATTGTTACAATATATACAGTTTGTTGTCTGCAGATCTTTTACACATTTTTTTTAGAATTTTAAGTTTAAAATTTAACTTTAAGCAAGATTAAATGGAAACCTGGCATATTTCATGCTTCGTACTGGGAACGAACGCACGACAGAATGAGGCGAGGCGGCTAGAAGGTTGCTCAGGCTTTATTCAAATTTGCGTGCTAACAGCGAATAAACCACTCAGCCGTGAGGCAACAGCTGTTGGCCTGTTTGACAGCTCCTTATATAGTCAGCTATCAAACTGTTCGACCAATCAGGTTGCGGCTGGTGCCCCCTGCTGGAACAGACCAGAGGGGGAACTTCAGGACACAACACTCCTTCCCACCTCAATAGCGCATGCGTAATCTTCGAGGTAGGCCGGGCGGTGTCAGATCCGAGTCGATCTGTGCAGTGCTGGCTCAGCGGGAACCACTCTGGCTGGAACTTCTAAACCGGACTCTCTGCTGGCGATCTCTCTACCTATGGTCCTTCTGGTGAGTGCGACCTTTGTTGTGTTGCGGGTGCTGATGGACTTGTGCTCGGTTCTGGTAGTTCCACAATCTCCCTGGCTAATGACAACCCTGGCCTCATGCTCCTTTGCCCCCTTAACTGATTAATGTGGCATCTCCAGATTTGGCCATCCTCTAAGGTTATAATGTAGGAACATGGCCCTGTTACGCTCGTTATGGATGCTGGTAGCCAAAGGGGATTTCCCGTGTAATTCCTAGCAAATACCTGGTCTCCTACCATGAATTCCCTGGTGTTGCTGTGTTAGTTTAAGGGCTTTTCTGGTGTAAACTCAGGATGCAACCTATCTAAAACAGTTCTCAGCCGTCGACCCATTAACAATTCTGCTGAACTATGGTTTGTAGTTGAGCATGGGGTAGAATGCTGAATTAACAGGTACTGGGCTACCCTACTGGGCCATGGCCCTGGGCCCATCTTTGCTAGGGCCTCTTTAGCAGATCTTACCCTTCGTTGTGCCAATCCATTACTAGCGGGATTAAAAGGGGCAGTCAATGCATGTCGTATTCCCAACCCAATGAGAAACAGTTCAAAACTCCTTGCAGTAAATTGTGGCCCATTATCTGACACAATTATGTCTGGCAGCCCATGTGTGGCAAATATTTTCTGTAAGGCTAAGCTAACAGCTTCTGCTGTGGTTGAGGTCATTAACACAATTTCAACCCATTTGGAGAACGCATCTACTACAATGAGGAATTTCTGGCCTTGGAATGGGCCAGCGAATGGGTCAGCGAAATCAATATGAATGCGTGACCAAGGACCTCTGGGATTCTCCCACTGCCTTACTGGGGCTTTTGTGGGTAATGGCCTAGATTCCTGACATTGCTGGCACCCTGACACCCATTCATGTATCGCTTGATCCATCCCTGGCCACCACACGTAACTTTGGCCTAAAGACTTCATACGAACTATGCCTGGGTGACCCTTGTGAAGCACCTCCAGTACATGCTTTTGTAATGATGTGGGAATTACCACTCTGCTTCCCCATAATAAACACCCTTTGCTGCAAGATAGCTCTTGTTGCCTTATTTTGAAAGGCTGGTAATCAAGAGGAACAGTCACTTGTGGCCATCCCCTTTTCACCCAGTCCAGAATCTGCAGTAAGAGTTTGTCTTTAGCAGAATGGGCAGCGATGTCAGCAGCAGTCAATAGGAAGTCCTGGTGGTGGTCAATGAGGAGAATGGATTCATCAGCCTCCTTGTCTTCTGGAAGTGGGCACCTGCTGAGGGCATCAGCATGGCTGATGTGTTTGCCCGGGCGATATGTCAGTGTGTAAGAATATGCTGCCAAAAAAACACCCCACCTTGTCATTCATGGGGAGAGTATTTGAGGAGTCTGCTTATCCTTGGCGAATAACCCAAGTAAGGGTTTATGATCAGTTATCAGTTCAAACTTATGTCCATAAACATATTCATTGAAACGTCTAATGCCAGCTATGGCAGCAAGGGCCTCACGATCTATTTGGCTGTAATTTCATTCTGCTGGCGATAGGGTCCTAGAGAAAAATGCTATAGGGGCCT
The DNA here is from genome assembly GCA_009733165.1 of Naja naja. Lineage (NCBI taxonomy): Eukaryota > Metazoa > Chordata > Lepidosauria > Squamata > Elapidae > Naja > Naja naja. The sequence goes on from CM019151.1 coordinate 166,618,789, forward strand.
CAGAGCCATTTGGCAGTCTGTGGCTCAAAACTGCCCTCCAGATGATTCGTTGAATTGTATAAGAACAGAGTCTGAAGTTAACAAGTCCTTTACAGCCCTGAAAGAGTTGGCTTCTTTCCTACCCCAAAACCAAGGAGATTTTTTGTCTAAAAGTCTGTGAAGGGGTTCAGCAACTGATGCTTTGTGAGGAATGAAAATGGCATAAAAGTTCAGGAGGCCTAGAAAGGCCTGCAGCTCCATTTTGTTGTTTGGAGTCGGGGCGTTCTTTATGGCCTGGACCTTAGCTGTCGTGGGATGTATTCCAGCAGCATCGATCAGGAATCCCAGGAACTCCACCTTAGGTACGCCCAATTGGCACTTGTTCTTTTTTAATTTCAAACCCTTGGCCTGGAATCTTTTGAAAACTTCTCTTAAACTATCTAACAGTGATTTTTCATCTCTAGCTGATACAATTATGTTGTCAAAATATGGAACGACTCCAGGGATACCATGCAAGAGTCGTTCCATTAGAGATTGGAATATGCCTGGGGCAGCACTAATTCCAAATTGTAACCTATTGCATCTGAATGCCCCTCGATGAGTTACTATTGTTTGAGCTTCTGCAGTGGCTGAGTCCACCGGCAACTGTTGATATGCTTGAGCCATGTCAAGCTTTGCAAAAAATTTTCCATTGCCCAGTGAGTGCAACAGATGTTGCACCACAGGACTGGGTATGTGCTTTGCTGTAAGGCTAAATTAAGCGTCGCCTTATAGTCTGCGCACACCCTGATAGATCCGTCAGCCTTGATTGGCGTGACAATTGGTGTTTCCCAAGGAGCATGATCTATGGGTTCTAATACCCCTTGCGATATCAGTTTATCAAGTTCTGCATCAATTTTTTGGCGAAATGCGAAGGGCACCTGCCTCGCTTTCAATCTCGTAGGTTGAATTGATGGGTCTAAATTCAATGAAATAGGTTTACCTGTATATTTACCTAAGTTGTTGTCAAACACACTGGCAAATTCTTTTTCCAGTGTGTCTAACGTGTCAGCATTTTGACCAGTAGTGGCATTTACGCCACTTATGGCCAGACCTAGGGCTTCGAACCAATCCAGACCCAACAAACTTGGTAAAGCCCTTTCCACTACTATTAATGGGAGGCGGCTTTCAAATTGTTTTAAACGTACAGTCACTTTAGTCAGACCCAAAATGGGAATTTTATTCCCTTGATAGTCTCTTAATGTGAGGGAACAGGGTCTCAATCTTTTCTTTGCCATTTTGGGCACTAATCTTTTTATTGTGTTCCAACTTACCAAAGATAAAGAAGATCCTGTGTCAACCTTCATTTGACAATCCTGTCCCTCAATTTTAACTGCAAGAAATATTTTTTTCTTCAGTGATAAGTTTGTTTGCCCTACTCTGGGGTTAAACTGGCAATTATCCCTTTGAATTGTGAAACAATCATCTCCCGATCTAGGAACTCTTCTAGGGGGCCCCTTACTTTGTTCCTGTTTTGCCTGAACTCTGTCATCAGGCAAGATAGCCCTGCACTTCCTAGCTAAATGGCCCTTTTTTCCTCAGCGCTGACAGATTGCATTTTTAAACCTGCAAACTGCTCGCAGATGGTTACCCCCACACCCCATGCAGGATTGTGCCTGGGCTGTTTTTGTGGATTGCCAATATTTACCCGATGCAGTCTTCAATCGGTGGATTTCATCATCTCCTGGTAAATTGGCATCTTCCTCAGTAGTCTCTTCGTGATGGACAGCTAAGGTTTTCTTTTTGGCCGCTGAGCTGCTCGCTCCCTTGATCTCAATCGTTGATCTATTGGATAGCTCCGCAGCGCAAGCTTCATCTAATGCTGATTGTAGAGTCAGGTCAGGTTTTGCTAATAGTCTGCGCTGGATTCAGAGGTCTCTTAGCCCACAGACTAACCCATCCAGCAAAACCTCATCCAGCTCTTTAAATTCGCAATGGAGAGCAGCTGTCCGGAGACCTGCCATAAACTGACTAACACTTTCCCCTTCAGCTTGCTCTCTCCAGTGAAATGCATGCCTTCAGGCAATTTGTGAGGGAGTGGGAGCGTAATGGTTCTTAAGCTTGGCCATTAACACCTCCCAAGTAACAGCATTTAAGGGTTGAGGTGCTAACAGAGCTCGAGCTGTGTCAAACATTTGTTTGCCACAGAAATTTAAAAACAGCGCCCTTCGCCGGCTGCCTGTCAAATCCACCAGGTCGTTTGCCTCCAGGAAACAATCAAAATGCTTGATATATGATTCCCAAGTTTCTGGCGAAATTTCAAATGGCGCGAATGTGTTTAACGCTGCCATTCTTAGCTGCTTCACAGAGCCTTTGTTCCTTAGGCAGGTGGCTGGATGGATTTATTGAGCTCTCTCAGCGAGACTTCGCTCTTTCAAATGCCCTTCTGGCTTGTTTGGCTCTCACTGTCACAGTTATCAGCTCTTTTAGTTGTCCCTCAGGGACTTCAAGCTCGACTAATGCCTCAAGGGTGGAGATCCCATCCTCGTTGCCAGTGCTTCATACTGGGAACGAATGCACGACAGAATGAGGCGAGGCGGCTAGAAGGTTGCTCAGGCTTTATTCAAATTTGTGCGCTAACAGTGAATAAACCACTCAGCCGTGAGGCAACAGCTGTTGGCCTGTTTGACAGCTCCTTATATAGTCAGCTGTCAAACTGTTCGACCAATCAGGTTGTGGCTGGCGCCCCCTGCTGGAACAGACCAGAGGGGGAACTTCAGGACACAGCATTTCAAAATAACAGATAAGAGATAATCAGATTTGGAAGGGACCTTATAGGTCATCTAGTCCAATCCCCCACCCAAGCAGGACACCCTACACCATTTCTGAGAAATGGCAGTCCAATCTCTTCTTGAAAGTCTCAAGTGATGTTGCTCCCACAACTTCCGAGGGCAAGCTGTTCCATTGGTTCATTGCTCTCACTGTCAGAAAGTTACTCCTTATTTCCGGGTTAAATCTCTCCTTGTTCAGTTTCCATCCATTATTCCTTGTCTGGCCTACAAGCACTTTAGAAAATAGCTTGACCCCTTCCTCTCTGTGGCAGCCCCTCAAGTATTGAAACACTGCTATCATGTCTCCCTCTTCACTAGACTAGCCAAGTCCAGTTCCTGTAACCGTTCTTCATATGTTTTAGTCTCCAGTCCCCTAATCATCCTGGTTGCTCTTCTCTGTACTTTTTCTAGAGTCTCAACATCTTTTTTATAATGTGATGAACAAAATTGGATGCAGTACTCTAGTTGTGGTACCTCACTTGATCTTGATTGCATCCCTCTGTTAATGCAACTTGGGATTGCATTAGCTTTTTTGGCTGCTGCTGCACATTGCGGCTCATATTTACAGTAGCTGTTTGTCCACTAAGACTCCAAGATCTTTCTCTTACAGCTATTGAGCCTGGTTTCACCCAGTCTATATGTGTACTTTTGTTTTTTCTTGCCTAAGTGTAGGACTTTTCTCTACATTGAATTTCATTTTGTTAGAAACGGCCCAGTGTTCAAGTCTATCAAGATCCATCTGGATCTTGAGCCTATCTTCCAGGGTGTTAGCTATTCCTGCCAGCTTAGTATCATCTGCAAATTTGGTGAGTTTCCCTTCTATTTCCTCATCTAAGTCATTAATGAAGATATTGAAGAGTCCTGGGCCTAAGACAGAGCCTTGTGGCACCCCACTGCTTACTTCCCTTCATGTAGACTTAGACCCATTAAGGACTACTCATTTAGTACAGTTTGTCAGCCAGTTGTGAGTCCATCTAGTGGTGGTGCTATCTATTCCACTTTTTTTCTAGTTTACTAAGAAGTAGGTTGTGGTCTACTTTGTTGAATGCCTTGCAGAAATCTAAATATATTATGTCCACAGTATTTCACTGGTCTACTAATTTAGGCACTATGTTGAAGAATGAAATAAGATTGATTTGGCATGATCTGTTTTTAACAAACTCGTGCTGACTGCTAGTTATTACTTTACTTGTTTCTAGTTGTTGGCAGATCTGTTTTTTTATTATCTTTTCCAGTATCTTCCTGGGTATTGATGTTAGGCTGATTGGTCTATAGTTTCCTGGGTCTGTTTTTTTCCCTTTTTTTGAAGATGGGAACCACATCGGCTCTTTTCCAGTCCTCTGGTAGTTCCCTGGTGCTCCAGGATTTTTGAAAGATATGGTGCAGTGGTTCTGAGATGACCTTGGCCAGCTCCTTTAAAACTCTGGGATGTAATCCATCAGGCCCTGGTGATTTGTGTTCATCAAGATCAGACAGGTGTTCTCTAACTATTTTTTTTTGTTGCTTATTTTAACTTTTATTTCTGGTCTGTCTTTTACAGTTATGTTTTTGGTGGGTTGAGCTATAGTTTCTTTTTATTTATTGGACTTGGACTTGTATGCCACCCCATCTCCGAAGACTCGGGGTGGCTCACAACTAAAACATACAACACAATAAATAGCTAAGAAAGAATTAAACAAACACAAGCCCAATAATACCAAATTTAAAATTTAAAAATGAATTAAGAACCAACCCAATCCCCCCGGGAGGGAGTCACAGCCCGGATTGGTCAAATAACCAGGTCTTCAGGTCATGGTGGAAGGTGCGAAGGTCAGGGGCCAGACAGAGCCCCAGGGATAGCTGGTTCCACAAGACAGGGACTGCCACAGAATAGGCACGTCACCGGGCGACCGCCAGCCGACATTGGCTTGCCAACGGGACCCCAAGAAGCCCCTGCCTGTGTGTTTGCACAGGGTGATTGGCACTCGATATCGGCAGGAGTTGCTCCCTTAAATATTGCGGACCCATGTCGTGTAGGACTTTGAATGTTAAAACCAACATTTTGCGTGAAGACCAGTGCAAAGAATGAGTTAAGCAGTTCTGCTTTCTTTCTGTTGCCTGTTACTTCTTTGCCATCTTCTCTTTACTGGACCAGCTGTTTCATTGATTTTTTTCTTGTTATTTATATGTTGGCAAAAACTTTTTTTATTATCTTTGACTTTTGTTGCAAGTCTTTGTTTGTTCTGAGCCTTTGCTTTCCTGACTTTGTCTTTGCAGATTCTGGCTCTCTGCTGATAGTCTGCCTTAGTTGTATTGCCTTCTTTCCATTTTTTGAACCTGTCCTTTTTTTCTTTCAATTTGCCAGAGAGATCTTTGTGCAGCCATGCTGGTTTCTTCTTGGATTTCTTGTTTTTCTTATCAGGTTCCAGCAATCTTTTATTTCCAAGCTTCAGGGCTTTATTGGAATTTTTGGAAAATTAAAATCATGGCATCTTTGCTATAGTGTTTTACTTAAAAATATACTGCATATATTTCACGAAGAAAGGAAGAGAAAGCAATGGAAAGATAAGTTGCTAAGAAGGAAATTCTGGAGAAAGAAGAGATTTGTGTTTTGAAAGGAATGACTACAATTATTTTTGTGTCTTGTAAGGAATGACTTACGACTACAATTGAGCCCAAAATGTCTGTTGCCAAGTAAGACATTTGTTAAATGAGTTTTACCCCCTTCTACAACTTTTCTTGCCACAGTTGTTAAGTCAATAATTGCAGTTATTAAGTTAGTAGCCCAGTTGTTAAGTGAATCTGACTTCCCCATTGACTTTGCTTGTCAGAAGGTCACAAAAGTTTATTATATGACCCTGGGACACTGCAACTGTCATAAATGTGACAAGCATCTGAATTCTTATCATATGACCATGAGGATGTTGCAATAGTCATACACGTGAAAAATGGACTTAAATCACTTTTCAGTGCCTTTGTAACTTTGAATGGTCACTAAAAGATCTGTTGTAAGTCAGGGACTACCTGTATTTTGTGATTGAACATGTGAACCATTACAATATTAGAATACTCTCATGTTTCAAAATTTTCAAAAGTACCCATTTATTCACCCAAATGATTTATAGTACAGCATTTTTCCCATTGCTAAATAATTATATTGTTGCTAAAATATATATATTTTAACAAACCTTTTGGTATCTGCTTTTTCCAACAGCATTGTTCAATAATAAACTCTTTGAATTTAACAAATTATTTAAAACTACATAAGTTTTATGAATTATCTAATAAGAGAACATTTCAATATGACAATGTGGTCCACTATGCATAGTCTCTAGATCAGGGATGTGCCCCTCCCAAGCTCCGTTTTCACTGGCAGAGGGTTGCAGGAGGCTGTCGCCGTCGAAAATGGAGATCAGGAGCCTGTTTTTGGTAGCATAGTGCTTGGGCCACTACAGGCGTACCCAACTGTTTTGAATAACTATCGTCCAGTCTCCAACCTTCGCTTTTTAGCACAGGTTGTTGAGAGCGTGGTGGTTCAGCAGCTTCCGCTGTTCCTGGAGGAACTGATTACCTTGACCTGTACCAATCGGGCTTCAGGCCCGGACACAGCACCGAGACAGCATTGGTCGCATTGGTGGATGATCTCTGGAGGGCTCGGGACAGGGGCTTTTCCTCTGTCCTGGTCCTTTTAGATCTCTCAGCGGCTTTCGATACCATCAACCATGGTATCTTCTGCGACGGCTCCGGGGGTTGGGAGTGGGGGGCACTGTTTTACGGTGGTTCTCCTCCTACCTTTCGGACCGTTCGCAGTCGGTGTTGACAGGAGAGCAGAGATCCTCCCCGAGGCCCCTTATTTGTGGGGTACCTCAGGGGTCAGTTCTCTCACCTCTCCTGTTTAATATCTACATGAAACGCTGGGCTGAGATCATCCGTGGTTTTGGGTGAGGTATCATCAATATGCAGATGATACTCAGTTGTATATCTCCACCCCAGACCAGATCAGTGATGCTCTCTCGGTGATGTCCCGGTGCCTGGAGGTGGTGCAGGCCTGGATGGGAAGTAACAGGCTCAGGCTCAACCCAGCCAAGACTGAGTGGCTGTTCTTACCGGCATCTCGGTGTTCAGTGGATGTGCCATCTTTGGTCATGGGGGAGGTGTTACCCCCCGTGGATAGGGTGAGGAATCTGGGCGTCCTCCTGGATGCACAGCTCAGTTTGGAGGAGCAAGTGGGAGCTGTGGCCAGGGGGGCTTTTACCCAGGTTCGGCTGGTTCGCCAGCTTCGTCCCTACCTGAACCGAGATGCCCTTCGAACGGTCACCCATGCGCTCGTCACTTCCAGAATCGACTACTGCAATGCTCTCTACATGAGGCTACCCTTGCGGATTACTCGGAGGTTGCAGCTGGTGCAGAATGCGGCCGTGCGGGCTGTGATGGGGGTATCCCGAAACTCCCATGTTACACCCCTCCTGCACGACTTGCATTGGTTGCCGGTTGCCTTCCAGGTTCCCTTCAAGGTGTTAGTAACAACTAAATGGCTTGGGTCCAGGGTACTTGCGGGAACGCCTCCTGCCCGCATCACAGTCCAATCGCCCCGTGCGCTCCCATAGGAGGGGCCTCCTGGGAATACTGTCGGTCAGGCATTGTCGGCTGGCGGCTCCCAGGCCTAGGGCCTTTTCTGTGGGAGTGCCCGCCCTATGGAATCAGCTTCCTGCGGATCTTTGTTTGGCCCCTGATCTCCGCTCCTTTCATCGAGACCTGAAGACTTGGCTGTTTCAGCAGGCCGACCTGGATTGACCATGGGGGCGGGTAGTTTTAATAGTTTGTTTATCATTGTAATTTTATCATTTTAGCTGTTCTTTGTAATTTAGACTTGTTTTTATTCAATTATTTTTATTGTATATGTTCTTTTTGTATGTTTGCCGCCCTGAGTCCTTCGGGAGAAGGGCGGCATACAAGTCTAAATAAATAATAATAATAAATAATAATAACATGAGTGACATCGAGCTGGCCACACCCACTCTGGCCAAACCTACCCCAGCACTTGAGGTCAAACAAAACCCAGATGCTAACCTCAATGAAACACAACCCTGATGCAACCCCTGTTCTAGACTATGATCACATCATTTTGTGTGTGTGTGTGTGTGTGTGTGTATACATACACACACACACCATGACATCATTTGTTTACATACACACACACACCCCAATGGAAAATTTCCAGTCTTTGTGACTCTTCAATAGGAAATATTTTCTTAGGCCACTATTTTCCAATCCATTCTCTTATACTTAAAACTGTTTTGGCTTTGTTCCAATCTTTATGCAGACTTGTATTGTTTTTTGACCACAATGATTTGTTAAGTAGGATTCTATGGAGAATTTATGGTGTAAAGTTGGATATGTCAAACATAAGTTGCTGATTAAAAATAATGCAAAATTCATTTTCTGCTTGTCATCAATATTGACCTTCCATTTTCATGTGTGACCCCTTGTATTCTGCTGGGGATGCTGATAATTATATCACCTTGCTATATGTATGCAAATTTATTCTTCTAAACACTTTGGCTAAAAGCATGTAAACATTTCCCTAACTAAACAGATGAAGTTGACGCAGATGTTTTCTTCACTCGGGCTACATGGAAAGGTGATCTAGATTTTGTGTGTGTGTGGCTCATATCATGAAGTTTCATATTTAGTTCATCTTACAGAGTGGGCAACAAGATGTGGACAGAAAAATTAAGTATGATCATATCACAGTATGGTCAAAGTTCTGCCTTTTTTTTTAATGCAGCACACAATTTTAAAAAAGGAAGACTTTTTTTTTAAAAAAAGGAGGAAATCAGTCTAAGAAATGGGGCAAGAATTAAAAATCGATTTAACATCATTTTCCTGGACAATCGGTACCTTAAGATAGACCAGATCAGAATATTCCACAAGAAGATCACAACTATATTTTATTGAGGAAGGCTATAGTATCTTATAAATCTGATGGGACTTCTTTCCCTCTTTTAAATACCCTAGTGAGTCAGGGAGGAAACATTCTGAGTCATTTCTTAAATCTGTTTTCCTTCCTAGGGTGTAAGAAATGCTTCTGCTCTTCTGTTTGCCTAAAATTTCGAATATTTGCTTCAAGCTGCCTCCCTGCATGGATAGACAGTCCATCCAGGAACATGTTGCTCTTATACCTTCAGTCTGTAACCTAATTTGGAAATATTTCTACTGTCTCATCTGGCACTTCCCTTGCACCTTTGGATGAATTAACTATGTTTTATGTATGCGTTAAGCAGCATTCAGGTTTCTCAGTGTAATCCTAGAACAAAAATGTCCTAGCATTATCTTCTTGAGTTGTCTAACCTCATGTGAATAGAATCAGTACAGGATCCAATATGGGTCGGTCACTAGGATGAGAGGTTTAGTCTTCCAAGATTTTGGACTCATGCTGGAGCCTATCATCAGGGAACTTCTGTGCACCAGAATGTGCAGTAGAATGTGTGCTACCACATTAGAGAGAAGTTCCCTGATGATGGGTCCCAGCACGAGTCTGAAAGCTCAGAAAACTAAACCTCTGGTCCTGGTAACTGACCCAGGTTGGATCCTTTAGCATTATCCTGGGACACTTATATTCACCTTAATTTGTGAGAATCAATACAGTACTATGCTACTGATGCCTGACTAGATGATTCTCCGGAATATCCTAGTTGGCAATACTGAAAGCTTCTTGAAAGTCCTGAAGCATTGAAAGGATTACATTCTTCTGTGCTGCTCCTGGTAAAGTTCTCCCACAAGTTGATCAAAGAATCTTTAGTACCAAAACAAATGATCTAAACAATCCATTTTCTTCAATTATGACTAGATCTAATTAGCTATCATTTTCTTGAGCATATGTTCTTGATCATGTTGTTGAGATTGGACAACCATTTGTCTGAAATGGTATAGGGTTTCCAGCCTAAGCAGGAGGTTGGACTTGAAGACCTCTAAGTTTTTTTTCCAACTTTGTTATTCTATTTATATATTGCTCCAAAACATCATAACCAACTTGTAATTTTGGCCCAAGCACTATGAAATTAATTACAGGATTATGCTTGATTTGAGAAATTCAAAGTAACTTTTGAATGAAAGGATACTTGATTGGAATACCTTTTCCATGGCAGTGAAGGAAAACCCTATGTAATAATGCTAAGAAGGAGGAAAATGCACACAAACTTACACACCGGGATGTTTAATTCCTTTTCAAGGATCTTTAACTTGAATATTATTATAAGTATATTATTATACTTATATACTGAATATTATTATAAGTCCTCTGGCCATGGTGAATTAATCTTTTGGACACAGTTTTCTACAACAAATAGCAACTCATCAAAATCAGCGATGTTATTTTAAAATGAGCTATCCTCAGTGGGAGCCTAATGGAAAAGATGTCCTCCTTGAAGGATGAAAATGGGAGCAGGTGTGGAATTTTCTCACACCTGGGAGAATTTATTTATTCAAAAGAACAGCTGCCTGTGCTAAAAAATCAGTCTCATCAGAAAGTGAGAAGGTATTTTCTTGATACAATTAAAGGATGGTGAATTTAATGGAAAACCAATTTTCTGTGTAATACCAATATCTGGGAAGGTCTCTGAGGTTTATTTATTTATTTATGGCTTCTGGAAATCTACTTTCCATCAATCTATTTTATTTTTTATAGATATTAGAATGAAAATTACCCAAAATATAGCCAAACTGGAAGTTGCCATGGCAATAGAAGTGGGGAAATGAATTATACAACATGTAGCAAATGGTTCTTATTTAGACTCTACATGTGTAAAACTGCACAGCTGGGAAGGATTTCAGTTTTTCCATTTACCAATATAAACAGGGAAATGGAGGGAGTAAAACTGTGTAGTAACACACTACTTTACAGGAAAAAGTGTTATCCTTTATGTCCCTATGGCTGGTAGATTAAAGCACTTGAGAGCTTTCACACAATATTCTTAACCGGCTTTGATAAAGATCTAATAGATATATTTGTACAACATTATATATTATACTAACATCAGCCTTATGTGTGAAGGGATGTGGTTAACGTATAATGTTGGACAAATCCAGCCTGCTTTGTTTGTTTATGGTGTAAGATATTGTTTGTACTAAAGGTTTTTGTTTTTTTGAAAATACCTAATAGAATCTATTATTTTCTCCTGAATGTCAATGGAGATTCTCAAATCCAGATCATGGTTGTCCCAAAGGTGCTTTTCCAAAAGGCAACTGGACTTTCTTGATTTTTTTCCTTGAAAATGTTCCATTTCTCATCCAAGAAGCTTCTTCACTTACTGTTATTTTTCAAGGAAAAAAATAATCAAAGTCTAGCTACCTTTTGGGGAAAAAACTTTGGGACAAGATAAATTCAAGTTTTCATTGCTAGAAGGATTATATCCCAGGGTATTATAAGACTAATCAGAGATTGTCACAGAACTTGGTGAACTTCACTAACTACTGGATGACTGTCACAGTTCCAGAAAACTGAAGAAGAACATATGCCATCCCCATCTACAAAAGAATGGAAGAAAGAAAACCAGAAAAAGAATTGTCCTGCCAGTTTGATAGTTGTAAAGGAAAGTTCTGTAATAGACAATCAAGCAGCATATTTGCAATATTAACAGGAATCAGCATGAGCTTGTCACAAACCAATCATTTCAGACTAATCATAATTCTTTCTTTGATCATTATTTGCTTTCAAGGCATGGCATAGATGCAGTATACCTGGGCCACAGCAGAACAGACTGCCTCATGATATTCTTCTTACTAGCGTGATATAATAGGGACTTGGAGGAACCACTGTTAGATCGATTCAATGACTGATGGTTCTACTTCATCTTGGAACAAAGTATTGTGTGAAGTGCCAGGGGGCTCTGTGCAGGGCCCTATGATGTTTAACCTTTTTATAAATGACTTGGGTGAAATGGTTAGCCAATCCAGGCAAAAATAATAATTTGAGACATTCTTTTGAAAATGATTTATTTTACCTAGAATGTAATAGGGATAGCAGTGGTGGTAATAATGGGATTCTAGGCAACACATAAAATGGAAATGAGGTTTATTTTCTTTCATTCTGGGGAAAAATGCACATACAGAGAACTTATTTTATTCTGTATCCTTGAACAAATGTAGGAACAGACCTTCAGTTATCCTTTGAATTTGCACTGTTCCACATTTTATGCTACAGCTTTGCAAGAGGGAAACCAAGAGAGATAATGAGGAAAGTTAACAAGGACATGGACATATGAAAATAGAGAGTGTGCATTATAGTATAGAAAAATGCTTGGGAAAAAAGACATATTTAAAAAAATGTTCATTGTATAAATATGCATACATTAAGCAGTATATGTATAATACGCACAATTTCTACGCATATAATTTTTGAAATATAAATAGCAAGCTGACACAGGAAATGAAGAGTTTTGTTTCTCGTTTTTTTTTTAATTATGTTTTAGAAGCAGCATTTTAATATAGCAATTCTAGTAATTTGAGGTTTTATGCTGATATACAGTTAGGAATGAACTACAAAACAATGGGTGATGCTTTTGCAATAAAAAGGCTAGGAAGGGAGCCCAGAATTGATGCTGCTAAGTGAGACATGTGTTAAGTGAGCTGTTTATGACATTTTATGACTTTTCTTGCCACATATGTTAAATGAATTACTGCAATTGTTAAATTAGTAATACGGTTGTTAAGTGAATCTGGCTTCCCCATTGACTTTGCTTGTCAGAAGGTCACAAAAGGAGATCACATGATCCTGGGACACTGCAACCGTCATAAATATGAACCAGTTGTCAAGCATCTGAATGTAAAACACGGGACCATGGGGATGCTGTAATGGCTATAAAAAATAGTTACACTTTTTTCAGTGCCATTATAACTTTGAACAGTCACTAAAGTTGTAAGTTGAGGACTACCTGTATAGAAGCCTTACTAGAATAAAAATAGTTTTCATGGGTGAGGTAAATGTCCATATATGCTACTCCTGGAGTGAAAGGTCAAAGGATAGAAGGAAATTTAGATTAGCTCAGCACTGGATTAAGGCCAGCTGATTCCCCCAAGCATAGCACAGAACTGGTGCCCCTCAATGGAAGCAAAAATCTGATGCCAATAGATGGAAACAAATAAAATATCCAGGGGTGGTATTCAGCTGGTATGGATCAGTTCAGGTGAACTGGTAGTTCCAGCAATCAGTAGGCCCTGCCCACCTGCCCCTAGTCTGCGCTAGTCTGTTCTATATTTCCTTTGTTTGAAGACCAGCTGATAGGCGTAGCAGAGCAGATTGCCGCGCCTCATCTGTTTTACTCACTGGGGCTGCTGTAGAAGGTAAGTTTTAGAGCTATTTTCACCACGCACATGCACACTCACCGAACTGGTTATTACACCAGTTGAATCCACCACTGGAAATATCTGTTGACATCTTTAGACCCAGACTTTTAAACTTTAGTTATTCACCATGCCAAAGAAAAGGTTTGTGTGTGTGTGATTTAACAATGCAGAATAAAGTCAAACACAGCAAATTGTATATAGTGTGGCAGTGATCGTGTTAAAGGCATAATAGCTAGGAAGGGGAATAATCCTCCTTGATGCTTTAAGTGCATGCTTATTTTGCTTAATGGTTAAATGCAAGAGCTCTAAAGTGTCTACTGCATTTTGGGAAGAGTTCGTATCTACTTCTGACTGTTGTTAAGTGGAGTTTTCAGTGAATTGAAGAGCTGACAAAGCAAAGCTAAATAGGAAATGGAAATTGCCATCTAGCCATTTAGATTTCTCTATAAATATAGCTAGAATACATTTATTGTCTTCCACTTGAAAAAGGAAGCCTTATCTTGTAACTAGGAATAATTAAATGCTCATTTGAGCTTACAAGTTAGATTATGGTCCTGATGGTGATCTTCAGTGAGTAATGCACATTCTTATTGTCTTTCTTCTGATGTGAGAATAATGACCCCATTTCCTTATCTGTTGGACTAAATGCATTTGAATCATCTTTTTGTCATACTTACTTTACGAGAGTAAGGAATTTATTATCTTCAAAAGTTAAATTTATAAGGTAAGATACAGTGCCATCCAAGTTTTTTCAGCAGAATGATTCCGATAAAAATAGGCATTTGCTTCCAAGACTTTATTAGTTTGTGATAATCAGTTTTCCTTTCCATCTTTGAAGAGATCAGCCATGTAGAATTTGGTAGGTACATTACATTACTGAGTTTTATAAAATACTATTATAATAACACTAGGAGACATCTCATCCTGGGCATCCTTATTTTGAACTATTACCATCTGGCAGATGGTACAGAATAATAAAAACAAGGACAAATAGGCTGAAAAACAGCTTCTATCCCAGGGCAGTAGCTCTTTTGAATTCTGCTGTATAGTGCAGTGTTAGTGTAGTGTCAGGGGTTTCTGGTTCAATGTGTGAAGGGTGAAGGATGTGTGTTTGTGTTTATTTTCATGGTTATGGTCATGATGTGCACTGAAGATAGTGTTTGATTTCGTTGTATGAGGTGCAATAATAATAAAGTAAACTAAACTAAAAATTTTTTTAAATCAAACCTAAAAGTAATTTCAAGTGAAAGTTCTAGTGAAATCATTATCATTATTCCAGTTGCAGAAATAGCAAAATGCAAGAAACTGGGTATATTAGGGCTTTAGCTGCATTGTTTATTAACTCTACAATAATAAATTTTTTGTTAGATTAAAATTATAAAAAACTTTATAATCTTTAAATACTTTATCTTTGATCAGAGAAGCGATAACTGTGATTTTTCATTTCTATCTATATTTATAGAAACTATAAAGTTCAAGTAATAAGATAACTACAAGCTACTATTATTAGCTAATGGCATCAAATAAAATAATCCACAGGTTTTTAAATGTAAAAATTATTTGCAGATTGTGTGCAAGATAATTTAAAATGAACCCACACAATGGATCTTAAACATTTTCCTAAATTCCAAAAAAACAAAACTTTTCTTTAAAAACTTTTCAGGATTATTGACTTGAGGGTATTCCTGGACTCACAACTCTTGATTGAGGAACAGGTGGCAGTCGTGGTTAGGAGAGCCTTTGCACAACTTTATGTTGTGTGCCAGTTGTGGCCTTTCCTGTATCAGGATTCCCTGCTCTCAGTTGTTCAGTCCCTAGTCATCTCATAGCTGGATTATCATAATGCACTCTACATGGGCCTATCCATGAAGAACATTCAGAAGCTACAACTGGTATAGAGTGTGGCAATGAGGGTAGTTTTGGGACTCCCCCAAGAATGGCCCCTGTAATGCCACTGCTCAGTGAGCTGCATAAGTTACTAGTCTGCTTCTGAATGCAATTCTAATGTTGGTGATTGCCTTTAAAAGCCTTCATGACATGGATCCAGGTTACTTGAGGGACCATCTCACCCCACTGGGATTGGCCTGCACCACTCATGCCCACAGAGGAGGCATGCTGTCAGTCCAGTCAGCCCAATTATTCTGGCTGGTGTCTAGGAGAAGGGCCTTCTCTGCTGTTGCTTCTGCCCTTTGGAACATTTCTTCCTCCCCCTCTCCCAATGTGTGGTTGGTCCCAACCCTCCTATCTTTTCATAAGGATTTAAAGACCTGACTCCATTGGCTTGGGGCCCCAGAGGCGGAAGAGTGCAATGGAGGTGATTACTTATTATAACAGATCCCACCTCTCCCACCACAACTCTGCCCTTGCCCTCCTCATATGTCCTTGGTTTTAATGTCTGGTTTTAACTTTTTATGTTTTAATTGTAAATGTAATGCCAGGGTTCCAAGTAATATGCCAATAGCAAGCAGAACTCTAAGGCAACAGATTCCTCAAAGAACAGGTTTATTGGACATATCATATTGGTACAGACTGGTGAAAACCAACTCTAAAGGTTCCCATGGTTTTCAACTAATTAAAAGTAAAAGTTATTCTCCCTTTCCCAAACAACTGGTCACATGGTCCAATCAAGGTACTGTCCAGTTGCTTGGAAACTTCACTCCTCCTCTTTCAGCCACCTGTGGGAATGTCCTTAGTTTTCAGGGGAAACTATTTTGTTTTGGCTACAAAACCCCAGCTATCTCCATTCCCCCCTCCCTATCCCTCAGCACCATTGTGGAACACTGAGTTCAAGATGGGCTCAGTCTGGCCAGCTTCAGAGTTGTCATGTAACTGTAAGCTGTCCAGAGTTACCCTATGGTAAGATCGGTGGCCAATACTTGTTTATAGCTTTATATTTATCTTCTGCTAATTTATAAAGACTTTTGATCTTAAAATTAAGGGGGAGTGGGAATAAACAGTGTATTGGTAGGTTTTGTGTGCTTATTTGTGTATGCCTGTGTGTAAGCTTGGAAGTAGAATAGAGACAATAGACTTAGATTGATGAATTATCACTTAAACCAAGTAGACATATGCAAAATATTATGAATTTGAAAACTGTTTTTGACCTTGGCAGAAGTGTTCTATTGTTTTTTGAAAATGTTCCAGAACCACAATGACCCTTTGAGAAATTCAAACAAGGGTTTAAAACTCACAGTAGAGTTCTTAATAGCTGGAACAATGTCAGAATACTTTTGGGAAGGTCCAATCAGCTTTTTGGAGCTCAAAATCTTTTGCATAGAACTAAAGAAAGGATGCATTTTGTATAAAGAAATTAAGCAAAGACTTCACTTAGCCATTTCCTTTTTCAGCTCCAAATCAAATTTATTTCAAAATAGGTATTGAGTTATATCTTATTTTAGATCAAATCTAATGCCATGATAATATATTTAGGCTGTTTCTTTTCCAATATAGTGAGAAAACAGAACAGCATTTTCACACACACTTAAATTGCAATAACCTCAAAGCCCTTGGCAAGCTTTGCATTATCAAATTGAGATAAATATTAAAAAGGCCAAAAGCAGGGAACTTTTATACTTACATCATTTCAAGGTTTTACTGTCAATCAAAGCACTGACAGAACTGCTGATCATGTCAGCAGTTGTCAACTTTCAAAGAAGTATGATTTGAATATTGCCAATAGCCAGTTATTTAGCAAAGCTTTGCTTGTGTCAAAGTTACATTAAAGTTAATGAACTGACTCCTTAAAGCAGCAACAACTACCTAAAATGGTGCTGTAATAAATAAATGTTTTGGACGGAATGCCTTATAAGATATGAACCACTCTTTCCAACTCATTGTTGAAGTGTGCACAAACGTCTTATTTAGCACTGTGGGCAATATTTTCTATGATGTTGAGAGTAGGTAAAGCATTTCTGTTGTTTCTAATTAGTGACTTTTCAAGTATTAAATGACTAAAGATCTACATTACAATTTCAGAACAGACTTTTAATAGTTGAAAAACAAAGTTGAGTTGCCTTTTGAAGAAGCAACTTTGGGTGGGTGGGAGGAAGGGAGGGGGGAATGCATGAATGACAATTCCTGGGTTTTGAATAAAAAGATTTGTATTATGATAATACTACCATGTTTCCCCGAAAATAAGACACTGTCTTATATATTTTTTGGCTCCCAAAAACTAGGTCTTATTTTTGGGGTAGGTCTTATATATTTATGGTGCCAAATAGTGGGTGTGAGTGTGTAGGGGGGGTGTTTCGCGGGTGCACGGTTGCTCCCTGAAAAGTCTTCCTGGAACTGGAGATTTACACTAGGTCTTATTTTCGGGGTAGGTCTTATATTAGGGCAGGTTTAGAAAATAGTGCTAGGTCTTACTTTCGGGGTAGGTCTTATTTTCGGGGAAACACGGTATGCATACGGGGATGCAGTGGCTCAGGGACTAAGATGCTGAGCTTCTCGATCAGAAGGTTGGCAGTTCAGCAGTTCGAATACCTAGCGCCGGGCAATGGGGTGAGCTCCTATCACCTGTCCCAGCTTCTGCCAACCTAGCAGTTCAAAAACATGTAAAAATGCAAGTAGAAAAGTAGGGACCACTTTGGTGGGAAGGTAACAGCACTCCATGCTCCAGTATTTAGTCATGCCGGCCATATGATCATGGTGATGTCTTCAGACAGTGCTGGCTCTTCAAGTTAGAAACGAAGATGAGCACCACCCACTAGAGCTAGAAACAATTAGCACGCATGTGTGGGGGAACCTTTACCTTTAATATCATGCATGTTTCAGGAAAGAGTGAGTCTCCATGAAAATATGTTTCTTTGTCGAGAGCTATATTTGTGTGGGAGCTGAAATACATTGCATATTTGGAACCTGTATGTAAAAACACATTTTAAAATAAGGCAGAAAACAAAGAACCATGGAGGGAGAACATGTTTATCTTGCACAAAAGTAATAGTAGTGCATTAGTCTACTTTAATTACTTCGTTAATTTAAGTGAGTTGTGCATTTTTACTGTAATTATGTTGCCATTTAGGCCACAAATCTTACAGGAAAAAAATAGAAAGAAAGAAATATTGCCTTACTTCAGGATATGTTTTGGCTATTTGCTGGAGATATCAGTCTAGTCCCTTTTTCAACTAATTATTTAGAACTATTTTTGTCTTATTTATGTTGAATGATTCACAGGAAAACATCCAAATAGTGCTTAATGCAGTCAATTTGTATACTGTTTAGTCTTTCCCTTTGCCTAAATGAATCGTGAGGTGCTACAGTATGTGGACATGTACGCTTTAAAATGCTGAGATGCAGTTTTTTCAAGCTGGTGATTTCTAGATAAGTTAACAAGTTGCTTAACAGAGAATTATGGGATTTGAAATCCAAAGCAAAAACTGTGTTAGGGAAAACTGTGGTGAGAATATTTTTTTTATCCTACCTTTATTATTTTTTATATTACAAACATATCTAATGTCCCTTTCTACCTCTATTTTCCCCACAATAAGAAACCTGTGAAGTGAAAGAGTGATTGGCCCAAGGTTATCCATTTGGCTTTCATGCTTAAGTTGGAACTAGAACTCCTAGTTTCCTGGTTTCTAGCCTAATACCTTAATCACCAGACCAAACTAGCTTTCTTTCCATCAGAATTTTGTTCTGGTAGAAAAATGGATAGTTGGCTACCAACTTTAAGAAGTCAGATTAAATAAATTGTTGAAGATCAATAGTTCAAATTTATTAAAAATAAGTTTTGGAATGTTCTAGAGTAGAGGTGTTTTTAAAGGGGAGTGAGTAAGATTTGGGATTTCTATGTGGGCTAGTAACTTGGGAGGGTTGTGAGAGTTTTGTGTTAGTTTGGAAGAGTGGTTTGGGATGATTTTCCATTTTAAGAAATCAATTTTGAGAAGAAAAGCAGAAAAGCAAGTGAGAAGCAAGTTGATTAGAAGAATTGGCTTCCTTGGGTTCTATGCATGTTTTAACTTAGTTGGTTTGCCTTTGAAAAAAAACCCTAATGTTTTATTTCTCTTCTGTATGTTGTGTTTGCCTGCACCACCCAGCAACCAGTTACTATGGCCACTTATCCAACTTTTTCAAAAATAGAGAGAGTGGGACCTCCATTCCCCATCAATTTTTTATTTGAAGCTCTGTCATGGCTAAAACTCCTTTACTGAAATTGCAGATCAACTACAGGATAGAATCTGTTTCTGATGTCAGGTTAAAAACATAATGAATGAAGGAATAAATGAGCAATAAAGAGACATTTCTCAAAACAGACTAGTAGAAACAGAAGCAGTTTATTTTCAGATAATAGAAAGTGTATTTCGAAGGGGCTTCTAATAGACACATGGTTGGGAAACATGTGATTCTCCAGTTGCAGCTGAAGTACAATTTCCAGTATCCTTTTATACTTACCTGATGGATGTGATTATTTGTAAGCATAGCTCAGGAACATTTGGATACTACTTTCATTTTGACCCATCAGAATTCTACTGATGCTTTTAGGCAATTGCTACCACTTATACTAATACACGGCTGTGTAGGTAGTCCTCAACTTATGACAGTAATGGAGTTTATTGTGGCAATTGTTCCAGTTATTGTGTTAAGGTCCACCACCCCTGGGCCTGCCAAGGCTTCCTCCACACAAAGACACCCCATGCTCAACATCTTGCCCCTCAGGGTCTTTTCTCTCAGCCCCCCACCATCTCCCCCCCAACTGGGTCCATGAAGACTCAGAAGAGTCGTTCTAACAGACAACCTTCTTCAAGAGTAGAAGCCAAGGAGTAATTAATTGTTGCTCAATTTAGATAACTTCTATGTTCCAGATTTTGCATTTACTTAAGTGTATTATTGATGCAGTTGTTCATAAGAACTATTTGTATTTATGGACAACCAGTTCTGTTGCTCAGGCTGCATCTAATATTAACCCTGAAGTTGACCTGACTGAAGCCATTTTAGAGCTTCAGTGTTGCCACACTGGAGCTGCGGGATAGGAATTAGAGATAGCTGGGGTTTTGTAGCCAAAATAAAATACTTTCTCTTGGGAACCAAGGACTTTTTCAGACCTGGCCTGAGGAAAAAGGAGTGATATCACCAGGCAACCAGACAGCACCTTGATTGGACCATGTGACTCATTGTTTGGGGTTGAGGGAAAACTTTTACTTTTAATTAGGTGAAAACCACGGGAATCTTCAGAGTGGGTTTTCGTGAGATCTGTGCCAATATGATATATCCAATAAAACTGTTCTTTGAAGAATCTACCTACTTCAGAGTTTTGCTTGCTATGGGTCTATTACCTGGAAACCTGACACCTAATAGGTATTGGCATAACACCACTTTTCAATGCTTTCTGTACATTTTTATTATGATTTACAAATGAAACTATTCCATCAACAATTTCATTCTGTATGTCTATGGGTCCATATGTGTATCTAAAATATTAAAATTGTGAAGATTGGTGATTCCTTGAGCATTTAAAAATTATGTATTTGGACTTCCTATTTTGAGCCTCTTCGTGAACGGACCAAAATCTGTGACTGTGCGCAGTTTTGATCCGTGCTCACCGCTGGAGACCCCGAGCCAGCTGGCTTTGGGGTTGAAACCACCCCATAGAGGTGGTGAAGGTTGGGGAGCTGCATCTCTTCTCCCATAGAGGTGGTGAGGAGAGCCGCATCTCTTCTCCCCAGCTGGGTTTTTTTTCCCTTTCCCGAAGGCGGCAGAAGTGGCTGGTCAGAAATGGCCACCTCAAAGAAGAACTCGAACGGAAAAGAATGTGCAGGAGGAAGCTTGAAGGAGAAAGTGTGATATACTGGGCTTGCAATTGAAAACAACTATTAAAGGTACCCGGAATTTAAACAGCTAAAAACAATGCTATCTCTAAAAGACTTTTACAGCTGCGAATGAAAGGGTTAAGAAGGGAAAATTGGTCTCTTTTTTTCCCCCTCAAATACTGATCGCTTCAACTGGCTTGGAATATCAAGAAAGGATTTACAAGAATTGGACATTGATTCACTTGTATATTAATAGGCTGCTTTCAGCTGAAAATAAAGTACCATGTGATAAAGACTTTGAATAACTTTAAAGAATTCTTTTTAAAAAGAGTCAAAGATAGAAAACAGAGGGGGGAAAAGAGCTTAAATAGGGTGGAGTCTGGAAACAAAGGATACCACCTGGAGTTAAATTGTATTGAGAGTGGATTCACAACAAGACGTGAAAAGAGTACATAGTAAAGGAAGCTCCGTGCAAGCCAAGCCTCGGAAAACTGAAAGTGAAAAAGAAAATAAGAAACGGCTGTGGATTATCGGAGAACTCCTGGCTAGAGGATCTTAGCGAAGGATTAAAGTCATCTGAGGGTTGCTTTAAAAGGGAAAAAATCTCTTTCAGAATGTCATCACTTTTTGAAGAACTAAAAACACTATTTAAAGACATTAAAGAAGAGGTAAAATGATAGAAATGGAGATCCTGAAATATAGAAAATTACAGGAAGCAACAGATGAACAAGAAGGGCGGGACAAAGAAGAAGAAGCCATCTTCAATGATCAAATGACTCTAAAATGGGTTAAGAAAAAGGGGAAGAAAAAGGGGAAAGAGGAAAGAGAGTTAAAATCTAAGATTGGAGGCAACAATAAAAAAAGTATAAAATGGGAAATAGTTATAATACTGCAAGGAGCCATAAGGTAGGATTTCAGAAGGGAAATTGGACATAAAAGGGGAAAAATGGGAAGGAGAAGAAGAGGGGAGTTGACAAGAAGAGAAAGTGGTAAAAATTGAACCAAGATGAGCAACAGCAAGAAAAATACATAAAAATTAAAATCCAACAGTTAGACAATGGTTAATTTAAGTTACTGAGAGGATTCTGCAAGGGTACGTGAGATAAATATGGTTAAGTTAGAAAGAAGTTAGTATAGTTTTTTTTTTTCTGTTAATAAGTAAAGGAGGTAAAGAAGGAAAGAGAATAAAGCCTCTAACAATTTAAAGAGAAAGTATGGAAATTATAAGAAGTATGGAATGTTTTAATACTGTTTTTCTTCTTGATGATGAAATATAGTGATATGGATATTAAATGGTAATAAAGGAAATATCTTAAATAGAAATGAATGAAGGAGATAAATATTAACAATGGCTGAATTGAACTTCAAAAGAAATAATTACTTTATTATTGTTATATGTATGCATAATCTTTTCTTTTTCTCTTGTAAAGAATCTAATGGATATTTGTAGGAATGTACCAAGCAGAATCTGATTAATAATGGCTAGATGATATAAAATAGAGGGTAACAGAGGTAATAATGGTAAAGGTGAAATATAAAAGTTAAACAATAATTGGTTAGAAGAGATAGAGGTCTTATCCTTTAGGGTAATTACAGGGTAAAATATGTTTTATAAAATAATATAAAATTCTAAACAAGATAGACAAAAGTGTAATAATATTGATTGGCAAGATATTGAAAATCGGAAAAAGAAATGTAATTAATGAAATGATGGAATGATGAAATAACTAAAGCAAGACTATAGGAGCTAGAGAAAGGGGGGAAATTATGGAAAATAGTGGAATTTGCTATGATAAATGGAATAGAATATACAAAATGAGCGTATAATTGAAATTATAGTCATGGAGAAGGAGGGTCCGGTAACACACTGTTCTCAAAAAGAATTTTTGTTTTTGTTTTTATATTTGTCTGTATGCATTTGTTTGCTGGGAATGGTTCTGGGATGATAATACGAAGTGTTATAAGATAAATTAATCTAAAAATATGGAATATTTTATATGTGACAATATATAAAAATAATTAATAGATGAGAATGGAAAAGATGTACAAGGAGCTTTAACCTACCGGCATACCATATGTTTTTTCTGTGTATGTTTGTCTAAAATAATAAAACTTTTTTCAAAAAAAAATTATGTATTTGGAGCATTGGTCAAGTGCCTTTGCATTGATTGAGATGTTTTTAATTTCACTTTCTTATAGTAACATTGATATTCTCCATTTTTAAGAGATAGAATGAAGTTCATATTCCCTAATGTTGGCTGGTAAAAAAATAAGCCTCACTAATTAAACAGGCAGCAGGATGATCAATATTGCATTTTAAGCAAGTCTTTTAAAATAAGTTGCATCAATAGTTAGATCACTCAATCAAACTGATGGACCTCAGTTGCCCTGACTGATTTGAAGACCACATTAAAGAAAAGTAAAATGCCAATTTGTGGAATTGTGCGAGTGCCTTTAAGGAAAGTGTTTACCAGTTAGGAGAGGTGTTTTGTTTCTTGCTTTATTTTTTTTTTTAGAAAAACTTTATTAACTTTTATTACCTTAAAAACACACAAATAAACCCACACCAAACACAAACTGTCGGACACACCAACATAAACCATTAAAACATTAAAAATATTGTGTTCAAAACAAACTGTGGCGATATTTACTTAGCAATCTTTTATATATTCTATCGAGTATTAACCCCTACTTAAATGTATTATACTCCATCTATGCCTCTATTGATAATTCCTATTCCTTCTTCTACCTCCTCTCTAGCCATTTGTACCAACGTTCCCACACCATATAGAATATTGAGTCTTCTTTATCTTTAAGACTTAATGATAATTTATCCATTTCCGCACAGTTCATTATCTTTTGTATAATCATTTAATCTTTTGGGATGTCGGGCTGTTTCCAACATTGCACAAATATAATTCTTGCGGCTGTTAAAATATGTATTAATAAATATTTTATACTCTTTAGATATCTTTTCCTGAGAATTCCCAGGAAAAAGAGCTCTGGTTCTAAATCTACTTTTTCATCGATAATTTCTTGTAGCCAAATTTGAATTTTACACCAATATTTCTGAGCCTCTGGCAGGTCCACCACATATGATAGTATGTTCCCTCTTTCTCTTTACACTTCCAGCATGTGGGACTCATTTTTTTATATATTTTCGCTAATCTCGAGGGAGAAAGATGCCACCTATAAAACATTTTATATGTATTCTCCTTATATGTTATCGATTTTGTCATTTTATAATTTCTATTCCAAATGGTTTCCTAATCCGCCAAATTTATGTTTTGACCCCACGCAATCATACATCCTTTAACAATTTCTTCTTCCAATTCGACTTCTAATAGGTATTTGTAAATTTTTGTAATGTTTTTTTTTATCTGAACCTAATAAAATTTTATCCAGATAGTGCAGTTTTAGTTGTATTCCAAATTCATTTATGTCTTTTTTATATCGCAATGATATTTGAATGTAAGCCCACCAGTCCACTCGTAGCCCCTGTTTCTGTAGCTCATGTATAGTTTTTAAGTTTCCAGAATTGTCTAATAAATCCCTATATTTTAACATTTTACATAAATCTAAATTATTTGGGTGAATCGTAGCAAATCTCTAATTAAATGTCTATGGAAGTATTTTTGTTTAGTATTTCCTATCTCCCATAAGAAAGCATGCCATCCTCTTTGGAGGTCATGCCCCTCAATAGCTAGTATTCTTTTATTTTTGAGATTAATCCAATCCTTCAACCACACCAAATTTGCTGCACTATAATGTTTCCCATTTTGGCAATCCAAATCCTCCCCTGCTCTTCATATCTTGTAAAAATTTTAATTTTATCCTGGGTTTTTTACCTTGCCAAATAAATTTTGATATTGTTTTGTTCAAAGTGTTAAAAAAGGGTTTTCCTAATTTCACTGGAATAGTGTGAAAATTTTGGTAGAATAGACATTTTTATAGCTGCTATTCGGCCCATTAATGATAGTTTCAAATTCTTCCATGTTTCTAAATCTCTTTTTGTTTGTACTAGCAAGGTATCATAGTTATTCTCTTTTATCGCTTTACAATGAGCTGTCAACCATATTCCTAAATATTTGATTTTCTTTATTGATTGGAGTCCACAAATCTTTTCTAATTCTTTTACTTT
The DNA here is from genome assembly GCA_009733165.1 of Naja naja. Classification (NCBI taxonomy): domain Eukaryota; kingdom Metazoa; phylum Chordata; class Lepidosauria; order Squamata; family Elapidae; genus Naja; species Naja naja. Next base: position 166,643,787 of record CM019151.1, read on the forward strand.
ATGTTCTCTTAAATTTTTCACTAGAATTTTAGTTTTTTACCTATTAATTTTTAGTCCTGCTACCGTTCCGTATTTTTCTAATTCCCTAATAAGTACTGGTCCACTTTCCATCGGCTCCTCCTTTAAGGAAAGTATTTACCAGTTAGGAGAAGTGTTTTGTTTCTTGCTTTAATAAAACTATAGATTATGTAATGTTGTGTTTTACTATTTCCAATTGAAGTCAGTTTGAAGGAAGCATGGTAAAATTTCTAGACTGTTACCTATGCATCAGCATGCAATTTGCAACATCCAACAATCACAAGGTAAAATGGACCATTCCCACTGCTTTTCTCTTTTCCTCATTTTTACATTGTTGCTTACATAGGGTTTACATAGCCTGGGAAAAGATAGATAAGGTTCTATAGCAATAGCACATAGACTTATATACCACTTCACAGTGCTTTACAGCCCTCTCTAAGCAGTTTACAGTGTCTGCATATTGCTCCCAACAATCTGGGTCTTCATTTTACCAAGCTTGGAAGGATGAAACACTGAGTCAACCTTGAGCCTGGTGAGATTTGATCTGCCAAATTGCAGGCAGCCGGCAGTAAACAGAAATAGCTGCAGTACTGCATTCTAACCACTATGCCACTGCGGCTCATAGGTGGAAGACTTCATGTGATCTTGGCTCAGGTCTAAAAGCTAAAAGTTGGATGTGGTTAGTACTTGAAGGTGAAACCACCAGGAAATCTTACATCTGTACTTTAGATTAGGAAGCCAATTTAAAAGAAAAAAATCTGGAAAAGACAGTGTCAACTGAGTTCTGTATTATTGGCAACCTTAATTTTAAAAAATGGACAGCTATATTTCAGATCTGTATTTTTCCGAATATTTAACATTAAGATCATTTGCATTCAGGCTATTTATTTCCTAGAACCAGGGAATTCTTGATGCATCATGAAACTCTAAATATGGAAACCATCAGGATCTTCTTTAGAGGATCATAGATTTCTATAGAAGTAACACAGTTTTGATGGCTGAATAAGGCAGGAATTTTGGGAGTATGAACATGGAAACAACTCTATAAAAAGGAATGTGAAGGATGCATAGTTTTAGTTAAAGGCACTGATTAAGGCTTAAATAATTACTACATGGAAAACAAAATGAAAATATGTATATGATTTGTTGAAGAGAAATATTTAAAACCGGGTTCATTTCTCACAACATTTATGGAGCAACATCAGTCCAGAGATTCACTCAGGACTGGAATTAATGTTGGATCAAAATATTCAGAAAATATCTTCCCTGCTCCTCCATCTAGTTTCTTATTCTGCTTTGAAGAATTCTCTTACCTATTACATAGAACAACAATATATCAGATTACAGACAAGAAAATGTGGCTGATATCTGACACCTTTGGCTCAGCCAATCTCATTGTACACATGTTGTACTCTGACAATAAAGGTTGATTTGATTTGATTGGTAACTTGCAATCCTTAGTTGAAAGCTTTTTAAAAAAAAGTTTGATGAAATAATAAGGGCTGTAGAAAACATTCAGAGGCATTACACTAGTGCAAATGGGAAGCGACCAGAGCATGGGTGCCTGTGCAAATGGCATGTTTGTTTATTGTCATTTAACAATCTATTGCATATGTTGTTAATAAATGGAAAATTTTCAGTGTTCTTAAAGTTTCAGTCTCAAAGCATTGAAAAATATTTATTTGGCTTTGTACATATTACCTATTTTCAGCACATTTTCAGCCTATAAAAAGAATAACATCTACAATGAAATGACCTTTATTTTTCTTGAACATGTCTGCAAAAGTTCACATTAATGCAAGAAAGAGAAGACAGCTGTGTATGCAAGTAGAAAAATCATTTTTTGGCAGAAGAGATCTTACCAATCCTTTTCAGATCACTTTTGCTTAGTGAATCTTTAGCCTTCTTCAAGTTTTGATTCTGGCTCTAAACTTGCCATTAATTTGCACAAACCATGGATGGAATACAATATACTTCCAAATTTGACCTTGTGGATTATCAGAGACTTGTTTTTGCTTACATTTGTGTAGCAAATAGCAATGAAAATGGCATTCATATGCTGTGGAAAGAGCCAAAGAACACCATATTGTTTTACTACATTGTTAACAATGGTCCAGTGTACCTCTCCTGCAAAAACTGGAGATGCAGTTTGGGTAGGGTGATTCAGCCAGGTCAAAGCAAATCATAAACAATTTCACTATACCTTGCATTGGAAAATATGAGCATTTCCCAAAGAACATAACTTTCAAAGAATCAGGAAATTCACCATAATATCCATTAATAAACCAAAAAAATAATACCAGACTCATAATTCAAGTCAAAAATAGCATCAATGAAATCAGCTTTATGAAAATTCTGGGAGAATTTTAATGCTTGAAAGGACACCAAAGCATTGCAATAGAAGAATTTGCTGATAGGTTGCTTTGACTAAGAGGATTCTTATTCACCACCTCCTTCACTTCGAAGTACAAGGATGGGTCTTTGATGAAATTTTCAGTCTCCAGATGGGCTCGTGCTAAAGGACATTCTTCTGGTATCCATACTTAAGCTGGGCATGACTAAACACTGACTTCACCATTCTCTATTATTTTTAGCCATAGACTAGGAAGGCTATACATTTGTTTGAGCACCAAAGAGGCTTTAGCACCTGCTCTTCAGTTCAGTTTCTACAAGGCAGCTCCACAGCCTAACTTCAAAAGCACAGTTTAAAAAAAATGAAGTGGAATTGATCACAGGTTGGAATGAAGAATAAAAGTGGGTGTTTTTAGTTGATTGTTTTAGAGTCCTTCTCCAGAAGATTGCCACCCAAATGTATTTATGGATCTTGAAATGATAAGCATTCATCTAGATGCTTGATAGGTCCAGGTTGGAATTGTTGCTTGCATAGCAAAAGAAAATTAGGAAGGAAAAGCGCTTAGTTTAACAGTATGTCTTTTAGTCCTGTTAAAAATTCCATCCCAATGATATAGTCAAAATAATTTCTTTCCTACTTGCAAAGTGTAAGAAAAACAATCTTTTCCTTCACTTCCTTTGTCATAACAAGTGGCAGCACCAAGGAGACTGTCTGATCTTAAAAGAAAACAAAAACAAGCTTATTCAGATATGGTTAATGCTTGGATGGGATTGCAAGGGGAAATAATAGGAGTATATGATAGATTAGGAATTTGAAGGGGAAAAAAGACCTAGGAGATTTATGTATTGTTGATTGCTGCATGGAAATGACATGCAAATACCAATAAAGTCATCAGGAATCTAGCTTGACTTGGGGAAGGACTTATGATCACAATTTCTCTTCTCAACGGAGAAGAGTATTTTTCTTCAACAAACAGAGGATATTTTCTAAATATATGTTTGGGGGGGAGGTTGGGTTTTTTTTTTTTTGCAGAGGAAGGGAAATGCATAGGAAGATAGATATAAAAACATGGCATTTCCATAAGTTTTAGGCACAAAACAAAATCTTACTAAAAAGCAGAGATGCCAACATTTGCCTATCCTGGCATGATAAGATTGTGGCAACAGATATTTAATTCAGGACACAGTCTGAATCACTAATCCACATGGGGTAAAGGCCTCTTTTAATTGACATGAAAATTCTGCACATTAATAATCAGTTCAAGAGTGCATTTTAGAAAGCTCTTACAAAAAACATGAACATGAAGAGGGTTTTCTTTCTTTCACTTCTTGGGTATTACAAAAAGAGAGAAAGACTCTTTCCTTCTAAACTATTCCATGAAGCTCATTGCATGCGTAACCTTTATTAATTCATTTTTAGAAATTAACTGAGATGCCTTGACTCTAAGTACTTTCCAAACTCTTGTTATAGTATTAGTATATAACTCTTACTTATATCAAATTAAAAATAAAACCTCTAAGTTCAAACTAGAGATATTTCATTTTTCCCCTTCTATGAAAATCTTCTATATTTGCAAAGTACATAGGAAAACCAGAAGTAACTTTATCTTGAATCAGATTTGCCCATCTACCCTATGTTCCAGAGTCGGGAGAGCACATTGTTAAAATTTGGAAATAAAGTGATAATTGTCAGATATACAGTATATTTGATGGTTTATCTCGGATTCTTTAACTTTTGGAATAATATTATGCACAAGGGTTTGACTGCAAAGATCTGTTAGACCATCATGAGCCTTTAAGCTCAACACCTATTGAAAAATAAACAAAAAAGCAACCATACAAAGGGGGGGGGGAGTTGTGTATTCCAGATTTAGCAACTAAATTTCTCTTCTCAACAGAGAAGTCTTTTTAGATTCCATAATGCCCAAGAATTTTAATAAATTTTTCTCAATGTTTAAATGGTTTTAACCTTCTTCCCACATCCACAATCATATCATTAAATAATCAGAGATGGATGAATCAAACTACTGCTGATATACAGTATGCCAGTTTTGAATATACTATGTCCTTTCCTAATTTTGCTTCTTTTTTAGAAACATGCAATTTTAAACAGAATTTTATCCTAATGTAGAAGCATTAGGATAATGCTTTTTTAAAAAAAATTACATTTATATGCTGTCCTTCTCCGAAGACTCAGGGCGGCTTACAATTTTTGGGATACAACTCAATGTGCTCAGCAATAGCCTTCATTCCATTGTATATGCCTGCTTATTACTAAGCGGCATTTTTACAAAGTCAGCTTATTGCCCCCAACAATTTTGGGTCCTTTTCTTCTTGTTGAGATCTTTATTACAAAATTTGGATAAGGGTGATAAAGGACAATTCATTTATCAAGGAAAGTGTGGACATTTACATCACAGTTTATAAAGATCAAACCTTTCAAATACCTCATTCAAGAGTTGTATGTAAATGTACAGATTATTGGTCTTTTTTATGACATATTATAAAGAGGAAAGCACAGGACAAAACATTTTTGGTGATGTGTATATGATCACATTAAAGCTGTTTTCTTGCAAAGTGCTTTTTTCTTTCCAGTAAAATGGGATTTGTTGTTACAACGTTTTTAATTCATTTCAAAAAATTAAGAAAATGTGAAATGTCAGGAAAAACATGATAGGAAACTGATAGCTGCTTCCCCTATTTCCTATGAAGTAGAAACAAATCTATTTAAATATATACCATGGTAACTAACTAATATTGCATTGCTACATATTGTGTTGAAAATATGCCGATAGGAGCAACTATATTCCCAAGAACAATAACAGTTGCCTGTCTTTAGTCCCATATAATTTATGCATTGTCCTTAAGAACATCCATTATCATTTGAAGGCATCCTTGAATAGTTTAAGTTAATGTACCATTTTCCAATGTTACACTTTTAAAGAGCTTTTAATGAAAGAGTTTTAAACAAATCACATCCACATTTGTATCTGTAGTGATGCAATCTCAATTTGTACCTATGGTAGTGCCATGAAAGAACTTTCATTCTTGTATGTATCTGAAGCTTCAAATAAGCCACAGTAAAAGACTGCAACTTCCATACATTCTTAGACTAACCATTGACTAACCAATGCCAGAAACAGACATTCTGGATCCTTGCCACAAAGCCATGCTTCAATGAACAGAGCTAGGGTCATACAGAAACATATATTTACAGAAATAAATGTGGGTTCACATGTTCATAAAGATACCTTAGTTAAGTAGATGGATGGATGGTACACCTAGATTCTTAACCACTTCTGAATCCATGCATTTACACTGTTACAACTCAATCTTTCCTTTCTGTGATTACTGCTAGGATATATTAAAGTATTGCTTTGATTTGTCAACCTACTTGAAATGAAGCAAAAGAACTGCCTAATAATATTCAGTGGTACCTTGGTACTGCTCAATAATTGATTCTGGGAGGTGCAATGAGTACCAAAAACAATGAATAGCAAACTTTTTTTTTCTATAAGGAATAATGTAGTGAGTCACAAGGCAGCTGATACTGACAAGTTCTAGTTTGGCTGTTGAGTACCAAATAATAGCAAGTACCAGGACAAAATATTCATGTCAAAATGCATTGAGTACCAAATCTGATTAATTTCAAAGCAGTTGAGTACCAAGGTATCAGTGTATAGTTATGGTCCAAATTATGTCAAACTTCTCATATCCAATATTACATCATATATTATGCATTTGATTTTAATAAAATGTTCTTTCTCAATACTTGAAAACTTATTTGAATTTGTCCTAGCTTCAGTCAATTGCAGATACCTTAACTCTATACCACTGATATCATATTCACTGGTGGCATAGCTATATATCGCACCTCACTTTTGGGTTTCCATAGCAGGAGACATAGTAGTAAGTCATTACTTTCTGTCCCTGTTCAGCAAATCAGAAACATTTTCTATGTTATTTGTGAAACTATATTTTCAATCTCACAAGTCAAATACTACAGTAGAACTAGAAATACCAATGGAATTATTGAAACTCATGTACAGAATAGAAACCTAATAGGCTTCCAAATGAGGAATATGGCAAATCAAGATATCGCTGAAGGATTGGTGTTGTGCGACAGACAGGGGCCAGGCCATAAGATATCACCCACCTACATTCTGGCAGCTATTTAATTACAGTATGTCTCTAAACATTCCCAAGGCACTGAAGTCAAATTAATTTGGTCTCCCAGACTGAGGAGGCTGATTTATTGCAATAAGGCTTATTACTTTTCTGCTTGGATTTCTGACTTCAGATGGTTTTCTTCATAATCATTATTTCAGTGTTACTGAGGTGATCCCAAAGGTGTTTTTCAAAAGGCAACTAGACTTTGTTTTTCCTTGAAGATGTTTTGCTTCTCGTCCAATAAGTTTACTCAGAACTGAAGAAGCTGCTTGGATGAAAAGTTAAACAGCTTCAAGGAAAAACAAAGTCTAGTTGCCTTTTGAAAAAGCCCTTATGGGAGAACCATAACCTGGATGGCTGACAATACCCATAGAAAAGTTACTGAGGAGAAAATTCTTAGAATCATAGAGTTGAAGCAGTATTGACTCCATTGAAGTTAGCCTCCTGATCAGTGCCAGGAATCTACATCATAACAGTGGCTCTCCATGAATCCTGCTTAAATATTCCACCATCTTTGGAAAGATTATTTAACCTCAATCTGCTTTTCTGTAACTTAAAATATTGTTCTCTGTTTTAAACTTGGGAAGATTAGAAATACCTTTATTGTTATATATGACACCTTTTCTGCTGCTTGAAAACTGATATTGCATTTTCCTAGATATCAGTCTTCTCTTCTTAAAACTAAAACATCTTGGGAAATATGAATGTTCTGTGGGGGAAAGAGTAATGTCTCTTACTTTAAAAGGCATAGTATTACAGTCTTTTCTGAAGAAGCTCTCCCTGGAACCAGTTGTTTCTTATAATTGTCCTCCAATTTCCAAACTTTCCTTCTTTGCAAATGATTAAGAAGGTAGTTGTGAACCAGCTATAGAGGATCCTAGATAAAATGAATTATCTGGAGATCTTTTAGTTACAATTCAAAAGTGGGTTATGGGTAGACATGGCATTGATCAATCTAGTTGATGACTTGTATCAAAACCTAGATGAACATGTTTTACTTTTGATAGACTTGACAGCAGCATGTGCTATCATTGACCACAGTGTCTTTCTAAACTGTCTGTCGTGTTTGAGAATTGGAGCATGCTTTATGACATTTGGACTATTTCAGACTGCAGTAATATGTAATCAGTGTTTGAGCTGCTGGAAACTCAAATGTAGGGTGTTCCAGGACTCAATAAATCCCCTGTATTATTTAAAATCTGGATGAGATTGCTGAGAAAAAGTAATTTGATGGTTCAGGTTGTTCAAATTTTGGGAAGTTGTGTCTAAAGTTTTAAAGTGGAGATCCTTGTCTCCAGTTCTATGTTGAAAACAAAAATAAAATAAAATAAACAGGAAATATTTAAACATTATGTGAAAATGAACAATTCTTTACACATCTAATTTTTGTCTGACTGTAGTACTGACCTTTGTGAATAACAGACACAAATTATAATTAACTCCCATCTGCAAAATGGAAATATACAGTATTAATGTACAGTAGGCATAATTGTTTATAAAAAGAACTACTAAAGTGACTACTGTGCCCTTCCTCACTGCAATAATAATAATTAATAACAATAATAATATCTTTTAACCCAAGCATCAATTCATAAAGGTTTCTTTTTCCACATATGCTCATGGTTACATTCCTACACATAGTTATACCAAAGGAGCTTACAAAATGTAACGTAAGAAAATGTAAGGAAAAATATCTGGATAAGGAAAAAAAAATAAGTCCCATCTAAGTTCAGAGATTAAGAATGTGGAACATAGAAAATCCACAACTGAGACTACATTAGTCAGTTATTTATACTTTTCTTTAAATCTGAAACTATAGGTAAATCCAAGAGTTAGAAAATATTAAATGAAATATGTATATTCATATAACATTACTACAAATAAAGACTGGCTACATTAATTTTCACTTCCCAATTATCTCATTTTGTACACTTAGAAAACAATAGTTTGGCACTTTAACATAATCTTACTGAATAATAGCTTATTAAAAGACTATAAAAATAGCCTATTATCACTACCTTTTTATTTGAAGCTTCAATGTATGGTCTCTGACAAAAATAAAGCTGTTCTTCCATATGTTGCCCTCATAGTAACCCTATGACATAGCACATCAGTTGCCTTGCATCAGTTTTACAAATAAGCAAGAATTTGAAGCTTGAGTGTTGTCAAGACTGAAAAAAAATACCTTTACATTTTAAATAACATATACAATCCTACAAGTTGCCACAAACTCACTCTTGCTTCCAGTACCTTCCACAAGAACATTCCTAACCATTCTTAATTATAACAAGCTTATCTAGAACAAGGGTGCACCGACTGGCATCTCGTAATTATATATAGCCTATCTGATTTTTGGGGGGGGGGCTGCCTCTCTTGATTTGTTAGAGTGCAGTCTTGACATGCCAAGGACAAATACTTTTGCCACAATAGGTAGATGCTTGGAATTGCCAATAAAGATTGTGTATAAATATCCCAGTTGCAATTCTTATAAGTGTTATCTCATTGTAAGATGGAAATAATGAGTGCTTGCCTTAAGGAAAAAAGATTGTGTATTTTAAACCCTCTCTTTCCTTCCCCCTTTTCTTCTACTTCTTCTAGCCATATACATACTTAGTTAAATCAAGTAAAACCTAATACAACATACTAAGCTTACACAACATACTAAGCATACACAAGCTTATTCTGGTTTTCTGAAGGCTCGTTTTAATGTTCAATATATTGTGCCAATCCTGAAAATGAATTACTTCAGTTTAAGTGTATGTCATGGGAAAGCAATCAATGACTTGGTAACATTTAGGCAAGCTGAATGTGCAGCTGCAACAATCCACCTCAGGGTTTTTAGGTTTGTTTGGGTTTTTTTTTTAAAGAAAAACAAGAATGTTTTGTTCTCACAACAAACTTAAATGCACTGAAAATGAGGAGGTACATGTTTAGTAGGTAGCTTTACTTAGTATATGTCATAGATATGCAAAGAAGTGCTTTGCATATCTATGTGTGTGAGTATGTTTACAATACTTTTTTGTTCATTAAAGAAGCTAAACTTTTTTCAGGCTCCCATGCGAATCTGGAAAAAGTAATAAAATAAAATAAAGAATGCTTCTACTTTAAAAGACATATACCATCTAATTTTGAGCCTACGCAAAATCCTGAAACAACAAAACAGAGCATTTTAATGAACAGCAGATCAATGCTGTGCTTGTACCAGGCCCAAAGCACTTCTGAATAATTTGCAAAGTTCTGGTAAAGAAGTTCATCTAATGAAACATATCCTATAAGCTGCAAAAAATAACCCTCTAAATTCAAACTCAGTGATTGTGCTTAAAAAATATGCAAGTAAATAAAATACATGACCAGAATACATTAGTTGTGTGCCTTAGCTGCTTTTCACCAATCTAGCATCTCCCAATGTGTTTCAGTAGCATCTGTTAACAAACCTGGAATTTTAGGCCAGGAAAAAAAGTAACTCTGAAGGATAGGCCAACATGATGAAAAAATAATTTTAGCCTTCATTTGTTCTGCCAGCAGAAGACGACCCATAAATGTTTGTTTTCAAGGTAATATCCTACAAAGATAGGACTTCTTCTGCTAATATTGAGGGAAATTGGATTAAATTTTGTTCCACCTACCTGTGCTAAGAATTTTCTTTCAAATTTTGTTTGATTCAGGTGAACATAAATTAAATGACCTGTCCCTGAGTCAGTGAATCTCATTTGCAGTTTTTCAAATAGAAATGGAAAGAATATATTTTGGAAGATTAATAGTTAATTTTCACTGTTACTCATGAAAAATATTTGCATAGGTACCATTAGCAATAGCAATAGCACTTAGACTTAGTATACTGCTTCACAGTATTTTACAGCCCTCTCTAAGCAGTTTGCCCCCAACAATCTGGGTCCTCATTTTACCGACCTCGGAAGGATGGAAGGCTGAGTCAACCTTCAGCCAGTGAGACTCAGACTGCCAAACTGCTGGCAGCCAGGAGTCAGTACAAGTAGCCACTGAACCACCATGGCTCCTACTTATTTTTGCAGGATATAATTCCCATTGAACAGACATTATCCCCAAATTTGGAAACCTCACATCCCTATATGAGTTTACAAAGAAATTCTGCTCTTTATGATAGGTTTCCTTGAATCATTGTTGACTGAAGTCTAACACTGAAGTCTCAACAAGTACTGGAAGCAAGTCCCAAGGATAACAAAGCAAGATTTTGCAAAGGTAAAAATATTTCACATTCAGTTTGAAAAGATAGTTAGCCTAATGTTTTAATGTAAGAAGTTAATATTTTTTAAATGAAGTAATTTAGGCCACTGAGGTGAGAGGAAATCAAGTTAGATTTCCTATTTATGGGAATGAAGAAAGTTATCTTTCCTAATAAAACATATAACATAAAATCAGAGAAAATTACTCAAACAGTAATTTGTCAGTTATCGAGAACAAAAAAAATGTTTTGCTCACCACATAAGAAAGTTGAACATCAATAGAATTTTGGTGCTTTAAGGATCATCCAAGGTTATAACACTTATTCAATTGTTACACATCAGTTGGAGAACTGACTACAATATGAACTTAATCTTGTACACCTGATTATTTCCCTGCTATAGCAAATGGTCCTTGTTCATCTGCAGTTTGTATAGCATTATAGCAAAATCATTGAATTATCACAATGTGCAGCTAATCATTCTCATAGGGAACATTATAGTCTGGAACAGAAAGGAGAAGCAGAATGACTATGAATATTATTACATACTTTGTGACTTTCTATAAAACTCAAAACTCCAGCTCATTTGCTATGATAAATCTTATTTCTAATATTCACACAGTGTCTTGGAATATTCTAAACTGACTGAAAAAGATCTGGTTAACTTGAATCATATCCTCTAAACATTATTGAAAAAAATATCAAGTGAAGTATCAGAAAGCCACATGTCCTTCTCCTATACATTAATTCAGGGAGAAAATGCACAGAAACACAGACATATACACTTTGCTACATCAACATAGTAATGTCAAACTATCAAGTCTTTATTCTCAGAATTATCTTATCTGTCTGTACTGTATTGGACAAGACATGACTTTCATCAAATATTCAAAATATAACTTATTTCTTTGTATATGCATAAAAAGTTTTTTGTAAATAAAAAAATTGCAATCATTATCATCTGCTGCAAAATTTATCGAGTTTAATACCTATGCAGCCTAGACAATAAACAGCCATTCAATTAGCAAACTGTAGAAGCTGGAATCAAAGCACCCTTGGAAAGTAACAGGATGGACAAGCTTGCACCTAGAATAGGCACACAAATCCCCTAAGGATGATGTTGACGAAAATGAAGGTAGAACAGGATCTTTTACCTGTCCCTTCATTCCATGCACCATGTTTTTACTAGACAGGCAACTGAATCTTCCTTCCATGCTGGGGAAGTCCGGTGGGGCTACATTCTCATCATTTGTAGCACTTAGACAGACTTATATATCATTTCACGGTGCTTTACAGCCCTCTAAGCGGTTTACAGAGTCAGCGTATTTGCCCCCAACAATCTATGACCTCATTTTATTGACCTCGGAAGGATGGAAGGCTGAGTTAACCTTGAGCCTTGTGAGATTTGAACTGCCAAATTGCAGGCAGCTGGCAGTCAGCAGAAGTAGCCTATCTACTGCACTCTAACCATTGCACCACCAAAGTAAAAACAGTATGCTGCTTTTAAAGGCAAATTCCAGAGTACATACTTTAGCACCAAGTCCTCTTAGCATCATCTCCTTCTGCTGCTTCACTTTGTTTAAAATGAAGTTTAAGTAAGTCACTCAATCGTTTATAGCATTGGTAACCTTTCAGTCAAATCCTCTGTGCTGGGCTGTTTTTCTGAACAACCTAAAAACCCTGGAAAAGGGCCTTCCATCCCTTTTGACCATCCTTGCTTAGCTTTGATGTTTTTCTATGGTCATCAAAACTCCCAACAAAAGCTAACACTTATTATGCTTGGCTATATTTCTGAAGGTAACATACTTTTCTAGCAAATCCATAGGGGTGTTGTTTAGTATTTAGTTTGACTTCAAATTGCACTGAAGTTCGTAGGAAAATAATTCAGCCATTTTCATTTGACATCCAACCAGCTGTCACAAGCCATAATATTCCACTACAAAAATTATCCTGAACAGTGAAATATTAATTAATGATACCTGTTTTACAGCTGCAGAGCAGACATGTTAATACATAGGGGGAAAAGATTTTTTTCAACTTCAATTGCTCTCATGCAGAGAATTCACACCTACTGAAAAATACCATTTATTTAGCAGATTAACTACTAAACCAAGCTCTGACTTTTCAACACTGAGCAGATCTGAGAAACTCTTCCATCATTGGGGGAAAAAAGCCTTATGTTATCTCTTTCAGTTGTCAACTCATTGAAAATCTCAGGATTTGATCAGTATTTTAAATTCCTATTGAAAGTTCCTATTGAAAATTCCTATTTTATTGTGGGTATATATACATGCTTAATCAGTTAATAACAAATCTTCATCCCCTATTGCAATAACACTTAGATTTATATACCAATTGAGTGTTTTTACAGTCTTCTCTAAGTGGTTTACAGGGTTAGCATACTGCCCCCAGAAATCTGGGTCCTCATTTTACCCACCTCGGAAGGATGGAAGGCTGAGTCAACCTTGAGCCTGGTGAGATTCAATCTGCCAAATTGCAGGCAGCCGGCAGGCAGCAGAAGTAGCTTGCAGTACTGCATTCTAATTATTGTGCTACCATAGCTCTTATGTATATAAGCATTTATATATTTCATAATAAAATATTTAATTTCATGTATGAAAATCCATGCATGAGACTTTTTTTTGGTCCCAGAAATTAAATTTGTCCATCAGCTTCCCTGCACCTCAGAAGAACTGAAATCTAGCTGAAATACCACCTAATACAAGAATACACAGTTCACATATAAAATATCAGGTACAGGCACTAATTCATATTGGTGACTCAAAAAAACCCAGAAAAAAAACTCATATCCAAGGGAAAGTAGGCCTTTATCTTTGCAGGTACTATCATTATATACTTCTTGGCAGTTTTTTTCCCATCCTCGCCCTTCAAATGTTCCATTCTTAAAGGAGATGGGTCTAGGTTATCTCTTGCTTTTTGTGATTTTAATAGCTGTGCGACTGACAAGGATGTACATATGCCAGGGTTGCTAGGCAGCTGCCATTTCTCTACCACCCCCATGTATTCTACAGACACCACCTCCTCCTTCTGCTCACTGGTGAAGTTTATCACATATCTCTAAGAGGTCAGAACGGAAAATGTCTTTCAGGAAACTATAATATAGTGTGTAGTATAAGCATTGACAATGGCAACCATTTGCTTGAAAATGGTTGCTTAAAAATACAAGAATTCTATACAAAAGCCTTCATTGAAGCATATTTTCATAACACTTCCCTCCTACGAATATAATGTAATTTCTTTTTCACAATTATTTCAATTAATATTATTGCTACTGCTAACAAAACTGCTAATGGTGATAAACCATCTCCACTAATTACCCATCACTCAAATTAATGAATGAAAACAGTCACTGATGGGATGATCCACTTTAGAGAAATGAACAGCTATAGTTCTGCCCATTACCCACTCAATCCAGTAATACTACCTCAATTAACAGTTATATTATATAGAGCAGTATCATAGCTATGTCTTCAGACCCTTTGAATATGACAGACTTTATTGGATATTTAATAAGCAAGGAAACAAACAAAATTCAGACTCCATGTTTTTCTGTCTTTCAAAAGCATTCCTTTGAAAAGAAAAATTAGTCTTATACATTTGTTTTCACTTAATATTGTGTTTCAGTTCAAAACTGTTTTCTGTATTTAAGCTTAGATGCCTTTGTGATTGACAATATAAACAGAAGAAAAATATTATTTATAACTATTTATCTCTACCAGATGCTCATGTGATGTTATATTTCAAGACATAATGAGCAATACATCATGTTTTGAAGATTTTATAAAATCAAACCTTATCCATGCATGCAGCAAAAAAAGCAAAGGGGTCATAGCTGCCTTTAGAAAGTATCTTGGCTGAGATGGGTGGCTATAAAAATTTGAATAAAATTTGAATTATTTTAATTATAAAATAAATGCATATATATGCTTTCTGATAATTAAAAAAAGGCTTGCTCACCACTCAGCCAAACAGGAGAAATAAATGAGCTTTATGAAGTGATAATGCTGCAATGACATTTCTGTTAAAAAAATGCACTTGAAATTTTCTAATTTCAGAAACTCTACATTAGAAATGATGAGCAGCAAATGCTTTGGGTACTCAGATGTATTCGATTCACAGTCAGGGATCATTGAGATAAAACCCTTTTTGTACATCTCAAACTTAACACATCTATTATAACAATTATTATGCTGAATCTTGATATACTATTGCACTACAATCATATTCAAAGTTAGTTCTATCCAGCATGAATCTATTTTACCTGTGAATGCCACCCCTTTTAATCTAACTTCCGGTTGCTGGATAGCCAAATTCCCTAGATACTTTCTTCCTATGTGAGAAAGCTATTGTTATTATGGAATAAAGTAATCATCATGATGATGTAGTCAAGGGAGGATTGTATCCACTTTGCACATGAAAACTCCCAGTAGTAAAAATAAGACATATGGGGAGAAGCCAATGGCTCAATGCAGTTAAGACCATAGGCCTGAGTAAATTCTAGAAAGCTGCTGCAATTCAGGCTAGATAAACCAGTGGCATAAATGTTCCTGGATCTAAAACATACATAACCAAAATCACAGTCAACTAAATTACACATTTTATGACTTGAGCTTTATACACAAGTTTACTTTGATTCAATATGCCCATGATTAATAGCACAAAGATATCACAAAGCAAAAACTGGGCTTTTGTTACTGCCTTGCTAATTGTAGATCATGGATCAATTATTGCAAATAAGATTCAGTAAGTAAATACAGTGTTGTACTGTTCTCAATCTCACTGTCTGGGTGGAGGAATTTAAATTTAATTTATATTATTCTTAAGTGGGATACATTTCATATGATCCCCGGGTATGTGAATATAAAGACAAAATTCAAGAGTAAAATCTTCAAGATAGTTCAACTGGCTTAATTTCCAGAGCTCTGATTTTGACCTGGCTTGAGAACAGGGGAATAAGGTGAGTTTCCTATTCCAGTTTATTTTAGTGTTCTTTTTAAAGGAACACACCCCGAGTGATTAGCAACCATATGAAGGAACATATATTTTACACCCAAGTTGCAATTTATGCACTAACTAAATTAGAACAAATAAATCATGGATCAAGTGTGAGAGGCAGATAAATTCCCCACCCACCCCACCCCATTTTACAGTAGAGACATTTTAAATTCCCTGGATAACATTTTAGTAAGACAAATAAATTGCTTTTATGACTTATTTTATTTTTTAAATACATTTCCCCTCTCTTCATGAGTGTGTGTCTGTGTGTCTGTGTTATATAAATATAAAAACCATTGCTTGAAATAATCAGAAACAGGGTACCACCACCATATTGGTACATACTAAAAGGAGGTACTTTCCACAGTTTCCCTTTAGTTTGATTTTTATCTTCATGTAAGGCATTAGTGACGTCTGGTGAATTACATTCAACGTGATGATTTTCTATTAAGGGCAGATTCGGGACTCCAAATGGATAGGTTGTGTGCACCATTCAAAAGTAGCCTCTGGTCTCCGGGTGGCATTTCTGGAACTCGGGTGCCATCTACTGGCCATATGGGATGGATAATATTTTTTTCTCCACCAAGGAAATCTTTTCCTTCGGATTTTTTTCAGTGTCAACTCAGTTCTACAAGAAACAAGATACCAGCTAGATACCTTGGAAAGGAAATAAACGAAACAAGCAAACTTTTTTTTTTGTTTTCTGTAGCTTCTTTTCATACTAGTCAAAATGGTTTGGGGCTCTACGAAGTTAATTTGGCAATATAGCAATTATAAAGCAAAAGAGAAGCATAGATCCATAGCAAACACAAGAAAACCTCTTCATTATCTCAGCCCAAACTATGATTTCAGTAAAACAGATGGGAGTTTGTAGGTTAAAGAGAGTTACGAGGCCTAATTTTCTCAACTGTTATAGAAAAAAAAAAACATGCCCACACACTGTTAAAAAAAAAAGCCTCCCGGCCTAAAAATAATATATAATATATTCAATATATTTTTAAAATCTAAACTTCGGGGGGTGGGGAGGGTTTGAAATAAAATAAAATGACTTTTCCTTGCATTCCTTGGAGCAGAACATAAATAATGGTACTGATAATTTTTCAAAGAATTAAATAAATCTATTGCATATTATTACGTAGGAAGAAGCTCATTCCGAAAAAAGCATAACAAATTGAAATGGAGGAAAATAGAAGGAGCAGAAGGGAAAAGGGAAGAGAAAGAAAGAGATTGGAAATCAGATTTTAAAAATCCAAAAGAGCAGTTTGATAGAAAAAAATGCAGATTGTTATTTTTGTTATATTCTATTAACATCACAATAGATTGTACTGGCATTAATAAAACAACATGGACTTAACGGGAAGCAAGGGTATGAACAGGTTATAGCTCAAGTTTTTAAAATTCAAGCTTTTGTATCTTCTAATATATATCTATTTTTTCAAAATGTTTTATTAGGAAAGCTATACCAGACGCATCACTGTACAATGATTAAACATTACCTTTACAATTGATATTTACTTGAAAGTACAGAATAAATATATGCACATTTGTATTTGTGTCTGTGTGTGAAAGAGTGCGTGTGAGAGCAAGAAAGAGAAAAAAGAAAGAACATTAAAAGTATTTCTTCTAAGAAATATTTGTGATTGGTATCCAGTGAGTTTTATTTTTCCCCCACCTGTACACTTATTATGTTGGAGTCTTAATTAGAAGTGTGGCTGCTATTGAATAGAGCAGTAATAAACTTTTAAAATAATAATAATAATAATGGAACTGACCTTTTCTTCCCCACAGGAATGCCACAAAACAGACCAAGAGCTGGAAAGCTTGGCTTCAAATATTATTTTTAGGCTAGCAATGTCTCTCATCTCCCTTACACAACATTTATTGTGGAAAAATGTAGGGAGAGTGGGCACCTTGCAATATAATGGCAAAGGAAGCTGATCGAAGAAGGCTGGGAATAGAAAGTTAAGACTGAGTTTGGGGACTTGTGTGTGCATGTAGGTGAAAAAGGAGAGAACGAAAAACATTAACAGAGGATAATTCCGCTCTCCCAAAAAAGCAGTTTCCAGACATGCAGCTAACCACATTTTTGCTGTTACTCACCCCACTTTTGTATTCTTTTAAATGAATGTACAGAATCTGTGCCATGATAAAAGAGGGGGGGGGGAGCTGAAGATGTTTTTTTGAGTCCACCTCCCGCTGTTCAAACGTAAAAAATAGAATGGAAAGGTTTGTGTTTCTATAGTATTTTGTTTCTTAAAAGAAAGAGTGCAGGTGCAAGAGAGAGAGAGAGAGAGGAAGAGGAGGAGGAGGAGGAGAGAGGAGGAGGAGGAGAAAGAGGGGGAGGATAGTACACACAGAATCTTACTTTGTCAGGATCAAGACAAAGTTCCCCCATGATGCTAATTAATAATAATATTCTTATATCTTAGACAACATGGCACAGTCAAAATCTCAGGTTTTTGTTTTTCAATATAAAAAAATAATGATTGATTAACATCTGCTGGCAAAAGTCTGCAAAGGCACTTTTATCGATTAATGATCATCTGAGTTAGGCCCTTCCCCCAAACCAACAACTGGCAGGGGGGAAGCACAGAGCTGTGTCTTCTAGTATCAGCATGCGGTGGTCAGGGGAGGAAAGGGGAGGAGCAGATGTGATGTGAGGGTGTTCTGGGCCTGGGAAGGGAGTGGGAGATGCTGGAATTTGGCTGTAAAAAGCTAGATATTTTTCTCAAAACCTATAAGTGGTCTTCTCCAGGACTTCGAGGTAATCCGGCTTGGTTTGGAGTTTGGCCCTTAACTCGAGGTATTCACTTTGGGGGGGTTGATGATGTTCTGGGAAGCCCTTACCAGCTGAGAAGAGAAGAGTTTCTTTCAGTCTGGCATCCTGTTGTAGGTCTGGATATTGCATGCCAGGGGGGTGCACGTGCAGTTCCTTTAATTTGGGCACTGTGCCATATAGGCAGTCCACAAAGCCCACTGAGCATGGAGGGACCAATGGGGGCCTCTCCCTATTGTCTAGAACGGCACCAGTAGGAGGGAAGAGTACTACCCCACCATTCTTCTCATGGTGGAAGACAGGCGGCACCAGGGCTAGCTCCCCCAAGAGAGGAATCCCCACACCAATTCCTCCTCCAGATGGCTGAGAATGTGGGTGATGGTTGGTTGTCACTATGGTGTTGAGCTGCGAGCTGGACACTGCCAGATTCCATTCCTTCTCCTTCTCCAGCAAGGTCCTATAGCAGCTACTGTTCCCACTCTCCTTAGTGGGGTCAACAAACTGTTCCCCAACACAGGTACTACCTCCATTGCCACCTCCTAGAAGTACGTCCCCAGGTTGCCCAGATTCTCCTGCTATCACTTCATCTTCTTCGCGCGGCTTGTAGATGGGATTGTTGCACATCTGGGTTACCGGATGTGGGATGTAATCATAAACATGACCCATAGGAGGTGCCTTCTCTGGGGACGCACTCATTCCTCCACCACCTCCTCCACCGCCTCCCTCCTCAAAGAGATGATGACATTGCATCTGGATGCCCGTTAAGTCAAGGGCTTCCTGCCGCTGTTTGTTCCGGAAAGGAAGCTTCTTGCGCCGTCGGCGTAAGACAAAGGCAAACAAGCCTGCAGCAATGAAGACTGCAGAGAAAAACAGCACAAGTAGACTAAGGATGAGCACAGAGAGTGGTACTGGCCCTCCTCCAGCTGGGGGTAGCTCATAGGGAGAGGGACTGGTAGGACTTGGGTGACCTGATGGTGGTGGGGCTGGCGAGGCAGTGGCAACATGTAACATTTCTGGACACAGCACCTCCAACTCCACAGAGCGGACATCTCTGTTAGTAAGGTTCTCTGGGCTGGCACAAAGGACATCCCCCACCACAATGACAGAACTGATCGTCTCGATCCACTGCTTGAGAGGCACCAGATCACATGTGCAATCCCAAGGATTGAGCTTCAGGTCAATCTGGACAATGGCATTAAGGTGCTCCAACACACCAGCCACAGGCAGGTACAGGAATTTGTTGTTCCGCAGGTTGAGTCTGGCCAGGGATGTGCCAGCAAAGGCATCAGTAGGCAGGGTCCTCAGGAGATTGTCATTGAGGAAAAGTAGCTTCAGGTTAGGCATGAGACTGAAGGCGGCAGGTTGGATCTCCCTGATCTGATTGTACTCAAAGTACAGATAATGCAAGCACTGCAGGCCTCTGAACATGCCTGGGGTCAATCTCTCAATGTCATTGCCATTCAAGTATAGGCTTTTCAGATTAGGCAAGTTAATAAAAGCCCCATCCTGCACATACGAGATCCGATTGTTCCCAAGATGCAGAAGATCCAAGGAAGAAAAATTCCAGAAATCTGAACGGTAAATTTTTTGTATCAAATTCCCGCTCAGATAGAGTTTCTTGGCATTGATGGGCCTGGGTAAGAGCTCAGAAATATTGTGGAACCCTCTTTCCTTGCAGTTGACAGTTAGGCCCAAATCATTGATGTGCAAACTACAAGAGCAGCCGGTAGGACATATGATGGGTATAGGTGGCCTCGTCTGGTATGCAGCGATTGGAGGCTGGTTGGGTGCAGGGTACAGGCCTCGAGGTGTAGGTGGTGCTTTGGGAGCCCTGGGCTGTTTTGTTGGCTTGGGCTGCTTAATGGAGGTTTTATATTCAACAGAGGAAGAAGTGAAATGGAAGGAGGACAACATGGAAGAAGGTTTAGTAGGCCAAGCATGTTCCTTGCTTGAGGGTAACTGAGGAACACCAACGCTGACAAGTTCTGAGTCAGACAACATGGGGCAGAGTTTATTTCTCTTGATTTCCCTCAAGTCCTTGCCATGGAAGTGAAAGGGGGTCTCACATGTAATGTCTCCCACAAGGGCAGTATACGGAATACGCTCCAGCCAGCTCTTCAGCTGAACTATTTCACAAGTACAGTTCCAAGGGTTCTCTTCCAACTGAATCTCCATCAAGCTCCTACCAATGTGGTCCAGCATCCCTCGATAGGAAAGCACTTTCAACCTATTCCCACGCAAGTCCAAGTGAGTCAGAGACACCGACTTAAACAAATTGGTCGGAAGCATGGGAATTAGATTGTCGTTTAAGATCAGGACCCGGAGTTTACTCAGGTTTCGAAATGCCCCACTTTCAATTCGCTTAATAACATTGTAATCTGCCTGCAGATATTCCAGACTCTCTAATCCCAGGAAAGTATCATTTCGGAAAACGTCCAGTTTATTCTCATGCAGGTACAGTCGCTTCAGAATTTTGAGCCCATTAAAGGCCCCCGTCTGAATGTCTTGCAGTGCGTTGTTGCCAAGGTTAATAGAAACAGCATTGTTCAAGTGGAGAAAACTGTTTGTGTATAATCTTCTCATGGAGTTTCTCTGCAGGTAAAGTTTGAAAGGTCTTGACCATGATTCCGTTATCTGGCTAATATTTATAAATCCCTTGTTGTCGCAGTGTATATGAAAAAGGCTTTCTTTGACTTCACAGTAACAAGGATCAAAGCAAGGTTCCTCAATTTCGTCTGAATCCTCAATCAGAGGAATGGGGGTAGTCCATGCTACTGCAATTGTGCTTAGAAGGGTAATCCACAGCATCCTTCTCTGACGGGGTGGATCTGCCATCGAAGGCTTCATGGTTCAGATGGATTACAAGACTGTAATGAGAATCAACAACACGAAGGGATTACAATCTATCAGCATTTCTTTTAAAAATACATTTTCAAACAATCGGATGAAGGGATGGGGGAGAGAAGGAACGAGTTTGCGGGATTCCTATCTTCATCACAAAAGGGGAAAAAACAACAACAACCTAGCAGCACAATTCATATTTACTTACTTTCTTACTCAAGTGATACCCAAACATTTAATCAGGCAGTGGCCTTCTTTCCTTTCCCAGCCTGTCCACTCATCTTTATCTGATGTTGTTTAGTACCTAACACCATAACGAGGAAGAAAATGAAGGCTGTAAGGCCCGTGTTGTAAATGATCTAGAAACATTGTTTCCCCAAAACCGAGACAATGTTCAGGAAGCAGATGATGTGTACAAGCTCAGTCTCATATTTGCATTAATTAGAAATGAAAAGATGCGGCTGAAGAGAGATTCCCCCCCTTTTAATATGTATATGGATACTCAATTAAGGATACAGGTTATCACCATAAGCAATAAGCAAACATGCACTTAACTTTCAAGGGATGGGATCCCACCAAGGGAATATTCAATTTTATCTAACACCACAACAGACATTACTAAAGAAAATGAGGACAAACAAGTTTCCAATACCTCTGATTCCTATAGAAATGCTTGCGACTGGAATTAGAAACTAAATACTGTACTTAGCAGCAATGCCAGGCTCAAAACAAGAAGAAAATTAAGGCTCTGCTCTTCTCAGTGCCCAAAACCAAATTAACATAACTGGGATATAGTACTAGATTTTTTTTAAAAAGCATATTCCATATTAATCATTTCAGCTGATTAAAGCAGTTAGAGATGATTAATCTTTGGAAAGAACTGGCTGTGCCATCTACAGATCCAAGTTAAAGGCTAAGCAATGAAAAGACTGATAGGGCGATTGTCTGGCTGTACATTGAAAGGGGTGGTGGTGAGGATACTTTGAATGATGATGCCTTATGCCCAGAAGTCTACCCAGGGGTTATCCAGCAAGGGAAAGGAGGAATGGAGGAAGACTGAAACTTGGTAGGAGATCAAAGACTTTTGCATCAACCACAAGCAAAATAACCATCCTTTCTAGTAAAAGCCAGCTCCCACCACCACCACACATATACAAGAATCAACTTAAAAGAGGCTTACCAGAACACAATGACCTACACAGGTTTCTCAACTTGTCTTTGTTTCCTGGATTCCTTCTTCCACCCCCCCCCTTTTCATTCCAATACAGAAGAATAGATCACTGTTAAAGACTAGGCATCCTGACAGTGGTTGGGAAGGGGGGCTTCGCCGCCCTCCAGCTACTGCCCATTCAACGGTTTGCCAAGAGTCCTGGTATTTAGTTGAGCTACCCTGGAAGCAAAAGAGAGATGGATTCTCTCACACTCCCTTCATGCAGAAGACACTTCAATTCCTCCCTCCTGGTAAATAAAGCGGGGTGGGGGGTGCGGGTGGGGGAGAGAAACCTTCACGGTAAAAGGTCATATTTAGGAAGAAACACTGGGAGGGGAGGAGTTAGTGGGATTCACATTAGGAAAGGAAGCCTAGGATCCATTTGGAAATGAAGGGAATTGGGGAGCCCGGGAGGAAGGGAATATACGAATAGGGATGGGGAGGCGGGAGGGAAAGGGATCTCTCAGTTCAGCATTTTCATTTCACTCTTTGCCTAGACAAGCAAGTACAGCAGCATATGCATGCATATTATTATTATTATTATTATTATTATTATTATTATTTTTCTCTTCTATGGTTTTTTTTTAAGATGTTTGATCCAGGCACACATGGGGGAGGGGGAGGAAGAGAGAAAGAGAGAGAGAGAGAAAGAGATCCAGAAAAAAAAGGAAAAAGGCTTCTACTTACCAGGCTTGAAGGAGAGAGATTTTACCACATTTGGAGAGCAGAAAAAAAGAGGGAGGGAAAAAAAATATCCTGGAAAATCTTACTTTAGCAAAATAAAGGGGAAAAAAAAAAACCCCAAAATGACATATATGCAAAGAACGTCCTCGACTTTTTTTTTTTTAAGTTGCAAAAATAAATAAATAAAGGATTGCTGGTTTCTCTTTCTCTCTGCTCTGATTCTATACTCTAGCTTGGGAGCTGAAGCAAAGGGGAAGGTGAGGGGGGGTGAGCAAGCACAGATGAGACGTGGTAGGAATGCAATGAGCTTCTTTAGGATGCAGAGATACTGCTTGGCACAGTCAATGGAGCAGGGAGGAGAAGGGGGCTGCTGCAGGCTTCCCAGTTTCTGCTCTTGCTAAGCTGCCTGGGCTGGGTATCACCAGCTCATCTTTGCGGAAAGAAACAGAAGGAAAGGGTCTGGGGTGGTGGGGGTGGGAAATGGACCAAGGAAGGGAAGCAGAGCTTCTCCCCTGCGCTCTGGATGCCTCTATGGACCTTGCTGCCTCCGGATCGGTTTTCCCCACCATGTACTGGAGCTTCAGAAAGACGCACTTGGCACCCAATCGGGAGCACGCATCTGGGAAGTCCTGCCTGACTGTACAGGGTTTGCTCCCTTCTTCGTGTAAAGAGGAGGACTGGGATGAAGAAAATACATCTATTCTTCATCTAGATACTTAGCTAGGAAGAGGTCAGAAGTGGGGGAACTCTGAGATGACGGGGGGAGCCTGGGACTGAAATGCCAGAATGGATTTGAGCGGGAGGTGGTCCCTGCCCTCATTTCCCCTGAAAAATAATCTATTTGGGGGGGGCGGTAAATAGGGAAGCCCCTTGGGCTCTCAAACATTCAGATTCCACCAAATTCTTGACAGCAGCAGACCTTAAGGCAAGGTATGGAATTATCTTACATCCAGGCAGGAATGATTCTTAGATTCTCTGCAGTTCTCCATCAAACCTAAATCTGTCCCGGGAGAAGAAAATACAAGAGGAGCTTTGTGTGTAGATGTGTGTGTCTAAACAAGGACCTTTTTTCTTGCCTTACTTTTTCTTATTCTTCTCATCCTCTCTCCTCCCCTTTCCCTCCCCATTGCACTAGAAAGTCTTTGCTCTCTCTTCCAACAGGCTATTAAAAAACACACAACCCTCCAGAACGAAGGGTTGGGTGACAAGGGACCTCTTTCTCCCAAATGGAAATAATGGACAAATTTAAGGGCTTGCTGCCCTTCCTCTTATCAAAGTATCTGCTTTCCCCTTTCTCTCCTTTTTACGATTCTTCCCTGAAATCTACCCCTGAGGATAGGCTGCATGGTGAAAAAAAGAAAAGAAAAGGGAAAGGTCTAAGCAAAATTTCTGCCTGAATGCAAGAAGATGATAACAAAAACAAGGAGCCTGGAAGGTAAAAGAACATTCAGCCTGTGTAGAATATAGAGGGCCAAAGGATTAAAAGAAACAAGGGTAGTGGCAAATGATGGTTACTCAAGACAATCCAAAAAAAAAAAAAAGGTTTGCTGATATAAGAATCTCCTCTGACCAATTCAGCAAATGGAGTTGATGCTCAGTTGTTGTTGTTTTTTAACCCAGGATCAGTTCAATCGTCAAGTTCTGTTAGTCCATTGTGTGGCTTCCAAAACTGCCCACCGTCCTGCCCTGCCTAAAATTCTCCCCAGGTGGAAACTACAAACTTTATATTCATCAATCGTCCTCGTAAATCGACTTCATTTAGAGCAAATAGAGATATCATTGTTTATCAAATCGGTTTCAATCAGGGAGGAAGGGGCCTTGTCAGCAAAATCCAGTTGCAGCCTACAAAATGGATTTGGATGGTTGCTTCCTGCGTTCCCCCTTGAAGCGGGGTAGAGGGAGGGGGCGGTGAGGCTGGCAGGTGGCAGTGTCATTGGATCTCTTGGGAAACCTCCCCCACCCAACTCTATTTCTGCTCTCCCTATCACACTTAAAAGACCTGGGGTTGTTAACAACCATTTTAATGGTAGGTTGAGTGATGGGTTCAAAAGCAGACAGGCTTGCAAGGAATGAGCGGCTCTTGTGCCTGAACTATTCCCTTAGGAGGCCCCCATAAGGGTTACCCCCACATGTGTGTGTGTCCCATCCCTCACACTTTAAATAGCTCCATAGGCAGTCGCAGCAACAGCCACCGTGTTACCATGTCCTCTGGCACCATGGAAGTGTTCCTTACTTGCGCAGGAAAAAGCAGTGTGGTCCCTTATTGCTTAAAATGCAGTCGACAGAAATCACGGGTTTAAAAAGCAGGGATTTATGCGATTTCTTGGAGAGCTTAGGGAAAGGAGATAGATGGGTGGTGGTGGGAAGGACCTTAGAAATGAAATGGAGGAAAATTGGCCGGAGGCAGTACATACCACAAGTCTTTTCCTGCACGAACAGGTCTGGGGAAATCCTTCTTTGCAATGCAACAAGAGCAAAAAAAGAAAAAAGAAAGATGTACCTGTATCCCATTTTACCCGCGCGCTCTTTCCCAGGCATGCACAGATACAAACAATCGCCCGGGGCAAAAAAAATAATAATGCTGCAATCGAGCATCAGTCGGTCGCCAGATCTACGGACAAAGAGCAAAGAAGGAAGGGCACTGAATACCTAAGGTGATCCGCGCAGGATGGGCTGTCTGGATATCGGTGGGTCGCTCCCGGTGGCAAGGCTTTGCAGACGGAAGGACGGTCGCGTTTTCCTCCTCTTCTTCAGGAATCTGCTTGGCAACTTCCATCCTGGGCCGAAGCGCAACCTGGCCAACTTCAGCCCTGCTGGACCGCCGCCGCCGCCGCCGCCTTCATATGGCCCCCCCGCCCCCAGCCAAGCGCGCCCGGTTCCTGCTTGTAATCCGTCCCCGCGAGCTCCTTTTCCCGCCCCCCTCTCCCCCTTCGCAAGTTGGCCCGAGGAGAGACGGGGAGCAGTGGCGAGGAAATGCTGGGCAAGAGCAATCGCCTGGAGGAGGAAGAGAGCGCTGGATGCAAATCAGTCAAGCGGGTCATGGCGCCTTGGCAAAAAAACGCAGCCCGCCGGACGCGCCGCGCCTCGCCTCGCTTTCTGCCTTCCCACCGCCGCGTTGCCGCCCGCTTCCAAGGACGAGCGCGTGGCTCCCGCCGAGGCGGCCGCGACGGAAGAGGCGAGCCAATAGCTCGATCCCGACCGTTGAATCGCCGGATGCATCGAGGTTGCTCCTTCCCTTCACTTCTCTCTTTCGGGGAGGGGAAACTCGGCCTGAAGGTTTCCGGAATCTGAGAGAGGAGGGGGCATCTCAGCTCGCCCGGCTCAGCTGTATCCTTTTTTTTCTTCCCTGTCTGAGGCCAAAAAAAAAATGGTCTTGGTGGGAGGGTCTGCCGTGCCACAGTGATGGGGACTGAGCAAGAGAGGGAGGCAAAGGCTGGATCCGGTCAGCTTCTTATCCCAGTCTCTAGCAGAGCAACAGCGAAATGGCTTTCGGGGGTGGGGTGGGGTGGGGGCGAAAGGAGAGAGCTTTTTCCCCGACGGTTGTAAAAAAACTGGGCTAGCGACGGGAAGCGGAGGAAGCCAAGAGAGCTTCGCAGCTTGAACCATCTGCTGGAATCTAGTTGCGGGGGACCATCCCACCTGCACTTCGTTTGGAGTAAGTCTCGCCTAACTTAATAAGACTAATTTGAGGAAACCAGGCGTCCTGAGGGAAAGGAACTGAGTGGAGGGCGCACTCTTGTCATGTTCAGGTTCACCGTGATGGGGGAAGATGTGAGGGCTCTTGAGGGGGATGGAGACATGACTTTTCACCTGGCAACCAAAGCCACTTGAGAAGGTTCATTCACATGATGGCAGGCAGTAAGGACCCTCCCACATAGAGACACACACACACACACACACACACACACACACACACAGTGGGACCTTATCTGCGTTGCACTTGGAGCATTGACTTTCTTCCAAGGAGTGAACATCAGAGGAAGTGGTCTTCTACATAGACCTAGGTCAGTATATCTACACTAAATATCAGTGGGGCTCTGAAGGCTCAGAGTAGGGATTTCCCCATCTCTCCCTAGAGATGACAAGGATTGAAATAAGTGTACGCCTCATATTTGTTGCTGACTTTCAGCACACTTTGGATGGAGCATGTAAGGGTTGTTGATGATGTTCTTGTTCTATGGATGATCTCTGCTTTTCCTCCTGGAGCTAACAAGATAGCACTTTCTTATCCCGTTTTTTTTAACCATCACAGCTCTGGGAGATAGGTTTGCTTGAAAGATAGTGGTTGCCAACCACTGAAACACCATGAAGGTAGCCTTGTTCACGACCTAAAGCAAACTTAATCAGGATGCTTTCTTTCAGGCTGCCCAGCAAGCAGGGTGTTCAGTCTAATCTTCTTCGGCATGGCCCATCCCATAAGGATTTTCTCCAGGAGCTATTCCTTCCAACCAGAGTACAAAACAGTATCTACAGGTCTGAATAGGAATTATTCCATTGCAAGCTCAGTATTTGCCCTTTAGCCATACTTTTGTGTCATGCCTGTGAATATATGCTAGTACTTAACGCACTAAAGTGAAAGTGTTTATATGCACAGTCTTTTGCAGGTAGACCATTAGTGATGGTCCATTGCTAGAAGCATCAGGCAAGTGTCAAAACGATCAATTTCAACTGTATGCTTTAAGAGAAAGTTGCAATCGCAGTTACTGTGACAGATCTGGACTAGACTAAATATAAAAAATACAAGGTTTTGGTTTACGGTATTCCCTGCCCCTATGTAGTTTATTGGATCTGTTTTTTGAGCTGAATTGGAAAAGAAGATCAGCAATAGGGTGATTCAGCAATGATTGTCAATATGAGAATAATATGGAAATGGAAAGCTTTTTTTATTATTCCAAGGATATCATTGGCATTTCAGTGATGTATCAAGACCTGCACCCCAAAAAGTGCATGGAAAAGAGATAAGAAATAGGCAGAGCCAACAGAGTGAAAACATACGTTTAATTTAATTTAGATGTCATTTTAAATAGGATACAGATTGTTGTCATTATTTTCCTGTTGTATTATTCTTCTGTATCCTGTTGTATTATTCTTCCTGTATTATTATTTGTATCAGAAACTAGAATTTTATAGCAACTTTTTTGCATTACAGGTTTGATGGCTAAGACTGGGTTTCCTCGTTCAGTCAAGCCTTGTTTCTTTTCAGAACAGTGGTTGTGCACCTGAATTCTTAGTAGAACATTGCAGCCACTTAGTTCATTTGCATTTGAAAGTAGCTAAGATCTCTGAGGGCTGAATTCTGATCCTCTGTTTTAATTCATATGATACATTGAGAGAAGATCCGTAGCTTGAAAATGGGTGCTTGAAAAAGCTTTGGGGACTGAATTAGATCCCAGGAAGCCAGTTGCTTATCCCAAATAAAATGCCATTTTCTGTTGTATGAATATGCAACAAGGACATCCAAGATGATGGGTGAGGAATGAAGGACATCTTTCTCCATGTATTCTTCTCTACCTCTACCTTGATAGTCCTATATATAGGATTATTCCTATATGGTTCCTTTTTTTTAAAGTAAAATGTCTGAATTGGGTCTCTGGAGAAAGGGAAGAGATTTTTGGGGGGGAATTACAAAATATAGGATCCATGTAAGCATGTTCTTTAGGATCCTAAAATGTTTAAAACACTGTTCGTGAACTAGTTTCTTTACTGAAGTCACTGTTAGAAATATAGTAATCATAACTACTGGGATTTTTCAATTTAATCTTTCTTTCTTTCTTTTTTTAAAAAAGGCAATTTGCTCCACAGCCCAGATTATTCACCTGACTTTCTGTTGCTGAGGCTTTAAAACTACTGATTGTTTTATAGCTAGTCCTTTTATATGCATTGCTGTTTGTTGCTTTGAAAAGCACTGGACCCTACAGGTTTTAAATCTAGATCTATGCATTGGTTTTTTCCAGGAAATAAAACAACACTGTTGCTAAGACCATTTAAATGTTTAGGGAACCAGATTAACCATTCTATGTCCTATGGAGCGTTTTATTTGAAAATAGAAAGCCTCTATTTTTTTTAAAAAAAAATCTCCTCTTTCCTCTCTCCATTGTGATGATCCAAGGCACTGCCCAGGCTTGGACACAAACGAGGGCAGGGATGCTGATAAGGAAGTGCCCCTTTTTAAGAATCTTATTTGAGCATTACATTTCTACAGAGGCTTTCCATAAGGCTTACCACACCCTTCTGGAGCCCGGTCATTTTTAACCTTCCATCTTAAACTGCCGGATGAAATCTAATAGGACTTCTCCCTACATTCCTTTTCAAGCTGGAACCAGGGAGAGAAAGATTTGAGCGAAGAAGCTACAGCCACCGTACTGAGAAAAAATAATGGAACTAATGAAGAGAAAGAGTCACTGTAGGGCTGGCATCTAGTGAGTGGCAAAGCTTTTGCTGAAGCCTGGAGATTGGCAAAGAGCCCATGCTTGCAACAGTACAACCACCATTAGAACAGAGGCTTCTAGAAGTCCAGCAGTAATGTGGGATAATAATGTGTCATGTTGCCTGCTTGTTTTAATAATATAAAATGGTCCATGTGGCGTAGCATTTGGTTTTTTTTTTATTCAGAGGCACAATTAAAGAGGTAAAAATTAATACAAACTAAAAAAAAAGAAAGTGAAGAAATGAAAATAGAAACAAAAAGAAAAAAATAAGAATAAAGAAAAAGAAAAGAAACATATAAAGAAATAACTTCCTGTTTATCACAATAATTTTAGTAATTTATCACTTTTTCTTAAAATGCAAGTGATCTCTTCCCATATCCAAGGGCCTTGGTGGCTCAGGCTGTTAATTGCCTGCACTTAAGATCCAGCTGCCTACAACTGCTGTAGGCTCAAATCCCACCAGGCTCAAGGTTGACTCAGCCTTCCATCCTCTCGGGGTAGGTAAATTGAGGACCCAAGATTGTTGGGGGCAATTAGCTGACCTTGTAAAAATGCCGCTTAGTAATAAGCAGGCATATACAATGGAATGAAGGCTATTGCTGAGCACACTGGGTTGTGCTCCAAAAATTGTAAGCCGCCCTGAGTCTCCGGAGAAGGGCGGCATATAAATGTAATAAAAAATAAAAAAAATAAAAATATCTATACTTTTACCTATTTACAAATCCTTAAAGCTGATTGTTCAGTCCTGATCAGCAAAGTCCATTAAGGGTTACCAGAGATAACAATGTCCCTGTTTTAACCTTGATCAAATAAACCAATTCTATATTCCTTTCTTTTACTTTTAACAATATTGTTCTTTAGTCCCTTGGAATAATGGCATACTATAGACCTGGTTTTAAAAAAATATTTGATCCTTTTCACAAAATTCTTCAAGACTTTAACAAGTCTCTTGCAAACCCAATACAGCAAAATTATTCAAATTACTCTTTTTTTGTTACTTGTATATGCCTTGTAATTGTCCAGGGTAACATTTCTTATACGATTCTTGTAGTCTTGTCATTTTAAAATCCACTTTCAGATAAGTTCCATCTGGTTAGGTAAAACTTGTTTCTCTTTCATAATGTCTTTGAAACATAATCTATATATACTGTATATAGGGATAGACCTTTTAAAAATTAACTCCTAGGTTCATTGTTCAAAACTATCTTTCAATATATGCAATATTAAAATGTTTTGTTTCATTCTGTATTAGTAGTCCAATTTAACTGTTCCTGAATTGTGACCTTTAGTTCCTCCTGATTCACTCTACTGTTTAACCTGCAAAGTGTGATCCTATCATCTTTTTAAAAAAGAGAATTCATTTCTCTTTTTAAAAAAGATTTTCCCACAAAAGGATTGTTATAATTAATTCCAAAATCTTATTTCAAATCCATCTGGATCCTAAGTCCATTTATAGCTTTCCAAAATCAAGTTCTAATTACCCTTTTGCTGTTTACTGCAAAAGAAAATAATTAAGTCCTTAAACTTGTATTTAAAGAAAACTCACTTGGTACTATAAAACTTGTCGATCCAAAGGTTCCTAATAGCTGGAAAGCAGTTAACAAGCAATTTCCAAAAGTGATTAGAAAAAGAAGTATGCAAACCCCATGTCCTTTTGAGGGCACTGAACATGGTTTGATCCAAAAGACTTCAATCCCCTTATTTGCCAAAGCTCTGAACCAACTGAGGACCCCTGTCTTATGGTCTCCTCATGAGGAGAACAGTCAGGGACACTTGCGACTGATCTGAAGTTCTTTCCTTGTCCAGAAAGGAATTATGAAGAGTTAGTCTACTTGCTGGCTCTTCATTCCACCACGTTGTCTGCTCCACTTTTAGTAAACTGTAAATTCACAGTTTTTCCCCTGTAAATCCATGATGTAGCATCTTTCCATCTGCAAGCCCGTGAATGGCATTAAACAAATCCATCATCCCAATGCCCAATAAGTGGTGTGGGTATGGCAGAATGTTGGCATTCTGACCCAGCTCATCATAAAATGAGTGCCATCTGTAGTCATCTATTTTAACTCCTTTTTATAAGCACTGAAAGCAGTAGACATGACAAGGTGGTGCTTGCATCCAACTACTACACTTCCTAGGACAGATTCAGCATTCAGTAATACAGGTATTTATATAAACTAGCCATGACTGAACTAATTTCATTAGCCATTCTGACTTAACAAATGGTTACTTAGAGAACATTTGAAGTTATAACGGACCTTCAAGAAGGTTCTT
The DNA here is from genome assembly GCA_009733165.1 of Naja naja. NCBI lineage: Eukaryota > Metazoa > Chordata > Lepidosauria > Squamata > Elapidae > Naja > Naja naja. The sequence goes on from CM019151.1 coordinate 166,675,754, forward strand.
ACAATCCGATTTATATGTTTGTTGAAGGCCTATTTCATATAGTTTCAAACTTAGTGACTGTGAGAGCTAGGTAACAAGAAGTACATCTTGTGCTACTAGCAAAATAAAAATCTTTCTTCATACTATGCATGATTTTTAAAAAATTCAGTTATACCCACTTTTTCATTTTTTAAATGAAACACCAGAAATGCTTCAGCTTTTCTTTCCTGTTTTTTAGAAATTATGTATCTGTTCTGCAGTGCCTTCAGCTTTTTGAGATACAACTGGGGGATCTAAGAGCAATCAAAGCATTTAGATCTTCCCGGCTAAAGGAGATTATGAAAGATTACTTGCTCAAGGGCTTACAAGGGCTTCTTGGTTCTAACAGTGAGTAATTTCTATCATTGCAGTTAAGGAAGGATTGGCCAGTATGATTAATTGATTAATGTATGTAATGTAATGTATTTGGATTTTTCTATTCTCCTTGCATTTTTTAAATATTTAGATTCATAGCAACTTGAAGCTAAAGAGGTGGGAATAGTGACTAATTATGAGATAGAAGACTGTCAAACACAAGCCCAGAAACAAGATAGCAAGATCCAATCAAGTTCAATTCTTTATTAGCTTACATTTAATGGACAGAATCTTGCCAAACTAAAGCTATAATGGTCTAGATATATCTGGAGAGATTCTAGAGTATAGCTACCCTGAACCTCTTCTCTTTTCCTCCATCCAGTTTCAGACTGTGAAATTTGTTAATTTGGGCCTCTTTCTGGGAAGTCTCTGAGTTGGCAAAATCTTCCCAACCGAAAAAGAGAAAGCGACTTTCCCAAGTCAACAGCAATCACTTACTGAAATGATGGAACTTGATATGAACTCTCTCCAGGTTAAGCTAGATATGAGAAAAATAGGTAGAACATAGGGTAGAATGCTATGGCATCCTGTGGAATATCATGGCAGTAAGGAATGAAATCAGTTGTTTGGACCAACTTGATGCCTTTCAGTTATTTTGGATTTTAGTTCCCAAGAGGTTTAGGTAATATGGCTCATGGCAATGAACCATGGAGCACATACTAAAACATCAGGAAGACATATCTAACAAAATGTGTGGTAGATGTGTTGTCATTTTTCGTAATGAGGGCATCTTCACTAGCATTCGGCCTCCTGCCTGTAAAATTCCTCTGTTACATCACAATAGGTAAGTAGTTAGCAGTTATTCCTTGGTGAATTCACATATTCTGCATGTGGTCAGAGGTTTTCTAGTTTCACTGCAGATATATTTTTGACAGGTTCTAGTTCATAGCTCATAGCGCAGCTCCAATCAAAGCCTGAAAGAGGGCATATTGAGGAATGATTGTGTTGTGACATCCCCTTATCCAGCCAAAACCTTTGCTCAAAAAGGAGCAAGAGCAAGAGCTTGGGAAGAATCAGGATTTACACTCTCAAGTGCATTATTTTAGTCTCTATTTGCATGTCTAATAATATCCACAGTACAAGTATGAATATGTAGCTTCTCAAAACACGTTTTCTGCAGAAAGAACAGAGTGGGTTCAATGCAGTGATGAGATGGGATTCATCACAAGAAGAGAACATGTGGCAATTCCAAGTAGGAGGGTGAAATATAGGCAGGGAAATCGTGTAGCTGATTCATTTGGTGAAGTAAAAAAGCATTTAGGGGAAATGACAAAGACAATCTCTCTCTGAAAATTTGAGTTCTCTGCTGACCAGCTGCTATGCTGATCTGAAGTGGATATAATATAAGATCTTTTCTTTAATATACCGTGTTTCCCTGAAAATAAGACCTACCCCAAAAGTAAGACCTAGCACTATTTTCTAAACCTGCCCTAATATAAGACCTACCCCGAAAATAAGACCTAGTGTAAATCTCCAGTTCCAGGAAGACTTTTCAGGGAGCATCCGTGCACCCGCGAAACACCCCCCCACACACACTCACACCCACTATTTGGCACCATAAATATATAAGACCTACCCTGAAAATAAGACCTAGTATGTTTTTGGGAGCCAAAAAAAATATAAGACAGTGTCTTATTTTCAGGGAAACACGGTACATATGCAATTATCCAGAGAAAATATCTAGCACATCAATTTCAGAACCAGTTTACACAAATGTGATCCAGAAAAATACATCTGATGTATATATATTTTTTTCCTATGTGTTATCACTACATTGATGAAGGAGCATTTTGTTTCAAATTTCCTTCCAGGGTCAACATTGTTGAAATTCTTGTAGTGAATGTGGTGGTCTTGTACAGATTTAGTTGTAAGGCAACCGAGAAATAAGTGTAAAAATGTCCTATCTTTCATTACACATCAATCAGATGGTTTTCAGAGTGATGGAATGTTGTGTGGAATAGAAAATAACAATTGTATCTTCCATCATCACCTTCAATCAAAAAGCACCAAGACTTTTTTCTCAAAAAAAAAATCTCATGTACCTTGAGAATCAGTTAAAGAGAAATAGAAATTAGATATATAAGTAAGGCCAGTAAGTAGGGACTTAACAAAAATAATATTAATTATCCTCCCTCTTCCTCCTCCTTCCTCCTCCTTCTCTTCCAAAAATGAACTTACTCATGTTGGCTTCTCTGAGAATTTTGTATCTGTTTACATAATTGTTCCACAGCATGTCCAAACAGCTCTGGGTAATATAAGATGAATTAGCGCTACAATTGACCCGTAGAGGCTCCTTGGATTACATATTTTGCTAGGTGATGTGTAGAAATGACATATGAATTATAATCAGTATTATATATTATTAAGAAATTTGGGGATTACTAAAATTCAGGAAATAGTCCAAAGGGAAGGGATTGAAACTCTATAGCATAGGCAGTCCTCGGCTTTCAGCCATTTGTTCAGTGACGTTCAAAGTTACGATGGCATTGAAAAAAATTGATTTACAACTGATCTTCGTATTTATGACCATTGCAGCATCCCCAATCCCATGGTCAAGTGATCAAAATTTGGCTGTTTATTTATGATGGTTGAAGAGTCCTGAGGTCATGTGATCACCATGTATGATCTTCCATTTATGAGCTTCTGACAAGCAAAGACAACAGGGGAACCTGGCTTCCCTTAATGACTGCATGATTCACATAACACCTGCACCAAAAGGCACAACTCACTTAACAACTTCCTTGCTTGGTTACATAAATTCTGATCTCAATTGTGGTCATACCTCAAGGGCTACCTGTATTAAGATGGTTTGCAAATAGAGAATCCCTAATACGACCAGTTTAACAAAAAGACTGAGCAGCAGGTGATGGGAAATGATACAGCAATTGTATTAAAGCTAATTTGATCTGGATGGGACAAGCATCTGGAAAAGAAAACATATAGAGATTGTACTCCTGTCTTAGTTTTAGGGTAGCTGGGGAGAAACATAGCTTTAAAAGTCAGTGCTTTCCATAATAAAATAATACATTGTATTAGCACGATTAGAACTCCAACTCTTATTGACATTTTATAACTTGATCCAGCCTTAGTTGGGCTGCAACATAAAACAACCTTTAGGCTGATCATCATAAGGTTTGCTCTACTGCATGGTGAATTTTATTTTGTAGTTAAACAAAAGGAATTATAGAAGAAATATGAAGTATTTTATCCTTTTTCCATGCTCAGCATACAAACCAAATAGGCTGCAACAGAGGGCCCAAAACAGAAATATTGTTTCTATTTTTTTTCCCATTCCCAGCAGGCTGTTAAAGTATGGTAGGCTACTAACTCATGTTTGTTTATTTAGAAGACCGGTGTAAAGGCATAAACAGTTTCCTGGCCTATCCAATTTTACAATAACATCTCTATAAATGCTTTTCTTTAAATTGAGAAATTCAATTTTGGTGCTAAAGCTCGCTCAGATCTTACCATTATGGTACTTCCAAATAATTGGCTGTACAAGTTTTTGCTGTAATGATATTTCAGGAAAAAAGCTAACCTGTAATTTTAGTAATGAGGAAGACTATCTAATAAACATTTTTCCTACATTTTTTTAAACCTAAAGTACACAAACAAAGACAAGCTCGTTGCATGAACAGAGAATGGATCTTTCTGGCTAATTGCTTCAGTGGCAGATCTGTAATACTTCTTGTAGTTCAAGGCAATTGATTTACTTGCAATCATATAAAGGTAATAGAAACACCAGACTTCTGCTTTCATCATTAATAGCAAGGCTTGTAAACCTCCATCTGTAGAGTATGTAATGAATTTTGCTGCTCTGATGCAAGGCAGCACTATCGCATGATTTTCAGTTCTATGCATTGGGAAAAATTCTTAAAAGTATTTTATGTCAGAGGAAAACAACCAGAACCACTCATGAATACTGAAAGTCAGTAACACCTATGTTATAAGAATCTCACCAGAGTGCTTGCCTTTCCTTGGACCAAATAAGGCTTCATGGATCTTGGGGAGTGGGGGCAGTGGTCAAGCTTTTGCCACTTATGACTGTGCAAGGACTCCAAGCTAGACCCTTGCTTGACTCCTCTCCTGGCTGGCAGTTTTCCAACCTCTTAAGAAAAGTTACAGCTTTTTTTTCAAATATATTTCCAGTCTTTTTTTCCCTCTAGTTTTCAGACCACAGTCTATCACAACCATGATTATCAAGGGTGCACATATAATTACATTCCAACAAATTATGGAAGTGTTATATTCTAAAGTGATCTAGAACAACTGCTGCCATAAAATCAGAACAGCATTATTCCCAGCCCATTAAACTAGGGTGGGATATATTAAATGTCATTTATTTATAATCTGTTATAATCAATTTTTGAACAATTCTTATTTAGGTTTTGCAATAAACCATGGGAGAAAACTCAGATGTGTGTTCTCAAATGTGAAAGAATGGCAAAATGTTCAGGCTTTGCATCCAAATAGTTAAACATTGTAAAACAAGAATAAGATTTTGCCAGAGGGAAGAATGAAACTAATAGTTGAGTTTTACAGACAGACAAATACAAGTTTGGGGAACTGGCTTTAAATATAATTCTTTGTGTAGAACGAAGCAGATGCCAAATGAAGGGCATAACTCAAATGTAGTACAACATAATGCTTAATTCATAGTCATTAAATGGGAGCAAGGCAGTCTCTAGACAAAAACATTCTGTAGTATTCATAGGTTTCAATCATATTAATCTTGTTGGAAGTTCTTAATGACTGTATATCTACTTATAAAGTAAGAGGCAGAAGATGTAAATTCATATTTTCAATGGAATATACTTTTTGTTGTTTTCCCCCTTTTGGCTAATTTTCTTTTTATCAATTTATCATTCTTCCTCTATCTTTAGGCATGAATTCATTATTCTGTTAGTGGTGACTTCTGAGGATCATAAGGTCACCTATTGGCAAAGAACCCAAAGGGCCATCTGTGTCCCAACTCTCCCAGATCAGCTCACAAATGACAGCATGCTTGAAAAAGGTAATTCAATATAAATAGCATCTGGATAAATAGCAATCAAACCTGGAAGCAAATGCCATCCTTTTCTTAGCAATGGCAGCCAAGTCATTCCCTAGAGAAGTGGCCCATTATTCAGTGAGAGAATGCAATCATTGTTGAGCTCAATTCCCTAGCATCTCTAAAGAATGTTAGGCAATAAGCTGGAGGAAGAGTCCTGTCTGAAAAGAGGCCCCTAGGATACATAGTTTACATGAAGAAGGTCCCAAGCTTCATTTCTGAGATGTCCCAGTAGGGTTGGAAAAGCATCACCCCGAAACAGAGGAAAGTTGCTCCTGATAAAAGAGAGATTTTTACATTCACAAGATGGAAAGCTACTGCCATCCTGGGAAGCCAGTCTTGGATTAAATATACTCAATAGGGCTATTCAGTGCAGACTGAACTAGGAGAAAAAACTATATAGTAGGAAGAAGATAATCCTTTTCCAGGTTCGTGGGTCCCCAGTCATCTGGTACAGCATCAGTGCTGATGTTGTATGGAATGTGCCAAAAAGAGCTCTGGTGGGCAATTCATTTTACATGCACGGCAAGTTAACTTACCCATAATATCTACACGGATGTACTTGCCAACTTCATATGACTGTAAAAGAAGCCACCTCCTACAGCAGCTTTCCCATCTTCTGGTACCATGCAGATGGGTTCAGAATGCAATTTGCAGAATTGTCAGACAGCTTGATCTAAAGTTCCTGGGAATGATAGTGCCAACAAATAGGGTAGGCTTTATTTTGGGAAAGGGCTGCTCTCCACAATATTTGGAAAGGAAATTTCAGAGGTGAAAGTTCACATGATGTTACTGAAATATAACATATACATTTTGTAATTTAATTTAATTTTAATTAATTTAATTTTAATTTTCATCTCAGCTTAATTTGTACATTCTCCAGGCAAGATAGATGAGAAGTAGGCAAAAGTCTTTCACTTCAGAGAAGTAACACATTCAAGAGGTCAGAACGTGATCTACTGTAGGCAGTGAATCTAGAGTTGCAGGAATTCAATCTGCTAAACTCTTCGAGAGAAAGTTCTAAAATTATCTGACAGGACACTATAGAACCATGGTGAGTTGTAATAAGAAAAAAATAATTATACACAAAGGGTATAGAAAGTAGGAAAGTTAATGAAGAAACTAAGACCATTCAGATGGCTAAACTACAACTCCCAGCACTTCTTTCCACTCACCATGCAGATTACCCTAGCAATAACACTAGCAATAGCGCTTAGACTTATATACCAATTCATAGTGCTTTACAGCCCTCTCTAAGCAATTTTACAGAGTCAGCATATTGCCCACAACAATTTTGGGTCCTCATTTTACCTACCCCGGAAGGATGGAAGGCTGAGTCAACCTTGACACTGGTGGGATTTGAACTGCCAAATTGCAGGCAGCCAACAGTCAGCAGGAGTAGCCTGCAGTATTGTGCCAAGGCTAGAGTTCTGAATCTCAACTTTTAATAAAAGGTTGAAATTGTGTCCCTCTCCCTTTCTTCTTTTCATTAGGGGATTGGAGGCTAAAATATTCAAAGAACAGTGGCAAGAATTGGGTATGTCTAGTTTAACTAAAGAAGGACTGGGGTGATATGATAGCAGTGTTCTAATATCTAAGGGTTGCCACAAAGAAGATGGGGGCCTATTAACCTGAAGGCTGGAAAAAAAGCAATGAATGGAAACTAATAAAAGAAAGAACCAATTTAGAACTAAGCAGACATTTCCTAAACATTAGAATAATTAACCAGTGCAACAACTTGCCTGTCATCACTGGAGGTTTTTAAGAAGAAATTGGACAGTCCTTTGTCTGAAAAGGTGTAGGGTTTTCTGCTTGAAGAGGGATTTGGATTAGAAGACCTCCAAGGTCCCTTCCAACTCTGTTATTTTGTTATTCATATTTCTTTCTTTCTATAAATTCTTTCCTTTTTTCCACCTGTACTGAGATTGACCCAAAATCACACCTTACTCTCAGCCTTTGAACTGACTCTCCTGCAATATAGTAAAGATCCTTATGAAACTTTGTAGGCAAGCTTTATTCTGACACTTTCCTGAATTTATTGTAGTATGTGTGTATCATGTTTTGTTTATTTGTTTATTTAATTTTGAAAAATTTAAATGTAAAATTAAATTTTAAATTAAAAAAAATTATATGCTGTTTAAACCTGGTTTAGTTCTTCTATTTCCCTTCTATATATTATAACTGTAGCAACCCCCTCCCCCCAAAAAAACCCCCAAGCTCTATTAGTATCGAGATAGAATGATAACTTTTCACAGTGAGTCCACTGTAATATTAGTTCCAACCCTGCTCATCAGAGAATCAAAAAGTTGGAAGGAATTTCCTTCGAATGCAAACCTCTGCTTATTTAGTTACTATAGGTGGCCTATTTGAGGACTTCCGGGAAAGACCTCACAATACTTGATGAGGCGACCTATTCCATTGGTTCTTAATGTCAGCAAACTCCTCCCGAAAGGTAAGTTGAATCTACTTCTCTATAATTTCAACCTGTTGGTTCTGGTACTTGCTGTACTTGCTAGAAAGAGTGCAGGGAAAACAACAACAAAGATGATTAGGGGACTGGAGGCACAGAACAGTTGCAAGAATTTAACGAAAAAAAGGACTAAGGATGACATGAGAGCAGTGCTCCAATATCTAAGGGATTGCCACAAAGAAGAGGGAGTCAAACTATTCTCCAAAGCCCCAGAAGGCAGGACAAGAAGCAATGGATGGAAACTAATCAAGGAGAGAACCATCCTAGAGATAAGGAGAAATTGCCTGACAGTTAGAACAATTAATCAGTGGGATGGCTTGTCTTCAGAAGGGTGCTCCAACACTAGAGGTTTCTAAGAAGACATTGGACAATCATTTGTCTGAAATGGGTATATAGTATATAGTCTCCTGCTTGAGCGGGGTTTGGTCTAGAAGACCTCCAAGTTCCCCTCCTATTCTGTTATTCTGTTTTTCTCTGTCTCAGACTGCTCCTTCATTCTTCTCTTCTGCTGCCTAAGCTTATTTTTAAAAAGTTTTCACTTGTAGAATTTGGTTTCCAATCTCCTTACTACTTTTATAGCCATCTTCTGAAGACTTTACTTTTTCATAGATTATGGGGCCCAGAACTGGACATAGTATTCCAAGTCAGACTAACCAAGGCCTAATAGAATGGGACAGTTACCAACCATTATGTATTCTTCTACATTCTCTTTGATTATCCTAAGTTCTAGCACCATCACTCACTCAGCACATCAGTAGTCAATTAGATCTTTGTTTTCATTCTGAGAGGACACAAATCTACACTATGAGATGACGTTCTTAAAACATCTCACTACCAGTTCATTGTATTTTTTTATAATAGACCTACAGCTTATTTGTCTTTCCTTTTGCTTCTGATTACCCCCTTCCCCCTTGTGTTCTTTTGGACATTTGCCATAAGGCTCAGCACATTCTGTGCTAAAGCCTTCTTTCAGTCCCTGGCAATTGCCTTGGATTGTACACATTTTCTTCCATTTTTATATATGTGTTCTTTTTTAAGCATTTCAGAAATCTGTAGATGCCCATATTGGCCTCTTCCATGTCTTCCATTTTTCTTTCATCTGTTCCTACCGTTATGAGCAAGTGCACCTTCAGTGTTTTGCAGAATTCCCCAGATATGTTTTTCCTTTAGGATTTCATACCATTAGATCTGTCAAGCCTATATCAGCAGTGCATAACTGAAAAATCTAGATTCATACACAGATCTCAGTGGTTAAACTTAATACCAAGAAAAAAAGGGTAGGGTTCAGAATTTTGGATACTAGACTTGGATACTAAGTAGACTTTACTTACCCCAATGTTTATTAAGTAATAAGTGCATTATTGTAAACTGTTTATGTTTCTATCACCTCTGTAATGGATAGACTAAACTAAAAATAAGGCTGAAATTTCCATCTTGTCCTTGCCTGGTAAGTTTTGAAAATAATTTTCCTCTTTCCCTGACTCCCCTGCTGACCTTCTTTCTCTCTTATTTCACTGAAATCTAATTTTTTGAAATAATAGAAATACACACACACACACACACACACACACACAAGCACCCCAAACTCTTCAGTATATTATAATTTCAAGATTAGCATGGTTGAAGGTAGAGGATTTCCAAACTTTTAGTAATGTTTGCTTCTTCAACCTGTCCTCCCTCTTGGAAAGAATCAAGTCTCGGATAGTAGATTACATCCAGGATAGTTTCCAGCTTCTGACAAATGAAATTATTAGCAAGAGAGGGAAAGCATTTGTGAGAGCTCAGAGGTGTAGATATCAGGATAGTTGGCATCTCCCATCATTGAAATCATATGCCTCCCACCTTTTAAAAAAAGATTTCTGATATGGCACTGAAAAGTCTTATTCATACCTTCTGCTTGTTCAGGTGCCCTGTAAATAACTTTAACAATGATATCATTTTTGTTTTACTCTCTTTTGAGTCTTACCGATACACTTTCAGGATTTCTGCAGTCTAATTTGTAAGGTTTTTTGCACAGGCATATTCCTTTTTTTTTTTACCTGCAGCAAAAAAATTCTCTTGAATTTGTTTATTTTGAATAAATTGTAGCCATATAGGACCATGTTGCAATTGTGTTTGTCATCCCACCAAGTTTCAAGGATGCCTGAGGCAACATATTTGTCCACTTTGGTTAGGATTTCATATTTTTTCCTGTTTGTTTCCTATACTCCTTCACCATTGTAGTTTCTTGATAATCTCCAAGCATCTTCTCTGGCCTTATGCTTCCTCTTCTGTTTCTCGGGCTGTTGTCCTTGGCATTATAATTGGCTCTAGATTTTTGATGTCTTCCTACTTTTGATCTAGTTTAATATCCTCCAGATAGGATTTGATGGCATTCTTTCTAGTCTTCTTGATGTGCAAATTATTTCTTTTTTTCTAAAAGTTCTAATGTTGGTAGTACTGAAACAGTTCTGGTTACCATCAGTTTTTCACTTCCAGAAGTTTGTTCTTTCCTCAGTTGGAAAGATTGGTGAAATATTCTTGCATTCCCAGATCCTTCACCTTCCTCAATAAGTCCTCTCACTCCCAGTCTTTTTTTTCTGGCAGTGTTGTTCATCATTATATGAATCAATAGGAAGGGATAGTCATTTGTGGGTTTGAAGAGTATTAGCAGTTTGTCTGTCCCATGCTAAATACGCGTACCAGGCAGGTAATGCACTCCTTGCAACATTATTTCAGCTCTCTGCTGATTATCAGTTGTCTTCTTCTTGTCAAGAAATTACTCACCAATGTGTCTTCTTTGTAATAGCGTGTGGGAATAACCTTGGAAAATGGGCAAGAGACATATAGCCAAGGAAATGGTCAGACTTGGTCCACAGAAATAATGTGGGTATGGCAAATGTCTTAGAAGAGACACTCCCCACCCCATAGTGTCTTGGGATATAAGGGCAATGGGGACAATTGTGCTGTCAAACTGCAAGGTTCGGTTAATGTAACCTTAGTATAAAGTAGAGCTAATATTTACACTACACTTGATGTTAGCCAAAAGACCAAGAAGCGATCATTTCTAGGTGTGCTTCTTGCCTGGACTAACTCACAAGGCTGACATTCTCATTTTTTTCCTTGGATTAATAGTTTTAATTTATTCTTTTTAAATTTTTTTTAAAAAGATGTAAATTGTTTTGAGACATTTTAGTAAACAAGTGTTTAAAATATAGAAAATATATCACAATTCTGTTTACCAACAGAAGCTATTAGGTTGGTAAATTCCTCCTGCATTTGACCACCTTAATTACACAGAAGCAATTTTTGTTAGAAGCAATTATGATTCAATGATAAGATGTCCACTAGCTTTATTGTCACAGTTTCTAATCACCCCAGGAATGATAGTGGAGATGTTAAAAATGGCTCAGAAAATATAGATGAGGTATCCCATCTTCAGCCAGTTTGCTTTGAATGTCTCCATAACAATGAGGGATGGTTTCTGCCAACTTTATTCTCATTATGCCCTTTCCAATCTTTCATAAAGCATCATCTCACTGAAACTTTGCCTTGGACTTCCCTCTGGTGTGCTTTACTGTGTCACTATGCATAACTCAGAGCTCTTTCCTGTTCAGCATAGCTTTAACGCTGCAGGAATTCATTAAAATTCCCTTCCATAGTCTTCACCCAATCTGGGTCAGTCACTTTGCCTGACAGGTGATCTTCCCTTAATGCTCCATAAATGCTCTCCTAGACATTATCCTGAAGGCATTTCTTCTTATCCAGGCAATTCTCTTGTGGCCTTCAAGCTGCAATGTTGGCAAATCAGCATGCCTCTGCACTGTTTTGCCTCCTGCTTCCTGTTTTTGAGAATGAATCTTCCACAAACATGGTGCAGAGATCAGTTGCAATGCAAACCTGGGTACCTCAGGTCTCAAATCTAGGAAGATTCAATGTTATGACAATTTATAACATGGATAGAAGGGTAGCAGCATCCATTGTATGAGCTGTGAGATCAGCAGTTCCGTGAAAGTAGATCTAGTCCTCCAATAAGACTTTTATAAGTAAATTTTAGATATTTAAGGAATAACAATATAATGCAACAGACAGAAATATTTCTTTTGGCACACAGTGAACAGAATAACAAAGTTGGAAGGAACCTTAGAGGTCTTAACCCATCTTATACAAACCATCGACACTGAATATAATCAATAATGTGACCCACCCATTCCTGGGAAATGCCAGCATTGATTCCAAAATATCTGCCAATTTCCTTAATTCATCAAAATTCATTTTTCATGTAAAAGTTATTCGTCGTAAGTTATCCACTTGATTCTTTATCATACAAATCAGCTTGTCTCTGTTCATTGTCTTTTTCATTTTTTGATCCAGTGAAGCACAGTATTCACATCCACACAGTTATCATCATAGCACAAAGTGCACACAGTGCATTTAGTAGTGAAGTTCAGTTGAAGGGAGTGTCCTTTAATATTGGAGGATTTACTTTTTATCCAACCTCATTTATTACCAGCAATATTTTATTAGAAAGAGGCAGCAGGTCTAGATTCTATTACTGTGTGGCTGGGTTGGCAAATCATGCTAAATTGTGGTCTTTAAGCGATAAGCCATGAATTATAAATCATGCTGTCTGTGTTTGCACTTCATACTAAAGTATACATGGTAGTGATTCAGGTTTGAAGATACGGCGTTATGCAGTTCATCTGTGGAAGGAAGGTGGATCTGCAGTCCCAGTCTGGAAGTGTCTAGCACAGTACGGGCACTGGAAGGCCTTTACTATAGTAAGTGTTATTTGGTGATGCTGCTCATGTTTTCTATCAGTTTTTGGTTGTGCCTCTCTTCAAAACCAATGGAGGCTTCATAGAATTAGATTCACCAGCATATTCTGTCAGCAGCTGCAGTTTTACTCCCCTTGGTTAAATATCACAGAGGCTTAGGGTTTCTTTCATGGTGTCTTTGTGGCACTTGCATGTTCCACCTGGAGGTCTCTTCCAGATTCCAGTACATGATACAGCAACTGGCAAGAGAAACAGCGATCATTTATTTTATGATGTATCTCACTATTCTCGTCTGTACCAGGACTCAAAGCTGGTGGACTCTGCACAATGTAAGACCTTTGGATGAGAGATATGGTCTCATCAGCAAAATGAAAGATGGAGTGGAGAGTACCCATGTGAAATTTCTGCAGTTGTTTGTCAGGCCTTTGGTACAGAGTCCAGAATTCACATCCATGCTAATCCTAGTCTATTTCTTTGTACAAAGACCAGTTGTTCAAGATGATGCTTCCCAAGTAGTTAAAACTGTTTATATTTGTCAGCTGGGTGTCATCAACAGTGATTTTTAGTTCTAAGGGATGGTAAATATTTCACATTGGCTGGTAAAGTATTTCAGTTTGTTCAGGTGGACAACAGCATCTGAGAATTTGTTAAGCATGAACTGTAGGTCACTTTCTTTGTGCACCAAAAGTGCACAGCCATCAGCTAAGAGGTTTTTTTAATAACTATATAAGGAGACATTTTATACATTCAAGCAATGAAGGAAGGTCTAAGATGTTGTTTTTTAGTTATGAAGTCATGTCTGACCCATTGCAACCCCATGGACAACGTTCCTCCAGACTTTCCTGTCCTCTACCATCCCCTGGAGTCCATTTAAGCTCATGCCGACTGCTTCAGTGACTCCATCTGGCCACCTCATTCTCCGCCTCCCTGTTCTTTTTTTTTCGCCCTCAATTGTTCCCAGCATTAGGCTCTTTTCAAGTGAGATCTTCCTTCTCATTAGGTGACCAAAGTATTTGAGTTTCATCAGGTCTAAGATAGAGCTGTCAGGTCTAAGATAGAGCTAAGATAGATCTGTCCAATTGGTACCTGATGTATACTCTCTCCTTCAGACCCTGGACAGCACCTAACAACATGCAAGTGAAGAACACATTGAATAAAACTGGGGCTAGCATACAAACCTGTTTTACCTCATTGGAAATCAAAAGTGAAGCTGATGTATCACTGTTGTAAAGAGCCTGTCCTGACATTTTCTTGTGGGGTAGCTGAATCAATTTCACAAATTTCTTTGGACATATGTAACATCTCAGGATTATCAGAGAAACTCCCTGTTTACAGTGTCAACAAAGAAACTACATTATAATGGTGCAAACACAGACTGTCTCAAATCACAAATAAACTATATATTTGCTAAATTCAGTTTATATATCTTACTGTAGTTTAAGGGGTGTGTCTATTCCAGTAGAGTAGAACAACTTCCTAGAATGGAGATTCAAACTGATCAACCAGACTCATGCATAACCTGTTATGTACACCAACTATTGAGTTTTTTGTTACCTACTTTAATTGCTTTCATTATATTTCTACATCTCCCAGAATTCCAAGTCAGCATGGCAATAGTTGAACATTCTGGCATTTGAAATCCATACTTCTACAAAATGTCAGCATTTTCAGTTGCTGTTTAGAATAAGGCAGATTCATAAGAAAACCAGGGTCAGGTTTTAATCTGAATCCATTCTTTATTTTGTAGCATGTGAAGATGGCTATTTCCGAGATGCCCTTTTGTGTTTAATGGAGAACCCTCATGTACCTCATGTGTGAGTATGCCATCAAAAATTGTTAATAAACTGCCATTTAACTTTGAAAAAGAAAATGGCAATCTTTATTTTAGATTGATAGACTCTCCCATCTCCCAAGTCATTGCTCTATTTTTTTTTAATCAGAAACATAATGAAAAGTTTTGAGATTTTAGCATGCTTTCATGCTTATGCCCAAATGGCAATTGTTTTGATATCAACAACATTGTGTCTGTGGAGATGCTCTGTCATCCAGGTCATGGTTGTCCCAAAGGGGCTTTTTCAAGAGGCAGCTGGACTTCATTTGTTTTTCCTTGAAGATGTTTTACTTCTCATCCAAGAAGCTTCTTTAGTTCTCTCTGAAAGTCCAATTGCCTCTTGAAAAAGCACCTTTGAGACAACAACGTTGTGAATAGAGTTGACTTGAATATACAGTACATGGAGAATGATACTGCTTTATCATCATGTGCTTCCCATTGTCTAGAATTATGACCATGCTTTCGCTCAATAGACATGAGGGTTAACTTGAACACATCCTTATGGGAAACCAATAACATTTGTGGTTTTGTTGTTGTTCAAATAAAAAAATAGAATTTATGTTTCCATTTTAATTATTTAGCTGATAAGATAAGATAATGTCCCATTCCAGTTCCAATTGCCGATCTTTCTCCCCTTAGGCCAGTCTACTCTATGCTTTTCAAAATGTAAGCTAAGCAATGTCAATTATAAAGTTACCTTAATTTGTTTATTCTGAAAGTACATAAAGATGATGAGATTGGAAAGGAAGAGATGGAAGGAAGAAATAGCGGAACTACTAAGTAATAGCAAACATGCAAAAAATTATATATTTTTTGCTTTCATCTACTGGTTGCTTAAAGTTTTTCAGTAGACATATATATATATATATATATATATATATATATATATATATATACACACACACACACACACACACACATACACACACACACATACATACATACGTGTGTGTGTGTGTGTGTGTGTGTAATGGGGTAACCCTTCACTCAAAGCCATAATTGTGCAAACAGTCTGGCTGATACGATCTGGACTGAGTTCGATCCTGTTTCCGAGGATGAAATGGACAGGATTATGCGGCGCCTGAGTTCCACCACATGTTTGTTGGACCCGTGCCCTTCTTGGTTGGCTTATACCACCAGGAGGTCACCTGGTTGGTCCGAGCAGTGGTCAACGCTTCATTAAGAGAGGGTGTCCTTCCGCCGCCCTGAAAGAGGCGGTGGTGAGGCCCCTCCTGAAGAAGCCTGCCCTGGACTCGACCGTGTTTACAACTTTCGTCCAGTCTCCAACCTTCGTTTTTTAGCGAAGGTTGTGGAGAGTGTGGTGGCTCAGCAGTTCCCACTTTTCCTGGATGAAGTGGACTACCTAGATCCGTACCAATCGGGCTTCCGGCCTGGTTTCAGCACGAGACGGCATTGGTCGCACTGATGGATGATCTCTGGAGGCGGGGACAGGGTTTTTCCTCTGTCCTGGTCCTATTAGACCTCTCAGCGGCTTTCGATACCATCGACCATGGTATCCTTTTGCGACGCCGGGGGCTTGGGAGTGGGGGCACTGTACTCGTGGTTCTCCTACCTCACGGGGCGGTGCAATCGTGTTGACGGGGGGGGGCAGAGGTCGACCCCGAGGGTACTCACCTGTGGGGTCCCTCAGGGTCAGTCCTCTCCCCCCTCTTATTCAATATCTACATGAAACCGCTGGCTGAGATCATCCGTGGTTTTGGGGTAAGATACCATCAGTATGCTGATGATACTCAGCTATACATCTCCACCCCAGGCCAGATCAGTGATGCCCTCTCCGTGATGACTCGCTGTCTGGAAGCGGTGCGGACCTGGATGGACGGAAACATGCTTCGCTCAACCCAGCCAAGACTGAGTGGCTGTACATACCGGCATCTCGGACCAGTCAGGAATGTCCATCGTTGACCATAGGGGAGTGGTGTTGCCCCTGTGGATAGGGCGCGGAACCTGGGGGTCCTCCTGGACACGGCTCCAGCTAGAGGATCAGGTGGGGGCCGCCGCCAGGGGGCCTTTGCCCAGGTCCGGCTGGTTCGCCAGCTTAGCCCGTTTCTGGACCGGGATGCCCTGCGTGCAGTCACTCATGCCCTGTCACCTCACGACTCGACTACTGCAATGCTCTCTATTTAGGACTGCCCTTGCATACCATCCGAGGTTGCAGCTGGTGCAGAATGCGCCGCGGCGGGTGGTGATGGGAGTTACCCGATTCTCCCATATTACCCCCTCCTGCGCGGCCTACATTGGTTGCGGTTGCGCTCCGGGTGAGATTCAGGTTCTGACTTTAACATTCAAAGTCCTACACAACATGGGTCCACAATATTTAAGGAGCGGCTCCTGCCGATGTTGAGCGCCACCCGTCCGCGGACACATAGGCAAGGACTCCTCGGGTCCCGTCGACAAGTCAATGTCGGCTGACGGTCCCCGGCGACGAGCCTATTCTGTAGCGGTCCCTGACCTAAGGAATGCACTGCCTCTGGACCTCCGTCTGGCCCCTGACCTCCGCACCTTCCGCCGCTGACTTAAAGACCTGGTTGTTTGACCAAATCGGGCTGTGATTACCTCACCTGGGCCATGGGATAATTTTAATTCACCTTAATTTGGTCTTATCGGGCTTAAATTATTTAATTCTTTTAAATAACTATTGTACTATATGTTTTGATTGTAGAGAGCCTGAGTCTTCGAGATGGGGCTGACATATAGATGGGGCGGCATATAAGTCTAATAAATAAATAAATAAATAAATAAATAATTCCATATTTTGGTATCTTTGATATGCATTGCCTTGTAACTCAAGTTTCATAACCTTTGGTCCAGATGACCAACAAATATGCTAGCTAAGAGATTGTGGAATTTCCTGTCACAACAAATATTTTGATGTGTTGATTGTCTTAGGGCTATGTGTTGAGTTTTAGGTAACTGTGCCTTACTTTATTATAGTTGCAGCAGCTTACTTTGTCTATGAATTTTCCCAAAGTATTCCAAACAACTAGTCACAAGAGACAAGAGTGCTGCTCTCTCTGTCTCCAACCTTATTGTCCCCTAGACAAGGGGACACTTTACAGTGGGAGTTATCATTTGCATAGGGTGTCTTGCACAGGTTTCCATCTAGAAGCTTAGGAAACCTCCTGACTGGGTGAATGCTGGTGAATTTTCCATGCTTTTCTGCATCAGTTAGGAATTTAGATTATGTCAACAATCAGTATTTGATGGCTGCATATATTATTAGCTCTTTTTTAAAAACAAATAACTCAATCACCCTTGCAAATGAAGTGACCAGTGTGCCTGCAGCCCTAACTTAAAACATATATCATTTTGCAGTTATTAATTTGGGCTGGCACTTCTCTTCTCTTTCTTCTTATTTTCTGGATGAAATTCTTATAGCTCTGCCAGTCCCATCTATCACTTGGAGGCAGCTGTACCGTTGGCTTAGAAAGGATCCATTGAACAGTGTTCTACATACTGTTTCAGCCCTGAGGTAAAATCTGTTACAAACATAAATCTGTTGTTTTCCTCCCCCTTTTTCCATGAGCTCATTTATCACATGTAACAGGGTTTAAATTTATCCAAAATGCTCCCACAACTAAAATTTCCCACAAGTAAAATCTGAGTCATTGTGTTCTAGTTGGACAAAAAATAAAAATATAATTTAGAATCCAGCAGAAATAGCATATAGGCTCCAGGCAACATGCAAATAAGTGAGCCATTTTTTTGAGGCAGGAAATTGATTAAATAAGTAAGCTACAGGAGGGATGAGCCAGTCGTAGCCCCAAAATTATGGTATTTTAATTTCTAGCCTGCACTGAAATCTTGTGAAATTATATAAGCCTGGTCTGGCTGAATCAGATAATGGGAAATCTCACTTAAACTATCTTAATTTCAAGCACCAAAGATAGATAGGATGTAAGGCCACAACTATATAAACCAGTTTGAGACACTGTGTCAACTCAGTAAAGAAGAGCTGTACACTTCTGCTGTAGGTCTATGGAGATTCTCAGTCATCCAGGTCATGGTTGTCCCAAAGGTGCTTTTTCAAAAGGCAATTTGACTTTGTTTTTTCCTGAAGTTGTTTCACTTCTCAGCCAAGAAGCTTCTTCAGTTCCTGTGTCCTGTCCAGTCATGACCAACTGTAGGGGGAGCTCATCTCCATTTTGATTGTAAAATTGGGCAAATTCACCTTGCTTAGCGATGGAAATTCTGGTCCTAACTGTTGTTGTAAATTGAGGACTACCTATAATGGCAAAGCATGTTTGTATTGTTACCAATAAAAGTATAGGGTCACAGGAGCTGAACTTTACTTGAAGAATACCTTCCCCTGTGTGTGATTATAATATTTTATCTGGAGATTTTTTTCTAGCTCACTGTTTCTGAGAGATCAGTCATTTGCTCTTAAATTGGATCCAAAAGAAGAATGTATGTACATTGCTAAAGTAAAAGGCCAAGTCCACAGGGTCATGGCTAGCGGTAAAGCACATCAAGGGCAGTTTTCAGCATTTTAAGGAATGGATGGAAAAACTCCTGGCTGAAAGCCTGAAGAGACACTGCCAGTTAATGTTGGCAATGTTGAAATAGCTGTCTCAATACTCTGATTCACTATTAAGGAAGCTTCCTGTGTTCCATGATCACACCAAGATAACCTAAATGCACCAAAACGTGAAGACTTTTGAGTGGAAAAAGCAGATTAGTCATCGGTTTAACCATGTGAAAAAATGAGGATACCAATAGTGCAACTGGAGTACAGGCAAATGTGAATTTTTTTACACCATCATCCCAACCTTCACCTGTCCTTAGCTGTAGAAAACCAACTTTTCCTGAGACCAGTGAAAGTATCTTCCTAGAGTCTACAGAGATTTCAGTCATCCAGGTCATAATTTTTTTTTTAATTACATTTATATGCCGCCCTTCTCCAAAGACTCAGGGCGGCTTACAATTTCTGGGATACAACCCAATGCGCTCAGCAATAGCCTTCATTCCATTGTATATGCCTGCTTATTACTAAGCGGCATTTTTACAAGGTCAGCTAATTGCCCCCAACAATCTTGGGTCCTCAATTTACCTACCCCGAGAGGATGGAAGGCTGAGTCAACCTTGAGCCTGGTGGGATTCGAGCCTACAGTAATTGTAGGCAGCTGGAACTTAAGTGCAGGCAATTAACAGCCTGAGCCACCCAAAGATTGTCCCAAAGATGCTTTTTCAAAAGGCAACTGGACTTGTATTTCCTTGAAGACGTTTCACTTCTCATCCAAGGAGCTTCTCCGGTTTGAACAAAGTCTAGTTGCTTTTTGAAAAAGGACCTTTGGGATATCTCCCTAGAGATTACAGCAGTTCCAGGAGGTTCTGAATAGAACCAGGGCATGGATGAGCTAATGTTAATCCTATTGTCCTCCCCATGTCAAATATTTAGACTTAGAAAAGATTGGTGGGAACAAAACACATAAAATAATCCATTTAATGCCAAATCTGATATAATATGTAATGTATTACTGATAGTTTGCTGGTCCATGTATTTTGTATTGCCTGTGGTGCAGGTTCCTCAGTTTATGCTGATTGATTGATTGATTGATTTACTGATCCTTGACTGAGCACTCTAATACATACCCATCCCATTTAGTGTCCATTTGAAGTTACAATGACACTGAAAATAGTGATTTATGATCATTTTCACCCTTATGACCATTGCAGCATCGTTGACCATAGGGGGAGTGGTGTTGCCCCCTGTGGATAGGGCGCGGAACCTGGGGGTCCTCCTGGATGCACGGCTCCGGTTGGAGGAGCAGGTGGGAGCCGTCGCCAGGGGGGCCTTTGCCCAGGTTCGGCTGGTTCGCCAGCTTCGCCCGTTCCTGGACCGGGATGCCCTGCGTACGGTCACTCATGCCCTTGTTACCTCGCGACTCGACTATTGCAACGCTCTCTATTTAGGACTGCCCTTGCATACCATCCGGAGACTGCAGCTGGTGCAAAATGCGGCGGCGGGCGGTGATGGGAGTTTCCCGGTTCTCCCATGTTAGCCCCCTCCTACGCTGCCTGCATTGGTTGCCGGTTGCTCTCCGGTGAGATTCAAGGTTTTAACTTTAACATACAAAGTCCTACATGACATGGGTCCTTATTATTTAAGGGAGAGGCTGCTGCCGACATCGAATACTAACCGCCCTGTACGAAGTCACAGACAGGGACTCCTTGGGGTCCCATCAGCCGGGCAATGCCGGCTGGCGGTCCCCCGACGACGTGCCTACTCTGTCGCGGTCCCTGAACTCTGGAACCAACTTCCCCTGGGGCTCCGCTTGGCCCCTGACCTCCGCACCTTCCGCCATGATTTGAAGACCTGGTTATTTGACCAAGCCGGGCTGTGACTCAGGGGTGGGGTGTCTTAGATTTTGTGGTTTTTAAGTTTGTATTAATCGGGACCATTAATTTAATTCTTTTTTAAATATTTATTGTGCTTGTTTTATTGTAAGCCGCCCCGAGTCTTCGGAGATGGGGCGGCATATAAGTCCCATTAATAAATAAATAAATAAATAAAGATGCAAACATTAAACTACAATTTACTATCCAAAGTAGCATATTATTATGCAAAGCAAATTAAAATAGAAAATAAAATATTCCAGTGAATGAAGTGTATTTGTTTAGGAGCAGCAAATGATATATTTGCTACTTGCACTCATTAGTGTGGTGCAGAAGAATTCAGTCTTCATTCAGACTGACTAGAAACCTCATATTAGTGTTCAGGGAAGAATGTCAACAGCTATTTCCCATTTCTACAAAACCCATGACCAGCAATTATAAGTTTCAGCTACCTAAATTTCATTTAAAGATAAGGAAAAACTTGATGGTAAGATCTGTATAATAGTGGAATACTCTACCTAACAGAAGCTGTGAGTTTTCCATCTCTGGAGGCTTTTAAGAAGAATGGTTTAATTAGTTTCTCAAGAATGGTTTAATTAGTTTTCCTGCACACTGCAGAGGGTCAGATTAAATATTCCTTTTGGTTCCTTCTAATTCCACAATTCTATGATTCTATAGATCAACATACTTTTGGAAATTATTAGGAGATGATAAAAGCAGCAGCAGGGTTCTCAATAAATACAAGTTCTACCAGGTAAGCCTAACCAATCAGTAATTTATATAATATTGATACAATCTGTGCTTATTACAATCAAAAGTTTATTGTCCTTTCCTTGTTATACTCAGGAACATAGTTCAGACTTGAGAGATGCAATATGTAACACATATTTAGTAATTAATTAAACAATAATGGCAAAATTGTGTTTTGGCAACTTAAACCCAGACACCACTTGCACAACAAATCTTACTATTAAAAATATTTTATTTATACTCATTAAGCATCTAAATCTAATTACTTAAGCAATTTCTTTGTAGAATAGCAAAAATGCAACAAAAGTCTATTGATTTTATGTTAGGAATTAGGAATCCAGTTCAGAATATGTTTTGAAAATCCATTCAAATTAAATGAGGCTCCTAAATAGGCTATTTGGTTTCAGTTTTTGGTTGATGTTGTACACTTGGATCATCAAGAATGAAGAGCAAGGATTTATAAAATGGAACAATGTGATATGAGTAGTCCCACTACTAGATGAGTTCATAGCTGATTAAACAACCATAGCAAGTGTGTAGTTCTTAATGAAACTCTATCTATATAAAGGGAGGTACACAATTTTGGATTGCCACAACACAACAATGCTTTATTCTGAGAAACTAGAAAGAGTAAGTGGAGACAAAAAGATGGCAAGAGGTTTAGTGGCTACATCCTATGAATAATGGTTAAAAGAATTGCATATGTTTAGTGTAAAGAAAAGAAAACAGAGGGAGCATTATACAGATCTACTAATATTTGAAGGATTATCACAGGAAATAGGGTATTGATTTATTCTCTGTAATGGTCATTGATTAGAAGAATCAAAAGGCTTTACAGAGACAGTCCAAAATTCAAATTGAGAAGGAATTTCATGAGTATGAAACTATTAATGAGTAAAACAGCCTTCTGGACATATGGATAATTTATCATGCTGGCTGTCAAAAATTGAAGATCTTTTTTCTCTTATCTAAGGAAAACATATTAAGCTGATTCTGGTAAAAGTGGGAGAGACCCAATTTAGTGAGGCAGAGCTCTTCTCTATAGAAAGATCAGAAGGTGCAAAATTTTTGCTTCCTAAAAGTCCTTTTGGACCAGTCTAAAGTTGAAGTAGTTGGTCAGGACCTAAGCCATAAGAAAAGGCCTCAGAACTTGTTCTTATTAGCACTCATTGATATTCACAAAATGGGAGTAAGGTGTGAACAAATGACATGTATCATGGAATCGTGCAAACTATACAAAATACATAATTTGTGTCATACTCCAGACAGCATTGTGGCTGCTAGATGCCTTTGTCAGCCTGGCAAACATTTGGAAACTTTTTCATGCCTATCCCTAGCTGGAAACGGATCACTTTAGTCTGTCTTTGATTCACCTGTCTTTGTTTCACCAAACCGATTGTTATACTGGTAGAATCCCACCCCTGGATCTATGTCTTGGCTGCATTAAGCACTGATGAGTGTAATGTTTTCCTTTGGGATGTATGATGTGTTTTAAGCTACCTGGAGTTACATCTTGAGATGGACAGTTGTATAAATTGATTAAATGAATAAAATGCATCTAAAGAGGAAATATTTCTATAGGTTTGCTCTAGTAGTTCAGGCACGAGGCTAGAAACCAGAAGACTGTGAGTTTTACTTCCACCTTAGCCACAAAAGTCAAATGGATAACTTTTGGCTGTCACTCTTTCGCACCCAACCCACCTCATGGGATTGTTGTTGTGGAGGAAATAGGAAAAGGAAGGAGTGTTAGGTATGTTCACTGCCTTGAGTTATTTATTTAAAAAATATACAGGATAAAAATAAATAAAAAATACCCTTGACTGCCATTGAGATTGTTTTGCTATAATAGTTAAAACAAATATTCCTCTTCCCCACCCTAATTCTCATAGGTTTGGAACTCCTGATCCCAAGACGGAAATAAACTTTTTTTATAAACACTTTTTAAAGAATGTCTAGCCTTTTAACTCTCATTTTCACTTGTAACTCAGATAAATCCTGTAAGAGTAGTCATTAAAGGGTGTTAAAATGGTTGCTGGTTTGTCCTTAATTAACTCATGAATGTGCCTTTTGCTCACATCCAAGGGCACATGTAGGAGTTGTCCAAAATCAAAGCAGTTATTTCCTTTTAACAGCCTTTAATGACTTTATGATTGATTAAGAACATTCACTTGACTTGAGCGAAATGATCCTGTTATATTCACAACTGCCAAAGTAGGTGAAGGGTGGGGAATTTCCTGCCTTGCATCTATTCCCATCCCATCATTCAAGCCTCTGTGTGAAGCAGAAATTCTCTTCTGCAGGAATTAACAGAGGATTTCACACTTTGCTGGGTAAGAAGATGATCTGAAGAAAGTCATTTAAAACATCAGATCAGGGGGAAAAACATGAACTTTTTTTTGTATTGCTAAAGATGTTATAGGAAACACACACATAACACATTTCTTTCTCCAGTAGTACAGCTTGACTGGTTGGCTGCTCCTTTACTTGAATTACTGATTGGAAAATAATCCATCTTCCCACATCAATAGTGAAAGATAATTGCCTAGCAGAACTCAAACCAAAAGTTTACTAAAAAGGTACAATGCAGATGATAGGAATTTGTATCAGGTATCAAGTTCCAAATTAATTTCTTTAGCAACTTAATTCTGTGCTTGCTTACCATAAATTCTAATTCAATTCAATGAGATTTCTATTTGATATTTAATTCTATATATTAACAGTGAAGTTGCTCTATGCTGCTTCTGATGTAGTCAAATCCATATACAACAGGGAATATTAACAGACTTGGAGAAACAGATCTGCAGAAACAGGAGAAAAAGTCAATAAATCAGTTAGGAAAACAGCCCTAAAGACAGAACATGTTCACTGGCAAAAAAAAATCCAAAAAAGAAAGAGATTTTTTTTAAAAAGGGATCTATAAGTTCTAGATTACTGACTGTACCTCTAAAATGATGATATTAGTTGGCTTTTGCTTTATTTCCAGCTTCTAATATAAACAATATATTTGATTCCTCATTTTACTGTATTTCATAAATGTGCATAATCAAATTCTGGAGTAAGTTGATGAATATCAAATGTAAAGAAATAGATTTATTTAGCATATATAAATACACTGGATATCTGTTCCTGTTTAATAGAATGAATGTCTATGGAGATTCTCAATCAACCAGGTCATGGTTATCCCAAAGGTGTTTATTCTAAAAGGCAACTGACCTTAATTATTATTTTTTCTTTGAAAACATTTCTCCAGCGTCGACCTCCAATCGCCCTGTACGCTCCCACAGGCAGGGCCTCCTGGGGGTGCTGTTGACCAGACATTGTCAGTTGGCGGTGCCCAGGGGTAGGGCCTTCTCTGTGGAATCACCCACCCTGTGGAATCAGCTCCCCTTGGAGCTCCGGTTGGCCTCTGACCTCCGTTCCTTTCACCACGATCTAAAGACTTGGTTGTTCCAACAGGCCAGCCTGGACTGAATGGGGTGGGGGTGGGTTTTTTTTTAATCAATTTTTAGTTTTAATCGGGTTTTAAATTTTATTGGGCTTAGTTTAGTTTAATTCTATTTTAATATTTGTATTCTTGTTTTTATTGTAAGCCGCCCTGAGTCCCTTGGGAGAGAGGGCGGCCTATAAGTCCAATAAAATAAATAAATAAATAAATTTCTCATCCAAGAAGCTTCTTGGAGTAGTAGTTTAATAGAGCATTCCATGATCTAAAACCCAGTGGTCCCAACATTTCCATCTTGGCGGCCCGGCTTGGCATGGGGGTGGCATGTGAGTGGCAAGAACACAAATGCACACACAGCTCCATTTGTGTCACGGCACTTGTGTACCTCTCCTCGTGCAAATGGAGCTTCATGCACGAGCAAAGAGTGCGCTTGAGCAGAGGGAACTTGTGCTCATCAGCAAAGCTCCATTCGCACAAACCAATGGAGTTTCACATGCAAGCACAAGCATCCTCCGCTCACATGCACGTGCTTGCCCATTTCTCCTGTGGCCTGGTTTTGAACAGGCTGCAGCCTGGTAGTGGGCCATGGCCCAGGGTTGACAATACCTGATAGAACCAAATAAGAGGGGGAAAGGCAAGAAGGCGTGATTAGCTCGTAATCCTTTGAAAAGTCATCATTTTCTTTTAGAAGATATAGCAGGTATTTCTGCAATAAACTTTGTTCTCAGTGCTTAACATGGAATTGTAGAATATGTGAAGTTATGAACATGGAAGGGGCAGGTTGCTTTTCCTTAGGCTACTTTGCTATATCCAGTCCTAATGAGGACAAAGAAGCCCTCAGCTGGTCCAAAGATCCTTTCTAAAAGTAAGAAATCCAACACATTTGGAGCGAAAATGACTTTGAACAGATCTGTGGAATGTTTTGGTTTTGAAACAAATGTCTCTTCTAGTAACTAATTTTAAAAAATGAATTTAAAAGTGCAGTCTGTCATTCTTCAAATGAACTGTTTTCTGATGTTCCTTGTTTCACATAGTAGAGGCATCTATCAGTATATGTATTCATTCTGAACTTATAAAAATGTTGATTCCTTTAAAGCAAGAATTTGTTTTTAGAAAGGATTGATATTTGATCAGATTAATCAAGCAATGCCAAAATTCTTTCCTGACTTGCTTTCTTTCAGTTGTTTTTTTCCTTTGAGTAATCAATTAGGGTATTGAGTTTATTCATCAATAACAATTATTATCTCTACAGTAGAATTGAAATAAACCTTTTCAATATCTTCTTAAAAACGTACTTTCATGGAGGTCAGTCAAAACTATTTCATTAACCAGTCTTTCAGTAAAGACAGCTTGTTATTCAGTAATAATTATATAAGAAATTGAAGCCAATCTAAATTAGCTACCACGTTTTCTCCAAAATAAGACCCAACAGCCCTAGCATGATTTTTTGGGATGCTTGTAATATAAGCCCTACCCCAAGAATAAGCCTCAGTTAAGATCTTCAGCCAGACAGATGCATTTAGTAGCCATATTCTCCCAAAATAAGACCTAACTGGAAAATAATCCCTAATGTGTCTTTTGGAGCAAAAATTAATATGAGACCTGGTCTGATTTTTAGGAAAATATGGTATGTTACACGAGATTATTAAACTTACAAAGCTCAAAATCAATTCCTGTCTATATATAGATATAATGGCATATTGTATTATAACAGAAGAACCCCCCATTTTATCAACTCTTCTGGTATATTCATTAGAACATCTGAAAAGCCAGAATCAGCAGCCAATTATACTAAGCATAGCTGCAGATTGTGGAGTTCCTCCTTACTTAATGGCACTTGCCTTAATTTTGGTTTGTTAGTTTGATCAGTATGAATGTAAACTCAATAGGAAGACACTTATTTTGAAACAGAAAGCTCCAGATTGCATCCATAGCCTTTCCAGAGAGCATTGTAAAAATTCCTACCTGAAACTCTGAACAGAGTTGATGATATTAAATGTAAACAATATTAAGATTAGTTTCTTAACAAATGTCACCCAGGAATTCTCCCTCAAGGTACAAATGACCAGGCTCAAATTATGCTACTTCGGGTGGGCAGAAACATTTGGAGATAAGTGGTCTCTCAGTTATCCAGGAACTTGTATTACATGACAGCCATGGCAACCTGTGGACCAGCTGAATTGACCCTCTTTCTATATGGTCACTAAGAAATGAAAATCACTTGATTCCACGTAATCAATCAAAATCTCAACAAAGGAAGATTTACTTTTCTACATGGTGGATCTTCCATGAATGGATATATATATAGGCTTTGACTTGGGATTCAAATAATTTAACAACCAGTTTTCTGCCTTAATGATTTCTTCCAACAACCAGTTCGCCAAATTGCTCAGAAAGTTAACAACCGGTTCTCCTGAAGTGGTGCAAACTGGCTGAATCCCACCACTGCTTACAATCACAATTTGGAAGGGGAAAAAGTGGCTGTTAAATGAGTGGTATCTGATTTTACAACCTTTATTTCCGCAGTTGTTAAGTGAATCCCACTTTACTTGTTAACTTTACTTGTTTGGAAGCCAGCTGGTGATCATATGACCACAATCAAAAGTTTATTGTCCTTTCTTTGTTATGTTCAGGAACATAGTTCAGATTTAAGAGATACAGTTTGTAACACCTATTTAGTAATTAATTAAACAATGATGGCAAAAAAGTGTTTTGGCAAGTAAAACCCAGTCACCAGTTGCACCTGCTGGTTGCTAAGCACCCTAAGCCATGATTATAGGAACTCTGCAGTGATCATAAGTTGTAAGTCTGGTTGTAAGTCACTTTTTTCCATACCACTGTAACTTTGAATGATTGCTAAACAAATTGTTATAAATTGAGGACTATCAACTAGTAGTAACTAGTAATTAGCAAGTTCTTGCCATATCTTAAAAGTTTAAACTATTGGGCCAGGTTTGGAAATTGAGCTTACTGCTTCAGAAAATGGCACTCAGAGCAGATCTAAGCACAGAAACATTAGTTCTGTCAGCAGAAAAATACAAAGTCTTGAAATCAGTGAAAAAGTAAAGTAGCCTACAATGCCTTTTAGGCTCAGAGTATTTTTGGTTTTAATGGTATGCCAGTGGTGCATTCCAAAAAGTCACAGGGATTGGGACAAAAAAAATGGATAGCAATAAGACAAAGGCTAAATTTAATTTAATTTAATGTACTTAATTATAGATGACCTGATTATTCTTCATGTGTTTAATAGCATTGTCCTACCACATTAAACATTAAAATCTCATAGCAATTTTAGGAAATTCTCAAGAGACATCTGAAACTTCAAGGATCACATGTGACCTAAAGTTTTAGCTATATTAAGGCTAGGCAGAGCAATTCTGCATCATTGCTTGTTCCTATGTTGTTGGTCAGTTCATATTTATTTGATGGAAGGAAATTTGCTATGGAAATTATTTGAAAAGATAGGATAATGTTATTTTTAGAGAAACTTTCAGAGATGAAGTGTGGCATTCTTGAACTCAGTTGAGGTAATCAAGGATGTATGTGAATCTCCTCTTTCATTTTATAATCATCTCTAGTATCCCAAATTAATCCCAAGAGAAGCTTTAATGAGGAAACTCCATTTGTAGTCTTTCTCAGAAGTAATGTTAGTTTTTTTCCCCTAAAGCAAAAGCGAATTTCTCCTAGAAGTTCAGATTTTTTTTTACTAGCTTCTCTGCTAATGGCTTTGGGAGAGAAATCCAAAAGGCAATTTATTGTAGCTCCACTTTGAGTACCAAACAGTTTAAACTCACACTTGCCGAAGGTGAGAGGTGTGGCCTTATCTTTGAGCAACTAATCAGAAAGTTTTATATGTGTATGAATTAATGGTAACAATAATGTAGAGATTCATCCTGAAAAGTAAATGGGAAAGATACTCCTAAATATTAAAAATGTTTTAATATTTGACAAATTCATATATGCATTTTGTATTAGAATGGTATACATTATTGTATAAAAATGAGAGCAAAGCCCAGACTTTCATGTTTAACTGTGATTACATTACAACATATAAAAATAGTTCTCTGCAACAGACTCACAAACCATTTTCCAAATCTGTAGTTAAGAGGGGTTTTTTTTGTAAATAATATTAAAAATGTTGATTCAAACTGAAATCTCAATTTTGTACATGCTTAAACAAGAGAGAAAGCAGTACAGAATAAAACTTACTAGAATATAGAATAAAATAAAATTACTAGAATAAAAGTAGCAAAGGATTTTTTTTCTTGACTTTCATTTGTCCCTTTCAGGCCCACAATATTTTTAATTTCTTTTCAGTTTTACCCAGATTGCTTGCATAAAGATCTAGAAGGACACATCAGAACAATGCCGTTCATCTTTTCAGTAATTATTAATGTTGTATCTCATGCAATTTTATGAATTATCCCTATAAAGCATGTTTTAGGAAAAGCAGCTTACAGGGATTTGAGGGCACATTAATCCATGGGATTTTTCATTGAAATAGAGAAAGTACCAATCACATCATAGCAAACTTAACTGAAATAGACTTGTTCAGATTTCAAACATCTTGAACATACTAAGTTGATTGGGAATGATGGAACTGCAATCATGGAAAGGTTAAGGTCTTGATAAAACATCTAAAAACTAAGAAGTTCCAAGATAATAACAAAAACTATTGCACCAACAACAGCAGCAGCCTTGCATTTTTACCAAAGGTTCATTTGGATGATCAAAAAGATATCCAAAGGATATCCTCTCTCACCTTTTATTTTGGATATTTTATACTGGTTGCCTTGATTAAACAAAACTGCCTTAGGTGAAGGATGCACAAAATTTATCAAGTTGAAAATCAAGTCAGTTTTTCAACAACGTTAGGACTGCATTGCAAAAAAGAAACAAAATTCAAAGTGCTTTAAAATGCGAGATGAGAACAAAAATGCACAATTTTTGTTTATTAATTAAATTAATTAAATGCTGTGTTACACTTTGTAGCTCCAGGCAAAAATATACTTTAGAGACTACCTGCAGTTCCTTAAACTAACTATGTGATCCAAGATGTAGCTGCTTTAAAGAGTTCTAGACTGGTTACGTGAGCAGCCTCATTTTTCCAAAACATTCTTTCGCTCTCAAATCTGAAACGTTTCACAGCCTACTCTATATTAATATTAACCTTTGTATTCAATGTAATGATATAACCACTCAGTTTTAATGCACTGTATTTAATGCATACAGATGTCTATGAATCAAAAGAAAAAAAAATCTTCCAGATATATTTGCAGACCTCTGTGAATCAAAAGAACAAATATATCTCTCATACATATTTGTTGATGAACACACACACACACACACACACACGACATATATAGACATTCAAACCTTTCATATTGTCTTAGTTTGGCAACACTAGGATGGAGAAAAGAGATAACAAATATTCAACTACAACAGGATCAATAGGCAGGAAAGTATCTACATCCATTTTGCTGAATTGGCTCTGAAAAAGCCCCACAGGGTAATCCAGAACTACAGGAGCCAGGCAGAGGCTCACAAAGTCATGGCCTGGAATGCTTATGAGCTGCATAGGATTAGCTGACAGCTCCTGGCAAAGACTGCCAGGCTCAAGCACAAATGCTAGGATTCTGCAGCGTTTTAATTTTAAGGCAAAATCCTTTTTAGAGCACCTCAGAGCATAAATGTAGATCTTATCAGCACAACGTAGAACCCATCTGCAGCTTCTTCAACCAAACATGAAAGAAGAGCTGCTTGTACCCAGAAAAAGATGCAGCAGCTTCAAATCTCACATACGCCTCCCTTCCCAACCACATTTTTTAACCTTTAAACCCAAAGTGCTACAGAACTTTATTCAATAAAGCAGCAAGATGTATTTCTGTTCCCAAGACTTGCTACTTGCCTGAGACTTTGCAGGAACATAATCCTGCAAAATATTTTTTTTCTCACACATTTGCTATACCTTGTATCCTGCAGCCACTCTATCTATCTATCTATCTATCTATCTATCTATCTATCTATCTATCTATCATCTATCTATCTGTTAGCCACCCAACACCAGGGTCATAATCTTGATGTGCCCCTGGACAATGCCGGGTAGCTTCTGGAAATTCTTTAAAGTCCTTGCTTAGCCTTGCCTCAGCTTGACTTATCCATAAACTGTGGACCCAAGATTGTTGGGGGCAATTAGCTGACCTTGTAAAAATGCCGCTTAGTAATAAGTAAGGCATATACAATGGAATGAAGGCTATTGCTGAGCACACTGGGTTGCATCCCAAAAATTGTAAGCCGCCCTGAGTCTCCGGAGAAGGGCGGCATATAAATGTAATTAAAAAAAAAAATCTGTTTTTTGCTCCAGTATTGTTCTCTGTCCCCAGTGATGTTTCTGGTTTGGTGCGAGGGTTCAAAGGCAGACAGAATAATGAAAGTAACTTTGTGGTATTGTGATGCAAAAATCTATCCCTTTTTTGTACACTTCTAATGAAAGCAGCAAGTTTCTGCAAAACCTCAGGCAGTCCACTTTCTCTGATCCATCAGTGGCATACAGGTAGTCCTCAATTTATGACTGGTCACTTAGCAACCATTCAAAGTTATGATGGAATTCCCCTCCTCCTCAAAGCTACTTAGGATCTTGTCTTGAAGTTATGGCTGCTGCAGCATCCTCCTCACTGTTCACCCTCACAAATGACTAAAGGGTTGCTGCAAGCACCCCCAGCCGATCTCCCCTGATCCCTGCACACCAGATCCATGCAGGCCTTGGACCTGCTTCCCATTCCACCAGGTCGCACACCTTCCTCAATTACCTTTCAAAGATCTCCAGAACTTGGGTCAGGTATGGATTACTTTTTGCTGGTCCTGGAAGCAGCCACCATTTTCCGAGCAGCTGCATTCAATTGTGGTTGCTCAGGAAATGGCAGCTGCTGCTTGTATTGCACCAAGCGGCCCAGCAATAAAGCAGTCTATTCTCCTTCCCCAAAGCAGCCTGTGCAGCATTTTACCAGCACATCAGGGAGATCAGGAAGTTGGGGCCATTAAGTGAGACTATCTTGCTTAATGGCTCTCACAACATGTGACCATAATGGCAGGCTCCATTGCAGTCTTAGGCTGATGACCACCTGTATGTACAGCACATAGGAAGAAGGCAAGACAGAGTATGGGTGTGCAGAGGGGAGAGAGTTTTCTAAGAATTTGGAGAACAATTGAGGCATACTGGTGAACTTCAGGCAGCCCCTGGGATACAGATTATGTAACTATGCTTAAAAATGTAACGGAAACCCTGGAAGAAAGTACAAATTAAATGTTAATTTTTTTGTGCATTATACATTTATACTAGCTGGGTCATTCAGGGTATAGACCTAATTAAATCTGTCTGCTTTTTCCACATTGCTTAGCAACTGAGCAAAGATGAGGAAAGGTAAAACATGTTTGTCTGGTATAATTGTCTGCATATACCATGTGTTCCTCTCAAAGCTACCCTAGCAAGTCATCTTTTGCTCTATTGGGCTTGCGTGTGTTTTGTGTGTGTGAGTGTGTGTATGTATGTGTGTATAAACACACACAAACATATAGCTACACATACATGCAGCTGCTGCTGAGCCTATTTCATTTTAGAATCAATCTGTTTTCTGATTCTTAATCTACTGAATTCAATTGGTGTTTTTTTTAGACACTCTTCTAATACCTGGGACATGTATATACATATTTCATAGGAGGCATTTAACTATAGCCTGGCTAGCCATTTGAAAGCAATTTGTTTTCTGTCAGTGAGAATCAGAATAATTGGAAACAATGCAGAAGAAATATTCACTGCAGCACTCACAGAAATACAGACTTAAAAAAAGCTACTTAAAGCTTTTCATTTCCCAATATTTATTAAATACAAAATCTTTTCTGGGACCTTCAGAAAAATGAACAGGATGTATAAAAGCACACATATTGGTTGTATATGCTATAAAATATATTTTGCATGGCTGATTGTAATTTAAATTGACAAGTCAGACTCGCCACCCACTGAAAATGCTGATGAATACTCACATTCCGTTTCTTATATCTGGCACTAGTTTGCATTGCTGTTTTACAGATGCCTTCATTACCCCCAGATGGACTTGCAGATACTATTCTCTCAGTAGAGAGATGAGTAGGAAATCAGGATAAGTCTATAGACAGAAGAGGTTTAAGATCAAAGAGATGGCACTGAATTAATAAGATTCTCAAATTTAGTGACATAATGCCTCTATTATTATTATTATTATTTTAAAAGGGGGGGGGAGGGGCAGCCAAAGCAAAACTTGAAGATAAAATTTTACTTAGTTTTTTTTTCCCCTACTTCTTCCAGATCTAAGTACACTACTCTTTCCTGGATTTAAGTAGCAATAGCACTTAGACTTATATACTACTTCATAGTTCTTTACAGTCTTCTCTAAGCAGTTTACAGAGTAGTATATTGCCCCCAACAATCGGGGTCCTTATTTTACCACAGTGGTGGAACAGTGGTGGGATTCAAATTTTTTTACTACCAGTTCTGTGGGCGTGGCTTGGCGGACATGGCGTGGCTTGGTGGGCATGGCTTAGTGGGCATGGCAGGGGAAGAATACTGTAAAATCTCCATTCCCACCCCACTCCAGGGGAAAGTTACTGCAAAATCCCATTCCTTTCCCACTTCACTAACCTGCTTTCCAGCTCTGTTCTCCTGTGCTGGGCAACAAAAGAAGACCCAGCCAATCAGCTGGGACTCTAGAGGCAGAGAATAGATGCGGGGGGCAGTCAGGGGTGATATTTGCCAGTTCTCCAAACTACTCAAAATTCCCACTACCGGTTCTCCAGAATGGGTCAGAACCTGCTGAATACCACCTCTGCTTCGGAAGGATGGACGGATGAGTCAACCCTGAGTCGTTCAGGATTGAACTCCTGACAGTGAGCAATATCAGCCTGCAATACTGCCTCCTAACCACTGTGCCACCACAGCTCAAGCAAATAATAATGCTTTCTACTTCTAGAAGATTGGTTTTTGGTCATGCGGATAGAAGATACGGTGTAAAAGAGGAGAAAGACAAGAAGCTAACAAGACCAAGCTTAGAATTTTCTTTGCAAAATGGAAGAAATTTCAAATTGTCCCTTCCTCCTTACCCTGCTGTCTAAAGAGTTGTTGGAAGCAGTTCTTGTCAACTTTCAACCAGATTGATCAATTTCTTTGGTGGTATAATATTTTAATAGAAAATCCTAGGCTAATCTGATGTTTCAAGCTTAAATTTTTCATAGCTTCTTTGGGCTTCTAGGTGCTGTTAATATCTGATAGAGTGTTTCAATAAATATTTTCAGGTTTCAAGTGAATTTGAAGGTCAAACAGAATTCATAATTCCTCCTCTTAAGTAGACATGCATATACAATATAAACATAATACTGTACTTATTGGTATGAAATAACTTCCAGGAATAAACAATTGGCTCATGTCATTATTTCATTCAGTCCCAGGATTATGTGGTGATTCCTAAAGGATTAAAGTAACAGCTTGTCCATGAATTCTAGCGATTGGAAATTCTGGCTACCTAGCAATCTAATCAGCACATTCTGGAATAATCTTTTAGTGTCTAAAGCATTATCTGCGAATCACTTGTTAGCCCTTGGCAGCTATTTAGCTAAACACGGGGGTTAAAAGATATTGTACAAGAAGCGGCATTTGCAACCCTTCCCTATATCCCCCTGAAGTTTTCCACATCTGAATCCTGCTGGGAGGAAGGGAGGGAGGAATGGATGAACAGATGATAGATTGGAGAGAGAAAGAGAGAGAGAGAGAGATGATAGACAGATATAGAGAACGAGAGATAGAGTAGATAGAGTAGATAGATAGATAGATAGATAGATAGATAGATAGATAGATAGACAGACAGACAGACAGACAGACAGACAGACAGACAGACAGATAGATAAAAAGCCCAGCAGGATTCAGTGTATGTCTGTGTGTCTGTTTATATGTGTGTGTATGTGTCTATATATGTATATGTATATATGTGTGTCTGTGTGTGTGTCTTGTCTCCCATAAGGTTACTGCCCATTTCTTTTCTCATTGTTGATCTTCCTTAATACGTTTGGAATAATTCACTACTTTTTCTAGCTTTTTCTCAAGTCTGGATTACAATATTTATAATTTGTTCAAACACAAAACAGTGCAAGATTCATATATCAACCACTTATAAGGCCATTTTGTTGGTCATGCTCATTGCCTTTCTGACTTGCTGACACACACTCAACCTTACATGCTTGCTTTTCTCTTAATAAATGTATTGCAGGGAATCCTTAGAAGCATAATAGAAGAAAATAGATGCAATATACTTTCATTCAGGTTAGCATTTCTTTACAATATAAATATTTATGTGGGACTTGACATATCCTCAATGCCTTGGCTAGCCTTTATGAGTGATTCATAGTGTGCATTTTGAATTCCCTGTCATCCAAACTTGAAGAGAAGAGTGTCCCCCGCCCCCATCCAAGATCAAAGATGGAATATCTCAGATTTGTGTGATCCATACACCTACAGCTACTTGGTCTTATAGAATTGACTCAGAGTTGGTTACTCCTCATCCAAATCCACCTAGCTTCATGATATTGGGACAGACCTGTGGTGTTCTCACTTGGCTGATAAGGCTCTAAAGATATAATTGGGTATCATCAGCATACAAAGAATATGAATCTCAAACCAGCAGATGACCTCACCAAGAGTTTCATGTAGATATTGAAAAGGAGGTGAGGAGAGAATAAAATTTGATGCACCCCACATTGGAGAGGCCTAAGGAGTGATGTTGCTCCACAACACCAACTGGGATCGGCTTCAGAGAAAAGAAGAGAACTACCATAACATTCTGTCATCTGTCTGTCTGTCTTTCCGTCAATCCATCCATCCTGTTGATGTATGTTAACTGGTAGTGATGCCTTGCTCCTGAGAGTTTCTTAATGCCTAAATGGGTTTTAATTAATCTATATGAAGACTATGCTCCTATCTTTGAAAATACATAGTTTTTTCATAATTGTGTATATCTAGTCCATTCCATATTTTTATATAATGTTTGCTGTATTTGGTTGAATAGCTCATATATCTGATAAGATTTTAAATATCTTGTGATCCGGACTCCGTTTTAAGGGGAAAACTATGAGTTTTGGAAATACAGAAATGTTGTTGTCATGAATGATACATGACTGAATCTAAATTCAATAGTCAATATCACATTGTATCAGAAATCAAATGTTAAAGAAAACTACCTTTTAAGTTATAATTACTATGTTCAGCTTGAAGGTTAAACTGCATAAAGCCATATACAGAAAACTTTACTGCATAAAGCCATACAGTTATGAAATAAAATGAAACCTCTGGAAATAATCAGTTTCAGAGTTTGGTGTCTGCAGAAATCTTTGCCATTCAGAAAGTTTCTGTGGTTTCTTCCATTATTTACATCTTCCAGTCCATTTTATCTTCAATTTGCTTTTCATTGCTAGAAGTATCTATTACTTCAAAATGATCTCAGACCAGATGCATATTAAATGCTGTAACTCTTAAAATTAGCAATTACATTAATGACCAAAATATGAAATTGAAATCTTCCTTTTCTTTTCCAAGGTGTTTAATAATGCACAACTAATTATGGTTGCTTCTGAGGAATGTGTACAGTGCTTTTTCCTCATCGGAAAGAAAGCCTTGTAGAAAATATAGCCATCTGCAGCCAATCAAGTGAGTTTCAAAATGACAACATCCAGATGATGATATCGTCATGTAGACTCTTTTTTTAATGTATTCTCAGCCTGATGCAAGCTGCCTGACGATGTGTTACGAAATTATGTTGCATATTCCATCACTTCCATATTTGACCTCTATCTATGACAGCACACTATAAATATTCAAATCTAGTCCTCCT
Source organism: Naja naja (assembly GCA_009733165.1). Lineage (NCBI taxonomy): Eukaryota > Metazoa > Chordata > Lepidosauria > Squamata > Elapidae > Naja > Naja naja. The sequence goes on from CM019151.1 coordinate 166,712,710, forward strand.
TGTGCTGTTACAGATACACTACAAAACAGAATAACTTTATTCCTTCTATGGATATGTGTCAATCTGCTTAGATTGTAGCTTCTTTATTCTTTAAACCACTAATCTCTCTATATGCATAAACTCTGTTAATCTCTCTCATAGTGTCAATGTCAACATCCAAGTATCCTTGCTCTCTCCAATAGTGAACAATTGGGGGAAGGAAATTTATCAGGTAAATGCTGGAAAGGAAAGGAAAAGTCTTCTGCACAAAATATTACAGTATTCTCTTTCCATAACTTATTCCTTTTAGAGTTACAGATTTTTACAGATTTTTCTAGATACAGGATTACATATGGTTGATACCTAGCTGGGGAAATTTTTGCGACATCCCAGGGAATAAGGTATGCAAAGACCATAAATTAAATGAATAATCTGCAGTCTGTTTTATGATATGCTGCCCAAGATGCCCATTCCTTCCTACTGCCTATCCTTAAAAAGGAGAAGGAAAAGGGAAAAAACAGAAAAACAGAAGAAAATTAGCTAAATTCTGCACCAGAAATGCACAGAATTTATCTTATATAACGAATATAGTTTGCCAGCATTTTATGTGCTGATTAAAAAATTAAAAAAATTGCAAAATTGAAGAGGACTAATGCAGTTTCTGGAATAGTGTATAACTAAATATGGAATTGGCTTGATTTTTTTAGCCATTTGGCTTTGTTTACAGGTTTTTTGTGGTGAAGATATTTTAAGGGATCACATACTAGCTATCATAAGTTGTCTCAATGAAAATAATGTTTTAGTATGGATTTTATTTCTTGTTTCATTTTTTCCCTTTTAGCCAAGCTGTTTTTCATTAAAACAAGCAAACTTTTCAATAAATATATTTACAGTGGAACTTGATAGTGAAACTCATTCTTTTAAAGGTTTTCTACCTATCCTCCAGCATCTATCTTTCTATTTTGCTACTGTTTAATTATGTTTTTATGATCATCATGACCACAATAGCATTGAGAATGTTTAAATACAATGTTTAAATACCTGTCAAAACTGGAAAGGTGTTCTACACACACACACACACACACACACACACACAATTCAGAGCAGCTTCCAAAGTTGCTATGAGGTAACAACAATTTTAGAGTTAATTTAATGTGATCTATGTTAATTTATGTAGTGGCATCTAAGAGTTTATTACACAGAGAGAGACTGAGCTCACAAGGCACCTATTAAACAATTATAATATTTGCAAACTGATAAGAAAATGATCCTTACAGTTTTGTTCAAAGAGTAAAGCTGTTAAAAAAGGGATTACCTAAAGCAGGAAATTAATTAGGTGATTAGCAAGAAGCATAGAGAATTCATTTCTTTATACTTTTCCCTCCTTCCTAAAGAAAAATATGCAGAGTGCATACAAAGGTAATGTTGGACTCCTTTGAAATTATATCACCCCAAAGTAGTCATTTTGTCAACTAATTTCAGCAGTGTAATCTGAAAACATGGGGTAGACTATATATGGGATATATGTTCCTACCCCTGCTTTATAAATTATTATTAGCACTTGAATGAATTAAGTTGCAGGAAGAAGAAAGTTGCAAAATTATGATGGAGTAGCAAATTTGCAACACATGGGATATTTATAAAGAAAATAAAAGTTAACTTATTTGAAATATTAATTAAACTGAATATCTATGCAGGTAATCTTCATTTAGTGACCACAATTAGAACTGGCAATTCAGTCATTAAGCCAATCAGTCACTAAATGTAACTGTGGCTATATTTACCATCTTACTTCAGTTTTTCATTGCCTTTACAAACTGGTTACCTTTTCATCATCACTGTAACTGAATGGTCACCGAATGGAGTCATCACTAAATGAGGACTGCCTGTAGTGTTATTTCTCTTTCTATCTCCAAAATAGAAATAGAATAAAGTTAATATTTTAACTCTTGGTTTGAAGATGGTAAACAACCATCTCATTGATGATGATTAATGAGTAATTACTGTTAGTTTACCAGGAATGGGTAACAAATTATTGTTGAGCATTAAACAGGACACTTGCCTTTCAACTGGGGATGGGATGAGATGGGATGGAATTGAATGGAATGGAATTCTTTATTGGCCAAGTGTGATTGGACACACAAGGAATTTGTCTTTGGTGCATAAGCTTTCAGTGTACATATAAACATAGTGTACATACAAACATAAGCTCTCACCATATATATAAAGGGGCCTTGGTGGCTCAGGCTGTTAAATGCCTGCACTTAAGTTCCAGCTGCCTACAATTACTGTAGGCTCGAATCCCACAAGGCTCAAGATTGACTCAGCCTTCCATCCTCTCGGGGTAGGTAAATTGAGGACCCAAGATTGTTGGGGGCAATAAGCTGACTTTGTAAAAATGCCGCTTAGTAATAAGCAGGCATATACAATGGAATGAAGGCTATTGCTGAGCACACTGGGTTGTATCCCACAAAATTGTAAGCTGCCCTGAGTCTTCGGAGAAGGGCGGCATATAAATGTAATTAAAAAAAACAACAACCAAGTAATAAATCATAAATCATAAGATACAATCATAAATCACAAAATACAAACAACAAAGTGATAAATCATAAGATACCAATAGGAGAAGGTAACAGGAACAAAGTGAAGGATAACAGCAGTATAGTCCTACTACATGGATAAATATCATTAGGCATAAGACTGTGCTGTGGGAATTAGATGTTTACCTATATAGCTAATGACCTATACCTTACAAAATACCTCAAAAATGTCCCTATAAGTCTGTGGAGATTCTTAGTCATCCAGGTCATGGTTGTCCCAAAGGTGCTTTTTTCAAGAGGCAACTGGACTTTCTGTTTTTCCATTGAAGACATTTCACTTCTCATCAAAGAAGCTTCTTCAGCTCTGACTGGATGGTGGGGAATGGAAGGATTTATGCTTCTTGTAGACAACTGGTCATTTGCATTCTTTTAGCAGGTCATTAAGGTCACCTGGAGGTTTATGTCATCAGAGTCACCTGAATGGTGCAAATTGGTGTGGAGCCTTCTTGGAACTGTTGTAGACTGGAGAGTCCTTTCAACAGTTCCAAGAAGGCTTCATACCAATTTGCATTCCATTCACTAATTACACTCAGACTGGCCTGTTATTACATGCTTTAGATGGGTCTCTGCCTTAGGAAACCAAGTGATCAAGTGATCTCTGAATAGATTGTGAGTTGCCTAAATGTAAAACCAATTTGCTCAAGTGTATGTTCTTAGCAGATAACAACATACTATGTGAATGTGGAGAGACATAGAGCCCCGTCATCTACTGATATATTGGCTACAACAGGAAACATGAACTGATAATGACTTATTTTTGGCCAACAAGAAAGCCAAGAAGGTGGCTTCATTCTGGCACTCTAATGTTTGACTTAGACATGGAACAAGAAGAAGTTATCATGGGATATTACAGTATACTGATTCTGTGCTAGTTGCTTTGGGTTTATTGGTTCTATACCAAGACCATCATCTTTAAAAACCTTAAATTGGTTTGAAGAATACTCATGTGATTCCCAAGCTCTATCCTCTAGCTTACCACTAAGCTCCACCAAGCAGATGAGTAGGAAGAAAGCAATTCAAAACTGAAAATTACTGCTGCTACATATTAATAAAGACTCATCACTATGATATAGGGATTAAATTTTAAAAGCTGCATTATTTTTTGTTTGTGTGAGGAAAGCAACTGAATGGAGCAAGGCTTGAATTATAAAGATTAAAGAAAACATTAATGCTCATTAAGAAATGTATCCATTTATGACAGAATTAATGGGACAGAACTATGTTGTAATAAAATAGGCAATAGAAATATAAGAAGGTACAAAAACAATAGATAAGAATACAATAGTGAATAATTTGTCTGGATTTTAGTGTTTTTATAGTATTGGTAAACATTCAGTGAACAGAACCTGATAAACAATTACTGATTTTGTGCAAGAAACTTGCTTAAATTATTCATGCTTTTAGTCTAGTTTGTTACAATTTGATATCTAGCAGAAACTTTCAATTTAAAAATTGGAAATCTTATTACAGATTCTCCACAGATGTTTTTACGTTCCTTAAAACCCAAGCAGTTCAAAAACTAGAAGAAATCAGACTAATTAAGAATGATTGGGAGTCCCTTGAGATGTTTTTGATAGATTTCACAAAACTTATTTCTTTTGAAATTTCACAGATGTATTATCTATGCCAGCCTTGCATCCCAAGACAGCATCTGCACTTGGTGTAATGCAGGTGAGGTTCAAATCATTTGCAATGTTTTTTTCTGGGTGATTTCAGACAGGAATATACAGGTATATATGGAGAAATATGAATTTGTTCTTTGGATACATAGGTTGGTAGTAGGTAGGTAGGAGGTAGGTAGGTGGATGGATGGATGGAGGGAGGGATGATAGATATTATTATTATTATTATTATTATTATTATTATTATTATTTATTCAACTTGTATTCCGCCCTACTCCCTAAGGACTCAGGGCGGCGAACATTGAAACAGAGCAAATTTACAATAAAAATCCAATTAGATGAAACAAGCCAAACTACAGGGGTGTGACATGGGAGTATTGGGATACTCCCTCACAGCCTCGCGGCCGCATTCTGCACCAGCTGTAACCTCTGGGTCATCCGCAAGGGCAGCCCCATGTAAAGAGCATTGCAGTAGTCGATTCTGGAGGTGACAAGCACATGAGTGACCGTTCAAAGGGCATCTTGGTCCAAATAAGGGCGGAGCTGGTGAACCAGCCAAACTTGGGCAAAAGCCCCCCTGGCCACAGCTCCCACATGCTCCTCCAAACTGAGCTGTGAATCCAGGAGGACGCCCAGATTCCTCGCCCTATCCATGGGGGGCAACACCTCTCCCCCCATGACCAAAGATGGTACATCCAATGAAGACCGAGATGCCGGTAAAAACAGCCACTCAGTCTTGGTTGGGTTGAGCTGGAGCTTATTACTCCCCATCCAGACCCGTACCGCCTCCAGGCACAGGGACATCACAGAGAGAGCATTACTGATCTGGTCTGGGGTGGAGATATAAAGCTGGGTATCATCAGCATACTGATGATACCTCACCCCAAAACCTCGGATGATCTCGCCCAGCGATAGATCAATAGATATTGCTTTGAAAAAATAGCAGTATTCCAAGTGCTTTACTGCATCAAACACCTGCAATTCCTCTGAAATATTACATTAGTCACTATTCATATCCTGGTAGTTTACCATATAATCTTTAGTAGGGATACCAACAGAAGTGAATAGTTCAGGGTTGAACTCTGGAGTTCTTGGTGCTCTTTGAGCTTGGTTGTTTTCATGGACTTCCAACTAGGTATCATCAGTATTAGGAGGGAGCAGGGTTTTCTTTCTGTTTATATGGGAGGGAGTGGGAGTGTTCTTGATAGTTACTTGGTTAGGCTGTTGTTTACTGTTTGATTGTTTGTCTGAGTTGATAATTCTCTGATTGGAGTATTATTTATTTCTTGGTCTGTTGTTAATCCTGGTGTTAATCTCTGTTTGTCATTTTTTGCTAGCATGGTACCTAATTGGTTAATAAAAAATCTGCAAGAAAATAACTAAGCTCAGTTAGTAAGAATATTATTGTGAACAAAAGCAACACTGTTGAATATTCATGGGTGGGGAAGGGATCAACAATGCTGCATCCTATTGATGCAGAAGGATATCCTTTTCTGAAAACCAAAGTATACTTTCTTTCCAGAACCTGTTTCCAGAACCTGACATCATTAAGCGGTTGCATTGGCATTTATGGTTGGTATCCCTTTTTAGGTTCACTGAGTAACAATAGTGGGTTGTAACTATTCCCAATTCAAGAATTCTCTTGAAATGTGCAAATTGAAGTTTTGTGTAGAAGTGACACAAAAATATATGGCTTATAAAAAGCATTGTAGATCTTGTTTATACTGTTGCTTGACAGGAGGAAAATCCATCAGATGGACAAGAACAGTGATGTCAGAGAGGCTCTACTGATATTAGAAGAGTCCCATTTACCTCTTTTGCAGAGGTTTACTTTTACAGCAGCTTTGGCCATTGACTGCATGTGAACAATTTGCTCCTCATTACTTTTGACAGCAGGTTGCTAAGATGACCTCCCTTATCTGCTAAAACCTCCCAGTAATACAGTCCACACTTTCCAAGAAGCATGAGTGACAGGTGTATTGAAATCTGTTAGCCCTTCACACTTTTCAGATGTTGTCCAGGAACCTTTGATTCCTCAGCAGTGCATTGTCTCTGTTTTCAGCTCCCCCCGCCTTCAGGCAGATTTGGAAGGTTAAAAAATTACAGATATTTCATGTATAACAACTCAGAACTATAGCTAAATCTTAACCCTTTTCTGGCCTCCTCACGTTAAACACAGAACTGGAATGAACTGATTGTATCATGAGCATTTTCAGCAGGAGACTAAAGCACAAACTTACATTATGTTGAAAACTTTTTGTGCAGTAAGCATTTATTAATCTATATTGAATAAGATGACACCATGGGAAATTCAGCATATGAAAGGGCTACAGAAACTCACTACAAAGCTGAGGGAAGGTAGGTTGAGTGTTTTGAAAAAGAGCATCTATGGAATAAAGTTATGTGAACTAGGTATCATGTTTCAAACTTTTAGAGCATGGAGAAAGGCCAGGGGCTCACACCCTGTAGTCTTCATTTCATCTACTTTATTAGAATTAGCTTAAAAATATTTAAGTCAAAAGCAATATGTCTTCCATTAGTAAAATTTGATGGGTGCAATTTATTTTTAAATTAAGTTTTCTAAGTGTCACTGCATCATATTAATGTGATGGTGGGAAGTGCAGCTTTTCTAATAATATTGACTCTTGGTCTTTCTCATAAATTTTCCACCTTTCAGTCCTACTCTGTTTCTGGCAATATAATGCATCTGCATCACTTATCAACTTAGACTTTTATTTGGAGAGAAAAGGATTTAAGTGGTGCAGTACTGTGATTCAATGTTTTCATGAACAATAGTCCCAAATATGCCATATTATGGCACAGAGATCCTTAAAAGGCCTGGGCAATTGAAATTACACTATTATATCTAACCATATAATTGTAGTGGTATAATAAAACAAACAAAATGTTAAAGATGTTATGATATTTATGTAGTTACTTACCAAGCACATATAAATTATATTAAAGTAACCAAAATATCTTTACAATCTCCAAGGCATGTCACAATTTTTGAACACCCCTAATATTTGGAAATTGAAAGTTGAAAAATTTGACATGCTGTTGTGATAATGATCATGGGAGATAGGAGGAAAGCTTCAGACTAGACAAAGGCATGTAAAAGATTTCTCAGCCTACAGAAGGAGAGCAGGTATTGGAAGCATTTCAGAAAACCATCCCAGTTTTCCAGAGAACAAAAGGAAAGGAAGGGAGAAATGTTTTCAATCTTGCAAAATTCTGTTAATGTATCTTTACAATAAAGATACAGCTGGTACTTATGATTGTGCCTCTTGACTGGACTGTCTCTAAAGGGTAACAATAGCAATCCCCAACTGGCCTCAAGAGCTCTCAGGGAGAATGCTAATAAACAGATGACTGCAAAGAACCCTGCCACCATCCTGTCAGAACTAATCCTTCCCTCACCCCCACCATCTTGCCATAACCAATGAATCTTCTTGGTTAAGAAGCTAAATGTCTTCCTCAAAGAAAAAAACAGTCCAGTTGCCTTTTTAAAAAGCACCTTTAAGCTAAAAACAACAGCCTCACTAAGAAGTCAAATCCACAAGAAAGAGACTAGAAATATTGGCTATAACAACAAAACTTATATGGGTCTGATTGTAGTGCATCAACTCCTCTTTCTTATGCTCCATTGAATTAGGGAAGCACCTGCCTGAGCCACTCTCAAACATCTCATTGCTCTGGATTTGAAAAAAATGTTTTGGCCCCTTTTGCTTAGTTAATGGTGCTTGCAAATTTCTCTCAAGGTCATCTTCCCTACCTTACTCTAGTAGTCAGACAATGTAAAATCATATTTTGCTGTCTCCCCCCCCCCAAGCGAAATAGCTGTAATTGTATTTTTTAATTGACAGCTGGGTAGGAAGTAAGGATTTTGTTTCTAAAAGCAAATATGAGAATTTTGTTGAAAGATCATTGAGGAACTTGTAATGCTGCTGATATGATGGAATGTTTGCCTGCCTGCATTTAAATGTGTTCTTTTAAAAGAACTGGCGGTCTGATACGCCTTCATATTGAAGGATTTGACATGAATTGGCAAGTCAGAATAAATTGGGTTGTCAATTGTTAGAATACAAATGAAGTCATTTTTATGTCCATGTATGTGCAATAAGAGACTGAGAGCAACATGGAGAAACTAATAAGCCAGAGAACATGGGGAGAAAGTACAAATTCTAGTCATGAGAGCAGGAAAAAAAACAGAAGATGGATAAATATTAAATAGGGGAAAAGAGTGGGAGAGAAAGAAAGAAAAAAAATTAATGAGGTTGTTGTTTTACATAGAGAGCTAGGCATCTATTACGTAGAATGAGGTGATTGCCTCAGGCAGCAAATTTTAAGAGCAACAGGACCATCCTTGTGAAGTCTTCAGTTTTTGCCCTCCTTGAAAAGATAAAGATAGGTATCCCACTTAAACTGTCAATTGCTAGCTGAAACAGGAATGATTTTAATTTCTTTCCCGGCAAGGCTTCCTTTGTCTACTCAGCAAAAATAGAACAGACCAATTCCCCCAGCTGGCAGTCTCTTAGGCCCAGTAGGAAAGAGGTGGGTCCTGGCATCTGTGAAACCTTATACTCTGTGTTGTGCATATGCCTAGGAATCTAACAGAACTGTAAAAGAAGCATAAACCTCTGCTATAACTGCAGTGACAAAAAAAGTGGGGGATTAAACTTGTGTTCTGCTATCAGAGTACAGCCTAGTGTTTGATACTGGACACAAGTTGAAAAAATATGGAGTTTGAGTTGTTAGAAGATACAATGTTAGCTTCCAACAGGTAAAGCAGGGGTGGGATTCAAATTTTGTAATAACCAGTTCTGTGGGCATGGCTTAATTTGTGGGTGTGGCTTGGTGGTCATGTGACCAAGTAGCGGTGGTTTGGTGGTCATGTGACTGGGTGGGCATGGCTTGATGGCCATGTGACTGGCAAACCAAGTGGCCCTCGCTTAATGGCCAGTTGCTTAGCTAGTGTTCTAATTTATGACTGATCTCTCCAGAGCTACTTGACCTGTTTTTGGAGTTTTGACAGCCATGTACACACACACACACACACACAATCCCTTCTAACCCTGCTATTCTTTGATTCTGTAAGGATCTCCTGGAGTAGGGGGTTGGACTAGATGACCTCTGAGATCCTTGATTGCTGCACTGCTTCAAATAGTCTTCTGAAGCCAGGGTTTGTGTCCTTCCTTCCTCTCCTTTTTTTCTCTCTCCCTCCCTCTTCCATGTTTTTATCTATCCATTCATATATCTCATTCACTTTCTCCTCTCTCTTTCCCTCTCCTTCCTTCTTTCTCTCCCTTCCTCTTTATTTCTTTTTCTTGCTCTTGCTCTTGCTCTTTCTCTTTCTCTTTCTCTCTCTCTCTCTCTCTCTCTCTCACACACACACACACACACTAACACACACACACCTGGTCTGGGACGAACCAAATGATCCTGTGAGCTCCAGATCACAGTGGGCAGCGGGAAAAGGAAGAGGAGGCATCTGGTGGTAGGGGGGCCATGGAGCACCCCTGCAAGCCCTCCCAAAGAATGGTGCCTCTGTGGGTGGTGGCAACAGCGGCGGCGACAGCAAAATGAAAGGAAGCAGGCGGAGGTGGCAGACCTGGCTGCCTCCACCTGCTTCCTTTCATTTTGCTCCCAGTAGAGGGGGCAGAGGGAGCAGTGGCAATGGCAGCAAAACGAAAGGAAGCAGGCAGAGGTGATGGACCTGGCTACCTCTGTCTGCTTCCTTTTGTTTTGGCCTGGGAGAAGCGGCAGAGGCAGCTGGGGTGGAGGCAGCAGTGGCAGCAGAACACACCAGGGTGGCAATGGTGGAGCATTCCCTGGAGGGGGCATTCCCCCCAGCTGGATCCAGCCACGGCACTACCAGGAGGAGAAGGAACACATTCTCTTCTCTCCCAGCCAGCATGGCTGAATTGACAGCGAGGCGGGCTGGCTCATTTCGCTTTGCCTATTTATCCCTTACCCAGGTCAAGCTCGCCCCCCCAGGAAGGGCTGTCTTGCAAGCCGCCTCCTGCCCTCCACTTCGCTGCCATAGCTGTTGCCCCCGCACCATGCTGACAGTTCCCCGCAAAGGATTGAGATCACCCAAGCCTGTGGGGAATCTCTGGCGGGGATTGGCAGTGAGTGAGAGAGCTCAAAGAGTCTGGCTTCACTCCAGGCAGGTGTGGACTTGGCTGAGCTGGATGGGGCTGAAGGGCCAAAGGTGGCAATTTTGTGAGTTCAGGAAGAAATGCCTGACCCAGCTTGGGCAGGAGGGAAACTGAAAGCTGCCTATGAGGAAAATATGCAGTTTGACTGATGTCGGAACAGCTCATGATCGTACGGCTGCTGACTGCCTTCACACACTTTGGTGTTTCCTTTGCATTTACATGCCCTGCTTCAAATGATCGGGGCGAAGAGCAGCTGGTGTGAATAGTGTGATACGCTGTGGGTTTCTGTCAGATTACATCTAAACCTTCAGGCACCCATCCTTGCTACAAGTCAGCTAAAGTTATTTCAACATGAAGCAAGTGTGTGTGGGGGGGTGAATAGCCTCAAGTTGCGCAATTTTCCTGGTTCCTCATCCCGCCCCACCTATCCTTTGCCTGTTATTACACCAATTGGTAGTGAGAACAATCTATATAAAAATACTTTTTTGGCTTTTCTCCATGGCATGCAGTAATACTCACATGCCTCTCTTCATGAGAGGGGGAGGGGAATTCTCCTGTTTGATCGCCCTTTGGAAAAGCTTGCAAGTCCCTCAACCGCACTGCTTCTTTGCTGCACAGGAGCCATTCTGAAGGGAGGAGGACTTGCAAGCTTTTCACTCTTGGGAGAGGCTCCCTCGCTCTCCCAGCTGGAAGGAACAGTGGAGAGGCTCATGAGTTGTGTTGGCTCCGGGCTCCTTCTCTGACCTGCTCTTGCTGGGGAAGCAAGGGAGTGAAAAGTTTGAAAGCCTCCCATCGGAAACAGATCTTGGGCAACAGAGAGAAGCAGGATTCAACCGGACTGCTTCTCTGCTGCACAGGAGCCATTCTGAAGGGAAGGGGACTTGCAAGCTTTTCGCTCTCAGGAGAGGCTCCCTCACTCTCCCAGCTGGAACAGCAGGTGAGTTAAGCAGCCGCTGACCGGGTTGGAGCCAACAGGAGCCTCTCTAAGTGTTTCCCGGAAGAAGACAAGTGGTGAGGGGGGGGAAAAGGTGAACGGCAGCAGTGGCAAAACGCAAGTGGTGGTGGGGAGGGAAGGGGCGAAACAAAAGGCAAGTGGTGGGGGAAAGGCAGCTGGGGCTTGCACTCACCCAGGGAGATCATCACATTGGGCAGTGTCGCAGCAAAAGGCAAGCAGCAATGGCTGAGTGGGCAGGCAAAAGGCTGCAGGCATGTCACGCATGCACACAATGTTGTGCATGCACGATAGGGACTGACTGGGCAGGGAGCAGAGAAGCGGGAGGAGGGGGACGGCGCCAGCCAGAGGCCCGATTTACAGGTTCTACGAACTACGAAGAATCATAACAACCGGTTCTACAAAACGGGTCCAAACCAGCAGAATCCCACTCCTGAGGTAAAGATAGTGTTTGGAGTCATCATTCTCAAGCTACAGTAACCAAGAATAATTATTGGCAAGTAATCCATTAATGTAAAAAGGGATCTCCATAAGGTGGTAATTAAAAATAGTACTGTTTAAGGAAATGTGTTTGTTTTGCCAGATCTTTTTTTTGGTTATAATTTTTTTATATATTTTAAAAACATCTCTTTCAGTGAACAACATGGTTTCTTGTAAAGCCTCTAATTAAGGTAAAACAAATTTATGTAATGCAAATCAGGTATGTATATGTCAGAAAAATACATACAGTAGCTGTACAAAATAATAATACTAAAATAATAAAAGATGATCCATCAATTTGGTATTATTTTTCAAGAGCAAAATTGGGGAATAGAAACCCTGATATTTTCCCCCCTTGGGAAAAGGAAGAATAATTGAAATATGCACACAATCTGCAAATTCCATGGGAAAATCTTTAGAATAGTGGATTGGAAATACCATATCTGATATGCAACTCTTCTTCCAACCCCAGTTATCTAATTTTCTACGTATTAGCCTTGGCTCATATCATTTGAATATGCTCATAAAAATTAATGAGCATAAGTGTCATCATGCTTGCTTTCTAGACCTCATAGTGTAGAACAACCTTGGCTGAAGTGCATTGGATTACACCTGTAATATAGTCAATAACTCTAAAAACCATAAACCTCACTATAATAGCAAATGACAACAACAACAAACTGCATAGGTGGATTGTTAAATTGTACCAACTATAATGTTTACAAGAAAACAGATAAATTTTAACATGTCACCTTGAACTTGAACTATAATTGAATAATTCTTTCAGAAGATGTTTGAGTCTACTTTTTCTGAAATGCAATAGCATCAACAACATTTGGAAAATCATTTTTCCATGCTGGAAAACTTTCAATATGGCCTCTGCATAATGAAAATTGAGCTTAAATCTATTGTTTACTATCTATCACATTATAAGATTCATGCACTGGTTCATCACAACCAATAATGAGTCCAGTGCTGTGGTACAGAGGGCCTGTACTTGCTAAAATCAAGTCTAAAAACATCAATTTCATCCCAAACTGTCTGAAGCTGGTTCATCACATTCTTAAGTATCTTCATACAAATGGAGATATTACAATCTGATAACAAACTGTGCAATCTTCTGTGATGCACAAAATGCAATTTGTAGCCTCATAACTAGCTTTTACACTAAGGCCCTCTGTCAGTTAAGTACCTAAATTAACCCAGCAATATTTTGTACCTACTACTTAGAGAGAGGGAGGGAGGGAAAGAGGGAGGGAGGGAGGGAGAGAGAGGGGAGAGAGAAAGAGAGAGAGAGACTCACTGCGTAATAAAATGAGATAGCAAAAGATTGGGAACATGAGGGTTTTTTTTGCTTATTGGATAAACTCTTCTGACCAGTTTATTTATATCTTCCTAGGACATAATCTGAAAAGATTCCATACAAAGTGATCAGACAGTTCCCTGGTTGATTCTTTAGGAACCATCCTAATAAGTGATATGAGAACTAGGGCAGGCAATTTTATTCACAGAATGCCTTCCAGATTTGTCACAGCAAGCCTCTAAAGGCTCCAATGCTTCTTTCAGCCACATTGAGAGACCTACCAATTGAGAAATATGATCTAAGAGTGCTATTATGATGAAATTGCATGTTAGCAAGAAGATGGTGCTATCATAACTCAGTGGCAAGGCAACAGGACAGTTTTATATACCAAAGGATGTAAGTTTAGTCTCCAGTGTGGGTTGGAGAACACTCTACTCTGAAATTCTGCCACTATCAATTAATGTATACAATATTTAATAATGGACCAGACTTGGTATGAGATGATTTCTTGTACTCCTGCCATGGAAAATAATGATCGTATGTCAACTTCTCCTTCTGTGTAATGTTATACAATTTACTCATATCTCATTATTTTAGCATTTTATTGCCCTACTTAATGGCAATTAACTATGAAGTAGGAAAACACAGCATCACACCATCAGAACAAACATTGTGACATGTTAAAACAAGCTTTAGTCAAGAAGATCCTTGGACTGCTTCACACTTTTTACAAGTATACACAAAGTTTTTTAATATATATAATCTGTTGTTCTGCTTTTAAATTCCAGGTTCAGCTGCATATAATCCATAGGAATCAGCACAGATCATCAAAATGCTAAGTATCTTTATGCACATGAATATGCTTTTTATTCCAAAGGATCTTCTCACAGAGAAACAAGCACACACAGAAAATTTATGCATTGTTATCTCTCTATTATGAGTTGTAATCATCATTCAAAATAGCCAGAGATGGAGAATTATAAACTCGAAAATACCCTTGTACTTCCAGTCAATGGAGAAAAATTATCTTGGAAAAGCATTAGTGCTTGAACGATTGAAGCAATTATGTTTTGCACATAAGCAGGCAAAATGCAAGGAGGACCAAGCATTCACATTACAGAAGTGATAAGCTGATACTCAACTGACAGGTTGATTGATTATGTGCCATCAAGTTGGTGTCAACACTTTGTAACCATGTAGAGACTTTTCTTCAAGATGATCTAGCACATAAGCTGGCACATTACTCTGAAATGCTATTACCTAAAGATAGAAGAGACTTGAAGAGGAAATCATTCAATAAACATATTGTAAAAGAGGCTAGGAAAACAATGGGTTTGTCAGTCAATCATAGCAGAAAAACTAGTAGTACTGTATTATAGTCATTGACCACCTCAAGAAACTGAAGGAAGAAAAATTGTGAGACAGCAAATAAAAAGTTTCCACAGTCTGTGTTGATTTGGGGAGCCATGTCATCTGCTGGTGTTTGTCCACTGTGCTTCATTAAGTCCAGGGTCAACGCAGCCATCTACCAGGAGATTTTGGAGCACTTCATGCTTCCTTCCGCAGATGAGCTTTATGGGGATGCTGACTTCATTTTCCAGCAGGACTTGGCACCTGTCCACACTGCCAAAAGCACCAAAACCTGGTTCAGTGACCATGGGATTACTGTGCTTGATTGGCCAGCAAACTTGCCTGACCTGAACCCCATAGAGAATCTATGGGGCATTGCCAAGAGAAAGATGAGAGACATGAGACCAAACAATGCAGAAGAGCTGAAGGCCGCTATTGAAGCATCCTGGTCTTCCATAACACCTCAGCAGTGCCACAGGCTGATAGCTTCCATGCCACGCCGTGTTGAGAGAGTAATTGCTGCAAAAGGGCCCCAGACCAAGTACTGAGTACACATGTATGCTTATACTTTTCAGAGGTCCGATATTGTTCTATGTACAATCCTTGTTTTATTGACTGCATGTCATATTCTAATTTTCTGAGATTGTGGATTTGGGGTTTTCATGAGCTGTAAGCCATAATCATTACAATTATGACAAATCATGGCTTGAACTATCTTGTTTTGCACGTAATGAGTATATCTCTATATATTAGTTTCACCTTTTAAGTTGCATTACAGAAATAAATGAACTTTTGCATGATATTCTAATTTTTTGAGTTTCACCTGTAGTTATTTCTTTCTTTCAGGAAAAATTCATTACTCACTACAGACCAATGCACTTCCCTATGAAGCACAACTATCTTCTTTGATATTATTTTTCATATAGTAACCTCATATCATATAATCATTTCCTGCAAATCATTTGGATTTACACCCTCATGACTTTAATACCATCCTACAAAATACACATGCATACACATTCCTAAACAACACCCTGCTGCTCCTCATATATTTATCAATAAATATATTCAACATCTGAGGTGACATCAGACAAATGTGTCTTAATGCCTGCTCAGTGCATTCCTTTACTTCAGTTTCATCAGTGATTTCATCATTTTTTAAAACTTTTAATTCCAAACACTCTGTGGGGGGTTCTTTTTTTAACATTGCTCATCCATATCCAAAACATTAAAACAAAATTCTGTCAAACTCTCTCAACATTCCCCCTCATTTTTAAATTTTAACTGTTCTTTGTTCCGACTGCACTTTTGAAATTATTTTTTTTCCATATATGTATTGTAAGTATTTTTTCTCATTCTTTTTACAGCAATATTTCTTTTTTTCTTATTCACAGTTATGATTTCAATGTTTCCTCTTTTTTGTGCTTTCTACTCCACACATATCTGTAACGTAATTTTTTTCTTGTGTTCCAAGACACTAACATCTTCTTCCCTTACATCAGCTATAAATTTCTAGCAGTGTTAAATAGCAGAAAAGAAATTCACAAGCCTCTAACCCTTTGCTGACACATAGTAATAATCCAAATTTTTGAATTCCAAATGTAGTAGCCCTAAAGTAATATCTCAATAAAATCTGTGTAACAGTCATGTTTTTGTTGCTTTTGCTGACTTCCTAGGAAATGTAGTTTCACCTGCTTTCTATTAATGCCCCTACAATAGTTCTGGATGTTTCTACTTATACAAAACCTATCATTTCCATATGAAAATGGTCATTTGCGTGCTCACACCAGTTGGAAATCCCAATTTCTACCCACAATTGAGCTCCTTGCAGTTGATAAGAAACAATGGCTATATTCTGTGCTATTGGGGAGATAATTATAGAGATTCTTCTAGAAATTGGCCTCAAGAGGTAGGATTTGTGTCACCTGGAAATAGCTGCTCTTCCTGACAGATAAGTTGTTCATTGAGCCAATTTTGACCTAAAGAAGCAGATAAAAATAAACTGTAGAATGAGGCAGGCTTTTTAAGAGTATTCTTTTTCCCAGGAATCTTGTTTTAATGATACAAAAGCTGTATTCTTATAATAAGGCATTATGTCTCTGTTTACTACCTACTTGGATACCCTTTTATATCTGCACTGCATTGTTTTTGTAGCCAGGCAAACTAAAAAGTCTTCCCACTCAAGAATTTAACAAATATGATGGCATTGACAGCTTTCGATATAATGCAAATGCTAACATTATATAAGAAAAAGTAATTTTTATATAGTCTTTACTTAAAAGCAGTTATCACAGAATGGATATTATGGAGATCAAGGTAAGTGAGATCCAAAAAAAATAAGGATACTTATGTCTGCTTGTGTCAATAAATTTCCTGGAAAATTCAACTCAAAGCAAAAAATAAAATAAACCCGGGCAGGAATTTCTTTAGAAATTTAATGTAGAGAAATATACAATGGGAGTTATTCTTTATCTTCAGGCATACTAACATCTTATTAACATTAAGAAGGAATTTAGAGAATCATACCAACTTGTTCATTATTAGAACAAATAAATAAGATTTCTTTTTATCTTCAGAATGTTACCACCAGAATAACTTCCTGGCGCTGAGCCTACCTTTAGAATTCAGAAATCATTATTAGCAGCATCTATCTACCTTGGTGTTTGGGGGCTAGATCCCTTCCAACTCTATTATTCAATGTTCTTTGCTGATTTTGAAAAGGTATGTAGGATTGGATCAGGTTAGTATTTGAAGGGGGGACTATCAGAAAAACCAGGAGTGTAAACCAGACTGGGAAGTCTGAAAGGAGATAAATAGAAATCACTTCCATATTGTTGCCAAGAAAACTTTATGGACATGTTCATGATGTTTTTAACACAAATAAGAGTATCTTTTTTTTCTTATCAATGTTTAATGATGCACATAGGTGGGTGAATTTGTGCTTATGTGTGTGTGTGTAACAGGTATATTATTAGACATTTGACACTATCTGATTTTATGGGTACAAGCTGGGCAACCTCTTTATTCTTCTCTTTACTATAGCCCGAGATTCTATAACAGAAGTCATAAACATAAAACATTACAATTAATAAGAATATTAAGAACTACAATCAGATAAAAAAAACTACAAACTGAGAACATGAATGGATGAAGATGGAATCTTGTATATCATTCCACCAACTATACCCAGAACGGAGCACTATCATTTGGGCTCCAACCAACAGGCCCAAATTTTAAGGCCCTTTCAGAAAGCCAGAACAATGGAGGTGGATCTCACCTCCACCACCAATCTGTTCCAAAGGGCAGGAGCCATGATAGAAAAGATTCTTCTCGTAGGCCCCATCAGCTAAAATTTGAGGTCTGCAGTGTTATGTATGCAGGTTTGAATATCATTGGTTTAGTTTGAACTGTTCTTGTAAAATGTCAGAAATGATTGGTTTAAAAAGTGCGGGAAAATCCTGCACTCTGATTGGCTGGCAACTGCGGCTGCTGGCTATAAGTAGCAGCCGCAGCCCAGCCAAATCGGGTCTGTTATGAGCTGTAGTCACTAATAAACTCCTCACTGAAGCACTCCGCATCTGACTCTTTATGCAAATTTAACACTTGGCGACGAAGGTGGGATCCTTCCCAAAGAGAAGATGATGCGGAAAACAAGCTGAGAGAGATGGCTACGCTGAACAACCCCCCATCCCCGTTCGATCCGATGGCAGAAGACTGGGACTCGTATGCAGATCATTTCCAAATGTATTTGGAGGAAAATGATCTCGCCGACATTTCCGAGAAGCAGAAGAGGGCGGTCTTTCTCACGCACTGTGGTCCAGCAGTTTTCAAGCATTGGCGGGAGCTGCAAACGTGAAGGTAATGGACTGGCCTGACTTAGAAAAGCTTTTAAGAGCCCATTACGCCCCAAAAGTATCGTGCCTCATTAAGAGACACAAGTTTTACCATCAGGATCAAGGGGAAAGCGAAAACGTAAACGACTTTGTGGCAAGTTTAAGAGACATTGGGGGTGCATGCGAGTTTAACAACTTGGAAGAGGTCATGCGCGATCAATTTGTTCTAGGCCTCAAAGACAAGGTGCTTCAGAGTAAATTATTATTAAAACCTAAGATCACGTTGAAGGAAGCCATAGAAGAGGCCTCCTCAGCAGAAGCCACCAAGTCCTCAGCAGCAGCCATGAAGAAAATTAACAAGGCCTCAAGCCATCCTGATGTGGAAAAGTCCACAACAACTCATTACGAGCAAATAGATTCTGAGTCAGACTGTAGTAAGGTGGAGGAAGGAATTTATAGCCTCAGAATGGAGAGGAAAAAGAAAGACCTGGGAAGAAAGAGGCAAGATTTTTACTGCAGAGGTTGTGGGGGAAGCCACCCCCACACTGAATGCAAGTTTCTTGATGCCATCTGCCTCCGTTGTGAAAAAAGAGGTCATCTAGCAAGAGTCTGCAAATCATCCAGAACTCCACCACACAGAAGGAAGTTTCCTGACAAAGAATTCAAGCCTAACAACTTCAGTGAGAAAATGGGGTGCAACACAGAAGCAAATGGGAAGAATGAAACTCATCAAACAGTCACCATTGGTCATTCTTCAACCTTAAGAAGCAGAAAAGTACATGTGAAGGTACTCATTGAAGGAAGGCCTTGCCAAATGGAACTGGACTCAGGCTCCTATTTATCTATGGTGTCATGGGACACTATTCACAGGCTACTTCCCAACATTCAGAAGAAACATTTCCAGAAGCAAGCACTGACTCTTAAAGACTACCAAGGGAACAAGATTCCAGTAGTTGGAACAAGAGAATTCAACGTGAAGTTCAAAGGCCACACCAAACGTTTGCCCCTGACCATCGTGGACAAAGACTGCCCAAGCTTGCTGGGACTTGAGTAGTTCAATCCACTAGGCATCGAGGTTACTGGCATCAATCACGTGAGCAACACTGAATGGGAGGAGGCCTTGAAGTCTGAGTTTCCAGAGGTCTTCAGCAACGGATTGGGCAAGTATATGGGGACCCCTATCACTTTCAACCTAGATCCCAAGGTGTCCCCAAATCGTTTAAAGCCCAGAAGGGTCCCATTTGCCTTAAAGGAAAAAAATGATCACAATTAGATAAACTCAAGGAGTTTTAGAGCCCACTGACCACTCCAGGTGGGAGACACCCATAGTCACACCAGTCAAGACTGATGGGTCAGTAAGAATCTGTGGAGACTATAAGGGGACATTGAACCATGCGCTTCAGCAGAGCGCATATCCAGTTCCAGTGGTGCATCATTTATTACATTCACTTGGCAGGGGCACAATCTTTGCCAAATTGGATCTGGCCCAGGCGTATCAACAACTAACAGTTGATGATGCCACTGCAGAGGCCCAAACCATTGTGACTCATAGAGGTGCCTTCAAATGTAAAAGGTTACAGTTTGGAGTAAGTGTGGCACCAGGCATCTTCCAAAGCCTTATGGAAAGGATGCTCCAAGGACTGCCAGGCGTAGTGCCTTACTTTGATGATGTGTTAATCTCTGCTGAAAATGACACTCAATTACAAGAGAGACTCAGAGAAGTCCTTACCAGATTCAAGAAAGTGGGGTTAAAAGTCAAGGAAGAAAAATGCACTCTTAGAAGTGACAAGGTTGAGTTCTTGGGCTATATGATTGACAAGCATGGCATCCACCCTACAGATGCCAAGGTTCAAGCAATCAAAGAAGCCCCTAGACCAAAATGCAAAACAGATTTGCACGCCTTCTTAACTTTTATCACATGTTCCTACCTCAGAAGGCAACCATTGCAGAACCATTACACAGATTATTGGACAAAAAATCTGCTTGGGTCTGGGGCAGGAAGGAACAATCAGCATTCAACAATATTAAAAGACTAATCACGTCTGATGCTATACTGATACAGTTCTCTGAGAATTTGCCTGTTGTACTTACTTGTGATGCATCCCCTTTTGGAGTGGGGTGGGTTTTGAGCCACAGGCTTCCCAGCGGGAAGGAAGCCCCTATTGCATTTTACTCTTGCACTTTGACCAAAGCAGAGAGGAATTACAGCCAATTGGACAAGGAAGCATTGGCAATTGTTGCAGCTGTCAAGAAATTCCATGGATATCTATATGGGAGAACATTTACCATTGTCACAGATCACAAACCTTTGTTAGGCATTTGTGGCAGGAGACAAACCTACACCCACTATCCTGTCACCAAGAATGCTGAGGTGGACTGAATTTCTTGCTGCTTATTCATACAAGCTCATCCACAAGCCTGGCAAAGACATTGGCCATGCTGATGCTTTGAATCGCTGCCCACTTCCGTTTCACACTGAGGACTGTGAACCTGAGGCGCACACCTTTTTCCTAGAAACTGTTGCCAAGCTTTCAGTACACGCTGCTGAAATTGCCAGAGAGACTGCCAAAGACACTTTATTGGCTCCTGTTATAGGATGGATTAAGAAAGGTTGGCCTTTTCAAGATCTACCTCACCTTGCCCAACCTTTTAAATCCAGGCAAACTGAATTATCTGTATTAAGAGGATGTATTTTGTGGGGTAACAGGGTGGTTATTCCTGCAAAACTGCAAAGAGAGGTTTGGAAATGTTACATGAGGGTCATCCAGGGTCATCCAGGTATTGTAAGGATGAAGGGATTGGCCAGGAGTTATGTATGGTGGCCAGGTATTGACAAAATGGTTGAAAACTGGGTTGCATCTTGTCCCAACTGTCAGGTAGTCAGGCCTGCCCCACCTCTTGCCCCCCCACAGGAATGGGAATGTCCTAGGGGCCCATGGTCTAGGATTCACATTGATTTCGCTGGCCCTACCAGAGGGCACACCTTCCTTATTATAGTAGATGCATATTCCAAATGGCTAGAGGTCATCCCTATGGCATCCACCACAACTGATGCTGTCATCAAGCAGCTTAAAAAGCTTTTTGTAATCCACGGGTTACCTGATGTTCTTGTCTCTGACAATGGCCCTCAATTTACATCCAACCTTTTCGAATCCTATTTAGTACAACAGGGTATCAGACATGCGCTGACAGCCCCTGGGCACCCTTCGGCTAACAGCCGGGCTGAACGAATGGTATGTTTTACCAAGGAAAAGCTTCAGCAATTGGGCCCTGGGGACATCACTGAGAAAGTTGAAAAACTTCTTAGTGTTCAGCACATCACTCCTAACTCATCAACTAACTTATCCCCAGCAGAGTTGTTGATGGGTAGAAAACTTAGGTCTTCCCTTGACCGCCTTCATCCCACTTACGCACCCAACGCACCACTAGATTCCACTAGCAAAGTTTGCACATTCAGTGTGGGTGATTCGGTTTATGCTAAGAACCTTATGGGTGAACCTTCATGGATTCCTGCTGAAATAACTCAAATCATAGGCCCTCATTCTTACAGGGTACAAACAGAGGATGGAGTCCTCTGGAGCAGGCACATTGATCAGCTTAGATGCAGGTTACTGCAGGAACATCGCAATTGTTCCTCTCTGGTTCCCATACCTAATTCCTTTTCTAGGTGGGAGGGGGAGGAACATGAGGATAATCAGCAAGCAAGAATCAACCCCATGTGTAACGAGCCATTACGACAGGAACCATCCCAAAACCTGTCACAATGCCAAAATCCATCCTTACAAGTGGAAGATTGCACATCATTACCTGACTTGGGTGCTGACATTGGGTTGGAGATGGGTTGGGAGGAGAGACCAGATTGTAACAATCAAACAGGGTCTTCTTTCACTGGAAGCCCAAGTAGGGAAATGTCAACAGACACATTCCCTCTCTCACTGGGTGAGAACATTAAAACTTCTGAACCACGAAGGTCTCAACGTACATGTATGAGCCCCACCTATTTAAAAGAATACATTAGATAGGTTGGGGTTTGAGTATGGACTGAACCTAGTGGGGAGGGGTGTTATGTATGCAGGTTTGAATATCATTGGTTTAGTTTGAATTGTTCTTGTAAAATGTCAGAAATGATTGGTTTAAAAAGTGCGGGAAAATCCTGCAGTCTGATTGGCTGGCAACTGCAACTGCTGGCTATAAGTAGCAGCCGCAGCCCAGCCAAATCGGGTCTGTTATGAGCTGTAGTCACTAATAAACCTCCTCCCCTGGGGGCAGGGGAACGGGGACCCCTGGGCTCAAGCTGGTGTATTTTAATTCCAGGTCCGTGGCTAATAAGTCTTCCCTCCTCCGCGAGGTGATTGAGGAGGAGGCTCCGGACCTGGCCTGTGTCACTGAGACCTGGTTGGGCCCAGAGGGAGGAGTCCCTCTGGTTGATTTATGCCCTCCAGGTTTTTGGATTTTGCACCAGCCATGGGCTCAGGGGAGGGGGGGCGGAGTGGCTGTGGTTATTCGGGAGACCCTGATTCCAAGGGAGGTCGCTGTTCCTGAGATAGGCGGAAGTGAGACCCTCCTCCTGAGGTGGGGGCCTGGTGGTCGGGTGGGTTTGCTGCTGACATACCTTTCCCCCAGCTGTGTGGCAGCAACCCTGCCTGGGCTTCTCGGCGTCCTCTCGGGGGTGGCGGTGGATATCCCAGGGCTTATGGTCCTGGGGGATTTCAACCTGCCTTCCCTCGGGGGGGGTGTCGGGTTTGGCCCAGGATTTTATGGCCTCCATGGGGACCATGGGCCTCCCGCAGTTAATTCAAGGTCCGACTCATGAGGGGGGAAACACTCTCGACCTAGTTTTCGTCTCGGAACAGTGGCATAGTGATATAGGGCAGGCTAGTTGTACAACACTGCCCGTCCCTTGGTCTGATCACTATCTCCTACAGCTGGTCTTCCAACAGGCTGCTCCCCACTGCTGGGATGAGGAGCCACTTAGATGGTTCCGCCGCAGACACCTAATGGACCCTGAGAAGTTCCAGGCAGAACTGGGGTCTTTTCCCTCTTCCCTTGCCCACAACTCTGCTGAGGACTTGGCAGCCGCTTGGCAGCAGGCTGCTGAGGCTGCACTCCACAGGGTTGTCCTCATGCGTCCCCTCACACGCCGTGGATCCCGGGTTGCCCCTTGGTATACTGAGGAGCTCCGGGAGATGTAGCGCCGTCAGAGGGGTTTAGAGAGCAGGTGGAGGGCCACCCACTCCCAAACCGATCGAGCCCAGCTAAGAGCCCATATTAGGGCCTACCTGGTAGCTGTGGGGGTGGCGAGAAAGTCTTATCTCTCCACCCTCATAGCGTCCGCAGATAACTGCCCAGCTGCCCTGTTTAGGGCCACCTGCTCCCTCCTACATTTGGGGGAGGTGGTGGACCCTCTCCGGGGAAGGGCTGAGGAATTTGGTCAATATCTGTTGGATAAGATCGCGTGGATTCGGGGCGGGTTGTGCTCCACCTTGCAGTGGTCTGAGGATCGTGGTGCAAGCAGTCTGGCCGATGTAATCTGGGCTGAGTTCGATCCTGTTTCCGAGGATGAAGTGGACAGGATTATGCGGCGTCTGAGTTCCACCACATGTTTGTTGGACCCGTGCCCTTCCTGGTTGGCTTGTGCCGCCAGGGAGGTCACCTGCGATTGGCTCCGGGCAGTGGTCAACGCTTCATTAAGGGAGGGTGTCTTCCCCTCCGCCTTGAAAGAGGCAGTTGTGAGGCCCCTCCTGAAGAAGCCTGCCCTGGACCCGACCGTGTTAGACAACTTTCACCCAGTCTCCAACCTTCGCTTTTTGGCGAAGGTTGTTGAGAGTGTGATGGCTCAGCAGTTTCCACTTTTCCTGGATGAAGCGGACTACCTAGATCCGTACCAATCGGGCTTCTGTCCTGGTTTCAGCGCGGAGACGGCATTGGTCACACTGATGGATGATCTCTGGAGGGCCCGGGACAGGGTTTTTTCCTCTGTCCTGGTCCTATTAGACCTATCAGCGAGTTTCGATACCATCGACCATGGTATCCTTTTGAGACGCCTCGGGGGGTTCAGAGTGGGGGGCACTGTTCTTCAGTGGCTCTCCTCCTACCTCTCGGGGGTGCATCGGTGTTGACAGGAGGACAGAGGTGGGCCCGAGGCTCACTTGTGGGGTCCCTCAGGGGTCGGTCCTCTCCCCCCTTTTATTTAATATCTACAAGAAACCGCTGGGTGAGATCATTCGTGGTTTCGGGGTGAGATATCACCAGTATGCTGACGATACCCAGTTATACCTCTCCACCCCAAACCAGATCAGTGATGCCCTCTCCATGATGACTCACTGTCTGGATGTGGTACGGACCTGGATGGACGGAAACATGCTTCAGCTCAACCCAGCCAAGACTGAGTGGCTGTACCTACCGGTATCTCAGTCCAGTCAAGATTGTCCATCATTGACCATAGGGTGTTGCCACCTGTGGATAGGGCAAGGAACCTGGGGGTCCCCCTGGATGCACGGCTCCAGTTGGAGGAGCAGGTGGGGGCCGTCGCCAGGGGGGCCTTTGCCCAGGTCCGGCTGGTTCACCAGCTTCGCCTGTTTCTGGACTGGGATGCCCTGCATACAGTCACTCATGCCCTTGTTACCTTGTGACTCGACTACTGCAACGCTCTCTATTTAGGACTGCCCTTGCACACCATCTGGAGGCTGCAGCTGGTGCAGAATGTGGCCACGCGGGTTGTGATGGGAGTTACCCGATTCTCCCATATTACCCCCTCCTGCGCGGCCTGCATTGGCTGCCAGTTGCACTCCGGGTGAGGTTCAAGGTTTTGGCTTTAACATTCAAAGTCCTCCATGACATGGGTCCACAATATTTAAGGGAGCGCCTCCTGCTGATATCGAGGACCAACCGCCCTGTACGGACACACAGGCAGGGGCTCCTCAGGGTCCCATCGGCAAGTCAATGTTGGCTGGTGGTCCCCTGGCGGCGAGCCTATTTTGTGGCGGCCCCGGACTTATGGAACCAACTGCCTCTGGACCTCCGTCTGGCCCCTGACCTCTGCACCTTCTGCCGCAATTTGAAGACCTGGCTATTTGAACAAGTCGGCTGTGATTACCTCGTGGGGGGTATGGGATAGTTTTTAACTTTAATTCAGCTTTATTGGACTTCACAATGGTTTAATTCTTTTTTAATCTATTTATTGTATTTGTATGTTTTAATTGTGAGCCGCCCCGAGTCTTCGGAGATGGAGCGGCATATAAGTCTAATAAAATAAATAAATAAATAAATAAATAAATAAATAAATAAACTCTTCACTGAAGCACTCCGCGTCTGACTCTTCATGCAAATTTAACATGCAGCATAGCCCTTCTACTGGAGTGAGTAGGGAGACCAATCTCAAACCAAATGATTTGTTTGATTTTTGTTGTTTCTATTCAAAAACAAAAGGAAGACATTTTCTTGTTTGAAGGGAAAAAAGTAACTGTCTTCAATTATAGGTTCAGATGGTGTCAGAAATGGAAAAAGATATGGATTAAACCCCAAATTCACAATCTCAGAAAATTAGAATACTACATGCAATCAATAAAACAGGGATTGTACATAGAACAATATTGGACCTCTGAAAAGAACAAGCATGCATATGTACTCAGTACTTGATTTGGGTCCCTTTTGCAGCAATTACTGCCTCAATGTGGCATGGCACAGAAGCTATCAGCCTGTGGCACTGCTGAGGTGTTATGGAAGACCAGGATGCTTCAATAGCAGCTTTCAGCTCTTCTGCATTGTTTGGTCTCATGTCTCTCATCTTTCTCCTGGCAATGCCCCATAGATTCTCTATGGGGTTCAGGTCAGGCGAGTTTGCTGGCCAATCAAGCACAGTAATCCCACGGTTATTGAACCAGGTTTTGGTGCTTTTGGCAGTGTGGGCAGGTGCCAAATGAAGTCAGCATCCCCATAAAGCTCATCTGCGGAAGGAAGCATGAAGTGCTCCAAAATCTCCTGGTAGACAGCTGTGTTGACCCTGGCCTTAATGAAGCACAGTGGACCAACACCGGCAGATGACATGGCTCCCCAAATCAACACAGACTGTGGAAACTTCACACTGGACTTCAAGCATCTTGCAGTGTGTGCCTCTCCATTCTTCTTCCAGACTCTAGGTCCTTGGTTTCCAAATGAGATGCAAAAGTTGCTCTCATCAGAAAAGAGGACTTTGGACCACTGAGCAACAGACCAGGTCTGTTTTTCTTTAGCCCAGGTAAGATGCTTCTGATGTTGTTTGTTGTTCAGGAGCAGCTTGACAAGAGGAATACAACATTTGAAGCCCATGTCCAGGATCCGTCTGTGTGTGGTGGCTCTTGATGCACTGATTCCAGCCTCAGTCCACTCCTTGTGAAAGTCCCCAACACACTTGAATGGTCTTTTCTTGATAATCCTCTCCAGGCTGCGGTCATTCCTGCTGTTTGTGCACCTTTTTCTTCCACACTTTTCCCTTCCACATAGCTTTCTAGTAATGTGCTTTGATATAGCACTTTGGGAACATCCAACTTCTTTTGCAATTACCTTTTGAGGCTTTCCCTCCTTATGGAGGGTGTCAATGATGTTTTTCTGCACAAATGTCAGGTCAGCAGTCTTTGTGATACCTACTGAACCAGACTGAGAGACCATTTAAAGGCTCAGGAATCCTTGGCAGGTGTTATGGCTTAATTAGCTGATTAGAGTAGGAAACTTTGAGCCTAGAATATTGCACCTTTTCAAAATATTCTAATTTTCTGAGATTGTGGATTTGGGGTTTTCATGAGCTGTAAGCCATAATCATCACAATTATGGCAAATCACGGCTTGAACCATCTTGCTTTGCATGTAATGAGTCTATCTCATATATTAGTTTCACCTTTTAAGTTGTATTACTGAAATAAATGAACTTTTGCACAATATATTCTAATTTTTCGAGTTTCACCCGTATATAGGTTACTTTCATATGCCTAGGAATTTAAAAAACACATCCTGATTACTAATCAAAAATATATTCTTGCAGCTACCTATCTGGGAGTTAAGCCAACTGAGCTCAATAAGATTTAATAGGACTGCACTGACACTGTGACAGCAAACTCATGTCTATTGAGCAGTTGTAAATCCCATTGTGTTCAGTGGAGCTGATTCCCAGGTAGGGGCATTCATAATTGCAGGTAATGCTTTGTGATACTTGGCGATAATCACTGTAAAATGACACACATTAACTTTCAAATCACAAATGCCTCTCTTCTGTATTCTCTGACACAGTGGCAATAATTACCATGGAAGGGGTTTAAATAATTTAGTCCTTATGTGTGGTTTGCCTTTACCAATTCTTAATACCAAAAATCTTTAGTATCATTGCTTCAGAATTTATTCTGTTGGTTATAGCTTTGGTAGATTGATCTCTCTCTCTATCATGAAGATAATTGATCAGCAATACATTATAATTTTTCATAGTGAAAACCTGTTATGCTGTAGCACTGATTGAAAGAATAATTCTGACTAAATGAGTTGGTGAGAAAAACATTTAAACAATGCAAATTAATCTCCATCATTTTTGCTGATGTAAATCTTATGCAGTAGCACATTGCATTCTTGGCAAACCAATTTTAAAAAGCTATATTTTTTAGTTAAAATGCACTGAGATAATTTTAGCTATGGCATGGTAACTAAGAACAATGGAAGGATTAGTATTAGATAAGCAGAGCCCTAAAGAATTAGAGATGTGAAATACAATATAGAAAATGTTATAAGGGTGAGAAACCCCCAGATAATTCATCTTTTTAAAATTTTAAACTGCAGCAGAGACAACCAAACCTGTTACCATAGCATTTCTTTTAATGCAAGAATACATCTGTAGTTTTTATTTATATTGTTCATTTTCCGGAGGCACTAATGGGATTCCTTTTAAAATTCAAGTTAATGAGAAAATAATGGAGAATTGTAGATATAAGCATTTTTCCCCACTGTCACTGTCATCAACATTTTATACAGCCAGAGGGCTCACTGAAAATATGTGTCAGATTTATTTTGTGTACTTCCAAACCTTTAACAATTTCCACCCGCAAGGTTTCAGATTCCAGTATGGAAAAAAACTGGAGGAATACCACCTTGTTATCTAAATACATTTCTAAATCAGTATGCCTTTCATAAAATTAGTTTTAGTTCTAAAAAGATCAACAATAAATACTGTGATTTCTAGAAATCTGCCTTAGTAACACTGTGCCAATGAGAAACTATATATGGCAAGAAACTAAACACTGTGTATTGATTAGTAAACATAGCCAATGAATAAATGCTTGATAAAGGAGAATATTTGTAGCTCAGGATTGATATGAGGGGTCCTTGGTGCTCTCTGAACTACACTGATTCCATGTAGTTGTAATAGTCTGTCAGTAGTTTCTGAGATGTTTTTTATGCAGAAGTCACTGTTGGAAGAAATATCCATCTCGTTCAGTTCCAAGCTGGGAGAAAGACACTGGAAACATGGAGGCTGATTGGAAAGGTAGTTTATTGATGAAGCAGAACTACATGGGTGGTTCTGGGTAGCTAGCCACATGGAGTTGAGCGTGGGGAGAGGGGGTTATACCAGTGGTGGGATTCAAAAACTTTTACCACTGGTTCAGTGGCCATGGCTTGGATGCACTTTGCGTGTGTGCAGACACTTTGCATGCACACGTGCACCAAACACACACTTTACGCAGGTGCAGAGGCATTTGCACAGGCGCAGAAGTGTTCCAACTCACCTCCTGCAAGCCTGCACTTTCCCGGTCACTTCAGCAGCTGCTGAGTGGCACTCTTCTGTGCTGCACAAAGTAGCTGCACTTCAAAAGCAGCAGATAAAAGTGAGTATGGGAGCCTGGGAGCGCAGGTGGCCCCAACAGCAGAGTGGCAGAGAGAACCGGTTCGGTCTCCACTGCTCATTGCTGCTACTGGCTCAGCAAAACCAGGCCAAATTGATAGCATACCACCACTGGGTTATACCCAGTGGTGGGATTCAAAATGTTTTACTACCGGTTCTGTGGGCATGGCTTGGTGGATATGGCAGTGGAAGGAGACTATAAAATCTCCAGTCAGAGGTGGTATTTGCCGGTTCTCCGAACTACTCAAAATTTCCACTTCCAGTTCTCCAGAACTGTGCAGAACCTGCTGAATACCACCTCTGATTATACCTTCTTTGGGCTTTGCACTTGAGCTTCTTGTTCCTGTGCAAGAACATGTATTCTATTGGCTATTGTCAGATTCCTATGGGGTCATATAGGGGTTATGTAGGAATCATAGATGGCTCTATCATCAAAAGAGGAAATGCAAATCCTAGGTGCTTGTCTGAGCTCCCAGGTTTGGTTGAAGTGTAGAATGCTCTAGGATGATGCAATGAAGGGACTTGTGTTGTGAAAGGGTGTTGGGCAATTCCTACTGGGGCTTAATGGCTGTGTCCTGTGTTGGATCTTGTGTGAGGGCCTACCAATCCTACCATTCTGTCTTTGTTCAGACTTTGCTGCAGGGAGTTTCAAATATCCTGTCTTGAATGGATTACCAAATCTGCATTTCTAAAAGCTGCCTCCTCAGTATCTGCTGGGGGCTATTAAGAAAGGACAAAACACTAGAGAATTTCTGCAAGTTTGGTATTCTGACAAATTGGCCATCAATAGCCAAATACATATAAAATCTACATATGTGCAAGATATGAACAACAAGCCTTAAAGACCAAAACAGAAGTCTGGGAAGTCTGAAAGGAGATAAATAGATATTACTTCCATATTGTTGTCAAGAAAATTATGGACCTGTTCATAATGTTTTTAACACAAGAGTATCTTTTTTCTTCTAATCAAAGTTTAATGATACACACAGGTGGGTATGCTTGTGCTTATGTGTGTGTCTGTAACAGCTATACTATTAGATATTTGACACTATCTGACTTTATGGGTACAATAAATTTATTTACTTATTTATTATTTATTAAATTTGTATGCATACCATCTCACTATCCAAAATGACTTTGGGTGATATACAATACAATAACATTGTTAGGTGCAAAGAACCAGAATAACTCTGAGTTGGCAAAGTAATTTCTTTATTGTTATTCCTTTGTTTTCAAGAATCTACTCAAGCTAACTGCATTCTCTTGAGAATAGGCAGATAAAAGTTTCAAGACAATCAGATGAACATAGATTAACACCAAGATTAACATCAAGATGTTATCAAGATGTAATCAAGATGTAAACAATACCCCAATCAAGGAACTGCCAAACAAGCTAACAGTAAACAGTCCAAATAAAGAACCTCCAAGATCACTCCCACCAATAGTCACTATAATATAAATCACTATAATCCCCAGAAGTCACTATAATATAAATTGAGAACAAACCCCACTTCTTAGCACTGAAGAAGTTACCTAATTTGGGTAATAAAATGTCTGCAAGAAGACAACAAAACTCAGACCTCCTGGCATAAACAACTAAAGCAAGCAAGCAAATAAATAAACATACAAATTAATTATAATTTATTCTTATTTGTTATATAATATAATATAATATAATATAATATATACAATATTGTTGATCATATATTATTTTCATTATTTGTTATTTTGTTTCTTTTATATGCCACCTGGAGTCACTGAAATAGGTGGCTATAGGAATCAAAGTAATAAGCTAATAAATAAACCAAATATATGTTACTGTAGGATTTGTTGCAGTATAATTTGTGTACTGAATATTATGTATGTATGTAGATATTGATTATATACTATGCATTATTCAAATTATACTACAACACATTCTACAAGTTTGAATTATTTTGATGATCTCTCCAATTGTCTTATATCCAATGAGCTGATCATCATTATAGGATAGTGTGGGGAACACTCTGTCTTACTCTGTATTGTTTTAATGAATGCAATGTTAATGTTGGGCTAAGCAAAGGAGAAATCAGCAGATTAGGAGCAACAAGAATATTTACTTGCAATATTATGGATTTAATATTTTTTAAGCTTTGAAGAAGGATTGCCATGGTCATTTGGTTTCAGAATTGTCTACAGCTTCAATCACTGAAGCCTTGCAGTGAACTGAGCTGCCTGAAAGAGGTTGGAGATAGGTTAGCAGTGCAATTAGCTGTCATTGTTTGATAATTATATCCCTTGTAATTGGAATCTTGTGGATGTTTAATTGCATTATATGGCAGACTTGTGGGAAATTAAGCTGTATTGCATGGTTTCTTGGGGGGCAAGTTCGTTTATTGTTCGTGCATTTGTACTTGTTGAATCTGTTCCTTTTTGTTTGTATCTTTGTTACTGAGTCCATGCTTTGTTTAACCTTAGTAAACTTTACACTGATCAGCATCGGTGTTTACAATATTTGGTAAATTAACAGGACTGTTTGGCTATTGGATATAGTTGAAGTGCTTAAGAGGTTTGCAATCATTTCCATTTATATTTAGAAACTCAAGAAATTAGTAGGTAGCATGTACCGTACAGTAGTACATGGTAATCAGAGGTGGTATTCAGAAGGTTCTGACTAGTTCTGGAGAACCAGTAGCGGAAATTTTGAATAGTTTGGAAAACTAGCAAACACCACCTCTGACTAGAGATTTTACTGTATCCTTCCCCTGCACGCCCACCAAACCACACCCACAGAACCAGTAGTAAAATTTTTGGAATCCCACTGCTGATGGTAATGCTTGCCTTTCATATAAACCAGTGCTGATTTGAAACCCAAAACATTTTGATTGGAAGGGTGATTCAGTTTTCCCTACTGTTCAAAATGTCGAACTAAGAGCGTGTTCTAATTACCCTCGCAACCACAGAAATTCCCTGCCTGTCTTTGGACTAGTCACTTTCTCTCTGGGGCCAATCTACTTCACACAGTTGTGAAGTAAGGTAGGAGAAGGAGCGCTATGTATGCTGTCTGAGCTCCTAAGTGAAAGGTGGACTATAAAGCTAAATAATTGTAATTGCAGTAGCATAGCAACTTTCAGAAATATATCATCTCAGATTCTGGTTTCTTTTCCTGGATCTAAGCAACATAAAACATAATGTCTATATCAGTGTTTTTCAAATTTGGCAAATTTCAGAAGTGTGGTTTTCAATTCCCAGAATTCTAGTTTCATTGGAATTATGAGATATGAAGCCCACACATCTTAAAAACTTGCCAAGTTTAAAAAAAAAAACCACTGATCTGCATGCATCAGGAGATCCACAAATACCTTCCTTAGCCATTGCTAGACATTGCCTTATTAGACCCTTTTTTTAAAATTTAATATTTGGGTTTCCAAGAATAACTCTGATTCTACAATATATTGTAGAATATAGACATGGTGGATTGTTGCAATCTAGAGATTTGTTTGGGACAGAGCTTATTTGTCCACTCAAAGTTTAAAATACACTAAGGTGACAAGGGGCATTTTGGAAGAGCAGATAGTATGACAGGGAGTAAACTCATTAGTTAGCTTTTGGTAAATAGCCATTCTGTGAATAGGCAGCTCCTCCTTCCAGCTATGGCAACTATTGCAAGCAAGGTTTTACAGAAAGGCTGGAAGGCTAGGCTATAATAAATCATAATAAATTATTTAGGTCATTGGAAACTGTTTTATACCAAATGCACCATTAATCCATGTAACTCAGTATTTTTGTTCACTGCCTTTTCATAACTCTCCAGAGTTTTAAACTTGAATCTTTAAGAATGATTTTAACCTTCATCTCTGGGCCTGCAGGGATAAGATACTGACTGTTCCTTTAGTGGATTTCTTCATTTTCTCCTTATGACAGAATAAGTGTCATTTATTCAAGTAAGAAAAGCAATATAAAAATGTTTAAGTAAAACAGTTAATATTCTGCACGTGGGGAGAAGATTGCAATAGATAAAAATACGATATGCAAAAATACCTTATTGAACTTTAGAAATTTACAAGGGACAGTAAGTGAAAAATAGACTCTTCTTATATCTCACCCTGACACTGATAGGTATTTAATGTAATCATATGAATTAAATGTGAGATTGAAGACTGATAAATTTCAAACTGGGAGTCAGATTTTCCATAAATATGTAATAACACATAGTATAATTGGAAATCTGAATTCCTCCCACTCCTATCTTATTTGTTTTTCAAGCAGGCTTTGCCTACACAAGGAATTAATGTTTTGTTTTTTGCTGTTCAGGATAGTTAATCATTAAGAAGAATCTCAGGAGAATTTCACTTCTCTGTGGTTTTTTTTTTTTAATTTTCTGTAGCTTTTCCTATGCAACAGTGATCTGTTGAAACATCCTGGAGTGAATGAAAGTTCCCCTATTACATTCATGGATGAGACAAATTTAAGTTATTTCTCTTTTTTCTTCCCAAAATGTTCTTGGTTTACAATACAGTTTAATTCAAATATTTTGTGCTTGCATGGATTTATAGTCATCCTTATAACACACAAAGAAACCTAAAGAATATGTTCTTGAAACTTGTACTAGTTTTGTCCTTTTTAAGAAGATGGATTCAGCAGGTTAAATCCTTTAAATACTGAGGGACATTTTTTTATGTTGCAACCTTACCTAGAATGCACAGGGAATATGCAACAGGAAATACTAAAGAACAACAACCGCATTGCAATCATTTTTCGGTAGTAAAAAAGCTTCATGCATTCCAAGTACCCTCAGCTAATGATAGAGCACAGCTGTTACTTAGGGCTCAATTGGAACCACAATGTACTCCAGAAACAGTTGATATCAAGTTGCTTAGGAATGAATTTCAAGCCCCCTGCTTTATCTAAAACATGATTCCTATCATGAGACTGGCATCAGGAGCATTGAAACCAACATTTAATTATATATTTTCACATATTGGGCAAAATATATTTTACTTCTGTGTATCTTGGACCTTTATTGACAACACTGAGTCATGGCAAAAAAAAAGTCAAATCAAAAGTCAAGGCAAAAGTCAAGGCTAGGCAAGGGAAGGGAAGGCAATCCTTGGATTTTCATTGGCTCAATTTTGAACATTCAGCTGTGAATGATCCTGATGGACTCAAATTTTACTCAGTCTTCCATTCTTCCAAGGTCAGTAATGTGAGGGTCCACACGGTTGGGGCAAAATTCTGACTATAAAGCACTATGGAGTGATATGTAATTCTAAGTGCTATTGCTATAGCTATTGCCAGTAATAATGTTGAGGCATTGGATTACAGATATTCATATCTAATTAAACCTGACATCTCTTTCTGAAAATATACTCTTGACCAGCTTGGTCATTCTCCTTAGACTTCTTAGATAACTAAGTCAGATTACATTCTCTACACAAATGAGGACATTCTTCTTGGTTCAATTTGATGCTTTCCTACGACAGTTTTAGAGACAAGATTCAAATATTTTGCCCATGTGGCAAAGACATTCTCAAAATCACTAAACAACTTTTATTACATTAACAGTTGTTGTACTAGGACTCTATCAGAATTAGTAACTGCACATTTAACCAAATTTCTCAGTGATGCTGATCAATTTACTTATAATTGTTTCAGATATTCATGACTTTGTTCCTCTAATTGTGGCAAAGTTCTGCTTTGTTGTGTGTAAGATGTGCAGCCAACTGATTTATATTACCATTTAATTTTATTATTATCATCTGTTATATTTATGAGTTTTATTATGTACTTGTTTTTGATCACAATAAAGATATTTGATTTGACTTGAATTTTGAAATAGTGGTGTTGATGATGCAGCTATATTTTTACTATTTTTATTTAATTCTGAATAAGCAGATCTTGTACCTGGGGGAAAAATGCAAGGATGATGATGATTTATTTAATTCTGAACAACAGTAAAACCTTCTTCTAACTATTGGTTTATCCTTTGATTAATTTAATACGGTGTTTAATCAAATGATGAGTTGTATTAGTATATATACAATATGAAATCACAGATGCTATGTGAACTCTAAAGTTGCTTCTTTTCCACTACATATTCAAAATGGACAGTGATGTGTGTGTGTGTGTGTGTATGTATGTGTGTTATCTATATGTTTGGGTAGATATACACTTTCTCTTGAGAGCAAGCAACAAAATTTCATTTTTAATGTGGGCCGGTGTGCTCACAGAAAAAAAAGACAATATAATTATCTTATCAGTTATTTAGCTGGTGTTTTCTTTCATACACATTCTTCACAAGAACCCAGGATATTGTAATGCAAGAAATCTGACCTTTTGTAATTGACAAATCAATATTTCATAAAATGTGCATATTCTCTAAGATTTTTTGGTAGGACACCAAAGAATGGCACCCATGTGTTCATAACCACCAGGACTGTAACAACCAATTTATGTCATAATTTTTAATATGGTACATTTAAAACTTTTTAAAATATTTATTTGGTACAGAAAGGTTCTCAAAAATTAACCAGGGAAGCAATGAGACATCTCAACTCCTCTTGCTGTATTATACTAATTACCAGTTCAGCTCATGTAATATCTATATATTTAGGAGTGGCATGGTGGCCTAGTGGTGAAGAGACTTCCCTCCCACTCAGAAGGTTGTGAGTTCAATCCTAGGTAAGTACAGACATTTATTTCTCCAGGGACTAAGAGAAAATATCTGCTGCAAACTCCACATAGGCATCTGGAACGGCATCCAGCCAGTAAATGCTCAATTCCACTCCATCACCCCGACTCTATCCCAAATTAAGGGATTTGGGTCATTAAAAAAACCTATATATTTAACAATATCTACCAATTTTGCAAAGTGCCTATCAAGTTTAAATTAAAAATAGCATAAAATCTTTTTTTAAAAAAATCTTTACATTTGCACACATACAAGCAGACACTCAGAGTAAAACAGTAAGTTGAACAATCACTTAAAGCTGACACTAAGCAGTGATCCAAAAGCATTAATTAAAAGTCTCCACTGCAGCATGAATAGAGAGTCAATATTAAAAAGCCTGAAGGAATAAATCTATCTTTTCCCAGTGCTGAAAAGACAATAAAGTAGGCATCGAGGTTCTTTAGGTGCCTCTCTAGTAGGATATCCCACAAATTAGGGATCTGAAAGCTGTGTGGAAGAAGAAAAATGTTTTCTGGGGTAGCATCAAATTTTCTCTTTCCCCCATAGTTTCTTTCTCTTTTCAGATACATTATGCATAGACTTGCATAGTCTCTTTTTGTATATCAGAATTCATGAAGTTATCCTTGGATTCAAGCACTGTGGTTTTTACAAAAGTGATTTTTACAAACCACTTAAGGATTCATCTACAGATAGTTCCCTTTCTTTTTTCATCATAGAAATAAAAAAAATAGAGCATTGACAAAAATGTGGATCGTATCTTCATGTGACTTTATGTACTACTTCTTCTCACACATCTATACATCATATGCACAGGTATATTGAAGAGCAATATATTAAAAAATGAGGAAATAAATCATGCTCAATAGGCAGCTGAATACCAGAGGAATTAAATGATATAAAGAATGGGGATATACCACTCTCTGCTGACAAGTAGTACCTACTGAAACCAGGGACGAGAAGAAGGGCTTGCTGCATGCAATGCTTATGTTGAATGCTAACCAGAAGCAAGAAAGTCACACACTTGTGATGGATCCCCAAAGCTTTACTGAGTTGCTTCAGTGCATTTATACAATATACAAAAACAACAACAAGCAAGGCTTTCGGTCAAGAAATCCAGTGGCATTTAAAGAAGGTAGCATTATGAAGTATCTGACAACTACCTGAAAGAAGTAGACAAGAAGTAAACACTCTCAGTCTGTAGGTTTAGTAGGGTTAATACAGCAGGAGAAACTTCACACACTGATAGATCTACTTATTTATTTATCTACTTTAGAATCTCAAAGTTCCCTGATCAAAGCTCAAGTTATCAGGATCCTTCACACCCAAAGGTTTATAATCAGTGGTCCTGCGGCTACATGACCCAGCCTTGAATGAAAAGCCAAAAACCTCCAGAAGTTATTAAAATATGACTGAATGTGGCATTATTAAGCTGTGATTTAATATCTACTACATCTGTATAGTAGACATAAAGGTAAAGGTAAAGGTTCCCTTGCCTATGTCATGTTCGATTCTAGAGGATGTTCTCATCTCCATTTCTTAGCCAAGGGAACCAGCATTGTTTGCAGATATTTCTGTGGTCATGTATCTAGCATGACTATATGCCAAGGTACACAGAATGCTGCTACCTTTCCACCAAAATGGTACCTATGGTATTTATCTACTCACATTTTCATGCTTTAGAACTGCTGGGTGGACAGGAGCTGGGGCAAGTAATGGGAGTCACCCCATTGCAGGGTCTCAGGTCTCAAACCTGGGCTAATAATTTTCCAGCCAACAAACCCAGCTTCTTAACCATTGAGCCACCGAGCCACTCATATACTATAGTAGACATACTATCTTCTGTATTAATCTTCTATAAATCACTCTACCAATAAAATATCATATGGTTATTTCTATTTGAAATTAAAGGTATAGTATAACAGATAAATTGTACGTACATTAGTATATGCACAGACATCAAGATTTGGCTCAATGTCATAACCCATAGCTTCAGAAATAGTCTGATTACACCAGACAAATTAATGTATTGTCTGATATAATCTTTCTGCCTGAGTTAACTTAACAAAGCACTTCATTATTTTCATAGCTATCTCTGTTCCCCTGATCACCCTGTTCTTTGAAGTAGAGTAGGATAAATATTGTAATCAACTTTTTGAACAAAGGGCATTCATAAAAAATGTTGATGCTTTTGCTTAATGTAATGGTCCTGATTGTCAAGAGTTTTGCAAAGTTACAATCACGTGAGTCAGAATGTTCAAATGATTTCCTTAAAGAATTTAGTAATAGAATTGTAGTAAATATTAAAAAATAGAAGACATAATGAATGAGAATAGGAGAGAAAAGTAATATAAATTACATGCACTAAATGAGGCCTAAGCATTTTGCATGAAAAAAATAGAAAGGAAAAAAGGTTAATTTCACCAATCTCTGTGTAGAATGACTAATGAGAATAGCTTTCTGAGCCACATACAGCAAATTATAATTTAAAAAATCATATTCAAACTGAGTTGGCCATAGTTCTTTGTCAACTAGCACACTATAGCCTAATATTTTCTTGGGAGTTCTGATCTCTATACCAGTTGTCCAAGAATATTATTTTTCTGAGAGTACCTCAGAGTTCTAGAACGATCAATTGAGGTAGTGCTGTACCAAGTGGGACAATGTTTTTGTGAAGGTATCAGATCTACAGTACCTGGCTTGGCTTGGAGGGGGGGTGCTCACAGGCATTCTGCCACAAAAAGAAGAAGTGGGGAGGATGAAAGATGAAATAGCAATAAAGCTTTGTATGTATGTGATAGGAAATTGGGAGGGGGGAATGACAGGTGAGAAGGACCAGAGAACTGGATCCTGTTTGTACCAGTATCCCATGGCCAGGCACTCTCAGAAATATGCAGATTACCCCCAAACATCTCAGAGTTCTCAAAACATCTTGGAAAGCTCCTGTTGGCTGGAAACAGACTGGGGGCAGGGCAATGGATGGGCTGGGGGCAAACCTACACCTTATTTTTGTATCCAGCGTGCGAGGTACTTTCAGAGCTGGCTTGACTTTACTGCAATCACCACTCTTAGTAAAAGAACCCTTTGTTTTACCTATATGGAGTCAAAGGCTTTTCTTTCCAAAAGGATCAGATTGTGCCAGGTCTGACAGAAGGTACCAATTTAGATGCAAGCTAAATAAGTTTGGTCTTATTTCAGAAAGGGGTGCTCTGAAATTCTCCAAATAATCTCAGTTTGGGATTTATCCAAATCTAACACGCATGTGCAATGTACATTATGTCCTCAAAACTGAAGGGATAGCAATTTAACATATTTCCATTTGGGTTTTGTTATTGTTGTTGTTTTTGTTTAAAAATGAAGGTTATTTGAAATTGTTTCTTCAAGATCATGAAGTGACCATTTCTATATACATAAAAAAGAGAGTTGGTGTACAGGTGTAGCATTAATTAACTCTTTGATGTTCTGCATTGATCCAACATGTCTCCGTAGCCAGGGGTGGGTTTTAAAAATTTTAGCAACAGGTTCTCTGCCTGGTTGCTGGGCGGGCATGGCCATGATGGGCGTGGCCTAGTCGGCCTCCTGCACCACTGCAGGGGGGGGCATTTTTGCCCTCCAAAGGCTTTCCTCAAGCCTCCAGGAGGGTGAAAACAGCCTCCCCAGGCTCTGGAGGCTCTCTGGAAGATGGAAATGAGCCCGTTTCTGGCCTTCCCAAATTTCCAGGAGGCCTGTTTTTTGTCCTCCCTGAGCCTCCACACACACCTTGCATTTACCTGTATCCAAAATGGGCCGCCTGGGGATGCCTGGGAGGGGTGGGGCAGGGTGGGTGGGGCCAGCCAGGAGTGGGATTTGGGGGTTCTCCAAAGTGCACAGAATCTTAGTTAGGGGCTCTCCCGAACCCATGCGAACCCCCAGCAGCCCACCCCTGTCCATAGCACATTAGTAAAGTTACATGCCAATTTAAAAGCACAATTGAGTCTTTCTCCTGCTCTTCCTACCATATGAATATATTGGAAAAAACTCCATGTGCATTACAACTTTATGTTATTCCAGAACAAGTGCCCCATGTACATTGATCTTTAAATGTGAGCAACATAAAATGTGCATTATAGTGGTTTTAGATTATTTGCCTGTCTAGTTCTTTATTTATTCTCCATGATAATGGCTCTCCAGAGACTCAGGAAGAAGTCTGCTTTACTTGACCTTGTTAATTGGTCATGCCAGAAATTGAAGCTGGGATCATTTGCATGCAAAGCATGTGATTTTTCTCTAAGCTACAGTCCCTCTATGACCAGGGAGCAGAGTATACATGTCACAATGCAGACTTCTCAGCAACTGTCATGTTTACTTTCATTTCTGAGCCCATGGCTTTTACCAATAAGATAAATATGGCTCTCCTCTATTTTCACTATACTTTTAACAACCTGTTACATGAATTGGTGTTGTTTAAGAGTGAATAATTCCCATGAGAAGATGCCTTATTTGATTTAGATTTGGGTTCAGACTATCATAGCTAGCCTTTACAAACCTTCTGGAGCCAAAATAACTACTTTATCTAGTCCAGCACTTTTACAGAAATTGGTCATTGTTTATTTATTTAAATAATTTATAACTGGGTCTTCATCCCAAAGTGAAGATCAGTGTGGTAATTATGAACAATCACGATATGTAAAAATTATAAAGAAAACTTTTCTAAATATGTTAGTATATAATCAGACTACCAGATATTATGTCAGTGAATACATATCTAAAATGAGAAAAATCCCAATAAAATTAGACAGGAGGAATGGCTAATCACATGCAGATGTTCACATCTTGAGCATTGGTATCTACAGAAGGAAAGGTGGCCTTTTTTGGTGGTCAGAAGGAACCTGGAATGCTACTTTGAGATCTGGTCCTAACGTCAATGCTATTGAATTTCACTGCATGACTTTATCCCCATCGTATAATGTTTGGTCCAGAAAACATGAGTTAGGGTAAAATCATTCAAGACTTCAGAAGCTGTGAGAAGTCCTGAAGAATGTGCACCCACTCATTCTTGCTTAATAAAAGCTAAAGATTCAATGCGTAAGGTTGGGCAAGTTATTATCTTTCAGGGATAATAGAGATGCGTTGGCATAAAGAATAAACTAGGAAAAATGTTTTATATACAGAGGCCTTCCTCCCACACATGCACACCTACTGTACTAGCAAATATTATTTTGAGAAAGAATTCTAAACAGTGCACAGCATATTATTCTATTCCTCACACCCCTAGTCTTAGGGAAAACATGGATATATTTCCAAGCATTTGAGAGGTGGGGGAAAGCTAGAATGTTAATGGATTCCATTTTCAAACACCTTTATTCTCTGTGATGACAGACATCTCAGATGTTATTATGTTGCCAGCTACTTTTGGAGGTTAACAGTTTAGGGACACATTTTGCTTGCAAATTGTCAGAATGATTAAGTTGCTGCGTTTGCAAGGAATTTAGCTGAACAAGAAAAGCTTTGAGCTTACCCTCTTTAATCACAGAAATAATCCCTTAACTATTGATATCTAGTTGCCCTTATGATACACAAATCATTGTATCAGTAGCAGACAGAAAGAATGGGGGGAGGGGGGAATTCTTCTACCACTCAAACTTCTGAGACATGGTTGTAAAGAAAGCTACTGTTTTTTTCTATTTCATTCCCGAGCCAAAAGATTAATATAATCTTTTAGGATTTTTCAGGATTCCTCACCCAAAACAAAAAGGAACTGGTAATGTAGACCACTGATTCACTAGGGATATATATGGAAGTTATATAATGATTCCTGAAGATCAGCCAATACCATATATAATAGTTACTTAGTGTTAGAAGCATAATTCTTGCCTCTTATTAGCACTGTCAGTTCTGAGCTGCAAAACTCCAGACAATGAGTAGGTAGCAGCCAAGAGTGTTGACAACCAGTAGCTAGCAACCAAGCAAACTCAACATCTGGAGTTTCCAAAGTATTAAAAGTGCTTCCCTCATGTACTTTTGATACATTCAGTAAGACAAAGCAGTTAGCTTAATCTGAAGCAACCTGCTGTTGAGATGGCTTCCCATGCTTTTTTGGACCAGTGGCTACATACTGATTTTAAGAAGAAAATTATGTGTACCATCATAAAGAGCAGCAATTAGGGGGCCTTGCCTTTGCATAAAATGACCATCATTGCTTAATTTTGTGCTTTCAAATAAGTTTTGATTCCTGCTGACTGCCTAGGCAAGTCTCTCCAGTGCAACATTTCTTGGCAACATTTTCTGAAGTGCTTTGATGCTTCTTTCTTTCTAGAGCTAACAAAGAGATATTGAGGTCCAAAGT
The DNA here is from genome assembly GCA_009733165.1 of Naja naja. Classification (NCBI taxonomy): domain Eukaryota; kingdom Metazoa; phylum Chordata; class Lepidosauria; order Squamata; family Elapidae; genus Naja; species Naja naja. Next base: position 166,754,839 of record CM019151.1, read on the forward strand.
CACCCATCTGGCTATATGCCTAAGGCAGGAATAAAACTCATGAACTTCTGGTTTCTTTTCATTGATTTGCCAGAAAAGGAACTGGTGAGATTCTTTAATCCTGTATTCATTAAGGATGAAATTATAGTCCCCACTACACAACAAAGCTTAATTGTTAAATTTAAGCCAACCAGTATTTTTTTCAAATCTAACCTATCTGACATGATAAATATGTTATATAACAGTAGTAAGGTAGATATCCTTCTGAAAGAACGGCTCAAAGTGTGAACTCTTTTATGGCCTGACAGGTTGATCTACTGATCTATTATTATTTATCATGATGACCACCAGCAAATACATTTTAAAAATTGTCCTTTCCGTTTCAGAGTTCCATAGGATGAGAAGGGCCTATGCCAAATGAAAACAGACAATTTTCAAAAAGTTAAAATGCTCACAGGATTGCTGTTGAAAGGCAGTCTCATTTTGAAAGAAATAGCAAAGCTACCAAGAGAGCATAATTTTAGACTAGGATAAACTGAATCTGCAGATTAAGTGGGTGGCACAAATTGAAATTTACAATCCACAAATTGAAAGAAGGAAGCAGATTTTAAAGGTACAGGAACAGAGAGAATTTAGCAAGAATACAGACTTGCTTTCAGGTAACTGGATTTCCTGAATTAAACAATTTGGCTGGTTCCATTGCATCTGATTACAGAACTCCTGAGGACAGTAAGCCAATTCTGTCAGCCAACCTATCCTTGTGATTTGTCAGTCTCCTGCAGAGTCTCCCCAGCTCCTCATTTCCATACCTAAAGCAGTTTCTTTGAATATCTGCAGTTTGCTTTGCTTTTGTTCCAACTCACACTTTGTGTTCTGCGACCCACAACAGGATAACTGAATAGAAAAAGCTGATGATTATCTCTTCTACGATAATGAGCACCCAGGCATTTTCTAAATTAGGTCCCTGCTCCATGGACTCACTAGGCTGACATACATCAATCAATGTTTTTCTATTTTGTAACTGTTGTGGTTTGCCGGCAGCCAGTGCAGATGGCAGCAGAATCAGACAGTGGGGAAGAAAAGGGACCAGTCAGGAGAGGACTTGGATGAGGGTTCTGCGCCCAATGCAGAGATGGGGCCAGGATCATCTGGGAGTGGGGTGCTGACTCCGGAGCCTTCGGAGTCTAGCAGCAGTGAGGCAGAGGACCAAGGGGAGCCTGTTTATTTATTTATTTATTTTATTAATTAATTAAACTTATATGCCACCCAACTCCCAAAGGACTCCGGGTGGCTCACAGCAAAAAAAAAAAAAACCACAAAAGAATTACATTAAAAAAGTTAAAAACAATTTTAAAAACAACAAACAACAGAAGGGCCGGATCTCGCTAGATTTTTATTTATTTATTTATTTATTTATTTATTTATTTATTTATTTATTTATTTATTTGGATTTGTATGCCTCCCCATCTCCGGGGGGACTCGGAGTGGCTCACACAAAGAATCGAAATACAAAAACATAAATACAAGGAGTTAAACATATAAAAGCCATCCAAATAAATCCCTAAAATACAATAAAACCAATTAATTAAAAAAGACCCCTGCCAACCTCAATCCTAGATCTCAGTCATGAGATCAACAGCCCCATGCCTGCCGGAAAAGCCAGGTTTTGACTGCTTTGCAGAAGGCCAGTAGGGTGGAGGCAGTCCGGATCTCGGGAGGTAGCTGGTTCCAGAGAGCCGGAGCAGCCACAGAGAAGGCCCTCTCCTGCGGGCCTGCCAGCCGGCATTGTTTAGCTGATGGAACCCGGAAGAGACCGACTCTGTGGGATCTTACCGGTGAGAGAGAGGGTAGGAGACGATTCTGGAGTTAACCTGGTCCTGAGCCATATAGGGCTTTATAGGTAATGACCAACACCTTGAATTGCACCCAGAGACTAATAGGAAGCCAGTGCAGCTTGCGGAGAATTGGTGATATGTGGGTGTATCTTGGGACACCCACAACAGCTCGCGTGGCTGTGTTCTGGACCAACTGAAGTCTCCAAATGCTCTTCAAGGATAGCCCCATGTAGAGTGTGTTGCAATAATCCAGTCGTGAGGTGACTAGGGCATGAGTGACTGTGATAAGAGCCTCCCGGTCCAGGTAGGGTCACAATTGGTGCACAAGGCGGACCTGTGCAAAAGTTCCCCTAGCCACAGCTGATAGATGTTGCTCCAATTTCAGTCGTGGGTCTAGGAGGACACCCAGATTGCAAATCCGTTCTGAGGGGGACAATTTCTCCCCACCCAGAACCAAAGATGGAAAACCAACATGGTCCCTGGGGGGCAGTACGCACAGCCACTCAGTCTTGTCTAGGTTAAGTCTGAGCCTGTTGACTCCCATCCAGACCCTCACAGCTTCCAGGCACCGGCACATCACATCCACTGCTTCACTGAACAGACATGGGGCGGAGATATACAGCTGGGTGTCATCTGCGTATTGCTGATATCCCACCCCATGTTGCCAGATGATCTCACCCAGCGGTTTCATGTAGATATTAAATAGGAGGGGAGAGAGGACTGAGCCCTGAGGCACCCCATAGAGGTCGACCTCTGTTCTCCTACCAACACCGACTGCGAGCAGCCAGAGAGATAGGAGGTGAACCACCGTAACATGGTGCCTCGCACTCCCAACTCTCTCAGCCGCCGCAGAAGGATACCATGGTTGATGGTATCGAAAGCTGCCGAGAGGTCAAGTAGCACCAGGATAGAGGAATGACCCCATCCCGGGCTCGCCAGAGATCATCAAACAGAGAGACCAAAGCAGTCTCCGTGCTGTAGCCAGGCCTGAAACCCAATTGAAAAGGGTCTAGATAATCTGTCTCATCCAAGGACCGCAGGAGCTGGAGTGCTACCACTTTTTCAACAACCTTCCCCACAAAGGGGAGGTTGGAGACTGGATGAAAGTTCTTTAATTCAGCTGGTCCAGGGAAGGCTTCTTGAGGAGGGGCCTTACCACTGCTTCTTTTAATAGTTGCGGGAAGGATCCCTCTCTCAAAGAAGCATTGACCAACACCTGGAGCCAGCTCCGTGTCACCTTCCTACTGGCTGAGACCAGCCAGGAAGGGCATGGGTCCAGTGAACAAGTGGAAGAACTCATTGCTCCCATGGTCTTGTCCACTTCCTGTTCCCAGTGTGCCTGTGGGCAGAGCTGCTAGAAGGTGAGAACAGCTGAAACAAAAAGGGCAACTTGGGAATAAGGCTGGGAGGTGATTGTCCCTCCCATAAGGAATAAAAGTCACGCCAAGATGATGAAACCTTTGCAGGAAGCAAAGTAATTCGATCAGTTCTGAGTCATCCTTGAAGCTCTTTGTAATTTGGTTGGTTTTTCTTGTACTTCGGTTGGTTTCTTTTCTAGTTAATTTGATACTTCTGTTTTGGCAGCACTTCACAGAACTGAAAGATGTGCTTATCTTGGGAGACTTTTTGGACTTAATTCCAGCTGGGAATGAAAACAATTCCCAGCATTGCAATAAAATAGGTTTTGTTTTAAGTTTGTGAAAATACGGTTTATGAAGCCTGCTTCAGAACGGTAACTCTGGCCTTAGCTGGCTGATATAAAGGCAACTAAAATCTCATATAGAATTGAGACTTTTAAATAAAATATCTGGAAATATATAGCTGTCTATAAAGATATCTGAATTGTACTTGCAGATCTTGGAAGACTGTTGTTTCTACTAGTGCTCCTAATTGTCTTATACCGCTGTTTCTGGGCTAATTCCCAGATTTTTTTATATATATAACACCAGATATTTTTCCAAATTGTGCAAGTGGAACAACTTGAGAGCAAATGAGAAAGTGAGTCTATGGTCTAACATTATTTATGGTCCACAGTTATGTGATTCCTGTTGTAGCCCAGGTAGCATAGTTAGATAAAGCTGAGAGAGGTAGCAATAGTTAGATCTAGGAACTGTTATGTATGTAGGTTTGAATGTTATTGGTTTATTTGAACTGTTCTTGTAAAATGTTAAATGGTATTGGTTTAAATAGTGCGGGAAGAAACCCTGCACTCCCATTGGCTGGCAACTACGGCTGCTGGCTATAAGAGGCAGCCGTAGCCCAGCCAACTCGAGTCCATTCAAGCTGTAGTCACTGAATAAACTCTTACTGAAGCTCGCGTTTGACTCTTCATGCAAACTTAACACTGGCGACGAAGGTGGGATTCCCTGAAGAAGAGACAACGGAAGGCAAACAGAAGAGCAAGATGGCTGCGCTGAACACCCCCAGCCCGTTCGATCGGCGGAAGACTGGGAATCGTATGCGGATCGCTTCCAGATGTACCTGGAAGGAAACGACCTCGCCGATATTCCCGAGAGACGGAAGAGGGGTATTTCTCACGCACTCTGTCCGGCAGTCTTCAAGATGGCGAAGGCATTGGCGGGAGCTGCAGAACTGAAGGTAATGGAATGGCCTGATTTGCAAAAGCTTTTAAGTGCCCATTTTGCCCCACAAGTATCGTGCCTCATTAAGAGACACGAGTTTTACCATCGGGATCAAGGGGAAAGCGAGAATGTTAATGACTTCGTGGCAAGTTTAAGGGACATTGGGGGTGCTTGTGACTTTACCAATTTAGAAGAGGCCATGCGTGATCGGTTTGTTTTAGGCCTAAAAGATAAGGTCTTACAAAGCAAACTGTTAATGAAACCTAAGATCACGTTTAAGGAGGCCATTGAAGAAGCTGTTTCAGCAGAAGCCACCAAGTCCTCAGCAGCGGCCATGAAAAAGATTAACAAGGCCTCAAGCCAGGCCTCAAGCCATTCTGATGTGGAAAAATCCACAACAACCCATTGCGAACAAATAGACTCTGATTCAGATTGCAGTGAGGTGGAGGAAGGGATTTTTAGACTCAGAATGGAGAAGAAAAGGAAAGACCCTGGGAGAAAGAGGCAAGAATTTTATTGCAGAGGCTGTGTGGGGGGGCATCCCTGCACTGAATGCAAGTTCTTAGACACCATCTGCCTACGTTGTGAGAAAAGGGGTCACCTAGCCAGAGTCTGCAAATCATCCAGAACTCCACCTAGTAGAAAGAGATTTCCTGACCAACAACTTCATTGAAAAGATGGGGCGCAATTCAGAAGCAAATGGGAAGAATGAAACTCATCAAACAATCACCATTGGTCATTCTTCACCCTTGAGAAGCAGAAAAGTACATGTGAAAGTGTTCATTGAAGGAAGGCCTTGCCAAATGGAAGTGGACTCAGGCTCTTATTCATCTATGGTGTCATGGGACACTATTCACAGGCTACTTCCCAACATTCAGAAGAAACATTTCCAGAAGCAAGCACTGACTCTTAAAGACTACCAAGGGAACAAGATTCCAGTAGTTGGAGCAAGAGATTTCAACATGCAGTTTAAAGGCCACACCAAGCGTTTGCCTCTGACCATCGTGGACAAGGATCGCCCAAGCTTGCTGGGACTTGAGTGGTTCAAGCCACTAGGCATCGAGGTGACTGGCATCAATCACGTGAGCAACTCTGAATGGGAGGAGGCCTTGAAGTCTGAGTTTCCAGAGGTCTTCAGTGAAGGACTGGGCAAGTATATGGGGACCCCTATCACTTTCAACCTAGATCCCAAGGTGCCCCCAATTCGTTTAAAGCCCAGGAGGGTTCCATTTGCTTTAAAGGAAAAAATTGATGCACAATTAGACAAATTAATTGCTCAAGGGGTTTTAGAGCCCACTGATCACTCCAGATGGGAAACACCCATAGTCACACCAGTCAAGGCTGATGGGTCAGTAAGAATCTGTGGAGACTATAAGAGGACACTGAACAGTCTTTGGCAAATTGGACTTGGCCCAGGCATATCAACAACTAACAGTTGATGATGCCACTGCAGAGGCCCAAACCATTGTGACTCACAGAGGTGCCTTCAAATGTAAAAGGTTACAATTTGGAGTAAGCGTGGCACCAGGTATTTTTCAAAGTCTTATGGAAAGAATGCTTCAAGGACTGCCAGGGGTAGTGCCTTACTTTGATGATGTGTTAATCTCTGCTGAAAATGACACTCAGCTTCAAGAAAGACTCAGAGAAGTCCTTACCAGATTCAGAAAAGCGGGGTTAAAAGTCAAGGAAGAAAAATGCACACTTAAAACAGACAGGGTTGAGTTCCTGGGCTACATGATTGACAAGCATGGCATCCACCCTACTGATGCCAAGGTTAAAGCAATCAAAGAAGCCCCTAAACCTAAATGCAAAACAGATTTGCAAGCCTTCCTTGGACTCATTAACTTTTTTCACATGTTTCTACCTCAAAAGGCAACCATTGCTGAACCTTTGCACAGATTGCTTGATAAGAAGGCTGTTTGGATCTGGGGAGGAAGGAACAATCAGCATTTAACAGTATTAAGAGACTAATCACATCTGATGCTCTATTGATACAGTTCTCTGAGAATTTGCCTGTTGTACTGACTTGTGATGCATCCCCTTTTGGAGTGGGGTTTGAGCCACAGGCTTCCCAGGAGGGAAGCCCTATTGCATTTACTCTGCACCTTGACCAAAGCAGAGAGAAATTATAGCCAATTGGACAAAGAGGCATTAGCAGTTGTTGCAGCTGTCAAGAAATTTCATGAATATCTGTATGGCAGGACATTTACCATTGTTACAGATCACAAACCTTTATTAGGCATTGTGGCAGGAAACAAACCTACACCTACTATCTTGTCACCAAGAATGCTGAGGTGGACTGAATTTCTTGCAGCTTATTCATACAAACTGATTCACAGGCCTGGCAAGGACATTGGACATGCTGATGCACTGAGTCATTGCCCACTGCCTTGCCACAAGGACGACTTTGAACCTGAAACACACACCTTTTTCCTAGAAACTTCCAGTTCATGCTGCTGAAATTGCCAGAGAGACTGCCAAAGACACTGTGTTGGCTCCTGTTATAGGCTGGATTAAGAAAGGTTGGCCTCTTCAAGATCTACCTCACCTTGCCCAACCTTTTAAGTCCAGGCAAACTGAATTATCTGTATTAAGAGGATGTATTTTGTGGGGTAACAGGGTGGTTATTCCTGCAAAACTGCAAAGAGAGTTTTTGGAAATGTTACATGAGCGTCATCCTGGGATTGTAAGGATGAAGGGATTGGCCAGGAGTTATGTATGGTGGCCAGGTATTGACAAAATGGTTGAAAACTGGGTTGCATCTTGTCCCAATTGCCAGGTAGTTAGGCCTGCCCCACCTCACGCCCCCACACAGGAATGGGAATGTCCTAGGGCCCGTGGTCCAGGATCCACATTGATTTGAGGTCCTACTAGAGGGCACACTTTTCTGGTTATAGTAGATGCATATTCCAAATGGCTCGAGGTATTTCCCATGACATCCACCACAACTGATGCTGTCATCAAGCAGCTCAGAAAACTGTTTGTAACCCATGGGTTACCTGATGTTCTTGTCTCTGACAATGGCCCCAATTTACATCTAACATTTTGAATCCTTTCTAGCACAACAGGGTATCAGACATGCCCTTACTGCCCCTGGGCACCCTTCAGCTAATGGCGGGCTGACAGATGGTACACTTTACCAAAGAGAAGCTCCAGCAACTGGGTCCTGGGGACATCGCTGAGAAGCTTGAAAAACTTCTTAGTGTTCAGCACATCACTCTAGCCCATCTACTAACTTTCCCCAGCAGAGTTGTTGATGGGTAGGAAACTTAGGTCTTCCCTTGACCGCCTTCATCCCACTTACACCCAACGCACCACTGGATTCCACTTCCAAAGTTCGTACTTTCAGTGTGGGTGATTCTGTGTATGCTAAGAACCTTATAGGTGAGCCTTTGTGGATTCCTGCTGAAATAACTCAAATCACTGGCCCTCGTTCTTACAGGGTACAAACAGAGGATGGACTCCTCTGGAGCAGGCACATTGATCAACTTAGATCCAGTTCCTCAGGAACATCGCCCTGTCTCTCTCTGGTTCCCTCACCTGATGTCACTTCTAGGGGGGAAGGGGAAGAACAGGAGGAAAATCAGCAAGCAAGAATCAACCCCATGTGTAACGAGCCATTTCAACAGGAACCATCCCGAACCCTGTCACAATGCCAAGATCCATCCTTAGAAGTGGAAGATTGCACATTACTACCTCACTTGGGTGCTGACATTGGAATGGAGATGGGTTGGGAGGAGAGACCAGATTCTAACAGTCTAACAGGGTCTCCTTTCACAGAAGTCCCAGCAGGGAAATGTCAGCAGACACATTTCCTCTCTCACTGGGTGAGAACGTTAAAACTTCTGAACCACAAAGGTCTCAGCGTGCGTAAGAGCCCCACCTATTTAAAAGAATACATTAGATAGGTTGGGGTTTGGTATGGACTGAACCTAGTGGGGAGGGGTGTTATGTATGTAGGTTTGAATGTTATTGGTTTATTTGAACTGTTCTTGTAAAATGTTAAATGGTATTGGTTTAAATAGTGCGGGAAGAAACCCTCCCATTGGCTGGCAACTACGGCTGCTGGCTATAAGAGGCAGCCGTAGCCCAGCCAACTCAGGTCCATTCGAGCTGTAGTCACTGAATAAACTCTTATCTGAAGCTCCCCGCGTTTGACTCTTCATGCAAACTTAACAGGAACCATCTCAGAAACCTGTTGGGAAAATGGAAGCTTAAGCAATGTATGAAAGGAATGGAAACTTCATTTCTGGATGGTTGGAACAATTTTGCTTTTGATTCAGAAATGGGCTTGGCTAGTATTAATGATTTATCCTCATTTTTGCCAACCTAGTTTTAAAGTTCAGAATATCTCAGGGAACAATGGAATCCAATTAACTCCCCCCCATTGCAAGCTTCTTAAGCTTCCCTGTGAGTCCCTGAAGCTGTTCCCCATATGAGCCTTTATGATCAAATGTTTCCCTTTATTAGAAACATAATTAGCACAAGACACGATCAGAAAACCTGTGTGAGATTGTCAACTTCTCTTGTATTTGCAAGTGCAGCGTTCCAAACATTGGGATACAACTGTATAAAGGACTTTGATTAGCTTTTGAGTGACATGCCAGTCAGTCTGTAAATGTGAATAGGACCAAAAGTGAATACGGCCAGGACAAAGATTTAAAGTTAATTGAACATAAGTGAAATTAAAACTTTAATTTATTAAATTTATTAAATATTCAGTATGATTGCTCCCCAAGTATTTCTCTTTTTCTTTTTATTTCAAATTGACATTATAATCCAGCAGCAACTTTTGGAACAGGCCTGAGACTGGCCCCAAATATCTGAGACCTTGGTTTATGCATTTCTTTACTCATTTTCTGGTATGCTTGTTTATTTACTTGAGACACTGGCTATCAGAAAACTACACACACGCATTTCCTTGAAGTTGTGAATGTAGCGTGCCAACGAAAACAAAAGAACAGTCAAGGAATAGAAGAATTTAATTTGTTAAATAGCTTACAGTAGCAACAACAAAAATTTTACACTGCAACTGTATGCATATTTTGTTGGAAGAGAATGTGAGTGAATGCAATAAGATTGTTTCTTAACAAATATATACAGGACTGTACAATTATTTCTGCTAGTTGTGATGTTTTCTACCACTAGGTGGCTGCAATGTGGAGGCTTTAAAATGTGTACTTCAATCTGTCATGTCATGGTTTAACTTTCTGCCACAAGTGTATTGTAAATAATATGTTTAGCATACGAGGTCTCTCCAAGATTATAATATACATACTGACCCCGTGTATGACATTCTTTGCTTGTTTGTTTGTTTTTTGGTCTGTATACTTTCCCCCCTTGAAGAGTCCATGTAGTCCTTGACTTACAAAACTTCATTTAGTGACCAAAAAGTGACTTATGACCATTTTTCAGTCTTGCAACCATTGCAGCATACCCATCGTCATGTGACTGAAATTCAGATGCTTTGCAATTAACTCATATTCATGACAGTTGCAGTGTCCCACAATCACGTGATCACCTAATCTTCTAACAAGAAAAGTCAATGGGAAGCCAGATTCACTTAACAACCATGTTATTAACTTAATACCTGCAGTGACTCACTTAAAAACTGAGGCAAAAAGATTGTAAAATGGAGCAAAACTCACTTTACAAGTGCCTCACTTAGCAACAGAAACTTTGTGGTCAATTGTGGTTGTAAGTCAAGGACTACTTCTGCTCAAATCATGCTATAAGAAAGGTGGAGATAATCCTTTTTGCTGGTCTAAAAAGAACATTGTTCCATGTAGTCATGGTAATAATGTGATGTAACCTCCCTCCTTTTTTATGGAGTTCATGATGCCACACCTAAAAAGACTGAAAGTTGAAACATTCATTGTTCTGACAAAAGCATGAGATTCTGTGGACAACACTACTGTGCCGAACTGTGGCATCTAATCCCAAGTGGGACAAATTTAAAGTTTCAATTTCATGGATGAGATGACATCCTGATTTATTTCTGATACTGCAGCCAGTGAATATGAAAGGAAGGAGATGGCAACATCGTTGTCAAGATTACCTCAGATAGTTCAGGAAGAAACCTAGATAGTTGAAGAACAAACAAGCTGTATCCCTTCTAAATAAATATCCACTTACTGTCCTTCCCATCTTCAGATTAAAAAAAAAACCACCACAATCTAAGTAGGGATTAATGATGGCAATATTCTGCTGTTTTGAGTCTGCTGTAAAGAGAAACCAGACAGACAAAACTGGAGGTTTTACCTGCCCACTTTTGTTCTGGTTTTCCAAATTAGCAAACGTCTTCCAAAGTTTGGAAATTTCTTATTTTCCCATTTAACTAACTGGCATTCTGCAACAGAATCATGTCTTTTACTATGGAACTTCTAATGGGGTCAGGGAGAGGGAGAGATGGAGGGGGAGAGGGAGAGATGGAGGGAGAGAGGGAGAGAAAGAGAATGACAGTCCGTTAATGGAGATATTTTGATAAAGAACAACTAATACTAATGCTTACTTGTAAATACTGTATCACTTAATTTCTAGTTGGGCTTAATTTGTATTCAAGGTCGAAAATAAATTGGCATTCAGACAAAGCTACAAAATCTGTCCTGAAATACCTTAAAATATATGCTGCTTTATAGCTTGGTCACAAAAATACCAAATGATCTGGTTGATATTTCAGGAGAACTAAAGGAGATTAATATTCATTCTTCCAGGACACATTCATTGAGAGAGACTAATAAAACTTACAAGTACAATGAGCCTTGTATCACGTCCGGGGATTTGAGACTGGGTTTGAAGGAGTGAGAGTCTCACCCTACCTGCGAGTCAGCTTGCATCAAAAGTATGATATTTACTCTACATGCTCCAGGGTTGCATAGTGGTGTGTTCCAGCTGTTGTTGCTTGCTCGCTGAAAACATTCTGGTAAAAATGTCTCTTTGGATATCAGAATGCTTTCTCATTTATTGCAGATCCTATTATCTTGAAGCATATGGAAACTTTGTAATCCATACACCCTCATGCCTCCTGTTTAAAACATGTTCCTGCTTATTTTAAATATCTTACAGGCTTAACGTCTCATTTGGGACAAGCTCAACTACTGATGACTTCATGCATCCATCCAAGTTGTCTTCCTGGCAGTGATAGAGAAATGGTTTTCTTCCAGAATGGTTTTGTTTTGTTTTAATTTCCCCCAGCCTATAGCGCTGGCTTTCCTTGGAAATCTCAGACATCATATTGCTTAGCTTGAAGTCTTTAGACAAAGTCTAAAAGCTCTCTGCAGATGGACATTGGTGCAGAGGGCAATATATATTATTGGCATACATTCCTGATGTTTTTTGTTCATCATTTCCAGGGACACCTGCTCACCTTCACAATGAGACTCCACACAGCAGGACTTGGGTGTATGTCTATTTAAATTTAAATAAAAATATGTTTGCAAATTTCAGAAACTAACCTGTCATTTTACCAATTTAATAGGAACTTTGTCTGAAAACAATTAAATGCTGATTATTAGCAGGCTGATTCTAGTCAATAAAACTCAAGAGGCAGAAGTGACAAAAAAAATCTCCAACATTTATACAGCATTTACAGACCTATCTGGAACTATTGAATGGAACTACTGATACTGATCTTGTTGATAACTTTTAATGGATCTAGCCAAAATTAATCTTCAAAAATATTTATGATCAGAATAATCCTTTTATTGTAGAAATATAAACTTACATCATGTCTATGTTTTCTCTTAGGTACATCATTCTTTCAGGAGAGGGAGGAGAGAGAGATAAAAACCAGAAATCAGTACCTTTTTATACTTAGTGGGAGGGGAATATGCAGTGATGCATCATGGAACTTGTATGCTTAATATTAGGAACAACAATGAACATTTTTTCTTATATGAATAAAGCAGTTTGGCATTTTACCTTAACAATTCCCCTTCTAAGGTCAAACTGGTTTATCATTGGAGGAACATTAACATAGATATTATCATACATCATTTATATATTTATACACAGCTTCTTTGTCAGATATGAATGTTGTTTTGAGGGAAGGGGCTTGGTCAAAATATCTGCAGTTTGTTCCTTAGTCTCACAATGTACAGCTTTTATGAATCCAATTTCTGACAACTGTCTCACATGTTTGTACTTAATGTCGATGTGTCTTGACCTGTGGCCTACAGCATCGGCTTTAGATATATCTATTGCTGCTTTGTTATCCTCCTGAATGATTATGGGGTATGAAGGTTCTTTCCAAATATCCATCACTAAATCGTCGAACCAAATTAAGTTATTTGCGGCCTTTGATAAACAAACAAATTCGGCTTCTGTAGTTGAAGTTGATACAAGTTTTTGTTTTCCGGTATACCAATGTATAGGACTATCATTCAGAAAAATAACATACCCTGAAGTACTTTTTCGTGTTTTGACATCTCCGCCCAATCGGCATCTGCGTAACATGAAAGTCTAGGGGTGCTTGACATATTTGGATTAAGTGACAAAACCGCATCAGCGGTATGTTTCAGATATCTTAATAATCTTTTGATTGCATTCCAGTGGTACATTTTGGGTTATTTACATGTCTTGAGAGTAAGTTGACAGATAATGCTATGTCAGGTCTAGTCCAATTGGCTATATAAAGTAGCGAACCAATTGTAGATCGATAAACTGTATTGTCCTTAAATATCTCATCATTATTAAACATGTTCTTTAGGAAGTCAGTCTGCATGGGGGTATCTGATGGTTTGGCATCAGACATATTGCATTTTCCAGTAATTCTAATATCTTTTCCTTTTGCGACAGTATGAAACCATTTTGTGATTCGGTAATCTGAACCCCTAAATATTTATCGATTTTTCCCAAAGATTTCAATGAAAAATGTTTTTGAAGTTTTTGGCAAATTGGTCACATTTAAGTTTACTTTTACATATGTACAATATATCATCGACATAGACAAGTACTTTTTCACATATGCCTTGATCCCTTTTAATAAATACACATTTGTCAGCTGATGTGGCGGTGAAACCTATTAGCCTTAAAGTTTTGGAAAGACAATCGTACCATCTCTTACCCGATTGTCGCAGACCATAGAGACTTTTATGGAGCAGCCAGGTTTTCCCTTCATTACAGTCAATTCCTGGTGGTGCTCTGACGTATAATTCCTTATCTAGTGGTGCGTGTAGGTATGCTGTTTGTACATCGAATTGATACACGTGTTCATTTAGAATTGAGGCAATGACCAAGGCTGTCTTAACACTTTCTGCCCTCACAGTAGGAGAATATGTGTCTATGTAATCGTCTGGAAATTTTTGTGAGAAACCTTGTGCCACCAGTCTTGCTTTGTATAGATTTTTGTTATCCTCTAGGGGTTTTATTTTGTATACCCACCTGGTACCGATAATTTTTTGTTCTCTGGAACTCTTGAGGGGTATATACTTCTAGTTTTTAATACTTTCCATCTCCCTCCATGGCCTCTTTCCATTTTAACTGTTCATCTGGTGGGAGTGCGAGTATGTCATTATAATTTTTGGGTGTGACGATGGTGGTATCAATAGACATCACATAGTCCCCTAAGGTATTGGGAATTTTGCCCTTATTAGTCCTTAGTGATCTCCTGGGTATGTTTTCGGTTGGAATATTTTTTCTGATGAGTCATCTGAGCTGTACTCATCTGTACCTTTGGTTTTGAGTATGTGGTGACCTTCTTTCCACGCCTTAACCTTAATGCTATTTCTGTTGGGTTTTGTTTTTGTAGTGTGAGTGTGAAGTTGTGTTTGTTCCTGATCAGTTTTGAATGTGTTTTTGCCAATTATGATTTCATTTGAATGTATCTTACTCCAGTTTGTGTTTTCATGAAAATTTGCTGATCTCGATATGATTATCTTGTGATTACTATCCATGAATCTGTAAGCTTTGGTTTTGGGTTCATAACCAACAAATTTGAGTTTTTGATACTTTATCTCCCTTTCGTCTGAGTTGCTTGGGTATGTGCACATCGGCAGTTACTCCAAAAACATGAAGATGTGCTAATTTGGGTTTCTGATCATACATTATTTCGTATGGGGTTTTCTGTATCACACTTGACCATATTCTATTAAGAGTATAGTTTGAATATAAGACGGCTTCTCCCCAATATGAAAAGTTTAATCCGGCATCTTCTAATATGCATCTAACCATAGTTTGTAATACTCCATTCCTGCGTTCCGCCACACCATTTTGAAAGGCAGAAAATGGTGAAGTTGTAAAATGTATTAAACCATGTTTATTAATCCAGTCACTGAATTCTTTGGAAAGAAATTCAGAACCGTGGTCTGTCATGATCTGTTTGATCTTAATGTTATGTTGGATTTCTATCCTCTTATAGAATTCTTTAAATTTGGTGAATGTTTCCCCCTTGTGTTTGAGTGTGTATACAAAACCATATCTACTATGGTCGTCAACAATTGTGAGGAAATATTTTTGTGGCCAATAGAAGGCTTCAAGGGGCCTACTAGATCCATGTGTATCAGCTGAAAAATGTGTGTGGTGCTCCTTTCTGATTTCTTTGGTCGGGGTTTTCTTTTGACTTTGAACTCTTACAAATGGAACATTCTAAATAATTTTCACAATTGTTCACTTTGAGTCCCTCAGAACAATGCAACATTTTTTAACAACAGGAAAACCAATATGTGCTAGCTTCCTATGCAAGATATGTGCACAATTATTATGTAAAGGTTTACCAATTGAAATACGTTTTGAGTCATTCGTTTTGGTTACAACATTTTCAACACTTACATCGTTAACATCATTATCACTTTCCCCTTCTATTTCCTCATCACTAGTATCACTGTCAGCATTATCATCCTCTTCTCCTTCTTCCTTCCCATTCTTAACACCATCATTTGAAAAATTGGCTATAACTTGTGCGGTGGTATTCATGGTGGGTATAAAATAAGCTAAACCACTGGTCACTATAACATCCCCTACCTCCTTGCCATCATTGGTAAGTTGGATGGTGCCATTATTAAATAACACCTCGATTTTGGTACCTTTGATTAATTTAATTATAGCTAGGACGTTATATGGTATTTCAGGTATGAAAAGGACTTCCTTGATTCTCCCAAGACCTGGGATGTGGACATCCCCCTTCCCAACCACCTGCACAAATTTTTGGTTGGCAACTTTAATTTTAAATGACACCTCATCTAAAGAGGTGAACAGCTCTCTATTGCAAGATGTGTGTGTTGTTGCCCTGGAGTCGATTAACCAACATTGTTCCCTTAAGTTTGCACCAAGATTTGGTTCTACTTCTCTGACCCCATTCACGGATTCAGTGTCAGTCCCATTGTTCTCCCGACTGGATCTCCTGCTCCTTTTTGGGCTTGGTGATTTTCTACGTCTCGGGTTTACATCATGTCTTTGGCTACTGGGGTGTCTATCTTGATATCTTTGTCCATAGTCGGACCTTTCTCTCTGATAACTTGTATAATAGGGCTGGGGATACTCAAAGGGTCCTCTGCCTTTAAAGGTCTTAGGACAATTCCTCTTAAAGTGGTCTTTCGAACCGCATGTATAACACCCTGGTAACGCATTTACCTGTTCCACAAAGTTAACTCTTTTCATAACCCTGGGTTCCTTGTGAAGTAAAGCTCGATCTTTTCTGAGATTATCCTCAGCCACCAGTCTTCCTGATAATGTTTGAGTGAAATGTTGTCATAATTTAGATTATCCAATTGATTAAGAAAATAGTCCCAGCTAGAATCAAGGGAATTAATTATAATACTAATAAAACTTCCCTCTGTGATTGTCTCACCCTTTGTAACAGATCAGATCTCATGGCGTTTAAGTTGAGCAGATGTTCGCTCATGCTCACTCCTGGTCTTAGTCTAGCAGAATGAAACTCTCTAGATATTCTGCTAGTGGTACTCCTATTTTTGCTATAAAACAGGTTACATATCTTTTCCCAAATTTCAGAGATGGTGGACCCATTGGGTATGATGTGGTATATGGCTGGTTCGAGGGAACTCAGCATTAAGCAAAATGCCCGATGGTGAATACAATCCACCTGTATAGACCATGGTTTTGGGGTGGATTCAGTATGAGGAAAAGGGCATTTTCCTTCATTAGTGCAATCTGAAATTGCTGCGCCCAGTCCATTAGATTATTACCTGTGGCACATAGCTTGGGGAAACCATTAGGTAAGATGTTGTGCTGGACAGGGGTGATATTCAGAAATTGCTGTTGTTGGTGCTCTGGAATATGTGCATACTGGCAGAAGGACATTGGTATGCATGCTGTTAAGTTCGAAAAACTTACTGTTTTTTTTCCTTTCAAGATGACTGGTGCTGACTGCATATGCATGGTGTTTTGAATTTGTGCCATGTTCATTTTATGTTGGTTTCCTGTGGAGGATGTTCCCTGAAGAGCTGCTGCAGGAGGTGAAGGGTTAAAAAATTGCATTGGAGCTGTGGTTTCATTCTTAATTCCTGACTGGGGGCTGTAGCATCCTGAAGCAGTGCTATTTGTGGGGCTAGCAAGTAATCTGGAGGCACTAGGACCTGCTGGAAGTCAGGGAAGCTGTCGGGAGCGAGAAGTGTTTAATTGCTTGGAGATCGGAGATTGATGTTGTAGGCTTATTTAGGGGAACGTGGCTTCTGGGATCATTGCAGCTGCTTCTGGAGCCTTTGGAATGTTGACTGAAGGTGCTGGGAGACTGCCTGTGGTTGCTGGGAGTTCGGTGCTCATTGTCTGTGATTGTTTTGGAGTCGGGGTGTGAATGCAGCCCCAAATGCTTCTGTGAGTGTTTCAATCGCTCTTGAGATTTCCTGTTCTGAGGGAGGTTTCTTGTTGACACATTTATTTTGGGTGTTAGTCTTTGGTTCTCTGTTATCTGGTGTTATTGGTCTTGTCAAATGAAGAACTGACCAGCCACCCTCACAAAATAGTTCGTTAGTTTCATGATCATTCTGCCTGTTTCTCCCTTCCTCATTCTTTTCAGGGTTATCCTTTTCCTTTTTCCGCCTTCCATTTTAAAATTCCTGCAGTGATTGGCTGCTGGTCGGCCGTTTCTATTGGCTGTGGCTCTGGGCTGTTTAGATCTGAAAATGGCGTCTCAGCATGTTTTCCGCCTCCAGTAAGTTTAAACAAGATTGTAAAGGACTTACCAGTTCAGCTTGCTGTTTTATTTTCTTTCTCTGTTTGCCTTTCTTCATTTTGAGGGTTGTCTATATTTTGAAAAAGTGCTCTTAATTCTGCGATCGGGTCCTTGTTGCCTGTTGACATTTCAATGATTCTGAGTAGGGTTGATTTTAAATCTTCATTTTTGTCAGTTATTTTGTCTTTCTCCTGGGTTTCATTTCTTTCAGCTGTAGGAGTTTTACTTTCTTCATCCAAGGCAGTTCCTATTATTGCTCCCATTGGTGTCAATTGAGCTGCCATCTGTCTGGTGAAGGCTCTCGTATTAATTCTGGATTTTTTTCTGATCCTGACATGTTTTGTTCAAGTTAATTTGGCAACCGATCTCTGCTACCATTTGTTGATAACTTTTAATGGATCTAGCCAAAATTAATCTTCAAAAATATTTATGATCAGAATAATCCTTTATTGTAGAAATATAAACTTACATCATGTCTATGTTTTCTCTTAGGTACATCATTCTTTCAGGAGAGGGAGGAGAGAGAGAGATAAAAACCAGAAATCAGTACCTTTTTATACTTAGTGGGAGGGGAATATGCAGTGATGCATCATGGAACTTGTATGCTTAATATTAGGAACAACAATGAACATTTTTTCTTATATGAATAAAGCAGTTTGGCATTTTACCTTAACAGATCTATTTGGAAACTTTTCTCTTAACTGAATTACAATAATTTAATATGTTTAAAAATACACACTCTTAAAATCTCGCTTGAGAAATCTGGTAGAACAAGCAGACCTTCCAAGGTATGTCAAAAAATTATGACCCTCTTTTGTATCAAATACACTAGTGTGCTAGTTTGATTACTAGTTTGCTTCAAAGTTCTAGCTCTAACCTTAAAACCTTAATATATCACCTGGCCATTTACTGAAATTATTTCTAGGATTTATGCTTACATGCCCTCGGATTTGTATAGCCAGATTCTTGGATAAGTCTTTTGAGGAAAAATAAAATGTATATCCATCAATGGGAAGGACAGACTCACCACCTTCTTTTTGTTAACATTACTGTTCTCTTGGCAGCCTGGAAGAAAGAAGGTAGAAGGACCATAAGCTAAAGTACATTAGCCCTGACCATAAATGCAGGTACTGTAAGCTAAAAAGATTGAAGGCCAGTATTGACAGAGAATCTGAAATAGTTTTTAGTAACTTGCCTTAAGGTGAAACCACCAGCTGTTCCCCAAGTGCTTTTGTAGCCAATGAAAGATAAAGGTAGCCAGGGCTTTTGCATAATTTATCTCACATCATATTTGCTTCTTCTTAGTTGCTGATTAAAATACCAAAGTTATTTCTCTTTGGCAAGACACAAAGAGATGATTTCAGCAGCAGCTCAGATTAGCTTTTGCCTGCCAGCTTGAGGCTCCAACGTAAGTAAACTCCAAAGCACACATTTGCAGATTTAGTTTGTGTCTAGGATTGTTGCGACAATATCAATCTTCTCAATAGAAGGTATATTAGGCTTAAAAAGCACAGAGAGGCCTACTGAATTCTTCATTCAGTCATGATTCTCTTTAGAATAACATTTCATTAAAATGAAAGCATTAAGAGCATGATAGCTACAACACAACAAACAAAAATATAGGCTAACTACAGTAAATATGTTTTGAGTCCCCATATTACTTATTCTTAAACAGTTGACTGCTTTGCTTCCTACTTGCACTACATTATTGATAGCTGTAGGATATTTTAATCCAAATTAAAATTAAAATGGGAACACAATGGGTTTAAAGTAACACTTTCTAATTTCACTACTGATAGATTTCACTGTTTGATTGACTCATGACCTAGCATTTTACCTCAATGCTCCCTTATCCCAGATTGGCACAATACCCAGAGATCTCAAATAAAGATACACAACTGAACAGTGAAGGGTAGACAACTTCTGAATATTATTTTTGGAATGATGAATGCTACAGTACTAGAGGTTTATCAGGTGCTATCTTCCAACATTGGCTATATACCTTTAAAGTATACTAGCTGGATACCTGTGCTTTGCTCTAAAACTATGTGATTGGGCTTAATATTGGGGGAGGAAAATAAGGAATAAAAAATTCTGCCTCTGCCTACCAGCATCAATTGGTATTCATCTGCCTAGCATCCTGTCAGCATGAGAGCGAGGTGAGGGCTGTTTGGAAACTGCTGTGTGAACAAGAAGGATACAGCAAGGTACAACATATTTAATAATACATGTATTGACCGCAGAAAGAATGGTTTATGCACAGTATTGGAAAAATCAAAATATACCACCAAAAGGAGATATAATAAGGAAAATAATGGTGTGTGCAGAATCTGATAGACTAACTTTAGAAATGAAAAATAAGGGGGATTCAGAATATTACGATACTTGGAACAAGTTTTATCTGTGGGTGCAAAAAAGAGGGGAAGGTTGGAACAAAAACAGCTAGGAGGATTGGAAACAAAATATAAATATTGTAGCAATAATGGAAATGTTAATGGGTTTGACTACACCTTTGGTATTTATGGCAAAGTACTGCCAAAACGGCTGCACTGTGTTTTGTATTTGTAGTTGTAAACAATAAAAATATATATTTTTAAAAAAGGAAACAGCAAGGAGCTTGGGCGTGGCTTAGCTCAACTGTTCTGTACTAAAGCTGCTTGCTGCTGTGAAACTAAAACTGAAACTGAAACTCGTCTCCTCTGCTTGGGCTTTGCATTTGGAAAAGATTTCTTTTCAGGTGGGGAGGGGGAGTAGAACTTAGCATCAGAGCGTGTTAATAATAATATACGAAATACTAATGATCTGATGGTCATTTCGAAAAATCCTTTCTTAGAGAGCACCTAGAAGCCAAGACATGCCAAATTGCTAAAATGATTCTGCCAGGATTAGAGTATCTAATAAAAGAAATACTAGTGAGTAAGGCATTGAGTATAAGCAAAAGAAAGACACAGTATTATAAATTGAAATAAATACAATGTACATTCACATATACAGTAGTAGGATATAAGAGGAATTGGCCTCTACTTTTCTTAATTATTAAAAACATGAAAAGAAGGTTGGTGCTTTGAATTTTTCACTCAAGTTAAAGCATGCCTATTGAAAGAACTCAGCATGGATTAGAGTAATTATGCATAAATCAAGCAGATTCAGGCCCTAAAGGTCCCCAAATCTATGGATAGGGTTGTTGTTTTTTTCAAACTTGACAGTGAAAGCATCAATGAGCATTTGTCATGCAATTTAAATCCCTGTAGAGTTATTGTTAATACTGGACAAAAAAAATAGGTAAACGCCATTATGACCAAGATAAGTGGCACATGAGTAATGATGCAGTGGAGTGAACATGCACTAAATTATGTTGTGGAATTCAACATCACTAGAGATATCCAGATTTTTATGGTAAAAGATGATTTGAAGTCTGTGTTGCAGACTTCATGTAGCAATTGTGGGCTTCAAAACTTTTAGCAAAGGGTTCTCTGCCCGGTTGCTGGATGGGCATGACCATGGTGAGCATGGCCTAGTCGGCCTCCTGCACCATGGCAGGGGGGATGTTTTTTCCCTCCCTGGGCTCCAGACGCTTTTCTCAAGCCTCCAGGAGGGTGAAAATGACCTCCCCAGGCTCGGGAGGCTCCCTTGAAGCCAGAAACAGGCCCGTTTCTGGCTTTTCCAAACTTCCAGAAGGCCCATTTTTCTCCCTCCTCAAGCCTCCACGTACACCCTACATTTACCTGCATCCAAAATGGGCCGTGTGGGGACTCCTGGGAGGGGTGTGTTGGTGTGGGTGGGGCCAGCCAGGAGTGGGATTTCTCCAAACTGCACAGAATCCAAGCTAGGGGCTCTCCTGAACCCATGCAAACCCCAAGCAGCCCACTCCTGGTTGTTACAAATGTGTTAAAGCATTTTCAGGATTTGTACGGTTGTTTTCTGGCATGTACTTTCTGCTCCTGTCATAGTCTCTGGGAAGATGGCAAAATTTTGCACCACACTTGGGCATTTCTTTTTTTTTATTCAGTTTTATTCAGTTTTCTACATTTTAACATCTCTTTTTAGTGAATAGCATGATTCCAGGTTCCACACATACATACAAATATGACTGTAGTTGCATATTCAATTTTTATATTCAATTTCTAGTCTTAACAATATTTTTATGCATTTTCTATTTTGTTATATTATTCCAAGTGCTTATCTCATAATTTAATTCACATATATTGACTTCACAGTTATTGTGCTGTAGTACTTTTAATTGTCACATTTGTATAATCCTCTTAAATTCTAATTAGTAACACTTTTTCTATAAATTGGTGGCTCAGGCTGTTAATTGCCTGCACTTAAGTTCCAGCTGCCTACAACTGCTGTAGGCTCGAATCCCACCAGGCTGAAGGTTGACTCAACCTTCCATCCTCTCGGGGTAGGTAAATTGAGGACCCAAGATTGTTGGGGGCAATTAGCTGACTTTGTAAAAAATGCTGCTTAGTAATAAACAGGCTTATACAATGGAATGAAGGCTATTGCTGAGCACACTGGGTTGTATCCCAAAAATTGTAAGCTACCCTGAGTCTCCGGAGAAGGGCGGCATATAAATGTAATTAAAAAAAAATTGGTTTCCCCCCTTTAATATCAATTTAAGAGCACCACCTCAGAGTTACATATTCATTAATTATTTCCCCTTTTAAATCATATCAAATATTTAGCATTTTATTGCCTACAACTTTAAAATTACTAATCCCCTTTAAAACTACATAACATACGTAAATCAGATTCTGCATGGTTTCCCCTTCTTAATTCCATAAAATTTATCTACAATTTCAGAAAAGAAAAAGGACATATTTATCTACTCATTTAATCCTAAACCCTAATGCCAATTTCATTTTCAGCTCTCCTCCTATATCACTTTATTTATTTCAATCTATTTATTACACATATTCTATTAATTATTCCATTCATACTTAAACCAAAAGAAATGAAAAGGAAAATCAGCATTCCAATCCTCAAAAGTATTTCAATATATTTGATAAATATATTCCATATGTTTATTGTATTTACCTCTTAAACATAAAGGAAGAGAGCATTACCAAAAAATAACAATTCTATTATCCATCTTATATGTCCCCATTTCACAACTACAAATTTATCCCCTCTCCCAGTATCCCCTCTCCCAGTATCATTCACCCATTATCTCTGTGTAAGAAATTTACCCCCATTTTTTTAAAATTCCCATATTCCTTTGTTCCCAAATCCTGTTTCTTTTCCCTTCTTTCCCCTAGCATTTCCCCCTTTATTAACCCACTCTCTCTTTTTAGCTATCTTCCACCCTTCGAATTTTTGCTGATTCTTTTCCCCTTTTTTATTTTCCATATATTTCCCACTTTAATCAATTTCTCAGACCTCCAATATTTATTCCCAATTCTTTTTCTCTTTCCTTCTGGATTCCTTTGTTCTCAATGGTGATTAAAGATGGCTCCTTCTGAGATTTGCTCCACCTCTTCTTCTGTACTTTGTCTTTGTTGTTCATACTCTGCAATCGCCTCTTCAAAAAATTTAAAAATGAAGCCCAGTTTCATCTCTTTCCTGTAAAGTTTCCTTAATGTTTCCAAGTCCCATTTTTAGTGCCTGAAGAGATATTGCCATTTTACAATTTTCTATTTAATCCAGTTGGTGTCTTTAAAGTTAATTTCCAACAGTCTGCTTATGTTTCCTTCCTCTCAACTTTTAATCCTCACCTAGTCCAATACCAAGTCCATAACAGAATCAACAATTAATCCAAGGGCATATATCTTCATATATCT
This sequence comes from Naja naja, assembly GCA_009733165.1. Taxonomy (NCBI): domain Eukaryota; kingdom Metazoa; phylum Chordata; class Lepidosauria; order Squamata; family Elapidae; genus Naja; species Naja naja. The sequence continues at coordinate 166,778,144 of CM019151.1, forward strand.
TTCTTTACTTCAATATTTCAATTTTCCAAAACTCTTATTTTATTGTATCAATTTTCTTTGTATTTTTAAGAAACAGATTCTTTAAAAAAAGACAGTCAAGTTGAATTTAACTCAGATGGCACTCTTCGTTCTAACAAGTCCACAGCTCCTCTTTTCTTGTCTTTCCCAATTATTCAGAGCTTTTCAAACCACAGTTCTCCAAAAAGATCCAGTTAATATAAATTTCCTCTTTAGCAATCTATAGTTCAGCTTGAATTAGTGCTTATATAAAATCAAGATATACTCATCCAAGTTAGTTGTGTAATTCCTTCTACAGCTTCTACCTCTCTTAGCTCAAAGCTCCATTGCTGTCAAAGACAATTCACACCATTTTTTTAACTTCTTTCAATTTGCTACTTTGAGTCCTTTCTTAAAGATACTTTGTAATGTTAATCCAGAGGGTAATTTCCATTTTATTATATTGTCCCGTTCCTCCTGATGTTCGCTTCTTCCACTCTCTCCTGCCCAATACTTATTCCAGTCTAATCCTCCCCTTCAGGGTGGCCATTTTGGACCACCGCTTCAGGCGTCTTCAGGAGGGAGCTTTGCCAAACCAAGGGGGGGAATTGTGGCTCCCCTCTACCCGGCTGATGGTCTCCCCTTCCTCCGCCACCCCTACGAGGCAGCTTCTGCCCCAAATCTAAAAGATTGGGGCTCTCCAACACCGAAGCATGGACCAAAGCCGCGCACGATCATGGTTAGGGTCCCTCTTCAGGGAGGCTCAAAACCGGAAGCCTCTTGGGCAAAGAAGACCCTTACAGAGAGCAATGAAATGTGTTTCCAGGAAAGACACATTTTTAGTAACAGGTGGTTCTCACAGTGCTATATGAACTAACATGCTCCAAGTCATATTTCATCATTCAAATCCAGATCCCTGCACAGTTTTAATGCCTTGATTCAAGCAGGGACAGAACAGAAGGCAGACCCAAAGCAGACAGATTCATCACTAAGAGGAATTCCATCTGTTAACAGTACTCCTGACTTTTACAGGTCCATTAACAGGTTAGTACAAAGCATACATACTGTATACTGTAGATGCAATGCATTTACCATTGTAACCTGTAACTTCCTTAATAAACCTTATTTGTCCTTTTCTGTCCTTACAAATTTGTGCTGAGACATGTTTTAATGGAGGTGATTTTACTCAAATGTTGTTTAATTGTTTAGCTGCTTCTGACTCTTTGTAAACCCATGTACACATTTTTATCAAAACTGGAACTGTTTTTATGAGTTCTCATAAGTTTGTACTTGTTCCACCATCAATGATAAAATCTATTAAGTGTTGATCTCAAAAACTGCCTTCAGTTTTTCCGAACACCAGTGTCTTCTCCAATGATTCTAATTTTTGCATTATGCATTGCAAAATATCTAAGCATTAGCTTTACATCTAGAGAGCAGGCTAGTTTTATATCAGCTAGCACTGAATGATTTGTCCTAGTAGTCAAAGGAATTCTCAACAGTTTTCTTCCACAACAATTTTAATGACATTGATTTTGTTTTCCAAACCTTTCTGATGCTCCAGCTTTCATAACTTATGTTACAACTGGGAAAGGAAAAAAAACCCATGGCCATGACAATAAGTATTTGCCATCAGTGTGATGTTCACATTTTAATCTTTTTTCTAGATTTATTTGCTTTTTTAAAATTTACTAATCAAATTTATATCACCTCCCATCTCACAGAAAGTGACTCTGGGCAACATACAACAATCCCAATCCCTATATCATAGGACTTCAAAAATGCTTCTTCAAAAGGCAACTGGACTCTTTTTTTTTCCCTTGAGGAAGAAGAAGAAAATTTGCTTCTCATCCAAGAAGTGGTTCTGGCAAACAACTATGACCTTAATGACTGAGAATCTCCACAGACATTTTCTGATAGGACTCTTCCACATGACCACATTAATGTGTTTTCCTCTGTTTCTTGAGTGGGGGAAGGTATGATTTATTTAGTTAGTTAGTTCCCTCATCTTTGTCACATCTTAATAGCAAAACTAGGCAGTGTTGCTGCTCCCATACAATTTAATGTGGAATAATTTCAATGATGGAATGGTGGATTACCTGCTATTCTATCTTGCCTCTCTCAGTATTTCCCAGCAGGAAAGACAACCACCAATTAATCTCTGAACATGTATTACAACAAAACTGGGAACTCAGGATTTATATTTTGTTATTTGTTTATTTAATCTTAGCTTGCATTAATTGCAGTGTGCATTTTCTGATAGGACGTAAGGAGAATGATTTTGATGGAAATATGCAGGAACCATTACCTAAGCCTAGGGGAGTGAAACATTCTTTAAATTCTAGGGGAAATATAGTATTTAGAAATGGCTCATACAGACATCTCCCTGATTCACTGGATATTAGAAAGCAATAAGATTAATACAATCAGACTAGCAAGATTCTATTATTGTAGCCAATCTCAATAAAGTGTAATTCTAAATTCCCAAGGAGCCAATTTCCTAGTCTTTGAGGTGGATCAAAATGAACTGAAGTATGGAAATAGCCTTGAAGAAGGAATTGAAGAAACTGTACCAAAAAAAAAGAAGAAGGTGGAGTGGGAAAGAAATTCAAGATAATCCTACCATGAGCCTGTCTGCAATAAGAATCAGAGGGAATGTGCAGATGGAAATTCTGATGGGCTTTCAAGATTTTGTTCTTAAATCTCATAACAATAAAGCAGCATTCCAATAGTCCTCACCCTATCTCCTCCGTACCTCAAAGCGCTAATACAGAATTGGAAAGCACTCTTTCTGTTGGAAACAAGCTGAAGAAATAAAAGGTTAGAACTTTTTGTTACTATAGAAATACCATATATAATTGTTAATCTTAGAGTGAGAGGTTAATGTATTTTATATTTTTACCTGTACTGAAGAAAGCTGAAAGTGATTCTTTTTCTATTATTTTTCTATATATTGATTGATTGATTTAATTGGCTGCCCATCTTACTGCAGATTTGAATCTGACTTTTACCTGACCTTTTTTCTCTAACTCTTTTCTTTTGTTTCTTTATAACTTACTTTTTTTTAATTCATATTTATATCCCGCCCTTCTCCGGAGACTCAGGGCAGCTTACAATTTTTGGGATACAACCCAATGTGCTCAGCAATAGCCTTCCTTCCATTGTATATGTTATGTATGTAGGTTTGAATGTTATTGGTTTATTTGAACTGTTCTTGTAAAATGTTGAATGGTATTGGTTTAAATAGTGCGGGAAGAAACCCTGCACTCCCATTGGCTGGCAGCTACGGCTGCAGGCTATAAGAGGCAGCCGTAGCCAAGCCAGGACAGGTCCATTCGAGCTGTAGTCACTAATAAAGTCTTTGCTGGAACTCCTCGCGTCTGACTCTTCATGCAAACTTAACAGTATATGCCTGCTTATTACTAAGTGGCATTTTTACAAAGTCAGCTTATTGCCCCCAACAATCTTGGGTCCTCAATTTACCTACCCTGAGAGGATGGAAGGCTGAGTCAACCTTGAGCCTGGTGGGATTCGAGCCTGTAATAATTACAGGCAGCTGGAACTAAGTGCTAGGCTATTAACAGCCTGCACCACCAAGGCCCCTTACTTATTGAAACCTAATAAAATGTTTTTTTAAGAAGGGGAACAAGTTGAAGAGAACAGGATTAAGATGTTTCCAATCAAGGGAAAATGGAATAGAGGTAAAGAAAGAAAGAAAAATGAGATCTCTTAATTTTTTTCTGCACCCCCAATGCCCATAGTGGTGTCTAGGAAAACAGGTACAAAGAATTCCAGAATATAATGGTGTATATTAAAGAATGACTATATAGATTATATTTATTAAGGTGTTTGTTACTAAGGAAAAATCTTCAACAGGTTTCAGTGGGACATAAAAATATTTTCTCTCTCAAACTGGGCTCCACTAGACATGAAATTTTATTTTATTTATTACATTTATATGTTAACCATCTCACTGTTGGAGTGACTTCAGTGAATATAAATAAGTATTATCCACTAAAGTCTGTTATATATTATGTTCAATATTTAAAGAAAAATATACATCTAAGGATTATGTATTCCAAAAAGAAAGTGCATTTGGCAATTTATAGATATGAAGGGTTAATCTTAGAAAGAAGACTATACATAAAATATTGCAAACAAAACTCTATGTATGAATGCAGGTTTTATGCTGCTTTTGTTCTTAAAGCATTGGAATGAAATAATAAGTGTAGACGTAACAAACTTAATGTAGACCAGATTTAGCTTTGCACATTCCTGCTGCTATGAGTTGCTATGCCTCATAGTCAGAAGCCCTTACAAAGGGTTAAAAATGGCAATGACACAGACCAGAGAAACATAAGGTACATATGTTTGGAGGAATATTTAAAACATATTCATAAAAAGTGAAGTGAAGTAAATTTATTAAAGTCATTTTTACCTTAATAATTTCATTAGTATTATTGATGTGTATTTTAACAGTAACACGTGGTATCTTTTCTTAGGCCCAACTTTCCAAATAAATCAGGAACATGGTTATGTCTTTAAACAGGAAATGTTAATAATTAGGTAACAAAATCTGTTTTTTTACTTTATGTCAATTTATTTCTTAAGGTGATAGATGCGAAAAGGGGGTTAAAAATGTTCCAAAAGTAATATACAATGATAGGATGATTTGGAGGACCCAAGCTGTCCATTATTTATTGATATTCATAAGAAATATTGTATGGGATTTTAATTATCTACATCATGAAATGTACTGCAGCCCATAAGTGATGTTACATGTACTTTAGAATGACCTGAAAGAGGTTGCCATGCTGGTCTAAAATAAATATAAATATGATAGTTCAGAATTCTGACTATCAACAGCATTCCCCCTTTCTCTTATCTATTTATCTATCATATTTAAGAATTGCCCATCTCTCTTATGGACTCTGTGTAGGGTACAATAAATATATGGAACAGGGATATTCACAAATTGTGTATTAGGAACTCATTATTAATCTTAAGATACAATGTTAATAAACACTGATATACTACCCTACACTGATATATTACCATCTTAAATGGACTTTGTAACTAGTGGTAGGTCATCTCCAAAAGAGTTTATCTAATATTTATGTAACATCATCTCTGTTGGTAGTCATTCTGGCAGCCGGCAACAATAAGCTCCATAGATTAATTAAGAATTGTGAAACAGAATATCTTTTTCATTTGTCTTTCATTCACTGCATATAAATTTCCAGTTCATAGCTCTCAGGTTTTGTTCAAAGAGAAATGTCTATGAATAAATAACAATGACCAGAGGAAGTGCTGCAAATGCAGTCAAGTGATGATTAACAAGTAAGATTGGCTGGAAATTCTGGCTTTAAAGTCTCAACGCATCAGGAGGGTCTCTGAATGGGGAGGATACATTGATGAATTGGCTTAAGAAATATAAATGTCTGTAATTATGAAAGAGACACCATTGACTGACTTAATTGTTTGATCCAAACTGAAAATGCCAGATGGAAGAAGCTATTGTAATAGTCATGCAAAACACTCTCAGGAAAATTTTCACTTTCTTTCTGGAATCTCCAAAGATTTATTTCGGACCAATACTGATCTCGCTAAAATTAAAGAGAGAAAAAAAGTTATTCCAAGCAATTTAAATATCTGGATATTACCTGGCTTTTAAAGTGTGGGATTGTTTAGTCAGCATATCAGATAGATCTTGTATGGGGAGATGATTGGACATCCACTGAGCCACTGGCTTGTTTGTTTGCTTGGTTTTTTTTTTAAATGCATTTTTCTCTGTGCTTTGAGGAGTCTTACCCTTCCTTCCTTCCTTCCTTCCTTCCTTCCTTCCTTCCTTCCTTCCTTCCTTCCTTCCTTCCTTCCACTCTCCCCCACTTACTTAGCTTATGGAAAGCTTGCATGGAGAAAGTCACTAGGGAAGCTAACAGAAATTTGAAGACCAAGGCCAGCAGGCAGTTAACTGGTTGTGATTGAATGGGAAAGGGAATAAGGGATTGTGAGACTGAGCGGGAAATTGTCATGCAACACTGAAACTAAAGACCATGTGGCCATAGCAACAGCCCAGCAGCCAAGCAGCACCTGGTAGCACTGAAACAACCACATCATTCCCAAATTTTATTCTTTCAGGAGTCATGTGTCCCAGATTGACACATTCTGAAGTTAGCCCATCTAAAGTACTTTAATTCAAAAACTGTTATGCTATGATGCCCCATTTCACCCAGTTAGAGGTCAAAAGTTTTAGTAGTATATACATATGTTATACATCTTACCTATGTCCAGAATCTATCAAATAAGACAACAGCTCAGGTGCCTTTGATGCAACCAAAAGGTTTAGCCTATATTGGTATTCCAGTATATTTGAATTGTTGCAAACAGGGAAAATCAATCTGGAGTCAGGAGAAATCTTTATGAAAATCATTAGTAAATAGTTTGAAGTCGTAATTCTGACTTCTACTTAAATTTTGCAATCAAACTTTTTATCATCTATTTTTTAAAATACAATATTCATTAATAGTGTCTGTTAATGGCTGTCTTTGTTAAAACCCAGTCTATGGACCAATATGTTTCAAGATTTCTCACTGCATGCAATCCTAGAAATGAACAGTTTTTTTTTACTATATGTTGTTCCAAGAATTTCCCATTACTACAAGAGAAATGAATAATAACTTTCCAACGTAGTCTATGAAAGTCAGTATTTCACTATATTTTCATTTCCAAAGCTGATAGCTGATAAAATATTAGCTCAATGATATTTATGCAAATCAGATAAATTAAAGTTACCTCGCTTGAATAGTAATCTCAGTGTAACTAAAGAAAATCTTGGTGATGTATTATAAAAACAAAAAACCAAAAAAAATGATAACTTTTGCTTCTCATGTTAGCACTCACTAGTCCTGCGGATGACTGTTTTTTTAAAGTATTCTCTACTTTGGTTTAACATTTGAGCCTTGGTTTTGCTAGTTTGATTAAATAATTCTGAAACTATGCCAGATACAATTTATAAATTTCTTAAGAGACTGGACAGCCACTGGTCTGGAATGGTATATTTTCTCCTGCTTGGACTAGAAGACCTCCAAGCTCCCTTCTCTGATGTTCTGTTATTCTGTTAAGACTATTTTTTCCGTTATGTATTCAAAATGGATAGATCTCTCTTTCTCTTTTTGTCTCTCTGTCTCTTTGTCTCTCTCTCTGTCTCTGTCTCTCTCTCTGTCTCTCTCTCTCTCTGTGTATGTATGTGTGTGTAAGTTTATTCTTTTGAGAGTGGGCATCAGAATTCCATTTTAATATGTACCATTGTAAGCACAGAAAAGTAAAAATAAAAATTATTTTAAATAATATGCATTTCAAAACTTGCATATTGTTCATCTGAAAAGAATTGATTATCAATTACTTCAGCAAATTCTGACCACCCAGATATTTATAATCTGCTCTTTTCAGTAAGAATATGGAGTTTTATTATTTTCACATATGCATATGGCCTTTAGTAAATGTTTTACATTTCTCTTTCATTTTTGTAATATCTAATTGTAAATATTTATTTAATTTTTGCTTAATGTTACAGTAAGGATTTTAAAAATGGATCCTTGCTGGACTATTGTATTAAATATCATTACCTCTTCCCCGGGTTTATGTCATATATATATATATATATATATATATATATATATATATATATATATGTTTTCGTAGAGGTTGCAACACAGACAACGACCCAGGAGACTACAGCACCACACCCAGGATGTCACAACAATAGAACTCAGAAGGTCATCACACAGCCCATTACCCAGGTCGTTACAACACAAAAGGCTGAGAGACACACAGCCAGCACCTCAGCCACATAGGGTCTCAAGAAAAAGCCATCCAATCTGCATACATCAACTCCATCAACCAATCAAGAAGTAACAACACAGCCAACTCTGGAGTTTAAAAGGGAAAAACAGCCACGATCACGCACTTCTCCCAGAAGAACGAAGCTGAAGACACCAGCCTGAAGATGACGGATGAGATTTCGTCAAAACGTCGCCAAGGTATTCTCAATCTTACACGGGACAAGACCCGAATACACCAAGACCTACATACACCAAGACCAAGACGTTTCGACGAGATCCCACTCGCTATCTTCAGGCTGGTGTCTTCGGCTTTGTGATTCTGCCAGCAAAGCATGATCTGAGCTGCCTTCTCTCTATAAATACTGGAGGGGAGGTGTGGTGTGCTGGCTCTGCTGTAAGCAGGTTGGTTGGCTGTGTTTTTGGCTGTGTTGTCGCTTCTTGATTGGTTGATGGAATTGGTGTTTGCTGATTGGTTGGCTTTTTTGTAAGAGCCTGTGCGGCTGAGGTAGTGGCCGTGTGTCCTTCAGCCTTTTGTGTTTTAGCTACCTGGGTAGTGGGCTGTGTGATGACCTTTTGAGTTTTGTTGTTGTGACATCCTGGGTCTTGTGCTGTTATCTCCTGGGCCGTTGTGTGTGTTGCAACCTCCTGAGGTTTTGTGTTGTAATCTCCTGAGTTCCATGATGTAGTATCCTGGGTGGAAGGCTGTGATGTGACATTCGGGCCTTGGTTTGGCTCGAGTTTGAGGTCTGGCTATGTGTTTATAAGCGTGTGTCAGTTTGCTTAGTTTGGGGGTTGGAGGGGTGTAGCAGCTGGAGTTGCAGCTATGGTCTGGTTTCTGGACGGTGGTTGCCTTTTGTCTGTGGGGTGGGCTTGGGTTTGAGTCTGGTGAGGGAGATTGGTGGTGGCATCATGTGTTATTTTGGGTCCTGTGTTGGTTTTCATGGCTGGGACTCGTTTGTTGATTAGGGCTAGTTTCCAGATGTCTGGTAGGGGAAGTATCATCCCGTTTATTCATGTTATGGGGTGTTTCTCTATTTCGATGGCTTCCCTAATTATTCTCTTGTTGAAGTGTTCAGTATTGGAGATAAGTTTGGATCCCTCAAAATCAATTTCATGTCCTGTGGCTTTAAGGTGCTGGAAAAGGGAGGAAGTTTTTTCTTCTTTTCTGACTGCATTCTTGTGTTCTGCGATGCGAGCATTTATTCTCCTCTTGGTTTGTCCAATGTATGTGGCTGGCAAATTTTGCATGGTATTTCATAAACTCCTTGGTTTTCTAGCTGGATCTTGTCTTTGGGGTTTCTTAAGATGTTGGCTATTTTTTGGTCAGTGCCAAAGGCTGTCCTGATATTGTGTTTGTGGAGAATTTTGCTGATTTTATCTGTGGTGCCTTTGATGTAAGGGAGGAGGGTGATGCTATTGTCCTGTTCTGTGTCTTGGTTTTTGGGGGGAGTCAGATACAGGAGTCAAGACACAGAACAGGACAATGGCCAGCACCTCAGCCAAACAGGGTCTCAGGAAAAAGCCATCCAATCTGCATACATCAACTCCATCAACCAATCAAGAAGTAACAACACAGCCAACTCTGGAGTTTAAAAGGGAAAAACAGCCACTATCACACACTTCTCCCAGAAGAATGAAGCTGAAGACACCAGCCTGAAGATGACGGATGAGATTTCGTCGAAACGTTGCCAAGGTATTCTCAATCTTACACGGGACAAGACCCGAATACACCAAGACCTACATACCTTTACCCGTGAAAATCTACGAAAACATATATATATATATATATATATATATATATATATATATATATATATATATTCTATCTAGTACCAGTACAATATGACTATTAACAAATAAAAACTTTCTCCATATTTAATATACTTGATGTTCACAAATGTATTGAATTAGACATTTAATTCTTTTTTTTTCTTCAACTTTGGAATATTTGCCTAGATGGTAAGAAATGTGGAAACCATAAAGGTAAAGGAATCCCTGCGGACTTTACCCAGCTAGCTATAATCAGCCTTAGGGGCTGGTGCTCTTCTCCATTTCAAGGCCGTTGAGCTGTCTTAAGATATTTCCCAGTCATGTGGCTAGCATGACATCATGGAGCACTGTTACCTTCCCACTGAAGTGGTACCTATTTATCTATTTGCATTACATTCTTTTGAACTGCTAGGTGGACAGGAGAGGGGGGACATGGATTGGAACTCACCCTGTCATGTGGCACTCAGGTCTCGAACATGGGCTGCTGGCTTTCCACCAACAAACCCAGCACATTAACCACTGTCACTGCGCTACTCCTGTGGAAACCATAGAAGGTCTAAATGAATAAGAAGACTACTTTCGGAAGATATTATATAGATAATATGGCTTTGAAGGAATGTGTATTTACACATCTTTTTCAAAGATTGGGCTCAAAATAATTTCCTTTTGGACATTTATTTCAGAAACTTACTCTAATGATGAGGCCGGGAATTTCTCATAATATCTCATTAAACTTGTCAAAGGACTTATTCACAAATGAGAACAAATTGGTGTGTCACCATAAATTATTATGATAATTTGCAACACTGTTAATGAGATATATTCAGAGCTCATAAAAAAGAAGAGCTATTTCATTAAAGTAGTGTAAAATCATTTTATCTTGAAATGGGTGGGGTGCTGGTATTCTATCAAATATGACATCTCTTCACAAAATGTCTGATATGAGGAATTAAAATTTTGCTCTCCGTGGGTTATCTAAGATTCAAGAGACAAGCCTAGAGTTTGGAGAGATTTTGATCCATTTTATTGTACATTTGACTAGAATGCTATCTCTAATATGAAGTAATCACAGCCACATACAGTAATTCCAGCTTTAGACAATTTGGTAGTTGTTATGGGTTTCATGAACAGCTATTGTCCTAAGGTCTTATTTCCAGCAGAGAAAATACGTAGAGTCCTTTTTTAAAATCAATATTCTTCTCCCACTTTATCATACTTTGACACTGCTAAAGAACTATAGTTCCCAAAGTGGTATGTCCTTAATTGAAACATATAAAAGTAGCATAAAAATAAGTTATTTTATTTTTATTTATTTATTTTATTCATATTTATATCCCACCCTTCTCCAGAGACTCAGGGCGGCTTACAGTTTTTGGGATACAACCCATTGCGCTCAGCAATAGCCTTCATTCCATTGTATATGCCTGCTTATTACTAAGCGGCATTTTTACAAAGTCAGCTTATTGCCCCCAACAATCTTGGGTCCTCAATTTACCTACCCCGAGAGGATGGAAGGCTGAGTCAACCTTGAGCCTGGTGGGATTCGAGCCTGCAATAATTACAGGCAGCTGGAGCTAAGTGCTAGGCTATTAACAGCCTGCACCACCAAGGCCCTTTTTTATATTAATAAAACTCCCAAACAATATCAAACAAAATAAAAGATATATAAAATGATTTTATTAAAAAAACAGACAAAATAAAACAAAATAAAAATTCAAAATAAAATTTCACAGCATCAGCAATAACAACAATAAGTAGAATATGATGTTAGGATAATATGGCATTTTTTTTCACTAATAGGTACTTCCTACTTCCATAAGCTTATTACTGGACTGAGGTACCTGAAACAGGGTGAAGCTTCAAATAAAAATGTTAGAGGCTTATATGGTAGGTGATGTTCTTTCAATAACCTGGCCTCAAGCTGTTTAGATTAAATTGAGTCTGGAGCTAATTTGGCAGGTAGTGCAGATGGCAAAACAGTATCACAATGAGACTACCAGTCCTGGTAGCATTTCAGGAGTATGGCTTTGAATTAATTGAAGTTTCCAGACCATTCCAGTAGCATCCCATTTCAACCATTTAAATGGGAGATTGCAATTTAGAAGCTAATCTAAACAGAAGTTTGCCTAAATAAATGTTGGAAGTATAATTTTTATAGAGCAAGATGTTTAGTTGTTCTATTCTCAAAAGGCTAGCCTGGAAAGAACCAGTTTGGTTTAGTGGTCCAGGTATCAGGCTAAAAATCAGGAGGCTGTGAGTTCCAGTCAGTGGTGGGATTTAAAAATTTTTACTACCCATTCTGTGGGCATGGCTTGGTGGGCATGGCATGGCTTGGTGGGTGTGGCTTGGTGGGCATGGCAGGGGAAGGATACTGTAAAATCTCCATTCTCACCCCACTCCAGGTGAAGGGTACTGTAAAATCTCCATTCCATTCACACTCCACTAACCTGCTTTCCAGGTCTGTTCTCCTGTGCAGGGCAACAAAAAAAGCCCCAGCCGATCAGCTGGGACTCGAGAAGCAGAGAATAGATGGCGGCAGGGCCAGGCAGAGGTGGCATTTGCCGATTCTCTGAACTACTCACAATTTCTGCTATCGGTTCTCCAGAACTGGTCAGAACCTGCTGAATACCACTTCTGGTTCCATCCTGCCTTAGGCATGAAAACTGACTGGGTGACTTTGGGCCAGTCATTCTTTCTCAACCCACAAAATCAGGCTTAGGCAAGCTGGTCAGTCAATTCCTATTGCAAGCAATGGATCAACATTTGCAAAAAGTAGATCCTATCTTTCTACATGAATTGACACATTCCTGTAAACTTTATAAAATATGTAACAAATTAACCTTTGGTGAAATATGTTGGAACATGCAGATGCAATAAACAATAAAATCAATCCTTACCACAAAAATAAATAAAATTTAATGAAAGTAACTGTCTACACTCAAATTATATCGCTTGCTGGCCAAAAGTTAACAGAGAGGAAGCTAGACTGACATAGCTTGCAAGAGAGCTCCAATGCCAGGGGCCATCTTGCATTTCAACCAGTCTTACCATAAGTTTTCAAAAATCAAGAATCCTCTGAACCTAGATTTAAATCCTTTACCCAATTAAATTGTGTACTTTATCAATGTGGATCCAGATGGAAAGTGTTTTATAGAGATACAGGATGTATAGCTAAGTGCAGATAGTTTTTGAATCATAATTAAACCCAGGATTACAATCCTAAATTGTGCTGTTCGTTAAGTGGGGCACCATGTAACTATAATAATTTTACAAGCTTTTTTGCACCAGTTATTAAGGAAATGCAGCAAACCCATTTTAGCTAATGGACTTTTCCCCCATAAACTTGAAGTAGACACTGATTTCTTGCAAAAATGCAATAAAGTGTAGTTATGTGATCATAGGATGCTATAAATCAGTGATGGGATTCAAATTTTTTTACTACCGGTTCTGTGGGCATAGCTTTGTGGGTGTGGCTTTGTCAGCGTGACATGGCTTTGTCGGCGTGGCTTTGTGGACATGGCAGGGGAAAGATACTGCAAAATATTATTCCCTCCCCACCCCTCTAACCTGCTTTCCAGCTCCGTTCTGCTGTTCAACAAAAGAAGACCCAGCCGATCAGCTGGGACTTGGGAGGCAGAGAATAGATGGGGGCGGGGTCAGTTGGTGGTATTTGCTGGTTCTCTGAATTACTCAAAATTTATGCTACCAGTTATCCAAAACTGGTTATTACCTGTTGAATACCACCTCTGCTGTAAATGACTGTAAAAGCGAGCTGTTTGTCAAGTACTCAAAATGTGATCATGTGACCACAAGCAGGTACATCTGCTGTAACTTCAAAATTGAGTCATTAGTTTGGGGGGTGGGGCCATTGTAACTTACCAGTCAGGTTATCAGTAACAAGTCTCTCTTTATCATCTGTCTGTCTATCTCTCCATCTGTCAGTTGTAGCCTCTTCTCTGAGCTAAACCTGACTGACCTACCTTAAGAACAAAGAGGGAGGGAAGGAGAGAAAGCTATATACCAGCAGAGTGACCTAGACTAACACATCATTTATGATTTTTATTTCCTTTTGTTACATTGTGCTTTGGAATCTGATGAAATGAAGATTTCATCCATACTAGTTGGTTTCTTTTTTTCCAGATTTGCTTGTTTTTTTTCCTAGATTTGCTTATTTTCATTACCTTCATTCATAACCATCACTCAAAAGACTGTGGATTGGGTCATTGAAAAGCAGACTCTTCCACAGATTTTGCTATTGTGCTCTCATCTGAGTTGCTGCATTTTTGTGTGTTACAATAAAATTGCTGCTCACTCACGATAGGTAAAATACTACTGAAGCTTTTAAAGACTTTAATTGAAAAAAATAAACCCATCTTCCTTAAAGTTTCTATTCTTTCATTATTTCCTGTTCAGCATAGCTGGGCAATATTTGATGAATTGCCACTTATTTGTCCCTTAATTAGTTATGGTTTCTGACCAGTTTCTTTTTTCTTTTATAATGAAATGGTGGTAATTCTATGTCCATGTTATCAAGAGCCATATGGAGCTGCTGCTGTAAATCTGCTTCCAGCTGATTGGAAAAAAGCAATCTCAGCAGTGTCAAAGGGTCCCAGCATAGAAGACAGACTTGTCTACTCCCAAATTACTTGCTATAATTAAATAACTTTTTAACTGAATGGGGTTGGCACTGGGAATTAGCATCATGGGGCATTTATGAAGGCCCACAACCTAAAAAGCAATGCTGGTGGCATACTATTACTTAATAAGCAAGGTGACCTGCTTGATTGAGACCCCTTCAACATTTCTCTCTAGTAAAGGGCATCACTAACAACATGAAGCAGGGACACTAGATTCACTTTATGTAGGCATAAGAGCTTTTATGCAGCTTTGTTTAATAGCATATACATGTTCTTTCTTTGTATGATGAGATACCAACAAGGTTGATTAGCAATAATTCAAGCATATAAGAAGGCATAACAAATTATTGTAGTATAAACATTAGATTTCTTTTAGTTTAGTTTACTTTATTGTCATTACACCTTCTTCAGTGCACTTCATGACCATGACCATGAAAATAAACACAAACACATATCCTTCACCCTCCACACATTGAACCGAAAACCCCCACCACTGCATCAATACTGCACTATACAGCAGAATTCAAAAGAGCTACTTCCCTGGGATAGAAGCTGTTTTTCAGCCTATTTGTCCTTGTTTTTATTATTCTATACCATCTGCCAGATGGTAATAGTTCAAAAAAAGGGTTCCCAGGATGAGGTGGATCTTTGAGAATGTTTTGAACTTTCTTAAGGCAGCAGGGGCTATAAAGCTCTTCCAAAGAGGGGAGAGGGCAACCAGTGATCCTCTGGGCAATGACATTAACCCTCTGGAGTGCTTTCCTATCTGCCCCTGTGCAATTGGCAAACCATACAGAGGTGCAGTAAGTTAAGATACTCTCTATGGTGCAGCGGTAGAAGGTCACCAGCAGTTTTTCATTCAGTTGTTGTTTTTTGAGAAGTCTCAGGTAGTATAAACTTTGCTGGGCCCTTTTGACCAGTGTTGCAATGTGAGCACCCCAGGTCAGGTTCTCTTTTATGGTAACACTCAGAAACTTAAAACTGGCCACTTGCTCCACTCGGTCTCCATTGATAAGCAAGGGCTGGATGTCTGATCTGTTCCTTCTATAGTCCACTATAAGCTCCTTGGTCTTATTGGTGCTGAGGACCAAGTTATTGTCTCCACATGATGAAAACAACCGGTCCACCTCATCTCGATAGGCAGATTCATTCCCCCGGAGATAAGTCCCACCACTGTTGTATCATCTGCAAATTTAGCAATAGTATTACTAGTGTGAGTGGGAATGCAGTCATGCACATAAAGAGTATAGAGTAAGGGAGTCAACACATAACCCTGTGGTGTACCAGTGTTAAGAATAAGGACTGAAGAGGTATGATTACCTAATATGACCCTCTGTGAGTGGCCAGACAGAAAATCCATAATCCAAAGGCAGATTGAATAAGAAAGGCCAAGGTCCAGAAGTTTAGACACTAGTCTATGTGGAAGAATTGTGCTAAATGTAGAACTAAAATCTACAAAAAGCATCCTCACATAGCCTCCCTGCTGTTCTAGATGAGTCAGAGCAGTGTGAAGAGTGATGGCTATAGCATCCTCTGTAGATCTATTTCTTCTGTACGCAAACTAGTGTTTATCAAATGTATGCGGAAGACCAGAAATGATATGCTGGCAGACCAATTTCTCATAGCACTTCATGATGATAGGAGTGAGCGCCACTGGTCTGTAATTGTTGAGGTTATTGATAGGGAACTTCTTTGGCCATGGAACAATGGTGGAAGCCATTTTATTTCCTTCCTTCAATTTATGTTATTATTTCTTACTCATTTTTCTGTACTTTGCATAATATTATATATACTGAACAGGATAGATAAGAATAATTTGGAGGAAGAGAAAGTAATGAATAGATGCTCTTCCTAGCAATGAAGCCCTTGCTACATAATAATCACTAGAACCTTGATGGACCCAGTTGGATTTAAGTAGGATGGAAGTTGATTTATTGAACTTGACCAACTGTCATAGTGGTGACTTGTTTGAGGCGTGGATGTCAAGTGTGGGAAAATCAGAATTCAGACCAATTCAAATGAATATAAGGGTTTATTGCAAACTTCTGTTCTCTACAAGAATCTGAAGTACTAATAGTCAAAGTAAATGGGTGGTAGATTAGAATCAATGGAATTCAAGATGGGCTAGAATTAGATCTGTTGTGGGCCTCAAGACTGATGATGCATTTGACCCCTCCCTTTGAGCTCAGTCTGGTCACCTTCTACAATGGAATACTAAAGTCTTCTGGATATGTGATACAATGATTCTATAACTTGATGCCACATGTCATGGTGTCCAATATAATCTGATAACATCTATCTGAGTGAGTTTGGTTACATCATTCCCCCCGCCTCTCCCTGCCACTTTTGGGACTTTGGTTTACCACTTGTTTAAGAAGCAATCTTTGGATACATCATGATCAGAGGTGGTATTCAGCAAGTTCTGACCAGTTCTGGAGAACCGGTAGCAGAAATTTTGAGTAGTTTGGAGAACTGGCAAATACCACCTCTGACTGGAGATTTTACAGTAACCCTCCCCTGCAATACCCACCAAGCCATGCCTGCAGAACCAGTAGTAAAAAAAATTTGAATCCCACCACTGATCATGAAGTGCAAAGTCTTACAAGATTTGATCAAATTATCTGCAAGATTTCCTATTCCTATGCACTTAAAATTTTCAGTGGGGGCATTATTTTTATTCAACCTATGCTTAGACTGACAGTAATTATGATTTTTTTCATGATTGCGTATAGTGAAGCAAACGTCTGTTGGGCTTTTGAGGGATTTTAAAAATCATGATATTGTTATATGAGTTTTAATGACTATTTTTGTACAGTAATCCAAATAGGCATTACATACATTTAGAAAACAATAAACCTATATAAACAAAACTAAAACATAAAAGTTGTGGAGGGGGAATCCATATTTTCTTCTCTCTCTCTCCCCCATCCTAATCCACTTTTTTCCTTCGATTCTGGCATTTTGTAGAAAAAAAACATCTTTAGTAATATATGAATGCCACAAGATTTCAAACTGTATTTGACAAGAAGGAGGAGGAGATAATAATAATAATAATAATAATAATAATAATAATAATAATAATAATTTATTAGACTTGTATGCCGCCCTCTCTCCCTAAGGACTCAGGGCGGCTCACAATATAAAATACAATACAATAATTTACCTAAAAAATGATTAAACAATACAAGCCCAATATTAAAACAATTTAAATTACTTTAAAAAGAAGAGACCATTCCCCTTGGTTCAGTTCAGGCCAGCCTGCTGAAATAACCAGGTCTTCAGGTTGCAGCAGAAGGAGCGGAGATCAGGGGCCAAACGAAGGTCCAAGGGGAGCTGATTCACAGGGTGGGTGCTCCCACAAAGAAGGCCCTACCCCTGGGCACTGCCAACAGACAATGTCTGGTCGATGGTACCCCAAGGAGACCCTGCCTGTGGGAGCATACAGGGCAGTCGGAGTGTGATGCCGGCAGGAGACGTTTCCGCAAGTACCCCGGACCCAAGCCATGTAGGACTTTATATGTTGTCACTAATATCTTGAATCTCACCCGGAAGGCAACCAGCAACCAATGCAGGTCACAAAGGAGGGGTGTAACATGGGAGTATTGGGGCACTCCCATCACAACCTGCGCGACCGCATTCTGCACCAGCTGCAACCTCCGGGTGGTCCTCAAGGGCAGTCCCATGTAGAGAGCATTGCAGTAGTCAATTGTGACGAGTGCATGAGTAACTGTACGTAGGGCATCTCGGCTCAGGTATGGGTGCAGCTGGTGGACCAGACGCACCTGGGCAAATGCCCAGCTCCCAACTGCTCCCAACTGCTCCTCCAAACTGAGCTGTGTATCCAGGAGGACACCCAGGTTGCGCGCCCTGTCCACGGGGGGCAACACCTCTCCCCCCATGACCAACGATGTAGTTAATGTAGTTCAAGTCCTAGTGTCAGAGTTCCAAGTAATAATCCCAAAGCAAAGAAAACTCTGAAGCCAGTAAATTCCTCAAAGAATAGTTCTACTGGATATATCATATTGGCATAGTCTTGGTGAAAACTGACTCTGAGGGTTCCCACAGTTTTCACCAAATTAAAAGCAAAAGTTTTCCCCCTTTCCTAAACAATCAATCACATGGTCCAGTCATGTGAAGCTCCAAAATGGCTCCTGTCAGGTCAGCTTCATAGGTGACACCTAATGGACCCGACTGAAGTCTATTTTCTTTTTAAGGAAATCCTGACCACTTGACCAGTGGATTGTAAATTCTTGCAAGAACTTCATTGTGGCTTGCAATCAGTAAAGTTTTGTCAGCCTTAGATTGGACAGGAAAAACGACCAGATGAGCTACTTTATTGAAGGCTACAATAAAGACTACAATCTAGTCTGAAAGCAATCTAGTCTGAAAGTCTGAAATCTTCTGCTATCTTTTTTTTAACCAATTGGAAAGTTAGGAAAGTTCCTTTCTGAGTTCCTTTCTCTGTCTGTTATGCTACTGCTGCTACCAGCCTCTCTTATCTAATCTACTCTAGGTAGCATCTCTTCCCCCTGTCTTTCAAAATCATTCCCAATATTACATCTTATCAGCAGAACTCCTGAAAACAAAGTAGTTTTTGTTTTTCATTTTCATTTCATCTGGCCAATTTAAGCAAGACTGGGTTTATTTTTGGCATTAGTAAACTCTAACAATATAACTTAGTTACTTTTTCATTTTTCCACTTCTTGCTAATTTCCCTTTTGGTTTTGAAAGAAGTAAATAGATCTTGCTTGAAATCCTGGTGGAGCAAAACCACTTACTTTTTTCTTTTTTCCTTCGTAGTTTTGCTTTATTTTTGCAATTCTAACTTAAAAGATCTGATCTCAAAAGTCATTATTTGAAATGATATAGGTAATTATTATAAAATACGCCTTTCTTAGTACATTTTAAGTTATACTTCCTGCAGACTATCTTTAAATGAGCATTCATCATAAGCTCTCAGAATGACACTGATCAATTTTTAGCTGTTTCACATTGAATTAACAGGAGGGGAAGGAGGAGTGAAGTGGGAGGAATGGGAGGGTGGGTTGGAGTAGAGTAAGGTAGCTCACATTGCAGCTTTCCTATCAATCAAGTGTATAGTAATTACATCTTTCCTCAGAAATTTGCTTTTTGTCTATAATCTAATCAAAATAACTTTCCCCCAATCTATGGCTTAGTGTCTTTTTGGGGCTGTCCTTCAGTGAAATAAAGTGCATATATACCCAATGATTACATGAGGAAGCATATGCCTCTGATAATAAAAATGAATTTATTTGCAACAGTTGAAAATATTAGATAAGAACATAAGACACTTATTCCAAAACACATTATTAATGCAGGTTTCTTCTAAGTTTGTTATTCAAAAATAACAGCCAGCAGGTGACAGCACCAAGCTGACTAACCTCAAACAGCTAAAAAAAATCAGACCTGGTTAGTACTAGACCTGACCTGGTTGGACTAGAAGCAGAGGTGGTATTCAGCAGGTTCTGACCAGTTCTGGAGAACCAGTAGTGGAAATGTTCAGAGAACCGGCAAATACCACCTCTGACTGGAGATTTTACAGTATCCTCCCCCTGCCACACCCACTAAGCGATGCCCACAGAACTGGTAGTAAAAAAATTTGAATCCCACCACTGACTAGAAAACATCTGAGGTCCCTTCTAACCCTATGAGGACCCAGATTGTTTTGGGCAATATGTGCTGTAAACCACTTAGAGAGGGCTGTGAAGCACTGTGAAGCTGTATATAAATGATATTGCTGTTGCTATGACTATGTCCTATGCACTGGAGAAACCATCAATAAACCTTCAGATGGTAGAAGTTTGTAGAGATTCTCAGTCATCCAGGTCATGGTTGTCCTAAAGGTGCTTTTTCAAGAGGCAACTGGACTTTTTTTTCTTTTGAAGACATTTTGCTTCTCACCCACGAAGCTTCTTCAGCTCTGACAGGATGGTGAGGAATGCAGATAGTAGCCTAGACCCAGAAGTCCTCCATCAAAAAGAGAACAAAAAAAAAAAAAATCCAGGAAGAAAGCAATGGCAACTAGCTTCCATATTTGGAAGTTACTAAGAAAACTATATGTACATGTGAATGTGGTCACTAGATATAGGGGGGGAAATCTTTACCTTATTCTTCTTAGACTATGTTAATTACATGCCTCTATCTGCTGCTTCTTGGAATATAAGGATAGAAATTCTGTGTGAGGTACTCATGTTGGAAATTCTTACAAATGATGTAAGAACTTCTTATTTTGCTTGCTCTACAGTGGCCAGTTCTACTGGTATGCCCATGACAATTTTAATGTGATTTTCCTTTTGTGCCTGAGTATCCCAGAAAAGATAAGTAGCAGTTCAGAAAAGATCTGCATAAGCATAAATCAGTTCGTTTAGCTTACATATCAGAAGCCAGAGAAGTACATCCAGGTGTTTAATGTTCTTTTGTAAAACTAAAATCTTTGCTTTAGTATCAGCAACTGAACTTTTGAAAGTGAAATCTGAGCTTAGATTTTCTACTTAGTGAAGACCTAACCTCCCCTCCACCCTTTGTGACTGAACACTGAGGCAGCCACATTGTCAAAATAATTTTCTGGTTCAATGAACAGATTTATCTAGTTTGTTATGTAAGCACTGGCCCAACTCGGTGTAAGAGTTAACCAAATCTGAATCATGTATGATTACACTGTTTACAATATAATCCACTGGACTACAAATTCCATTAGAATACAGTAGAACATTTGTGTACACAAAATCTCAGCTAGACAAAAAGTTACAAGGGAGGGCTGAAAATTTCTTCCAAAATTTTAAACAGTTTTCATTCGACCTCATGGAAAATAAATTGTTTTAATGTTTCTCAGAGAAAAAAAAATTGGTGAAATGCTCATGTTGTAAAATGTAGAGTATTTCTCTTAAATATATTTAATTATTATGAATTTAATTACACAATCTTTTCTTTAATTACACAATCTTTTCTCTAGTATCCTGCAGCTGCTTTAGCTCCCTTCAAATCATGAGCAACTTCCTCCTATTCTTTAAAAAATAAGGAGCAGCCAAAAAAGCTGTAAAGTGAAGGAAAATATTTAGCAGTATCATATTCTACCACCTTGTGGTGAAATAAAAAATTGTGGCAGGAGAAATGCAAAAGAAATTTCAGAAGAAGAAGAAGAAGAGGAAGAGGAAGAGGAAGAGGAAGAGGACGAGGAGGACGAGGACGAGGAGGACGAAGAAGAAACAGTAGCTTCTATTGCAAAGGAAAAAAACTGAAAGCTTTGAAGTTTCATGACAGATTTTGAAACAATATTCTTATTAGCCTATTGAGCATTTCAAACCAACAGCATTTTCAGCTCATGAGGAGCGTTGTCGAATCAGGCTCTTTTCTTTTGCCAAACCAAAATCTTTGAAAAATATTATCATTGAATCTTATTATTAAACCAGCTTAAATTTACAACTTGATCTTTTGCTACATCAAAAGGATTAGCTAGCCAACTATCTATTTCTATCTGCTCACCTTATACCTCACTTACGCTTCCCTATAGAACCATCTAACTAACAAATTTACATGTACATTCTGTTATGATCCTCACTCATTGTCTGTTTTTATGGTTTTGTTATAGGGAGCCATCAGTCATCTGGCAGATACTTTTTCTCTATATAACTTGACTTCCAGTCATTTCTATTGCAGACTATCACACACTGAGGGTCAATTCCACCATCTGTGGATTGAACTGATGGATAACAGGGCTCCTCAAAAATATTTTACACTTATAAATCTCATTGTTAGTACAGTTGTCAGAACCTCTCTAGCCCTTGGCCATGTGGCATCTGCTCCCATAATTAAGGAATGTTTCTTTTCTCCAGCTGACCTATTTCATTCTTTTGCTTCCGCAGTTGGAGAGGTTGGAGGCACATTTGCAAACAGGATCTATTTCCAAATCTGTTTCCCTTGCTTAAATGGAAACTAATCCAGGAGAGAACCAACAAGAACTAAGGATAAATTTCCTGACCATTAGAACAATTAATCAGTGGAACAGCTGGCCCGCAAAAGTTGTAGGTGCTCCAACACTGGACGTTTTTAAGAAGAGATTGGACAACCATTTGTCTCAAACTATATAGTTTCCTGCTTGTACAGGGTGTCCCTCCCAACTTTGTTATTCTATTTGAACATTAAGATTAACATATAATGGCATTGCTGCTGAGTTTGTCCAAAATAAATCTGTTGTTCTGTTGAGAATTAAAATAATTCCAGGAAGAACTAAAATAATTAGTCACATTTCCCACTAATACATTTCATCCAAATCCCTGAAAGTATAGAGGTGTGTACTTGGGTTTTTAGGAATTGTCTATCCCTGCTTCACAGCAAAATTTACAGCATAAGACAAAATGCTTCCCTTTGAATCACTTATTGCGCTTCCATGATTTCTCACATTATGAAAAACTCTTGCTGAAAATAATGTTGAGTTAATCTACCCTTTTTAGATATGCATTTATTTAAAAAAGAAAATTGCTTTGAAGATATGGGTAGCCACCTGGCAGCACAATTGGAAGAAAAAAAGTATATAATCAGAATCATTGTGATCACCATTGTCACTGAAGAGGAACAGAGAAGATTGTGAATCTGACCATTTGTCACAGTGTTCCTGCTTGGGTGGGTCAGAAATCTTATTGAGAAGCTTAACTGGAAAAGATAAACAGATATACAAGGGTACAAGAAATTTCTGATTTATTGTAGAAAAGTTAAGAAGCCATTATGAAATTCTAATGACTGTCGTATATAAAGTTCTATTTATACTGCAATCAGTCAAAGGCACCTGGTACAAATCCTGTGCAAGAATAATGAAATATAGATTGTAATGTCACAACAAAAGCCCTTTGTGTCCAAATATTGTGCACAACTACAAATTATGTGCCTTGTCTCTCTTGCAGATATCTCTGAAATCAACATTCTCATTCTCAATCCTCTTCTCTTCCCTCCTCCATTTAAAGGACTGGAGGTGTCTTTATTTTTTTGGGGGGTGGTCTTGCTAACACAGGCTGACACTCTTGTGTTGCACTATTGCACTGCTTAGTCAGGGCAATTTTCTGACAAGATGTTGGGTTGGTATATTATGACATCACCAAAGTTATGAGACTGGATTTTTGATTCTGAATGCTTTGAAGACTGAACATGAAGTGCAATAGATTATAGGTGTGAATAAGCAAAAACAGGAAGGACTATATTTTGAAATGTGTATAAAACAACTCCATCTAGTGCAATGAATTTTGCTATGGTTACGACATTATCATGAATAACCACTTTTGAAAGGATTTCTAAGTAAGACTCAGTCCTCTCAGGTAAACCAGGCAGGAATCATGTTTAGGTGAACTCATTCTATTTTATTGTAAGGCTACATTAAAATAATCTTGCAAGTCTGAAGGTGCAAACTTCCCACTGCCACTTTTAACAGCATGGTCAATTAGGATGGGTCCTTCACACATTTCTTTTTCTGACCATTAAGCCACTGGGGGCTGTTCTGTCTCTTTTCTGATTGTTCCCTAGGTAGCATGTCTTTTACTCTTTCACCAAGGTCATCCATACATTCCATTACACTAAGTGGTAACAGCAAACTGGGCAACACATTTCATGAAAGAGGATTAGACAATAGAGTCCTCTCAGTTCTCTTTGTCAAACATAGCCACAAGGAAACTGAAATTTTTGTTTCTCCCAAAAATTAGTTGCAAGTAACCAAGATTTATTCAAACTATTGGATTTCATTTTGAAACAAAGTTTGAAGTGGGCTTCTTTTAGTTCAACACAATTCAGACAAATTACGATCTGTAAAGATTTGGGATAATGCAATTAAAGTAAGAGCTTTAGTACTTAAAATGAAAGTGCCAGGAGGGCACATATTTTCTGAAATAATAATATAGAGTACTATTACATCTAAGTGAGCTCAAAACATGTCAATATAGATGGTATTGTAGATTCTGTAAATAAATCCCAAGAATGTACATTGTATTGATTTTTATTATGATTTTACCCTTAATACAGGTGAATCTCGAAAAATTAGAATATTGTGCAAAAGTTCGTTTATTTCAGTAATGCAACTTAAAAGGTGAAACTAATATATGAGATAGATTCATTACATGCAAAGCAAGATAGTTCAAGCCATGATTTGCCATAATTGTGATGATTATGGCTTACAGCTCATGAAAACCCCACATCCACAATCTCAGAAAATTAGAATATTGTGAAAAGGTGCAATATTCTAGGCTAAAAGTGTCCCACTCTAATCAGCTAATTAAGCCATAACACCTGCAAAGGGTTCCTGAGCCTTTAAATGGTCTCTCAGTCTGGTTCAGTAGGAATCACAATCATGGGAAAGACTGCTGACCTGACAGTTGTGCAGAAAACCATCACTGACACCCTCCATAAAGAGGGAAAGCCTCAAAAGGTAATTGCAAAAAAAGTTGGATGTTCCCAAAGTGCTGTATCAAAGCACATTAATAGAAAGTTATGTAGAAGGGAAAAGTGTGGAAGAAAAAGGTACACAAGCAGCAGGGATGACCGCAGCCTGGAGAGGATTATCAGGAAAAGGCCATTCAAAAGTGTTGGGGACTTTCACAAGGAGTAGACTGAGGCTGGAGTCAGTGCATCAAGAGCCACCACACACAGATGGATCCTTGACATGGGCTTCAAGTGTCATATTCCTCTTGTCAAGCCGCTCCTGAACAATAAACAATGCCAGAAGCATCTTACGTGGGCTAAAGGAAAACAGACCTGGTCCAAAGTCCTTTTTCCTGATGAGAGCAACTTTTGCATCTCATTTGGAAACCAAGGACCCAGAGTCTGGAAGAAGAATGGAGAGACACACACTGCAAGATGCTTGAAGTCCAGTGTGAAGTTTCCACAGTCTGTGTTGATTTGGGGAGCCATGTCATCGGCTGGTGTTGGTCCACCGTGCTTCATTAAGTCCAGGGTCAATGCAGCCGTCTACCAGGAGATTTTGGAGCACTTCATGCTTCCTTCCGCAGATGAGCTTTATGGGGATGATGACTTCATTTTCCAGCAGGACTTGGCATCTGCCAAAAGCACCAAAACCTGGTTCAATGACCGTGGGATTACTGTGCTTGATTGGCCAGAGCCCCATAGAGAATCTATGGGGCATTGCCAAGCGAAAGATGAGAGACATGAGACCGAACAATGCAGAAGAGCTGAAGGTCGCTATTGAAGCATCCTGGTCTTCCATAACACCTCAGCAGTGCCACAGGCTGATAGCTTCCATGCCATGCTGCATTGAGGCAGTAATTGCTGCAAAAGGGCCCCAAACCAAGTACTGAGTACATATGCATGCTTATACTTTTCAGAGGTCTGATATTGTTCTATGTACAATCCTTGTTTTATTGATTGCATGTCATATTCTAATTTTCTGAGATTGTGGATTTGGGGTTTTCATGAGCTGTAAGCCATAATCATCACAATTATGGCAAATCCTGGCTTGAACTATCTTGCTTTGCATGTAATGAGTCTATCTCATATATTAGTTTCACCTTTTAAGTTGCATTACTGAAATAAATGAACTTTTGCACAATATTCTAATTTTTCAAGTTTCACCTGTATCTCACACATTGTTCTTTGGCAAAGTTTCCTTATTTGAAATCCCTAGTAGCATAACTTTCAGTATTTTGCTTTTTAATACCCCTGTTCATATGCCAAGTGTCATTTGTTCTCTCTACACAGCCATGCAGTGCTGTGTATGTTTTATCAATGTATAGTTTATTAAAAACCTTAGGGATAAATAATGAACTATGGACAGTTGGAAAATAACACTGCATGCAGCCTTCCCTGCTGCAGAAGTACATCCTCCAGTGTTTCTAAAGCAATAGGATAACAGTTGAATTACCTTAAATCTGTACATCATACTAAGATCAAAGATCTACTGAGCCATCTTTAAATTCAGTAGTGTTTCCTCCTCTTATTGTCCTCTTCTGTTTCTTTCTCTCTATTTTTAAAAAGGGAGTAGATGTGAAAATAGCTTTTATAACTAGGACATATAAAGCCAAAGCACCCAAAACAAGTTTCCAGCTGTGCTGAAATTATAACTACCATGCTAACATTATCAGTAAATACTCTGTGTTTCAGGAAGAGAGATGAGAGACCAGAAATGCAGGCGTTTGCTGGCAGTGCACTTGTCTTCACTGTGTGCTGGTTTTTCTCTTTTATGTTCATTCCTTCCATTTAATTCATTCTCAGTATAAAGGTTATACATTCACAAAAGCAAACACAGCATGACAGAACATCACAGAACATGATGTATTAAATATTTACTAGAAGAGTACAGCTATCTTCCTCGTAAGCTTGGTAAGGAAATCAACAATATCTCAGTAAACTCTAACAAGGGAACAATACAATTTCTATTTTGTGCCACTTTTATTTTCCAAAGTAGGTATTTAAAAAGATGAAAGATGTATAGGTTTATACTAGGTTGATTCTGTCTTATTGCGGAAATATTCTAAGGCTTGAAAGCAGTATAAACCCAAGACTCATGTATTGATCTAAGAATTTTATTTAAGGTGAAACTAGGACTGGGCAGATAAATTCTCCTGCAGTTTTTCAGTTTGATGAAATGGAAATTACTTTAAAAATGATTTCAAAGGAGAAGAGAATTTGAGTAAAATTTTCATCAATAAAGTGATGGGTGTGTACTGGCTTCCTGCTATTTTTGAGTGCAATTCAAAGTTTGATTTTAACTTTTCAATACCCTATATAGACTGGCTCGAAGTTATTTCCAAGACTATCTTCTTACTGTTTACTGTGATTATCCCAGAAGAATATTTTATTCTATTCTATTCTGCTCTGTTCTGTTCTGTTCTATTCTATTCTGTTCTGTTCTGTTCTGTTCTGTTCTGTTCTGTTCTATTCTATTCTATTAATTTCCACTTTATTTCCCTTTATTTTGTCTTGCTTTATTTGGTATTAGAATTGTCCCCCCCCTATTTTTTCCTTTAATTTTAATGATTGTTTTGTTACACCTATTCTCTTGTATAACATACCTGCGGAATACATATTCTCTTGTTGAAGACTGAGTGAAATAGGAGATATATAATTGCCACTTATTTACATCCTGCTATTTGTTATTTTCATTGAACAGCAATATATTCTTTTTGTTGTTTCTTTTATTTTGAACATATCTCAGATCTTTTTATTGATTTTTATGTCTTTTGAAACTTCAGTTAAAATTATGAATTGCAGTTGTTAATTTATTGGTAAGACTTATATATCACCTGAGGCTAACTGGAGGCTAGGTAGCTTACAATGAATATAATAAAATGTATATAATATTAACGATGCAGTAATATAAAACATTAACAATGTCACTATAATAAAAACTAAAATATACACCATTAGCTCCAGAAGCAATCTTTGTAATGCTGTTTGGCATATCCATGTCATTACAGTTCTTTAGAAGAAAATCATAAGAGTGTGGGCTATATACTCATCCCTAAGAACTTCATAAGTCCTTCCTCCTTTTGTCCTTCATTTTTGCTTTTCAGCTGGCCTCCTGCAGATCACTTTAGCAAGCAGTCCTTTCACTGTACATTATTTGTGCATAGAATCCAATTTATTTCAGTTAACACTGCTCATTGAGCAGTTAGGATTTTTTCTTATACGGTATGCTAATCCAAACCTTGTTTCATAGCCTCCTCAAATATAAGCTAAGCAATGCTTTTATGCTTCTTACTTTCAAAAGAAAAGGTGTATTTGCAAAATACCTGCACATTTGTATTTGGCATCCCTTTGTTCTAATTACTGTCATGATATTCTGTGTGGAGTCCTTGGTGCTCTCTGAACTATGCTGTTTCTTTGCAGATATTTCATTACCAAACCAGGTAACACCAAATTAGGTAACAGTTTGGTAATGAAGTATCTGAAAGAAAGCAACCAAGCTCAGAGATTACCAAGAACCTTGAGCCACAGATATTTTCTTCTATCAATTTTTTCTGCTTTGGAGAGCTGACACAATTTATGTATGATGTTTTTCTAATGTTTTAATTGGAAATCATATCAAAATTGTATTTTAGCAAATGGTTGGCAAAACAGGGCCTTTAAGATGGAAGTGAAGAATTTGGCAAGGATGTCTGCCTAATATAGATTTAATTCCAAAACAATCCGGTGACAATTTAACTAACATTTCATACATTGGAGATGACATTTTCTCCTTACTGATGTGCAGGAGTGATGAAATATTTCCTGATGAGATGCTTTATTTGGAAGTTCAACTAGAAATTCCAACATCTACAAAAGTCTTCTTGAACTTTTCATGGTACTAGTAGCCAGATGAGCAATTCTTTGTCAGTCTTGTCCAGCACACTAGCTATGAATATATTTCTCCAGGGATTCAAGAGGGGATTGATCTGCATAAATAAGTTTTTCTAGGTAAGAAATTCCTCCAATACAATTAAAAAAGTTGAATCAAAATACTTAGGCAGCTTGGACTGCATGGAGATGGACAGGCTGACTTTAGAGTTAAAAGATAGAGGTGAATCAGAGTATTATCTGGTCTGGTACACCTGGTTAGACAATAGATACAAAATAACACTGTAAATAATATATGAATATGAATGTTGACAATACTGTAACATTGTTGAATGTGTTGATATATTATAGATTGTTGGAAAATGTTTAATAAAAATATTTTAAAAAAACAAAACTTAGGCAGTTTTCTGTGCTGGAAAAAATAATGACTGGACCACTCAAAAGGGCATCAGTGTCAAACTCAGGGCCAATGGGCCACATCTGGCCTGTGGTGTGCTTAGATCTGGCCCTGGAAACAGCAAAGGACCAGTTGCTGGCAGAAGGTTGCAGTACTCTATCTCAGCCAAAAACGGAGCTCATGAGGGCCGTTCAAGGCTCTCTGAGTTCTGTTTTTGCTGACAGAGGGTTGCAGGATGCTATTGCAGCTGAAAACGGAACTCAGGAGCCCATTTTCACTGGTAGAGCGCTTGGGCCCCCACAAGTGTCCCTGATATGAATGACATCAAGCTGGACATGCCCACCCTGGCCACACACACCCTGCCCACCCCCCCAAGGCCAAACACAACCCTGATATGGACCTCAGTGAAATTGAGTTTGACACCCCTGCAAAAGAGGGTCATTTCATTCTCCTTTCTCTCCTTATTTCTTATCACTCTTCTGCCTAACAGTCCCAGTTATGGTTTTTCCCTGGAGCTGGACCATGGCTCGTTAGCAGACTAACAACAGCATGCAAGTGGCGGTGTCAATTCATCTTAGAAATTCTCCTAGCTTCTTGGTAGCTCTGAAACTTTGGGATAGTAGTTGGATGCCTTTGCAATAAATAAATAAATATATAAAACATTTACATAAATCATAAAAAAAATCAAGCACCAATGAAATGCAGTTAAAAAAAAAACATCAACCAAACAGAAATACTAATTGTTCCAAAGCAAGTCTGGGGATTCTTCACCTGAAACTGACACTGATTTGAAATAAACTTTTGCAATTTGCAGAGCATAGATGAAAGAACATTTTCCTTTCATGGTCTTGATTTTCAAAATGAACTCAAAGCTATCTGCATTAAAACGCACTGATAAAGTGTAACATCCCTGAGAAAGAAATGATGATTGAATTATTTCTGAAGATTTATATTCAGTTCCATAAGAACTGTTCTGTCTCATCATGGAGTAAGTTCCATAGAATACAATAATGTTTCAAATTCTTAGCAATAACCATGGCAGAGAATACATTAAAAAAAACATTATGGTATATTTCTTTCTTCATTATTTTATTTTGGTTGCTTTAAAATTTACATTCATTCATTCATTCATTCATTTATTTATTTATTTATTTATTTATTTATTTATTTATTTATTCAATCCTGAAATCTGCAAGCAGGTAACAAATCATGAAAGCCTTCATGCATTAGCAACAGAATCAGTATTGGTGCTTTTAATTTTTCAAGGTTTAAGTTGTACACTTGCCAGAATTGATGAATAATCCAGATGAGTCAGATTTAAAAATAGTTATTTTAGAAACAAACAAACAAATATGGACAGACTGTTGGTTGGTTTTTTGTTTTTGTTTTTGACAAAATACTCTGTCACCATGAAGGAAGTGCAATAACTTAATGTCTTGTACTATAACAAACAGCTCAGCACTTTGAATTAGGATCAAGCAGAGGAAACATATTTCCACTCAGTGCAGTAACATAAGTAATGTGAGTCAACATTTTTTTTTAAAATTCACATTTATATGCTGCCCTTCTCCGGAGACTCAGGGCGGCTTACAATCTTTGCAGCACAACCCAATGTGCTCAGCAATAGCCTTCATTCTATTGTATATGTCTGCTTATTACTAGGGCTTTTTGCCTCCCACCCCAAGCGGCATTTTTACAAAGTCAACTTATTGCCCCCAACAATCTTGGGTTCTCAATTTACCGACCCTGGGAGGAGGGAAGGCTGAGTCAACCTTGAGCCTGGTGGGATTCGAGCCTGCACTAATTGCAGGCAGCTGGAGCTAAGTGCTAGGTGTTTAACAGCCTGCACACCAAGGCTCTTGGTCCCTATTTTGAATAGGGAGGGTGGCAAAAAAATAGATCATCAGCATCTGCTTATGTAACAAAAATTAAATGGATAAAGAAATGGCTTGGCTCTTTGTGCATTACCAAACAAGTATTTTATTTGACTAGAGAATGTAGGTATCCTCAAGAATAAAAGCATTCTAGCATTCAGAATCAGAATTAGAATCAGAAAACAGTTGGAAGGTACCTTGGATCTCTTCTAGTCCAGCCCCCACTCTTCAAGCAGCAGACCTCCAGTGATGAAGCACCCACAGCTTCTGAAGGCAAGCTGTTCCACTTTAACTGCTCCCTCTGTTAGGAAGTTTCTCCTTAGTTCCAGGTTGCTTTTCTCCTTGATTAGTTTCCATTCCTAGTTTTTGTCTTGCCTTCCAGTGCTTTGGAAAGTAAGTTGATGCCCTCTTCTTTGTGGCAGCCCCTCAAATACTGCAACACTGCTACCATGTCGTCCCTAGTCCTTCTTTTCTCTAGACTGACCATACCCAATTCCTGCAATCATTCTTCATATGTTGTAGTGTTGGAAGTTAGCACCCAGCCCTCTCCTAGAAAAATGAAATATCCTAGGAAATATTAAAAAGGCATAATGTTTCCCTAAAAAGAGAAGCAGAAACTCAGAAGCAGAAACTCACCACAGAAGCAGAAGCTCACCCCCACCTTTGTTAATGGGTGGGCCATTATGGGCTAGGCCAATAAAGGCCTCTGCCCATCTCACCACCTGACCTGGGAAGATTGCATCAGCCAGCACTCTGGTGAAGCCATGTGGTCCAGACAAAGCCTACAAAATTAGCTAAGGCCCCCTCCCCTGGGAGTCTGACAGCCAACGGGATACATTTCTTGCACAGGAGCAGGAAACACTAAGGTGGGGCCCAACAGAGGTTATATAACTAAGGGACTCTCAGTCCTTTTTCCTTCTCTCTTCACCCAAGGCATGTGATCCTGTCCACCATTAAACCATCTTTCCAAGCAGTCACCATGTTTCCAGTGTCTTTCTTCCCCACTTGGAACTGAACCCAGAAGGATATTTCTTCCAACAATTTGACACCCAAGCAGATGGGACTCCAAGCTAACCTAACCAATGGACCAGGACCAGGTAAGATTCCCTTGCCAGCAAGCAGATCCATTGAGTCTGTGGGTGAGTTTTCCTGGACCTTGGCCATTTGGAAAAAGATTTTAAAGGGGTTTTGAGTGTTGAGCTCAAAGGCTGCTTGGAAGGAAGGTGAGTAACTCTAAATTTAAAGCGTGGGAAATGTGTGTATGCCTGCATGTGTGTGAGTAAGAGGGTCTTTCTCCCAAACACAACTGGATCTTGCTATCTCTGTGCATTTCCTAACCACAGAAAGACCAAGAGTCTGAAGAACATGGGTGGTTTGCCAGAGCACAGGACCTTTTGTTAGGGAAGGAGGAAGAATGTGTATGTATGAGTGGCTTCACCCTTGGACAGCAGCTGGATCTCATTTCTTTGTTTGGCCTCTAGCCACCCTCTTGCCTGCTGCTAGCTCCACAGAGCCATGACTATCAGGTCAGGAAAAGCAAGTGGGGGCATCAGAGTGAGGGACCTTCTGTATATAAGATGGAAAAGCCAAGCAGGTTATGATTGAAGGGAGGAAAGAAAAAATATTTTTTGTCCAGTGTATCCTAAAAGCAAGGATATTTCTTCCAACAATACTCTCTAGGTTCTTAATCATCTTAGTTGCTCTTCTCTGCACTTTTTCCAAAGTCTCAACATCTTTTTTGTAACGTGGTGACAAAACTGGATGCAGTATTCCAGGTATGGTCTTACTAAGCAGAGATTTATTGAATGGTACTAATATTAATCTGCAATGAAAGCAATTGAGAAAGAGAAGATAAATGATAAAATGTATGTATGGCATGATGTCTCTGTACTAACTCTGTACCTTCAGTGGAAGAGCAATTATATCACATATTTTTCTGATGAAACCTCAAAAGTCAGCAGATATATCTATTCTAAAACTTCTAACTTCAGAAGTGGTATGTTTTCTGAGATCCAGAGATGCTGTCTTCTCATTTTTGGGCAGCTTCCCAAAGCATCTGACTAACAGTACTAAAAAGTAATATGGTATTGTATAGTCCCATCATCATTAACTTTCCTTCAGTCCCTTGAAACTTGGTTTATCAGGCCTGGAGATCCCAAGGGGAATAGTGAGTAATGGAGGTGGATCCCTTCTTGTTAATATCTGTTGCTATTGTACAAAGTTAGCACTCATCCCGCTCCTAGAAGAATGAAATATTTGGGGAAATATTTAAAAAGGCAGTATTATATTTCCATAAAGGAGAAACATGCTCTTGGAAAGTAGCCCACACCTTTATTAATAGTCCCAGCAGGACTGGGCCAATCTATCTACAAGACAAAAGACCTTCAGCTCCAGGATGATGGCATTAAGACATCATATAAGATTATCTATCAGGGCTCACAGCATTGCAAAATCAAAGGACATTGCATCACCCAGAAAGCTTCAATCAGACAACCTCATCTATGACCCATGGGAGTCTGACAGCAACCAATAGAATACATGTTCTTGCACAGGAACAGGAAGCTCAAGTTCAAAGCCCAGAAAGGGTATAAATAACGCTCACTCACCACTCAATGTGGTCAGTGCTTGGTGGTTCTGTTCATCATTAAACCATCTTTCCCAACAGCCTTCATGTTTCCATTGTCATTCTCCCTGCTTGGAACTGAACCAGATGATATTTCTTCCAACACTCTCTTCTTGCCTTTTAATCACAATATCAATGCTTTTAATTGCTGAATGTTTGTTATTGCATGCCACCCATAGTCACATTTTGTGAGATGGCTGCCATATAAGTTTGCAAATACATAAATAAATAAGTTTGGTTGGTGAACCAGGAGACTTTTATTTAGGTCCTGATATGAATTATTCCTGTATCTCAAATGATATGCAAATTATTTACTAGATAGCAATTTTTTATGTAAAACAAAGAAATAAATCATACACATACACACATGTGTGCATACACACACACACATGGTTTTCCAGGGAACCTTCAGAGCTTCACCAATTTGTTGCCAGATGCATATGGACCAATATTCTGGAAAAAGCCAAAACTGTACAACATAAAAAAGTGAATTGCAATATTCTGTTTGGAAAGAAAAAAAAAATATTATCACTTTCTCATTCTTGAAATAATCCATCAATGAAAATGATTTATGTTCATTGCAATGGGGTTTAAAGAATAAATTAAATACAAGTTTCATATAGAAATCTATTAGCATACAAATTTCCTTTGGATCACTGCTACACGATTAACTGTCATCCTTGCTATTGATGTATGATGCAGCAGTTAAGTTGTTGGAACGGATTTCCTGAAATCCAGATTCAGACCATTCATGGAAACTATTTGAGACAATGTTTATGT
The DNA here is from genome assembly GCA_009733165.1 of Naja naja. Taxonomy (NCBI): domain Eukaryota; kingdom Metazoa; phylum Chordata; class Lepidosauria; order Squamata; family Elapidae; genus Naja; species Naja naja. The sequence goes on from CM019151.1 coordinate 166,812,355, forward strand.
AGTGAACCCATTGAACAAGGAAACAGAAGGAGCAAAGCAGAATTTGTCAACAGGAGGAAAAGCTAAAGAAAAGAGATGACTATGTACTCATATGCGAATGGAAAAAGCTTATTTCATGAATAGCTGTTGATTGCAAGGGATATGTCCTTGAGAGCTGCTAATTGCTCATTGTAGGTGATTACTGGATTTCTGCTGAGTAAGCAGAGATTGTAGCAGGAGCATAAGTAAATCAGTTTCAGGGAGCAAGCTCCCTGAGTGAATAAAGATAAGTTTGCAAAGTAATACAAGGGAAAGTTTCTTACAAATTGTTTCCTATAAATTAAAAATATGTACTTTCTTAGTCTGAGATCCTGAGAAGAGTTCACAAATAAACAAATGAAAAAAGTACTCTGTGACACTTTAAGAAACAAAATGAAGACAAAGAGTCAAGAATTTGCAGTTGTAGGCATGTTGGTGTTCCTGCTCGAAAAACATTCTGATATATATTTCCAGCAAGGTGAATATGAGTAGTGATCAGAACTAAATGCACAATCTTGAGTGACCAAGAGCAGGATCTCATGCTATGGGAAAGGGTCCAATAGTCATGCAAAATCTATTTGTCCAAAGTCTCTCCTAGCCATGGTTGCCACCTGTTTCACTAGAAGGACTTATGAGTCCAGGTCAATTCCCAGATTGCACTATACCTTCGTATGGGGCGGGGGGAAGGGTTCATGCAGACTTATTGGCAGAACAGTTCTTGAATCAGAAAGTTCAAAAACCCAGAGACACTCAATCTTATAGGGTTCTGAAATCGTATAGGGTTCTGAAACTATTAAATCTCCGTTCAGAACTTGTGCAACTCCGAGAAAAGATATATAATCAATATCATCAGTATATTGATGATATACTGTTGCCAATGGATTACTTTAGAAACTTCTGTAGGAAGTTAGCACCCACCCCTTTCCTAGAAAATAGAAATAGCCTAGGAAATATTAAAAAGGCAGAGTATTTCCTCTAAAAAGAGTAGAAACTCAGGAGCGGAAACTCACCTCAGAAGCAGAGACTCACCCCCACCTTTGTTAATGGGTGGGCCATTAAGGCCTGGGCCAGAATACTTTACATAACAAATATCTCCAGGTAAAGCTATAGCAATTGCTCAAAAGCCCTTTCAGTGCATCATCATGCAGCAAGGCTCAACCAAGCCTGGAACTCAGGACAGCTTACAGAGTTGCCCCCTCATGGCCCCATGGGAGTCTGACAACCAATTAGAAACAAAGTCCAATTCAAATACCAACAAAGGTTATAAAACCCAGCCACTCTCAGCACCTCACTATCTTCTTTCTTATTATTATTATTATTTATTTAGACTTGTATGCCGCCCTACTCCCAAAGGACTCAGGGCGGCGAACATACAAAAGAATATACAATAAAATAACTAAAAACAAGTCCAAATTACCAAAAGTTAAAACAATAAAATCACAAATAAACAAACAAATTAAAACTACCCACCCCAGGGTCAATCCAGGCCGGCCTGCTGAAACAGCCAGGTCTTCAAGTCTCGACGAAAGGAGCGGAGATCAGGGGCCAAACGCAGATCCGCAGGAAGCTGGTTCCACAGGGCGGGCGCTGCCACAGAAAAGGCCCTAGCTCTGGGAGCCGCCAGCCGACAATGCCTGACCGACGGTATTCCCAGAAGGCCCCTCCTATGGGAGCGCACGGGGCGATTGGACTGCGATGCAGGCAGGAGGCGATCCCGCAAGTACCCTGCACCCAAGCCATTAAGGGCTTTATAAGTTGTTACTAACACCTTGAAGGAAACCCGGAAGGCAACCGGCAACCAATGCAGGTCGCGCAGGAGGGGTGTAACATGGGAGTATCGGGATACCCCATCACAGCCCGCGGCTGCATTCTGCACCAGCTGCAACCTCCGGGTAATCCGCAAGGGAAGCCCCATGTAGAGAGCATTGCAGTAGTCGATCCTGGACGTGATGAGCGCATGAGTAACCGTTCGAAGAGCATCTCGGTCCAGGTAAGGGCAGCTGGCGAACCAGCCGAACCTGGGCAAAAGCCCCCTGGCCACAGCTCCCACCTGCTCCTCCAAACTGAGCTGTGCATCCAGGAGGACGCCCAGATTCCTCGCCCTATCCACGGGGGGGTAACACCTCCCCCCCCATGACCAAAGATGGCACATCAACTGAAACCCGAGATGCCGGTAAGAACAGCCACTCAGTCTTGGCCGGGTTGAGTCTGAGCCTATTACTCCCCATCCAGGCCTGCACCGCCTCCAGGCACCGGGACATCACCGAGAGAGCATCACTGATCTGGTCTGGGGTGGAGATATACAGCTGGGTATCTTGATCTCTTCTTTCAGCTTGAAGCATGTGATCATCCTTCCTTTTCACTCTGGAGCTCCAGGCCATGTGATCTTGCCCACCATTAAATCTTCCAAACAGCCTCCATGTTTCCAGTGCCTTTTTCCCCACTTGGAACTGAACCCAGGAGGTCATTTCTTCCAACACTTCATATAGATATGGTGAAAAGAGAATCAAACCCTTGATAATATTGAATCCAAGGATGGCTTTTTAAGGAGAAGGCAGATGACTGCCTCTTTCAAATTTCTTCTCTTGCAAAGGAGCGTTCACTGCAGTTTGGATCTAAGGACAGATTACCTACCAGGAAGCTTTAGTCAGCCAGGAGGGTCATGGACCTAAAACATAAGTGGCAAAACTTAACATTGATATAAGTCCTGCCCACTTCTTTAGGACCAATAAGTTGAATCTCTTTATAGATAATCAAGAGAACCATGCCTACAGTCCTAGTGTCACGTTCCAAGTAATGCAAGCATCATAAAATGAACTCAGAGGCATTGAAATTCATCAAAGAACTATTTCATTTAATTATACATCTTGGCACTAACTGGTCGAAGCCAGTATTGAAAGTTTCCCAGGCTTCCATGTCACTATAACCAAAAGTTTCTCATTCCAAAACAATAAGTCACATTGTCCAATCAGGATATGAAATAGTTTCCAGGCAACTTCGCTCCTCCTTTCTCCAGCTGAGCAGCAGTTGGAATGTAGCTGACTCATCACCCACCTATGTTGGTTTGGCTGGAGCTTCATCCACCTCAGGTCTCCCCCTCTTCCAATCCTCAAGTGTGTCAAATTGAATTCATACGATTCCACCACCAAATTAAATTCAGTCTTGATACCTATAACTCCTGCCCACAGGATCTGCTCAACAAGTGTCCAATTTCAAGAAGATCTGAGATTTTATCCAAAGATGTTTAGTATAGTGTTCCATAGAGATGTAGATGGCAACTGGAGTGGCTTTGGAAAACAGGGAAAAGCAATAGCAATGTTTAGAAAACTGATGAACATCAGGGACTCCATAATGAACTTAATCTCAGCCCTGGGACCACAGCCATGGTTTCAAAAATTTGCAGAACAGGGAGAACCATGCAGATCTCTGAGGGTATGTTATTCCAGTGAGAGATTCAACAACAGAAAAGAATACACCACTCTAAATGCAATAATAGAATGCCAAGAATACCTGATATTAATGGGCAGCCACCACTGGAGAAAGATGCCTTATGTCTGAAGAGTTGTATAGGTGACAATATTTTGAATTACAATATAATTCAAAGTGGCAATTAAGGCAGTTAATGGAGTATGAACCACCCATTGGTATATCAAATATACTCAGCTATTGAATTTTGGACCAGGTGGTAGTCTTCAAGAGTAGTACCATGTAGAGTGCATTGCAATAATTGAACCATATGCTTAAGGTACTTTATGACTGGCTATCTCTTTCATTGTATGAATTGGCACAACTGGTGTAGAAGATAGATTTGTGCAAAAGTTTTCCTGGACCACTACTCCCACCTGCCTTTTGAGCAGGGTCTATGTACCCAGGAAGGCCCCCAAGTGCCATCCCAAGTGAGACTAAAGGTGAAAAACTTCAAGATCAGGGAACCAAGCAGCCAGCACCATTTGGTCTTGACAGAATTGAGACACAGTCTGTTCCCCGCCTCCAAACTTAATATCCAGACAATATGTCAGGCTATTTGCAGGATCACCAGGTCAGCTTGGAGTCAAGATGTATAACTTGGTGCCAGTATATTGATAACACCAAACCTTTGTCTTGTTTCAGGTTTCAGACACAGACACGCAACATTTATTTTCAGGGAAACACAGTTAGCAATGCAGTGAGCAATGTTAAACAAAACATAAGCCTGCCTGTGATGTTCGTTTTCAAGAGGAGCATGCAGAAGAGTTCTCTAAGGTTGGTCCAACAGCTGAGTCAAAGATGTCAACCAGTTCAAAGGTCCAAGAAAGGAATTCACACACAAGAATTGCATATGAGAACTGAGGTAAAATAAGCCTCTTATATAAACTGCAGTCAGAATGTTTACTCTGTTGTTTGAAAAATAACCTAATAGATTTCCTATGTTGTGCTCTTCTTCTATTTGTCTAGTCCAGGGACTGGGAGGCCTTACTTCAAGTTCACCAGACAAGTCCAGGTACTTAGCTTGGTGCTTGTGATCAGCTCTGTGTGATACTGGCTTTCTACTTTCTTAGGCTGACATTCCACAGGCTCAGATGGAACAGCTTTAGAGTCATAACATCCTTGATTGATGATCTAACGCATTTCATGTAAATATTAGATAGGAGGAGAACGTGTTGAGTCCTGAGGCACAGTACAAGTGAGGGTGCATAGATACAACCTCTCTGTACCATACAAATCAGGGGAAACTGACCACAGAGGAAGGAGGGAAACCACCACAATACAGCACCTTCCACTCTCAAATCTTGCAGAAGGATATACCATGTTTCCCCGAAAATAAGACACTGTCTTATATATTTTTTGGCTCCCCAAAACACACTAGGTCTTATTTTCGGGGTAGGTCTTATATATATTTATGGTGCCAAATAGTGGGTGTGAGTGTGTAGGGGGGGGTGTTTCACGGGTGCACGGTTGGTCTTACTTTCGGGGTAGGTCTTATTTTCGGGGAAACATGGTAGTAATGGGACAGTATCAAAAGCTGTTGAGAGATCAAGGAGAACAAGGATGGACATGTACACACGTACTCATCCCAGCTGCATCAAAGGTTATCAATAAGAGTGATCTATGTAGTATCCATCAGTAGTGGGATTCAATTTTTTTACTACTGGTTCTGTGGGTGTGGCTTGGTGAGCATGGTGTGGCTTAGTGGGTGTGGCTTGGTGGGCATGGCAGGGGAAGGATACTGCAAAATCCCCATTCCCTCCCCACCCCACTAACCTGCTTTCCAGCTCCATTCTCCTGCGCAGAGCAACAAAAAAAGACCCAGCCAATCAGCTGGGACTCAGGAGGCAGAGAATAGATGGGGGCAGGGCCAGTCAGAGGTGGTGTTTGCCAGTTCTCTGAACTACTCAAACTTTCTGCTACTGATTCTCCAGAACTGGTCAGAACCTGTGGTAGCCATACTATATTGTGGTCTGAACCTTATTGGAATGCATCCAGTTAATTTCTTTCAAGAGCCTTGGCAATCATTTTCTAACCACATTTTCAACTATCTTCATGAGAAAAAGAAGGTTGGATGGTAATTATCTGGAATAGTTAGAACAACATTATCATTTTTATTTTTCTGCTGATGCTTTCTTCTCACCTCCTCTATTTTCACTTGCAAATCATAGAAGAAAATGTAAGGTCCTACTTCATATATTAATTTGTAATAAGCCTGTGTGAATTACAGGTAAACCAGATCTATTTTTAGATTTCAATGACTCCTACTGCTTATATTTAAACACACACATGCAACTTGTATTCACTAGTTTAAGGTGATATAATTTATGTAAATGTATTTATCCCTTTTTGTAGCAATCTTCTTTGGCAGGTTACTATTTTCTGAGGTTTGTATTGAATCAATCATGACAAGGGTTAGATCAGTTTCTGGAGAAATAGATCATAATGTGTTGTTCCGGTTGATTTATACAGTGACATGCTTAACCCAGATTTTCAATGCAATTAGATATTTATTATTTTCTGAGAGTCCTAAACTTGCAAAGTGCAACTTCAGACTGGTGTCAGTTTTAGGTCTGAGAGAAGTAAGAAAAAGTATTTTAAAGAATACAAATATTTTTCTCTCATCAGGCTTCAATTGAATACATTAAATGATTATGGTGAAAAATTGGAAAGTATCCAGTTTGGACTGGTATTTGAAGTAGTAAAACAGAAACAAATCTGAAATGACAGTTTTGTGATTCTACTTTCCCTTCCACTGTTTATGCAAACAATATAATGCCTAGCCTTTGGACCTATTATAAAAAGATACCTCACTGCTCTTTTAAGGTTTTACTGAAATCAGACTTTAATGAGGCTGAAGTATATCGCTAGTAGCTGAAGGATGTTTTGCTCCACCTCATTTTTCCTTCGTTTCATCTTTTATTTAAGGACAAGTCTTCTAAAAGTAAGCAAGGAAAAGAAAAACAGAGAGCTACTGTTAGACCAATTTGACTCTGAATCAATAAAAGAGATTATTTGTAGCTCAGATAATGAGGGGTCCCTAGTTCTCTCTGAGCTTGCTGACTCTAAATATCAGACATAGTCTAATAGTGCACATCCCTTGCAATGAATAAACATCACAGATTGTGTGGTTTAGGAGTTAATAATTTATACACATAAAATTGTTCGTACAGCAGGGATAAGCAGCATGTGATCCCTCAACCATATGTGAACCTTGGTGTAATTTCTGGTGGCTCATCACCTAATTTTAGAAGGAAATTGCAGTTCAAGCCATTTGTACATTGGCAAGAGCCATCTGTCTATCTGTGTTAGACTTCCTCCATGAGATAGGAAAAGAAAGAAAAGAAAACAATCTGAAATGCAAAGAGAGAAAATAGGAAGCAAGAAAAGAAAAGGCAGACAGTCAAAAGGGAATTCATGGCTCCCATTCAGTTCTGGTTCTGTCCCTTTTCCCCATCTGGTTCTAATCATGCTCATGTTGATGCAATGTAGCCCCCAGCAAATTATGCCTAGACAAATATGGTCAATAGGAGCAGGGACGCTGCCATAGTGTCTTAGACTTAGCAAAAGAGTCACAGAAGTTTCATTCATTATGAGAAAATTGTGGATTTTTTATTTCTGTCTTTGAAGTCCTAGTTTGAAATATGGCAGATCCTGTAGTATGGAAGACTAGTAATACAACAACAACAACAACAACAACAACAACAACAATAACAACATCTTCCAGAATGGTCTTCAAGAGAATTTATTAGTGATGTGTACCATATGTGCATGGGTGGGCAGTTCTGTAATAGCTCATAAGCAAGCTGTCAGGATTCCAAGTAATAGGTTTGGAACCCTGGGTTGACACAAGCATTTGGCTGAATAGCTCTTCTGATATAAATTCCAATTGCCATACAAAGCTCTCACTGTGGTGTTATCTAATATTCCCTGATAGATTTTGTTTTCATTGAAAATAGTTGGGTTGTACTCAGTGGTAGGATTGAAATTTTTTTACTACCGGTTCTGTGGGCATGGCATGGTGGGTGTGGCAGGGGAAGGATATTGTAAAATCTCCAATCAAAGGAGGTATTTGTCGGTTCTCTGAACTACTCAAAATTTCCGCTACCAGTTCTACAGAACTGATCAGAACCTGCTGAATACCACCTCTGGTTATACTATATAATGAAAAGTATTCACTTAAAACTCTTATAAAACAGATGATTTTTTAAGTGGGCATAATTAGAGTGAGGAGACCAGGGGGACTAGGACTTGGGCCTGCCTTTGAAAAGTGCCTTCAGCTTCTGAAAGGAGGTATCTGGATTCCTTTCATTTGTTCTGGAAATCTAAATTTCAAGGAAGAAGTCACTTCTGGAATGGAAATCAAGCAGACCTATTCCCCTTTCTAAATGAGAGATTGAAGGAATGATATATTTCCAGTCCCACAGAAACAAACACCTCAGACTGTTTGGAGATTAAGCTCTTCAGGATGTCTACTTTGAATCTCCTAAATTGTCTCTTAATATGTCTTCTAACTTCTATGAAAATAATCTTTTCTATAGACAGAAAACAGATTTCTTTTTATTATTTTCATGTTTGGTTAGAAAATCCTGAAAAATGGTATTAGAAAATGAATCTTTTAGTATGCTTGAGCAGATATATATCTTTTCATGCTGACAAGTTACTAGTCTAATAAGCTGAAAAATACAAGTGTGAGGGAGAAGACATTTTGCGATCATAGACACAGAGAGCTAATTTATTACTAAAACCTACTTTCTTGACAATCAGTAAAAGCTGTATTTGACCCCTTTGGTATATTCTTACTTAGAAGATGAAGACTCTTTTTTATTATTGTTATACCATTTTTCTGCTGCTTTTGCAATTGTCCCTTATTTAATTGAATAATGCAATGTTTTATTTCAATTTATTGTTTTTGAAGTACTTGCATACTTTCAACCTTCAAATTTTAAGAAGGTACAACTAAGGAAAAATATAAAATTATGTAGTAGTTTAAAAATAGAAGCATCCACTAGTTATTAAGACTATACAAGCAAAATTTGTAAAAGAAATAGTCTTTTAGGAAGAGAATTCATACATTGACCAGAAAAATAAAGAGTTACTATGAATTGGTCTATTAATAAAATATCTGTAGGTATAAGTACAGTGCTGGGTTCTTTTGTCTATTTTTCTTGAGATTTATCTTTGTCATTCTTTCTTTTCAATAATTTTATTAAATTTATCAAAGTATAAAATACAAATTAAATGAAAATAGTGGAAAAATGGAAAAGGTGAGAGAAAGCAGTGTAGGGTAAAGAGAAAAAAGAAAGAAAGCATCAACTTTCAAAACTTGTTAGCATATTAGAATAAAATAATAATATTACAGCCTCAACTTTTTAGTTTTATATAATATGTACTAGCCACTTCCAAAATAACAACCTTATCTAATTAGCAAAAACCAACATCAAAGTTTTATTTTTTATTTTTCTCTCTTGAGCACAAAGTCCAGAAGTGGTTTCCAAGTAGAAACGGAGTCAGGTGTATTATTTTCTATGATTAGAGGAATTAATTTAGCCATCACTGCTAGTTCCATCAGATTCTCCACCTATTCACCCATTTTGGTAATTAGAGTATCTTTCCATTTTTGTGCATAAAGCATTCTTGCTGCTGTCAATTTTTTTTTAATTCCCCACTTTTCTATTTAAAAAGCATTTGGAACAACTGTGCTCCAAAAAGTGCACAGGATTAGGACCAAAATGTAGATGGGGCCAAAACGGAAAGCAAAAAATAAAATAAAATAAACTTCCAATTAAAATATTAATTAAATGCTGTTGATATAAATATTCCCATCAATTATATTTTTATAGTATTTCACATTAATGATTATAATTTAACAACAAATTATGGATAGTTGTTTGTTCCTGCCTTTGGCCTCAGTTTGTGCATATTTGGGCTTCAGGAGTAAGGAAACAAAATGAAAATACAAATGGATAAAGCATCTTGATTGACACATTATGGTTAACATTGTTATATTGCCCCCTTCTCCTTTCTCCCACAAGAATTTTTAGATCCCAAATAAACAATGCTGCGTGCTCTGACATTTTCAAAGGAAGCACAAAACATAACATTATAAATAAATGAAACAATAATTAATATCCTGGGGAAGTATTATTATATATCAAGAAGTCTCCTAATGTTACTAGTAATCCATATATCAAAATGAATATTAGCTTTTCTCAATCAGGATAAAATTATATTCTAAAGATTTTTTTTAACTCTTGCAGAGCTTTCAATACCTAAATCTTTATTGTATTAGAATCTTCCTCCTAACCCATAAACACTGCTGATTTATTTGTGACAAATGCAAAAAAAAAACCCTATAACTTTACTCAGATGTTAATTGCTGGGACAGAGCATTTTAGTGCTTTTGCAGTGGTAGCTTGCTTTACTTTTCAACTTTGAACTCAATGAAGAATTTTAACAACAATTCTACAATACCACATTGTTGGAACTAACATATTGTAAAGTGTACAGTCTGTACCTGTACACAAATAAGCTTTGCTTTATATCTGTGTTTAATGTTGAATGCCTGAGAAAAAAGAGATTTTTTTTCTATGAGTTGCAAACAATAATCTTGAGGATACATAAATCATGTTTACTATCCTAAAGTATAAACTAGTGCAAATATAAAGATCAGAAGATTCTTCTCCCTCAAAAGTGCAGCTCACATCCACAAACACACACACTGGACTTTAGCCTTGTAATATGCTACTTATTTGCACTAATTTGTAAAACATTTCCTCTAAAAAAAATTGGATGTCTTTGTTTCCATGACTAGTATAACTACTGACTTTTTATGGAGAAATTAGTAACAGGTAAATAGGTGGAAAAGAACAATATGAATGAAAAACTTGGCCATAGATGAATAGCCATAGATGGTTATCAGTGGTGGGATTCAAATTTTTTTTACTACCAGTTCTATGGGCGTGGCTTGGTGGGCATGGCAGGAGAAGGATACTATAAAATCTCCAGTCAGACGTGGTATTTGCCGGTTCTCCAAACTACTTAAAATTTCCACTATCCATTCTCCAGAACTGGTCAGAATCTGCTGAATACCACCTCTGGGTTAAATTCAAATGTAGCACAGCTGTCTGCAAACAATGAATAACATAGGGACCTATTTTAAAAAAATATGTTATTGAATGGTGACTAATGAATAGTTCTGCATGTAGGCAGAAAAAAGGCACTAGATAGGCACAACCTTACCTAGCCGTAATATTTGTAAGAAGGATATGGGTGTCCTAATAACTCATAGGTTAAGCATGAGCTACCAGTGAGGTACGGTTACCTAAAGAGCCATTGCAATTTTGGACTACATTAACAGACTCAATATCACAGGAATTGATTGGTTTGCTGTATTGGTCAGAATGTACCTGAAATACCATGTCCAGTTCTAGTTGCCATACTAGGAATAAAATGTTAGGAAGTAGAAAATGGACAGAGAAAAGAACCAGTGAGTTGGTAATGAGCTTGGAAGCTAAATCCATCCATCCATCCATCCATCCATCCATTCATCCATCTATTCATCCGTTCATTTATTCATTCAGTCATTCAATTTCTGTAGTCTCCCACCTCAATCAATGACTCTGGCCAGCTTACAATTCAAAAGATATATATTACAATTAAAACAATGAAATATTTTTTTAAAAATTGAAGAAGAAAAAAAACTCAATAAAAACATCAAGAATGAATATGCCTTAAAACTTTTAAAAGGGTACACATTTTGTTTAGCCAAAAACAGCGAAGGCTATAAAGGGAGATACGATAGCAGACATCCAATACATGAAGGGTTGTCACAGCAAACAGAGAATCCATTTATTTTCCCTAGCACCTGAGGGTAAGACGCGAACTGAAAAGCAGAAACTTTACAGAGAGAAATCCAGACTTGAAATAAGGAGGAATTTCCTGCCTCTAAGAGTTAACAAGCAGTGGAACAGTTTGCTTCCAGAAACCGTGGGTGCTTCATCATTGCAGGTTTTTAAGAAAAGACTAGACAGACATTTGTTTGAGATGGTATGAGGTTTTCCTCCCTGGGTGGAGTAGGCCCTTCCCCGGGATGCCGCCAGCTGACACTGAGTCGCAGACGGCACCCTGAGAAGTCCCTGCCTGTGTGTTCGTACAGGGCGGTTGGTATTCGATGCCGGCAGTAGACGCTCCCTCAAATAACCCGGACCCATGTCTCGTAGGACTTTGAATGTTAATACTAAGACCTTGAATCTCATCCGGAGGGCAACTGGTAGCCAATGCAGCTCGTGCAGGAGGGGTGTAACATGGGAGTACCGGGACGTTCCCATCACAACCCGCGCAGCTGCATTCTGCACCAGTTGAAGCCTCCGGATGGTATGCAAGGGCAGTCCTAAATAGAGAGCATTGCAGTAGTCGAGCCGGGAGGTAACAAGTGCCTGAATGAAAGTGCGCAGAGCATCTCGGTCCAGATAAGGGAACAGCTGGCAAACCAGCCGAACCTGGGCAAATGTCCCCCTGGCCACGGCCCCTACCTGCTCCTCCATCCTGAGCCATGAATCCAGGAGGACACCCAAGTTCTGTGCCCTGTCCACGGGGGGCCAACACCTCTCCCCCCATGACCAAAGATGGAATCTCCTGACTGGACCGAGATGTCAGTATGCACAGCCACTCTGTCTTGGCCGGATTGAGCTGAAGCATGTTCCTGTCCATCCAGATCCGTACCGCATCCAGACAACAGGACATCACAGAGAGGGCATCACTGATGTGGCCTGGGGTGGAGATGTACAACTGTGTATCATCAGCATACTGATGATACTTCACCCCAAAGCCACGGATGATCTCGCCCAGCGGCTTCATATAGATGTTGAACAGGAGGGATGAGAGAACCGACCCATGAGGGACCCCACAAGTGAGAGCCCTCGGCGTCGACCTCTGCCCCCCTGCCAACACTGATTGCGAGCGTCCCGAGAGGAAGGAGGAGAACCACTGCAATACAGTGCCTCCCACTCCCAACCCCCCCGAGATGCCGCAACAGGATACCATGATCGATGGTATCAAAAGCCGCTGAGAGATCTAACAGGACCAGGACAGAGGAAAAACCCCTGTCCCCAGCCCTCAAGAGATCATCCATCAGTGCGACCAATGCCGTCTCCGTGCTATACCCGGGCCAGAAGCCCGATTGGTATGGATCTTGGTAGTCTGCTTCCTCCAAGAAAAGCGGAAACTGCTGAGCCACCACACTCTCAACAACCTTCGCTAAAAAGCGAAGGTTGGAGACTGGACGAAAGTTGTTCAATTCGGCTGGGTCCAGGGCAGGCTTCTTCAGGAGGGGCCGCACCACCGCCTCTTTAAGGGCGGTAGGGAAGGCACCCTCCCTTAATGAAGTGTTGACCACTGCCTGGAGCCAGCTGCTCGTGACCTCCCTGGAGGCGAGACCAACCAGGAAGGGCACGGGTCCAACAAACATGTGGTGGAACTCAGTCGTCGCATGATCCTGTCCACTTCATCCTCAGAAACAGGATCAAACTCAGTCCAGATTACATCGGCCAGACCATCTGCACCTCCAGGGTCAGGCCCCTGCACATTAGAGTCCAGCCCTTCCCGAATCCGAGCGATCTTATCCTGCAGGTATAATCCAAATTCCTCAGCTCTGCCCTGCAAGGGATCCACCACAGCCCCCGGATATAAAAGGGAGTGGGTGACCCCAAACAGGGTGGCTGGGCAGTTACCTGCGGATGCTATGAGCGCGGAGAAGTAAGCCCTCCTTGCCGCTCTCACAGCTACCAGGTATGTCCTAATATGAGCTCTTAGCTGGGCTCGGTCAGAACCAGAGTGGGTCGACCTCCATCTGCTTTCTAAGGCCCTTCTCTGACACTTCATCTCCCGGAGCACCCCTGTATACCAGGGAGCCATCCGGGATCTGCACCGGGTAAGGGGATGCATGGGGACAACTCTGTCAAGGGCCCCCGCCGTTGCCTGTTGCCAGGCCGCCGTCAGGGCCTCGGCAGAGCTGTGGGTCAAGGATGCAGGGAAAAACCCCAGTTCCACCTGGAACCTTTCTGGGTCCATCAGGCGTCTGGAGCGGAACCATCTAAGTGGCTCCTCATCCCAGCAGTGTGGGGTAGCTTGGTGGAAAGCCAGCCATAGGAGATAATGGTCTGACCATGGAACGGGATGGACAGAAAAATTGCCATCCCCCAGACCATTCCACCACTGCTCTGAGATGAAAACCAGGTTGAGCATGTTGCCCCCCTCATGAGTCGGGCCATCAATCACCTGAGTCAGGCCCATGGCTGCCATGGAGGCCATGAATTCCTGGGCCAGACCTGATGATGCCCCAAGGAAAGGCAAGTTGAAGTCACCCAGAACAATAAGCTCAGGGAACTCCAACGCCACCCCCGAGACGGCATCGAGAAGCCCAGGCAGCGCAGATGCTACATAGCTGGGGGAAAGGTATGTAAGCAACAAGCCCACCCGACTCCCCGGCCTGCTCCTCAGAAGGAGGGCCTCACACCCGCCTATCTCTGGAACAGGGACCTCCCTTGGAATCAGGGCTTCCCGAATAACAACAGCCACCCCCCCACCCCTCCCCTGGGCTTGTGACCGGTGCAACACCCGAAAACCTGGGGGCATAACTCAACCAGAGGGACTCCACCCTCTGGGCCCACCCAGGTCTCGGTGATGCAAGCCAGGTCCGCGGCCTCCTCCTCAATTACCTCACGGAGGAGGGTTGCCTTATTAGCCATGGACCTGGCATTAAAATACACCAGTCGGAGCCCAGGGGTCCTAGATCCTGGGCCCCCAGGAAGTTGGGAGGAGGCAATGGGGTCAGAGCATGTCACCGTATGAAGGCACCAGGGGCGTGCTCCCCTAACATGATGTGGCCCCATGCCTCATCGTCCCCTGCCGAGCCCAACCACCCTGGAGATCGTCACTCCCACTCTCGCCTCCAGGGCCCCGCTGCCCCCCCATCACAGTCCTGCACTGGGCTGCGCTGAGTCCCGTCTTCACAACCCACCCCCCTCCCTAGCCCTCTTAAAAAACGATCTAAAAACCTAATCAAGGAAGCCCCGGGAGCCCTCTTACTACCTCTCCCAGGACCCCACCCCAACCCCATGCCATGCCACCTCTCCGGGTTTCATAACCCATCCTTGAGGTGGGCTGTCGAAAGTCCAGCGGGCCAGACCCAAGAGAGAGGGGACTCCCTCCAGGCCTCCAAGTCCGCGGAAGAATAAGTCCGGATCTCATAGAGATGTAGCATAAAGATATAACATAGAGGGGGGTGGTCAGATGATAGAACAGCTGTCCAAATGTTGGAATTATAAAAGCCCAGTGATGTCCAGAGAAATGGCAGCTGGAGGGTCCAGGGGCAAACATCAGGACTTCCCTCTCACAGAAGTCCTGTGGACCGATGACCAGGTCCCGCCCCCGACCAGACCCCCACACTCTCACTGTGGGGATCCCAGGCAAGCCAATTAAGACAGAGATGGAAGACCAGGCTAGATGAAGAGGGGAAGGGTGCCTCTGCCAGGCTGCTCTCTCACAGCAGCCAACCGGTGGGGGCCACCCAAAACCCCTCAGCCAGAATCCACTGGGCAAAGAAGGGCGTGGAGGAAGACAGTTCTTAATGTCTGACCCGGCTAGAGTGACAAAAGCCGTAAAAAACAATGCAAGATGAGAAGAGAAGTGATGGGGTGGGAGGGTGAGCGAAGCCACCAGGCCAGTTCCAGTGTGGGTAGATCTTCATAAACCAGTTCCCGGAGGGGCCGATCTCAACCAGGGTGGCAAAGTTGGTGACTGAAGGCCAGGACTGGCGGTGGCCTTGGGGCAACTCAATCCCACTCTCCAGGCCCAACGAGGCCGCCCACCGATCCGCTGCCCCCATCCACGTCGCTGCCGCCTGCACCTTCCAGCGTCTGGCTACACCCCCGACATCACGACTATTTCGTCGGTCTCCACCATCGCCGCTGCCACCAGCGCTCTCACGGACCCCCACCACAGACGAGGTCGCAGCTGGAAACGGGCACCAGACTGAGAGCTGCGTCATCATCTCTCCCAACGCTCTTCTCATCGCCAGCACACCCGACTCCGCCCGACTCCAAGGCCCGGAGGCCTGAAAACAGCCAGCCAGCCGAATCCGCTGGGAAACCTTGCAACCGACCGACCAGCCTGGCTCCGATGACACCAGCCAGCGCTCCAGGCCCTCCAACATCGGGGTTGGGGGGGTTTGGTCAGCTCCTCGCCCCTCATGGACAGCAAAAGAACCACTTTCCCCCAGGGACTCTTAACGCCGAGCGGCCATTGTTACGGACATGCGCAGAAGATGCACAAGACAGTAGAAATAGCCATAAATGTGAGCTGGTTGTTGAATGCCCAAAATGTGATCATATAACTGGAGAATGAGGGTGTAATTGTGCTGGTAATCACCTATAAAGCCCTATATGGCTTAGGGCCAGGGTATTTGCAGGAACATCTACTGCCAGCAACGACTGTCCAACGTCCCATGCGCTCCCACAGACAGGGCCTTCTTGGTGTGCTGTCAGCCAGACAGTGTTGGCTGGTGACCCCCAGGGGTAGGGCCTTCTCTGTGGGGGTACCCACCCTGTGGAATCAGCTGCCTCTGGAGCTTCGGAGGGTTCCTGACCTTTGATCCTTCCATCATGACCTGAAAACGTGGCTCTTCCAGCTTGCCGACCTGGACTGATGGGGGGAGGGGTTTTAGTGATAGTTTGTTAGTTTTAATTAATATATTGGGATGCTTGTTTAATAGTTTTTAAAGGTTTGTATTGTGTGTATTTTATTCCTGTGAGCCGCCCTGAGTTTTTCAGGAGATAGGGCAGCATAGAACTCCCAAAATAAATAAATAAATAAATAGAAATAAATTGTGGCTGTTGGAAATCTGGAATTGGGTTATTAGTAGCTTGGGAAGGTCCATCTTAACTTCAAATGGTAGCTAAATGATCAGTTGTTAAGTGAGGATTAAGTGGGAGAACTTGCAAATCAATCCCTGAAGTTGAAAACTGGTTATTTTTTTTCCTAAATGCAAAACATTCAAACATTTGATTTTAAGTAGTTTGCAAATAGCTACATGCACAAGCAGATAATACAAGATTATCAATATTTTCAACAACAAATATGACAAACCATTACAATACAAAACCATAGTATCATATCGCTTTTTTCCTCTTGCTTACCCTGTGTTTAATGTCACATTGTAAGCTTTTATAGGCTTTTCAAAATGTTTAACTTTATTCCTTGGCAGTAATATTGACTTAGATCAGTGTCTCTATTTTTACAGGTCTTTCTAAAGATGCTGGTTGGTACATAATGGTGAGGTAGACACTGTAGCCTGATATTCACATGCCAGAGGAAACGTATTAATCTCCCCTTTCCTTTTTAAGACAATTTGCTTAATTGAGGCATTTCTATAAAAAAAAAATCATTTGCATGATCATTAGCATGATTTGAGATCAGCACAGTGAAATAGGGTGAAAAGTGAGGTTTTACACTTAGGCAAGAAATACCAACTGTACAGGTACAGACTAGGTCAAACTTGGCTCAATGCCAGCAATTGTGAGACAGATTTTTGAGTCAAAATGGACAATCACTTAAATATGAGCAACAGTGTGGCAGGGCAGCGATAAAAGTCAATGCAATCCTAGCCTGCATTAATAGAGGGATAGAGTCACGATCACATGAATACCACTTTATAAACCTTAGTAAAACCACATCTGGAATATTGCATCTTTGGTCACCAGGTTACAAAAAAGATGTTGAAACTCTGGAAAGAGTGCAGAAAAGAACACAAAGATGATTAGGAGATAGTAGATTAAGACATATGAAGAACAGTTGCAGGAATTGAGAACACCTAGGCTAGTTAAAAGAAGGACTAGGAGAGATATGATAGCAGTGTTCCAGTATTTGAGAAGCTGCCACAAAGATGAGGGGGAAATAACTATTCTCCAAAACACCAGAAAGCAAGACAAGAATGTATGGATGGAAACTAATCAAGGAGACAAGCAACCAAGAATTAGGGAGGAATTTCCTAATGTTGACAACAATCAACCGGTGAAATGCCTTTGCCTTCAGAAGTTGTAGGTGCCCCATCACTGGAGGCTTTCAAGAAGAGTCTGGATGCCACTTATCTGAAATGGTATAGACTCTCCTGCTTGTATAGGGAGTTGGATTAGATGACCTCCCAGATCCCTTTCAACTCTGTTATTCTGTGTTCTATCAATATACATCTCAGGTTCTTTGTGGGAACAGAATCTTCAGCCTAATTTTTCTCATTGCCTTGGGAGGAAATGAACTCACCCTGTAATATTCCAGTTTAGTCAGTGATTTATACTGAATCTCTGAAGGTCTGTTTGTTCTGTAGGAGAAATTGTAAACAGCTCTATATTTCTATACTTACTGTAAATACATTTTTTTCATTTTTATTTATATACAGTATTCAATGAAACAGAAAGGAAAAGACAGAAAGAAATATGAAAAGAGACAACATTAGGATAAGCTGTATTTATACAAGGACTTCTCAGGCATATGTATATAGGACTTCTTTGCATAACACTTCCAATAAAGGATAATTGCAATCTATTGCAATTCTCCATGAATAAACTTTATTTATAGACAACTCTTTCATAGGATGTGGCTGTTTCAGCAAGCCAGCCTGGATTGACCATGGGGGGCGGGTGGTTTTATATTATTGGTATAACTATAATTTTAATTGTTTTTAATGCAGTTTTGTAATTTAGACTTGTCTTGTTTAATATCTTTTTATTGTATATATGGGTCTTTTTTATCTGTTCGCCGCCCTGAGTCCCTTGGGAGAAGGGCGGCATACAAGTCTAATAAAATAATAATAATAATAATAATAATAATAATAATAATAATAATATCCGGCCTTCAATCCACTGGGAAACTGGACCATGCATTTATCTTATCAAGGCGGAAGAACTAATGTCTTGGCAATAATAACCTGGCATGGGTCAAGGTTATTACAAGAACCATCTCATCCCATGGGACTGTCCAATTTCACTTGCTCTGAGAGAAGGGGTAGGCTCCAAATCTCAATAAACAAGGAATTTCAGTTTGTGGGCTCAAAAAAGAGCCTTCTCTGCCATGGCTCTCACACTTTGGAACATTGTGCCTATCAAAGTGAGATCTAACCCCATTCTTTTGGCCTTTCAGAAAGCGTGGGGCACCAATGGAAGTGTTTGACTCTGGAAGTATTTAGTAGAAGATTCCACTTCCAGCCTACATTGGTTTTTTTTTTCTTATCTAGTTATTTTTTCTTAATTTTAATGCTTTAATTTTTATTCCTGAATGTTTTTATGGTTTTGTATTGTGCATTTAATGATGTTGCAAGCTACTCAGTGAGATGGGTGGTGTATAAATTTAATAAATAATAATAAAATAATAACATCAGCATTGACAAATCCACTACCAGTCAAGTCCAAAAGGCAGCTTTATTCAGAATAACTTACATCCTGCATACCTCTACATATTACCTATATATATTTCTAACACCATAAAACATCAACAACTGCCTATCCCAGGTCCTTGAGAAGGACTTGATTGGCCAGACAAAAATGCCAAACATACATTTTAATTATGTGCTAATGCATTTCCAAACATTTACTACATTTTCTGTAAAAATGCAATGAAATCCAATACTTCAAAATAAATTAGATTGTATTAATTGCAGTCCAAGATCTTATGAGGATTTGAACACCGAGACTAAAACATTTTTTAATTTTTTTCCTGTTTTATTAAATAAAGATTTGTTCCTCACTCTTCTTGTTATACGTATTCTGCTTTCAATGCAATCATTGATCAACCAAATCTGCTAGGCCGGAGATTCCAATAGGAGAAGAAATAATAAATATATATTTATATATTGCAGATGCAGTTCATTCATCCATATTGAAAGATATGGCAGATGGAGTCAAAAAGTCTTTTTTTGAAAAAAAATCTGCCCAATTTTAAAAGTTTAACTTATTTTCAGAGATACTGTACGTTGCACATGCACTCTGTGAGAGAGTTCTCATTAAGTTATGACATACACCACAGACTTAACTGAATGCTTTTTCTTTGTTATGGACACAAGATTGGCTTATTATACAAAATACATATTTCTGTTGTATTAAAGCTAATATATTTCACCAATCTGCTTATCTGAAGGGGTTGGCATTAGTAGTGGGATTCAATTTTTTTACTACCAGTTCTGTGGGCATGGCTTGGTGAGCGTGGCTTGGTAGGTATGGGAGGGGAAGGATACTGTAAAATCCTCATTCCCTCCCCACTCCTGGGGGAAGGTTACTGCAAAATCCCATTCCTTCCCCACCCCACTAACCTGCTTTCCAGCTCCGTTCTCCTGTGCAGAGCAACAAAAGCCAATTGGCTGGGACTCGGGAGGCAGACAATAGATGGGGGTGGGGCCAGTCAGAGGCCGGTTCTCTGAACTACTCAAAATTTCTGCTACCAGTTCTCCAGAACTGGTCAGAACCTACTGAATACCACCTCTGGTTGGCATATGAGCTCATATCTATCTATCTATCTATCTATCTATCTATCTATCTATCTATCTATCTATCTATCTATCTATCTATTGGACTTATAGGCCACCCTCTCTCCCTGGGGACTAAGGGCGGCTTACAATAAAAAGTAAGAATACAAATATTAAAATACAATTAAACCAATTAAATTACGCCCAATAAAAGTTAAAACCCAATTAAAACTTAAAAACAATAAAACCCCACCCCTCCCCGTTCAGTCCAGGCTGGTCTGTTGGAACAACCAAGTCATATAACAATTGAATCATATCTTTCAAGCTCCTGGAGTACCGGGAAAATACCAGGTGACTAAAGGGCTAATGTAGACCCCATCTTCAAAAAAGGAATAAAAAAATGTTTCATGAAATTACAGACCTATCAGCCTGACATCAATACCTGGGAAGATTCAGGAAAAGATAATCAAACAATGAATCTGTGAACACCTATAGGCAATCAAAGTCATAAACAGAAGCTAATATGGGTTTGTTAAAAATAGATCATGCCAGAAATATCTTATTGCATTGCTTGACAAAGTGACAAAAATAGTAGACCAGTGGAATGCTGTAGATATAATCTATTTGGACTTCAGTAAGTTGATAAAGTTGACCACAACCGACTACTTGAAAGGATAGAAAATGTGAGTTAGACAACATCACCACTAGATGGATTCATCACTGGTTGACTATCCTCATTCAACATGTAATTCTTAATGGAAGTGTATATACATGGTCCCTTCCAACTCTGTTCTTCTGCTATCTGTGCTAGCAATCTATTTATAAATGACTATATTTTAGTTAAAAGTGTTAATACATAATAAAGCTACAGGTTTCTTGCAGGGAGCACAGCAGAGGTGGTATTCAGTAGGTTCTGACCAGTTCCGGAGAGCTGGTAGTGAAAATTTTGAGTAGTTCGGAGAACCAGCAAATCTGACAGGAGATTTTACAGTATCCTTCCCCTACCACGCCCACTAAGCCACACCCACAGAACTGGTAGTAAAAACATTTGAATCCCACTACTGGAGCACAGTGATTCATGCTGGTTAGAAGGCTGGGCTGACAATCAGTAGGATTGGCTTTGAGAGCTGGTTGTCACCAGAGGATAGAGTAAGCTTCCATCATTTACTCCAGCTCCTGCCAATCCAGCAGTTTGAAATCAGGCAATTGTGAGTAGATAAACAGGTAACCTCTTAATGGCAACTTGAAAGGAACCCCCAACTGGGCGCTCCCCAAGCAACAGTGATGCAGAAATGCTTTGGTACTCCTGACATGACTATATTAGTAGTACAGGTTTCCCTTTTAGCCTTTTTAAACTGCATACCTTTCTTTATCAATGAAAGTGGTAGTCACACAGCTTTTCCCCCTAGTCTTAAATGTTGAGGAGTGGGAATTCTGTTCCTTTTACCCAGGGCTTAAAGTCACCATACTTTATACTTAGCCCTTTATGATACTTTCTCAGCTTTTCAGACCTTATATGGTGCTGCTCCTCTAAACTTTAGCAGTTAGTTCAGCAACTGTTCATAGTTAGGACAATGAGTTCAAAAAATTAGTCTTTTTCTTTCTTCTAACTTTACAATTAGTCCTTATATTTCAACCTTGCAAGATCTGTAAAGAAAATTTAAAAATGAAGTAAAATTGTAAGCACACTCTTGTTTTCACTTAATGACTAGCTTAACCAACAGACTTGCCAGTCCCAATTGTGATTGCTAAATGAGAACTACTTCTACTGGGTTGTCTCTCCCTTTGTAGGAAGGAAAACACAATTACTTATTGTTGATTGGTTGTAGCTAATCAGTCTGTTTGTTATTCCTTTCTCAGCTGCAGTAGCTTCCAATCATCTAACTTCACCAAATGTTCTGGTATCACCTGCTCCTGGAACTACTACTCCTTTCTCTCTTCTAGCAACACCCAACTCCTTTGCCTTCAGTGTCTCTCTTTGACTTCCTTACAGTACCAATGTAGTCACTTGCTCTTTTAATACCATGGAGCACAGTCCATAAGGATGGAACACACTTCAGAAAGAAAGAAAACTTAGGTTTTCAGCTTTAGATCTTTTCTTCTTCACACCCTTAAAATATGTCATGGGATGAAGAACATTTTATTATTTATTATTTATTTATTGATTGATTGATTGATTGATTGATTGATTGGACTTGTATGCCGACCCCTCTCCGCAAGGACTCGGGGTGGCTCACAACTAAAACACAGTAGTACAAACAATAAATATTTAAAAGAAAATTAAATCAAACAAGCCCAATCTTTAAAAACCCAATTAAAATAATTTAAAAAACCCCGGAGGTCAGTCCAGCCCAGCCTGTTCAAACAACCAGGTCTTCAGATCGCGGCGGAAGGAGCGAAGGTCAGGAGCCAAACGGAGCTCCAGAGGGAGCTGGTTCCACAAGGCGGGGGCTGCAACAGAATAGGCCCTTCCCCGGGGCGCCGCCAGCCGACATTGTCTAGCCGTTGTCTAGTGTTTTATGTATTGTCTAGTGTTTTATGTATTGTGCTATTTGATAGCACAATACATAAAACACTGCTAGCTTCAAAAAATTAAGCAGATTTTGAGCAGGTTACAACATGGATAAGGGAGACCACCACAAAGTAACAAAGATGCACTCTGGAAAGTTGCAAGAAACAAAAAACAGAAAAAAAAAACAGAAAAAAAAGACACCAATTAAAAACTGCTTCCATATTGTCTCAAAGACAGTTATGGGGTTAGTATGTCCATGAAGTTCCCAGAATAAGGCTCAATCTGTATAATTTACAAAAAATAATAATAATCAAGAAACACATGCTCATTATCCTGAATGTTACCATTGCAAATACAAGGCAAAATATCAAGAAACATAAAGAGTGAACTTTGAACATTTCATTTTCAATAGTTGCATATTCTGCAGGATCCAACATCTGCAATTCCAAATTTCAATACCTTTCAATGGTAATTATGTTCTCACAATTCAAACAGGTTATTTTCTATTTGTCTCTAGGAAGAAAAAAATAAACCTGCTTTTAGTGAAAACAACTTTTAGGTAAAGCCCAGTGGCATGTTTTCTAAAAAGGCAGATGGGATATTACAAAAGAATTCCAATTTCACCTGATTAAGTGTAAATCACCTTCTAAATTCTATTGTGTCCCTCTTTATTATCTTCGCTCATTTCCTACCATATGAAATTGAGAAAATATTAACATGTTATAGATTCCATATTTAGTCATAGTTCGGTGAAATTATTTCTGCATTCATAAATCATTTATGAAATTCTGCTTCATTTGCGCTTTCTCTCTGCTTCACTATATGCATTTCCTTTAGGGGAAACATAGCTTTTCTGCATGACAGCTCGTGTTGTGTTTTGATTCTGGGAAAACATCATATACAATTATTTTTTTTCCCTTAACTGAATGAGGCAGAAATTAAATAGCTAAAAATTATATGCATATTTGTCTCATTTTCTGTAGTCATATCTATTTCTTGATTCCTTTAATCTTGCATTTTTAATGTGATATTTCCATTCATATCCTACTATCTAGTAACTATAAAAATATTGTTTTGAGTATAGATCACAAAACATAAAATAAGAGAGAATCCTATAATGTGTGCCTTTGTCTTTAATATTGACTCTTGATTACTGGCTATATCCCTACAGTTTTGTTTTGTTTTGTTTTGTTTTTGGCAAGGTTTGGCAAGGTTTTTCAGCAGTGTTTTGCCATTTCCCTCCTACTTTGAACTGAAAGAGTAACTGACCCAAGCTCATCCAGCTGGTTTAGTGCCCAAGGTATGACTACAATTCACGGTCTCCTGATTTCTAGCCTGAAACCTTAACTACTACACCAAACTGGCTCTCATAGCAGAAATAAGATACATACAATGTATCAATCTAAAATTAAAAAAAAACTACTATCCTATGAACATTCCCCATGCTTTTAAATCCCTTAGAGGAAAAGCAATTGCTTCAAGTAATGTTCTACTACTAGAGTGAGATGATAAAGCAATAGATCCATTCAGAAATAGGAGAGTAGGAAATATTGTTTAAAATCAATTGTCTCCAGCCCCAAATGTTCCCAGTATCAATGCTGCCATCATGTTGGAATAATATCTTGCTGCTGCTGCCAGTGTGAAGAAACCGAGAAGAAATAAATGAACCCAGAAGCGGATACCCCAAGCATGTTGGAACTAGGGCAGAGCCTAATGGGTTTTGACAATAACCTTGAAGAACAGGGTGAAGAGCTGCAACCAAGAGAATGGTCAGATAAGAGAAATCTGAGTCCACCTAAATATAGCTGTGTGATGATTGTTAAATTAACTCTGTTTCTTTGGGCTTTGTTCGTGGACTCCATTGCAATATTCTTCCAACAGTTTCTCCAATGCTAATTTTGATATTATGGAAGGTTTTTCACAAGCTCCATATTTATCAATTAAGAAATCTTCCTGGGTAAGATTGTATCTCTCCAGCAAACCAGACAATAAGAGGGCATAGAGGTGCAGAGCCTCATAGATGGGTTAAAGGTGGCAGTCATATAGCTGGCCAATTGGGGCCAAGCAAATTGCCAAATTCCAATCATCCGTGCAAGATATCATATCATATTGGAAGGGTTTCTTTTTCCTGTGAAAAACTAGACTAGACTTTAGCTGCCTAGGGAGGAAGCTATGCATGAGATTCACTGGTGACAACCAGGGATGGGCTTCAAAACTTTTAGCAGTGGGTTCTCTGTCCGGTTGCTGGGTGGGCATGGCCATGGTGCACCACAGCCAGGAAGGGCATTTTTGCCCCCTGTGGGCTCTGGAGGCTTTCCTCGAGCCTCCAGAAGGGTGAAAACAGCCTCCTTGGACTCCGGAGCTCTCTGAAAGTAGAAATGAGCCCATTTCTGACCTTCCTGAACTTCCAAGGGGTCCATTTTTTTGCCCTCCTCAAGACTCCGCATGCACCCTGCACTTACCTGCATCCAAAACAAGCCACATGGGGATTCCTGGGAGGGGAGGCATGGGGTGGGCAGGGCCAGCCAGGAGTGGGATTTGGGGTTTTTCCAAATGGCTCTTCTGAGCCCCTACGAATTCCCATCTGGTGACAAGTCCTTTAAACATGGGCCTCTTCATAGGTGGACCAAGAAAAGCTCATCAAAAGGGTAGAAACTCCATAAAAGAGAAGCATATAACAATATATTAAATCATAATGTAAAAGCTTTTCATCTGCTTCATTTCACAGTCCCTAATATTGTGAAAAGTTTTCTTAGAATACCTGCCTGGAAGTACACTTTTCAATTGCTATGTTCTCAGTTTTGTTAATGCTCTTCTAAGAGAAGAATAGAAGTTGAATTGGTGGTACAGCCCACATACAGTTTCATGCGTAATCAATTTATATGAAGGCCAAGCACTTATTTGCAATCATATTCAAATCTAGCTACATAATGGGCTCTTGAGCTTAAAGTGTTTAGATCAAGGCAGTTCCAGGGAAGAAAAGTATTCCAAGAAAAAACTCATACTGGCAATCATTAGGAACCAAATACTCTGATTAAGGATTTTCCATTATGTCTCTAGAAAACATAATTTTAAATATCATTGTCACTTGAATGATTCAGAATCTTTAACCAGTAGTTAAATATTTGAATAATGGCTCCTGAACAGACCACAGATCAGTAAAAAGGAGAAAATATTGAGTGCTAAAGATACCTGTTACCCTAAAAATTTTGTGTTTAATGTTCTTCATATTGATGATTAGATAATGTCATTGACACAATTAACATGAATTTGGGCAAATGTGGGAAACAGTGAAGGACAGGGGACCCTGGGGTGCTATGGGTCACAAAAAGTCAGACATAACTTAGCAACTTAACAACAACATATTGAAGATAATCAAGCCCTTATGTATCAATTACATGATCATTTAGGTATTTTCCTTTAAAGGTTAGACTTGAACATTAGCTTTAAATGGGAATTTAAAATGGCATTTAAATTTTAAAAGGTTCAAAATCTCTGCATATCCCGAGGGCCCTGGTGAAATGCTTAGGCTAGTGAATACCATTAGACAAAATGAAGACATGCCTTCCCTAGAAGAATTTCTAGTATTCTAAATCTTAAGACACAGCAGGCAACAAATGATGATAGTGATCTTGTAGTAGCTAAAATATTCCATCCTATGAGGTCAGGGGGCATCCTTTGGGGAGTTGGCAGTCTATGTAACTTATTAACCTAAAAAACCCATAGAAGCCTGATTGGTTGGCTGCTTGGTAGGTTGGTTGGCTGGCTGACTCACTGGCTACCTTCATCTACCCTCATCCATCCTTCCAAAAATAATGTCAACCATTTTGGATATTTTGTTTCTAATTTCTGTTAATGCAGTCTTGATGGGAAAAGGGGGATTCTGAAAATATTTCCTCTCAGGATGAGTTTGAAATTATAGCAATTTTTAACTCCTTGGAAACAAATAATTTCCACAATCAGCATCTATTATCTCAGTTAGGCTGTGCTCATGTTTGTTCTAAACATTTAAAACTGTTTGATGTAAAATTTTACCCTAGGGTGTTTCATTTAATCATTGTACCAAGGAATGATGGACTGAGAAAATCTTAAAGAAGAATATCGTTGGTAAAACATGGGATATTTTACACAAAATGATGGAATGCATCACTATTATAATCCACAAAGTATAAAATATTACATCATGAATATGCAGAAAACTCCTTGTACAGATTGATACCTTTGAAATTTGCAAGTTACATTTACTTATATTAAAATTCATTATAATACTTTTCTTAATAAATATTTCTCGTGTAAACATCAGAACAGTTTAATATTATGCCAAAAAGTTCAGGAGTCTAATAAATATTTTGCTGTGTGTGTTTTCATTGAAGCAATCTACAGTTACAATTTTATAGCTGCAGATCTGGGAACAGAATGATTTTGGAAAATGGGATTTGGGGAAGAAAAATATGAATTTTTCAAAATCCTGATAGTTTAAATACCTTGAGACTTGTACTTTGTTTAATAAATATCTACACAAAAGGGAAAATGATTATTTGAATTTCGTGGTGGATTAAAATATGAGACAAAATATACAACATGATGCAGATAGTTAAACTTACAACCATTCATTTAGTGACCGTTTGACATTTCAACAATACTGAAAAAAGTGACTTACAAACAGTCCTTGCATTTACAACTAGTAGCGTTTCTAAGGTCATATGATCAAATTTTGTGGGCTTGAAGATATACCATGAGATGAAGAGATAGTTGGGAAGATACTAGATTTTTTCCTTGAAAATATTTCACTTCTCATCCAAGAAGCTTTAACAATTCTGGCTGAATGGTAAGAAATTGAAGGATTTATATTCCTTTGCAGTCATCTGGTTGTTAGTTCTCTGAGAGTTGTTAGCTCTCTAACAGTCATTGAGGCCACTTGGGGATTTATCTGTATTCTCAGAATCACCCAAATCAGAGTGCCAATGGGTGTGAAATGTTCTTGAGATTGTTGAAAGGATTGTGTTGTAGACCAGCAATAGATAATACCATATCTCTCCCCCTTTGTTGAGACAGATCTGTTCAATTTTAATATAGATGACCTCTTTGACCCCTCTTTGTCCAGAATGCAGACTTTTGTCTTTCAGATGCAGATTGACTGTTCAATATTGTCCTGATGGGCTGTTCTCCTGTGTTGTGCCATTTATTTGTGAAGGAGTTGTTTTGTTTCAGATCTGTACAGATCTGCACGTCTCACTGCATTGTACCATATATTCCACATTGCCCAGTTTGTGTCTCGGTGTTTGTCTCCTGGAGTGGACAACCTTTACCTTAATGTATTCTTGGATTTGTATTCATGTCTACATATGTCATGTTGGTTGAAAATCCTCCTGAGCTTTTCAGATATTCCTGCAATGTATGGAGTGACAATGTTGCTTTGTTTGTTGTTCTCTTCTTTGTCTGTTATG
Organism: Naja naja; assembly: GCA_009733165.1. NCBI lineage: Eukaryota > Metazoa > Chordata > Lepidosauria > Squamata > Elapidae > Naja > Naja naja. Next base: position 166,840,307 of record CM019151.1, read on the forward strand.
GAGGAGTTCCTGCTGGATCTTTTCCTGGATTTGATGAAGGTCCAGTTGGGTTAGCCATAAGTTTTGAGGGCTTCCTTGATATGTTTTAGTTCTTTTTCTTTTCCCTCTTTGCTGGTAGGCAAATTTTCAGCTAGGTGATGTAGTGTTCTGATCACCCGCATTTTGTGCTCCAGTGGGTAGTGAGAATCAAAATGTAAATATTGATCTGTGTGTAGGTTTTCTGAATGCTTAGGTGTTGAGGCTTCTGTCTTCCTTAATGTGTACTGCATAGTCCAGGAAAGCCAGACTATTTTCCAGATGACCAGATGACTGCTAAGGAATATATATCCTTCCATCCAAGAACTAAAAAAAGCTTCTTGTATGAGAAGCGAAACATTTTCAAGGAAAAAAAAATCAAGAAAATCAAGTTGCCTTTTAAAAACACCTTTGGGTTAAAAAAATATCCACTTTCCTGATCATTGTTCAGTCATTCAATTGCTTCCAATTCTTTATAACCTGAAAATTTTGTCAAATTGACTTTCAGTAACTGCTTCTTGAAGCTCATGCATATGTCCTCAGTAATAATATTTGTTTTAGATCATCAGCCAGCTGCTATTTTGATTTTCCCCCCAAGCATTAGGATCTTATTTATTTCCACGCAATGGATCTGCATTTATTTTGTTTCCATATTCATATTCTTTCCAACTCTACAAAATATTCGTGAAGGTGTAGTGATGAAAACTGTACACAGTGTTTCAAGTATAATTATGCTAAGATTTATGTAAGGACATTTTCCCTGTGTTTTTATGTTGGCCATTTTATTATTCCTCCCATGGAATTAATTTCCTCTGCCTCCCACTCCTTTTAACAGTACAATGAATCAATATTGCAAGCTTTCACGAGTTCTTTAGCATGCATGAATAGGGCAAATGTCATTTTGGGACCACAGTTAGGTCAAATTGGAGAAGATAGGGATTCCATTTTTTTTCTTTAAATCAAATGACATCCTTGGAGTACAGGCATTAATGTATTCAAACTAATAATAAACATAAGAATTTCATTTTGGCTGGAACAAAGACTAGGAACACATGACTCTATTAAAAGAAAAAAATGTAGTGGAATTTCGCATTTAAAAAACCCTTCAAATATAAGTATTAAAACCTAAACTAATTTAATATTATTTGTTTTCCTCTTAGGACCTTGCCTTATTAATGAAATTATTTTTAGTCAAACAAAAGATTTTTAATCACTTATTCATGTTTTCAAATTGATTCAGTATTAATTACATAATGTTATCTATAATTTAATTAATAAACTCTATTTCCTAGAGAAAACTTTCCATAGACTACTCATAAATACAAGGTAAATGAGGTATACTGTGTTTTCTTAGCGTGAATTTTCATGCGTGTCAAGAATGCAGAACATGCAGAATATTTTTGAAAAGTTAGTTTTAATACATGAAATGTATTTGTTTTAATTAGCATTCATACATCTGGACTGATTTTGATCTCATGAACTCATTCTAAAATGGATAGCATTGTGTGAAAGACACCTACAGATTTGTTGAAGAATCCTTAGCTTTTCTCTTGAGACAATCACTCTCTGCTAGCTCACCTCAACTCACATGGTTGTTGTTGTGAGGAAAATAGGTGTATAATGTTTTCTAAATGAAAGATTATTTTTAAAGCTATATATATGTGTGTGTGTGTAGCATATGTATGTATGTATGTATGTATGTATGTATGTATGTATGTTCACATACACACACACACTTTCTCAACTGCAAAATTATTAGTAACAATAGGTAACTAAGTTTGGAAATTACAATTGGATTTTAAAATATGTTTTTAAAAAGAGAAATAAACAAAAAACTATTCCATTCATTTTCATGTTTCATACAATTTCAGACCTGCTAGAGAAACAGCAGGTGAAATTTGTCCACTAGAATAGAAAGGAGCATCCACATTACTCAATTTGAGTCATCAGAAAGCATCCAAACCCTTCTAGGATTGTATTTAGCAAGTTCCAGTCTTCTGACACAGACCCTGGGCTGATCTCAGCTGTCTACAATCAGGTACCATACAATGTGGCCTTTTCCGCATGGGAATTGAAAAGAACACTCCAGAGAAACTACTGCATAACAATTCTTTTGCTGAACAGTCTCTTGCAGTCTTCCATTGTCAGTTCACATATTTGAAATTGGATCAGGGATATTTTTTTTCTGACCAAGATTTATTAGTAGTATATTTTACATAGTCAGCTGCTGAAGTTTGGAACATGTACAATGTGTATTAATTAGGCCTTCAAAACTGCTTAATTTGGGTTGGGCACATACAAAAAAAAATCCCTGTATGATTTTTTTAAAAGACAAAGTAGTTAAGGATTCGCACACATTTTTGTTTCTCTCTTAAAATATAGCAGTTTGCTGTAAGGAATTACCTGGTAGCATCTTTTCAAACCCCACAAGTTAGACATTTTGGGTAAATCTATTTATTTTAGGTTGTTTAACCTGTTTGTGATTTGAACTTATTTTTTCCTTGTCCCAAATAACTCCTAATCAGCAATGTTAAAAATAGCATAGCATAGGAATCTTAAGTGCTGTGCAACAGTGAAGAAAGCCCAACATTGATCTATGATCTTGTCATTGGACACTTGACATCACACTATGGTTCAGCATCTTCCTATTGTAATTGATTAGGTTGAGGTGTAAAACAAGAGTGATTTACAACACCAGACATGATCTGTACACCTATTTGAAAGGATGTCTGGCTTGCCTCCCTCTTCTGATATCCTGTCATGTGTAGAGATGGTATAACTGTGTCAAAGATCTGATCAAGGCACTATAAAAACAGATGAATAACTTATGGTTCCTTCCCTCCCCTCCTCTTCCCTTCCCTTCCCTTCCCTTCCCTTTCCTTTCCTTTCCTTTCTCCTCTCCTCTCCTCTATTTTTTCTTTCTTTTTTATGAGATGGGTTTCTCTTTTGGTGCACAATTAATGACTAACTTCTTTTAAGCTGGCAGACAAGTATTTATTGAATGAGATGTCTCTATGTTTATCTTTTGCTCAGGAAGGAATTCCAGCTGTCAATTTTCTAAGTCACATAGAAGGAAACAGGCTCATTCCTGTAACATAATCAAATCTCAAATACTCAAAACACCAGATTTAGTACCCAGAGGTAAAGATAATGAATGAAGCCTGACTCTTGATGACTGTAGGGACCCATTATTCAGTTTTCCTAGCAACCTTACAGAAGGGATACGCCATTGCCTTCTCTCTGTGTGCCTGTTTGTCTGCATTTATTCATTTCTCTGTTTGCTTTTAAGATCACAGTAGCCATGGAACACTCAAATGGTTAATACTAAGCAGCTTTAACTCTGTTTAGTTTTTTTTATACCTGAGAAAAGGTTGGGTCTCTTTCTATAAATTAAAAATAGAATGATTAAAAAGATGGTCAGAAAGGGTAGATGTTTGGAAAAGGAAAAATAAGTCATTACAAAAGACAGAAAGATTAAAAGGAGCAAGCCATATTCAACTATACAATAAAATCACATACACTAATAAAGTTAATATAATATAGGCTTAAGATACAGAAGGATCTTGACAGACTTGAACATTGGGCACTATCTAACAAAATGAAATTCAGTGGTGAAAAAAGTAAGGATCTACATTTAGGCAAGAAAAATCAAATGCACAGGTATAGTATATGTGGTACCTTGCTCAATAGTAGTAACTGTGAGAGGGATCTCGGAGTCCTAGTGGACAACCATATAAATATGAGCCAGCAGTGTGCAGCAGCTGCCAAAAAAGCCAACACAGTTCTAGGCTGCATAAACAGAGGGATAGAATCAAGATCACATGAAGTGTTAATACCACTTTATAATGCCTTGGTAAGGCCATACTTCTGGAATACTGCACTCAGTTTTGGTCGCCACAATGTAAAAAAAGATGTTGAGACTCTAGAAAGAGTGCAAAGAAAAGCAACATAGATGATTAGGGGACTAAAACATATGAAGAATAGTTACAGAACTGGGTATGTCTAGTCTAATGAAAAGAAGGACTAGAGGAAACATGATAACAATGTTCCAATATCTCAGGGGCTGCCACAAAGAAGAGGGAGTCAAGTTATTCTCCAAAGCACCTGAGGGCAGGACAAGAAGCAATGGGTGGAAACTAATTAAGGAGAGAAGCAACTTAGAACTAAGGAGAAATTTCCTAAGAGTTAGATCAATTAATCAGTGGAACAACTTTCCTCCAGAATTTGTGAATGCTCCAACACGGGAAGTTTAAAAAAAAGATGTTGGATAACCATTTGTCTGACATGGTGTAGGGTTTCCTGCCTAGGCAGGGGGTTGGACTAGAAGACCTCCAAGGCCCCTTCCAATTCTGTTACTCCTATTCTATTCTATTCTATTCTATTCTATTCTATTCTATTCCATTCCATTCCACTCCATTCTATTCTATGCACTGTTAATGCAGCACTGCTCTACTATAACAACTGTCTTAACAGTAATCTTGGATATTATAGGGATTGGTTAGGGTCAGGGTGTGGGTTAGGTTTAGGGTTAGTTGATATTTTGTTCTTCTGCTAATTGGTCAGTTTTCTTTCTGCTATGATGGAAAGAGATTGTTTTCAACCAGTTGCTGTTCAACACAGTAGCTATAGCATCAGTTAGTAACTTGAAAGTTGCTGATAAACTGGTAAATTGGCTTGTAGCTGCCTGATGCTGCCTCTTTGGTTGAATCTTTCATTATCAGGTAGGTTTTACCAGATATTAACCCATAATTTCCTATAATTTCATCTCCTTGCAGCATGTTTGGCAATAAGTGGATTCAGACCAGTCAGATATTTCAAACAGAAACATGCAGTTGAGCTTATTATTATTTATTTATTTATTTAGACTTGTATGCCGCCCTTCTCCCAAAGGACTCAGGGCGGCGAACATACAAAAAAGCATATACAATAAAAATAATTAAATAAAAACAAGTCCAAATTACAAAAACAGCTAAAAACGATAAAATTACAGAATAAACAAACTATTAAAACTACCCGCCCCCATGGTCAATCCAGGCCAGCCTGCTGAAACAGCCTGGTCTTCAGGTTTTGACGAAAGGAGTGGAGATCAGGGGCCAAACGCAGATCCGCAGGAAGCTGATTCCATAGGGCGGGCGCTCCCACAGAAAAGACCCTAGCTCTGGGAGCCGCCAGCCGACAATGCCTGACTGACGGTATTCCCAGGAGGCCCCTCCAGCTTCACCTGGTGCTGACCAACTTGTTTTTTATTATTATTATTATTTTCTTTGCCCTTTTCTCCATCATTTCTTAGAACATGGAAAACAGAATAATAGAATTGGAAAGTACCTTGGAGGTCTTCTAATGCAAAGCCCTGCCTAAGCAGTCCAGTTCCATGCTCAGTGTTATTTGTTGCTTTACTATTTCCAGTGCTTCCTTGATTTTTCTTGTCTCTAGGTGATATTTCTTGATGAGCTTTTCTTTGGCCTTCTTATTCCTCAACTTCTTTACTTTCAATTGTTCTAGCTGGCTTGCATCTGATCCTAGATTGCTGATGTTATATTCCAATGTGATTTTTCATTTTGGTGGTGTGCTGTTTGGTTTTTTATTCAGTTTGTCAAATTGGCATCCAACATATTCAGATATAATTGCAGTTATGGTGTATATTAGTTGTTTTGTTTCTTGCAACTCTTCTCTTCTCTCCTCTTCTCTTCTATTTTATTCTTAGCCTATTTAGTTAGATAATAGCTTAGTGTATTATGTAAAACCCTGCCTCCCAAATGAACGAATTCTATAGAATATTGTATAGTGTATAGCTAATGTAGTTCAATGTAGTTTGAATCTTCCACATATCAGCTTAGTTGCTAAGAACATTAGAAATGACAATCTAAGCGTTAGGGCTATTACAACACTCAAGCCATAATGATTCAACCAAAATTTAGGTCTTCAGTAAGAGTTGTCTCTGCAGTGCCTTTCCTGAAGCATGTTGCTAAAGAATCAAGAAAAAAGGAACAGGGGAGGAATAATTATGACATAAGAGAGATGCCTCAACCATCTTTAACCTTGGTCACAAAAATTGTGGGTTCCACCCATCACATTGCACAAAATATATTTCTGAAGATGTGTGTTGAATCATGGGTCCTTTATGGAGTCACATATGACTAATTATAGTTTGTTTATAGTGTTGTTTATATGCACAAGTTTAATTTTCTTTAATTAAAGCAGGAGATGAATACAGTAACTAAATAAACACATACAAAAAAGATGTGAATTCTGAAAAGAATGCTTTTAAATTATGTTATGTATGTTCATCTTGTATGGTTTATCATGCCTCAAGCATAAACCTTATTACATAGTATACATTGGTACCATTCCTTTTTGGCAGATCTTTTCTTTTCTTGGTTATTGCTCTTCCCTAAAGTACAATTGTCTTCTCTTATAGTATAATTAATTGCAGAACCGTACAAGTAACGAGAATGAATGGATAATTTCACAGAAATAGTTTTCCAGAGTGGAAAAAACATGTGATAGATATCCTTACTACAGGTTGCATAGAACTTATACATAGGGAAGGAAGGAAGGAAGGAAGGAAGGAAGGAAGGAAGGAAGGAAGGAAGGAAGGAAGGAAGGAAGGAAGGAATAAGGGAAGGAAGGAGACTGATCAAGAATTTTGGACTTAAGGTAATATACAATAGGTCAGGTATAAGCAGAAAAGCAATAATATATTTCAAAGACTTACACACGTATCAGAATTTATTATAGAATAATAATCCAAGGGAACTACAACCTGTTTAAATTCTAATCAAATAACAATCCAAGAGATTATCAGTTATATAAAACTGCTGCCACTCTTATCAAACCTTGTGATAAAAAGACAGATTCAAAGAAAGCTTTGAAAACTAATCTGTTGACTGAGAAAAGATTAAAAGAATTGGGGAAGTCTGTACCATTCTGAATTATCAAACCAATTATTATTTGTTTTCCCACTTTCTGATTCCTGTAGCATTACTAGGCTCAAAAACACATATCTGAAGACACATAGATATTTATATATTTTGATAGATAATACTTAAAAGCATTTTAATGTATTGTTTTAATCTGAAAATTCACTTTTTCTATCCTAATAACTTGAAAACAGAATGGGGCAGGCTTCGATGAATAAATGTAAAAATGTCAGAGATAGAAGAGAACATAAACTAATTGTTGAGTTACTCATTCCAGAGGGGTGGGGTGGGAGGTAATAGTTGAGGATAATCTAGAAATATACATTAGAAGGATCTATCAGGTGTGACATTTTTCATTAAGTTCCTTAGTCCAAAGATACAATTGCTCCTGATGACATTCAAACTAGTTAAGAAGTTCACTCAAAAATGTAAAACCATGTGATGTTGAATGGCATTTGTTCTTTGTCAGTTGTGAAGCAAACCAACTAGTACATTTAAGTGACATTTTAAGATCCATTTATTCATTTTTGATTGAGATACAATCTAAGTAGCTCATCATTAAATTGTTCTTCCACTGTTTAAGCCTTTACATTCAATGACCTTTGTAGTCATGGAAATATTAAATTTAAAAACAGTGAAAAAGTTTTCATGATGTTCCTATATTACATTTATTACTCTAAGAGCAATTCCTGGAGCCATTACCTACAATATTCATATACTGTATAGAATAATGGAATTTATAAATGTCACTTTTCCTCCCCTTTCTAATAAAACCAGACTAGTGCAATTCTCTACTTGTAATGCAACTTTTTCCTTATGTAATCACCATGAACTCCCTCTGCAAATTTAAGCTAAAGTTGTCCACAAGTTTAAACATTTAATCATGAAAGCTGCTGCTGCGGTTTCATTTAATTTTCAAGGTGAATTTAAAGAGAATTCAAAGCAAAATCAAACTACCCTTTGGATGTAGGTCTGTCCAGGACCCATTGGCTTGTTTTCTTGATTTTTCAGTCTTTGTTTTGCATACTGTATTTTTCGCTCCATAAGAAACTTCTGACCATAAGACACACCTAGGTTTAGAGGAGTAAAACAAGAAAAAAAAATCTGCCTTTGCCTCCCAGCCCCAGTACATGGCTTATCAGGGTTCTGCTCCATTGCGCCCATCACCAGTCAGCTGAGCAATGGCTGGATCCTGGCCTCACATAGCCCCACTGATTAGTGCGCTGTCTGACTGGAAACGCTGCAATTGCTGCCTCCTCCATGTCTGCTGCTTCCACCAGGGAATGCTGGAGCCTTCACCACCGAGCAGCTGATTGGTGGTTGGATCAGCCTCCCGGAATACCACCGATCAGCTGTTCCAGGCAGCGGGGATTGCTACTGCTGTTTGCTGCCACTGCCTGTTGCTGCCACTGCACCAAACCCCTCCCCCCCACAGCCTGATCTGTGCTGCAATATTTGCTCCATAAGATGCAGAGATATTTCCACCCATTATGTTGAATGACATCTGTCATTTTACCTTAATGGGTACTTTGAAGCCTCTGTTTGTTTATACCTTTCTGAACAATTTAATATTATAAACATGCTTGACTATTCCATTAGTCATGCTCAATTCCATATTATTTAGAAATACCTTAAAAGCACCTTAAAAGTCCTAGGACAGAACTCTGAGGTACTCATTCATTATATCCTTACACTGTGCATGCCACGGACAATTTTGAGAAACATCCTTGGTAAGAAATGTCCATTTACTCCTACTCTTTGCCTTCTGTTATTTATCTTATCCAGAAAAAGACCTGCCCTTTTATTCCATGACTGCCAAGTTTAATAAGTGTTTGATGAAGGACTTTATCAAAGACTTCTTAAAAGTCTAAATATATGATGCCCTTATATAAATGTTTAGGGCACGCCAATAGAACTCATCTACTTAGATTTTCAAAAAACCTTTGATAAGAACCTCATTATCAACAATTGTCATAGCCAAAGTGTTGTAGAAGTAAAAAACAAAACAAAAAAGTCCTCCAATTTGACTCAAGCTTTCTCAAAGTCAACAACATTCTTTTGATCTTGATTGATGACATCCTGCCCTTAAATGCACAAACATAGTGATTGCTCCCCATTGACTTTGCTTGGCCCAATTTACTCAATTGAAAAGGGCAGCTTTTACTGAAAAGTTTCATGGGTTTAATTTAATTAAACCCGGACATGCTCAGGATTTTTAAAGTTCAGGGTTCCAAGGACAATTTGTAAACATAACTCATCAGAAAACTGCAAGGGAAAGCTTCCAAAAGAAAGCAGAAGGATGCTGAGATATTTCTGTCATCCATAGATTTTTTTTGTTACATCTGTAAGAATGAAGGGCCTTGGTGGCTCAGGCTGTTAATTGCCTGCACTTAAGTTCCAGCTGCCTACAACTGCTGTAGGCTCGAATCCCACCAGGCTCAAGGTTGACTCAGCCTTCCATCCTCTCGGGGTAGGTAAATTGAGGACCCAAGATTGTTGGGGGCAATTAGCTGACCTTGTAAAAATGCCACTTAGTAATAAGCAGGCATATACAATGGAATGAAGGCTATTGCTGAGCACATTGGGTGGTATCCCAAAAATTGTAAGCCGCCCTGAGTCTTCGGAGAAGGCTAAATGTAATTAAAAATAAAATAAAATAAAATAAAATTTCATACAAAGATCTTCTCTTTTTCTGTCAGTGCATTCTCCTTGGAATGTATTCTACAGTTAATGACCAAAACATGGGAGTGAATCTAAGAATGGCCACATGCATGCATACAAATATGCCCCACAACATGCATACAAATATGTCTGGGAAAGCAAACAAAAAGTAAATTTATGGTGCAAACTATCTGCAGGGTCTATCAAGTAAAGGCATGGCTTTGGGATTTAAACTATGCCATTTTTTGTATGTATACAATATATGCAAAATGTGCTTTAAAAAGGGTAGTGCTTCGATTTTCCTCTTGTTGCCCTGAAGATACATCACTAAGGGGATCACCAACAGGAAATACAAAGTCCTAATCTCACTATATAGGACTTAAATATATTAAGGGTGTGAATAAGACAGCATTTTCAATATTAAATAAAAACACTATTTAAATATTTTAGGTGCCTATCTTTCCATTCCCCACCATCACAACTGATGAAGCTTCTTGGATGAGGAGCGAAACATTTTCTTCTTCCTCCTCAAGGAAAAAAGGAAACAGTCCAGTTGCCTTTTGAAAAAAAAATGTATTTGAGACAACTATGAACTGAAATGATCCAGAATCTCTACAGACCTGTAAAAAGATGGGTTCATTTTGGTTGTTTCTTTTTTTAGCGTCTTCAAAATCTTGGAAGTATTTTTATTGACCCTTTCAAATGTAGAGACAACCTTGAAGAAGGAATTGAAGAACCTTTAGGAGAGAAAAAAAATTACAGGAAAGTGGAAAGCATGAGGGGAAAAAATCAAAATTGCCTTAATTCTGTTTGATATAAGTTGAGAAACTCTGCCAGGCTTTCAAGATTCTGTTATTATATCCTACAATCATAAAATAACATTTTTTTGAATCTTTGAGGTGCTTGGTTCCTGATCTGATGTACCTCAGGGCTGACATCAATCTTTGAAGTCTCAGGAATTACTAGAACTCAAAGAATCACTTACTGACAGACATTCCTAGCCAAATGATGTCCACCAGGTTAGAAGATACTGTTGTGCCTGAATAATTTGATCAATCCCAAATTTAAACAAAATGTATTGCTGCTTCTGTTCTTATTTAATTTCAGTAGATGAAGCAGCTTTTGGATCAGATATTTTAAATGTTTGTTTTAAGGAACAGCCCCCTCCCCAAAATGGATAAAATAATTTCTGTCACCTTTTGTTTTGCTCCAAACTTTCCTCATTTTATGCTTTTAAAAAAACTGAGGGAGCAGATTTGTAAAAAAAAAGAAATTCCCTTGTTTCCAATTCAAAAGTCCAACTGAATCATAATAATAAAGGATTTATATTATTTTTGAAGAATCATTATTGATCAGAATGAATGGAAACAGAATCCCAAGCCATATGGGATTCCAATCTATCTTCAAATTATAATGCAGATAGAAACAATCACAATTTTTTAAAAATTAAGTTGTTCAAAAAACTGATCCAGTTGTGCCATATACAGAATTTCCAAAAAACATACATCGTTTATATTTGTACATATTATAATCCCTATAAACAGATTGGTTCATTTTGACTATTTGTATTCTTTTTCTGCAAGGCCTTAAAACCTTAGAAGAGCTTTTTATAGGTCCTTTCAAAGTGGTTTATTCTTTTCTTGTGAAAAAGTATACCCATCTGTTAAACACTTTAATGTTCATATCAAAAGAATAAAGTCACCCTGTTATTCCTTCAACAGCAGATTTTAAGGCACCTACAGAGGATATTAACTGCTGATACTCTACAGTTCTATAATACTTCAAATCATCCATAAGCACCTTTAAAAGTTTACATATTTCAAGATTAGTCACTGTTCCTGGAATAACTCTATCTTTGAAGTACAGAATTGGGAGGAGAAATTCTTTTAGCATCAATTCCTCTGTTTTCTTTTACTAGCTGAGAAGGGGAGGTAATGGAAGATAGATTTTTTTCCTCTGATGACAAGATCTATTTTCTCCCTCAAAATAGCCCAAGCTTAAGGATAAAGACAAATAAGATTAGCTGCTTAGCAATTAAATTGTAAAGCAGTCTAAATTTAGGCAATAATTCTAAATTGATGGGGGAACTGACTCTTTAAATCCTGCTCAGTTCAGTTAGTCTTCTTCCAATACGATCCATATAGGACTGCAAACTAAATCTATCTGAGGAAACCTGGACATTTTGTGTGTGTGTGGTGTGTGCGCGTGTTTGTAGAATTTGAGAATTTGGGAACAAGAGATAATTGTAAATTATGGATATCTGAATTGAATCTGAAAGCATTTATAATAGACACATCACTTAACTGTCTAGATCAGTACTAGGATACTACCATTATCATTTGAAAGTTAAAAAACATACAATAATAATATATGTATTAATATATTATTCAAAGTATGGAAAACCTATTAAATTTGTTTCAAAATGCAATGTCACTAAATGAAATTCCTTGCTGTCTTCTTCACATAGTCATCTCATTTTAGAGCTTTTAATTTTTGTTTTAAAGATAGTCCACCATTCTGCCATAGCCTTTCTTAACTGACTAATAATTTCAATGCTAAAACTATTTTATCTCTCTTTTTCATACCATGGAACTTGTTGAAAACAATCCCAGCTATAAATAATCAATAACAAAAACAATCCCAGCTATAAATAATCCTAACAAAAGTTACCCAGATAGATTTATGACCAAAAATGAGAAGAACCCTCGCTTCCACTACTATTCTCTGCCTGTCTCAAACCATCCCTTCAGCATGCTGTATAGTTCATGCTAAGATGCTTTCATAATGGTTTTAATTAGCTCATTGGGGATTTGAAAATAATAATAATATATAAGAAAAGTACTGGATGTTACTGTGTCACAACTTTAACCCCAGCTTTGAGGAAAAGAAAGATATTTATGTGACCTGTGTTTCACTTTCCTTCTAATGCACAGTTCATAGCAAGTAGGGGAATAATTGACATAACCCAACTTGCTCTTATCAGAAAATGCCTCTTTGTCACTCTTATAATTGTGACCAAAGGAATTCTATTATTATCTTTCCAGCTTGGTGAGTGTGGTTTAAAGAAATCATGTATAAATAGAGGTTTGTTAAGCCAGCCTAGTACATCAATGTTATATTATTACGCAGGAGGTTCCACAGTTGCCTGGGTCATTAAATTGGGCTCTAGTTTAATGTGTGTAACACTTTGATAATTATTAGAAGGGACTTCTGTAGTCTGTAGAGATTCTCATCATTCAGGTCATGGTTGTCAGAGCTGAAGAAGCTTCTTGGATGAGAAGCAAAATGTCTTCAAAGAAAAAACAAGGAAGTCCAAGTCTTCCTGAAAAGGCACCTTTTGGGATTAGAAGGAACTGCAAGGGACATGTCCAACCCTGTGCAGTATACATTAAACCATCAGTGGATCATGGAAAACATCAGATTATGAGTGCCTGAAGACTCTTCGTTAGCTAAGCATAAAGGCAAAGAAGAAAGGACAGAGGTGATGAAAAAGGTTGAGGCAATTGCTAGATAACAGCAAAACAAGGGAGAAGTCTATGAAGAAGGCATGCTGGATTATCCTTACCTACCATGCCTATACAATTAAATATCCTACCTTCTATGCTGGAAAGCCTTTCTCAAAGGGAAGGAAGGGGTTAGTAGCAACTCAAGTAAGGAGTGCCTACATACTCAGATCAAGGCTGGAATGCTTTTGAGAAGGTTTCTATGAGTACAGAAACAAACTTCAAACTGTTGTAACTAAACCCATTGACTACTTTAATTAGATAGCAGTTAAGATGCTTGTCGACTGGAAGGTTGGTAGTTAGAGACCCAAGTGCCATATAATGGGTGAGCTCCAATTCTTGCTCCAGCTCCTGCCAACCTAGCAGTTTGAAAGCTTGCTAATGCAAGTAGATAAATAGGTACCACTTTGATGGGAAGGTAACAGCATTCTGTATGCCTCGGTGTATAGTCATGCTTATCACAGAAGGGTATTCTGACAACATTGGATCCCTCAACTAGGGGGGACATAGATTGTTGGGGGAAAATGTGCTGACTGTAAACTGCTTAGCACCGTTAAGTGGTATATAAGTCTAAGTGCTATTGCTAAGTGCTATCTCTTGAAAGACTGAAAGCTCTGGATAAACATACTTTATTGAGTTTGGATAGATCTTGATTGGATTGTCTTAGCTAACTGCAAATTAATGTTTTAAAAATAATATATTGATGTTTTGTTTTATCTATTGCTTCCATTACCACAATACAGACTAAACTATTTAAGGCATTTCTAAGGACCCACATTTATTTAGGGGAAAGTAACTGAGTTCTTCAACATGGTTTATACTCCACAATTATTATTATTTTTAAAAAAAATCATTTTAAATTATTTTTCTCTGAGGTGGAATGACAGGCTTAAGCTGATTCAGCAGAAAAGAAATAAGTTTGATACTTGCAGTTACCAAATGAGTTTTAATAGTTGGAATACATGTTCTCATGGGAAATTTGCAAAAGCCTGGAGATTCATAAATCAATCCATAAATATTATAACATTTTCAAGGACTAGGAGCTTCATTTGCAAAGGAAATAAAAGGGAGTGGAAAGGAACTTTAGAAAGACGAATAATTTTAAAATTCAGTAGAATTCTTGACATTAACATGTTTTTAATTATAAACAAATCCATTATATATAATCTTTTATTGATACCGGGTTAAAAGGATGTTGGAATTAATACTTCTGTCTGCATGTATGTGTCTGGCTCTTTTACAGACATTAAATATTTCTTTTAAACAAGTAATTCAAAACATCTATCAAGTACTTGAGCTGACTGGCTAGGCTTAAATTGTATTAGCTGAATGTGAGATTGCACCAATGAATAATGTGATACTGTTACGTAGGAAGAAACAGACTGGGTGGTACACACATGGACACAAAAAGCACAAAAAACACCATGCACTTAATGTGAGTTTTAAATTTGTTAAGAATATATAGGATATCTGCAACCTTAACACTAACAATAAAAATAATCCTCCTCCTCCTCCTCCTCCTCCTCCTCCTCCTCCTCCTCCTCCTCCTCCTCCTCCTCCTCCTCTTCCTCAAGACAGAAAGGCACAGAATGTTATGGGTCCCATTGATTAGGAATCAACTTCTGACAGGACAACAAAAAAGGACTTAATTGATGATGGTCAGTGGTGGGATTCAAAATTTTTTATTACCAGTTCTGTGGACATGGCTTGTTGGGCATGGCTTATTGGGCATGGCAGGGGAAGGATACCATAAAATCTCTATTCGTTCCCCACCCCATTAACCTGCTTTCCAACTCTGTTCTCCTGTGCAGGGCAACAAAAGAACACCCAACTGATCAGCTAGGACTTGGGAGGCAGAGAAGAGATGGGGGTGGGGCCAGTCAGAGGTGGCATTTGCCGGTTCTCCAAACTACTCTGCTACCGGTTCTCCAGAACTGGTCAGAACCTGCTGAATACCACCTCTGATAATGGCCCCTATTCTATGGAACCTTATGCTACCCCAAGGTATAATTGGGCCATACCCTGTTGCTTTTCTGAAAAGCCTGAGTATCACAGATGGAGATAGAGCCAATCAAGTGGTTGATTTCATTGTGCTGCTGCCACTGCCACGGATGGAGTGGGTGATGTTTTTATGGGTTTTTTATATTATGTTTTTAAAAATATTGTAAGCTGCCCAGGGTCACCTATGTGTGAGTTGGGAAACCACATACAGTTGTTGAATAAATGGATAGATGGATGAATGAATGAATGAAAACCCCTAATGCTCACTGATAAAAAGCATTTGTTTTTGCATGAAGGGTGAGAGCAGAGAATGGTGGCTGACATAGCAGGCAGCCTCAACTATTGTTGACTAAAGCATCTCTTAGGTGGCTCAAGGAAATATAGAAAATTTTATGCATTTCTTATCACCTAGTGAACATCTGTCTATGGAGAGTTTCAGTCATGCAGGTCATGGTTGTCCCAAATGTTCTGAAGAAGGTTATTGGATGAAAAGTGAAATGTCTTCAAGGAAAAACAAAGAAAGCACATTTGGGATAGCGACGATATGGATTTTCAGCCATATCTGGTAATATCAGTACTAATTCATGACAAACTACTACTAAAACTAAAATCTTATGGTATCTCTGGACAACTGCATAACTGGATAGAAACATTCCTGTCAAACAGACAACAAATGGTCAAAATTGGGAGCATCTTATCAAATTCTGTACCTGTCAACAGTGGTGTCCCCCAAGGCAGCGTTCTAGGACCAACTCTCTTCATACTCTACATAAATGACCTCTGTGATCATATTAAGAGCAACTGCATTCTCTTCGCTGATGATGTAAAGCTATTCAACACCACAGACAATACTGCTACCCTTCAGAAAGACCCCGACTATGTATCAGAATGGTCAAACAAATGGCAACTTCAAACCTCAACAAATAAATGCTCTGTCTTACATATTGGCAAAAAAAATCAGAAAATAAAATACAAGCTGAATAGTCAAGACCTTGTTGATGATCCAAACTCTGTCAAGGACCTTGGAGTACTTAAGAGTTGTTAACCTAATCCTACATAGCTTTTTCTCTGGTAATATCACCCTACTAACTAGGGCATAAAAAACATTTGCTAGACCAATACTTGAATACAGCTCATCAGTCTGGAACCCACATCACGTACCTGATATTAACACAGTTGAGAAAGTCCAGAAATATTTCACAAGAAGAGTTCTACACTCCTCTGCTCATTGCACAATACCTTATGCCACCAGACTTGAAATTCTAGACCTAGAAAACCTAGGACTATGCCACCTTCAGTCTGATCTAAGTATAGTATATAAAATCATACATTGCAATGTCCTTCCGGTCAATGAATACTTCAGCTTCAACCATAACAATACAAGAGCACACAATAGATACAAACTCAAGGTTAACTGCACCAAACTTGATTGCAGGAAATACGACTTCAGCAACAGAGTGGTCAATGTCTGGAATACTCTACCTGATTCTGTGGTTTCTTCCCCAAACCCCAAAACTTTAACCTTAGACTGTCTACTATTGACCTTACCCCTTTCCTAAGAGGTCTGCAGGGGGCGTGCATAAGTGCACCAACATGCCTACTGTCCCTGTCCTATTGTTTCTTTTATTTTTCTTATATGTATTCATTTCATGTATTCACAACTATGTTTATCCTTGTAAGCGATTGACAAAATAAATAAATAAATAAACAAACAAACAAATAAATAAATTCAATGAGGTGTCACTGCCACCGTTTCTTTCTTTTAGCAGGTGTGAGGTCTATTCCTTAAGTTAAGGAACCTCTTCCCATGCCATAGATGATAATTAATAACTCCAGGAGTAATAGGAAATCTGGATTCTTCTCTGCTCAGAGCTAACTTACCAATTGAATGTAATTGTAGACAGCAGTACTTCTAATTTCTGGAGCCTGTTAAAGCATGCAGTACATCTGCTAACTGTTTTATATATGCAAAGCACCAGATTTTAAACACATAAAACATAATAAGTTTAAAACAATATATTTCTCATTATGGAGTGCTTTCATTTATGGAAAGCAATTGCCTTTTCCTAAAAGCTCATTTTGAACTGTTCTGAGGTATTGGTGATCTCTGAATTTCCTTTTTCCCCAGTTGTGACTTCCAGACCAGTTGAAATGATGGAAACATGTAATGTGACTTTGAATAGCTACTAAAACCATAGAAGATGCTGAAAAAAGTGTCATGGGCACAATCCAGGCATTTTGTTCCTGCAATCTGAAATAGAAACTTAAACATGTGCCTAAATTGATGGGTCTTAAAAAGTATTTTGTTGTGTGAGTATGTAGGCATTGTCACAGCAGAGACCAACATCTTTCCATGCATTCCAAATGAAAAAGTAACCTAAGAAACATGAATGGGCATAATTCAAGTTAAGTTAACTCCGACTGGTTTTAATAGACCACCATTTAATTATCTTTCATTCAAAAGGAAAATGTTTACAGACCCTTCATATCCTGGACACAAATTGTTTCAACTGCTACCCTCAAAGGACGCTATAGAGCACTGCACACCAGAACAACTAGACACAAGAACAATTTTTTCCCAAAAGCCATCACTCTGTTAAACAAATAATTCCCTCAACACTGTCCAACTATTTACAAAGTCTGCATTATTATTACTATTAATCTTCTCATCACTCTTTACCACTCATCCCCTCCCACTTGTGACTGTATGACTATAACTTTGACACTTGTGTCCTTACAATTTATATTGACTGTTTCCTAGTATGATTTGAGTGCTTATTTGTACCCTATGACTATCATTAAGTGTTGTACCTTATGATTCTTGATGAATGTATCATTTCTTTTTATGTACACTGAGAGCATATGCATCAAGACAAATTCCTTATGTGTCTAATCACACTTGGCCAGTAAAGAATTTATTCAAATCAGATCTCTGTTTCTCCTTATCTAAATAAGGAAATATTATTATCCATTTTTTGCACATCTGTTGTTGATGAAGTTTTATTGTAATAAGAAGCAAAATTGACTCAAACAATCCTCTGATGGATTTCACACACCTGTTTGTTATTCTTCCCATAATTCCATTTCTCTGGGAGAAAAAAGGAAAATCAAAGCAAATCAATCAGCCCCGCATTTTCTGGAGACAACCACCAGATCCTGATTTTAAGAAAGGTTGGGAAGGGAGAGAGGGAGAATGATGGAGAAAGGGAAAATGTTTTTTTGGCTGCAAAAAATTGGTGTCCTTTATGGAAACAACTTCTAAGTCACTGATGGCCAATATCAGTATGGCCATATTTCAGTTAACTTCTGGGTGATTCTACATAGCTATTCATGTTGAAATTAATGATTAAATGCATTTAATTGTTAAATAAAACTTTTAAGACAAAAATAAAGGATTTAAAATGACATTCTGGCAGAATTTGGATCTCTATTAACATGAATCAAGTGAACTCTTGATTTTTAATTGCCTGACTTAAAATATGACATAGGTTTGGAAATATTATAGGTGTAACATTTTTTCTTTTATTATATTTGGATTTTGTTTGTATAGGATTTTCTCAAATAATCACTGTAAGGCTTAGAAAATCCATAAGAGACCATCAGTCTTAAAATTTAGAAGAGTTAATAAAGGTTTCTCTGGGAAAATAGTGTTTTCAATGCTATAATCCTCATAAATACTTTTAATGCTGAGAGGAAAGAAAATAAGAAACTCTTACAATGTAAATTTATATGTAGACTGCAGCTTCTTTGTCTGCAAAAGCTTTTTATAGAATGAACAAATGATGGGTGGAAGTAAAGTTATAATCCCTAGTTCTACCTTTCCATGGTCATTTGATTAATTCAGACTTATGACCAGAAGATGGTGCTTGCAAATTTACTCTAACATATAAATGCATAATAAATAGTGGTCAGAAACCATGAGATAAGCTACAGTGCAGTTTTAGCTTTTTTTTTTTTAATGTCAATAGCTGTCTTTTCTTTGCATCTGAAAACACATGCCCATTGTGGAACAATTTTCTTCACTATACTTAGGTTTCTTTTTGCTCATCCAGTATTGGGTTCATATAAACACTGCATGTGTTTATACAATATGTTAAACCCTAAATGCAGATTAACAAAATATAACACTTGGATTCATATAAAAAGTGCTTGAGAATTCTGGATTGTTACATATTGGATGTTGATACATGTTGCTGAGACAATGACTGAGCTTCCCGCACCTTGGAATCATGCAGCTTTGATCTATGACTTGCTGAAAAAAGAATTTACAAAACACTCTAAAATATATTAAACATATACACACACAGATATACACATACACATGCACACACACACATATACATACAATCTTCCTGAATCAATCCACTATAGGAAGAAGTCCTATTTATTGGAGGTGTCATGCCCTGTCGGAGCCTGAATCTGGGGAGGAGGACAAACTGGAGCTGGAGCTGATGGAGATCGAGAGGGCAGTTTTGTTGGCTTCAGAGGAATGTGGGGAGGAGCAGGACAAGGCAGCCCAAGGCCTCTCAGGATTGGGGCAGCTTGCTAGCAGGGAGGAACGGGGACAGGATGACTGAGAGAGGGCAAGTGGTAGAAATGAGGAACTTGGGTGATGACTGCCCTCTCCTGATCCCAGAGCACAGAGACAGGACAGAAGGTGGGAACAGCACACACCAACCTGATGACTCAGGAGGACAGCACCCCCCTCTTCACAAGGCACATCTGGGAACTGAGATTAAAGGAGACACTGTGGGGAGGGGTGTTTGTCTGGAACAAACACTGAATTAGTGGAGTTTTGTGTGCCGTTGCAGACATCTGGCATTTGCAGGACTTCTTGCTTCTTCCTTGCTTCATGGACTCATTGCTTCTTTCCTGCTTCATGGACTCAGTGTCTTGTTCTTTGCTTCATGGACTCATGCTTCTTCCTTGCTTCATGGCCTCTTTGCTGCTTCCATGCTTCATGGATTCAGTGCCTTGTTCCTTGCTTTGTGGATTCATTTCCTTGTTCCTTTGCTTTGCTGGACTGCTCACAGCCAGAGGCTGCTGCTGTGTATGTGAGAGAGAGCACTTTGCTCTGGGACTTGCCATGAATGTGGGAGCATTAGGGGAAAGTTGGAGCATTAAAGTGGAGCTTCTCCACTGGCTGTGTGGCCTTCATGTCTTGTCCTGGGGCATCAAAGGAGGTTTGGACCACAGTCTACCAAGTTGGTCCAATGTGGGTTGGTTAATTGATTTCCAAGTGCAGGGCTGGATAAGGGAGTCTAGACCAGGTCTGTCAAACTGGCAGCTCGCTGGTCCACCCCAGCTCCACAAAGGCAAAAAAAAAAATCTCGATATGTCACGATATGGCCTGTGATGCAATTGGAGTTGACACTCCTGGTCTAAACCAAACTCACCTAACTGGTCTCCATGCCTCCATGCCTAAAAGAAGACTGGAACTTAGTCTGGTGCAAGACACCATAGTTATTGAACATACTCAATCTCCATTGGGCTTTTTGTATCTTAATTAGCTTTAGTCAGAAGTTTTTTTTCTTCCCTAAAATTTAGATGTGCCACAAATTTTGATTTCCATAAAATGCTTATTTTTAGTGGTCCTGTTTAGTTACACTTCAGTTACCACTGATCATCTGAGTTCAACTGTTAGCCAAGAAGGCTAACAAACAGAAGTTTTCAAACAATTGTTCCTCAAAGTTGGATCACATGAGTTCAGTTACTCAATTATTTTGACAAAACTTGTTTCAGACAGGAGATTCTTTTTAAAAAAAATATAATTTCAAACTACCAATAATAGATAAATGGATAGAAAACTGAGACTTAAAATTTAGACAAACCATGGACTCTACCTTTGAAATCCTCCACCGTTTCTAATCTTCTTACAAACATTATTAGCTAATGGATTTTAGACAAGATATGAATCAAAGAAGTGTATTCTATTTTATTTACAGCTAAGGACAAAAACAGAACAAAAAACCGCCCTACATTCTTTGCTGATTTGGAGTCATTATTTTGATCTTGATGAAAGAACATTGGAACTTTCTGAAATATTTTCATAGTAATATTTTAATTACTAATTTATTTTATAAACATTATTCCATATAATATTTTCATGGTATATTAATATTAAAGTAGAGAATAAGGCAACACTACCTGTTGCTTAGGAACAAGTATTTTAAGATGACTCAGGGGCATCTTATCCACTGAAGTCTTCCCTCAGTGTATGTGTCAGTGGGGCTTGTGACAATTGTCTAAAATGATATAAAATTTTCCAATTGGTAAGGCTATAATCCTATGTCTTCTTGTAGTTTTTCTTTGGACACCAATTCAACAATTAATAAGGTGCAATATTTGGGTGGCATGGATGCTATTTTTTTTTTACTTTTTTTTTTCATGTTTAAATTAACATTTTAATTATAAAACAGGCATTACTGTTCTCTGCCTCTCCATCATCTGTAACTATATATTGCTTCAGAACAAAAAATAGGTCAAAATTACTTACTTTTTATTAAAAAATGTTTAACTAAAACTCAATAATCCTCTGCAGATTATGTTTTTCTCTTGCCAATGAAAAAAAAACACATCCAGAACAATAAATGACCCCAAATATCTTCAGAATTATCATTGCATAATGATAGCTCATGTCAAAGAGAAAGTAGCTGAACATCAGAATTCTGAATACATTTATTAAGAACATGATACTGAATTTTAATGTTTCAGATTTCTCTGATTCATATTACTAAGTGCCAAAAAGCCTTACCAGCATTGTAACTGAAGAAAAAAACAACGTTCGTAGCATATTACTGATTTATTCCTGAAGTGATCATAAGGAAAGTCTCTGGATATTGAATTGATTTAAGACATCCTGGGATAAACATATAGCCAGAATAAACAGTTGGCAGGAACACAGGTAATGTTGCCAAAATTCAGTGGTACAAATGGCTGAATTTCAGTAATGAAATTCTAAGCACTGGTTGAAGTTTAAGGATAAAAGAACAGAGTAGCCTGTCTGCTAAGGTTTTCTCTCCATATTAATTTTATAGTTTCACTATTGGGAGTGTGGGGACTGAACTCCTGAGCTGCTGATATGTAACTTAACAAACAATAGAGAAGTTGCAAGCTTCTAAAAGCAAGAATAGGAGAGGTATAAGAGATGGACTGTCCCTCACATCATCATAGTCTTTATATAATAAAAAGCCTCAGTGATTGTACAACAGGAGAGAGTCATTGACATTGACACATTTGAATATTAACACTGTACAATAATGCTGATTATTTTCAGAAAGCTGATTTGTCTTTGTTGTTTTCCAAAGCACTAGAAGGCAAATCTAGAAATAAGGAGAAATTTCCTGACAGTGAAAACAATTAACCAGTGGAATGGCTTGCCTTCAGAAGTTGGCTGCTCCATCTAACTTCTCACTGAAGGTTTTTAAGAAAAGATTGGGCAATCATTTGTCTGAAATGGTATAGGGCAGTGGTGGCAAACCTATGGCACACATGCCACAGGTGGCACACAGAGCCCTTTCTGTGGGCATGTGCATCATTGCCCCAGCTCAGCTCCATTGTGCCTCCTGCAATCTCTGGATCTTTTTGGATCTCTGCTGTGCATGTGGGGGTGGGTGGGCTGTATGCATGGGGGCACATACATGCACAGGAGTGCGCACAGGAGTGGGAGTTGTGGACACATGCACAGGGGGAGCAGGCACATGCACGGGATGCACCTTGCATTTTGGGTATGCACCCATGTGCGTGCGCAATTTGGGCACTCGGTGCCCAAAAGGTTCACCATCACTGGTATAGGATTTCCTGCTTGAGCAGAGGGTTCGACTAGAATACCTTCAAGGTCCCTTTAAATTTTGTTATTTTATTATTCTATTTTAATATCTTCATGGTGGAAGAATGTCATATTCCTTTGCACCACTTTGGATGTACTTGAAAGCATAAGGATAGTTGTTGTTCAGCTTTAAAATCAGAAGTTTTCCCTCAAACTTTAGCTGACCTTACTCCTGTGATACAATATTGTCACTAGTCTATTATACCTTTATTCCATTAAAGCAAAAACTGAAGAACTTTTTCTAATTACATCTCTTCAGTGTTTTATCTTGGGCACCAAAAACAGCAAATATTCCAAAAGTTAAGAGGATTCTTTCCCCAATCCCTAGTTTTCCCAAAATCTGCAATTGAAATTGATCTCAAATGAAAACAGGTTTGTCTTTTGAGTAAAACTGCTTTCTAGGTGTTCATGCATGAAATATCAATTATATAAAAACATGTTTAAAAAGACGTTATTTGTCCTTCAGAAGGTTGGGATGAAGACCATTGACCCATCATTATTTTGTGTCCATTTTCAGATAATTCAACCATAATTCCCTTTTTTTTTTCTTTTTGGAATATATAAGATTTACTCAGTGAGTGTGAGATAGTCTTAACTTCAAGTATCAGATAGTAAATAACTGGATGACTTACTCTAGGGGCTCTTTAGTATACAAAGAGTTAGCAGATGGTAAATGTGCTTCAGATGTGCTGACCACCCTTCCTGAAACGGTTGGCAGTGGCTGAAAATTTTTATGGGACTTTGTCACTGGCAACAGATGTACAGTAAAGAAGAAATAGAGTTGATGGGTAGAGAGAAAGACAGATGCACACATTTCTTTGCCCATCTCTGTAACTCCATGCATTAGTACACAAACACCCATTTTATTATGGAAATGAAAATGAGCTTTGATTATCATTGTTGCCAAGGGAAAAGGGGGATAGAAATTCAGAAAACTTGTTTTCTTTCTAAATGCAATTAATTTTCTTCCAACTAAATGGTGTTCCATGCTGTAAGCTGATAGCCATTGTCCAGAGTGTATCTCTTCTAAAATGTGTTACTTGAGCACTACAGACAATGAAGGGCATCTTAGAAAGGGTCAGATTTAGTCTTTCTTCTTCATCGATTATTCTCTTGTAACTTGATAAGTTTGAGCCGTATCAAGCTGGGTTAGTACATGGATGAGAGGCTAATAATATGTGAGCTATAGGTTACATTGGAAAAGGACAATGGCAAATCACTACCAAATTGTTACCAATAAAACTATCACTTTCCGATCGCCCTGTTCGCTCTCATAGGAGGGGCCTCCTTGGGGTGCCGTCAGTCAGATATTGTAGGCTGGCGGTCCCCAGGGCTAGGGACTTCTCTGTGGGAGCACCTGCCCTTTGGAATCAGCTCCCCGTCGATCTCCGTTTGGCCCCTGACCTCCGCTCCTTCCGGGACCTGAAGACTTGGTTGTTCCAACGGGCGGCCTTGAATGACCCGGGGGGGGTTGGGTTTATTTTAATTTTATTTGGCTTGTTTACTGTTTAATTTTGTTTTATTGTAAATTTTTCTCTGTTTTAATGTTCGCCACCCTGAGTCCTTAGGGAATAGGGCGGCATACAAGTCGAATAAATAAATAAATAAATAAATAAATAAATGTATGTGTCAGTGAATTCACCATGTTCAAGATCCAGCTGAAGCAGTGGTGGGATTCAAATTTTTTTACTACTGGTTCTGTGGGCGTGGCTTGGTGGATGTGGCAGGGGAAGGATATTATAAAATATCCAGTCAGAGGTGGCATTTGCCGGTTCTCCGAACTACTCAAAATTTATGCTACCAGTTCTCCAGAACTAGTCAGAACCTGCTGAATACCACCTCTGAGCTGAAGGATCATTAATATATATTTAGAAGATAAGGATCCATTATTGTGCACCAGATAGTTATGATCTTTGCATAATTCTGAGGAAAATTATGGAATTTTGCCTGGATTCTTTAAGCATGAGCTAGAAAACCTAAACTGTGAAAGATGTATTTCAACTTCTTTGAGAGTCCTTGAACAGAATTTTCCTGCTGGTCTCAACAATCTGGTGATAAAATATTCCAATGATATTCCAGTGAGTAGGCAGATGGCTGTTGGACAAGGTATGAGAAGGAAGGCCAAACACAGGCTTAGAATAATGTCATGTCACAATCAATCAATCTCCAACGTTTGTTGCACTACTCTCATTTATTTTGAAATTACTTTCAAATGTTCTTCAAACAAGAGAATTTATGTGTTCCGTGTGCTTGTTTGTCTCTACATTGTCTGCTAAAGACAAGATTTTTCCAGCTTTTGGTTTTGGATGTCATATATTGTTCATTCTGCCTAATTTTATTTCTTTGTCTTGTGAACCGCCATAGGTATTGTGATTGCACTGCATACAAATTTGATAAATAAATACACAAACTCCTAAGATCACTTATCTTTCCCTTCTCTTCAATCATGCTGAATTCTAGAAAACTGCCTGGACAAGTCCCTGCAAGCAAAACCTTGGCTAGGGTTTTTAAGAGTGGTTGGATATTCCTTGCTAAGGCTAAAGTGACTTAGCCTAAGATCACACAGCTAGCTTTGTACCTATGGCAGGACTAGAACTCACAATCTCCTTGTTTCTAGCCTGATGCCTTAATCACTACAGAAAACTACCTGTCAGGTTCATCTCTGAATAACTGCAAATACTTTATTTTGAATGTGCCTTTTCAAGAGCTGATTTCCAAGTGGCCTCTCCAATGAAGTACACTTGTTACTATATTTATTCAGTGTCAATAATGTCAGGCTAAGCCCAAGAATGATGCAGAACAATTTATCCAGAGTTCAGTTGTTTACCTGCATACACATAATACACAGATTCTTGCCAGAGAAAACACTACTACTCTAGGGGTACTAAAAGGTTCCTGGAAGTGTTCAGAGAGTGGCTATCCTTCCTATCCTTTCTCCTATCCAGCTCTGGGCTGTTCTCTCTCTTCTCTCTCTCTCTCTCTTCATCACATTGCTGGAATGTATTCTCTCCTTCCTGGAAACTGCTGCTTCACTGCAGTTCATCACACCAGTTCCCCTTCTCCCTCTGTGGGCACCAGCTCTCATATGTAAAGACTGGGCTCACTGAGCTCACTGGACTATTGTGCTGTACATGGGGCTACCCCTGAAAAGCATTGGAAGCTTTGACTTGTCATGTGCAAGAATGGCTGCAGCACAAGAATGGCTGTGTCTATAAAACGTTGCTGCTATGTAAGCTGCAGTGGCTCCCACTAAGTTTCTGAGTCTAATTCAATATGCTTGTTGCCACCTCTAAACCCGACACGGCATATATAGAGATTCTCAGTCATTCAGGTCATGGTTGTCCCAAAGGTGCTTTTTCAAGAGGCAACTAGAATTTTTTTGTTTTTTGTTTTATTTTGAAGATGTTTTGCTCCTGGTTCCTGTAGCTATACAGATGACCCTGAGGGCACAGATAAACCTCCAAATGCTTCAACTATCCTCTAAAAGGATGCAACTAACCAGCTGTCTGCAAGGAATATAAATCCTTCCATTCCCCACTATCCTGTCAGAGCTGAAGAAGCTTCTTGGATGAGAAGTGAAACATCTTCAAAAGAAAAAAAACAAGAAAATCCAGTTGCCTCCTGAAAAAGCACCTTTGGGACAACCATGACTTGCATGAATGAGAATCTCTACAGACTTTTTGCTATATAATTTGGGATGAAAACCCTTTGAATAGTGAGGGAGTAGGAATGGATTTCCAGAGAAAAATTGCAGACTACAGGAACCAGGAGCACTACTCAGGTGTGCATGAGGACACATATAAACCTCCATGTGATTCAACTACCCTTTACAAGTATGAAAATTACCAGCTGTCTGTAAGGAATATAAATCCTTCCATTCCCCACCATCGTGTCAGAATTTAAGAAGCTTCTTGGATGAAAAGTGAAACATCTTCAAAAGAAAAAAACAAGAAAGTCCAGTTGCCTCCTGAAAAAACATCTTTGGACAGCCTCTTCCTGATGTTTTCTACGCATCCCACCAGATACAGCAGAGTGCAAGATTAAAAAAAAAGTAACATGACATGCTGAGGTCAAGAAGTAAGCTCTCTCATAGCACCTGCTCTATGGAACAGAATTGCCCTAGAGATAAGAAAGATTCCAATCTTGCCTGTCTTTTCAAAGACAGACATTGTGGTCAGGCTGTTATTTGGGAATCCTGGCATGGATATATGGTGTAGGTATTTTATGTTACTGATAAGAGGACCTTGATCTAGGTTTTGTTGTTGTCATTTTATTATGTGTTTTATCTGGTAGGTTTGATTAATTCATATGCCACTGAATCTCCCAAGATTCCTGTAATAGGCTAAGGTATAATACAAATAAATGGAAATGCCTTCAGTAAAAAAAATGTATAGCAACAAAGAGTAATTGTGAAAACAGGAACACAAATGACAACAAATGCAAATATTCTACCACACAGTTAATCTTATTTTGCAGCAGAGAGTGTTTGCGGCAGAAGAGGAAGGACCGAAGAGAGTTTATGAAAACTTAGATTTGGAGATATTTCTTGAATACTTACAACAATCAGCTCAGATTTACCCAAACAACAATAAAGTTTGTTTTATTTTTTCAAAATTAGAATAGAATAGAATTCTTTATTTGCCAAGTGTGATTGGACACACAAGGAATTTGTCTTGGTGCATGGTACTCTCAGTGTACATAAAAGAAAAGATACATTCATCAAGAGTCAAGAATCATAAGGTACAACACTTAATAATAGTCATAGGGTACAATAAGCAATCAAACCATACTAGGAAACAGTAAAAAAAATCATTAGGATAGAAGCAACAATGTTACAGTCATACAGTCATGAGTGGGAGGAGATGGGTGAAAGGAAGGGAGAATTAATAGTAGTAGTAATAGTAATGCTTATTTATAAAAAAATCATACTAGGAAACAGTAAAAAAAATGTTAGAATACAAACAACAAAGTTAGGGTGATACAGTCATAAGTGGGAGGAAATGGGTGAAAGAAAAAGAGGATTAATAGTAATAGTAATGCAGACTTAGTAAACAGTTTGACAATGTTGAGGGAATTATTTGTTTAGCAGAGTGATGGTGTTCAGGGGAAAAAAACTGTTCTTATGTCTAGTTGTTCTGGTGTGCAGTGTTCTATAGCGTCATTTTGAGGGTACGAGTTGAAACAGTTTATGTCCAGGATGTGAGGAGACTGTAAATATTTTCACAGCCCTCTTTTTGGCTTATGCAGTATACAGGTCCTCAATGGAAGGCAGGTTGGTAGCAATTGTTTTTTCTGCAGTTCTAATTATCCTTTGAAGTCTGTGTCTGTCTTGTTGGGTTGCAGAGCCAAACCAGACAGAGGTGCAGATGACAGACTCAATAATTTCTCTGTAGAACTAAATCAGCAGCTCTTTGGGCAGTTTGAGCTTTCTGAATTGGCGCAGAAAAAGCATTCTTTGTTGTGCTTTTTTGATGACATTTTTAATGTTAGGTATCCATTTTAGGTCTTGAGATATGATAGAATCTAGAAATTAATATCTCAAGATTTTGTTTTGATGAAAAGTTGATGAAATATGTTTAAGAAGAAAGAATAAATGAATGCAAATCTGGCATCAGAAATCATACCATTAAAAAATAATCAGAAAAAACCATTTCTTCAGAGCATTCTGCATTTGACTTCAGAGTGCAATCCTTGAAAAAAGAAGACAGATTCCATTTTAGGATAACATTCATTAAAAGGCTTAGCACCATTCTTCATGGATGAAACAAAAACAAGCATTCTTATCATCCCACATTTTTCTAGCTATTCATTGCAAAATGTCTGGGTCACACACTTTGTTAAAGGTCACTATAAGTAATTATTACTACCACTCATCACTTCTTTTTTCTGTCTTCCAATGGTTTTCTCTCCTTTCAGCAGCCTTTAAGTTGGATCAAGACTTTTTTTGTTTTTGTTTTTATATTGAAAAAGACAGAAATGACTGTTCCACTGGAATTTCTCAAGTGGAGTACAACTACTGGAACATAATATTTTATTAATCTAGTTTTCCAATGAAGGATTACATGCAATGATTGAAGTAACACTACCAGATATCATTAAGGCAGTGTTCTTACAACATAACTTAACAAGTTAGTTAGAAGTGTAGTGAATAGGACAGGACAGAAAGGGATTTCAGAGGTCTTCTAGTCCACCCCTAGTTTGAGTAGGAGACTCTATACCATTTCAGACAAAGAGCTACCTAGTATTTCTTTGAAAGCTTTCAGAGTTAGAGACCCACAATTTCTGAAGCAAGCCATTCCACTGATTAATTCTGTCCTGTTTTAATGTTCGCCGCCCTGAGTCCTTAGGGAGTAGGGCGCATACAATCAATAATAATAATAATAATAATAATAATAATAATAATAATAATAATTGTTCTGCCAGAAAATTTCTGCTTAGTTCTAGGTTGCTTTGGTGAGTTTCTATCTGTTGTTTCTTGCCTTGCCTTTTGGTGCTTTGAAAAAAAGTTTGATTCCCTCATCTTTTTTGAGTTTAATTTTGTCCATGTGTGTGTGTTATCCATACTCAGCCGACTGAGTTAGTTTATGGCTCAGTGTTTTATGCACAATCCCAAATAAACTAATTCAATTATCTTCCATGAGGCAATTATTTGAACCAAATATATGTAATAAATTCATGTATTGGATGACTTATACTAAGGGCTTTGTTTCCTTTTTTGCTTTATTGCTAACCCTTATCCTAAGACTTTATAAATAGTATAAAACTTTAAGAACAATTCTGATTCTGAAATTGCTTTAATATGCAAACAGCACAAATAACATAAGAGACAGTGCCACAATAAAGTCCCCTTCATTATGAATTGTGGTCTTTCCTGCTCAGTAAGATCATTCAAAGAAAAACTAAAAATGAAACTTGTTTATTTTTTTATTTCAACAATTTCAACAATTATCAGTATCAGTTCATTATTTCAAGATCAAATGCATATGTCTTGCTTTTTCTGCCACATTTTCCTACATGTAAGAAACTTCTAAGCATATACTCTCATCTTCTGAATGCTGAACAAGAATAATATCTCTTTGTTCTGTTGGTCAAGCACATACTGTTCCTTCCTTGCAGTTAACCAAAATCTACTCGCATATTGTTCATTCTACTACTGAAATTTAATCCGCTTATCCTTGGACAATTTATTTTTAGCTACTGGGGCAATAAGCAGAAGCTTAGGCAGACAGATAAGTTGCCAAGATACAAAGTGTATATATTTGATATGCATCCAATATGCTAATCATTTATTTCATTTATAATTCATCTGTGTTGTTGATAACTCAGGTTGATTCATGGAGCCCATTCTTAATTTTATCTAACCCTATTACACACACACACACACACACACACACACATATATATATATATATATACACACATACATACACATGGTCTCACAGTCATCAACTCTATGTAGTTGAGTAGGAATTGGAATTTGACTCTGATCAGTTATAGGCTAAAAGTTCTTCAGGTCTATATAATTCTATAGGATGTCTTTGAAGTTGATGTAATTCTGAGGTGCACCCTTGATCTGATGTAATGATTCCCTATGAGTTCACCCATTAACTTCTCTCTTCTGGGAAAGAAACAGATGTAAAGTAATACAAGCACGTTCAATTGCTTTCTCTACTGCTGATGTATAGGGATTTCATTGAGCATGTACAGAACATCAGATCAAAAGCTGGAAGGAATATAACTTTTTGATAATCTCAGAGGTCTTCCCAAACAGTCCATCAGGCAGAGGTGATTTTAAAAGATGGGAAATATACTAAACTCATTCAAGCAGTGCTCTGATAAGAGAAGCAATTAAGGTATTTTTTTCTATACCCTTGAAAGCCATTCTTATTATTTTGAGATACATATCAGCTAGCTTTCTCAAACCAATCAGAATTCTTGTATAATGTCACCTTCTTTTCTTGAGTATTCTCTGCTACATTTTTTTTCAGATTGGCTAAGAACTAAAGAACAAATCAGAACCATCTAGTCTTACATAAGTCAGCATGCACAGGACTCCTGCAGATGCTGCAATCCAGTCCTCCTAAGAAAGTCAGAAATGTCTTTGAACAACCTTATTACTTTCCAGTACACTTATGAATATGAATTTGCCTACATATGTTTTCATGCTTTCTAAAAGATGTTCACCGCAATATATATCAACCCTCTGCCAGTGAAAATGGAGCTCAGGATGGCCGCCTGCAGCTCTCCCAAGCTCCATTTTCACTGGCAGAGGTACCATCGGCCAGTCCTTTGATGTTTCCAGGGTAGCCCTATGGGCCATATCTTAGCACTCCATGGACCAGATCCAGCCCTCGGGCCTTGAGTTTGACACCCCTGATAGAGAGGGTTTTGACATAGGGAATATCTGGTGCTGACTGATAAAAGGCAGAAGTTTTCCTTTTTTACAGTGAACATTTTCAAATAGACTGTTTTAAAAAATGCAACACTGTATAAAGAAAAATCATAAATACTTCATCACTCTTCTTGCATCTGTTTTTAAAATTATTTGGCAAACTTATGCAAGAATTTAGGCAAGAGTGGGATTTCAATTTCAGCTGTATTTCAAGGGATGAGTGAGCAAAAACTTCATTTGCAATAGAAGGAAGATAAAAATAGGAAAAAATGTGTAAGAATTGTACTAATTTTAGCGGGTGTATTTTGGAGCGAAGTTATCACACAAAAAAGCAAGGTGCTACTTATATATCTCTAAAGAAGTTGTTCTACCTCTTCTCAAGGTAAATCTACATAGTTGGATGGTCAGTTTATAATAGAAATTTGATTATATTTAGTGCTATGGATCACCCAAAGGGATTATGCTTCTTTTTAAAGAAAGACACATTATAATTACATTGAGACATATCAGGAAGTCTACCATAACAACAGCATATCCTGCTGAGTTTTATTACTTAAAAAGTTGATACAATTCAGTTTCCCTGCTGATTGTCCATTTGTCTTTCCTAGGCATAGATATATAGATAGATAGTATTATTGAACTTTCTCCCAGAAAGAACCTTGATCATTCATACATGAATAATGACGAATAGGTTCATTTTGTTAGCTTGAATAATTTTCAGCAGATCTGTACTGGATAGCATTATAGAGTCAGTAATATGAAGAAGCAAGGACAGACTAACTAGATAGATCTACATCTGTCTTTTATGGGCTATGATATCACAAGTCAGCATTGGAGCCCATCTACCCTCATAGAACGTCTATAGTACAACATCAACAAAAATTATAGTATCATAAGTCTCAATGTGGGTTGAAATTTCAACTAATCACACTTTTGCTCCTGGCAAGACTTCTGGAAATATTGCAAATAATGCACCCATAACTTTTTTATTTATAAAAATAAGTTAATGGGGGCAATTTTTCCAGCTTTCCCAAAGTGGGTCCTATCCAAAGCCTGAGTCAGAACTTGAAACAATCAGTTAGCATTAAATTTTTAATTATAAATTATAATTATAATTTTCATTCAAGGTTATAATGGAATTCCAAGAGTTAATTCAATATTTGAGGTTTCTCCAGCTATTCTTATTTGTAGGATTTTTTCACTGCATTGATCAAAGATCAAAGGATATGTGGGGAAGGGTGAGAGAACAAATGAACATAAGAAGTAGTGAAAACATGTGGGAAGGGACATGGTTTGTCCATGGGCAAAACCTTAGCTTTATGGATTGTATGGTCGACATGATTTCCAGGTGCTTCTACTTATTAAACTATACATTTTTGGTATATTTGTTATTTCTTTATGTTGTGAGCTTACCACACTCGGTAGGAATCATGCAGTGTTGAAGACTAAAATAAAGGAATGAAATGACTGACTTGAAATGAAGAGGCAGTTTTACATAAAGTTAAGGACAGCTTTTCCAAGACTGGCAAGTAGATATACTAAAGAGGAAAGCTAAAATGATCTTTTTCCTGTTTAGAAAGTTAACAATACTTAAATTAGTTACAGCCAACTTGTATCTCATAGAAAAGAAGTGGTAATATTCTTCATACAACTCCAGACATTCACTGTTTTTTGATGCACTCAGGCAAACTTTTTAAAAGTGTTTCTAATTGCTCAAATGAAACCCAGGAAAGCCATGCATGATAAACTTGGCAAGTTCTGAAAGTTTAATAGCTCCTGATCAAATAGGCAAATACCTGGAGCCTTTTTCTACTAATTTATACTTCATTTCTCATTGAGAATTAGTTGAGAATCATTACTTTGTAACGTTGCTTAGCTGACCTTGAAATCACTTGTACACCTGTACTAATTTTAGTAGGTTAATTGCACGTTATGGATTTTTTTTAATGGATGAAAAATCACAGAAGAAGATTGTCAGTTCACACTATCACAAACTTTTTCAGCAAATAGCATTCTCTCCCCCCCTCTCCCCCCCCTCTTTAACATCTCAGATTCTGACATGAAAATGTCATGGTTTGGTAATTGTTAATATTGTGTCAATAACCTGTCTTCTACTTTCACAGCATTTTCCCCCATTGAAGATATCTGTTTGCACCTTTTTTAAAAGAGTGATATAGAATTTCTTAAGCTAGTATTTATGGCTATCCATACTTTCTGTTCTGAAAAAATTATCTCAAGATTTAACTGAGGTGTGGAAGCTAGAAACTTTTCAGGGCATTGTATGGGACCTGATACCTCAGCTTGGTCACTACATGTACATGTATTACTTCCATCCATCCTTCTTTCTTTCTTTCTTTCTTTCTTTCTTTCTTTCTTTCTTTCCTTCCTTCCTTCCTTCCTTCCTTCCTTCCTTCCTTCCTTCCTTCCTTCTCTTCTTTTTGGCACAGCACAAATAAAAATGCTTCATGTATAGAATAGAATGTCTATTCAGTCTATATGTTGTAATAAAGTTCCCAAGCAATATATTGTTATATTTCTACTTGTATTTTTAGTTGATGTTTTACATTTTTCAATTTATGGAACAGCACACACATAAACCAAACTATCTAAAATTTGCAAAATAGTTATCTGAAAGAATGAAATGTAAAGAAATTTTCAGTACATTTCATCTTTCATTCCCTTAACTTATTTTCACACTGTTCTGTATTTTAAACCTATTGGTTGGACTTCAGAGTTTTTGAATATACCAAATACATCTCATTTTCAAAAAGACCAGGTCTGCTTTAGGCAATGTACCTTTTTAAATGCAAAGATCTTTTTCAATTATTTAGAAACCAAAAAGAAATGGTTTTGTGGGAGAAAGATGTGTTGATGCATAAAAAATGCACCTGAAGAAATGAAACTTATAAAACAGGGATGGCATTTTGTATAACAAAGAGTATTAAAAATGATAACACATTTTTCTCTTTATGCATGGGTGCTTGAGACCTATTTTAGGAGGGAGAGGTGGTCTCTTTACAATTTTTGAATCCTGCTGAAGTGTGTATGTTTGACATATAGTAAGCTTACTCACTGCATTGGTTTCACACCAGAACTGCCTTTGCAGAGATTTCAAGAAGTGCAATGGGATTGGCAGTACAATGTTAGCGTGATGGTGTTTTGTTAAATTGTCCTGACACTCAGTCAAATGTTGTGCCCACTTTAAAGTGCTAGATTTTCCCCCCTTAAACAACTCTATTTTGCAGCATTAAACTGTAAAAGACCACCTGCCTCTACATATTTCTGTCTAGACAACATCAAAAGTCCTTAGCTGAAAGTACACTGTGTAACTAATGGAATTAAATGGACAAATTCAGAATTAACAGGCCAGTAAAGGTAGTAAAAGCCTGGTGGGGTGGGGTGGGATGAGCTTTCCACAATGCTGCGAGCTAAGGACAATTTAGAATAAACATAGAAACCTTTAAATAAGGATCAGGAAAAAAGGCCTCCTCAATAGAGATGACGTAACAGTGTTGCATTCTCCCTAAAGAAGCTTGAGTGATTTAAGTCTATTTAGTTTTCTTACAAACATTTTTCAGAAATGGTTTTCCATTGCCTTTTTCCTGAGACTGGGACTGTGTGATAGGCCAATGGTCACCCAGTTTTGTGCATAACGGTTTTGGTTTTGTACATAAGTCAGAATTAGAACTCATAGTCTCCTGGTTTATAGGTTGGTTGTTTAGTCACCACAATAAGCTGGCTTTCAGATAGTTTACTGTCTGGTGTAATTTTTGTCCTAAAATAATACATCTGGGCCTCTGAACTGATTCAAAGCAAACCAATATTCCTTAACCCCAGTCTCAAGCTTCCACTCTGTTCCTCAACTCTGTTCTTCACAGATATAATATATACATTCCTACTAGAGTAGGAATGAGAAAAAAATAGAAATTGAACATGGTATTCCTTTATTATCTGTTAAATGCTGCAGTCTTCACTGACTAAGTTATTATGCTGGTTCTTTAAATTATCTCTATCTCTGTCTGTCTGTCTGTCTGTCTGTCTGTCTGTCTGTCTGTCCGTCCGTATCTATCTATCTATCTATCTATCTATCTATCTATCTATCTATCTATCTATCTTCCTTAGCATTTTTTTAGAGTTGCATCTCATTCTTTATTGTTACAGACACCAAGTCTACAATTCTGACTATTTGAATGTACCTTGTTTGGCAGGCTGAACTTCTTTCTTTCTTCTATACATGTTGGTTGTTTCCTTATGGTTCTTTAATATTTCTTAAGCTTTTTCAGTAACAGCATAGATGTCACTTTCAGAGTTCCCCAAATCTTCTTAATTAATGTCAATCCCTTTCTACATTGTAATTACATTAGTAAAAATGACATTCACCTTAGAATGTCACATAGAGAACTTAATAAATATATGACTAGAAATCATGCTGTGTTGGCCTTTCTGAGAATTACTAGAATTCAAAATTGAGCCACTTTTCCAAACACTAGGATTATATGTGCCCCTAAATTTTGTGGGGAACCTGATGAATCTTAGACACCTTCTGTATTTATTCTACTAGGACTACTGCTGTTACTACTATTGCTACTACAAAAATCCCACTGTCTAGTGTGTGTTAATTATATTAACTGCAGGACAGTGATCTGACAAACAGCAGCATCTAGTTTATAAATTGAGCATTAGCATTACAAATTTGAACTAAGAGTAACATAATTGAGATCTTTAAATTGGAGAACTCATGGGTTAAAATATTAAATGCTAGTACCTAGTAATTTTAAGAAAAAAAGTTTCCCTATAACTGATTGTAGTAGCTTACTTGGACTTCTAGAGAAAAGATCTCAAGAACCAGCAGTTTAAAATGGATACATGAACATCAGAAAGTCAAGATCTGAATTTTACAATTTGAGTTCCAAATTTGTCTTATTCTATTTGTGCTTTGAATAAATTTTGTTCTGAAATTGTTTCCACATTTACAAGCTACTGACACAAGAAAATACATTCCTTCTCATTCCTTTTTCCTCTGTTTCTTTCTCATATACAAACATATTGGAAAAAAGTGTTTCAGACCTAATGTGAACATACCACTCTTCAACTGTTGATTAAATCTTGAAAAAAAATACCACTGATTTAATGGGTTGAATAATTTAAATTAATAAAGCACTATACCTTCTAAGTAGTAGGTTTCATTTTTTTTCAGATTTCATGGCAATCTGTAGAAAGATATGCATGCTTTTAAGACTGTTTTAAAATATGTTTGTACAACATTCAAAACACTTTTGAAGTACTATCAAGAGCGTACAGCTCTAAAACATACAAAGAACTTTATGGTTGAAAAAAGAAAGGAATTTGGGAGGTGGGATTATTTCAAAGTGTGATCCAGACATTATTTCATGAATAGTATGTTATATATGTTATTAAATGTATGGAATATATTTTCTGTCCAGAATCAGATCAGTAATTCTTGAGTTGTATCTAGATTTAGTCATTTTTAGAATGGCTGACCTCTACTTATGCTTCATTGACTACACAAAAACCTCTGAAACATGCTCTGAAACTGCCTCAAAGGACTGAGAATATCACCACACCACATTTAGCTCTTTCTGTCATTGTATTGTGATTAGGGAGCCACTGTCAGCCCCACTGGGTAGCTGAGGATTTGTACTGAAAAACCACAGTACTCATGATGATAATTCACAATAACCAGGGTTTATTTTCACAACAGTCCCAAAAGGCAACACTGGATCAATTCCAAGTAAAGCTAGCACTGAGAGCAACTGCATCTCAGTGCTTATTATAGTTGTATGTCAACCACACCCAGCTAACCTACACCTGGCCTTTATTATCCTCACCTCCACCCTGCAACTATTTACACCTAATGTCAACAAACCCATCACCTACAACCCCCACCATCCATTGCTCTAACATGCAGAATAGCAGACATGTCCATGGCTACCAAGTCTCTCTGCACATTGTCAATCCTCTCTCTGTGCCAAACAGCTGATCACAATCATGTTCCCCAGCTGGCAAGTGAGGAGCAGACTCGAAGGACAAGCACGCCTGATTGTCGAGCTCCCAGAATGTCTCCACCATGAGCCTGACGGCCAATGTAAGAAAGGTACATAGAAGCACAAAATGGTTCATAATTGAAAAAAGGCAGCAAGGTTGCATCCTGTCATCTATACTATTCAAAATGTACACAGAATAGTTATGAGAAATGCACATCAAGCAGGAGATCCTATACCATTCTAGACAAGTGGCTATCCAGTCTCTTCTTAAAAGCCTCCAGTGATGGAGCACCCACAACTTCTGAAGGCAAACTGTGCTCACAGAAAGCAAAGAAGATCTGGAATGGCTAATCCTGAGAGTCAAAGATGAAAGTAAAAAAAAATTGGACTGCATTGTAACATCAAGAGAGCAAAGTCTGCAGAGAAATCACTAGTCAGAGTGGAAATTGACAATGAGACCATCAAAATTAATCTTCCTGGGCTCTAAAATTGATCAAAGTGATGAGTAGCCATGAGATCAGAATGTGTATAGTATTTGGAAGAACTGCAATGTGTGACATGAATAACATCTGCAAGAGTAAAGATGCCAACCTCACAACCAACTACAGATCAGATGACACAATAATTTTTCCATTTGCTATTTATGGCTGAAAAACATAGACTCTGAAAAAGGCAGATACAAGAAGGTTAGATGCCTTTGAACTGTGATGCTGAAGGTGACCATTATGTACCCCATGAACTGCAAAAATAACAACTAAAGAAGTCTTAGATTGAACCTCACCAAAGATATCACTTGAAACCAAGTTCACCAAACAGAGACTGTTATACTTTGGTCATGTCATGAGAGATGACTCTGTCAAAAAGTCAGTCATGCTGGGCATGATCAGCAGAAAGAAAAGAATGGGCCACCTTAATACACACTGATTGGATATTATAAAGGATGAGAATGGGATGATCATGGAGGAGAAGTTGGTATGAGAGAAGGGAGCATGGGAAATTCTGATCCATAGCATGGCCTAGGTTCAAACAACTGAATGTCTGACAGTGATGACAATGAGAATGATTGAACAAAATCCATTTAATTTGGTTGTGACTAATTTAAAAGTAATTGGCTACTGGATTGCCAACCTTATTCCCATATTCATTTTGAAAATGTAAATGGCAACCTGTTTTAGTCAAATAACTCTCTGAATCTAACAAAGAAATGTGTACCGATGAAAACAGTAAACTGATGCCAGGTGAAAATATTCTTAACTCCACAGTCAATAACAGGACAAAACACATAAATTGGGTTCCACTAACTTCCACTTGTCCTAAAACTGAAAGAAGACTTTAAGATTAAGTGAAGTAATATTTTCTTTAAACTACAAATATTCCCAGATTATAAATCACGTGTTTTCTTTACAGCAGATTTCTTTGCATTCTGTTTATTGACATCTAAATGAATTCCTGGCTAAATTCAATTTTGATAGAAAATGACTTGACCTCAATGGAACATAAACACCAAATATTATTTGTAACACAGCACACCCTAAACTGTCATTTTGTTTATTCATTCACTCTCTTCCATTTACTGGACAAATTCGCATGAAAACTTTGGCTTCCATTTATGGATACAAGTTATTTCTATCCACTGACTTTGCCACAAAGAAGCAAGTCTAACCCAGGTTCTGTACTGCAGATAGCACAATATAAAGTGGAGGTTTTGAAGTGCTGTACATTTTTACATTCTTCCTGGCTTCTTCCTGGTAACAAAATACTCATCTCTTCCTCAAGTAAAAATACTATTCTGAGCTTTCTAGGTGGGTGAAAGGAAGAGCACATAGCACGATATATAATAAACTGTGATAATATTCAGTTCCCATTCTGGTGTGTTCACTATTTCCATTTGGCAAGGTTGGGGTTTAATTGCTGGGATGCTGAGTATTCAGTGCAAAACTTGAGGTCTCCATCATATATTTGGCAGAAACGCAATGAGAAAGCAAATTTTGCTTTGGGGCCAATAGAAATACCCATTAGGAAAACCAGAGGGAAATGCCTATTTGATACAGCTTCTGTGTGCAGATTTTTCAAAGTGTATTTCTTGTAATTGCTGTGTTGCTTGAAATATTGAGCAATGCCTTATGGCCATAATTTTGCCCTGGAATTTCCCACAGTTTCAGACTTTCTAAAGATTGTGTGATTATGTTTTAAGAAGCCAGACTGACACATTATTCCTTCGCTGTTGTCCAATTCAGATAAGATAAGAAATATAGATCTAGTTTCCTCATTTACTTTAGGTTTAGGGAAAAAGAAAGTAATTTGTGTGGATCACTATCATTCTTAATAAACCATCTCCTTCCCCTGCCTTTTATTTTCCTTTGTTGGCCACCTTTCTTCCCTCAAACATATAATTCTACTTTCCATAACTCAGCTTCTCATTTTTTTCTAGTCCAGATGATATTGTCAATCAGCAACAGATTCATAACTGTTAGACAGAAAGAGTTCTTCCTTGGACTTTTTAATGGAAAATGGAGATTGAACTAGACATCTCTTATATGCAAAATTTACTGTACTACTCAATCATGTCATTTAAATAAATACAGTGGGATTAGCTAAGTATTTATATTCATGGTGCATGGTATAGATATGTAAACCAGTCTTAATATAAATGTGACAGGCCTATAAAATCAAGTATTGAAAAAGAAGTGCAATATAATTTTCTTGAAATATTCTGGCTGACTAGTATTCAGACCAATTTGCAAGGAAGCACATTTGTTCTCAAGAGTCAAATTCACAACTTGGGAGAATATATAAATGTACAATTTTCATTAAAATGTCACACAACCTTTGTGACTTAAAATAGTTTTTTCCAGCTTGTAAGCCAACTATGACCCATGAACCCGCTAAACTTTTGAAATTTTATTAATTTCTATTATATGGGGATTTTAAAAGAAGCAAACTCTCATACTGATTCCTTTCATATACTTGTCCCTGAAATAGCTTCATTATTTATCAAAAGGATTTACATATAGCTCCTTTCATTGAGGCAAAGGAATATTGCAAGCTACCTAGTGTATTCCTCCTCATAACATCAAGGCTGTCCTGTTTTATGGCAGAAAGCCAGCAATAGACACTCATAAGGAGCTGTTTGCCAGGCCATAAACACCTTAGGTCTTGCAAACCCAAGAAGTAAGCTTTTAAGATTCAGAGGTTGAAGGCTAGAGAAACAAAATAAATCCAGATCATCAGGTTAACAGGATTGTATCAGCAGATATTCAGAGCAATCTGACACTGGCATAGAAAAGTTCAAAGAGTATAGGAATCTGGACTCCTAGCAAGCTGGATCTAAACAATAAGATTAAAACATTGGCTAACTGCAATTAAATTGGAATAGCAGCCTTTGTAAACACTGAATAATAAGACAATTTCCATATTATCATAGGTGTTGTCAAGTTCTGAAACTATGGGAGTGTTAGGGTAGATTGGGTTTCTGAGGATGCATTGACAAAGCCTTTTTCCTTTGGACTTTAGTGACAGGAAATGAGGGTTTATTTTGTCCTTTGGGATCAGTTGTTACACTTCCCACAACTGGAAGATATTGAAGCTTAATTGGATCGGCCAGAATATAGGCACAAACATGGGATGATGGGACCCTGAGTAAATATGAAGTAACTTTGGAATTTGAGGCAAAAAGACATCTTGATTCACTTGAATGTAATGGCAAAAGTCTCTTAGTAATCTATTTTCCTAGGTAGCAGCTGATAACCAAACTTAATTTAAGCTTAAAAGGTTGCTTTGCTTGTAATGATGATATAAGTTTTTCTGGTTTGGTCTAATTAAGAGATGTGTACAAAAGGTTAGATTAGCTATAGGAATTAAAGATAAGGGCTATACAGACAAGGGAACAATAGCAATACTATCTTTAATTGGCAAAGAAAGTTGACTGTTTTAGGAATGGATGCAAAAATGTATATCCAGACTCAGCAATGGCCATAAGTCAATCTACTTGTTCAATTGGTTTAGTGTTTCATTGTTTGTCTGAGTTGGTAATTCCTTGATTGGGGTATTTGTTTACTGCTTGTTTGTCTGGTGTTAATCTTGCTTGTCTGAGTATTGATTGCTTGCTAGGAGGTGTTCTGATCTTCTTACTTCCTTTTTTAGCTTTTTTATTGTCTCTTTTGAATGGTATGCAAATGTTATTTGTCTCGATGCACCTGTTGATGGCTAATTTGTTTAAGTGCCAAACTAATTTCTTAGCAATTTTGGATTTAGCTTGGTTTAGGATGCTCAGAGTTTCCCAGTTAAAACTATAGTTAAGTTGGTCCAGGTGTTGTGAAATTAAGGAGTTTTCATCATGTTTTTCAGAGAATAGAAGAATACTAGACTAGTCTGATCAAGCTGTCTGTTCTCCTGTTCATTTTAAGGCACTGGAATATTTTAATGGATCAATAAAAAGGATCGTATCTTTAACAATGTGAGAGAAAGATGTAATGAAAGATAAATTTCATCGACATCGTTAACATTATAAATGTAATGGGATAGTCCCATTTAAATAGCAAGTTCCTACATTACAATGGGCATGTGAAATTTGAATTTAATACTCCCTTCTGTTAATGGACAAT
This sequence comes from Naja naja, assembly GCA_009733165.1. Lineage (NCBI taxonomy): Eukaryota > Metazoa > Chordata > Lepidosauria > Squamata > Elapidae > Naja > Naja naja. The sequence goes on from CM019151.1 coordinate 166,882,236, forward strand.
ACAAAGAGACTTAACGAGACACTTAATGTCACTCATATAATATTTCTGTGGTCTTTTTAGAGTTGCCAACAGAAAGGTAGGGGGAAAGGGGGTTTGAAAAAGCAGTGTGGCAGCTTGAATATCGAAAGTGCATTCCATAAATAGTTTTCAAAGATAGTAACTAGGTGACTGAAGTTTCTGCTGCACAAATATTCTAACTGGAGGACATGATTAATAACTCTTGGCTATGGATGTGTCTCATTGGAGATATGAATTATGATACACCCAGGGAGCTTAAGAGTCATGATTTAATTGGGGTAACTTTAAATTCATTTGTCAACAATTTGAAATCAGAGGCCATTGTTTTAAAAATACAACATGTATTACTCCTTGTACCTCTATGTTGGGAACATCCACATAGGGCCACATTTGGAATACTGTATCCAGTTTTTGTCACCATGATGTAAAAAAGATGTTGAGACTCTGGAAAGAGTGCAGAGAAGAGCAACTGAGAAAATTAGGAGACTGGAGGCTAAAACATATAAAGAACGGTTGCTGGAATTGGGTGTGTCTAGTTTGATGAAAAGAAGGACTAGGGTGACATGATAGCAGTGTTCCAACATCTCAGGAGCTGCCACAAAGAAGAGGGAGTCAAGCTATTCTCAAAACATCTGAGGGCAGGACAAGAAGCAATGGGTGGAAACTAATCAAGGAGAGAAGCAACCTAGAACTAAGGAGAAATTTCCTGAGAGTTAGATCAATTAACTAGTGGGACAACTTGACTCCAGAAGTTGTAAATGCTCCAACATTTGAAGTTTTTAAGAAGAGATTGGATAATCATTTGTCTGAAATGGTATAGGATTTCCTGGCTAGGCAGGGGGTTGTACTAAAAGACCTCCAAGGTCCTTTCCATCTCTACTATTCTATTCTATTCTATTCTATTCTATTCTATTCTATTCTATTCACATAACATTAAGATCTGCTGGAAATGGGAGAGAATATAATAGAATGTTTGTGTTTGTGTCTTTAGTACTATCTGAAACCAGGAATTTTCTGGATGAGTTACATTTTGGCTGGACTGAATAGATTAAAGGCATGAGTTGGTAAAAGGCAGCATCAGATACATATGTAATTCATCTATGTCTTCACAACTGGACAGGTCACATCTTTAAAAGCGTGATTTGCTAACAGAATATGAGAATTTTCATCCCAGGAGTGAACATGTCTTTCAGTGCATCAGGTAGTTTGTCATTTCATACTCCACTGAATAAGCAGCACATTCATTTTCTGTTTCCTGCACTTATCTGGCACATCTCATGAGACATGCTGTATGAAATCTGAAAAGCTGCAGTTTGTTAATGGCCACAACTAAAAAAAAAGGTAGTCTCGTGCCTTCCATTCTGTTCTACTCTTTTGAATACATATAACTTTCCAAAGCTCGCTTAGCCAGCTTTCTCTCTCTCTCTTTTTTCTTTAGCTCTCCACAATTACTGTTGCTTATTGATTTAGGTCAGGAACACAAGGTACCCAAGATTTAACTGCTTTTAAGTCCAGTTGATTTATGTGGGAGAGATTTAAGTTTGTGCTTAATTCTCCCATTGAAATCAATGGGGTTTTAAATGCTTAATGGGCTGGTTTGTGCTTTGGTTATTAAATAATGTATTTACAGAATAAGAAATTTCCTTTACTCTGACCCCAATTATATATGGGTTTGAACCAAAGGTGGTATTCAGCAGGTTCTGACCAGTTCTGGAGAACCAGTAGTGGAAATTTTGAGTAGTTCGGAGAACGGACAAATACCATCTCTGACTGGCCCCGCCTCCATCTATTCTCCTGTCTCCCGAGTCCCAGATGATCGGCTGGTTCTTCTTTTGTTGCCCTACACAGGAGAACAGAGCTGGAAATCAGGTTAGTGGGGTGGGGAGGGAATGGAGATTTTACCATATCTTTCCCCTGCCATACCCAACAAGCCACGTCCACAGAACCGGTAGTAAAAAAAAATTGAATCCCACCACTGGTTTGAAAGTCTTCACAAAGCTCCTTACATTTACAGGAGGAAAGCATTTCCATTGTTAATTTCTCCATGAAAGAAGCCATAGATGAATTACAGGTAAGTGTTTTATGCAACCTGAAATAGCTCACAAGTGTGGTAAATATGTATACATACAGAACCTGTCCTTTTTTGCTTTGAAGTCTCTCAGTCAGTTGCTTGAAAATCTTTGTTAATCACAATTCAATAAAAAGAACGCCAAACAAATAAACCCTCAGATTAAACTAGCTCAGATTAAGCTGAGGGTACTGGCCCAAAGTCACTCAGCTGTTTTTCATGCCTAAGGCTAGATTTGAACTGACAATCTTCTGCTTTCTAGACTGGTGCTTCAATCAGAAGCCCAAACTGCTATATTATATCTTTTAGATCAGGGGTGTCAAACTCAAGATGCTTAAATCTGGCCCATAGGGCTGACCTGGAAAAAGCAAAGGACAGGCCCATGGTGCCTCTGCCAGCGAAAATGGAGCTTGTCTCTCCCAAGCTCCATTTTCGCTGGCAGAGAGTTGCAGGAGGCCATCACAGCTGAAAACAGAGCCAGGAGCCTGTTTTTGCTGCCAGAGCACTCATGCCACCACAGGCACCCCCCAACACGAGTGACGTACTGGCCATGCCCACCCTGGCCATGGTCACCCCAGCCCTCCAAGATCAAACACAACCCTGATGCGGCCCTCAATGAAATCAAGTTTGACACCCCTGTCTTTGATCTCTGTTGAAAATAGGTTTCATGATATGAATATTGGATGAATCGTTTTCTTTGGTTTCCTTCCCTCATCCTTTTTACTGGCTGTGGTTTGCTTTGTTTCTACTTTATTTTACGTTACTCATTTAAGAGTTTTTGTAGTTTTTATTATATAAATGCATGCTTGCTATCTTGAGTTACTTATAAAGTAATAAAGGTAGAATAGAAATCTAAGAAATAAATAAATAGTTTTGAAGTCTGATTGTATGGCACTGTAAACTTATCTAAATCATGCAAGGAAACTGAACAGCTATTGGACATACAGCATCTGAAGCTTAAAATGTATTTTAATCACTGTTGGACTCATACAATTACACTTGTAAAACATCGTTTCTGAGTTTTTACATCACTATTGTTCTTATAGAACTCACTGGCTTAAAAATATTAGATATGTTATTTTAAAGCATAGTTGCTTATCTGTGCTTAGAATCATATTGAAATAAATATTAAAGGCTTCTTGGATACAGGGGGGCATTGTACAAGCAAACTCAGTGCACATTTGGTCAATGTATCACTCAATGCTTTCCTTGTTGCTTGATTTAACATCATGCCTCAACTACAAACGATTTCAAATGGATACATCATAGCAACATGGGAAACGTGTGAACCTATGCAAAGGATGTAAAGTTTATGACAATGGTTTGCATCCAGCCCCACAAATGCTAGGAAGAGTAGGTACACCATGCCTTAACCAAAAATGGAGAAAAAGATGAAGTCAGATGAAAATTTTGGTGGTATCACCCTTCTCATTTTTAAAAGTTCAAGAAGTACCAGGCAGTAAGGAAATGAGACATATCAGTTTCCAAATCATGCTAGACTTTAATTCTGCCACTTCTTGGGGAATGAACAAATTCCTGAATGTCCATTGTTTTCTCTTACCACCTGTCCATTCAAAAGAATGAACATGTTCTTCCCAAAGATGCTTCTTCAAAAGGCAACTGGAGTTTGTTTTTCCTTGAAGATGTTTCACTTCTCATCCAAGAAGCTTCTTCAGTTCTGAAGTGTCTTGAATGAGAAGTGAAATGTCTTCAAGGAAAAACAGTTGCCTTTTTCAAAAAGTGCCTTTGGGACAAACATGACCTGGAAGACTGAGAATTTCCATAGATGAATGTATTCCTCATTAACACTAATGTGATTAGCAATATCATTAAATACTGTCATTATTTCTGCTGTGGGCCTCTTGCTAGTCTTAGAGCATATGAATGCAAAATGACATTACTTTCCAAATGTACTGCCTTTTCTATGTTGCCATGTACAGGAGTTTGTGAATGATGTGTATTCTCTCAATCAGCATTGTTGGAGAAGCACAAGATGAAGATGCCCTTCTGACCCATTTTCATTTGAGGAAATAAGACATACAAAGAGGAATATTTCTTTGTACTGCTTCCAATAAAAATATCAGGATTATGTTTGGAGGCAAGGAGATCCACAGTGTAAACAGGATTAAAAGCAACAGAAGAATAACAGCTTTGTAGATTACTGAAGCAGAAAATCAATAGTTCTGAGGAAGGGGAAAGGATGAGAATATTGCTAGAACCCAATGAAACTACAAAAGTTTGTATTAATTGATATATTAAGGATCTTATTGTCCTATTAAAGATTAAAGAAATGCAGTCTTACCTTCTTTTGAAATGAGCCACTTATTCCTACCTTATTACATAACTCAACCCTAGAGTTTTCCAACTCTCCTATTAATCAATTCAGACTTTCATGCCTGTTGAAGATGCTGAAATGAGCTAACTTGGGAAGTATTTAGCACTGAATTTAGGTAAACTTCTTATTAGAGGAGCAGATCATTGTGAATCTTTTATGTTCTTTTTCTAACCCTCAATGCACCTCTAGTCTTAATTTGTAGTAAATTGCTTCAAACTGACATATCACAACAGATGTTGAAAAAATGGAGGGGGGAGGGCTTTCATCAGATAGGATGAAAGGATGATTAGGATGAAGGAAAGAATTAACTTCTTTGTCTCCATCTTCAATAAGTTGATTTTTTCCCTAAAATTTGAGAACAATTGAAGTTTTGACTCAATTTAGCACAATATCCTTGTATTAATGAAATTGTCTCTCCCCAATTGTTTAAATCTATTTTGAGTCAAAAATGATTTTTAAAGTTTAAGTTGGCCCCAGCTCTGATCCAACCTCTCTCAAGAGATTCATTTCTCCTTTTTAAATCCTTTGTCTGTTTGAGGCCATTATTATCATCATTAAGCTAAATTCAATCGAGTCAATAATATGCATTGTGTGGAATGACTTAGATTTACCTTACAAGTTATTGGTTAATGGGATTCCACTGCCTCCCCTCTTTATTTTACATTCTCTTAGCAACTTTCTTTGATTTTTAGTTTTTCTAAGCTTCTTGCCAACTGACCAGTTTTTTTTTAATTAGTTTAGCTAAGGATTTCAGAATGAAAAAAAAAACAGTTTTTTTTAGCTTCTGAAAGTCTCCATCAAGGGATTGGTTTAAAATCACCTTGGTTTTAATGTTACAAAATTAGACTGATATGCTAAGATCTGGGAAGCAACCAAAAGAAAACGAGATTCCTCCAAAGTCAAATTGATTTCATTCTATCTGAACGTCTATTAATAATCTGGCATTCAGATTATTAGGCAAAGAAGTTATTGTGTTCATATAGTACGCTTCACCTTGATACTAAATTTATCCATTGTATAGCTTTATACCACATACTGAATCATACATTAACAAATAAGGGCCTTGGGTGGCTCAGGCTGTTAAATGCCTGCTCTTAAGATCCAGCTGCCTGCAATTACTGCAGGCTCGAATCCCACCAGCGTCAAGGTTGACTCAGCCTTCCATCCTCTCGGGGTAGGTAAATTGAGGACCCAAGATTGCTGGGGGCAATTAGCTGACCTTGTAAAAATGCCGCTTAGTAATAAGCAGGCATATACAATGGAATGAAGGCTATTGCTGAGCACATTGGGTTGTGCTCCAAACATTGTAAGCCGCCCTGAGTCTTCGGAGAAGGGCGGCATATAAATGTAATTTTAAAAAAAATGAGTCTGGATTTGTATATTCTACCAAGTCACAAAAAAAACTAACAAACAGTATGAGCAAGAGAGATTAGTGTTTAGTCTTTCCCAGGACCAGAAAGGTTAAAAAAAGTGAGCTAATATCTTTTGAAGTATATTTTCTTTGAAAACAGTGAAAGTTCTATCTGTGCCAATGTTTGTTTTCCATCCATCATCTTCCCCTGTTCTAATTAACATCTATGAATCTTGTGCCAAATTAGCAGAAGACAAAAAAAAAAACCTAAATGCATTTCATTCATTTTAACTCTCTATAATTTATACATATTCTTCTGATACATTGCAAATTTTTCCAAAGGAAATGATTTTGACTTGTGCCATTTTCATGTAAATTGGTAAAGAAGTAAAAGAAAGAGAATAAGGACAGGGAGAAGCAAATACAGTCCCCAAATGTAAAGATTCTTCTTTCATTAAAAAAAGAAAGCCTGCCCATATTCTTTTGAAATGTTACCTTGAGGTTGGTTTGTGATTTTTATCTTTATTATGTTAAATGGATTTAATCAGAAATACAGGAAAGAAGGGAGGAAGGCAGGCAGGCAGGCAGGCTGGCTCTTAATTTATTCATCTGGAATTTGGTAAGCATATTCCTTCAGAAAAGTCAAATTTTAATTCAGATTTCAACCAAACGTGATTTCCTCTTTAAAGATACCTGACAGAAATTTTACTGAGGGAAACAAGCAAATGGATTGTCAAATGAGTCAACCCAAATTTTTCACTCAATGCACAAAGGACCAGGCTCAAATGATCCTACTTTAAACCTATGTGAAGATCTAGCTCTGTGGAAAAGGCTCTATTGCTGGGAAAGGTGGAAGAAAAAGAGGAAGAGGATGACTAGCAGCAGAGCAGGTGGACTCAGTTAGTGTGGCCATGGTTGAGCTATTGGAGGAATTGACCAAGTGGACAGATGGACAGATCATCAGAGAGAAATCTGTCTATGTATCCCTAAGGGTCCATAGTGACTTGGCAGCACATAATTAATGAATTAAAACTAATCTAAAGGACTAATAATGATTGTAATTCAAGCATCCTATATGAATCAATTAATATAATTCTGTTGTAATTCCTAATTTATTTATTTATTTATTTATTCGACTTGTATGACTCCAAGATGACTGAATATTTTCTAATTACCGAGGTTCAAACATAATTTTGTGCTCTTTGTGTGCATAACATCAAATACCAACCGTGTGCCACCATCGAATACCAACCGCCCTGTACGAGCACACAGATGGGGGCTCCTCAGGGTGCCGTCTGTGACTCAATGTCATTTGGCGATGACCTGGGGGAGGGCCTATTCTGTGGTAGCTCCCACTCTATGGAATCAGCTTCCGCCAGAGCTCCAGCTGGCCCCCAATCTCCGCACCATCTGCCATGATTTAAAGACCTGGTTATTTGCGCAGTCTGGGCTGTGCTGACCTTCTGGGGGGGGTTGATTGTTTTAACCTTGGGGTTTTTAAATTCTATTTGACTTGTACCTCGTTTAATTCATTTTTAGGTAATTATTTATTGTTGTGTTTTTAGTTGTGAGCCGCCCCGAGTCCTTTTGGAGAGGGGGCGGCATACAAGTCAAATAAATAAATAAATAAATAAATATTAGATTTTCTTAATGAAAATCATGCTCTCAACATAAGGTTTTAAATCATATTTATTAAATTCAAATTAAATGCAAAATATATGAAAGGAAAACATATTTCAATTTTGCTGTTAAAGCTTAATATAAATATAATATACACAATTTCAAAATATAATACCCTAGCCATACAATTTTCACAAGGTTGGAAAACTTTTGGCCCTGGGGACACTATCATCTATCTGTTTGGCTATCTATCTATTGAATTTTTTAAAAAAATAGTGGTTCTAACATAATCACTAGGATTGATCTCAAGAACTGCATACTTCATAATTCACAGACTTTATCACTTCCTCACTAAAGAAAGTTAACTCTATGAAAAATGGTCTTGTTGATGTTATATTTATGGTGCCTGAATGTAGCCATTTTTTTTGTTAGAGAGTGTTTTAATGATACATCCTAATAGGAGGAATCCATCATCCCTATTAAAAGAATCTGCCTGAAAATAAATGAAACCAATTAGCAGTAAAAGGCTTGCTCACAAGTAATGTCAAGTAAGGACATATGAACCATGTTCTTAAGGCAACTAAAGGAAAATATGTAATTCTACCAAGTTAGGGCAAGATCAATAAGTCTACAAAGTTTTATAGGGGAAGTATACTAATCCTGGAAAAGTAATATCTTGAAGAAAGGCAGTAAGCAATAACTAGTTCACCATTAATTTATGTTTGAAAGATAATTATAACTACTGTAGGTTTTTTTTACTGATAAAATAGTGATCCTCCCCTTTTAAAGAGGGCATAAGATCACCAATAAGCTTTTGGGTTGACCTCCTCCAGAGATACATCCTGTACAGTGGAGTCCCATTCATGACAGAGTTAAGGAGAACATGGGCTTGGATGCAATCATTTTGTGATAATTGTGATATATCTTGCTTCTGGGAGTTTATCTGGTGTCCTTATAATAACATTTTGAAGTGCTATCTAACTATGGTTTTAATTGCCTTTGATTTTGATCATTGATGTGGGGTGTTTTGACTTTGTTTTGGTTTTATGCTAATCTGGTGATAGCAATTTTACTTTTCTGTTTGTGTTATATGAATAGGTTGTGGCATACCATATTGCACATTGTATTTTTGTCCCTTTGGGATTTATTAGAATTATTTCAGAATGCTCTAATCAAACCAGAATTTGGGGAGCAATAGTATTTGTAACAAAGAAACCACACACACACACAAAAACCCCAACAACAACAACAACCCAGCTAGGTGTTTTCATGCACCATTGTAAAGAGTTATGGAGAAGCATTGAATTGCTTTAAAAATCAATAACTAGAGTTTAACCACAAGACTGAGTTGATTTTATTTACTACATTTATATGATACCTTTCTGCAATTTCTTTTGAGGTGCTTTACTGCCTGGCTTTCTCACTTAGGCTTGGCAGTAAATAACAGGCTTCCAGGAGTTCATGGTTTTGCTCAACTGTTCAGCTTGACTTGTCTGAAAACTCTCAGACTAGATTAGACTCTCTACTGTAGATAAGAATGAAGTCAGACAAAAAATGGGTTTCTTGCTGCCAGTGCGGAGATGCCAAAACTTAAAATTATAGGGATTTAAACTTGAAGTGTTTTCTTCAATCCTAATTAAAAGACAGGATGTGTGTCATTTGAAAATCTTGAAATCAAACAATTGTTTATTTACATAATAATCCAAGAGGTCTGTCTACTGTCTGGAAGTGGCAGTTACTGCACTGGCTAGCAATTCACCTTCAAATCCAATTGGAGGTATTGGCTGACATCTGTAAAGTTCCACATAGCTTAACACCTAGATACCTATAGAAACATCTCTCCTATCCAGTTTTGGGTCAAACTATACAATCAGTTTGGTGCAGTGGTTAAGACATCAGGCGAGAAACTGGGAGATCATGGATTCTAATCCGTAAAGATATAAAGCCACTTTGGTGTCCTTGGGATAGTCATTCTATCTCAGTATTATGAAGCAGGAAATGGCAAACCACATCTTGCTGAGAAAACTGCAGGGATCTGTCTAGAGAGTCACCAGGAGTCAACATGAGTAGAAAGCAAAACAATGACAACAATAGCATCAAAAGTAAGGCATTTGGACTAAAATCAGTTGATGTTTGTGAGCAGGTCCTGATGTTTGAAATTATGTGTAGTCTATTTTTATTTATTTTATTTTATTTATATTTGAACTTGTATGCCGCCCCATCTCGGAAGACTTGGGGTGGCTCACAACTAAAAACACAGAACAATAAATATTTAAAAAACCATTAAACCAATGACAAGCCCAAATATTAAAACATTGCGATAATAAACATTAAAACCATCCCTCCCCCAGGGAGGGGTCACAGCCCCTAGATGTGCTTATTTCCTTACAAATAGATGGCCTAGAGGTGGAGCTCCCACCTCACAATCAGGAGGCTGTGAGTTCAATCCTAGGTAGAGGCTAATATTTGGAAAGGACTCTCCTGCTCGAACAGGGGGCTGGACTAGATGACCTCCAAGGTCCCTTCCAACTCTGTTATTCTATGATTAATTCTTGAAGGAAAAAGAACAGGATCTGGCAAATACAGCCTTGCTTGTATTATTTCTCTTTCTGTGCATAATGATATGCTTTATTAGGGTAAAGTTCATCCAGAAGGGCTACTAACCAGTTTGCTGTAGTCAAAAGTATTATGTTCTGGTAATTTCTCCTTAAATTCCTGAAATCTAGAGTGTGTGTAGAACCAGTTTGCTGTAGTGGCACCCAGGTACAAATCAGGAAACTATGAGTTCTAGTTCTGCCTTAGGCACAGGGCCAATAGGGTGAATTTGAGTCTGTCAGTCTATCTTAACCTTTGGAAGGATGAAATGGCAAGCCACTTCTGAAACCTTGCTAAGAAAACTGCTGGGAATAGTCCAAGTAACCATAAGGAGTCAACACTCCTTGGACATACAAACACACCAACAATAATTGAGAGATATGGGGTACTGGTATCCAATGAGATAACATTGGCTCCTACTCTGATGTATATGATATAATGGCAGATAACTTCACTAAATTTCTACAAAAAAAAAGTTCTAATATTTTCTCTAGGACAAGACTCCCTCTCAGTGAGTGATAGTCTAGAACTGCTGCTGAAAAGCTTTTAAAAGGTGCAGGAAAGCATTAGATCTTTCATTTGTATTTAACTGAAATGTAAAAGACCAATGTGACTGCAAATTGATAGAGGGATGATTATGCGGTAAAAGGTGGATACTCACATAAACACATTGTCTACCTCATCACAAAATGAAATGTGAAAATACTAAGCCATCCAAGAGAATTTCTTTGAAAGTTTTTTCTGATTTTTTTTTCTTTTAAATTGAATGAGTCCTGGGAACAAAAGTGCAGAATTTAGCTACCCGGTAGTAAAAAAGAATAGTTAGTAGATGAATAGACAAGATGCAAAAAAAAGGAGAAAAAGAGAGAGAAGAGCAACTGAAGGCGTTCCCCCACACAAGCTAAAGAAGACGTTCCCCCACACAAGCTAAAGAAGACGAACTTAGCTCTGGCTCACCTCTCTTTTTGCACGAACTAAACCAAATGTATTTTGCAGATATGAGAAGCCAAGGGATAGGTGGTACTGGTAACCTCCAGGAAGAGTCCTGAATAATTCTCCTCACACCTGAGGTCGTAAATGAATGCAAAATGGATGGAGGTACTCCAGAAAAAGTGAGACCTAGTGATGATCTCCTTCCTTCCAACTTTGGTGGAAAAGTTTAAATATTTATTTATTTATTTTTGGGACTTGTATGCTGCCCCATCTCTGAAGACTCGGGGTGGCTCACAGCTAAAACAATAAATACAACAATAGTGAATTAAGAAAAGATTAAACTAAACAAGCCCAAAAAGACAATTAAATACTAAAAAAATAAAATAAAACCACCCCCACCCAAAAGGGTCACAGCCCGGGTTGGTCGGACAACCAGGTCTTCAAATCATGGCGGAAGGTGCAGAGGTCAGGGGCCAGGCGGAGCCCCAAGGGGAGTTGGTTCCAGAGGTCGGGGGCCGCGACAGAGTAGTCTCGTCGTCGGGGGACCGCCTGCCGGCACTGGCCGGCCGACGGGACCCCAAGGAGTCCCTGCCTATATGCTCGCACAGGGCGGTTGGCATTCAATGTCAGCAGGAGTCGCTCCCTTAAATATTGAGGACCCATGTCATGCAGGACCTTGTATGTTAAAACTAGAACCTTGAATCTCACCTGGAGCGCAACCGGCAACCAATGCAGGCAGCGCAGGAGGGGGTAACATGGGAGAATCGGGAAACTCCCATCACCACCCGTGCCGCCGCATTCTGCACCAGCTGCAATCTCCAGATGGTATGCAAGGGCAGTCCCAAATAGAGGGTGTTGCAGTAGTTGAGTCTAGAGGTAACAAGGGCATGAGTGACTGTACGCAGGGCATCCCGGTCCAGAAAAGGGCGTAGTTGGCAAACAAGGCGGAGCTGGGCAAAGGCCCCCCTGGCGATGGCCCCCACCTGCTCCTCCAACCGGAGCCGTACGTCCAGGAGGACCCGCAGATTCTGCGTCCTATCCACAGGGGCCAACACCGCTCCCCCTATGGCCAAAGATGGATAATCCTGACTGGGCCGAGATGCCAGTATGCACAGCCACTCAGTCTTGGCCAGGTTGAGTCAAAGCATGTTCCCGCTCATCCAAATCCGTACTGCATCCAGACAACGGGTCATCAGAGAGAGGGCATCGCTGACTTGGTTCGAGGTAGAGATGTACAGCTGGGTGTCATCTGCATACTGATGGCATCTCACCCCGAAACCACGGATGATCTCACCCAGCAGCTTCATATAGATGTTAAATAGCAGGGGGGAGAGAACCGACCACTGAGGGACCCCACAAGAGAGCACCCTCAGGGTCAAACACTGCCCCCCCACCAATACTGATTGCGACCGCCCCGAGAGGTAGGAGGTGAACCACCGAAGCACGGTGCCCCCACTCCCAACCCCTCGAGGCGTCACAAAAGGATACCATGGTCGATGGTATCGAAAGCCGCTGAGAGGTCTAATAGGACCAGGACAGAGGAAAAACCCCTGTCCCGGGCCCTCCAGAGATCATCCATCAGCACGACCAATGCCGTCTCCATGCTGAAACCAGGTCGGAAGCCCTATTGATATGGATCCAGGTAGTCCGCTTCATCCAGGAAAAGTGGAACCTGCTGAGCCACCACACTCTCAACAACCTTCGCCAAAAAGCGAAGGTTGGAGACTGGACGAAAGTTGTCTAACACGGTCGGATCCAGGGCAGCCTTCTTCAGGAGGGGTCTCACCACCGCCTCCTTCAAGGCGGAGGGAAAAACACCCTCCCTTAATGAAGCGTTGACCACTGCCTGGAGCCAACCGCAGGTGACCTCCCTGGCAGCATAGGCCAGCCAGGAAGGGCACGGGTCCAATAAACATGTGGTGGAACTCAGCCGCCGCATAGTCCTGTCCACTTCATCCTAAAGAAATGTTAAAATTCCAAAGTAGAAGGAGATACAAAAAGAGGGAAGAGATGGGGAAAGGAGGGCACTGTACTGAGGGTGGTGACAGGTTTCTTAATCTCATTTTACAAAGCATTTTAAGACAACGTACAGTAAAGTAGTATTAAGAAATGGAACACAGAGATCACATTTTCTTTTTGCCATAGTTAGGGCAAAAAGAGCAGGATGGCTGTGATATTTTTTCTAGAAATAACACTGTAAGTGATGATTTGTCACTAATCATACACTAATCAGTGTATCCTGCTACTAATAGTAATGCTGCAGGGTTTGTGTGCTCCAGGTTCCTTCAGTTAAACAATGCCATCTATCAAGACCCTGGAAGTGAGGTTTCTCTGTAGTAGCATCTTTCCTTTGAAACAAGATCCCCCTCAAGATCTGGATGGCCTCCATTCTGCTATTGTTTAGAAGAGCTATGAAGATCTGAATTTTCACTCCCTCCCCAGGGCTTTGGTGGAGAAAAGTGAGACTTCTGTGTCATTCCATATGGTTTGTCATCTTGTATTGGTTTAATTGTACAGACTGTCCTCGATTTATAGATGTTTGTTCAGTGACCATTCAAAATTATGACATAGCTGAACGAAGAGACTTAAAATTCCTGCCCTGGCCTTACAACTGACCACAGGGATGCTGCAATGGCCCTCCCCTATCTTTCCCCCTCCCATCCAACCCTTCTTGGTCTCCACAGGCTTGGGCCTCTTTCTGACTCCACTAGGTCCCATATCCTTTTCCCCTTCCCCATATGAACCAGTCACTTAATTTTTCTGTAGATCCACTGCATGATTACAAGTCAGAGATTGGGTCTGGGAAACAGAACTGGCTGATCTGACCCCCAGCCTTTCCCTACTCTACAGCAGGGCTGTCAAACTCCTGGCTTGCGGGCTGGATGCCTCACATGCTGGCCACACCCATACCTGGTTTAGCGAAGTGGAAAAAAGTCCTGATATGTCACGTGACGCCACCGTGATGATGTGAGTTTGACACCCCTGCTCTACAGAGTATAGCACCATTCCAGTGTGGCCATAATTCATTATGGCTGGATCCAAAATGGAGTCTGCTTCTGGGATGGCATCACCCAGCCTCTGTGTAGGAATGCTATGCGGCAGAGTGGCTTCTTTCCAAAGGAGATCTAGGAAGAGTTAGGTGGACTGATCAATGACAAGATAGGAAGGAGGAGGGAGGACCCAGTGGGCTTGGAAGCAATCCGAGGTTTGTGGGGCACCCAGCATGACAGGAAGCAGAGCATGAGGTGCCTTAAGGGATGGAGAGTATCCTTATGGCAGAAAAGTAGGAAAGAAATATTTTAAATAAACATAAACATCTAGTATAATTGTAACCCTCTTCCCCTACCTCACAGTTATCTTAATTCCGCTTTCTGTTTGGACACAAATCCCTTTCTCCCTGTATTTACTCATTATTTCATCCTGTCATCTGCTTTTGAAAATTAAAATAACTGGTCCTTATGCTGGGAATGTGCCTGTTCTTTACTATTATACAGAATGGATTTTGAAGGTTTTTTTTTTTAAAAAATCCTTATTACTTCTTTCATTGGTTATTTTTCATAGAATATTTTTTTCTCTCTATCTCTCTTTGAAACTTAAGAATCAATCAGTCCCCCGATTTCCTTTAAGTTTGGACAAATGGAATAAAACAAAAGGAATAAATTCACAAATTAGTCCACCTTTAACCATATGGAAGATCTATGTTATAGACTTCATTAGTATTAACCAGTCTGTATTCAGGGAAAAAACTTGATAATATTTACAATGAACATTTGGAAGTCATTGACATTTTAAAAGTCTGTATTTTGTAAATATAATCACAAATGCCACTGATTCTGGAAGCCTTCTATATATGTAGCTAAAGAGCAGGTCAACGGGCAAAATGGCTTTCAGGCATGTATAGCCTGGATGACATGTTCTGCTGTTTCTCCTTGTCATACATACATTTGATAATTGCTGTCTGACAAGAAAGCATGGGCCTCATTTGCTGGACTGCTAAAGCTGGATTGAAGGTTAGAAGATACTTCTACAGACAAGCGAATTTTGGAATAGAGTCAAGACTCTTTTCATTGAATTAGATTCTTAGCAGATGCAATTGATATTAAAGCTGTTTGGGGAGAAAAGGCTGGAGAAGAATATCACAAGAGAAGTTGGACAGAGTTCAGAAGACAGGAGTGCAGAATTTCCAGTGCAACTATAGATACCATTGCAGGAATTTCTGATGGCAATGTTGAGATTATGGATAAGGTCTTCAGAATCAAAAACTGATTGAGAAATTCTGCTTACCCTAAAGGTTTAAACCACTAGAAAGCACTAGAAAGTGGAGAAAGCCATGACCATCTTTGAAATAAGATTTATTGCAGATAAAATGCTGTTGTTTGAAAATGCATGTATTAGCCACCACTTTAAAAATAGGCTTATTGGTTTTGGTATACATAGATATAATAAATGGAGCTGAGGGATTTTGAAAAATGTTGCTAATATGTTCAGAAAATGTAACCCTGGATTAACAGCCGAAAGAAAAAAAAAAGAACAAAAGATATAAGAGCTAAAGAGAAAGACAGGAAAGAAAGCATTTCTAACTATCGTCAAAAGGTACACTCATTTTTTAGTCTTTAGAAAAAGATGGTTAAACAACAATTAAAATATTTTTTTCTAAGGCACAGTTGAAGTTGAGATTTTCTTACAGATTTTCCAGAGCTGTTGGCACAAAATAATAAAAGGAATTGGATCTTCATTTGATTAAGAAAGCCGACACTTGCTGCATGGGTAATTTTAATTAATAAACAGGAAACTGAGATAACATGTTGTGCCAATAGCTATAGAAACAAATCTCTTTTCTTGGTTTGATCACAGCCTGCAGGTGGTGGCGGCTGAATTTGACACTGAAAGCTTGCCTCTCCACATTGGTATTACCAATCAGGCAAAGACTTGTGCATGATTTTCTGGCTAAATACATAAAGATTTAACAATCTTCAATTGAGTATTTGATTGAACAGCTAAATAAATTCCAGCATGGTATGTGAACAAAACACACAATGCAACCAGGGATGGGATTCTACTGGTTCTGTCTACTTCTGTAGAACCAGTTGCTATGAAAAGCAGCAAACAGAGAGCATACATAGAACTGGTTCTATATCTGCTGCTGTTTTGGCCTACACGCCCACCCAGGCTCTTATCTGACCTTTATTTCCTGCATTTTCAACCACAGCTACTTTGCATGACATAGCTGCGGTTGAAAAAGCAGGAAAAAAGTGCTTTTTCAACTGCTGCGCACTTGCACGCAGCACTGCTCAGCTGTCTGGGCAGCTCAGCAGGTCGTAAATTGTATTCGTGCCACTCGGGCGATGCAGAGCAACAGAACCGGTAGTTATACCAGTCGGATTCCATCCCTGAATGCAACTAGTTGTTTCAAGGATAATCCAAACATGGGGCCTGAAGGTCAAGCAGTGACCTGGAAAATTAGCTTACCAGTGGCTAATATACAAGGAGACAGTTTCAAAAGATGTAGAGGCAGAATGCTTAAAATGAAAATAAAGAAAATTGATGATTTTTTTTTTAAAGACATAAACAGTCCCAAGAACTCGAGAATTTGACAATCATGGTCTGGACCTTTTAATACTTTGGGGATTTGGCTGTCAAGAATTAAGAATCATGAAATCATGAACATACATATATTCTAGTTTAGAAGATTTATTGCTCAAACCTATACACAAGAATCTGATCAACTGTTAGCACTAAATAATGGAATTCAAGATGAGAGTGGATACAGAGCATTTGTGAACGTGTAACAATTCTAGGCTGAGTCCTCTCTTGATTTTACCCCCAAGCTCTGCCACCTCTTCTCCTATATCAGCAGATCTCCTAACTCCATCCTCTTATGTAAGTATGAAGATCTAATGAAGATAAAAGAATACTAATTCAAACCTAGTGTTTCTATTATCTGTCATATCAACAAGTTCCAATATATGTTGTACAATATGTTGTATAAAATGAAATTTCTTTCATTTATGCTTAATTTTTGTTCTCTAATGACTGTCCTGTGCCCAACTAACTCCTCACATTATTTGCAGATTCATAATGAATTGTGTTAATTAACTATTAAATAATTTTCATATTAATTTAAATATATGTTCTAGAGCAGGAATGAGCATGCTTTTATAAAATAAGATAGGCATGACTATTCTATCTAATAAATAGATTTTTCCTTTCACAAAAAATCTATTGCTGATGAATTGTAAATAAATGATTCAAAGATACTGTATATTTCTCCTACCTAATTCATGGGGGAACATTGTGCCTAACCAAAACATTTTCAATTAACTATACTTGAATATAAATTTAACTATATATAAAACATTATTGCATGGTGTCTTAACACATACTATGTGATTATTGTTAAGTTAGGGAAAATTCTATTTTAATTTACAATAACCACAACACACTATTCTGTATTTCTAGGTCACCGCTATGTCATGCTATGAAGTGGGTACTTGGTTCTTATAATTATGCTATGTCACTATGTTATTTTGATTTGTCAAGCTCCTAAGCTAAGATTTGCAGGCAGTTGCCTGCTAGCTAGAACTTTGTTATCTTGTCTCCATAGTAATGAGATAAGACTGTCTTGTGATTTCTGATTTACTGCACATGCTTCAAAGAGCATTTTCTTCACTTCCTGTAACTTCCTTTGTATTCCTGTATATGCCTTTGGTGTGAGATTAAGCTGCCAGTGTGTAGTCCATTAGGTTTTATTATTTTTGTAAATAAAAATATGTTTCTTAAATTACTTTCTGGGTTTTATTTAATCAAAGTTGACAGCAAAGAAAGGCACGGTCCACCTCTAATTATCAGGGATGTTTGGAAGCTGATTTTTACTCCCCGACATGCTATATATATTATGTTATATAGAATATTACCCAGTATTCTAGCCTTAGTGGTGCAGGCTGTTAAATGCCTAGCACTTTTTTCCAGCTGCCTGTAATTAGTGCAGGCTCGAATCCCACCAGGCTCAAGGTTGACTCAGCCTTCCATCTTCTTGGGGTAGGTAAATTGAGGACCCAAGATTGTTGGGTTCAATAAGCTGACTTTGTAAAAATGCCACTTGGGGGGAGGGGAAAGCCCTAGTAATAAGCAGGCATATACAATGGAATGAAGGCTATTGCTGAGCGCATTGGGTTGTGCTCCAAAAAAAAAAAGTAAGCCGCCCTGAGTCTCCAGACAAGAGCGGGATATAAATATGAATAAAAAAATATTTAGTGCCCAACAATCTAATATCCAAGATACTTGAAAAAGAGAGAAGGTCTGAAAAAGGAGAATGACTCCAAATTTTTTTATGTGTGTGTGTATGTATTTGATGGCTAGAATTTTTTTCATGTTTGTGAGGAGCCTGAAAAATCAGGATGTTCATCATGCAGAAAGTCTTCATAGATGGAGAAATCTCTGCAGCTATTTTTTAATATAAAAAACTCTCTATAAATGGAAGGTGTTGCAAAAGTCTAGGTCTTGTTCACATATCCCTTCTCCCTAAAAGTAGGTAAAATGATATCAGTTTCAGCAGCACTTAAGTAAGTCTAGTAAAAATACTAAATAATGTATTTCAGAAAACATTTGAGTATGAGCCTGCAACAGTGTACTGGTTCTAAGCTTCTGAATACATATTTTATAACTGAGCTTTCTTAATAGTGCCTTCTTTAATATGGTTCTCTCAAAGGAAAGTATAAAGGAAAGTATATGTTTCAGGAGAAGAAATTCCAAGAAATATTTGTAGTTTGGGTTGAACTCTAGAGTCTAGTACAGATAGTTCATTACCCAACTAGGTAACATCATCAGTGCTAGCTAGTGAAGGGAGGATTTTCCTGAAAAGGAATTGGAAATTAGGAGTCATTTCTCTCTTTCAGACTTTCTGTCCCCCACTCCTAATATCTTGGATATTAGATTGTTGGAGTCTGAATACTGGAGCAAGCTGCCAATCTTTGGAATTTTCTGAAAGGCTAATAAGATGAGAATCATCTGTATCTTCACAGATATATTATTTCTCCAAGGCAGGTGCTACCACAGAAAAAGCATGGACATGGGTTGAACAAGATGACACTATTTAATGGATCATGTTCTCTGCTAGACTTGGTGAGGCAGCAGCAGGAGAAAGATGGTCCCACAAGTAGCCCACTTTATAACATGCAGGGCTTTAAAAGCTGTCTTCTTGAATTTCATTCAAAAACCTACTGGGAGGCAGTGCAGTTAGTGGAAGAGTGATGTTATATAGGAATATTGGGAGACAATAGAATAGAATAGAATAGAATAGAATAGAATAGAATAGAATAGAATAGAATAGAATACCTTTATTGTCATTGCATTACATGAATACAATGAAATTTGAAAGCTACTCCAGTACAGTGCCCCAAACACCACATCACCACATAAATACACTACAGAGTATTTAAAATTTTTAATAATAATAATAATAATAATAATAATAATAATAATAATAATAATCCTAGTCTAAAACCTATCTAAAATGTTTAGTAAGTTAAATAGTTTAAAAATGCCACTATATATATAGGACTAAATCACAAATGCACTGTTTGATTCATTGCCTTGGAAAAGAAACTGTTTCTCAGTCTATTAGTCCTCATTTTAAGACACCTATAATGTCTCCCTAATGGTAACAGTTCAAAATATGAATGACCAGGATGAGAACAGTCTGTGGAGATTTTTAGTGCTCTAGCACAAGCTTCTTGTGCTGATGCATTTTAGATAAGCTTCTAAGTAGTCCTCAAGGGAAGCCCAATGTATAGCATGTAATAGTAATTCAAATGGACTCTTTGATGCTTGCTTGTTTTGCTGTTTTCCTGCAGATATTGTATTGTCAATCTAGGTAACATCATCAGTGTTAGTAGGAATTGGGGTTTGCTCTCATTTTATATACTAATAGCTTGCCCTGCCAGTGTTGGTGGGAATAGTCTTGATGGTTGCTTGAACAGCTTGATGTCTGTTCTTGATTGTTAGCTTGTTTTATAGTTTCTTGATTGGGGTATTGTTTGCTTCTTGATTGTGGGTCTAATGTTAATCTAGATATTAATTTTTGTCATCTGGGTGCCATTGAAATGTTTTGATATTTTTGCTTCTTTTTTTAGCTTTTTGGTTGTCTCTTTGGAATGGTATGTGGATATTGTTCATCTCTAGTTGCCTGTTGATGGCTGATTTGATCTTGCACAACACAAACTGTGTAAGAACACTATGTAGACAAACACAAACACATTGCAACAATGCTGAACAGCAGAAAAAGAAAATTGAACATCTATACAACATCTTCCAACAAAATGCAAACCCATGCAATTTCATTAAAAAGTGCCTGACCACTCAACCCAATATAGCACAACCAATACAAGCTGTGAAAAGATAACACTGTCACACATCAAAAACTAAAATCATAACTATTACAACCACATGGCATTACCATAATATACAAATCAACTAAAGCCTTCCAAAGTTAACAAAAGACCCAGTAGCCCTGGAATAAAAAGCAGGAGTTATTCACAAAATATAGTGTAAAGAAGTGCAACAGCCATTATGCAGAAAATTATAAAATTATTAATAGGCAGAAAACTAGCAGAATGCCTCTATGAACACCAACTAGCAGTCAGAAGACATAATGAAAACTTCTTAATTTCACAAGGACAGACATAATAATATTTTTAACCAAGAAACTGTGAGCATTTTAGACCAAGTCAAATCCAAAATGAAACATCTGCAAGAAAACCATCAAGCTCATAGAGCACCAAGGACCCACAGTTCAACTCTAAGCTACAAATGTTCTCTTCAGAAGTGGTATTCAGCAGGTTCTGACCAGTTCTGGAGAACTGGTAGCGGAAATTTTGAGTTTGGAGAACTGGCAAATGCCACCTCTGACTGGCCCCACCCCCGTCTATTATCTGCCTCCTCACTCCCAGCTGATCGGCTGGGTCTTCTTTTGTTGCCCTGCACAGGAGAACGGAGCTGGAAAGCAGGTTAGTAGGGTGGGGAGGGAATGGGATTTTGCAGTAACCTTCTCTCAGGAGTGGGGAAGGAATGGAGATTTTACAGTATCCTTCCCCTGCCACACCCACCAAGCCATGTCCACCAAGCCACGCCCACAGAACTGGTAGTAAAAAAAATTGAATCCCACCACTGATTATCTTCTATTAGTAATTCAAATAGGAGGTGACTAAAGCAACATCATCATTATTAAGGCCCCCAAGTCCAAAAGCAGATGCAATTGGTACAGTGACCTGACTTCACACACACACACACACACACATCAAAGAACTATAGCATTTTCAACCTGCCTCCATAAGCTCACTTTTCAAAGGAGCTGATTATCTCTTATTAGTATGTAGGGGTTTATAGAAAAGGAAATGTTCCAAGGTCGGCAAGAGAGTAGAATTTACTCTTAATTTATGTGATGAATTGTCTCTCAGTTCAACTTAATAGTCAGGAGAGTTAATTATAGGCTTTTATACTTACCAAGAGTATGCTGTTTCTTTTTTAAAGTCAACTAGTAAACCTTTCATTCGTATAAAGGGTATGGAAAATATGGCATGAGATGATTTGCTATTATTTCTTCAACAAATAATATTTATTTTAATACCTTTCAGCTATTATAATTATATTACAATTATGTATGGAAGAAAAACTATAGTTTCTTTTGTCTGCATTATTCAGGACATTTTATACCTGAACTTCAGAAACACAAGAAATGATATAGATTAGATGAGGCTGATAAAAAGCAACCAAGCTGCTTGAATTTATGAAAAATACCAAAAATTCTGGTAAGAAATTTAGCAAACGAAAATAACTTTTAATAAATCACATTTTCCTTCAGATACAATTGGCTTATTGAATTGGAGTAAAAGCAGGTCTTTCTGTTCAGGTTGTCAAGGGCAAGGGATCAGGACCACAGGTCACACTGCAATTTAAAAAAGAATTATTGCTCAAATCTATACACAAGAATCTAGTTATTAAAGTTCAACATTAAATTAGCACCAGATAAGAGTGAATGGAATTCAAGAGAACTTGGACCTGGATTGCAATATAATGACTCTAAACCAGGGGTGTCAAATTCATGCCATGTTGGCATCATGTGCTAAATTGGGTGTGGGTGTGGCCAGAGCATGATGCATCTGCCCCATGGGCTGGGAGTTTGACAGCCCTACTCTAAACTGATAACCTGCTTAACGCTGCACCCCAGCTCTGCCTGTTTTTGTTCTTCGCAGGCTTTTTTATTTTAACATCACCAACTCAGTCCCAAAGTTTAGCAAAGTTGGCCAGATATATTGCTGACAGAATGGGATAATAATATATGGTACCCTTTCAAGATAGCAATTCTTAGATTTCTGACTAAATGTTACTTTAACACTGACTATAGAACACTAATCTCTATTCTAACAAAGTCAAGGTAGACAAGACTTTCTACACAAGAAAGCTAGTTTTAGAGGACACAGACCATCCTCATGTCATAGAGTTTGCTCCTCCAAAACCATGTTAGCCATGCCATCCCCAAACATCATGGCTTTTTGAAGGTAAAAATCCCCAATGGTGCCCCCCCCCGATTTTGATGCCTAATCAAATGAACAATTGAGATCAGATATGTTATAGATAGATAGATGATAGATAAATAGATGATAGATAGATAGATAGATAGATAGATAGATAGATAGATAGATAGATAGATAGATAGAATCTATCTATATATCTTGGGTAGATGGGTAGATGGGTAGGTAGGTAGGTAGATAGATACACACACACACACACACACTCACACACACACTTGTGGATAAACCTCTTTGTGGATGAGCTGACCTCAACATTTTCATGTTTTCATTTTAATAGTATTTTGGTTAAAAATGTGAAAGTTGACATCTGCAGATGGGTTTATCCACAGGTATATGTAGGTACTTTAAAAATATTGTTTTATATATCCAAGGTAAGTCTATTTGCAAATAAACTGAGTGTCAACTATAAAGTATCTAGAATGTTACCTTCAAATAAATCCTTTTTAGTTTTGGGAGTGTGGCTCAAGGCTCATGATTTAGTTGGAGTAACTGCCGGAACCCTGACACTGAGTCTGATTTTTTATATATATTGTGAATCTAAATTTTTTGGCTTAGCTGTGAGTATATACAGCAATTAAAAGAAAGATGGCACCTGTGATGGTTTGATTTAAGCTCCACCTGTTTTAATGGATGGAGCTTCAACTGTTGCCACAATATTAGGTTATTGTTTTTTTACCATACTCTGCAAAGCACCATAGACTGAGATTTCTCTTCTCTTAGACTTGTCACCAAAGAAATGAAACAATTCTGATAGCCAATCTGAAAGAAAACTAACCATTATTTCTTCTTCCTGAAGAGTAAGTATTCAGTATGTATTTGCTCAATTCTGAGTCACTGAAGCAAATGCTTGAGCAGCCATGTAGTTATCAACACAGGCTGTCCAACCAGCCGTGTGCATAAAATGTATAATTTTTCAATTAGTGACAGAGAGAAGGTTTAATATATCAGAAATATCATTTTGGATGTTTAATTTTAATGGTTCCCTGCATTATTAGATTTTTAAAAATCTGTATGAATTAGCTTCTAAACAACGTCTGATAGATAGTCACATTTCTCAGTGATATAATAGGTTAATCTCTACTGTTCTTCTGAGTTCAGATAATATAATCAGATCATTCTGGGCCTCCACTAGAATATTCTATTTATTTTTGAACCAAAAGGGGGAGTAGGTTGGAGTGGGAGAAGGGGGATAATGAGAAAGAGAGAGTTGATAATAAAGACATGGATGATGAGGTGCTCTAAAAATGATTAGGCGTGCAGGAAGAAAAGATTTAATTTGGGAGATTGAGAACGGTGGAGATATTTGCTTTCTGCCCACACACTTTCACTATTGCTCAGTATAACTAAAGCCTTTAAATACGTTATAAATTGAAGAAATTAACCACAAAATGCCTGATTTGAAGGAATTACCTACTATGCATCATTTGTGTGTTTCTTCTATTAATGGAAAAAAAGCTTCACACATTTGCTTTTCAAACAACTGAATAAATGAGAAGAGAATTAAAAAAAATAAGAGTATTTATACTTTTATGAATGGTAAATCAGAAAGACAAAAGAAAAGATATAAGTATTTTCTTCTGTATATGAGAGATTAGATCTGGACACAACCTGAATCTTCTGGACACACGCACTGAGAGAAGGGGAATGTCCACTTGCAACACAATTTTGAAATCATACATATTTGTATATTCCAATAATATATTGTATATTAAAAGTAAACGTAATTTGGTAATGTACTAGAGCCCTACACTAAACCTTTTCTGACCAAACCTGGTTCCAAGAGAGCAAACACAAGACAAAGGCAGCAGTACAACCTTTTTATGTTTCAGCTAAGAATTCTGTTTCTTCACAGATAAAAGGCTGCTTCCAACTAATTAGCTCCGACAAGAAAGAACCTTGCCAAGTTTTTGCAAGTCTGCCAAAACACAACAGATAAGAAATAGTTCACAATACAAGAGTCTTCAAATACCAACTGTAATGTCCACAAGGCTGAGTTCAAATGTCTTTGCCTTCTGCAAAGAAGGTTAGTTTCACAGCTGGCTTTTATCTTCTTGAAGGAGGGCCATTACCTTGCAGCCTTACTCCCGAGTCACCCGTGCTATTGCAATTGCTCTTTCCTACGAGCAATCCTGCATGCACACGCACTTGGCACAGGCTCCTTGGGAACCTCCTCATCACTGCTGCCAGGCCCCACAATCTCTGAAGGCAGCAGTCCACTCCCTAATGGTCCTGGCCCCTCATCTGAGCCCTCACTCTTCTCAGCTGTCCACACTTGCTGCCGGCTGACCACAACAAAACCTTTTAAGCCTGGAATTTATATTTAATTTTGTGACAAAGTTATACTTTAGTCCAACTGGCAGAACAAGATCTGGTAACATGATGAAAAGAAAGAAGATGTTAGAGAACCTACATACTACATTGAATATAAATATATATAAAAGGTAGATCATCATAGTAAGATACATACTGAAATGAATGAAGGGTTCATTTATCCTTTAATTTTTAAAAATAGCAAGAATCACTGTTTGTAGTCCATACTGAGTGCCCATCAACTGCACAGAACCAAGGAAGGTTCCTTCTTAACCTGCTTTTGTTGTTTTCAATAATGTGCTGTACATATGGTGACAGTTGGTGACAGGCTATTCTGATCTTCTCCTAAAATTTTATTTTCAGCAATGTTTTTGCTTTCAATGTATATCTTCAGTTTTATTCTAAATAACATAAAGTGTTGCAGTTTCATAATTCAGTAGATTTCCTCAAGTTCTAGAAGGTCCTTGAGGACACATTTTTCTGACTTATCAGGAAGTAGGTTGTGGTCTACTTTGTCAAATGCCTTGTTGAAGTAGAAATATATGCCAACAGCATTTTGCTGGTCTACTAATTTAGTTACTTTGTCAAATAATGAAATAAGGTTGGTTTGGCATGATCTGTTTTTAACAATCCCCATGCTGGCTACTAGTTATAACTTTATTTTTTTCTAGATGTTCACAGATCTATTTTTGATTATTATTTTTTCCAGTATCTTTCTAGGTATTGATGTTAGGCTGATTGATCTGTAGTTTCCTGTATCTGCTTTCCCCCACTTGTTTTTTGAAGATGAGAACCACATCAGCTCTTTTCCAATCCTCTGGTAGTTCCCCAGAGCACAAGATTTTTTTAAAGATGTGATACAATGATTCTGTGATAACATCTGCTAGCTCTTTCAGAACTCTGGAATGTAATCCATCAGTCCCAATGATTTATATTCATCAAGGTCAGAAAGGTGTTCTCTTACCATTTTCTTGCTTATTTTAATTTTTAATTTTAGTCTTTCTTTTACAGTTATGTTTTTGGTCGGTTGGGCTATAGTTTCTTTTTGTGTGAAGAGTGATGCAAAGAATGAGTAAAGCAGTTCTGTTTTCTCTTTAGTGGACCGACTGTTTCCTTGACTGTTTCCTTGTTATTTATATGTTGAAAGAAAC
The DNA here is from genome assembly GCA_009733165.1 of Naja naja. Taxonomy (NCBI): domain Eukaryota; kingdom Metazoa; phylum Chordata; class Lepidosauria; order Squamata; family Elapidae; genus Naja; species Naja naja. The sequence goes on from CM019151.1 coordinate 166,908,205, forward strand.
CCCTTTTTAAAAATTACCTTTGACTTTTGTTGCAAGCTTTGTTCATTCTGATCCTTTGCTTTCCTGATTTCATTTTTGCAGATTTGAGCTCTCTGCTGATATTCTGCCTTAGTTATGCATCCCTCTTTCCATTTTTTGTACTCATCCTTTTTGTCTTTCAGTTTATTAGAGATCTCTGTGAAGCCATGTTTCTTGCATTTCATTTTTCTTTTTCAGTGGTATTGTATTGGACTGGGCTTTTATGATCATATTTTCCAATGTTTCCCATGCTTCTTGAGTTGTTTTCCCCTTTAGGATTTTTATCCATGAAATTTTGCTTGGGGTCTCTCTTAGTTTGTTAAAATCAGCTCTTTTAAAGTTTAAGACACTGGTTGGATTATATTCTATTGCTTATGCTTACATTATATTGAATTCCAGTATGATGTAGTCACTCTCATCTCTCTTATTAGGGGTGGGGGATGATGGTTCTTTTAAGACTTGTGCATTTCAACTATCAGAATTCCTGAGCCAGCAGGATTAATTAATTCCAGAGCATGGCTGTCTCAGGAATTTTGGGAGTTGAATTCCATAAATCATAAAAGGGCCATCGTTCACCTTCCGGGTTGAGCCCTCTCGCTAGGGCGGCGGTTTGCGATCGTCCGCGACTGCAGCCCGGCTCTTTCATCTGAAGCTGCCTCGTAGGGGCGGCGGAGGAAAGGAAGACAGAGTGAGGGGAGCCGCATCTCCCCCTCTGAGTCTGGTCTTTTCCCTCCGAAGATGACAAGAAGTGGTGGTCAATATGGCCACCTTGAAGAGAAGGTCTCAACTGGATTAAGATTTGTGCAGGAGGAAGGAAAGAAGTTGACAGCAGAAGAATCAGGAGTATTGGAAGGTAAAATCAACAAAGGTACCCCGGGACTAAGATAAAAACTTAGGCTGTTAATTGCCTGCAGTTAAGATCCAGCTGCCTACAACTGCTGTAGGCTCGAATCCCACCAGGCTCAAGGTTGACTCAGCCTTCCATCCTCTCGGGGTAGGTAAACTGAGGACCCAAGATTGTTGGGGACAATTAGCTGACCTTGTAAAAATGCCGCTTAGTAATAAGCAGGCATATACAATGGAATGAAGGCTATTGCTGAGCACACTGGGTTGTATCCCAAAAATTGTAAGCCGCCCTGAGTCTCCGGAGGAGGGCGGCATATAAATGTAATTAAAAACAAAACAAAACGAGCTTTTCTAAAAAAAAAAGAAAAAGAAGTGGCGCAACTATCAAGTAAAGGAAAAAATAGTAAAATATTTTTGACAGCTATAAGGGGCTTCGAACCAGGAAAGGTAGAAGCCGGCATAAGAATTTAAGTTTGAGGCTCGAAAAACCCTGAATATTAAAACAAAAGGAAAGGGAGAAGATTTTGTGTGACAGAAAGTGCTACTCAGTGGATAAAAACTGGTATTTAAAGAAGGAAAATATCTTGTTCCTTTGTGGATTGGAATTGTTACAATTTTAAACAAATATTGAAACAAAAAAGCAAGAACTACAGAAGGTGAAAGTTTGAACTTAAATAAAAGACAGACTGCTGGACTAGTTGGTGATATTGATACAGACTCTGGGCGTGGGTTGAGATTTTAAAAAAATTTAAAGAAGAAGAAATAAGGAAAATAAAAACTTTGTGGCCATACAAGGAATTAAAATGGAATCTAAAAGCATGAAAGAATTGCTACAGGAAGTGACTGAATTAATTTGGCTCTTGGTCGAAGACATGGAAATGGCAAACAAAGAACAAGAAGAAGGAATCCTGGAAAGGGAGGAGCCAGCACAAGGGAAAGCCATCTTAAAGAGACAACTAACACAAAGATCACTACAAATAAAAGGGAAAGGAAGGGTGGTCCAAAAAATGAAATCTAAGAAAGCAATTAAAAAGGGGAACATTTATGGAATTAGGCAAGGTAGAAAGACCCAGAAGAAAAGAGAGCAGAGGGGTAATGAGAGAGAGGGATTCAAATTGGATGGAGAAGGGATATAGCAGAAAGAGGAGGCGTGGGAACAAGAAACAGGAGCAGAAGATAGAGAAATATGGGAATTATATAACTTACCCATCTTCTCTGCATGGAGAAGATGGGTAATAAGAATATACCGTAATTATTAAAATTTAAAACAATAGAGGGGCTACTGACAACAATTTTTTTTAGATGAAGGTACACTCTCACTTTTTACTTATAAAAAAAAGGTAAATGTTGATTAGATAAATTGAATAAATTGAAATAATTCTTGAAGATGTTTAAAGGTGAGACTTGTCAGTAACCAAGGTTAATTATTTTTACTATTACTTTGAAATTATAAATAAATTTTAAATTGGGGGATATGTGTTGCAGAACCGACTGAAAAGATATATAATGTTATGTAGTTTTTCTTCTCTTCTTTTTCTTACTCTATCTTTTGCCTCAAAGGAATGATTATTATAATGTTATTATGTTAATCGCTGAGGTGACACTTTCAAAGTAGTAAAGGGGGGGTAAGTCTAGGTTTTTTCATTCTTTTTTGTGTTAAAGCTTGTATTGATTTAGAATTATGGAAAGAATACGTGATGAAAGGGCAAATCTGATGGATAAAAGAAATATGTAAATGATAAAAGAGCATTAATAATGTGAAGATAGTTTAAGGATAGATATGGTTAAACTTTATTCTTTATATGATGAGCAAACATATTGTTATTTTTATAAGAAATATAAATGGTTAAGAATTATTTATAATAATTTGAAATGAAATGGGTTTATATAGATTGAGATTAAGATCTGAGACTAGGATTAATTTGTTTGGCTCTTCGTTTGCAAAAAATGGAATGGAAGTAAAAATGGGATAAAATACGAAGTTAAATGTTAAAAATACTATAAAACTATTGTCATATTTGCATGTAAAAGTGATGACCTGGAAATATGTTGTCTACTGAAAAGAGACTTATTTAAATTGTTAAAAATTGAATAAAACTTGTTTGAAAAAAAATAAAATAAAAGGGCCATCGTTCCCCAACCCCTATTGTACATGATGAGAAGCATTTTGTGTAGGTAAAAATGACTGCAGATAAAGTTCTGCAGGCGGCACTTGAACTGCGTTTAATTAAACCTGGTAGGACCACATCATCATCTTGGCAGAAAAGTTAGCAATCAATAATAAAACCATAATTGTAAAAAAAATAATGGTTCATATTTTATATTTCCACCAATTAGGGAATATCATCATGTCTTACAGACAGCACTCTAATTAGGTAGATTATTGACAATGATGATGATGATGATGACAATAATGAAATTTATTTGCTGCCTATCTCATTGTAGGCCTACTCTAGGTGTCTCACTATCATAAAAATGAAGAAATAAAAAGAATGTTTAAGGAAAGCGAAAGTAAAATAGAACAATAAAATAACCAAGGAAAAAGAAAACAAAGAAAATACACCAATATTATTAGTTTAAAAAACTCTTTACTGGTTACAAAAAAGAGTTTTAAGAGGTTTTTCAGCCTAACATTCAACTGAGGAGAAGGCAAGAGGTAAACAGGCTTACATGGTACAGCTATTCAGAATGTATGTGTTTAGATTTGGCAGCAAAGGGCATTAAGGTTATGTGGGGGATATACAGTATAAAACAAAGATCCAGTAGCAGAAATCCATACAACTAAATGTTATCAGTATTATAATTTATGAGATAAAGATGACATTATATTTCTAATTTGTTGAGAAAAAAGTTAACATTAATAGATTTCCCTTTTGAACTTTTGCTTGATAAGCAGGGGAAATGTAAGCTAGAAAAATCTGAATTTTTTTTAAAAAATAAATAGTTTCATTTCTGAGCTCTAATTCATCATCCATCCCTGGTTTGTTTGATTTTTTTACAGTTTTATTCATTTATATATTTTATTCCTATTTTAGAAATTGTATGATATTCCCTAATTGGTGGAAATATAAAATATGAACCATTATTATTTTTACAGTTATGGTTTTATTATTGATTGCTAACTTTTCTGCCAAGATGGTGATGTGGTCCTACCAGGTTTAATTAAACCCAGTTCAAGTGCTGACTTCAGAGCTTTATCTGAGTCATTTTTACCTACACAAAAGGCTTCTCATCATATAGAATAGGAGTTGGGGAATGATGGCCCTCTTATGACTTATGGACTTCAACTCCAAAAATTCCTGAGCCAGCCATGCTCTGGAATTAATTCACTTTTATTTTTTAACTCAAAATGAGGAACGCAGGTAACTGATACTAAATTTCTATGTTACTAATATTCAGCAGCACAGTTAGAGGTCTTTGTGGAACATCAGCAGCTTTTTTACATGTTGTGACCTTGATATCAACGAATATATATTTGAAGAGTTTCAGTCTAAGGTCAAATCAAAATGAAGTCTTCCTACAATGACCTTGGAATAGAGCTTGGATGTTTTAAGCAATGTCATTCCAAAATGCTCTAACTATTTTGAGATATCTAACTGCAAAGCTTTGTTAGTTATGCTGAAATCCAGTTATAGTTTCAATGGAGATGTTCCTCGGGAACACAGTAAGGTTAAATCTGACAGGACATCAGGATGAACAGATTTTTTTTTACATAAGCAGAGCGATATTGAAGTTACATAATTCATTGCAAAATAACATGATTATATTCTCTTTAAGAGCAAATTAGATAACCTGTCAGGGAATTTTAATGATCAGGACTGAGAAACATTTTCCCAGTGAAGCAAAATACACTCATATAATAATAATAAAAAAAGGGGCAGCTTCTGAAACAGCCACCCAAATCTTATGAGAAGTTCAACAGCTTTGATGACTCATTTACTTTATTCACATTTACACATATTACAATTACAAAGTACCTTTTTGCAAAGCTTTGCAGAGCCCAATTATTCATAGGCCTATGGTCTTATAGAAAGAAAGATTGAAGGTCAAATTGCAAAAAAAAAAAATACAGGCAGTCCTCAATGTATGACTATTTATGTATTGACTACCTGAAGTTATCACATACCGAAAAAAGTGACTCACAACCTTTTGTAATTGGCGTGCTGAGAAGGAAGAGGCGGAGGCAGAGCAGCTCTTTTGAATAGGAACGCTTTATTTCTCTTTGAAACACAAGCGGCTGGCTGACAGCCCGCAAACAGCTGAGGGAGCCAGCTGACTCCGCTTGACAGCTCCTTTATAGGGAGCTGTCAAACGGCTCAGCCAATCAGCCGCTTCCTCCGCTGTAGAGGCGGCCCTGAGTGAGAACTTCAACATTCAACACTCCTTCCCCTAGACCGCAGGCGTAGTCATCGAGATAGGCAGGTCGCCGCTTATTCCGAGCCGATCGCCTTGGCAAGGCAGGAGCAGCACTCGGCTCGGTGGCTTCTTCCTGGGACGTTGCTGCCTTCTTTCTCTCGTGGGTAGTTGGCTGGAGGCTGGAGAGGGTGCTTCAGTTGTTGCTGAGTCAGGTGAGTCTTCCGAGAGACCGCTGTTCGGAGTCGCTTTTGTAAGTCAGTAAGTTCATCTTCCCCTGTCTGCTGTTTCTGGTTCCAACTGGGCAGGACCTGTAGGAGTACTCCAACGACTTCTTAGCTGGTCCACATGCCTGCCATAGTCTCCCATCCCTAGCCTTATTCTGTAAGATTTAGGGCCTGTCTGCTGCTCTACCCACCCAGGGAGCCACAAGGGAGCCCCTGCATAATTTCGGGCATAGACTGGATCACCAGGACAAAAACCCTTGTTTTGCTGGAAGAGTCTAGGGGTGCCCTGGGGGTATACATGGGGTGCAGGCGGTCTAGAGTTATGTAGCTTCCTCCCCATAAGGAGTTCAGCTGGAGAAAGGTTGGTAGTGGTGCTAGGGGTGGTATGCTGTGCCAACAGATACCTGGCTATCTTGGTATGCCAGTCCCCTTCCCCTAACCTACCCAAAGCTTCCTTGGCAGATCTCACAGCTCTTTCAGCCAGGCCATTAGACGAAGGGTGAAAAGGTGAGATTAAAGCGTGCCTGATACCCCTGTGAGCAAGGAAGAGTTCAAAGGGGAAGAGGTAAACTGAGGGCCATTATCAGAGACCAAAGTGTCAGGGAAACCGTGGGAGGAAAAAATGGAGTCCAGATCTAAACAGACAGACTCTGAAGTGGTGTTTTTAAGGAGCACCAGTTCCACCCATTTAGAGAAGGAATCAACTAGTACAAGAAGTTTTTCCCTGAAAGGGCCTGCCAGATCTACATGCAGCCTGGACCATGGGGTATTGGTGTCCTCCCACTCCCCCGGGCAGGAGGTCGGAGGAGAAGGTCTGGAGAGCTGACAGGTGGAGCAGTGTTGCACCTTATTGGTAACTGCCTCATCCAGTCCTGGCCACCAGACGTAACTCCGGGCCAGGGCCTTCATCCTGTTGATGCCAGGATGCCCTTCATGGAGAAGGTCAATGATTCTAGTACGTAATAGGCGAGGAACAACTACACGGGGACCCCACAGTAAGCATCCCTTAAGCACACTTAACTCAGACTGGCGTGACTTGGGGCGAAACTCAGAAGGGATAACACCCCAGGCCACCCTCTTTGTACCCAATCCATAACTTGAGAAATCTGGGTATCTTTAGAGGAAGCATAGGCAATGTCATGAGCAGTAAGAGGCAATTGCAGGTCTTCAAGGAGGAACACAGACAGAGAAGGGGCAGGGTCAGAAACAAAAACAGGCAAAGGGCATCTGCTTAAAGCATCAGCATGGGCAACATCTTTACCCGCCTGTAAGAAAGTTTGTAGGAGTAAGCAGCCAAAAAAGAGACCAGCGAGTCATCCTGGGGAAAGTATTTGAGGGCTAGGCTTGTCACCTGCCAGGATACCAAGTAAGGGTTGGTGATCAGTGACTAGTTCAAAATGGTGCCCATAGAGATACTCGTGAAATTTTTAACAGAGGCCACTGCTGCCAAAGCCTCTTTATCAATCTGGCTGTAAGTTGCGCTCAGATTTGAAAGAGTCCTGGAAAAATAAGCAATTGGAGCCTCTTGGCCATTAGGCAACCTGTGACCCAGTACTGCCCCAATCCCATAAGGAGAAGCATCACAAACCAAAACAAGAGGGAGTGATTCACTGAATTGCATGAGGACATTAGAGGAGGTGAGCAAGGATTTGACAGCCTTGAAAGAGGCCTGTTCCTGAGGGCCCCACTTCCAAGTGGCTTTGGAGTCCAACAGTCTGTGCAAAGGTTCAGCAACAGTGGCTTTGTGAGGGAGAAAAGAGCTATAAAAGTTCAAAAGTCCCCAAAAGGCTTGTAACTCAGTTTTGTTATGAGGCACAGGGCATCTTGAATTGCACGGATTTTGGACTCTATAGGGTGGATTCCTTTGGAGTCTATGTGGTAACCCAAAAAATCAATGTGAGGGGCAGCAAAAATGCATTTGTCTCTGTTGAGTTTCAGCCCAGCTTTTTGAAAACACTTGAGAACTTGGCGAAGTCTTGTTAAGTGCTGCTGAGGGTTGTCAGCAGCAATAAGGATATCATCGAAGTAAGGAACGACACCTTTGATATTGTAAAGCAAACGTTCCATAATAGATTGGAAAATACCAGGGGCCACGCTGACACCAAATTGTGCGTTTGCATTTGAAAGCGCCCCTGTGTGTAATTATAGTTTGGGCTTCAGCAATTGAGTTATCAACAGGGAATTGCTAGTAGGCCTGAGTCATGTCCAGCTTGGTGAAGATTGAACTTTTCCCTAAGGAGTGAAGTAAATGCTGTATTATGGGGACAGGGTATGCATTAGGCTGGAGCCCCTTGTTGATTGTGGACTTATAGTCCGAGCAGATCCTCAGAGACCCATCACGTTTAAGGGGTATAACAATGGGGGTTTCCCATTTGGAAAAATCAACAGGTTCCAAAACCCCTTGAGAAATTAATTTGTCAAGCTGGGCATCCACTTTGGGATGTAAGGCCAGGGGTACTCTGCGTGGCTTGAGGCGTATTGGAGCTATGTTTGGATCTAAGTTGAGGGAGATAGGGGTGCCTGTGTAACACCTAACTTCCCATCAAAAACTTCAGCAAAGTCATTAAGAAGGCTCTGTACAGTGAGAGGAGTAACTGCGTTAATTCGGAGATATGGAGACCCAGAGAATGGAACCAGTCCAGACCCAGTAAACTGGGCAGGCTGCCTTGCACTATGACTAGAGGAAGGTGGCCCTGAAAATTGTTAAATTTAATGTGGAACTTGCCTGTTCCGAGGACAGGAATGGGTTGTCCTTGGTAGTCCTTCAGGGTCAGGTTGCAGGGTTGCAGCTGTTTCTTTTTGAAGGAAGGCAGCAAGTTGTTCAGGGTCTTCCACAAGATGAGTGAGAGGGATGATCCTGTGTCCACTTCCATCTGGCAAGGATTGCCTTCTAGGAGGAGATTAACATTAATTTTGTTAATATTAAAAGAGTGGGGTAGTGACTCAGCTCTTTGGAATGCCTCATTAATAGTATATCATTCCTCCTTGGTTTTAAGGTTTTTTGCTAGGTTTAATGTTTGCCTAGGCTGGTTTGTGCTCCTAGGTGATTGGCAGATTCTTGCCAGATGACCCTTCCTTTGGCAATTGAGGCAAACTGCATTTCTGAAACGACAGGTGGTTCTTAAATGATTTCCTCCACAACTGAGACAGATCATTTGCTGAAGAGGTGGTCTTTTCTTCTGGAATGGACGAGGGGTTCTGAGGCGATTGACTTCTTCCTCTTCCTCCAAGTATTCATCCTCATAGGCAGCGTCTTCATAGTTGATAGCAGTGCTAGGTTTACTTCCTGGGAGGTTGATTGCCTTCTGTATGGCAGCTGCAGATACGCTTGACAGTTCAGCTGCTTGAGCTTCTTCTATACCTTGTTTTAAGGTGAGGTCTGCTTTAGCCAGTAGTTGCCTTTGTAGACGTGGGTCTCTTACCCAGACGAGTTGGTCAAGCAGCATGTCATCCAGCTGATCACGGAACCCACAGTGAAGGGCAGCTGAACGGAGAGCTGCCACATACTCACTGACAGATTCGTTTTCAGCTTGGGTTCTTTGACGGAAAGTGTGGCGGCGGGTGATCGTGATGGCTTTGGGGCATAATGGTTGCCCAGCACTTCTTGTAGCTCTTCCCAGGATACAGCCTTGACAGTCTGGGGTGCTAGCATAGCAGTAGCTGTGTCAAAAGCGGTGGCTCAGAAACTCAGGAAATAAGCCTTTTTCCTGTTAGAGGAATGTCTGACAGGTTAGCGTCCATGACGATTCGAACCTGTTAATGTATGAAGTCCATGTCTCTGCCGATGGCGGAAAGGCGGAAGTTCGAGGTGCTGTCATCTCGCAGCTCGTAAGTTCAGCTCTTTTGAATGGTGCTTTTCAGCTGTTCTGTCCTCTTCTTCTCTGATACGGAGCTCTGCTTCGGCTGTCAGAATCCCATCCTCGTCGCCAGTTTTGTAATTGGCGCACTGAGAAGGAAGAGGCGGAGGCAGAGCAGCTCTTTTGAATAGGAACGCTTTATTTCTCTTTGAAACACAAGCCGCGGCTGGCTGACAGCCCACGGAACAGCTGAGTGAGGGAGCCAGCTGACTCCGTTTGACAGCTCCTTTTATAGGGAGCTGTCAAATGGCTCAGCCAATCAGCGCTCGCTTCGGCTCCTGCTATAGAGGCGGCCCTGAGTGAGAACTTCAACATTCAACACAACCGGTCTTTATATTTATAATATCACAGCAACCCTACAGTCAGGTGCTTGGCAACCCAATATGCATTTGTGAAGGTTGCAGTGTCTTGGGGTCATGTGATTGCTATTTGCAACATTCACAGGGACTTTCAGCAATCAAAATTAATGGATAAAATCAGAGTCATTTAACAACCATGGCAAAAAGGTTGTAAAATTGGGTTTTATTTACTTAGCAACCTCATTTAGTTTAGCAATGGTCCCAATTGTATTGTGCTGAAGACTACCCTTCAAGGTGCTGGTGCTGACCTACAAAGCCCTTCATAGCTTAGGACCAGGATACTTACGGGAGACCCTGCTGCCGGCAACTGTTTCCCAACGTCCTGTGTACTCTCACAGACAGGGCCTCCTTGGAGTTCTGTCAGCCAGACAGTGTCGGCTGGCGACCCCTAGAGGTAGGGCCTTCTCTGTGGGAGCACCCACCCTATGGAACCAACTGCCCCTGGAGCTTCGGGTGGCCCCTGACCTCCGCTCTTTCCGTTGGGGCTTAAAAACATGTTTGTTCCAACTTGTTGACCTGGACTGGAGGGGGGATGGGAATTTTAATGATTGTTTTTATTGTTTTAGATGGCAAATTGGGTTTCTTATTTAATTCCTTTTTAATTGTATATTTTGTACTGTTTTTTATGATTGTACGCTGCCCCGAGTCCTCAGGGAGATGGGGCAGCTTAGAAATCCAAGTAATAAATAATAACTAAGAATAGCAACAGTAATACCAGTTAGACTTATATACCCCTCCATAGCACTTTACAGCATTTTCTGAACAGATTTCAAATAATCTGAGCCCCCATTTTACCAATCTCAGAAGGATGGAATGCTGAATCATCGAACTCCAGACTCTGGCAGAGTTAGCCTACAATACTGCATTCTAACCCCTGTGCCATCAGAAGTCTTGAAAGAAAGAATAAATGAATTCAGATGAAGGGAAAGAGTGGGAATATTACAATTAGATGGAGTTGATATGATCACCAGAAAGAAAGAAGTGATATTTTAAAGAAAAGGCAGTGTTTGAAGTAGTATGGTGGAAGGAAGGATAATTTGCAATAATATAGAAAGCTGTAGAGAAATATGGTTGGTGTCACTTTCATGTAATTACATAACATTTTCTTTTTGTTATTTAATACCTTTTAAAAACTCTAATTAGTTCTTTGTTTCCTGAGCTTTCCCTAATGCCACTTACCTCAAAAAGAAATAATCTTATGGGCTGATATGAATGACCACTCAATAAACTTATTCTGATAGTCAATTTTATTACTCAACTAGCTCTATACCTGTGCTTCACTATGAAACTATGTGATCAAGCTATGTTTTTGGGGAGAAAAATAGGAGGAAAAAATTGTGTTTCTGCCTACCAGCATCCATTGATATTAATCTGGCTAGTGTCCTGTCAGTGTGTGAGAGAGTTTAGGGCTGTTTAGAAACTGAAACAGTATTTACTGTGTGAGCAAGAAGGAGACAGCAAGGAGCCTGGGTATGGCTTAGCTCAATTGTTCTGTACTAAAGCTGGTTGCTGCTGTGAAACTAAAACTGAAACTCCTCTCCTCTGCTTGTGTTTTGTATTTGGAACAGATTCCTTTTCAGGTGGGGAGGGAGAGTAGAACTCCTTAGCATCAGAGCATGTTAATATTAATATACAAAATACTAATGCTTTGATAGTCATTTTGCAGAATCCTTTCTTAGTGAACACCTAGAAGCCAAGAAGAACATACGTGCCAGGTTTGTAGGCTTTACGGTTCTGGAGATTTTGTGATGATGCATGAGTGATATTTCGCTTTTATATATATAGAAGAAGATAGGACTAAGTTCAAAACACTGGATATTTTAAAATTTGGGAACATAGGTTTAAGGAGTCTCTGTGGATTTTGGTTTGCTAATTGTTGCCAACTATAGGGGAATGGTGCTCATTTCCATTTCAAGGCCATTAATCCAGAGTTGTCTGAAGACATTTTCATGACATGTGGCCAACATGACGTCATGGAGTGCTATTACCTTGCCTATTAACTTGCAGCAAGCACCTTGCTCCTTGCAGCACCTATTTATCTCCATTCCAAGGAGATTTGCATTTCAAACTGCTAGGTAAACAGGAGCTGGGGTAAGGATAGGAGCTGACCTCATTGCATGGCACTCATGTCATGAATGTTGGCTGCTGGCTTTCCAGCTGTCAAGCTTAGCATCTCAAAAACTGAACCAATGAGCAACCCTGATTCCAAGAAAAAATAAAAATCGGACCACTATAATGTGGTCCAATTCCATTAACAGCAATTAATAGAGCAGTGGTGGGGAGCTTTAATTTAGATTTCTGTACTTAGAAGACTGATAGACATAATGGTCTACCTGTTCCCTTTGAATTCTATGATTATATGTCTCTTACTGAATTAGAAACCATCTGAGAGAGATTGTGGAGAGACTTAGGAAATAATGGAAGGGAGCTTAAACATTATTAACTACATAGTCATCACACAAGCCACAATTGAATCAATTAATAGTTTCACTTATAAAATAGTGATGCAGTCCAGGTGGCAAGAAACTAAAGCAAAAAAACTAAAAAGAGCTTTTCAAACAATTCAGACTCCATCTGAATAAGCTCATTATATATGACGTTTAGAAATTATTCTTTATTTGTCCCAAGATTGGCATTGACAATCTTTATGAAATCTGTGTAAATGTTGTTCCTTTGCTCTCGCCCAGCTATGTGAACTCGGTACCAAGATGTACCTGCCACAGACTATTTTTATTATTATTTTGCATACCTTGCACATTTTTATTCTAGCACAAATGTTGTCTCATACATTTTTAAAAGACAACTAAGAAGTTAAAGGTATAAATTTAAATTAATTCTAAAGTTAATGCTAATATTAATTAGCAATTAAAGGCCTGGCCAAAAAAGTCATACCTCCTAAATGTTAAGGCAGTATGGTGTCATTTTTATTACAGTCTGGGAACAATCCAAAAGATTTTTCACTTGCCAAAAAGGTAACGCCCCAAATAGAGAATTTTAACAGAATAACAGAATTTGAAGGGACCTTGGAGGTTTCTAGTCCAACCCTCCCTGCTCAAGCAGGAGGCCCTATTCCATTCCAGACAAATAGCTGTCTAGTCTCTTCTTAAAAGCCTCTAGTGTTGGAGCACCCACAACTTCTGTAGGCAAACTGTTCCACTGGTTGATTTTTCTTACTGTCGGGAAAATTTCTCCTCAGTTCTAGGTTGCTTCTTTCTGTTTCCAATGAAGAATCCATTGCTTCTTGTCTTGCCTTCTGATGCTTTGGAAAATAGGTTAACTCCTTTCTTCTTTGTGGTCTTCTTCTTCTTCTCACAAAAAATGTAACATTGCTATCATGTCCCTTCTAGTCCTTCTTTTCAGTAGACTAGACAAATTCAGTTCCTGCAACCATTCTATGTTTTAGCCTTCAGACCTCCCCCCCAATCATCTTTGTCACTCTTCTCTGCACTTTTTCCAAAGTCTCAGCATCTTTTTTATATTATGTATCCCTATTAAACTACCATGACAAACTATAATCTTTTTCTATTAAAATAATTTTATTTGACCTCTACTTATGTTTTCTTTCCTTTACCTTGCTTTCCTATCAACTATTTAAAAGTAAGACTTTGTACATTTCTATGCAAGGATAAACCAAATATTATTATTTATTATTTATTAGTGGGACTTATATGCTGCCCCATCTCCGAAGACTCGGGGCGGCTCACAGTTAAAAGAACAATAACAATAAATACTTTTAAAAGAATTAAACTAAACAGCCCCAAAACATAATTACAAAATACAAACTTAAAATCAATCCAAAATCTAAAACCACCCCTATCATACTACAAATAAACAAAAGATTTTCTCTCTCTTTTTAAGAACATCATTTCCCAATGCTAGGCTGTACTTCTATCTAGACTGATTACACATCAATATTTTAGTTGAGTAAGTTCACATCAAATTTTATTGGGATGATTTGTTTTTCTGTATCTATAGTGAATACTTTTGTGATATCTATTTTTAACACATCCTTTGGACAGCACAGTACTTAAAAGAAATATTTTATCTCTTTTAGTTTCAGGGGAAGAGTGAAATAAAAGCACACAGGGTGTTTAGGTTATCTAACTGAAGGAATCTGCCCACCAAAAGCATTGTAAAATTGCTTAGGGAATGAAAGCCAGCACTCAAACTCATGTTTTAATCCCGAACACAGGAAACAGATTTAATTAGATGAGTACACAATAAGACTTAAAAGTCATCTCTAAATATACAGTCAGAAATGCCACATGCTCTGTAAAAATGAAAATATCACATGAAGTACTAGTATACATTATACTGTACTGGTAAGACCACACATGGAATTCTGCACCTGTTGTAGCCACCACAATACAAAAAAGATGCTGAGGCCTTAGAAAGAGTGCACAGAAGAGCAAGAAAGATAATAAGGGGTTTGGAGGCTAAATTGGATGATGAGCAGTTAAGACAACTAAGTATGTCTACCCTATAGGCGAGAAGGACTAGAGGTGACATGAAAGCTGTCTTCTAGTGCTTCAGGGGTTGGGCACAAGAGGAAGTAAACCTATTCCCCAAAGCATCCGAAGGCAGGACAAGAAGTAAATGAAAATGGATGGAATTTTATCAAATAGAGATTCAACCTACAATTAAGGAGAAATGTCCTGTTAGTGAGAACAATTAATCAATGGAAAGGCTTGCTTCCAAAAGTTGTGGGTGCCCTATCACAGGAGCTTTTAAAAAAGCTATTTGAGAGACATTTATCTGGCATGGTATAAGCCTCCTGAATGTCTATGGAGATTCTCAGTCATCCAGGTCATGGTTGTCCCAAATGTGCTTTTTCAAGCGGCAACTTGGACTTTCTGGTTTTTCTTTGAAGACATTTCTATTCTCCTGCTTGAGCAGGGAGTTGGACTAGAAGACCTACAAAGTCCCTCCCAACTCTGTTAATAACTCTATTATTCTGTATATATAGTATATAGTTTCCACGGGAGTCACTAGTGCTGAAAGACTTCCATTTAAACCTTAATGGTGCTGACTCTCTTTCTGAGACTGAGGGAAGTCACATTAGGTACAACATATTGCAAAACTATATATTTTAAAATGCAAAACTATATATTTTATCATTGGTGATTTCTACCCCATTTCTGACATAACCTAACATACCCATGATTAATTAGGGCTACCAGATCTGCATTGCAAAAGTTTAGATGATAGCCAAGCAATGCAAAAAAAATGGTGCTATCTAGTAGTTGTTCAGATTTGTGCCTTGATATCATAACTGAAGCACTTATTGATTTTTCTTATTTCATATGACACAGTACGATATTAGCTAAGCATAGAGCTGGGCACAATGTGAACAACTATGGCAAAAACAATGTGATTGGTCATGTCTATGTATAACATGAACAGGGCTACAAATTGGCTGTGGGTCCCTACTCAGGAATTTTTTTAGCTCAACTTGGGAATTGTAGGAATGAAGCACCCTTCATAAATTCATCTGTAATGATAAAAGCTTATTACATTTTTTTTGCAACACAGGTAGCCCTCAACTTACAACCACAATTGAGCCCAAAATTTCTGTTGCTAAGCGAGACTATTGCCTCACTTAACAGTGAGCTTTTCCCCACTTTACAACTTTTCTTCCAACTGTCATAACTATGTGTTATTTGTTAAGCATCTGAATTTTGTCATGTCACCATGGGGATGCTGCAACGGTCATAAATGTGAAGAATGGTTGTAAGTAACTTTTTTCAGTGCCCTTGTGACTTCAAACGTTCACTAAATGAAATGTTGTAAGTTGAAGACTATTTGTAATATGGTGGAAAACATCAATGAAAGGACAATATATTTAGTGATCAATATAATTTTATTTCTTAATGATTAAGAAAATGGTATGATCTTTTGTCAGGATTCCTTCTGTATCATTTCTGGGATTTGTATAATATTTTTAAAATGTTTTCCCTTTTAAAAATGTTTTCATTTTTGCTGTGTTTTGGAAACTTCCACTAATATCCAGTTTTAGATTAGCATCATCCGATCGATTTCTTTGTTTGAGTTGTGAGTTTATATTATTCAAAGTGGTTCAAAACTGAAGTGTCACCTAGAAAGCAGATATGGAAATGGGCAGCCATGTTATGTTTTTCATATCATGTAGAACCCCCTAACATCCATTCAGCTTGTGCAACCAAATAATGACAGCATAATTTCATGACAATTTTCAACAGGAAATAAAAGAAAATACCATGTTAAGCTCTCGTAGACTTGACACACCACACTAAACAAAAATAAGATGAATATGAGCTGACAATGTTGGACAAGGATGACATTGTTATAATATCACAGCTTCATCGACTATGACTCAGCAAAATGAAAAGTATGTCTATGACCATCATCACCTCTTCCAAGCTGTCTCTGTTATAGACCATGTAAAGAAACAGATGTGTTGAGGATTCATCAGAACTTAGCTCAAGAATCTGCTTGGAATAAAGATCACCATTGAGAATGATTAGAATATCTTTTATTACCATTAGTAGACTTAATACTCGAGAATAAGAAAAAAAGAGTTTTAGAAATGAGGGACAATTAGAACCTATAGAGAAGAAGCCAGTGCAAAAGAAACTATTGTCAGTGCACTACAAAATCCTTTCAATTTGTAAATCATACAGTAGAAATAATTTCTTGCAATAGTTGTATAAAAATGTACAACCAATGGAATGCTGACATATAGCTTGTTGCATTGTATATCTATATCATTTATCCATTATCATCAAAGCTTTAGCTTGCAAAATATAAAAATAATTGCATCCACTCTGATTAAAAGCACTTGTCAATATTCTAGGAGACATAATATCCTGGTAGTCCTTGACTTATGACCAGAATTGAGCCCAAAACTTCTATTCCTAAGTGACAAATCTGTTAAATGAGTTTTGCCCCCATTTTACAACCTTTGTTGCCGCATTTGTTAAGTGAATCACTGCAATTGTTAAGTTAGTAACATGGATGTTAAGTGAATCTGACTTTCCCATTGCCTTTGCCTGTCAGAAGATTGCAAAAGGGGATCAGATGACCCTGGGACATTGCAACCCTCATAAGTATGAGTCAGTTGCCAAGCATCTGAATTTTGATCATGCAGATGCTGCAATGGTCATAAGTGTGAAAAATAGTTATAAGTCACTTTTTTCAGTGTTGTAACTTCAAATGGTCATTAAATGAACTGGTAAATTGAGGACTACCTGTAATTTTCTAAATTATTCTGATAACAAATTACTAAAGCCAGCAAAGAAGGCCACCCCTCCCCCCAAAAAACCCAACAATGACAAAAAAAGTCCTTGGCAGATGGCAGCACCTGGCTGACCTTGATTAGGATTAGAAGCTAAACAGGATTGAGCCAGGTTAGTATTTGGATCAGAGACTGTAAAAGTACTAGCAGCATAAGCTAAACTGGGAAGCTGAAAAGTAACTTGGAAGAAGTCAATAACAAGCAACTTTTACTCTATTGTCAAGAAAGCTTCTTGGACACGTCCATGAAATCACCAGAAGTTAAGTTTGTGTTGAAAAATACATTTGTAGTCACCCTTCAGCAGATGTGAATGGTCTAATCATATCTATTTGATATAGGTCATGAATCCAATTCAGAAGAAAAAAAATGTGGGTTTGTGAATATTCAAGCATGGCTTAAATCACTGAATTGGTTCAAAAGCATCCAATTCAATTTCACATGTCAAATTGATTCTAGAATTAGAATTGACAATTTGATTTAAAGGGATAACTCAATCAGATTCTCTTTGCATTAGATTTTCAAATTAAATATTTCTAAAACACACACACACATACACATACACATACACATACACATACACATACACATACACATACATATACATATACACACACACATACATACATACATATATACATACATGTGGTTTTTTTTAAAGTGAGCTTCTCTTTCAGCACTGTTTCCCAACCAAAACTGTTAATTCCTTTTACGCAGCACAACTCATGTATCCATAGAGCAAGAGGCAATTTAAAAATCCTGAGAAGCCAGTTCTAAAGTTTATTTGTCGCATGTCCTATTAATGTGTTTGGGAATAAGTCTCACTGTACTCAGAGGGATAAATCTGTGAATAAAACTCTACGAGACTCTGCTGTTAATAAATTGTATACTAGGAACAATGCTGAACTACTGCTATGCAGGGATGTTACAAGAACAAATAAATTGTGAATTGCAACACATTCTGCAAATGACAACTACAGATAAACATTTTCATCACATGCCCAGGAGGAATGGGATTACAGGGAGAAAAATGTTTCACATCATAGTATGCCACCTGATCCCACTCAAGGAAGCCATTGGGTTCTTCTCTGACTCCAGTAGGGAGAACTAGTGTAATTTGTGAATGAGGATTTGATCCTCGAAATGTTTTTCTTTCATTGAAGCAAGATAACTTAGAAACTCTTAAACACCCTTTGATGTAAAAGCTTTTTTTTTCTTGTAAAAGAAAAAGTTGGTGATACTTCCTAACAACATTTCCTAGTAACTACTTATGGGACACATGTAGATGCAGAAGCCAAAGGTTACCTAAAGTTGAGAAAATCGATGCTTGAATGGAACATCACGTCTTTACAAGAGTGCTCAACACTCATCTTTTCCAGTGACCATGAAAATAATCAGTGTAATGATTTATGAGACATATAGTCCACCTGGAAGCATGATTTTATTGATAAAAAGTGATAAAGTGCAACATCATGCCAGGATATCAAAGTGGAAGGGATCAAATATGGGCTAATGAAGTTAAAAAAAACCCCTCAAATCAGGACCTAAACTTTCATGTTGAGGACTTGTCCCCAAACAACTGGACCCTACAAATGTCCTTCTAATTTTTAATAAGATACCATGACAAGACTGATAGAAAAGACAGAGTCCAAACTTCAGGTTAGAAAGTAGAAAAGAGGATCTAGATTTTTGTGATGATGTGTCGATATGTTGTGAGTGAGAGTTTTTTAATTCTGTAGCTGTTTGTTACTGTTTGCTACTATTTCTCTTGCCACCTTTTTCATATTGGGAAATTTTTTGGACCAAGATGATAAAAGACAGATTTGAGTAGCTATTTCATTACTGATTCAGATTTTTAGATTAGTAATCTCTGCTTAAATTGGTCAGGAAAATTGTGTTGATCAGCAGTATATACTGCTAATTAGTTGTACCAGAACCAAGAAATATATTAAAGAACCAAGTGTATTGAAGCGTTAAGTGAGTAAACATTTACAATTATTATACCACATATTGCTGTCTTCTGAGATTATTGTCACCATAGAGGACAAAAGTCCTGGAAGGGAAGTAAAAGGAAGAAATACATTTTCTCTCTCATAATATTATACTAAAACAGGAGCAAGATCAAAATGCTGTGACACTGTGTGGGAATTGAAACCATTTGAGTTTGCTATATTGCTACTGGTATTCCCATGGCTTGCTAAAGGGGAAAAAAAAGCAGTTGCGATTGTCATTGCATTGAACATGTTTGTTTGAACAGTAACTTTCTTCCCCAAATCTGGTTAATTATAGTTGCATAATTATATTGCAGCATAAGTAAGGTGTGCATTCAGCTACACATTTGAATTTAAGCGCACCAACGTACTACCGTCCCTGTCCTATTGATTCTTTTTATTTTTATTTTTCCTATATGTATCCATTCCATATATTCATAACTATGTTTATACTTATACCTATTATCTTGTAAGCGATTGACAAATCAAATAAATGAATTAAATAAATAAATTTAGACCTAAAGTCTAGTGATATGGAACTCAATATGTTTATATGTTTCAGGTGTCAGCTTCCATTAGTGACAGTCATCATGGGCAAATGGAAAGATTGTGGAAGCTGTCAAAAGAAGCTCTTTTTTGGCAAGCATTTGGAAAGGCTGCTTATGGTGGAGCAATGGATCATATTCCCCTTCCTCTACTTATCTTTCTGGGTTGAAGCAAAAGTTTGTAAAGAGATTATATCTGGTTTCTGTGTTCACCATACTCTGTGTCTTGACCTCATTCTTACTACATTCAGTCAAAGCCTATTTTTTTTAATTACATTTATATGCCGCCCTTCTCCGAAGACTCAGGGTGGCTTACAATTTTTGGGATACAACCCAATGCGCTCAGCAATAGCCTTCATTCCATTGTATATGCCTGCTTATTACTAAGCGGCATTTTTACAAAGTCAGCTTATTGCCCTCAACAATCTTGGGTCCTCGATTTACCTACCCCAAGAGGATGGAAGGCTGAGTCAACCTTGAGCCTGGTGGGATTCGAGCCTGCAGTAATTGCAGGCAGCTGGAACTTAAGTGCTAGGCATTTAACAGCCTGCACCACCAATATTTTCAGATATTTCTGATCAACGTGAGTATAGAATAGAATGTAAATTTCTGGAAGGTACACAATTCCATTTGCCAAATGGCCAAAGGAGATTTAGCCTTTGAAGCTTCTTCTTAAGTGAGTTGCATATTCCAATATATAACAATATCACTGCTCATAGCTAGCACAACCAGTTTGATTTTTTTTTAATAAAGAGTATAAAATTTACTATTGGGCTGGGGCCATTATATCAACATCAATCATCCTCTGGGTTTAATTGCTTTAAGCCTATTTTACATTTCCTGATGCTTCAGAAAGTGGAAGTGCTTTCGTAACAGATATTGATATAAATAGAAATGGGCCTGGAAGAATGGTATATTTGTAATGGGTCACTGAGCCTGCCTAATATGCCTTATTGCTAGATATGCTACATTAACTATCTCCATGTTTGCCTTGATCTTTGACAGTACAAGCATTCCAGAAAGGCTGAAACTTTTAATTAGAGACCTGTGCAGCTTTCCCTTTTACTAGTGTAATCATTAAATTGATTTTTCCAGTCCATCATGTAATTGTTCCAGCGAAGGAATCCTGCTTTCCATTCTCGTTCTGCTTCATCAATATTTTCTGTAAAACATGAAATGGGTGGCATTAATCTAAATTTAAATCTCTTTGTACATTAATTGAAAAATAATCCTGATTACCAATGCCATTTTCCCCTAAATACACCACATACCATTATGCCCTCCTTTTTGTCACCTGATTTATTGCAAATCCAAAGGGCAAAGTTTTAACTCTGGATTATAACATAATCAGTTAAAATGAACAATTATTCTTCTGGCCCAATATGCCACATCATTTGCATTTTCAACCTTCATACCCACAAATGACATTTAACAAGGAGCATACAATTTACTGTTTGATGGCTGGGATCCAGATGCAGACTTCCAGTTAAGAGATGCAATAAATCTTCATAAATTTATTTTCTTGACATAATCAATTATCCATAATACCAATTGAGGAAGAGTATTTAAAATATAGCAACATGATTTTGGATATTATAATAGATCAGCAAAATAAGAAAGATTTATATACCCAGCTGTTCAGAATTAGGCAAGATAGACTAAGAAATGGCTAGAGCTTGACACATACTGCTTTTCTTTTTAATTTTTAATCTACTAAATTGATAGATATGCTAATAACAAGGAAGGAGAAATTATCCAATGATTTTTCAAGATAAGTAGCTGTATCCAGAAATCTCAGTGACATCATCACACAAGGGACATGTTTATTTAATTGTATGACATAAGGACATGACGCATCCTTTGTGAAATGGCTTTATATTTTACTGGTCTTCATTTGGTCTCATCTTATACATCCTATGGACATATCATATCCTTACATCTTGGACAAAAACTATTGCAATTTCTCCCCTTAGGATGCCACTATAGGGCAAATATCAGACACAGAGACAATCTTTCTTTTCCCTTATGCCATCACTCTGCTGAATACCCAATTACCACAGTACTGTTTATGTCTAAAGATATTTACCGATGTAGTATGGCTGTATTACTATTATCCTTCTCATCTTTTCTAATACCTTCTTCTATTGGCATGTTATGATTATATTAATTTGTTATTTGTATTTACACTGAGAGCTTATGCACTACAGACTAATTCCTTGTGTGTCCAATCATACTTGGCCAATAAACTATTCTGTTCTGTTCTGTCTTCTCCTGCCTATCCTATCCTATCCTATCCTATCCTATCCTATCCTATCCTTTCCCATTCTTTGAATTATTGAAATAATAAATTCTTCCAGTTTAGGCAGGACATTCACACATACCTTGGGTAACATGGTAATTAAATAATGCAAGGACAATTCTCCAATTTTAATGGAAGTATAACTAGGGATATTTTGAATAAGCTACAGTCTGAAACAAATAGTACTATGGTGTTATCATGCTCTTGACAGAATAAATGGACTAAACACAAGATGTCGCTTTCCACTGAGATTTTTTTTTAAAGAAATAAATAGAAGGAATGAGAATTCTACTGAAATCACCATGTACATGACTACCACTCTTCAAGGTGCCCTTGTACTATTTTTAGTATTCTATCTCAGTCATTGGTTCATACAATTTTATTAAACTATATTGCTTTGCGAAGCAGCTTTAAAGAGATTTGAGGCTTTGCACAGTGCTTGTACAAATGTGATTTTAGAAATAATGGGTCAAATTTAGATCTAATTATGCTAAAGGTAAACCAAATAAAATCACTGGAACTTAAGAAACCTTATCTAACATGGATCCCCATTCTTTTTGGCGTGTCTAATTATAACTAAATCCATTCCATCATCTGATTCTCTTTTGTGCTGCTGCTATTTTTATATTATTGTTATAATCTTTACCTCAGAATAGTTGCTTGCTTTGCTTTTTTTTTCATACTACTATATCATAGTTCTGAAGCCTTAATGCTTTATCATAACAACAGTAATTTCTATATAAAACACAGCCCATTCTTTCAGCCTAACTATTTCTCTTGATATTCCCTGTACTTGCAGACCTTAAACAATGGTATGGAATTCTAAGTTTCAGCTTGAATTCAGATAATATCATTAGAAGTCTACAGAAAAAAAAAGTCTGCCCTCCAAAACAGTAATATTTACAATTTTGTATTATGAAAGAGAACCCATAGCAATTAAGTTATACAGTGGTCTGCATATGGAATCTGGCATGAATCTCGGTTATATGAAGGACCGTCTCACCCCATTGGGATTGGTCCATACCACTTGTGCCAGCAGAAGAGGCATGTGGCAAGTCCAGGAGGAAGGCTTTCTCTGCTATTGCTCCTGCCCTCTAGAACATCTTGTTCCCCCCCGTGTGAGCTTAGTTCCAACCCTCCTATCTTTTTGTAAGGGCCTAAAGACACGGCTTTGCCAGACGGCTTGGGGACCCAGTGGGGGAACAGTGCAATGGAGGTGGTTGATTGGGTAATAACAGATCTCACATCCCCACACTCCCACCCTACCCATGTGTCCTTGGCTTTAAAGTTTGATTTTAACTTTTTATGTTTTAACTGCATATGTAACTGTAATCTTCCCAGAGTTACCTTATGGTTAGAAGGGCAGTCAATGCATTTTATAAATAAATAAACAAACAAATAAACAAATATGGGATCTTGATTCTAGTGGTCACCTCCATGACTTTAGGCTTCTAGAAAAGCTTTCATTTTTCAATGTAAAGCTATGGTAGGAAATATTCAGCCATCTAGAAATTGTTGACCAAACATTTCCATTAATTCCTGCAGTATTTCTCAACCTTGGTGATTTTAAGATGTTTGGGCTCCAACTCCCAGAATGTTAGAACTGGAGCACACTGGCTGAGAAATTCTGGAAGTTGATCTCCACGCATTTTGAAGTCACTGAGATTGAGCAACATTGATTTGCTATGTGTTAGTGGAAACACTATCCAGATCATACCATTAAAATATATTCTTCACTGTATGCAAAAAAATTCAAGCATACAAAATAGGATTGGTTTGCGGGGGATGGAGGTGCAGAAGCCCATCTAAATTAATGGAGATTTATTTTAGTTAATATTTTAGAATAAACACTGTATTTGATTTTACAAAAATAATTATTTACCCACAAAGTCTTAAAATTGAAATTAAAATGCATTAGTAGAAAGATGAACTTGAATGAGCTAATTTACTGAATATAAATATATTTAGCAGCAAAATTACCTGCCATCTCCAGGAACTTAGGAAAAAGAATGTTCCAGAATCGGCACGTCTGAGCCCGCAATTTTGTTTGAATCTTTGCAGCATTTGTGCTTAATGCTAAGTAGTTTTGTTTAGTGGTTGTGAAGACTGGCCATCTTGTCCCATTAATCTGATTTCCATTGGGTGTTCTGTAAGATTAAAGAGAGGCATTAGAATTCATGTGAAATTAGTTGGGCATATCAACGATAAAAAAGAAAATCCTATTGATCATTCCAAACCTCAGAAAATTTGCATGGGAATAATTCTGTACTTCTAAAGGGCACCAGATGTAAATATCAATATCCCTGGTGCCCGGTGATGCAAAGGTTAGAATTCAGTACTGCAGGTTAACTCTGCCCACAGTCTGGAGTTCGATCGTGACAAAGCTCAAGGTTGTCTTAGCTTTCCATCCTTCCAAGACTGGAAAAATGAGGATCCAGATTGTTAGAAGAAATATGCTAACATTGTAAAGCACTATGGAGTGGTATATAAGTCTAAGTGCTATTGCTAACACTAATAGTAATAGCAAGAATGACAATATGCATTTGGAATGTATTGGATTTTTCTTAAGACGCATTATATGTCATTAAGTAATCAAGTTATCAGTTATGAAGATAAGCCCAAATTGTCAGGGGTAAAAAGCAAAGTCTTGTATAACAATAAGAAAAACAAATCCATTAAATTCTTAATAAGGTTGCTAATGTCTCATTCACATATGTGAATGACAGTACATTGTTTTGTTTCCTTTTAGGCAGAAATGTCTATAACTATGTGCAGTGATGTAGATAAAATGATTAATAAATATACTGATTAAACTATGTATTTTTTTAAAAAAAGTTTCATAATGAAAGTAAGCATCTTTTACCTGCTGAAAGTAGATAATGTGGAAAAAAATGTGTCAGAAGTATTGCTGTAAACAAAATTTCCTAAGGGAATTTTATTAATACAAGTTTATACATTAAAGATCACTTACTATGCCTTGACATTTACAATAGAACGATGGAATGAATCTGGGTGGATAGGAACTGTGAGAGAAAAGTTGACATGAAGAATGTTATGAAGAATATTTACAGAAATTGGGTATGTCTAGTCTAATGAAAAGAAGGACCAGGGAAGACATGATAGCAGTGTTTCAATATTTGAGGGTCTCCTACAAAGACAAAGGAGTCAAACTATTTTTCAACATACCAAAAGACAAGACAAGAAACAATGGATGGAAACTAACCAAGGAGAGAAGCAATCGACAAATGGAACAGCTTGTCTTAAGAGATTTGGGTGCTCTACCACTGAAGGCTTTCAAAAAGAGACTGGAAAACCATTTATCTGAAATGATATAGGGTCTCCTACTTGAACAGTCTGTTGGACTACTTTCTTTAAGAAGAAATAGTTTGGAGAAGAAAGGGGCCGGGTCATAGAAACAGAATAACAGAGTTGGGAGGGACCTTGGAGGTTTTCATACTGATTTAATCACTGACCCTTTATTCCAATACAAACTGTTGAGCTTGAACTGCTACGCTTTCTGAAATTTTAAGCAGAATTTCAGGAAGATACCAGTGGTTAAATATGAGATTTACTGCATTTTAAGAGTGCAGTTCACCATTGTTTTATGTTAATTCCATTTCTTGCCTTGACCTATTCATATGCAATATGACTTTAATTTCTCTTGCAGGGTCTAAATCTTCACAGAAGGTGCACAGACAGACTTTTCATAAAAGAGAGATTGGCAATGTAATCTAGTTAACATTTATAGGGGGTATAAATGGCTGCTCCCATGACCTTGCTTTTCCCTAATAATGAACACTTTGCATAGTGGAAATACTTTGCATACCTGAGGAACCATTTCACTCCACTAGCATTGCCATACCCATTTGTTCTGGCAGAAGGGGATGCTGTGGACCCTGTCAGTCAAGGAATTCTGGCTAGTGGGGTCCATGAGAAGATACTTTTTTGTCATGGTTCCTGCCCTTTGTAACATTGTGGCCTTCAAGTTGAGATCAGCCCCCAGCCTCTTGGCCTTCCTAAAGTGTTTCAAAACCTATGGATTAATTATAAAATTTATAGGCTGCCCACCTTACCTCAAGGTAAGCTTTGACAATTGGCCTGGAGCCCCAATGGGGGCATTCTACACTGGCAGTGGTTAGTGGACTAGGAAGAAGAGCCCATTCCCACAATATTGTATTCTGATTTCTAAATTATTTAATTTCAGTTAATTTTAATGTTATTTTTTTAAGCGTATGGCATATGTTAGCCAGGGATCACTGAGGTGGCTGGCCACCTCTGTGAAAGGAATTTTTTTGGCGGTGTTATCTTTACCTGCAGGATGTCTGAATGCCAGTAGGCAATTGGGGGAGGCTTCTTTCTTGTCCCTACGTGGTTTATTCACTCATGGGAATTGAGCTGCCAACCTCAGTATTGTGCAGGCCCAGTGTCTTACCACATGAACCACCACAGCCCCGTTATGTTTTTATTTTGCTTTTACAATAGTGGTAAGCCAGCCACAGTTGCGAGACAGTAAGATTAAAGTTATGTAAATTTAATAAATAAATAATAGCAACAACAATAAAGTGTATGCCTGAAATGCATCCTGCAGAGTCAAACCGGTTAAGATAGAATTAGTAGAATGTGTATGAATGGTGACTGAGACATAGAAGAGATGCTTCTAGTTCTGATGTGCATAAATAAGACAAATGAGGAAAATGAGACATTCCATTTTAAAACTTGCCATCCATTTTTCAGGAGGAAACTTTTTAGAAAGCAGGTGCATAATCAAATCACAAAATAAAGGCTTAAAACAACAACAACAAAAGCTTCATTGAAAGTGGTTTGCAGAACTTTATGAATGCTATTTAATGACATTCAGAGGGGGCAATGTAATAAAAAGGCTTGAATATGCAGAACTGAACTTAGTAATTTGGTATTCTTCTCCATGGTATTGAGCCAGGAAAGCTGGCAAAGAAAAGCTACCTCTTTCTGAGGACAGGAAAGGTTTAAGATTGTTTACCTAGCTAAAAGGAAAAGATCAAGATGGCCATTTGAAGAAAATTTGGAGAACTGTAAATGTTTACTTCAAAGGTTTTTCTTCCCCTCATCTAGAGCGACAGAGTTGTTAATGAATGCTACATTTACCTACTGGAAGACCTTGATAAAAAGGGATTGGATTTGAAATCCATGTTCAGCTGAAGAAAAGAAGCCATTTCATGAGGTAATTTGTTTGATTTATACAAGGGCTGGATTGTCATATTTGCAAAGAATAAACATGCTGTAACTAAATGGTGCGATACTGGTAAATATCCAGTAATGTTTATTTTACAAAAGACATTGTTTTTGTTACAGCTATAGGTAAGACACCTATAACAGGTCTTCACAGCAGGTATTCAGATATAACAGTAGAAAGTAACTATCTAATTTTACATGTCATTTCATTTAACATTTTTGCTGAATTTCAAACTGGGGATGGAATGGAGAAAACTCAAAATATGCCTCATATAAATTTTGTCTGCTCCAGAGCTTATTTTCACTAATGTTCCATGTTCAGATGAACTTCCCCTATGAAAACCTTTCCTATCATCTGTGCAGCTATATTGTTGATGAGGCCTCCATTATGTCCTGCAAAATGGCACTGTATAATTTTGAAGGGACCTGTGAAAAGAGTTACTGGAAGCATCACAAAGGGTTCTTTTCCAATGCACCCTTGGAAACTTCTGAAAAGCTTTTATGACTGCTGGAGAAAGCTAAGAGAAGGCTATAAAGTGATGTGAATTACCTTGAAACCTTCAGAGCACAAAATGCCTCCCAGTCAAAGCTTCCTCTCACAGCCTACTGAATATCATATTTTATTTTAGTTGGCTGAGACGGTACAAGAAACAAACAAAAAGGCTACAATATGCAGCTAGTGGTCTGTTCTATGGGCAATTTATTCATTGGAAACTTCCTGTGTAGTGAACATAAGCAGGGTATACTTTGCTAATCATAGAAATAAAAAAAGTATGATATGATTAAACCATGCTCAAGGTAAGAGTGGGTAACATTTCAGAGAATTCATCCTTGTTCTTGAAGCTGATCTAGCTACTAGTTGGCCTCTAGTGCAATTCAAGATGCTCATTACCAACTTTAAATCTCCACATGGCCCAGTGATGGTTATCTCCAAGACCACTTACTGTGAAATAAATATCTCTATCTTATAAGATCAGGACCATCCACTGATGGTCCTGTTCCCTGTGGAGTTCCATCTGCAAGGATCCTATAGTCAGGCCTTCATAAGAGAGGCTCCCTTCCTGTGAAATAGCTTGTCTTCATATACCCAATGTACCATCAACCTGATGAGCTTCTGCAGAGAGATGAAATTTGGCTCTAGGAAAGGGAACATTTTGGGGGGTATGAGTTAATAGGGTTATTTTTAATCTTTATGTTATAGTCTGCTTAGACCCAGGTGAGTGGAGTGGCAGAGAATAATAATTTAAAAACCATATTATTAAATAGAAAAACAATAAAGAACTTAGGAAGACATGTCAGAAAACAAGTGACTTGACACTTCTATTAAAGCTGGGGATTAAAAAACATGGTTTTGAAAAGTTATGGTTTAATTTATTTGCATTCCATTCTTGTTTTGACAGTGATTAAGAGTAGAACCTCTGTCTTTTTCCACATAAGATGCTCAACTTTTCCAGATAAATACTAAGCAGATAAAATATGGTCTTCTCCATGCTAAGAATAGTAGTACTCACTAATTTGGTGAATGAATGACTTCACTTGAATTCCAGGAAGCTCATAAGTCTAGTATCAAACATTAAAAACAATTGTCTACTTACTGTTGCTCTCTTTGTTGAAAAGGAATTATGAAGAGGGCAACTGAGTCCCAAGCATGAAAAGAATATGATGGTTCAAACTACTTTGTTCCGGTCTTTCTTGCAGCATTATTTTTCCTCACAAAGACTTCTCTACAGACAGTCTCTTGTGTGTAGTTCAAAACTGAAAAATAAATTGAAGCCTGGGGAAGAAGGCTCTGAATAATTAGGAGCTCTTCATGACATCAATCTTAGAAACAAAATGGAAATACAATAGACATATGTGCAATATTCCAAATTCAAAATGTTTTGAGCTTGAAACACTCTTTCAAATTCAAAACTTCGGAAGTATTTCAAACAGCTGTTTAAAATTGGAAGTGTATTTCCAGCTGAAAATATTTATTTATTTTTCCTTATCCTTAAAATATAACCTTAAAAACTTTAGATCTAAAAAAATGCATTACATGGTTTTGAAGTTACAAATAAATACATCCACGATTTTATTATAATAAGTAGAATAACATAGAAAATACAGTATTCAAATTATAAATCCAAAATGTTAAAAGAAAGTAAAAATTAAAATTAAATTTAATAAGTAAATCCAATTTTTAACTTTAATGATATTATTTTGATAATTTGATTCTGCATTTCTAAATATATCACTATTATGTACTGCATCCAGTTTTGGTCACCACATTATAAAAAAGATGTTGAGACTCTAGAAAAAGTACAGAGAAGAGCAACCAGGATGATTAAGGGACTGGAGACTAAAACATATGAAGGAACTGGGCATGGCTAGTCTAGTGAAGAGAAGGACCCAGGGAGACATGATAGCAGTCTTCCAATATTTGAGTGGCTGCCACAGAGAGGAAGGGGTCAAGCTATTTTCTAAAGCACCCAAAGGCCAGACAAGGAATAATGGATGGAAACTGAACAAGGAGAGATTTAACCTGGAAAGAAGGAGAAACTTTCTGAAAGTGAGAACAATCAACCAATGGAACAGCTTGCTCTCGGAAGTTGTGGGAGAGTCATCGCTTGATATTTTTAAGGAGATTGGGCACCATTTGTTGGGTGGTTGGACTAGATGATGTACAAGGTCCCTTCCAACTCTGATTATCTGTTATCTGTTATAAATTTTAATACTTTGACAATAGTAATATACAGAAGTATGAATTTGGTTTATTATTTAGAACTGTTTTTGGATAATTTTGAAATAAAATAATTATATAAGTAGCTGTTCTCCAATTTAATATCATGCAGATGTCTGTAACTCCCTAACTGTTGCCTATGTTGTCTTTCAGTTATGTTAGTTTAGAATTTTGGACAGTTTTACTCACTTATCGAAAGTTAGAGATTGAAAAATGGTGATATGCAAATTAGTGATTTCAACATTATGTATATTAAGAAAGGATTACTTTCTTATTTCCTTTCTCTTAGTAAGCATGCATACATATACCAATTCTGAAAGCAAGTGTATATTGAGAAGTAGCAGAAGATGAAATATACTACAATCTATTTAATAAATGGTACAATTACTTCCTTTGCTCCAAATATATAACTGGAATCCCACTGGAAATTAATAAACTCAAGCTATTTATCTAAAATATCCCTTAATCTGATCTGGCATTACAATTCCTAAATTCCTCCACTTGCCATTTTGTGCTGCATTGATTAACTTGTGGAACACATTTAATTGCATGCGTGCACGTGGCTCTTGAGAATAGTGAGTTAAACAGAGTTGACTATAACTTGAGTTCAAGATCAGAACAGTAATAGTAATGTCAGAAGTCATTCAAGCATCTCCTGGATTTGAAATAAAGCATGACACTCTAAATTGAAATTTACAGGTAGGAATGGGGTTTAATAATAGAGTTTAATATCTATCTACCTATCTATCTATCTATCTATCTATCTATCTATCTATCTATCTATCTATCTATCTATCTATAACTGTTTTGTTGCAGTATTGGTTTGTACAGCAAGAGATCTCACAAGACAATGACATATCATGGTCTTCCCATTTCATGGATTGGACCACATGTATTAACTATTGTTATAATCCATTAACTAGAGTAAAATAAATTAGTTAAAATTTAACAGCCTTATTTTCCTTCTTTGTTTTTTAAGTGAGATATCACATCACTGATGCTTGCTAATTACCTACCAGATTTTAATGAGAGTATCTTGGGGCTGTAAAAGCTGGAAAAAAGAGTAATAGTCTACTTCAATTTGTGTCTTGGCTATCCCAATTAAGACCACAACCATATACATATACATACATGCATACATACATACATATTTTAGATTAAATTACATTTCTAAACTTGCCATTTGGTTCAGATTCTTTCCTATCTGTGTCATGAAATTTAAAATCATTTTCTTTTTACACATAGTGTTTAAGTATATGGTACTGCATGCTTTATAGACTAATTTTTTTTGTGAAGTATTGGTATAGAAATTACATAGCTTGAATTGAACATGTTTATTTATTTAATGATATTTTTGGACAATATACAAATGTCCAATGCACACTAAAAATATTAGAACAATTACAATAATAACAGATAACTGTGATTATCATTCAAACGAAATTAAAGGCCAAAAGCTTTCTCCAAGAAAGAGAGAGAAAGAGGAGGGAGACAGAGAGGGAGGAAAGAAGAAAGGAAGGAAGGAAAGAAGGAAGGAAGGAAGGTTATCATAGACATAGTAGTATATTAGTATAGTATGGTATATTAGTGTATAATCTGCTGTTATAAGTAATCTCAAATCACATCTCAGGGTAATAATTTATAGAAATTGCATAGGTCAGAAGCTGTTCAAACAGGCATAATATTAAAACATATATTCTTATTTAAAGGTCTTATTATCCATGAAAGAATGCTTTCCGTCAACAGGTAAGTATCTTATTCTTTTAACAGAAAACATTTTAATTAACGGGGTTAATCTGAAAATGCTTTACAATGCAATGATATAAGAGGTTCTTGAAAAGTTTCATCATTCTCTCTCTCTCTCTCTCTCTCTCTCTCTCTCTCTCTCTCTCTCTCTCTCTCTCTCTCCCTATATACATAGTTATATGTATATGTAACATATAATGATGTATATATAACATAGTTATATGTATATATAATTATTAATCACTGATTTCATAATTTGGCATTATTGTCAATAGTTAAATAGTTATTGTCAAATTGATCAACTTTATCAGAAATCTCCTTTGTATGAGAAATTAGCATAATGTAGAATGAATAGAAAAGAGTAGAATAGAACAGAACAGAACAGAACAGAACAGAATAGAATAGAATAGAATAGAATAGAATAGAATACAATAGAATTCTTTATTGGCCAAGTGTGATTGGACCTACAAGGAATTTGTCTTGGTGCATATGCTCTCAGTGTACATAAAAGAAAAGATACATTCGTCAAGAGTCAAGAATCATAAGATACAACACTTAATAATAGTCATAGGGTACCATAAGCAATCAAATCATATTAGGAAACAGTCAATATAAATTGTAAGGATACAAGCGACAAAGTTACAGTCATACAGTCACAAGTGGGAGGGGATGGGTGATAATGAGTGATGAGAAGATTAATAGTAATAGTAAATAGTAATAGTAGTGCAGAGTAGTAGTGATGAGAAGATTAATAGTAATAGTAGTGCAGACTTTGTAAAAAGTTGGACAGTGTTGAGGGAATTATTTGTTTAGCAGCATGATGGTGTTTGGGAAAAAACCATCCTTGTGTCTAGTAGTTCTGGTGTGCAGTGCTCTATAATGACATTTTGAAGGTAGGAGTTGAAACAGTTTATGTCCAGGATGTGAGGGTCTGTAAATATTTTCACAGCCCTCTTTTTGACTCATGTAATATACAGGTGGTCCTCAATGGAAGGCAAGTTGGTAGTATATTTTTTTTCTGCAGTCCTAATTACTCTCTGAAGTCTGTGTCTGACTTGTGTTGCAGAACCAAACCAGGCAGTTATAGAGGTGCAGATGACAGAGTCAATAATGTAAATATATATATTGATGGTTAACTGACAAAAACAGAAATTAGAAATATGAAAATATAAGAAAAGGATCAATGAAAAAGGGAGGCTTGTTAAAATGGATAAGCAAATATCAGTATTATTATGATGATCGTTATTTATTTATTTATTTATTTATTTATTTATTTATTTATTTATTTATTTATTAGGCTTATATGCCACCCTATCTCCTGAGGGACTCAGGGCGGTTTACAATTAAAACAGTCCCAATACAATTACATAAATGTTAAAGGAAATTAAAAACCAAGGTCTCATTTGTCAATTAGAATATTTTAAAAATATATTTAACACCCTCCCTCAGTCTCCATCAGTCCCCATCAGTCCGGGTAGGCTAGTTGGAATAGCCAATTTTTTAGGTCGCGGCGGAAGGAGCGGAGGTCAGGAGCCGTCCGGAGCTGCAGGGGAAGTTGATTCCATAGGGTGGGTGCTTCTACCGAGAAGGCCCTACTCCTGGGGGTCGCCAGTCGACATTGTTGTGTTGATGGCACCTGGAGCAGGCACTCTCGATGGGAGCACACGGGATGTTGGGAAGCTGTTATTGGCAGCATGGTCTCCCGCATGTATCCTGGTCCAATGCCATAAAGGGCTTTATAGGTCAATGCCAGCACCTTGAATCTCACTTGGAGGGCAACCGGTAGCCAATGCAGCTCACGCAGGAGGGGTGTAATATGGGAGTATTGGGAACCTCCCATCACAACCCGCGCTGCCTCATTCTGGACCAGCTGAAACCTCCGAGTGGTCCTCAAGGGCAGCCCCATGTAAAGAGCATTGCAGTAGTCCAGACAGGAGATAACGAGTGCATGAGTGACTGTACGCAGGGCATCTCGGTCCAGATAGGGACGTAACTGGCGCACCAGGCGAACCTGAGCGAATGCCCCCCTGGCCACAGCTCCCACCTGTTCCTCCAAACTGAGCAGTGTATCCAGGAGGACACCCAAGTTGCGTGCCCTATCTATGGGGGATAATACCTCTCCCCCCATAGCCAAAGATGGAATCTCCTGGACAATTCAAGATGCTGGTATGTACAGCCACTCGGTCTTAGCTGGGTTGAGCCGAAGCCTGTTCCTTCCCATCCAGACCTGTACCGCCTCCAGACATCGGGACATCACGTTGAGGGCATCACTGGGCTGGTTAGGGGTGGAGATAAAAAGCTGAGTATCATCAGTGTACTGATGATACCTTACCTCAAAACCACAGATGATCTTGCCCAGTGGCTTCATGTAGATGTTGAACAGGAGGGACGAAAGAATTATGATAGAATGAATATCAATGTAATGAACATTATTGTAAATACTTTGATGATTATTTCCTAAAACTATTTGTAGCCAGACAACACACTGTTTAATGAATAATGGAACTTTTATATGTTAAATAAATAAATAAATTATAAATATATTGCTCATTGTGGTTTTCTACTACTATGACTGACAGTTTCAAGGCACAACACATTCCTGTATCAGATTATTTTATCAACTGCAACATTAATAGAAGGTTTCTCAAATACAAATAGAAAAATATGAACATTAATTTTAAATCCCATTCTTTCTTAACTGCAATTTTGAAAAGAAATGTTACCTAGGAAATTATGTTAACCATTCCATAACAAGCTGTATAAACTTCCTGTTTTAAAATAAATTTATCTTTATTTATTGGTTGAAAGTACATCACAACCTAGCGAATTGATCATCTAATATTAGAAGACAACTACAAATCTTCCAATGAAAAAGCAATCCAAAAGAAACTGATCCTCTATGGTTTTCCCCAGTGGTGCCATTTTAATCTTAGACCAGATCAATACCAAGGCAAAGGATCTTAGATATGGAAGGTCAAACAGAAATTGCTGATTTTTCTCACAATATAATTGGAAATAACGAAATGTTCATGGTTAAGCCAACCTCATATTCATATCATATCACAGTCCTCAAATTTAGGAAAGCTTTATGTTTAATCACGCATGAAGGCAAATATATATGTCCCAGGATAATATTGCAGGATCCAATCTGGGTTGGTCATTGAGACCAGAGGTTTAGTCTTTCAAACTTTTGAACTATTGCTGGAACCCCAGGGAACTTCTGTCTACCAGAATGTGTGATTTGGGCTATTCTATGCATAGAATGTGTGTGGTTCCTGGTTGTGTGTAGCTTTTTATTTGTTGATTGGGGTACTGATTGTCAGCTATTAACTCATTGGCTGTTGTTTCCTTGTGTTGCCAAGTCCTGGGCTCCTAAGTATCTGATAAGCTGGTGATAAATCAGCACTCCTATTGATTGAGAAAGAACCCATTTCCCAGGCTTCAATCATTTCCCTAGCTGTTTTTGTTTCTGCTCGGCCAACGATCTTAGTGGCTGCAACATCAAACATATGTCCTTGTTCATTGCAATGTGAAGCTATGTTTAATGGTCTCCCCACAGCTGTCCTGGAGGGGCAATATAGAAAAACCCTGTGTGAAGTCCCTGTGATATGTGTGTGCCATAGAAATCACAATCCATGTTCTTTATTGCCAATTCTATAGGGACACTCACCACAATTTGATCATATCCCTTTTGTTTAAATTTCTGGGCACATCTTTATCAGCACTATCTGTTAAATAATATGGATAAATTTATTTTTCTATTTATCTCTAAATTTATTATGCATAAGCTTTACCCACAAATGGTTGCTAATAGTTCTTATTAGGGATGAGTTTTGTGTTGTTAATTTTATTGATTGTGGGTTGTTGTTTTTTTGTCAATGAGCAAAATAAAATTTTATCTGTATCTATCATTTAAAATAAAGGGTGATTTCTTATGTTTAACATATTTGTTAAACATAATAGCCTAACATATTTAAGCCTATTCAGAAATTCATATTATCTTTCTGGTGTCAGGCATGAAAGTAGAACTTACACATGTCTATGGATCAGACACCTGCACAGATACATATCCTTTACTATGTAATCTTCAAGATCCTTAAATGAATTTTTCTGTGATTTCTTCTAGAAACTATGATTTTTGATGCAGAAGAGAAACCTAAGTTCAATGCTTTTGAAAAGTTCTTGCTGCTGTCATCTCTTAGCTGTATTTATAGTTACCCCATCTCTCAACCAACTGCAATTGACTGATTCTAGCAGCATTAGTAACCATTGCTTTTGATTTTAGTGCTGATAGTAACACAGATATGCAACTATTCTTTATGAACAAATTATTAACACTACTGAAAATAACTTCACCTTTTTAATTTTTTAAAAAATATGATTTGCAATAGGCCAAAAGTCAATACTAGCAGACAGTTCCCCTTAACACATATAACACTTGGTTTCAGATAAACCATAGCTCTAAATCTCATCCAAACTGACAAAGTAGAATGTATGGTGGTCTAGCAAATCAACATTAAGAATTGAAGCTTAGATTTGGTTCTCAAATATGGTTTGTGCCAATCCAGGATCAATATGCCTTTTTGTTCCCATGACACTGTTAGTTTTCTGCAGATAAGCAAATTTCATTCTCAACACTGCTCACTTAAACTTACGGTTTGGTATTTCAGTTACTTTCAGGTAATTGAAACTTCCCTGATCTTTTGAGGCTCAAAACAAATGGAAGATTCTGCCTCTAACAACTGCCTATCTGATGTTAAAAACAGACAAGTAAGCTCTATTTCCTATTTATTATTTATTTAGACTTGTATGCTGCCCTTCTCCCTAAGGACTCAGGGCAGCGAACATATAAAAAGAGGAATATTTACAATAAAACAATATTAAACAGAACAAGTCTAAGATTGCTAAAAACATTAAAACAATTAAAATTACAATAAAAAGCATTACAATTAAAACAACCCACCCCCGGGTCAATCCAGGCCGGCCTGCTGAAACAACCAAGTCTTCAGGTCTCGATAAAAGGAGCGGAGATCAGGGACCAAACGAAGATCCGCAGGGAGCTGATTCCAGAGGGCAGGCGCCCCCACAGAAAAGGCCCTAGCCCTGGAAACCGCCAGCCGACAATGCCTAACCGATGGTATTCCCAGGAGGCCCCTCCTGTGGGAGTGCACGGGGCGATCAGAATGTGATACTGGCAGGAGGCGTTCCCGCAAGTACCCTGGACCCAAGCCATTTAGGGCTTTATAAGTTGTTACTAACACCTTGAAGGAGACCCGGAAGGCAACCGGCAACCAGTGCAAGTCGCGCAGGAGGGGTGTAACATGGGAGTATCGGGATACCCCCATCACTGCCCGCGCGGCCACGTTCTGCACCAGCTGCAACCTCCGAGTGATCCGCAAGGGTAGCCCCATGTAGAGAGCATTGCAGTAGCCGATTCTGGAAGTGATGAGTGCATGAGTGACCGTTCGAAGGGCATCTCGGTTCAGATAAGGGCGAAGCTGGCGAACCAGCCGAACCTGGGCAAAAGCCCCCCTGGCCACAGCCCCCACTTGCTCCTCCAAATTGAGCTGTGCATCCAGGAGGACGCCCAGATTCCTCTCCCTATCCACGGGGGGTGACACCTCCCCCCCCATGACCAAAGATGGCACTTCCACTGAACACCGAGATGCCGGTAAGAACAGCCACTCGGTCTTGGCTGGATTGAGCCGGAGCCTGTTACTCCCCATCCAGGCCTGCACCACCTCCAGGCACCGGGACATCACCGAGAGAGCATCACTGATCCGGTCTGGGGTGGAGATATAAAGCTGGGTATCATCTGCATATTGATGATACCTCACCCCAAAACCACGGATGATCTCACCCAGCGGTTTCATGTAGATATTAAACAGGAGAGGTGAGAGAACTGACCCCTGAGGCACCCCACAAGTGAGGGGCCTCAGGGACGACCTCTGCTCCCCTGCCAACACCGACTGTGAGCAGTCCGAAAGGTAAGAGGAGAACCACCGAAAAACGGTGCCCCCCACTCCCAACCCCCGGAGCTGCTGCAGAAGGATACCATTGTCGATGGTATCGAAAGCTGCTGAGAGATCTAAAAGGACCAGGACAGAGGAAAAACCCCTGTCCCGAGCCCTCCAGAGATCATCCATCAGTATGACCAATGCTGTCTCGGTGCTATGCCCAGGCCTGAAGCCCAATTGGTATCACAATCCTTTAATTGT
The DNA here is from genome assembly GCA_009733165.1 of Naja naja. Classification (NCBI taxonomy): domain Eukaryota; kingdom Metazoa; phylum Chordata; class Lepidosauria; order Squamata; family Elapidae; genus Naja; species Naja naja. The sequence goes on from CM019151.1 coordinate 166,945,864, forward strand.
CTTTTGGTATTGTTTCCACGTGTGATGATTACAAGAAATTACAGATTTTACAGATTTCTGATATCTATATATTGAACACAAGCATTATGAAACAGGCACAATAGTTAAAATGCCATGACTGAGTAATCCAACCTGCTTCTATGCAGTGAAGGAGGTTTGTCATTGTAGTGAAAATTGTCCCATAAGGGAGAAAGATTCTTTCATACAACTCTACAAGAAATAGGTGGTACAAAGCTAGTTTTGGAGGAGAGTAGCTCATAGTAATAAGGTAACCAATACTCTAGAGTCTAGAAGATCCTCTTTTCCCAGATGAAACCTATGATGTCTTTGTTCTTTTTCTTATCTTGTTTAAAATCAGCACTAAAATAATAGGCTATCTTCTTCATGCCTACTTTAGACTCTGCTCTTCACTTCCTTGATTGACCATTGTTGAAAATTGCATGTGTATAATGAACACCCAACCTAGGATTTAAAGGGAGTGGAGTTGGGAGAGAAATGTTAAAACAGAGTTGACATTTTCATGTATTGCTACAATTGTTCTCTCCAAGATCTTCAACAGAAAGGTTATATTGATAATACGCTATAAGTCCATCATTTCTAATGCATAATTAGTTCATTGGACCAGACAATGAAGTCACCATATTACTTATTCCATACCCCTATACAATGATATAGCACCCTATTGCCAAAACAGCACTTCCCATCTTTTCTATAGTCTGTGCTGCAGCTATTTGCTGAGCCTTCATTAAATTCTAACTGTAGACAAAGTGCTTCCAACTTTGTAACAGTGATAGGAATTTCACTTTTGAGGAGACTTAAGACTTGAGCCACCAGCAGAAAAAGATGTTTCTGGTCCCCCTTAATTTATGGTTGCTGGATTGGAAAGAGCTTGATGTGTCTAGCATTCTAATGAAAGAATACTTCACAAGATACTGACAGGATTTGGACATACTGAGCATTGGATGAATGTTTGTAATAAAGCTTCCATTCTTCTGTATCTTATTCAAGCTAAGAAGAAGTATGGCTAGGAGGTTGACATTCTCAGCTTTTAGTAAAAGAGTGCTTGTCAAGGAAACAGAATAATCTAACCCCAGGGCTTTAGAAACTCTGGATGTCTGGCAGCTAGGAGTAAGCTACCTCCTTAAGCAAAAGTTCACTAAGAGTTCTGCAGAGTATTTTTATTCACCATTGTGCAGACATAGAATAATAGAGGTGGGAGATCTGATTCAACCCCAGTCCAAAGCAGGAATCTTTTTATATTCATGTTTCAACTGTATTGTAAGACTCCCAGAATTGCTTTGGATAGTGAGGTGGGTGGCATATAAATTAAATAAATTAATAATTCCTCAAATCATCCCAGACAAATGAGAGGTTGAATCTTTGTTTGAAAACTCCCAGCGATCATTTATGACTCCAGGAAACAGGCTGTTCCGCTGCTTAATATTGCTCATAATCAGGAAATTCCACCTTTTTAAAGTTTGATTGTGCAGTTTACACCTACTGGATCATGTCCCACCCTTGGTATCATGAAGAATAGATCTGTGCCCTGATAGTGACAGCACAGAGAGTAAGGAAGATGACTTTAATGGATATGATTTGGCTCCTTTAGTCTATGCAGACTATGCATTCTGGACATTTCTTTAAGTCCAGAATATCCAAGTAACTTTCAGAACAGTTTGGACCACTGCAACCCCAATTCACTGAACTATAGGAAGGAGGGGAAGGACATACAGCATTATCAGACTTTTAACATTCTGTTGTTATAGCCACTCTTAATAATACTAGTTTTAGCTACCTTTTGGAATTGATTTCATGGTCTGGTTTATCTAGTGGAGCAATAGGCAGCCTTCACTTGAAAGATTGCTATCATGTCACTCCTTAGTCATCTTTTCTAAAGGCTAAATATGCCCTGTTCTTTGAATTGTCTTTCATAGGATTTAGTTTCAGATCTCTGAATCATATTTGATGTTCTTCTCTACATTCTTGCCTTAGATCACTCTGCTATAACCTCAAGGTTATACCTGAGGAACTGTCTCATCTCAATAACATTGCCTTGTTCTCATCCAGTCAAGCAGGAAGGGCATGCTGCATATCCTATCAGTCAAAGAATTTTGACTGGCAGGATCTAGGAGTAGGACCTTCTCTGCTATTACCTCCATCCTTTTAAATATCTTACTCAAAGAAGTGAGGCAAGCACCCAATTTTTATGGATTTTGGGAAGAGCATTAAGACATAGTTTTGCCAATTGGCATGGGGCTCTAAGAATATGGTGCAGACCTGGGGATGACTGGTGGCTTGATGGCATTCCTGCTACTTTGCTGTCCTTTTAGCCTTCTGAATTTTAACTTTCATTTTTATTTTTACTTACAATTTTTAACTTGTTTTTAATATGTTTTTATTCAGGTGTTTATATGGTTTTATTATATTATTGTAAACCACCTAGAATTACTTAAGCAAAATGTGCAGCATAGACATTTAATTAATAAATAGAATAAAAACAAAGAAAATGAACCAGGTGTAGCCTGATCATTACAGTGTAAAAAAAGGAATACAATTTTCCACAATCACTACATCTGCTGATGTTGCCCAAGATTGTAGCACATTTCCTAAGTAAATATAAAGGTTCCCCTCACACATACATGCTAGTCTTTTCTGGCTCTAGGGGGCAGTGCTCATCTCCTTTACAAAGCTTTTTTCTGCTTGCATTTTTACATGTTTTCGAAGTGCTAGGTTGGCAGAAGCTGGGACAAGTAACGGGAGTTCACTCCGTTACATGGTGTTAGGGATTTGAACTGCCAAACTGCTGACCTTTCTGATCAACAAGCTCAGCATCTTATCCACTGAGCCACTGTATCCCTACAAGCATACTTCTAGATCATTCTTAATCTGTGATCCACCAGGATGTCCAGACCTTTTTCACGATACTACTGTTGAGATAGGTATTGGTTATATTGTATCTATGCATATTTTTTTCTACCTAATTTTAGAATTTTCTTACCATTGAATAGAGTTTGTAGGCTAGGGCCTCATTTCAAATTTATCAAGTGTTTTTTTTGTACCTAGAACCTATCTTCAATTCAATTATCTATTAATTCATCTGATTGTGGACTCATCCATCCTACATTGTTCAATCTTTCCAATAAGGAGACATCATCCAACTTTATTAAAACTCTTGCTCCACTAATTTGGCCAAAAAAATGATAAGATTTGTCTGAGAGTATCTATTTTTTGTCACATTAGAAAAATACATTAGATTTATTTCATCTTTCCTCTTCTTTACTTTCTCCTCTTTTCTTTCTTCTATCTTTGTGTTAATTATACATTTGCCAATTTTAATTTTTCCCATACATGAAATTTCAAGTTCAACCAAACAGATGTTTCTTTATCTCTTAGACACATCGATGCCAACTATGTATGTAACTGAACAATAGATGCCAACTATGTATGTAACTGAACAATACAAGATGACTGTGCATGCACTCATTCAATTATTGTCTTTTGGAGTTGGATTATTTAGATTATGATCAGAACAGGCTTTCTCCAGTCATTCTAACTGAAAAGAGATTCAAAATTAGATCATATCAAATATGAAGCATGAGGAGCTATCAACCCATGAAAGAAATTTTATATCACTTTTCTATGTAAAATTAGCAAACTTTACCTAAGCTATCTTTATTGGAAACAGTCTACTTGACTGAAGATTAGAGTTTGACTGAGAAGCAAATTACATTTAATCCAGGACAATTCATATCTCACCATTGCATAATAGTGTACTATTTAGTGGAAAAAATATTCTACTTGTCCAAGAGATGTTCTATATGCTGCCTTCATTGATTTAAAGTCAGGATTCAGTTTAATTCACAGAGACAAGCTTTGGATGAAGCTGGCAGCTTCTTTTATTGATTGAATACTCCTACTTTTGATCATGAAATTGTGTTAAAATACTTTCATGCTAGCTATATATAAAACCCTGAATTTCTTTCCATGCCAATCTCCATCCGAAAAGGAATGAAACAAAGTTGTATATTAGATCTCTTCGTTTTAAACTTTTGTATTATTAACTTTTATAGTCAAAATGAAATCCAAAAGTGGAAATCAATCCATTCTATCCTAAATGGCCAATTATTCCACCTTGGTTCCTCTTTATGCTTATGACACAATAATCCACTCCACAATGCAAGTACACTTGGAGTGAAGTCTTCAATTCTCTTCTTTATGTTATAGAATGGAAAGACTCAATGTCAGTTATTCTGTGACAAAGATAGTGGCTTTCTCCAAAAGGCTTAACAGTTGATGCTGAAAAAGAAATAAAATCTCCGTAGAACAAACTAAAATCCTGGGAATTGGGAAAATTCCACTCACGCATCATCACAAAATCTCCAGAACTGTAAAGCCTACAAATTTGAAATTTGACACATATGTTCCTCCTGGCTTCTAGGTGCTCACTAAGAAAGGGTTTTTTAAAATGACCATCACAGCATTAGTATTTCGTATATTATTATTAACACACTCTGGTGCTAAGGAGTTCCACTCCCCCTCCCCACCTGAAAAGAAATCTGTTCCAAATGCAAAATACAAGCAGAGGAGTGGAGTTTCAGTTTCAGTTTTAGTTTCACAGCACCAAGCAGCTTTAATAAAGAGTAGTTGAGCTAAGCCACCCCCAGGCTCCTTACTGTCTCCTTCTTGCTCACACAGCAAATACTGCTTCAGTTTCCAAACAGGATGCTAGCCAATGAATACCAATGGATTCTGGGACTTCCGGTAGCATTTCCATCGAAGACGGATCAGAGACCATGATTGTGTGAGGCTTTGAACTGTGTTTACCTTGTTGGAAGGGTCCCTGCAGGACTGAACCATCTGACCCACCTCGGAGGGGTGGGGTAAGAGGGGGAGACTGCCAGCTCGGTCAAGGGGAGCTGCATCTCCCCTCCCTAGCTAGGTATTACTCCCCTCGAAGACAAGGACAAATGGCAGTTTAATGGCTGCCCTGAAGATAGAAAGCTGCCAGGACCTAAGCATGCGCTGGAGCAGTGAAGTGGTGAGCGACATGTAACCAGTCAAAAGAACTTGCAGAAAGAAAGAGCCCTCGCTTAAGAGTATCATAGTGGTGAACGGAAAATAAGAGGAAAAGATAAGGTAAACAGAATTGGAGTGTAAAAAGCTACAACGAAATTAGAGACTACATTTGGAATAATATATATAATTTGACATTAATTAGGCATTGGATAAAATGCTGGACTTGCCTGGAATTGACTATTTTTAAGAAAGCTAAAAGTGGAAATGGTTGGAAATTAACATTAATACAACTGAAAAGAGAAAAGAAAAGAACTGCAAAAAGTGAAAGTGATATAGCACCATCTAATGGTTAAAGACTTTTCCTTCAGAATTTTATGGAAAATCACTGGTCTTATAATTGTTATGAGATAAAAGACTAATAAAATAGCAAGAACCCCAGAAACTTTAAAAAGGGGGGATAAACTCTACTAAGAGGATACATGAATGCAATTTCCTGGGACTGTTGGGTGTTGATTATGATAAAGAGACAGAAGGATTAATAAGGGAAATAAAAACAAAAGGAGACTTTTGGTAAAGATTGCAACAAAAGGTTTTGAATTTTAATAACTCAACTGATTAACAAAAAAAATGGAAGAAATAAGCAAAGACTTTAAGTCGGAACTGCAAATTGTGAGAGGAATGTTGAAAGAAAGAAGGGAATTATTGGACATACTGCGAAAAAAATAATGGCGATGCAGTCTGTAAAAGAACAAAGAAATTTCACAGACGAGGAGTTAAAGGAAGAGGAAAGTGACTCAAACTAACATGGAGAACAAGAGATATTGCCAAAAGACATTAAAGGAACTAAAACTATGACACTGATGATAGAGTTAATAAAGAAAAGAGAAAATGCTCCCAGGATTAAACAACAAAAGAAGAAATTCTACAAGAAGAAACTTCAAAAAAGAAAACAGGAAAGGGTGGAGGAGAAGATGGGTGACTGGCAGATGGAAATAAAAAGGAAAGATCAGGAAAATTTGGAAAAGGGAAAGCTAGCTAAAACCAAGAGAAATGACAAGGCCAAGAGATTTAGAGATAAGGGTTAGATATTATATAAAAGGGGGATGCCACATGGGAATGTATTTGGGTATTTTTTATTAGGAGTTTATAAGGGGAGATTTGAAACTCAAAATGTATTGGGAATTACCCTAACAGTATTATATAACTATATATGAGAAAAGTGAAGATGGATTAAGAGATGTTAAGAGGGTTTTATTATTATTAATCTGCATATATATATATATATATATATATATGTAGGTCTTGGTGTATTCGGGTCTTGTCCCGTGTAAGGTTGAGAATACCTTGGCAACGCGTTTAGAAATCTCATCCGTCATCTTCAGGCTGGTGTCTTCAGCTTCGTTCTCCTGGGAGAAGATATTATACACACACACACACACTTACTTCATGTTTGTTGAAATGGCAACGAACTGCATTAGCCATCATTTAATTAAGCCACATGCAATCTTTTCTTTGGTGGTCTTTTGAAGTTACTGTTGTGGTCCACCGGTGGCCTGCGAAGCTAGCAGCAGAGTCGGACAATGGGGAGGAAGATGGGCCAGTTCTGGAGTCTGGGGAGGGCTCGGATGAGGGATCTGTGTCTGACACAGAGATGGGGCCAGGGCCATCTGAGAGTTATGTGCCGACTCTGGAGCCTCCAGAATCTGACATCAGCAAGGCAGAGGAGCAGGGGGAGCCTGTTCCCAGTGCGCGCTTGTGCAGAGCTGCCAGAAGGCAAGAACACTGTTACAATATGGAACATATTGTAATTTTATAATGAGAATATTATATTATAATGAAAAGTAGGAGAATGAAACTTTATTTAAATTATACAGGTAAAGTTTGGTCATATGGAAATAAAGAAAAAATATGAAATGGTTGTATGAATAGTGTTGGAACAAATATAAGATATATTGTAGATTGAGGAATATACCATGTGAATCCTAAATACATTAATTTTATTTTAATTATAATTTTATATTTTTTTAGTGTTTATTATATGTTGGTCTTGAGTTAATTAATGAAGATAATAACGTATAAGGCAAAATAAAATAGGTGGTAAGCTGAAAATGGAAATAATAGGGGATAAAGAATTGGAAATATATGTGAGGAAATGATTTTGATATTGAATTAATGAACTGAAACATAAATGGAAATTTATTTAAAGATTAGTGGAGTGGATAATAATTTGATGTGATATTAAATAAGAAAGTTGGAATGTAAGTATGACTATGTATAAACGTTGTAATAGGAAATCATGTTGCTTACGTGAAGAGATGTGTAAAATATAAAAATAAAAAACTTTTTAATAAAAAAAAGAATACCAATGGATTCTGGTAGGCAGAGGCAGAAATTTTTCCCCTTATTTTCCTCCCCAAAAACTAAGCCCGACCACATAGTTTAGTAGCAAAGCATGGGTATCAAGCTAGTATTCAATATATTTAGGCTTTCTTATGCTTAAGACATCCAGAGTTTCTTCATGGACTTAGTTGGGCAACATAATAATTTAATAAATAAATAAATTTACTTCCATAGGACATGCACATGTGTCCAATTTCTTGCATCTAGATCCATTAATATTTCTGGGTGTTAGATATGTCTTTTTTAACAGTTATTTCAATGTGGCCTTTGATGTAATCCAACCCCTTGATTTTATGGGAAAAAAAGTTAAAAACGAAAAAAGTTGTATGATTTTTGTTTTTCTCAAATTAGCAAATGGTACTATTTGGGGGGGGGGGATGCCCAGAGGCTTATAGTCAGCAATTTTATTAAATGAATAAAATTAGGAATTCGGGGCACTTACAATTTATGAATGCTCAGATTATTTCTGAAGCCAGTCTTACTATCAGCCTTATTATCAAGGTCTGTTGATGTGTGATTTGGCATAATGAGTTGTCTCTCCAGATTTTATTTTAAAATTCAGAACATTTCTCTGTTTCATCTAATCATTTATCATTTCATCAAATGATATCAAGGATTCCCTGTGCAGATCTGTATCACTTTATATTTAATTCATGCACACAAGCCATGCCTCTCTAGAGTTTTCATATTGATAAATTTAAAATATAAGGCAGAGGATAGAAATATTTTATTCTGCAATTATGGATACCATTCATAACTGTTTTGTGTAATAAATCTCTAGGGATGTTTCACTTGGAAATATAGAACTTGTTGCTCATTAGTCTCTTTGTCATATCTTATTTGTCCTTAGTCTATGCATGGAAGCATCTTCCTTCTAAAGGAAGAACAATTTGAGGCTGTAAAACAATATGACATTGTGGCATATGAGATATGCTCCAGGTCCCTTCTGCTAAGGAGCTACACTTGGTGGCACCCAGGAAATGTACCTTTTCTGCCAGGACATCTACCTTCAGGAATATCATCACCCCTGAGATGACACTGGCATGACCCTTAATATCCTCAAAACTTGTCTCTGACAAATGCTTGGTTTTCAGGGACTTATGGAAGGAGAATCAGGATGAGGCAGTCTCATCTCAGGGTCAATGATATTCCCGAAGATTGATTTCCTGGCTGTTGTGGTTTGCTGGCAGCCTGTGCAGACGGTAGCGGAATTGGACAGTGGCAAAGAATGGGGACCAGTCAGGAAGTCTGGAGAGGACTTGGATGAGGGTCCTGCAAGCGATGCAGAGATGGGGCCAGGACCATCTGGGAGTGGGGTACTGCCTTTGGAGCCTTTGGGGTCTGGCAGCAGTGAGGCAAAGAACCCAGGGGAGCCTGTTCCCCATGTGTGTATGTGCAGAGCTGCTAGAAGGCGAGAGCAGCTGAAACAAAAGGGGTGACTTGGGAGTAAGGCTGGGAGGTGGTTGCCCCTCCCATAAGGTATAAAGGACAGGCAAAGATGATGAAACCTTTGCAGGAATTGTACCAGTCGCCAAGAAAACAGCAATTAACTGTCTAAATGACTACAGACCTATTGCGTTAACGTCAGTAGTGATGAAACGCTTCGAAAGACTGGTTCTCCAATACCTTAGGACATGCCTTAGTGATGAAATCAGTAGTGATGAAACGCTTCGAAAGACTGGTTCTCCAATACCTTAGGACATGCCTTCCACCAGACTTTGACAAATATCAGTTTGCCTACAGGGGGAACAGGTCAAAAGATGATGCCATAGCTACTGCCTTACATTCTGTAGTGAGCCAACTGGAGAAACCCGGAAACTATGCCAGGAATCTTTTCATTGACTACAACTCGGCCTTCAATACTATCCTGCCAAGCATTCTTATCGAAAAGCTGACTGACTTGGATTTCCCTCTTCCATCTGCAACTGGATCAAAGACTTTCTGAGGGACTGACCACAAATGGTGAGGGCTGGATCTGTCACATCCACCTTGAAGTTTAGCACTGGCTTCCCACAGGGCTGTGTGCTCAGTCCCTACCTGTACTCACTGTACATACATGATTGTGTATCGTCTGACCCATCCCCTGTGATCATGAAGTTCACAGATGATACTACCATATTGGGTCTCATTGCAGGTGGAGACAAAGGAGATGGTGTTAACTTCCACCTGCCCCACTTTACATACAGGGGAGGTTCTTTAAAATTACCTCATATCTTACCTGGAAAATCAACACAACCCAGGTGGCCAGAAAGGCCCAACAGAGACTCCATTTCCTTAGGGTCTTACAAAAGAACAAAGTGGAAAAACAATTAATGACCTCCTTTTACCAGTCCACAATAGAAAGCATCCTCGCATATTGCATTATGGTGTGGTATGCTGGCTTGACAGCCACAGATAGAAAGACATTACAGAGGGTGGTGAGCATAGCACAAAACATCATGGACTTTTCCCTGATACCACTAAATGATATCGCTAGGGCTCGCTGCCTTAGAAGAGTGAGGAAAATTCTCAGGGATGACTCACAACCCAGTTAGCACTTCTTCACATATAGAAGCATAGCCAACCGCACCAACAGGCTGAAGAACAGTTTCTACCCGTGGGCTGTCAGACTCCTGAACAGAAAATAACTTCATGTCAACATAGAATGATAGACTTGCTGGGCTGGTGCATTGTGCAACAAGGTCACATACCGTGTTTCCCCGAAAATAAGACACTGTATATATTTTTTGGCTCCCAAAAACACACTAGTTCTTATTTTCGGGGTAGGTCTTATATATTTATGGTGCCAAATAGTGGGTGTGAGTGTGTAGGGGGGGTGTTTCGCGGGTGCATGGTTGCTCCCTGAAAAGTCTTCCTGGAACTGGAGATTTACACTAGGTCTTATTTTCGGGGTAGGTCTTATATTAGGGCAGGTTTAGAAAATAGTGCTAGGTCTTACTTTCGGGGTAGGTCTTATTTTTGGGGAAACACGGTAGTGTAATAAGATTGGGACTGGGTTAGGGACTTCTGTCCTCACTGTGAGTTGTGTTGGGGTGTGTGCATGAAGGGAGGCTCAGCCAATTTCATTGTTCACATGTTGTGCACTGACAATAAAGGTAATAATAAGGAAGCAAAGTTGTTTTTTCAGTTCAGATTCATTCTTGAAGCTCTTTGTACTTCGGTTGGTTTTTGTTCTAGTTCATTCGACACTTCTGTTATTGGCAGCACTTCACAGGAAAGAAAGGTGGAAAACAGCTGATGCTTTTTCATGCCCATCTCAAAGAAAAATGTAATGGTTTCTTAAAATATAAAATAAGAATAATCTGAAATGATCAGAACCCAATTAACATTTTCAAAGAGGGCTTGCTTTAGAGAATGTACAATTCTTGTGGTTCAGCCATTTCTCTAGAGCCATAGCAATGAAATGTTTTCAACTTCCTTCAATTTTTTTTCCCTTGCATCTGATTTGTCCATTCCTTTGTCAGGGCATTTTGAAAAAGAAAAATAAATTTCACTTGTATCAGAAAATGGTGCTGAATTATTATAATGACTAAAGTAATGTAAAAAGCATAACCTAAACAACTTCTAAAACTGGTTGACAAGTATTTTCTTCATGATAAATAAAGCTTCTTCTTACAAGGGTTTTGCTGAGTATATCAATGACGGTGATTGATAGCACCAGTTACCATCACTCATGGTAACCATCACTTCCAAAGGCTTTTTGAAGAACTCCAAAAGTCAAGAAGAAAAATGAGGATAAAATTATGTTTTAAAAAAGGAACCAAGTAAGGAACCAAGTTGTCATCCTGGCTCTCTGAATTTAAAATAAATCACGAGGAAACCAGAGCCAAGAGAAGAAAGCTTGCTTTGATTAATATTCATAATAACATTTACCAAAACCAAAATGGGCTTTGAATCAAAGTCAAAGAGAAATGCTAACAAACTTTCATCTGACTAACATACTGTAACTTTATCAGTCTCCAAAAGTGAACTGCTACTGACACTTATATGAACATATGCAAACCTTTCATAATTATTAATGATAATAGTTAATTTCTGATACCACTAGTGGAGAAATTGATATTTTTGTCCCCATTTTTACAGTTTAGAAATCCATTGTTAAAACTCTTCTATCCTTTCCTTTTGAAATCAAATCTCTGATAAAGCATTCAGTCTTTAGCACATAAATACAATGGGTCCATTTTATACTCCCTATAATCCTCATTATTATCATCATAAATTGCATCAATCATTTGATGGTGACATTGTATGCTCACTCATCTGGGGGAAAAAACTTGTAGGACAAAGAAAATAACTAACCAAACTTGCCAAAGGCTATGAAAATCTTTGCTAGAGTGACTGGAATGATATTTTCATTAGAAGCAGAGCCACAGTGATTACTTTATTTATTTTTATTTATAAGATAACAGGTATAAGTATAAACATAGTTATGAATACATAAATGGATACATATAAGAAAAATAAAAAGAAACAATAGGACAGGGACGGTAGGCACGTTGGTGCGCTTATGTATGCCCCCTACAGACCTCTTAGGAAAGGGGTGAGGTCAGTAGTAGACAGTCTAAGGTTAAAGTTTTTGGGGTTTGGGGAAGAAACCACAGAGTCAGGTAGAGTATTCCAGACATTGACCACTCTGTTGCTGAAGTCGTATTTCCTGCAATCAAGTTTGGTGCGGTTTACCTTGAGTTTGTATCTATTGTGTGCTCTTGTATTGTTATGGTTGAAGCTGAAGTATTTATTGACAGGTAGGACATTGCAATATATAATTTTATGGACTATACTTAGATTAGACCGAAGGTGGCGTAGTTTTAGGTTTTCTAGGTCTAGAATTTCATGTCTGGTGGCATAAGGTATTCTGCAACGAGTAGAGGAGTGGAGAACTCTTCTTGTGAAATATTTTTGGGCTTTCTCAACTGTGTTAATATAAGATACGTAATGCAGGTTCCAGACTGATGAGCTGTATTCAAGTATTGGTCTAGCAAATGCTTTGTATGCTCTAGTTAGTAGTGTGATATTACCAGAGAAAAAGCTATGTAGGATTAGGTTAACAACTCTTAATGCCTTTTTGGCTATGTAGTTACAGTGGGCTCTAACACTTAGATCATTAGAGATGAGTATTCCAAGGTCCTTGATGGAGTTTGGATCATCAACAAGGTCTTGACTATTCAGCTTGTATTTTATTTTCTGATTTTTTTTTGCCAATATGTAAGACAGAGCATTTATTTGTTGAGATTTGAAGTTGCTGTTTGACCATTCTGATACATAGTCGAGGTCTTTTTGAAGGATATCAGTGTTGTCGGTGTTGTTGAATAGCTTTACATCAACAGTGAAGAGAACGCAGTTGCTCTTAATATGTTCACAGAGGTCATTTATGTAGAGTATGAAGAGAATTGGTCCTAGAACACTGCCTTGGGGGATACCACTGTTGACAGGTACAGAATTTGATAGGATGCTCCCAATTTTGACCATTTGTTGTCTGTTTCCAGAGCTTGAGAAGCTGTGGTGCTTCTGTTCTGTTGCTTCTTTAGAATCATCTTCTCTGAGTGAGAAGTGCATATGAAGCAGAGAAGTCAATTAAGATGACATTTTTTTTATTCATATTTATATGCCGCCCTTCTCCAGAGACTCAGGGCGGCTTACAATTTTTGGAGCACAACCCAATGTGCTCAGCAATAGCCTTCATTCCATTGTATATGCCTGCTTATTACTAAGCGGCATTTTTACAAAGTCAGCTTATTGCCGCCAACAATCTTGGGTCCTCAATTTACCTACCACGAGAGGATGGAAGGCTGAGTCAACCTTGAGCCTGGTGGGATTCAAGCCTGCACTAATTGCAGGCAGCTGGAATTAAGTGGAATTAAGTGCTAGGTGTTCAACAACCTGCACCATCAAGTCACCATATTCTGTTTCTTACATGAAAAGTGTACAATGCTCAATCAGTTCAAACATTAAGGCATATAATATCAACTTCAAAACTAAAAGTGTACAGGTCTAACACATTGATGATGGTGTTATTAAATGTTCATCTTAAAGCAGGGGTGTCAAATTCGATTTCATTGAGGGCCGCATCAATGACCGTGTTTGACCTTGAGGGGCCAGTGTAGGCATGGCCATGGTGGATGTGGCCAGCTCAATGTCACTCATGTTGGGACTCATGTAGTGGTCCAAGCACTCTGCCAGAGAAAATGGGATCCTGAGCTCCATTTTCAGCTGCAACAGCCTCCTGCAGTCCTCTGCCAGTGAAAATGAAGCTTGTGAAAGTCTCAGGCATTACACATGAGCTCCATTTTCACTGGGAGAGGCGCCATGGGCTAGTCCTTTGCCATTTCCAGGCCAGCCCTGCAGGGCAGATCTAAGCACCTGATGGACCGGATCCTTGAGTTTGACACTCCTGCCTTAAAGGAAAAGCAATTACCTTGTGAGTATCCCACCTTAGTTTATTTTAGCTATATAAGCATGAAAAGAAATGTAAGTAGTTTTTATTTACTTAGGGTGGGTACCACTATGGCATAAATCCCAAATGCTAAATGGGATAAAATGATGTGATATGCTGTTTTCAAACTCCCTTAAAGATGTGTTTCTCGAGCTTATTAATTCAAAAGCCTACTTAACTTCTACTTTTGAGAATTAATTTGGGTGCACAATTGTTTGTTTGTTTTGCTGTTGGTACTTACATTACTATTTTTAAAAGAAATATTTAAACTACAAACTGCCTATAGTCATGAGACTGGAGTAGAATGTAAAGAACTGTAAATGAATAAATGAATTACAATGTCTTTGATGGGAAAAACAGTGATACTCAGAAAAATAAGCAAACAAATAAGCAAATAATAAAGAAGTGTACAAATGTGTAAAAATAAAATTATTTCCTCATGCTTCATAGCAATTTAAAACTCCTTGAGAAGAAGGAAAATAAGACTTTCAAACCAGAAAAATCCTTATCACCAAACTTTATTTTGTGTGATGGCAAAAGTTTCAGGAGTAGGATAGAAAGATTTTCAGAAAGTTTAACTGTGTGCTCAGCATATTCTAATTTTTAGAAGTTGTATTATCAATGTTTTACTTTGTTTGATAACTTCTTAAATAATTGACAATATAGAACCCCTTTTTTCTGCTCTATTCTATTAGGTCAAAAAGGCAGTTTAACATATTTTAAGGGCATATACTTCAAAATTTCTTGGCTCAGTTCAGTGAAAATTGGCATGCTCTTTTCATTTATAATGTTTTAAATTTGAATATTCCATACCATTAGAAAAAAAATTGCATTTCCAAAAATATTTATGATTTTCTCATAGCAAAAAAAAAAAGGAAAAGTAGAGGTCTATTTTCCTCCCTGATTTATGCTCCAGAATTTGGATATGTTAGAGTACTAGAAGACATATCAAGTTAATTCTTTGAGTAATATATTTTTTAATTTATTAAATTCTTGCGGTCACAGACCAAAATACAAGTACAATAAAAGAAGAACATGGGAGAAATAAAATCATGAACAATTGGTCACCAGAAACTTTGACTGAGGGGAATTACAACGTTCTCCTCTGGTGGTTACAGCTCTTAAAAACAATTGGAAACCTGAGAAGTGATGTATGAAGAGCCATCTTCTAGACAATATAAGAACAAATTACTAGCATTGGGTCTGGAGGGGTCCATTTCAAGGAGAGACAGTAACTTAGTTCTGCCTGTGTTATACATAGGGCAGTATAAAAAGACATGCTCCACTGTTTTGACCTCAGCTCTATCACAGGGGCATAGCCGCTCACTAATCAGGAGCCTCTTGAATCACCCGTCCAGTAATGCTGTGGGCAGGACGTTGAAACGAGCTAGAGAGAAAGCTCTTCTATAGTTGGGGATGGTTGGAGTGTAAAAATAAGAAGCCATCCTCAGTCCATAATTATTAAATTGGCTGAAGATCAGAGGAGAGCAGGTTTTGTTAGCTCTGGCTCTTAGATATTGCAAGTCAATGTGCACAAGCCATTGGAGTACCCTAAATTGGGGGTCCTTAAGGTCATAATCTCCCAGGGCATCCCCCGTAAAACCTAGCAGGTGTAGTTTCTTTGTCAGCTCCCTCTCCCAATAAGAAATATGAGAGTCAGCAAATGTCAGGGAGAGGTAGCTACCAGGAACTGCCAAAAGGAGCACCCAAAACCACCATTTAAAGGTGTTAATCTACGCCATGCATTCAACTGATCGAGTGCCCAGTTCCAGGTACATCAGAGCAAAACCAACACAGGGAGGAAGACCCAGAAGTTTCCTAAGAAAAAACAGCCTGGGTTCTTTCAATACAATCCTCGAAGCCCCGTATCCATATGGGAATTCCGTAAAGAGTTTGGGCCAAGGTTTTGGCTTTGTAAATACGCAGAGCAGAAGGAAAAACAATTCTTTGAGCTAAAAGTAGTTAGATAAGATAAGACATCATTTTCCTAAGTAAAACACTTCAAAAATCTCACTGTTTTATGAAGATTTCAGACTTAATAATAATAGCAATGTTTGGAAAATTATGTTGAAACAATAATAAATATTAATTATTAAAACTTCTTTTGAAAACTAATAAGTCATAAGTAAAAGGCTAATGCTGAAAGATGCAAACCACCTCTTCTTTGTGTCCATAATAGTTATGATTTTTCAACGTTCCAGAAAATGCAGTTTCTCAGTATTTGCTTGAAATAAATACTACCTACCAACTAATTTGACAATAATTCAAACAACAATTGGATTGACTTCATGAATTTTGTCAATGTTTTTGAAATGTGTTTGTGTGGGGGTCTGTTCTTTTCTCAGCCAAAGTGTACCCCAAAAAGTAAAGTTAAAAATAACATTTGCAGCAAAATGCATAGCACAAAACAAATGAAGTGGTTTACTGACCAACTTAACTCCTGAAATACTACTGTTCATTTTTTTCCTTGCATTTTTACATAAGATTCATGTGTGAGATATATGAGAGTTCAAATCTCTACCAAGCCTCCCATGGCTGAATTATTTTTTTCTTCTAACTCTTACCTATTTAATTTTTACAGTTGTCAACTGGTTTGAATTGACTAGAAGTTGGAATGAAAACTGAAACCATTTTCCGTAAATATCAGTATTTACCATGGCCATCAATATCAAATAGAACACTATTATACCCTTGATTCAAACTAGATTCCATTTTAGTTAAGGACACAATTTTCACATTTCTCATGTTTGTTTGCATATATGTGGGGATATGGCTTCTTGTAATTTTTCAGGGTTGTTTAGGGCAACAGAAAAAAAAGATGTGGGATCTATCCATTCCAAACGATATCTGCCTTGTTTTACAACATTAGCAGATGAACGCCAATATCATTCAATCCAGAAGTCAGTTCTGAATCAAGGACATATTAGAATCCAAAACCATATTGAAATCCAATGGAAGGAAAATGGGCAACAAGACAAGTTCTTTAAAAAAGCCATAGAATAATAGAGTTGGAAGGGACCTTGGAAGTTCTTCTAATCCAACCCTCTGCTCGATACCATTTCAGATAAATGTTGTCCAGTCTATTTTTGAAAGCCTCCATTGATGAAGAACTCACAACTTTTGAAGGCAAGCCATTTCATTTTCATTCCTTACATTGTACAGTATGCTCATCTCAAGCACCATCACATCCATCCTATGCAAGCTGTTATTTTTTTTTTAATTACATTTATATGCCGCCCTTCTCCGAAGACTCAGGGCAGCTTACAATTTTTGGGATACAACTCAGTGTGCTCAGCAATAGCCTTCATTCCATTGTATATGCCTGCTTATTACTAAGCGGCATTTTTACAAAGTCAGTTATTCATTTGGATCAATCAGGCAAAGAAGCCATACAAGAGTAGGGATTTAGTTATAGGTAAACATGCTATTCTTGAAAAGCTCTCTTTGCACACAAGCAATTTGTTCGGCTCTGAATCTCCTGCAGTTATGAGATCTCACTTGGACTTTAGTCTGTTAGTTTGACAGTCGGGTTCCTGAAATTGACCAAAACTAGTAAAGCAGGATGTCACTACTGGTAATTCTTGATTTATAACCACCACTGAGTCATTAAATGAGCCACACGCAATTTCAAGGTAATTTTTGCCATGGTTATTAATTAAATAACCACAGTTACAAATCAGTGGTGGGATTCAATTTTTTTTACTACCCGTTCTGTGGGCGTGGCTTGGTGAGTGTGGCAGGGGAAGGATATTGTAAAATCTCCAGTCAAAGGTGGTATTTTCAGGTTTTCTGAACTACTCAATATTTCCGCTACCAGTTCTCCAGAACTGGTCAGAACCTGCTGAATAACACCTCTGTTGCAAATGGAAGTCAGCTGTCAAGTGTCAATTATGATTATGCACCCACGGGGGACACTGTGACTGTTATACATGTGAGAATTGATCATAAATCACTTTTCAGTGCCATCATAACTTCAAATGGTTATTAAACAAATAGTCATAATTCGAGGATTACCTATACTGTATATTGTTTCCCATGTCATCAGACATAATTTGGGATGACACCCTTTTATGGGTTTTTTTAAGCACTTGACAGACAAATCTCAAACATTTGTTGGGAGATGAAAAAGATCTTGTAATTAATGATAATGGGGAACATTTATTTGTGTTTATTGTCTATGTGCCTGATAATCATTGTGATAATGTTAATGCTGTGCCAAAAATGTACCAACATCTCCTTTAAAAAATTTCAAGTTCCAAAAATCGGCAAAGGAGGATTTTGTTTTTCTGCTTTTTTCTTCA
Organism: Naja naja; assembly: GCA_009733165.1. Taxonomy (NCBI): domain Eukaryota; kingdom Metazoa; phylum Chordata; class Lepidosauria; order Squamata; family Elapidae; genus Naja; species Naja naja. Next base: position 166,964,014 of record CM019151.1, read on the forward strand.
GGGTGTTTCAGATTTCTTTTGAATTCACCTTGTGACATTTTGAACTTTGTTTATGATTGCAGGTTGTTGCAGGGATTTTAATGGTGCTGAGCATATATTTCCATAATATTGTAACCTCTTTACCTTCCAGTACTTCCTAATCTGAAAAAACCCAGTAAACCAGGGTTCTTTCAGATTTAATCGAAACAGGGGAAGTCAGGAAGGAGGAAGTCAACTGAAGAGAGATTTCTGAAAGAGTTCTGAACTTTGAATTCTGAAAACAAAATAATGTATTGCAGATGAGACATTATTATTTAGAGGTCCAGTACAAAATACTTTACTTCCCTCTCTGTCATTATGATGTTGTTTTTATGCACTACTAACATAATTTGGAATCTCTCAAAATGATATGCTACAAGCCACCTTGCTTTAAAAATATTGATTTTTAAATGGTGTAAGACAATCCCTAATCTGAAACTTTTCTCTTCCCTAACTAAAGACCTAAGCTTTATTGTACTGGAACCTATAAAGAGAAGCTGTGCTTACAAAAAAATCTAAAATATCTTCCCAAATTAGGCCAGATTAAAAAATGATAATGTAAGGTTGTCAGAATATTTTCTTTGAGGAAAAATCCATTTGTTATACTACAAAAGTGACAGCATGAGATAAAAGAAAAAATCTATAGAGGGAAGAATTATAGCAAAAGCATCGTTTATATTTATCTGATCTGGGTAGGAAGCCCAGACTTTTTTACAGATAGAAAGATAGGCTCAATAGTTCTATTTTTCTCCATTATTGGCATTTCTCCAAAACCTGTAAGTGTTGTGTGGGTGAGTATTTTTGTTTGAAAATTTAAAGTCAAGAATCTTCACATTATTTCAAATGCAAGCTACAGCTATATGTGCTGAGGGTATTGCATTAGCTAGTAGAGTATTGTGAATATCAAAGACTTACTAGTTTTGCAATCTAGGGAAACAAATAAATACTATCATCATATGTTGCCATTGTATATAGCCTAATATTTGTGGCAAATATGAAAACTACTGTTAGCTTCCAAGGCACAGTCTATACTTTAGAAAATTATCCCTTGAATTTCGCATATTGGAAAAATTTCATGCTGAAATAGGAGGAAATATTTATTTTATCTGCATGAGTGAAAATGGGCAAACCCATAGCAGTTATTATCTGATAGTCATATTTTCTTTAATATTACAGCATATTTATTTTGGTGGAAAAATTCACATAAAGTGTTATCCTACAAAAAGACATTATATGAAATATGTATATTAGGAAGTATGCACCTAAACACAAAGAAATGCACACAAAAGTGCATACCATATTTATTCTTCCCAACCTTACATAATATGGTAAAGAAATGGGTTGGAAGTAAGTCCATTGGCAAGATTTCTTTGTTTCTTTGTTTTTATTCGACTTTGATATCACCCAAATCCAATTGGCTGGATATCTCACAGTTTAAAAAGAAACATTGAAAGAATAAAGCATATAACAATAAATAATTTGGTGAACCCCATCAACAACAAACACATCATACATCCAACAGGGGGCTGCAACCATCTTAGCCCAAGACATAAAAGAACCAGGAGATCTTTAAGGCTTTTTGGAATGGCAACAGGATTGGAGAAAACTAGATCTTTGAGAGAAGTCTCATTCAGAAGACAGTCACCATGATAGTGAAGCATGATTCTGGGATCCTGATAGATAGCATTGCTTAGTAAAAGTAACCCAGAATGTTCCAACTTTGTTGAACAAGCCCTGCTAATACCATAGGAGTCAGGACTATATACATCGTAATCAGAACCTTGAATCATGCCCAGAAGCAAATTGGCAATCAGTGCAGCTCTCAAAACAGGGGTATTGCATGGGCTTACTGAGGCCCGCCACTGCTTTTGTTGCTGTGTTCTGGACCAGTTCAATTTTCTAGCTGATGTTCAAGAGCAAGCCCATGTAAAACATGTTGCAATAATTGAGCTGTAGGGTTTGAGTGATTGTGTGAAGGACCATCTTTTATAGGAAAAGGGTGTAAATGCTACATCAGATGAATGCAAAGACCTTCCTGGCATCAGCTTACAGGAACTTATGGTTACAGGAACTGGGCTTGGCTAGTCTAGTAAAGAGAAGGACCAGGGGAAACATGATAGCAGTCTTCCAATATTTGAAGGGCTGCCACAGAGAGGAAGGGGTCAAGCTATTTTCAAAAGCACCTGTAGGCCAGACAAAGAATAATGGATGGAAACTGAAAAAGGAGAGATTTAACCTGGAAATAAGGAGAAACTTTCTGACAGTGAGAACAATCAACCAATGGAACACCTTGCCCTCGGAAATTGTGGGAGCGCCATCACTTGAGACTTTCAAGAAGAGATTGGACTGCCATTTGTCAGAAATGGTGTAGGGTTGGACTAGATGACGTACAAGGTCCCTTCCAACTCTGATGATCTGTTATCTGTTAGCTGCTACCTGAATATAGAGTAGGGCTTGTGAGACTAGAAAGACTCCCAGATTGTGCTCCATTTTCAAATAGGGAAGTGCTACTCCATCTCTGAAAGCTGTTCCAGATTTCTGGGATACATGGAAGAGAAAGTAACAAAAGAAAGGCCAAATCTAAAAATGGACCGTATTCACCTGGGCCTATAGAAAAAAAAAGATTTCTGAAAAATTTCCCAGTGCATCCCAATGAAAGGGGCAACCCCATTCTTCTTTTGGTCATATGGCCCAGAGCTGAGCGTATACAGCCATCCTGTGTTTCCCAGTGCAATATATACAGATACAACATGAGATAAAAGCAGTAACACACACACACACACACACACAGATCAGCACATATGAATCTATCATGATTAAAATATCCTCCTTGCCTCCCTCCCTCCCTCTCTCATTCTGCCTTTCTTTCTCTTTCTCAGGCACACATGCACATACATACACACTTAGATACATTATATGCAAACATGAAATGCATACTATGGTCACGGTTTATAAAGGAGTTGGAAAGAATTTCACAAATCATATGCTTTCTCTAATTTCCTTTTCAAAGAGAGCCTATAAACTGAGTTGGAAATGGGGAAAAAACTTAAGAAAATCAAACTTGATTAATATGTTAGCTTCTAGATTAATGTGGATGCTCTGCATGAATTTTTATATGGGAAATAAAAGAGGGGGGGGAATGCTAAGCAATTTTATCTGTTGCTATATAATTGATCTAGATACATTTCACTCCTACCATAGATGTTTCTGGCCTATCTTTTAAAAATGTGTAGTCTGAAATTTGGATTGGCATTTTAGTCTTATTCTGTACCATGCAAAAAGTTAACCATAAGACAAATTAATGATAAAAATATCAATAACATAGTTATTTAGAAAATAGTCAGGAGACCTTTGTTGTAATAAATGCAATAATTCATTCATTTGTGATTGGCTGTTTCTCAGATTGCCCCTTAAAGGCACATATTCACATGACCCAATATTTGCTACTACACTCATGTTTGAAAACATGAAATATATGTGGATGAGTGGATATGGATGGACAGACAAAAAGACAGTGCATGCATGGGATTTCTACTCTGTTATAGTTTTTTCTTAGGATTAATGTATGTTAATTCAATGTCCTAATGCTAAAGGCCATTTCCTACAATTATTCCTTGCCTTTCAAATTTCCCTTTTCTTATGTTAAAGAACATGATGGTAGAAGAGCTGAGAGCACATGGAATGTCATACTTTGCAACTTGAAACACTGGCCTTCAACTGCACCAGCTGTTGTGATGACAAGTGAAGATTCAGTTCTCTTGATGGCTAATAATACCACAGCATATTCTGTCTTGTTATAATTTAATCCAACATTGTCATCTTTTGAAAGTATTGAGAAATATCTTGTCTAGAGAAATAACTAGCAGATTCTCCATTGCAAATATTACCCTCTATCTCTGATATCAACATCACTATCCCATATTATTTTTAACATCATTGCCAGTATTTGTGAACAATTATATTAATATCAATAATGGATCAGGAATAGCCAGATGTCATTCTTAAATCAAGCATTGAAAAAATACTTTCAATTTCTGAAGAGAAATAACAAGAAAAGTTGCTGTATTGTAAAATAAAACAGCCCTTACCCAGTTTTTGCAAAATTTGCCCAGTACTTCAGTATAGATCTGCTAAGTGCTTCCTCTGCTTTAGTATAATTAACTCTTCGCTCTAGAGGTAATCCAAATACGAACTCAATTTCATAACCATGTGGAACTCCCATCCATTCTGGCCAAGCAAGTTTTGAAGATCTGTGCTCAAAGAAGTAAAAAAAAGCATTGTTCCCTGCCAAGGCAAACTGTTTTATGAACTCTACTGCAGGGCATGCAAAATAATAATCCCCAACAATGTCATCCATGGCATCACGATAATTGAAAATATTCTTCTCATCTTCCCAGTCTGTGTAGTGGAAAGCAATAGATTCCAATCCCATTTCATTTAATTTTGGAAAAGCAACTTTCAAACCTGCCTGGAATTCTGTTTCATTGATAACACTGTCATTATCTTTGCTGAAGCCAGGAGCACCATACACAAGAATAGTAGTACCTTCATCTTTGTTTATTCCTAACAAGATCTGTGTTTGTTTAAAGTGCCCATTTTTCAGCAATATTTCTGGCATATCAGCAAGAAAATCACCATCAACTATGGGACAAAACTGCAAACTTATAAGACCGGTGTATATTAAAGCAGCTTCTCCCTTCTCCAATAGCTCCTGGGGTTCCTTGTTTTGAAGACAGAATATGATTTCGGTTTCATTTTTGCCAGTACAGTGGAGGAGTTCAGCTAGAACTAGAGTTCTTTTTCTTGCTTCAGATGATAGAATTGCACCCCAAGGAGCATTCCCAGATCCACTTTGCATGATCGCCCTAGTGAAGAGAGGATAGCTTTGAGGAGAAAGAAGATGAAAACTAACAGACCCTGCTCCAGCACTTTCTCCAAACAAGGTCACACTTTTAGAATTACCTCCAAAGGCTCCTATGTTGTCATGGATCCATTGAAGTGCAAGCCTTTGATCAAACAAACCTACATTTCCTGGGGCATCTTCATTTCCTGGCAAAGCCAAGAATCCAAAAGGCCCTAATCTATAATTCATTGATACAACAATGACTCTTTCCACACGAGCTAGAAATTTCCCATCATAAACAGAGAGTGAAGATGTCCCACTGTGGAAGCCACCTCCATAAATCCATACCATGACTGATGCATTTTTAGGCTTGGGAGAAGGAACCCATATATTGAGATAAAGGCAGTCTTCACTAAGTTTTGTGTTTGGATTCCACATCTCTGACCCTTCAAAGCCAGGGAAAGTTTTATCTAGGAGTTGAAAGCAAGAGTTGGCATACTTGGTGGCTTTCCAAGTTCCTTCCCATTCTTTTTGAGGTTCTGGCTTTTTGAAACGTAATCTACCAATAGGTGGTATAGCAAAAGGAATCCCAAGAAATGCAGTTACTGTTCCACCAAGCACAGGTAAATGAATACCTTTGACCATTCCATTCTTAGTAGCAATGATGGTGTCATCTGCAGCAGGGAACACCTTCTTGACAAACATACAGAACAGAAGAAAGCACGTGATAATTTTTGTATGGCTCCACATCCCATTGGTATGCATCATCAATTCTGAAATAAAAGAAAAAAAGAAAGCTTAAGCAGAACTTTCAGATGCAGAAATACAGTGAGTCACTGCATTAGGGACCTGTACTGCATAGCCTCAAGAGACTAACTGACAGCTGTACTCAAAGCAAATGCACCTCAAAGACATTCCAGTTGGGAAACTGTCCCAATTTCATTATTTACAAAGTATAACCAGATGGAAATGAAGAAAAGATAATAAAAACACCACCTGCAATACCACTTCATTTTGAACACTAAACTGAACACTCCCACAGTCACTGATAATCAGCCAGCACCTAGCCAGAATCTAACTGAGAATATGCATCTTCACTCAGATGATCCTTTGTCATGCAAATTCAGACTGCAAGCCCAGCTCCTCCTTAAATTGGAGGTGAACATTGCCTGCTTGTTTGAGAATAAAGGATGCAGAGCTATGAAAATGATCCTTGGAAAACTGTTCCCGAGCTCTTGATGAATGCTGGAATCTAATAAAACCTGGAAAATTTAGAGGAACTAAGACTTGAAACAAGTTTGCTCCAGCATTTGGAAAACCTATTTATAAGGAACAGTTAATGGGTTTGAGCTAAAAATATCATATAAGACAACTTTTATTTTGGAATGTGTATAGCTATTTATAATTTTCACTATAATGCTGACAAAATAATGTTTGGAATTATTCAACACAGATTTGAGCCTTGCATGAAAATAAGGTCTTGATTTTACACGAAGATAACAGCAATGAGTTGAAATTTATCACAGGGCGATTCAACCTGGAAATAAGGAGGAATTTCCTGACAATAATAACCATTAATCAATGGAACAGCCTGTCTTCCAGAATTGTGGGTGCTCCATTGTTTGAGATTTTCAAGAAAAGATTGGACAACCATTTGTCAGGGATGGTATAAGGACTCCTTACTTTGGCAGGGGTTTGGACTCCAAGGTATCTTCCAGCCCTATAATTCTATGATTCTATGAATTTAAGTTAAAAAAAAATAGTGATAGATTGGAAATGATGCAGGATTGGCACAGGAAAAGTTTGTTCAAACAAGTAACTTTAGAAAAGTTTAAATCATTATTTAATTCATCATGGACATTTTATGAGATCAAGGTTATGCAGAATAGAACAGAACAGACAGAAAAAATAATATGTGTTCACAGTGGCTTGTTTGGTAGGAATGGTTATCTCTGTATGTGTGTTTTTATGTATATGTGGATGTGTATACATGAATGTATAATCCCTGTTGACTGTGCTTAGTAATGTATCTAATATATGCCTAGTTTGGGAGTCAATTCTTGAATAATAGTAAAAAAAAGTAATATTTGTATATTCTTAATAAATACCATAGGGAAAATGCTCCATAATAACATGCAGTAACTTGGACATTTTGAGTAATTTCATCTTGAAAGAAAGATACGGGAAAGCGGAGGGGGGAGTATTCCATGTCCTCATTACTGTCATTTTAAACAATCTGTTCTCAAGTCACTTGAGTAATGCTTCTAGCCTTAGAAGGGGCCAAGTTCATTTCTGTGGAAAATACAGCTGCACAACACTTAGAGGGCTGTTTTGCTCATTGCAAGCTAAGATTCTGAAAGCTGAGAACAGAAAATAGGAACATTTTTCCTTTAAGTGTTTCCTAAGTATATGACACTATCAAAGGAAGTGAAGGACAGATAAGGATGATCAGGAACAATATTTCACTGATTCAGTTGAATGCAAGAGCAAATGAAAAGCCACACTATAAGATAAGTATTGAGGAAAGGGATTGAAAGGAACAGTAAATTTTATATTCTGCATTCCATAAAGAAATATGGAATATTATCTTTAAACTGTAACTCATTGAGTATCTTACAGGAACAACATGTGCATGCATGAATGTTATGCTTTAAAAAATCAAGATCATGTGAAGTTCAGGTACTTCTTTACAAAGCCTTAATGAGACCACACTTGAAATACTGCCTCCAGTTCTGGTCACCATGAGACGAAAAGGATATTGAGACTCTGGAAAAAGTGCAGAGAAGAGCAACAAAAATGATTAGGGGGCTGGAGACTAAAATGTACGAAGAATGCTTACAGGAATTGGGTATGTCTAGTCTAATGAAATGCTAGCACTACTCCAATATTTGAGGGATTCCTACAAAGATGAAACTATTTTCCAAAGCACCAAAAGGCAGGACAAGAAACAATAGCTGGAAACTAACCAAGGAAAGAAGCAACCTAGAACCAAGGACAACATTTCCTGATGGTGAGAGCAATTAACCAATGAAATATCTACAGAAGTTGGCTACAGAAGTTATGGGTGCTCTTATCACTGCAGGATTTCAAAAAGAGACTGGACAACCATTTGTCTGAAATGAAATAAGGTCTGCTGCCCAAGCAGAAGGTTGGATTAGAAGACCTACAAGGTCCTTCCCAACTCTATTATTCTATATTCTATGTTCTTTTAATTCTGGTGGAGAATGCAACTGATCTAGGGAATGTGAGAAATACTTGAATGTGATTTGAATGGATTTAGTCCTAAAACTTGGCTTTAGGTGGAGGAGTACGGATGCCTCTTGACAGGGAGTAAGACAACAGAAGTGATAGGCTTTCTGCACCATTCCTAATTTCTCCAAGATTTGGCCAAATCAAATATCTTTTCACTGATGAATAAAGCAGATGATGATAGGTTGCCCCAACATGGCAGAAATTGGATAAACAACGACACTTGGGAACCAGCAAAATATCTACAGATCTAACTTTGCCTGAGGTGGAGATATTTTTTTCCAAAACTAGATATAATATACATCTGTATTGCTGTAAGGCTGATCCTCAAGACCCCATCTACCAAGTTCAACTGCTATGTGGTGAGAAAAAGATTGCATCCATTAAAATTGCACTGTAATTTTTTACAGAAAAATTAGATCTACTGATATTTTGCCTTTAATATGCAAATTCCCAGGAAGGCCAGACAACCTTTATGTGAATGATCTTCCCCCTCATTATTTGTTCAATAGCCAATTTTTGTTTTGCAGCAATGAAAATAAGTCATAATTGGTCCAAGGCGTAACCACTTACAATTTATGTATGGATTCTGATTTAATATGACTATTCTTCAATCATCCTACTTATTTTGTTTTAGGTGGTGTGCATTTGTACTCCACCTGTCCTGCACAGTATATTAATACACATTATTGTATTTGTTTATTTTATTATTTTTTACAATAGAAATTTATTGCCATGATTGTATTTTGACACAACTATTTAATTTGATTTTTGTGTTGTATATTTTGTAAATTATTCAGCAGTAACTGAATAAACATTGCCATCCCTTTTAACTGTTTTTCTACTGGAATGGAGTCAAACATCAACTTCAAGAACACCAGACACAAAAATTATATCCAAGGTTCTTTTCTCTTTTCTATTGAATGCAAAGACATTTTGTTTTTCTTTTGCTATCTTTTAATAAGTGTAAGTGTGACCCATGTACAGTCAAGCGGGAATTCTAATGTCTAGTAACAGGTTTAATACATGATTGCTTGTATCTCTGCAAAATCAACAGCTCTGACTAATGAAACCACAGTTTATTTTGAAGATTGGCAAAGAAGCCTTCAGTGTGTATGTATGGATTCTTAATAGCCTATCCTGCCTTTTCCATTTCTAAGAATATGTTTAAGGCATCTCAAATAATCATGACAAACACGCCATCATTTAAAAAAAAGGACTTGATCCTTCTTCTGTGGTAAAGCACATTTCAGCAGATACTAGAAAAAGAACTATCTGAGGTCCTAAAAAGTTGTTGCTGTTGATCATGCAATTGAACAAAGAGAGTAAGTTGATATGAGATGATTTTATTTATTTATTTATTTATTTTATTTTATTTTATTTGTCAATTGCTTACAACAGTGGTTCTCAACCTTCCTAATGCCATGACCTTTTAATACAGTTCCTCATGTTGTGGTGACCCCCAATCATAAAATTATGGCTAATTATGTGTTTTCCAATGGTCTTAGGTGACCCCTGTGAAAGAGTCATTTGACCCCCCCAAAGGGGTCATGACCCACAGGTTAAGAACCACTAGCTTACAAGATAATAGGTATAAGTATAAACATAAGTAAGAATACAGGAAATAGGTACAAATAAATGGGGACAATAGGACAGGGACGGTAGGCACAATTGTGCACTTATGCATGCCCTTTACAGACCTCTTAGGAATGGGGTGAGGTCAATAGTGGATAGTTTCATATATACATAGGGAGGAGAACAGGAGCTTATTCAAACAAAGCACATTCAAATATAACTCTCTGTATTATTCTTGCATTTTCAATTTAACAAGTCCAGAGAAAGACTATGACAACTTTAATTAGCTTTAGAACTGCAAGTCTACATTAGGCAGAGAGTAAGAAAGTTGACCTTGATGAAAATGTGCAGAAACTGTTACCTAGGCAAAATGGGTTAAAACATTTTTAAAGTTCAGAGCAATGAGATAACTTTGGGAAGAGATTTCATTTATTCACTAGAATACAGAAAGGAAGAAACACAGCATTATCAAACCATTGAGATTCTCTATTATAATCAACCTCAAAAAAAAAAGCCTTCATGTGCACTTGATTCCTGGTCTGATCTTCTGAGCGGGATTGACAATTAATATGGAGTGGCAAATTTAAGAATAGATGTAACTGAGATTAAATTATATGAAAGCTTTTGCTGAAATCCTATTATACATTTGTTGTTGTTTTTTTAAAAAAAAACTTTTATTATGTTTTCCAAGACAAACAAGACAAACATAACATAAAAAAACATAAACCAACATCAATTTCAAGTGTGTCGGTTGGTCGGTCACAAATCTTGGTGCCATCCCTTTACCATCAATACTGTCCATTGCGGAAGAAAAGAAAAAAATATACACAGCAAACAAGAAATAATAAAAAAAGAATACAACCGCCTATTATCTGTTTGAAGAGATCTCAAAAAACTCATACATTACCTAAATTATCTCCTCTATTATCCAATATCATTATTATTAACTCTCTACAATATTATAGTCTCTATATTATATTCTCATTCAACAATTATATTTATCTCCATCATATCCATATATTACCAAGTATTTTTTTATCTAACCATTGATAAAACATACTCTGTATCTTGAAAAACTGTTTTTCTTCTTGGTTTCTAATTTCAAAAGTTAATCTACTCATTTTGGCATAGTCCAAAATTTTCTTAATCACTTCCTCCTGTGCAGGTATCTTGTCATTTGCCCAATTTTTAGCAAATACAATTCTGGCAGCTGTTAATACATTGACAATCAAATATTTCAACTCTTTGCTGAAAGTCTCTGGCATAATTCCCAATAAAAATATCTCAGGTTTCAAGTCTATATGTTGTTGTGTCATTTTCTCCAACCACATGTGGATTTTAGTCCAATATCTTTTTGCATCAGCACAAGTCCACCACATATGGTAATAGGAGCCGGGTGCCTGGTGACATTTCCAACACTTATCCGATTTATCCTTAAACATTCTTGCGATCCTTCTCCAGGATAGGTGCCATCTGTAAAACATCTTATACAAATTTTCTTGACATTGTCATTTTATAGTTCTGATCTCATAGTGTTTGCCATCTCTCTAAATCTATCCCATAACCAAAATTCCCCCCCCCCCAAGCAATCATTGTTTCTTTAATGTATTCTTCTTCTATTCTAAATTCTAGTAAGTGCCCATAAAGTTTTTTAATTACTTTTTCATTCGTACCCATCAAAATTTTATCCAGTTCAGTTTGCTTATTATAAATACCTTCAGCCTTAAAGTCCTCATCATATCTAGATTGTATTTGCAAATATGAAAACCAGTTCATTTTTATTCCTTGTTCCTATAGTGTTTGCATCAATTTAAGTTCACTCTTTTCATTTAAAATCTCTCCATATCTAACTGTTTGTTCCTTTTTATATATTATTGGATATGAAAAAGCTTCAATAGTAGATACCCATAGTGGAATTTGTATACAATATTGTTTCCTAATTTTTTCCCAATTTAAAAACAAAGCTTCTCGAATATAATGCCTTCTAAAATATCCTTGCATTTTAGTTCCCTTATACCATAGGAAAGCATGCCACCTTAATAGCAAATCATGGCCTTCTAAAGTTAATAATCTATTATTCCTCAACGTTATCCATTCCTTCACCCACATAAGACTTGCAGCTTGATAATACAATTCCCAATTGGGCAGTGCAAACCCCCCTCTTAACCTTGCATCTTGTAATAACTTAAGTTTAATTCTTGTTTTTTTGCCCTGCCATATAAATTTTGATACCATTTTATTTAAATCCTCAAAAAACTCTTTCCAAAGTCGAATTGGGATCGTCTGAAATAAATATAAATTCTAGGTAATACATTCATCTTGACTGTTGATATTTTTCCAATAAGTGATAATTGCATGTTTTTCCATTTTTCCAAATCTGTCGCTATCTGCTGCTTGAGTTTAATATAATTATCTTCTTTCAATATACTGCATCTTGATGTAATATATATTCCTAAATATTTAACCTTACTTGCAATCTGAATCTCTAGTATATCTAGAGTATATATCTTCTAGTATATCTTCTAATTCTTTCTTACGTCTTGCTAACATATTCTTTGTTAGAATCTTTGTTTTATCTTTATTGATTTTTAAACCTGCCACCATAGCATATTCTTCTATTTTCTCTATCAATCTGGGTGCTGATTTAAATGGTTCCTTTAGTATAAATACCAAATCATCTGCAAAAGCCTGTAATTTATATTCTTCTTTTTTAATTCTCATTCCTTTTATTTCTTCATCTTCTCTAATACCTCTATTCAACAGTGTTAACACAAACAGCAGAGGTGACAGAGGGCAACCTTGCCTAGTTCCTTTTCTTATCTCTATAGATTCTGTTAGTTCTCCATTTACCAAGATCTTCGCTGTTTGTACGTTGTATATTGTCTCAATGGCCTGTATAAAATTTTTCCCCAAACCCATTTGTACCATTTGCAGTATCATAAAAATGCCAATTCAAGTTATCAAAGGCCTTTTGTGCATCTAAAAACATCAGTGCCATATGTTTTTCAGGATGTGCTTCATAATATTCCAAAGTATCTAAAATTATTTTCACATTTTGCTTAATTTGTCATTTTGGCAGGAATCCATTTTGATCAATATGAATAAAATTATTTAAATATCTTTTCAGCCTTTCTGCCAAAATTGAAGCAAAAATTTTATAGTCTGAGTTCAACAGTGAAATAGGTCTATAATTTTTTACTTGTTGTAAATCCATATCTCCCTTAGGTATAAGAGTAATATAGGCTTCTGACCATGTCTTAGGTATTCTCTTTTCTAATAACACTTCATTCATAACTTCTAGCAACTGGAGGCTTAACACCTCCTGAAAAGTCTTGTAAAATTCCACCGGTAAGCCATCTGGACCTGGTGCTTTTCCAGTATTTTGTTTCTTCAAGGCTTCTGTCAATTCCATCATAGTTATATTCCCTTCTAACATAGTTTCAATGTCTTTGGGTATTTGTGGTAATCTTGCCTTTTGTAAATATTGTTTAAGTTTTTCTTCTAAAATGTCTTCTTGAGAATACAATTTCTCATAATAATCTTGAATAATTCTTTTCTTTTCATCATTCCCATAATGGACATTCCCTTTTCCATCTATTAATTGACTAATTTTCTTTGATTCCCTTTCTTTTCTAAATTATAGGCTAACCATCTTCCTGGTTTATTCGCATTTTCAAAATAATTCTGTTTAACACCTTTAATATTTTGAGCAAGTTCTTCCTTTTCCATTAATCCCATTTTATGTTTAATCATATCCATTTTCATTTTAATATCTTTTCTTTGCGGTGATTGTTGTAATTCTTTTTCTAGTTTTATAAAATCATCTTCCAATATTTTTCTGTTTAATATTCCTTTTCCTTGTATAGTCAATTATTAAACCTCTTGTATAGGCCTTCATCGCATCCCAACGAATTTGTAATGATGTGTCTTCTTTTTTGTTCTCTTTAAAGAAAAAGCCAAGTTCTGTCTCAATTTTCTTTTTAAAATCTTCTTCTTTCAAAATCATATTATTTAATGTCCATCTAGATCTTCTCTTCTGTCCTTTCCAGACAACTGTTAATGGATTATGATCCGCCCACATCCCTATTTCTATTTCTATTTCTTTTATATTAGAAAGCATATCTGCAGATGCCCATATCATATCTATTCTTGACCATGATTAATGCCTATTTGAATAAAAAGTAATTTTTTTATTTCCAATATTTCTCTCTCTCCATATATCTTTAAAATTCATTTCTTCTGTCATTTGAAAAAAAGACTTGGGTAGCCTTCTTCTAACTTTCTTTTTAATTCTTTCCAATTTATAATCCATTTGGTCATTGATTATCCCATTAAAATCCCCCATCAAATATATATTTACATAGTCCAATTCAATTAACTTTTGATGTAATTTCTTATAAAATTCTTCTTGATTCTCACTTGGTGCATAGATTGCTATCAAAAGCATTTTAACATTATTATCCATTATTTCCACCATTAAAATCCTCCCATCCTCATCTGTATAAATCAGTTCTGCAACAATTGTATCTTTAATATACAGAGCCATTCCTCTCTTTTTACATTGTGCCAATGAAGTAGTTTCCCTAACGTTTTTTGTCTCAATATATATTCATGTTGTTTTTTTTAATATGAACCTCTTGTAAACAAATTATATCAAATTTTAATTTCTCTAATTTATGAAATATTTCCTTCTTTTAGCAATGGAATTAAGTCCATTTATATTCATCAAAATCAATTTTTTTATCCATTTTAAGTCTTGTGGGAGGGTTTTATTGCTCTAGTAGATCTAACTTCTCTTTGTTCTCTAGGTACGCCACCTACCACTCCAAGTTGCTCCTCACATTACCACACTTATTACCACACATTCCTAGGGAGTTCCACAACTAATTCTTCTTGTCTTCCATTTTCCTCCTTTCCTCTAAAATATTCATCATAAAAAAGTTCTGCTTTTTCTACTGTATCAATTCTAAGTCTTTGTTCCTGCCATACAAACAGAAGGCCTTCTGGTACTAACCATCTGTAGTTTACTCCCCTCTTCAACAATTCTTTGGACAAGAACAAATATTCTCTTCTAATCTCTCTTATTCTTCTTGGTATCTGTTTCAATACCGTGATGTCTTTATTATTATATTTTAATGTCTTATCTCTTGCTGCTTGCAATATTTGTGTTTTAATACTTTTCTTGGTAAATCTGATGTGAATTTCTCTTGGCAACTTATTCCTCATTGCGCATCTTGTATAAACACGAAATAATTCATCTGTTCCATCCTTCATCTTCTCTTCCATTATTTCTAACAATTCAGCCAATATCTGTGTCATTTTCTCCAGCAAATTTTCACCTTTCTCTTCCTCCACATTTTGAAATCTCAGATAAAATTCTGACCTGTCTATTTCACCTCTCAATGATTCATTATGATCCCTTTCAACTTCATTTAATCTGATATTGAAGCTCCCCATTTCTTTGTCTCTTTGTTCTTCATGCTCCTCAATTTTCTTAATCCTCTCACCATATTTCTTCATTGTTTGCTGTAGTGGTTTTATATTTTAATCTGTCTTGTCCAACTTTTGTTCAATTTTCTCTGTTCTTTTTTCAATCTCATTTAAATTTGTTTGCATATTTAATACCACTTGTAATATCTTCTGCATTGTAGCTTCTCTCTCTTTTTCTTTCTCTTGTTGTGATGTTGCCAATGCAGAAGTTAGCACTTGTGGAATTGAAGGTCTTCTACTCATTATTGCAAAAATGTCCAAATCAAATTCCAAAAAGGAAAACCAATAAAAAATAAAAATAAAGGTAAAAAACAAAGGAAGTAGCCCTCTATAAAAAAGAGGTTTCTAATGAAAAAGGATATCCATGAAAAAACAAGAAAAAGGAAACAAAAAAGAGGAAAAAAACAATAATAGTCAAGAAAAAATATCAATAAGTCAAAGATTAAAATTAAAAAAGGTAAAAAAGTAATAATAATAATAATAAGAAGAAGAAGAAGAAGAAGAAGAAGAAAAAGAAAAAGCCAATAATTGTATATCTTAATTCAGACACAAAAGAGAAAAAAGGAAGAATAAAAATAAAACTTGAAAAGTAAAAAATTAAAATTAAAAAAAGAGAACACCAATAAAAAAATAAACAAGAAACAAGAAAAAGTAAACATTAAAAATAAAAAATGTATTAAAATGAAAATTGGAAGGACTTTGTGATGCCCCTGGGATCGACAGGAAGCACCCCAGTCACTCACCGACTCTACGAGTCAGCTTAGGTCCCAGGGGACCATCCCGCAGCACTGATATCGGGAGTGATTTCAAGAGCCAAAATCACCTCCGTTTCGCTGCAACGCCAGCTCTGCCCATCCATCTATACATTTGTTGTTGATGGATTGATTGATACCATTCAATTTTAGTCTTTTTCTTTCTCTCTTATATGTATACTTTAAAACATAGTTCCTTTCAATTATAGCTAGCCACAGATATTCAATGGGAGGAGTTACTAGGGAATAATCCTGACTTCCTTTTTTTAGATACAGATCTGTTAAGTAGGACAATGATATTTAGTTTTTTTTCACAGTCTTTGCCTGCAGAGATGACAGTGGCAACATTAGAGAACTGCTAAACCAAATTTTCTCAACCTGGGTAATTTAAAAATGTGTGAGCATGTGGATGCTTTGAAGATGTGTGGACAACTCCCAGAATTCTTCAATTCAAGAAGTCACTCAACTCCCAGAATTCCCAGTCTTCAACTCCATTGCTGGAATTTTGGGAGTTGAGGTCCACACCTCTTCAAGTTGCCCAGGTTGAGAAAAATTGTGCTAACCATTTAGATAACAATAAAAATTGGGTGTAAATGCTTTAAATTTACCAAAAGTGTAATCCATTTTTCCCCTCATAACCCTGACAATGATAATATAAAATTGAAAGGAAAAAATATGAGATGATCCTCTGGACTTTGAGGCAAGAGTCACTAAGTATAGAGTTGGATTGAAATCTAAATTACACATTTAATTAGAAACTGCTTCATGGTATAAGACATTAATCAAAATAATTTAACTTACTTAAGAAGGTGAGGGGAAATATGTTGAAATAGGTCTACATCTTTTCACATCATATTTAAACCACATAGAATTTAATGGGATTATTTACAAGTAAGTATGTTAAGTACTGAATCTAGATTTGAAACAAACAAAACTTTCCTTTCACAGAAAACTCAAACATTCAGTTAAGTACAGCTACTTCCAACACCTATAGAATGCCTACTGTTTTAGTTGGAAAAAGAAATAGAAAGTTTTTAGTTGTGTAAATTCAGAATTTACAAGCAAAATATTTAGACCCCTGTGCTTAAATGAAGGAACCAGCACTGAAAAGAAAAGAAAGAAGAAAGAAGAAAGAAAAAGAATAGCATGCTAAGTTCACAGGCTGTTGGTCTATTAATATGAACATCACACAAGTACATATAGCAATGTGCTGGCTGTCAGCCAATGTTAGCTATCAACTATACATATTGGAATCTGTCATAATGTTGTACATACCAAATGGTTTATGTAACAATTTTTGAACTGTTTTAATATTACACCGATTAGCAGTTCAGGTTAAACCATGCTGCAAGTCCACACGTGTGCATCTTAACATATAGTTGTACAGAAGTCAAATGTTTGGCAATAGGAATTTGACCCCCCCCTCTCTCTCTCTAGCAATCAATCAAAAGTTTAGCTGTAGGTGTTCTTAAATTGACTCATGTTAACCCAAAGCAATTCAAAACAAATATATCTCATTCTCATAAGATTAAAAGTAATTAGAAAGTTTCTTTCAGATGACATCCAAATTGAAACATGAATTTAGATATGTTTATTTTTAAAGATTTGTTTCCATTTAGCCTTACTCCATAGAAGTTAAACAGAATATACTTCACTATTATCATTCAATGAAGCAACACAAATTGATCTCAGTGATTGCTTCCTCTTGTAAATCTTTAGTCAACCAGGAAATCTATATACAAGCAACATGACCTCAATTTAAATTCAGAAAGTGGTTAAATTAATAAATGATTTTTTAAAAGTTCATTTTAATTTACTTAGCTCAGAATCCATTGAATAATACTATAGTTCAATACACCTGCCTGCTTACTTGTTTCATCATTTGCAAAATAAACTTGGTATTCTCAGCAGAGCAACACATGGAGAGAACATAGCATTTTAGCAGACTGCAATTCTGTACATATCAAACTTAACTATAACTTATGCTGATAGAGATCAACGTAAATAGAGAATCTCTTACCCCAATTTGTATTATAGAGAAGCCAACGGAGAGAGGGGGAGAGGGAGAGAGAAAGAGCACTCAGTGCTCTTTAATACTTCAGGAAACTGCAGTGTTCAGCTGCTTCTATAAAGCTTCCAAATTGGACTGCTGACAGTATAATCAAATGTTTAGGACAGTGATCGCGAGACTTGGCAACTGGAATCTGATCTGCAGGCAGGCAGTCTTTATATCTGACATCTGTTCAAAATAGCTGAAAGACTTGAGAGTTAACAGAATCTGGGGATTTGAACATTGCAACTTCTTTGATTTCTCAGAAAATGGGAAAAGCAAAGAGGTATACTTTTAGTTTGAAAAAGCTACCAACTTTCTTTTACTGCTACAGAAGGAAAAAAAAAAGTCCGAGAAAAAATAGTATAGTCTTTCCCCCAGCCATGTTAGCTTTTGTTCTCTTCCATTCACAGATTAGAATAAAGAAAGTATTGTACTATGTTCTTGGACATCAGAAAAAGTGATGGGTCCTAAATAAAGATCATACAATTTTTATGTATTTTCAATTTTATTTTGATTTTGTTTTGCTTCTTTTTTGTAAAGAGAAGAAAACAGGGGAGAAAACAGAAGAGAAATATTCAAGGAGAAAAATAAGAATATTGAGATGGAGGGAAGGAAGGAGGGAGGGAGAGAAAGAAGAAGGAAAGAAGGAAGAAGAAGGAAGGAAATATTGCAGGATGTCTATAAAATATTAAACTTGCATTCATAACATCTGAAAATGGGTACAAACATAATGACAGAATCTCTACTATTGATTTATGAAAATAAGAAATGATATTGTTACATTTTTTAAAAAAAAATCCTCCATATCCACATACTCCTCATTAGATACTTTCTAAGAATAGCATTATTATTATTATGATACTGTAGCAAAACATATAACCATTTCTGCTCCTTTTACCAAAACCTTGATTTTTTTAATACTTTATGTTATGTATGTAGGTTTGAATGTCATTGGTTTAGTTTGAATTGTTCTTGTAAAATGTCAAATAAGATTGGTTTAAAAAGTGCGGGAAAACCCTGCACTCTGTTTGGCTGGCAACTACGGCTGCTGGCTATAAGAAGCAGCCGTAGCCCAGCCAAGTTGGGTCCATTCGAGCTGTAGTCACTTAATAAACTCTTCACTGAACTCTTCATGTCTGACTCTTCATGCAAACACTTTACGTTTCCGGATATATAATCCTTATATAATGCACTGAAAAAGAAACATTTAGCAAAACGTGGAACCTATTTTTAGAGAGCAAAGAATTCTCTGCAGTCTTTGATATCTTTCATGAGCTTGGTCACTGCAGACTATTTTCAGATATACTATTGAATGTTTAGCCTCATGGAAAAGTGATGGCAAAGAATCACACAAAAAAGAGTAAGTTGAAAGTTTGTTTTGACTTTTAATTAGCTCTGCAATGTTAGACTTTGCAAAAGTCTGAATGCACATTGCCTAGCAACTTACAGGGGACCAAAGAAGGTTGTGCTTGTATGCGTAGGTAAGTTGTGTATAAAGGAAAACATTTAGCATGCCCTAAATCTTTGGGGGGGGGCATCACTGCTGGTGAACCTGATTGATTAGAATCTTTTTTCCCCTTTCTCTTTTGCAGTATTTCATGGTAAACTATAGTCTCTTCTATCCAAGGTTATTTAAGAATCGGTTGTGGTATTTTTTTCTTCTAATTAATGTTTTACATTCTTCCCTTGAGTTCCTTGAATCATGGCCAGGGCTTCCAATTAATAATATTCAAGCCTATTAGTGTTCTGTGGCCTTTGAGACACTCCATAGATTACATGTGATGGAATATCATATTAACACTGTCTTCTGGATATAAGTTACTCCTGAATAACTTATGGAAACTCCTGTATCTATATCTATAAATCCCACACATCCTGGAAATAAAATGTTTAAACTTCTCCCCTAAGGATGCCGTTTTAGGGCATCACATGCCAAAACAACCAGACACAAAGATAGTTCCTTCCCTTCCCCATATGCCATCACTCTGCTAAACACCTAATTCCCACAGCACTGTCTTATGCCTAAAAATATTTATCCTTATAGTAGGACTGTACTGCTTTTATCATTCTCATCTTCTCTACTACCTTCTCCTATTGGTATCTTATGATTATCCCTTGTTTGCATCTTATGATTTATGATTGTATCTTATGATTTTTGATCTATGACCGACCACTTTGTTGTTTGTGAGTACACTGAGAGCTTATGCACTGGAGACAAATTCCTTGTGTGTCCAATCACACTTGACCAATAAAGAATATCCCAATATTCCAATTCAATCATACTCTTTCTGTTCATTTTATGAGAATCAGCGTGGCAGGCATACTTCTGGTATATTCTTTGGAACAATATCACCTAGAAAGGTGCAGATGAGCTAAAAATACAGTTCTAAGAATTCTCTCCAGGTGTAGGATAGGGTAGTCACTGATGTCCTTCAAGACTTTTGAAGAGTGCAAGGCAGGGTCAAGATGTTTGATCTTTTTTTGCTAGTCTATTTCTGCTTCTGCAGGATTGAGAGTCTACAGATGAGTTCATTTAGTTGACTTTTGATAAGACACTCACTTTGTTTATGGCCTCAGTTTGTAGAAAACGATGCTAATGCACTGAACTTAACTATATTTTGTTTGCTTCTCTCAATGCATCTTGAGTGCATTTAAAAGCTCTCAAATGAGCAGTTTAACACTTCCATGCTCCCATGTAAACAAATGAGATGAAGATAACATTTTACCTGAATAAAGTAGTAAATTTAAATGCTTGGAAGAGGAGATTAGAACCCTTGACTGGGACCAAGTTGCAATTATTGTTCTCATTATTACTTATTCCTTTGAATCCAACAATGTTGTGAATGGTGAAGTTAAGCTTGCAGAGAGATCATGCTATATGCTTTTAAAGGGTAGAACTCATATATCAGTATAAATCTGCCCCATTTTGCTGTCCAAGTTAGCAAGGTAATATTATCATTCCTCTCCATTTATAACATATTTCAAAGAGATTTATAGAACAAAATAGAGTATATTATGCTATATTTTCAGATACACTTATTGTAAATTTTCTGTAATATTTTATGCAGCTTTCTCTGAGATCATTTCTTAAAAAAACTGTAGTGCAGACTTTGATCCTATGCAGCCTACATATAAAAATGCTTCTTAAGACAATTACAAGTATTATTTTTTTACATAACTTTTAATTTTCCCTCAGTTATTTTTTTACAATTAAATATGTTTTTGTATATGTCCAGACTTTGGGATAAATATTTCATTTATCTAGAAGACTCCAATTGTGGATCTTAACACATCTGCTTCTATAGAAATTTGTAACTGATTTTCCTAAAAGGAAATAATACACAGTGCCAACTCACAAATTTGGAAGTAATCATAGAAGTATTTCACACAAAAGAACAATTACGTCAAGTCCAAGCAAATATTGTGATCACATAAAAAGTATTCTAAGACTTGAAAAGATTTAGCCAAATTTCAGTTTCTATAAACAGATGTTTGAAGGTTTTATGAACAGTCTGAGCAAGCATGCTTGAGGGTTCATCAGTGAAAGCATTGTGAGGATAAAATTATTGTTGAAATGTCAATAATTTTATTTAAAATTGGTGAAAGACAAAGTAATTCATTGTAAAAGTTGAGCTTAGAGACAAGGTGTCAAGCTTTAATTAAATAATGATAAAAAGTGTTTTAAAAATTTTAATCAGCTCAAATGGATTTCCTCTTTTATTAGGGCAACCCATTTAAAGCAGCAACAACCACCACCACCACATTTAATATATATTCTTAAGTGACAGAATGCAATGGCTTCCCCAGACATCTACTCAAATGCCTCTCAAGAGACCAATTTGGATAAAGAAAAGCCAGTTCCAGTTTCATCAAAGGGGGATGTGAAGGAACATCTGGAGGTTGTCAGTGGCTCTGGGTCCTGAGTGGCAAAGCCAAGAACTGCAGAGCAATCACAGGAGGAGTGGCCAGATGAGTGGCTGGCTGAGCTAGGAATAGGAGGGGCACAGTTGCAACTGGGATGTCAAGGGGCTTTGGGAAGAGAGGGCATGCAGTTGCAACTGGACAGTGGAGAAGAGGAAGAGCTGCCTCTTCCTCCTGATCCAAAAGTGCTTAGGGCTGAGAGGAGGCAAGAACAACAAAGGTCAGCGAGGCTGATTGTGAGGTGGCAGCCTTGTCCCTCAGGATGAACAGCACTGGGGAGTGGCTATTTAGCTTAGCGAGTTGAGTGAAATGACACTGGGAACAACACGTCTGTTTCCTTGGCTTGCATTCATCAACCTCTGTGCTTCTTGCCTTGAATCTTGTTTCCTGACTCAGACTGTGTACCTTGTCCCCAGCTAGTGCCTCAACCTCTTCACATATTTGTTTCACAGTTTTTGCCTTTGCCTCATGGACTTGTCTCTTGCCCTGTGGACTTGTCTTGCCCTGTAAACTCATGTTGGGTTTGTTCCTGGGCTGAATTGCGAACAATTGGGGGATTGTGTGATTGTTGGAATGGGGATTTCTGGGAAAGAATAATCAGGTCTTAGAAAGTCTCAAATAAAACTTTACCTCACCTGTGATGTGTGTGTGTGTATGAGTGGGATCAGGACACAGAAGATAAGTATCATTTTAGAAGAATTGGATCCCATATTTTTATATACATGGGGAAAAAAATCTCTGAGCACCAATCTAGTGATAATGGTAGAAAATATTTTATGGCAAGTCCTGTGTGAAAAAAGTCAAGTGTCCATTAGCAAAAAGCTGAATATATCTTCTACTTAGACCCTCTACCACAAAAGGTAGGTAAAACATCAAGAGGAAAAGGTTTGGAGCTGGAAACTGCAGAGCCATGCCTTCTTCAAGTCTGGCAAGCTACAAAGATGAATCATCCACCCAAATCACTACAAATAACTCACAGAAAGGCTAAAGGACATACAAAGGAAAATACAGGACAATGTCTTTAGAGAGACATACCACTGATTCGTAGAACAAAGTGATGGATTTAATGGGTCTTTACAGGCCAAATTCTAGGTTCTCTCCTATAATCTTAGCAGCAGATTCAATGTTACACTAAAATATCTCTTGGAGCAACTTGCAAAAATTAACTATGACATTTGCTGAAACACATAACAAACGACATAAGATAAAGAACTCAAAGGGGAGAATATAATTGACAGGTTTACTCTATGTGAGCTAAATCATAAAGTAAGGCAACAAGTAAAGGAAGACTATACAAACTCATAAAAAGCAATAAAGGCAAAAGGTAGCATCATAAAGTGTCAGAAAGAACTGCAACAGAAAAAAGGCCGCTTGAAACCTTTCAAGAAAGATGATGAATGTCACTACAACCAAAAGGATAGAAATTGAAAAAGAGTACCAGATTCATTGCCTCAAAAACAGCTATGACAAAATGTTACCATTCAGAGGGATACTGAACAGTGGTAAAAATTGAAACAAATGAGGTTCTTCATGAAATAAGACTAGAAAAGTCAAACAAAATCCCAAGCATAAATGCAGTTATCTCAAACAAATGAATGAATACTTGCAAAACCACCAGTCAAGTTCTTCAATGATTGCTTAGATGTAGGAGATATTACCAAACAGTTGAAAAAGAAGAGGAGGAGGAGGAGGAGGAGGAGGAAGAGAAGGGAGAAGGAAGGAGGAAGAGGAAGAAGAAGCTCCAAGAGATTCTAAACTGCCACCTCATCTACAGATTTTCTACAGCCCAGAAATTTTTCCACACATGTCACAATCAACAGATTGGAGAAAGTCTGAAATAAGCATCAGTCTCAGGAGCAAACTAGCTTCCACAAAATTACTTAATGAAGTTGTGTAGAATGCTGAAAAGACTTAGTTTGCCTTTTGAATAGTCTCTTTTAACTGTACTAACTATGGCTACTATTATATGACAACTTGTGATTTTTTTTTCATTTTTCAGCCACAATTGAAAGCAGGTGTTTTGTGTACAGAATATACTATTCTATAAGATGACACAACTTTGTCTGTCTTTGGAATTCAGGGGTGGTTTATAAACCTATATAGCAGCCAACTGTTATCAAACTCTTAATAGTTAAAAAAATGTTGATATTTTGGAAACTTCCCATTTTAAAGTGGGTGGGACAAAAAAAGAGAGACTTATTAATAATGTAAGCATAGTAATGTCACTGCTCAGCATTTTATTTATTTCTCCCAGATGACCATTGCAGGATAGATGCTTTGGGAAGATGGCCAGATTGATTGCCAGCTTGGACTGCTGTTAAAAAAGAAAGAAAAGGCAACATGGAATATCTGTAGGACATAGGGATTGATTGAAAGGAAATGCATTTTGACCAGTTTGGGACAAATCCAATAAAGTTTTAAATGAATGCAAAATTAATACTCTTATTATTCACACATACACACACATACAAATTTCTTTGTAACAGGAATTTATATAGTTTCTTTAAAGCCAACAGATATAAAATAATATTTTCATGCACAGCAATCCTTTTTATTAAATGCATGAAATGTTATCTTGAATTGCAAGAATATTTAGAATTCAATATAATTCAATAGAAGCCTTACCCTGGTTAAAATATGTTGGATGTGCCATACTGTTTTGAAATTCTGTGAATTTCTGAAATCTAGCATACAATGATGGAAGTATAAAAAGTGTGAAGTACAGACAATATTAATAATTTCTATGGGGAAGATTCATAGAAACATTGCTGTCACTGGAAAATTGTTAATGCATGTAGTGTAACATAAAGCCATTTCTCTGAAATATAAAAATAAAAAGTTGCCCTTTTGATGAACTGTAGCACTATTGCACATATTAAAATCTTTTTTCCCCCAATAACACTATCTCAAGATCAGTTACAGAAGATTGGAAATGCTGGTAGAGATTACCACAAACAACACAGCCTCTCAATTCATGTGAGAGTCAAAAAGTCAAGTGAACACTTTGGTTTTTTTTCCCCTTAGCTTCATTTCCTTGCCTGTAAATTAAGGGATTCTTTGCTCAGACACTTGCTTCCTGTTTTTACTTAATCTGGAATGAATGTGGAAATCAATTAGACTAGAGATAATTTTAGAAGTTCCAGTATTATTACTTCTTAATTTGTACCTTAACTTATTTAATAACATCTTTTCTATATGGCAATACTTGTAGTCCGAAGCTGTCTGACTACAAGACAGCTGGTTTTTACAAGTTAGGGAATCACACTGATCTAATACAGATTAATCTCATTCCCTAAACTTCCAGATTTTTGTAGTACTTAGTGGAAGAGAGATATAGGAGAGAATATGAAATAATTAAACCATGGTTTAACAGTAGAAATGCTATTGATGAAACACCAAGAACTGATAAAAGGAAAAAAAAGCTAGAATCAGAAGTGAGTTGTACATTTCTCCAAAAAACAGTGGCATTTGAGTTTGAAGGGAATAGTAATAATAAATAAAGAAATGTAGTAGAATATATTATAGCATTAAATAGAAAGTTACTCTATAGACATTTGCTCTCTTGAAAATATGTGTTATCCTGCTGTAAACGTATTTCCTTATGCATTTACTCACTGTTAAACATATGCCTACAATCAGTTGCATCCTCCTGTATCAAGTATATAGTCCTATTATATAATTCCTTCATGAATCCATCTATAAATGATCCTTCCATTAAAGCCACCCCTATTTCCTCCAGGTATTGGCAGGTAACTATCTCTATCTCCAACTGTCAAGGCAATTCACACACATCTTTTACCTATGGTGTTAACAAAAGGCCAAAGTGATCAATTAGGGAGACAATGGGAGAAAAGATAACACAGCCAAAAGAATCTGTTGCAGGGAGATGTAAATCTTAGTTAGATTATATGACTAGAGTTTTACAGCTAGGTGGATTACATGACTAGAGATTTACAAGGTACATTAGAGAACTAACAAAGACTTTTGCATGTATAAGAAGGACAGGACATCTTTCTGTATTTTGTAGAATTTTCCTCCCATGTTTCTTGTGATGTGCTAGGAATTTCTTACCCAGAACTTTAACTTTAATCAAATATAAAGTCTGCTTTCTTTGATTTGCAAGCCTCCGTTTCAGTCTTTGTTTTGGTTCATTTTTGGCTTAAGAGTACTGCCAGACCTTACAAGTTCAACTTGAAATAAACTTTACTTTTGGAAAGAAAGTGTAATCATTTGAAATTAACATTAACCTAGTGAGGTCCTGTACCAAGTCTGGAGGTTATGTGAATTTGGATGGGGTGGTAAAAGATCAGGGCAAAGCAATACACACAATCTACAGAGACTTTTGTAAAGCCTTTGATTCAGTGGTATTTATTTTATTTATTTAATGATATTTCTATGCCGCCCTATCTCCCGAAGGACTCAGGGCGGCTTACAATAATAAAAGAGAACAATACAAGAGTTAAAAAACAATTAAATATGAAATCTCACTAAGCCAAAATATATAAAACTATAGCTAAAATGTACATGACAAACTACTCCTAAAACTAAAATATTATGGTGTCTCTGGAAACCTCCATAACTGGATAGAAGCATTCCTTTCAAACAGACAACAAATGGTCAAAATTGGGAGCGTCCTATCAAATTCTGTACCTGTCAACAGTGGTGTCCCCCAAGGCAGTGTTCTAGGACCAACTCTCTTCATACTTTACATAAATGACCTCTGTGATCATATTAAGAGCAACTGCGTTCTCTTCGCTGATGATGTAAAGCTATTCAATATCACAGATAATTCTGCTACCCTTCAAAAAGACCTCGACTATGTATCAGAATGGTCAAACAAATCGCAATTTCAAGTCTCAAGAAATAAATGCTCTGTCTTACATATTGGCAAAAAAAATCAGAAAATAAAATACAAGCTGAATAGTCAAGACCTTGTTGGTGATCCAAACTCTGTCAAGGACCTTGGAGTACTCATCTCTAATGATCTAAGTGCTAGAGCCCACTGTAACTATATAGCCAAAAAAGCATTAAGAATTGTTAACCTAATCCTTCGTAGCTTTTTCTCTGGTAATATCACACTACTAACTAGAGCATACAAAACATTTGCTAGACCAATACTTGAATACAGCTCATCAGTCTGGAACCTGCATTACGTATCTCATATTAACACAGTTGAGAAAGTCCAGAAACATTTCACAAGAAGAGTTCTCCACTCCTCTACTCATTGCAGAATACCTTATGCCACCAGACTTGAAATTCTAGACCTAGAAAACCTAGAAATATGTCGCCTTAAGTTTGATCTAAATATAGTATATAAATTATATATTGCTATGTCCTACCTGTCAATGAATACTTCAGTTTCAACCATAACGATACAAGAGCACACAATAGATACAAACTCAAGGTAAACCGCACCAAACTTGATTTCAGGAAATATGACTTCAGCAACTGAGTGGTCAAGGTCTGGAATACTCTACCTGACTCTGTGGTTTCTTCCCCAAACCCCAAAAACTTTAACCTTAGACTGCCTACTATTGACCTCACCCCTTTCCTAAGAGGTCTGTAGGGGGCGTGCATAAACGCACCAACGTGCCTACCGTCCCTGTCCTATTGTTTCTTTTTATTTTTCTTGTATGTATTCTTAACTATGTTATACTTATACCTGTTATCTTATAATCACTTGACAAAATAAATAAAATAAAATAAATAAATAAATAAATAAATAAATAAATAAATAAATAAATAAATAAATAAAAGATGTTCAATCCTAAGAAGGCTAAGTGGCTGTGGGGGCCCTGGATGTATAACTGTTCCACTTTGAGCCTTGGATGTGGTTGAACAATCAAAGTTTCCTCTTGTATTCATAGTTCCTGCTCAGGGAGCAAATAGGGCCAAGAGGACATTTGCATGGTACATTCAGTTGCACCCATTCTTGGACTGGAAAGCTGTTTACTCACCCTATAATCTGCTGAATGGATTAATGTAATTCAGTTTACATGAAAACCATTTGGACACCACAGCCAGTCCAAAATGCAGCAATTATGGACAATTATGATCATGTTTCTTTATGGTATTGAACCATATGGACCATGAGTGGCAATGGTTACCAGGAAAAGGTTTACAGATGGTAAAACTGGCAAAATACATTCTTTTTGTAGAGGTCACTGTCAACAGGTTTTATGAGAGATAGGTTTAGGATAATACTTCCAGAAATATTCTGTAAATTGTTCAAAAAATTCTGGAATTTTTTTTCTCAGATCACAAGCAGCTTTTCTCAAGACAAAACTGTTGTTAACTCCCTGTCTTGTTTTGGATACAACAATTGAGAAATACAAGGAAGACATTCCCAATTGGTTCTGCAGAGATACAATCTTAAGAAACAAAGCTGTTAGATCAGCTTTGTTTCACCCTTATGCACTCTGCACAATCCTGGTCTGCACAATCCTGGTCTGCATATAACCATGTTGGTGAACCTATGGCATGTATGCCGGAAGTGGCACGCAGAGCCATTTCTGCCAGCATGCGAGAGGTCACCCGGAACAGACCCACTGCACATGCACGCGTGCCCCTGCCAGCCAGCTGATTGTCAAGTATCTGCTGCGCATGCATGGGGGGAGATGTGTGCACAGGGGATGGGTCACATGTACATGCATAGAGGTGTGCAGCATGGGGGGGTCATGCGCACATGCGCAGAGGTGCACAGTGTGCATGCAAGGGGTGCGTGTGCATGCGCAGGGGGTGAGGGTTATGCATTATGGGTGCAGGGACATGTGCACGCATGCACACAGACACAAACTTTCAGCACATGATGAGGAAAAGGTTAGTCATCACTGGCATATAACAATAGATACTGACATTTTAAAAGTTTCCTCCAAACATATGCATATATATTAACATTTCATAAAGGAGTAGTAGTATGTGAAAATGCTAACATATATTAAAAATATAATATCTAAGATGAATGTGTGTGTGTGTGTGTGTGTGTGTGTGTGTGTCATTCGGACTCAGGGTAAACATGTCTAACATCCCCCTCAAAAAAATCCTAAAATACAATGTATCTTATATTTTTATATTTTAAATTCTAAGATAAATGCAGTATAAGATACAATAGTCTGTACAAATACAATTTTTAAATCTATAGAAGCTCTACTAATCATGACATTACATAGACTTTGATTTCATCACTTTGTGGAACTGTCAACAAGTGGAATATCTCTCATTTCATATCCTGACAATAGTTATAGAGACATTTACAAGTGACTTGGTTTTGTTATAATACCTTGTGCCAAAATGAGCTATAGAGCTATTACTACATTCGCCTTTAACAAGGGCCTTTATAACAGCCTCTTCACAAATCACCTGATATAATCCATAGTGCCACTAGAGTATGCAGGCTTATTAAAACAAGACAACCATGGCAGAAGTATGCATACTTTTAGGTAATTTAATAAGGGATCTGTAACTTAATTTAGGATCTGTAATAAGGGATCCCTGGTGCTGATCTTTAGTTCCAATGACTGTGAAATAGTGATTAAACTGAATAATGATAAAAACCATAAAAGATCAGCCTTCTGCACTCCAAAAAAGAGTGTTTAGCTTTTATCTTGCTGTATCTGAAATATATGAGAGTCTTTTTTTCTCTCTCTGAAAAAAATAATAAAAAGATTAGAATTATAATTATTTCTTGTATTGTCATTTTTTTCTACAGACAGAGGGGAGGTCTTCTAATGCCAGGCCCATTTTCTCCGGGTTTTAGCAAAAATATTGTCCTTCAAACAAAGAGAATTTTCTCTCTCCTTGGATAAGGAAGGGGACTTCATTGCCTCTCAGTTATTGTACTGAGAAGCCAGGTACAAGTTTCATTTAAATTTAACAACTAGTTGATTTTAATTGCTGTAATTTAGTTTTTAATCTACTAACAGACCATGAACCAAAGTTCCTGTGTGCATGATAGGGCAATGCAATGAGGCATGATAATGCCTTATTTCCAAGGCATTCCTTGGAATGAAAGTGTAGCCAGATGTGACGCTATGAGACATTTCTGCCAATTTCTACTGGCCATATTTCTGTGAATGTATGAACATTATTTCTCTTGGACTTGATTCAGAACACTACAAAATAACAATACATTCAGGACATAGAAATATAGAATGAAGGATATATAGTTTGGGAATAGTCTGTAAAGATTCTCAGTGATCCAGATCATGGTTGTCCCAAAGGTATTTTTTCAGGAGACATTTTTTTTGAAGATGTTTCACTCCTCATCCAAGAAGCTTTTTCAGCTCTGACAGGATTCCCCACTTTTTCAGCTCCGACAGGATTCCCCACTATCCTGTCAGACCTGAAGAAGCTTCTTGGATGAGAAGCTAAATGTCTTCAAGCCCCCCAAAAAAACCCCAAAGCCAGTTGCTTCCTGAAAAGGCACCTTTGGGATAGTTTGGGAATAGTATACATAGTTCACCACAAGCTTACCACAAATCATCTTTTGCTTTTAAAGGGCAAATACTATTTTAGGCTACCATAACAAAACCAGTGTTTCCAAATCACAAAAAAAGTAATTGTTCATTGTATTCTGTACATTGACTCTAAGGTACATTGACACAAAGGAGACATCACATGACCAATTTGTCCTTTGTTGCAACTATTCAGATATGGGTCTGATCCAGTCATAGTGCATGCTCCTAGAGGCATGCTCCTAGGTCATTCTATTTGAAAATATCACATAGCAAATACATTGTGTAAAATAGGGGAAAAGGGCATACAATCAAACAAAGGCATATGTTTATTGTATTACAACTTGAACCCAATCTATTATTTATTTATTTGATTTATCTAACTGCCCATCATAACCAATGACTCTAATTGATGTGCATCATAAAATGTAGAAACAAATTAAAAGCAATTAAAACGATTTAAATTAATGAAATATGTTGATGCTGAATAGAATCATTCCAATACCTGTTAATACAGCCATGGCCTTATGAAAGTATTTTTCTTCATTGTCCCTTTAGTGTATTTCTCAATTTCAGCCCAACTAATTAGAGGCATGTATCACTGGCCAACACAACTTTCCCAACTAATGTTAGTAGAAATATTTTCCAATAGTCAGATGGTTATCACAATTAACTACTACAAGTTACCAACTGTATCTTTTTACTTCTAATATAGAAAACAGAATGAGAAAAAGCAGCACACATTTATATTCTAAATGTGTTGAACACAACATGTTCTTCTAATTCCTAAAAATGTTTGATTCTGACCAGGTTTAATTATTCATATCATGATATTCATATCATATTATTGTAGTTCAGAAAGCATTTTCAGGAGTGAGCTAGCTATCCCTTGGGTAGTTCTTGGTCATGGGGAATTCATGATCTGCTTCACATATCTTCTCTGTAGTGTCTTTTCTTGGATATTCTGGAATTACTCCAAATCTTAAGCACCATTTTTTTCTCTCAATTCCAACAATGGCAGATTTTCCAAGTCTTTTTCCATCACTCTGTTTATTATTTCTGTTTTATTTTCTAAAGGTTTCACTTTGTCATTAATTTGTTTAATTTATCCTGTAAGATAAGTTACCTATAGATCCTATAGATTCTTCATTATTATTATTTTTGGTAGCTTCTTCGTTCATCTCATCTTTCAGTTTTACAAACTGATGTTCTTTCTCTCTTCATATGCAACCAGTTAACTTTCAACAGATTTGACAGAATTAGTTACATGCAGTCCCATTTCTTCAAACAATTTTGGTAATATTTTTGGAGTAATTGCATTTTCTGTCCTTTGCTCTACTGATTTCCTTCTTCCTTCATCCTGACTTGTAATTTATCTGGTGACTACCACTTTTTAAATTTATAATCCAAAAGTCAAAGTAAATCAATTATAAAGCTAAAGGTAAAAGATAGACTTATCTTTTTTTAATTCCTTATTCACTTTCTCTTGGCCCTAAGATGTTAGTACATTCTGTCTTTCTGTAGTTTTAATGACACAGTCCATCTTCTCTTATACTTATCTTCTTATTTTCTAAATTCCACCAATTATGTTTTCTCTTTGATATTTTTAGCTTTCAAATTTACACTCTCCACTTTATCCATTTACAATTTTATTAAAAAACATTTTTAATAATAATAGTATTAATTTTTTGGGAAAAACAATATAAGTAAAACAAAGTGCAAAAAAATAAAAACCCTCACATCTTCATCACAGTTATAAACAGTTTCATAATCTCTTCACTTCCCCTCAATTAATAAATATAAAACTGTTTATCTGATAACCCCCTCTTGGTAATAGGCAAAGCAAATAAGCCATACCATTTTATCCCATTATCATCAAAAAACAAACAAACAAACAAAAACAAAGACAGCTCTAAAATAATAAATACCTTTTAATGTTTGTACAGTACATTGAATCACAATTAGAGTTCCCTCTTTCTTTGAATGGCAGAAGTAACCCACTATTGTTAGTATCTATTCAAAAACAAGAACAACATGTTTGCATGAAGAGACAGACGCAGAGTGCTTCAAGCTCTTTGTTTATTAGTGACTACAGCTCAAAACGAACCCACTTTGGCTGGGCTGAGGCTGCTACTTATAGCCAGCAGCCGCAGTTGCCAGCCAATCAGAGTGCAGGGTTTTCCCGCACTTTTTAAACCAATCATTTCTTACATTTTACAAGAACAGTTCAAACCAAACCAATGACTTTAAACCTGCATACATAACAAGAGCAATAAATTGTTGACTTTGAAATAGTACAGATTATACAAATAGTACAAATCGTACAAATCTGTTTATCATGAGAGACAATTAGATATTTCAGCTACCTTAATATCTGGAAATCTAGTTCTTCCCCTATTTTGCTGATAATTTAAGTTTCAAAGGAGAGAAGAAGAAAAGAGGATTGCTGTTTAGGATTTAATCTTTATCAATAGGAATAAATTAGTGAAGTGGACGGGATTATGCGGCACCTGAGTTCCACCACATGTTTATTGGACCTGTGCCCTTCCTGGTTGGCTTATACTGCCAGGGAGGTCACCTGCGGTTGGATCCGGCAGTTGTCAACGCTTCGTTAAGGGAGGGTGTTTTTCCCTCCGCCTTGAAGAAGGGGTGGTGAGACCCCTCCTGAAGAAGCCTGCCCTGGATCCAACCGTGTTAGACAACTTTCGTCCAGTCTCCAACCTTCGCTTTTTGGCGAAGGTTGTTGAGAGTGTGGTGGCTCGGCAGTTTCCGCTTTTCCTGCATGAAGCAGACTACCCGGATCTGTGACAATCGGGCTTCTGGCCTGGTTTCAGCACAGAGACAGCATTGGTCGCACTGATGGATGATCTCTGGAGGGCCCGGGACAGAGGTTTTTCCTCTGTCCTGGTCCTATTAGACCTCTCAGCAGCTTTCAATACCATCAACCATGGTATCCTTTTGATATACTCGGGGCTGGGGGTGGGGGGGCACTGTTTTATGGTGGCTCTCCTCCTACCTCGCTGGGAGGTCGCAATCGGTGTTGGCAGGAGGGCAGAGATCGGCCCCGAGGGCACTCACTTGTGGGGTCCTTCAGGGGTCGGTCCTCTCTCCCCTTTTATTTAATATCTACATGAAACCGCTGGGTGAGATCATTCGTGGTTTTGGGTTGAGGTATCATCAATATGCTGATGATACCCAGTTATATATCTCCACCCCAAACCAGATCAGTGATGCCCTCTCCGTGATGACTCGCTGTCTGGATGCGGTGCTGATCTGGATGGACGGAAACATGCTTCAGCTCAACCCGGCCAAGACTGAGTGGTTGTACATACCGGCATCTCGGTCCAGTTTGGAATGTCCATCGCTGACCATAGGGGAGTGGTGCTGCCCCCTGTGGATAGGGCGAGGAACCTGGGGGTCCTACTGGGTGCACGGCTCCGATTGGAGGAGCAGGTGGGGGCCGCCGCCAGGGGGCCTTTGCCCAGGTCCGCTGGTTCACCAGCTCGCCGCTTTCTGGACCGAGATGCCCCCATGCAGTCACTCATGCCCTTGTCACTTCACACTGACTACTGCAACGCTCTCTATTTAGGACTGCCTTGCATACCATCCGGAGATTGCAGCTGGTGCAGAATGCGTGCTGGGTGGTGATGGGAGTCTCCTGGTTCTCCCATGTTGCCCCGCTCCTGCGCGGCCTGCATTGGCTGCCGGTTGCACTCTGGGTGAGATTCAAGGTTCTAACTCTAACATACAAAGTCCTACATGACATGGGTCCTTATTATTTAAGGGAGCGATTTCTGCCGACATTGAATACCAACCGCCCTGTGCGAGCACATAGACAGGGACTCCTTGGGTCCAGCCGGGCAATGCCGCTGGCAGTCCCTCTCACGACGTGCCTATTCTGTCACGGTCCCTGACCTCTGGAATCAACTTCCCCTGGAGCTCCGCCTGGCCCCTGACTCCGCACCTTCCGCCATGACCTGAAGACCTGGTTGTTTAACCAATCTGGGCTGTGACCCTCGGGTGGGGTGGTTTTTATCTTTGTATTTTGTAATTATGTCCTGGGGCTTGTTTAGTTTAATTTTTTTTAGGTATTTATTGTTGTTGTTGTTTTAATTGTGAGCCGCCCCGAGTCTTCGGAGATGGGGCGGCATACAAGTCCCATTAATAAACAAATAAATAAATAAAGGTCGTATGAAAAAAAAGTCAAAGAAAATGATGACATTATGGTTTTTAGTATCAAGGGTAGGAGGAAAACAGCCCAATTTCTATATTTGAGTTTTAATATATTATATATACATTCAAAAGATACAGGGGAAACTGAAAAATTAGAATATCATGCAAAAGTTCATTTATTTCAGTAATGCAACTTAAAAGGTGAAACTAATATATGAGATAGACTCATTACATGCAAAGCAAGATAGTTCAAGCCGTGATTTGTCATAATTGTGGTGATTATGGCTTACAGCTCATGAAAACCCCAAATCCACAATCTCAGAAAATTAGAATATGACATGCAATCAATAAAACAAGGATTGTACATAGAACAATATCGGACCTCTGAAAAGTATAAGCATGCATATGTACTCAGTACTTGGTTTGGGCCCCTTTTGTAGCAATTACTGCCTCAATGCATGGCATGGAAGCTATCAGCCTGTAGTACTGCTGAAGTGTTATGGAAGACCAGGATGCTTCAATAGCGGCCTTCAGCTCTTCTGCATTGTTCGGTCTCATGTCTCTCATCTTTCTCTTGGCAATGCCCCATAGATTCTCTGTAGGGTTCAGGTCAGGCGAGTTTGCTGGCCAATCAAGCACAGTAATCCCACAGTCATTGAACCAGGTTTTGGTGCCTTTTGCAGTGTGGGCAGGTGCCAAGTCCTCTGGAAAATGAAGTCAGCATCCCCATAAAGCTCGTCTGTGGAAGGAAGCATGAAGTGCTCCAAAATCTCCTGGTAGACGGCCGCATTGACCCTGGCCTTAATGAAGCACAGTGGACCAATCAATACCAGCAGATGACATGGCTCCCCAAATCAACACAGACTGTGGAAACTTCACACTGGACTTCAAGCATCTCGCAGTGTGTGCCTCTCCATTCTTCCTCCATACTCTGGATCCTTGGTTTCCAAATGAGATGCAAAAGTTGCTCTCATCAGAAAAGTGCTTTGATACAGCACTTTGGGAACATCCAACTTCTTTTGCAATTACCTTTTGAGGCTTTCCCTCCTTATGGAGGGTGTCAATGATGGTTTTCACAACTGTCAGGTCAGCAGTCTTTCCCATGATTGTGATTCCTACTGAACCGGACTGAGAGACCACTTAAAGGCTCAGGAACCCTTTGCAGATGTTATGGCTTTATTAGCTGATTAGAGTGGGACACTTTGAGCCTAGAATATTGCACCTTTTCACAATTTTCTAATTTTCTGAGATTGTGGATTTGGGGTTTTCATGAGCTGTAAGCCATAATCATCACAATTATTGCAAATCACGGCTTAAACTATCTTGCTTTGCATGTAATGAGTCTATCTCACATATTAGTTTCACCTTTTAAGTTGCATTACTGAAATAAATCAACTTTTGCACGATATTCTAATTTTTTGAGTTTCACCTGTATGTTTGATCCAGTGTTTTGAAATCCTCAAAGCTAGGAAGAAACATAAATCCTGCAAAATAATAACTGAAGTCACAATCTCAAATTGCAAACAATTCCTATCAAAAGGGGAAAAAAGGAGACATTAAAAAACCTAATGCAGATAAACACAGAGCTTTTGAAAATCAAAACCATACAGGTGTTATGTATAGGAAAGGGTAAGGATACCTAAGGAAGAATACAAGGCAGTGTAAGTAGTATTATTTTGGAAAAGGCAAGACTGAATTTGATGTGGAATTATGCACAAATGATGATGTACATTTTTAATTGAAGCTACAGTTTTAGTTTTGTATATTAAATATAGGTCTATGTGGTTTGCAAAGCACATTTGAAGGAGTATCTTAATCAAGGCAGTCAAAGCAAGATTCCCTTCAAAGTACTTCACAGTCAAATAAAATGCAATCGGACAAAATTTTATCAGACACAAATATTCTAGCTTGACACTGTTTCTGCAGGGAAACAACCAAGTTGAGAGAGCACCAAGGACCTCTCATCTCAACCCTGAGCTACAAATATTTATCAGATCTTTTAATTTGCTAGACAAGGATACAGTGAAGTTGAGTAGTATGAGACAAGAGCTGGATTTTTTGTGGGAACCTGGGCATTTTCTTGAAATATGTATGTGGGGATGGATGGTGGGGTAGGGTGTGTACATACATTGTCTATCTTGGTTTGATTTTCAGGTATATTTATCTAAACGAAGCCATTATGATTTTGGCCCCCGAACAGGTGTGAGCGGCCTGTTTGTTGTTTGTTTGTTGTGGAACTCTTTGGACATTGATACTTGGACCTTTTATTCTCCACCTAGACACTTTACATCCATGTAACATCTATCACCTCTGCCGTATGACGTTTTTCATTCCATCTCCACCCTCCATGGACTGTGACCTATTGTTTATGGGCGTTTACTCGCTAGTGGAGTTATGGGCCCTCAGGACTGCGCCCTTGTCCTTGAATTGGCCCACTGGGTTATTGACACTTTACCTTAATGGCCTGGATCCGGATCGAGAGTATGGCGACCAAGGGTTAAATTTTAAATCTGGTTTTAGGGACAACTTTTAAATTTTTAATTCGGTGTTTTAATGGGATGAGGGAGGAGGAGGGAGTTCTGCCCTTGTTGGTAGAGTCTGGTTCATCTAGGCTGGAGGGTCTCGCATACTAGGCGAGGTGAAAGGGCCTGGGTTCCGTTGAGCAGGGGAGGATTAATAATCCCCAGTGATCGGTTATGGCAGAGTGGACAAGACAGAGGGCCAAATTATGTGTTGGGAGCCTCCGCTGTCTAGCGGTGGAGGCGCTCCAGCCTCTCCTCACAGCCTCTGGTCTCGGGAGGTGTGGTCCCTGGGCTCAGGCTGGGTGTATAAATGCCAGATCCGTGGCTAATAAGGCCCCCTCCTCTGTGAACTTATTGAGGAGGAGGCTGCGGATCTGGCGTGTATTATGGGACCTGGTTGGGACCAGAGGGGTCAGTCCCCTCTGTGTGATTTATGTCCCCAGGTTTCGGGTGTTGCACGGTCATGAGCTCAGGGAAGGGGCAGAGGAGTAACCATCGTTATTAGGGAGACCTTGTTTCCAAGGGAGGCCACTGTCCCACAGATTTATTTATTTATTTATTTATTTATTTATTTATTTATATTTGAACTTGTATGCATGCTCTCCGAGGCTAGGGCTCACAAATACAGAACAATAAATACTTAAAAAACCATTAAACTAAATTACAAGCTCAAATATTAAAACAGTACAATAATAAAAATTAAAATCCATCCCTACCCCAAGGAGGGTCTGCAGCCAGGTGTGAGTCCCTCTCCTGAAGGGAGATGGGGTGTGAGTCCCTCCTCCTGAGGTTGGGCCGGGTGGTGGTTGGGCCTGTTGCTGGCCACCTGTCCCCCAGCTGCGTGCAGCGGCCCTTCCTGAGCTGCTAGATGCCCTCTCGGGGGGTGGAGCTTCCTTGTGCCCTGGGGGACTTCAACTTGCCCTCTCTGGAAGTTGGGTTTGGCTCAGGAGTTCTTGGCATCCATGGCCATGGACCTGACCCAGGTGATTCAGGGGCCCACCACGAGGGGGAACATGCTCGACCTGGTTTTTGTCTCAGGGCAGTGGTGTAGTGATCTGGGGGTGGATCTCCGGTTATTCTACCCTATCATGGACAGATCACTATCTCTGAGAGCTGGTTCTTCCAATGGCTGCTTTCACTGCTGGGATAAGGAACAGTGATGGTTCCGCCCCAAACCTGATGGACCCGGGAGAGGTTTCAGAAGGCCCTGGGGTTCTGCCCTCCCTCAGCCACAGCCCAGCCGAGATCTTGGCGCCTGACACAACAAGCCCAGGAGCTTCGACTGGGTTGTCCCCGTGACCTCTTCCTCACCGCCAGACCTCGTTTGGCTCCTTGGTTTTGGGAGGAGCTTGGGGATGGCGGCAGAAATGCCTGGAGAGCAGGTGGAGGACTAGTGGATCCGAGTCTGACCGTGTCCAGCTAAGAGCCTATGGGACTTACCTGGGCGATTAGGAACAGCGAGATGTGCACTTCTCCCTCTGATGCATCCAGGATCGCCCTGCAGCCCTGTTCAGGGTGGCTCTCTACATTTGGAGGAGAGGGGGACCCTTAGGACAGAGCAGAGGAATTTAGTTTACATCTGGCAGATAGGATCGCTCAGATTCAGGCTGGCTTGGACTCTGACTGGCAGGGTTTAGATGATGGAGAGGCGATGAGTCTTGTGGATCCTATCTGGGTTGAGTTTGACCCTGTCTCCCGGATGAAGTGGACAGGATCATGGAGGCTGTCTTCCACGTGTTTATTGGACCTGTGTCCTTCCTGGTTGGTTTATGCCTCCAGGGAGGTTACACGCAGTTGGCTCCAGGCAGTTGTCAACGCCTCTTTGAGTGAGGGGTTTTTTCCCGCCACCTTGAAAGAGGTGGAGACCCCTCCTCAAGAAGCCTGCTCTGGACCCAACCGTTTTGAACGACTATCGTCCAGTCTCCAACCTCCGCTTTTTAGCTAAGGTTGTTGAGAGCATGGTGGTTCATCAGCTTCCGCTGTTCCTGGAGGAAACTGATTATCTCGACCTGTACCAATTGGGTTTCAGACCCAGACACAGCACCGAGACAGCATTAGTCGCACTGGTGGATGATCTCTGGAGGGCTCGGGCAGGGGTTTTTCCTCTGTCCTGGTCCTTTTAGATCTCTCAGCAGCTTTCGATACCATCGACCATGGTATCCTTCTGCAGCAGCTCCGGGGGTTGGGAGTGGGGGGCACCGTTTTACGGTGGTTGTCCTCTTACCTTTCGAACCGCTCGCAGTCAGTGTTGGCAGGAGAGCAGAGGTCGTCCCCGAGGCCCCTCACTTGTGGGGTGCCCCAGGGGTCGGTTCTCTTCCCTCTCCTGTTTAATATCTACATGAAACTGCTGGGCGAGATCATCCGTGGTTTTGGGGTGAGATATCATCAATATGCAGATGATACCCAGTTGTATATATCCACCCCAGATCAGTGATGCTCTCTCGGTGATGTCCCGGTGCTTGGAGGCGGTGCAGGCCTGGATGGGGAGTAACAGACTCCGGCTCAACCCGGCCAAGACTGAGTGGCTGTTCTTACCGGCATCTTGGTGTTCAGTGGATGTGCCATCTTTGGTCATGGGGGGGAGGTGTTACCCCCCATGGATAGGGCAAGGAATCTGGGTGTCTTCCTGGATGCACAGCTCAATCTGGAGGAGCAAGTGGGAGCTGTGGCCAGGGGCGCTTTTGCCCAGGTTCAGCTGGTTCGCCAGCTCCACCCTTACCTGAACCGAGATGCCCTTTGAATGGTCACTCATGCACTCGTCACTTCCAGAATTGACTACTGCAATGCTCTCTACATGGGCCTACCCTTGCGGATTACTCGGAGGTTGCAGCTGGTGCAGAATGCGGCCACGCGGGCTGTGATGGGGGTATCCTGATACTCCCATGTTACACCCATCCTGTGCAACTTGCATTGGTTGCCGGTTGCCTTCCGGGTTTCCTTCAAGGTGTTAGTAACAACTTATAAAGACCTAAATGGCTTGGGTCCAGGGTACTTGCGGGAACGCCTCCTGCCAGCATCACATTCCGATCACCCTGTGCGCTCCCACAGGAGGGGCCTCCTGGGAATACCATCAGTCAGGCATTGTTGGCTGGCAGTTCCCAGGGCTAGGGCCTTTTCGGTGGGAGCGCCCGCCCTATGGAATCAGCTCCCTGTGGATCTTTGTTTGGCCCCTGATCTCCGCTCCTTTCGTCGAGACCTGAAGACTTGGCTGTTTCAGCAGGCCGGCCTGGATTGACCCGGGGGGTGGGTTGTTTTAATTGTATTGTTTATTATCATAGTTTTAATTGTTTTTAATGTTTTTAGTAACTTATAGACTTGTATGTATTTAATATCTTTTTTATTGTAAATATATTTCTTTTTATATGTTCGCCGCCCTGAGTCCTTAGGGAGAAGGGCGACATACAAGTCTAAATAAATAAATAAATAAATAAATAATAACAATAATAATAATAATAATAATATTTGGGAAAGAAGGAAAGAAGAACACATGGTATATTGTTTGCAGATGCTTTCCTATATCCAAACCAAGGAAATGCAATTAATTGCTCTGGAAAATTCAATGAATGCCATTTCATGTCCGTTTCTCCCTTACACACAGAGAGAGACAGAGACAGAGACAGAGACAGAGAAGAACACAGAAATATGCATACATATGTATTACAAACTATTCTAAAATATGAGTTCCAGGTATACTTGTAAAAGAAAAAACAGACATCCTGCGCTCTCAGGAACTTAAAATTACATTTAATGTACTTACTAAGCTTTCATCAGCCTCTGCTGACATCATCAGAATATTAAGCTACCATTATAGAGATCCTTGCCTTTATATATCATTAATCAATTTAGCCCTTGTACAGTAATAGGCCCTCTCAGCTGCCTCCCATTCTAATTAGCTCTGTTGTTTTTGCTTCCTTCATGTTGGTCAAAGCAGGCTTATCTCTTGTTGCTTTCTCCCAACCCAGCCTGGAATGCTTATTTCTAGGAGATGATGTTAACATGCCAGCTATTGCAATTTGTTGCTTTGCTTGTGACCTTGTAATTGGCCCAGCTCGTTCTTCATTATTCCTGTGTGCTATAACTTGAGGCAGCTCTGCCGAGCTCCTCTGTATTTGGACAGGCCTGGCTGTGTCTTCATAGGATGAGTCCACATGCCCAGGGATGGGGGGGGGTTTGCCATCAGTCCCTGCTCCCCAACGGGAAGTGGTCTCTGCTCCTCCTGCAAGGTCTTTCCTGGTGTCTCAATTCTTGGTAGGATGGTGATAGTTTGATATGCCTATTGATAGAATTGCTGTTGGAAAACCAGGCTTTTTTTTTAAATTACATTTATATGCCGCCCTTCTCAGAAGACTCAGGGCAGCTTACAATTTTTGGGATACAACCCAATGCGCTCAGCCTTCATTCCATTGTATATGCCTGCTTATTACTAAGCGGCATTTTTACAAAGTCAGCTTATTGCCCCCAACAATCTTGGGTCCTCAATTTACCTACCCCAAGAGGATGGAAGGCTGAGTCAACCTTGAGCCTGGTGGGATTCGAGCCTACAGTAATTGCAGGCAGCTGGAACTTAAGTGCTAGGCATTTAACAGCCTACACCACCAAGGCTCTTAAAAGGTGTATTTTAAAAGGTGTATGCATATATGTGTGACAGACGGAGGGGGAGACAGGGAGAGTTAGGGCCTTGGTGGCTCAGGCTGTTAATTGCCTGCACTTAAGTTCCAGCTGCCTACAACTGCTGTAGGCTCGAATCCCACCAGGCTCAAGGTTGACTCAGCCTTCCATCCTCTCGGGGTAGGTAAATTGAGGACCCAAGATTGTTGGGGGCAATAAGCTGACTTTGTAAAAATGCCGCTTAGTAATAAGCAGGCATATACAATGGAATGAAGGCTATTGCTGAGCACACTGGGTTGTATCCCAAAAATTGTAAGCCACCCTGAGTCTCCGGAGAAGGGCGGCATATAAATGTAATTAAAAAAAAAAGTTGCATGAGATAACATACACATAATCCCCCTTTCCTGGTGCCTGACTTCTATTATATACATATACAGTGTATATATGAGAGATTTCATTTCATAATAATAGGGGAAAAAATCTGCAATATGAAATTGGATGTTTCTATCTGTCTTTCTGCCCCCCCACCCCAAAAAAACCCTCTGTTTTGAATACTGTACATGCTTTGTCCATAGTATGTTTTATAACTTATAACAAATTTTCCATCTGAGCCAGCTGCCTTGAGCTAATTATTTGGGAGAAATTTGAGCTGCAAAACATAGTATGCAGTTGGCCACATTTAAACACGCAGGTCTGTATATCTATGAAACATTGAAAATAGACAAATTTTAAATCATGCCTTTGCAAAGAAACTAACTTAAAAAGAAACAGAGGGAAATATTTTTGTGCTTTTTATTTTTCTGGCAGCTGCAGGATGTTTGGTCTCTCAAGCGAGCCTGAGGTAAATTGGTATCCTACAACTGAGTTAATTAAAAACAGTTTTTAATCCTTTGGTGGGCAACTGGTGAGGAAATAAAAATGATTGCCATTTTCTTGATTGATAAGTGATAATGAGGCAAATGCCACCAAGTTATATTATCACTTTGTGCTTACTATAATGGAACTATATTTCCAAGACTCTCTGAGGTACATATTACTCTTTTCAAAGGATCCTCCAAATTAGAGCACAGAAAGCAGAAAGAAAAAGAGTCACTTATCTCAGGTTCATTTTCTCTATACTATTTGCTTGGCTCTCTGATTCAAATACCAGCAATGTTCACTGACTATGAAATTCAAATACATACAGCTGTAAAGAAACCACTCATCTGAAAGAAAACTTGCTATGAACGTGTGAAGCTATTGTAAAGTTGGTAATACTAAGTTATCCATTTTGTGGGAAGCACTGCTTATATTTAGGACTTACCTGTGGCATCCTTTTGTGAACTTTGTGCTAGATTTAACCTTCCTTCCTTCCTTTCTTCTTCCTTTCACTCTTTCTTCCCTTTTCTCTCTCTCTTTTCCAAAAACTTTTAGTGTATTGCAAAGTCTTATAAGCAAAATGTATTGGAATGAATATTCAGTTTAAAACTATTTGATCTCATGTGAGCAACTTCTCACATGGGAACAAGAACGTTATTTGTTTTATCTCCAAATCAATATAAATTTTAAAAATGGCACTAGATTTGCATGTAGTGCTCCATGGTGTAACTAATATAAAGAGTATTATAGTTTAATAAAAACAAAGGTTGGTTTTCTTTGCAAATATAAAGACTGTGAGGAATTCTCTAGGCTCCCTAACTATTTCTTTTTAGATTAGAAGGATTCTGCCTTTAGGAGAATAAGTCCAAGATTAGATTTCCACTTCATCTCTCACAGATTTTCATGCAGTTCTTTTCTCTAATGTCAGAAGTTTTTTTGGAAAATGCAGTGTTTATCAATGGAGTGCTTGATAAGATGGTTCGGTTCCAGAAATATTAAAAAAAATGTATTGGGAAAAAAATCCTTGCCTCTTTGATCTGAATATATAGTGAACCTCTTTATAACATCTCTCTCCTCACTAATATCATAGAATAAGCAGTATTTGGATCACTCTAATAAATGGCCTTCTCTGGAGATATCCAGGGGGAATATTACTTTTTAAAAACTATATTTAGGACTTGCAGTAAGTTAATTGTACCAATAGAGATACTGATTAGCAGAAACTGTAATTGAAGAAGATTCTATTTCAAGAAGATGATGACGAGGGATTACAATTTAATCATATATTTTAATCTATATGCTTTTCAACTTTGGCAACTTTAAGATAGGTAGACTTCAACTCCCAGAATTCCTCAGACAGTTAGGGAAATTGAAGTCCACCTATCTTAA
The DNA here is from genome assembly GCA_009733165.1 of Naja naja. Taxonomy (NCBI): domain Eukaryota; kingdom Metazoa; phylum Chordata; class Lepidosauria; order Squamata; family Elapidae; genus Naja; species Naja naja. Next base: position 167,007,918 of record CM019151.1, read on the forward strand.
AGTTGCCACAGTTGAGAATCTAACTGTATACTACGCATTCTCAGAATTCTGTATTTTGTATCTTTATGATGGAATACCTGAAATTTCAGATTGGTCAGCTCATCCTGAAGGAAGACCATATATGGCATTGCTCAGAGTCAACACCAACTTGAAGGGGTCAATCAAATCAAATCAATCAAAATTACTGGAATGCCACTAATATCTGACACAAATAATAATGATGCAAAAAATGGCTAAATACACATGGTGGTATCATCATGCAAATAGTACCATTATACAGTATATATGTGACTTAATATCTGATGCAAGCATTCAAATTGTATTATTTGTATGGGTTACCTTCTAATACTTGGTAAAAGCAATGTGTAATGCACTCTTTATTGTTAGGGTATCTTATGAATTTTAAGTTACAGCAATTAGGATCCAAAAGTGGGCTTACAGATGACTCCTAAAATCAATAATGATCATAAAGATTAATGATATTACCATTATTCTCATTTATATATCTGAAAGTATCTGTTCAGAAAGAATATTCTGCACGTTTGCTTGAAATTGGAGCAGATAAATAAAGCAGTAGCATGTACATGTACATTTGAAGTTAGGAAACAATATCGGACTTTTTTTATTATTCAGCATTTGTAAAAGGGTGTTAATCCCAAAATGCATAGCTAAAATATTTTTGTCTAGACTTTTAACTATGCGCTTTGAGAAGAATGGTGTAGGAATGTGAATGGATTTCCAGAAAAATTGCAAAGTACAGGAACCATTTGCACTCCAGTTTTAGACAACACAGACTCATCCCCAACACCTGCACCTATGTTCAACAGTGAAGGGGCACAGGGCAGAAAACATCTTGCAGCTAAGAAGACACTAGTCTTCTTACAGCTAAGAAGGCACTGCATTAATGTACTCCTGCATTTGAAACAACCACTTCATAAATGCATGGCACAACATAGGAGAACAAACACATCAGGACTAGATTCAGCCATCCATCTGCAGGCCACTCTTTTGAAGACAACAAAGTCCATATTTTGGACAGAGAAGGCCACTGGTTTGAAAGAGGGGTTAAAGAGGCCATCTTTGTCAAAACTGAACAGCCCTCTCTCAGAGAAGAGGAGGGATACAACATCATCTACCTCCAAATTGCAACACGGTCCTTTCAACAGTTGCAAGAAGACTGCACAATTTGCACCACTCAGGTGACCCTGATGACCCAGATAAACCTCCAAGTGGCGTTTATTACTTGCTAAAAGAATGCAAATGACCAGTTGTCTGCAAGGAATATAAATCTTTCCATTCCCCACCATCCAGTCACAGCTGAAGAAGTTTCTTGGATGAGAAGTGAAATATCTTCAAAGGAAAATGAGAAAGTCCAGTTGCCTCCTGAAAAATTACCTTTGGGACAATTTCTCTCAGTAAGGACTAGTTAAAGATTACAGAGAAAAATTGGAATGAAAATAAATTATTTCTTTTAGTACTGAAAGAAAAAGGAAATTTACCAAAAAGTGCCATGTCTATCATAGGATGAAGAATCAACATCACTAGGATGGATGTTGTATAGCTCACCTTATGTTATAAACTTGTCTGAGAAGCTAACAGGATGTAAATAAAACTTGGCCTTTCCTGTTTTTGAAAATATGGGTGCCAACATATAAGATGTTTTGTAAACTGAAAAGTATTCTAAAGGCAGGGATGCACATACTAGGAGTGGACATTAATTCATTAATTCAAAACACTATCTCATTCTTCAACTGCAATACTTCCCAGCACCATTCATTAAAAACAGATAATCCTGAATTGCATTGAGAACTATTGCTGAAAGTGTTCAAGAAATAATTCCATCTAAAACAGTGTTTTTCAAACTTGGACCTTTAAGATGTGTGACTCTCAATTCCAAAAATCACCCAGCCAGCATACACTGAACTAAAAGCTCAAGGTACAGTATGGGTACACTTTTGGATCTACTATTGATAAGTTGACTTCTATTGTTATCAGATGAACTACAGCTGCAAATTAGACTTCAATGGATACAGTTGACCCAGGTTCTGTCCACTTCTCTCAGACTGCATTTGTATGTGGTATTTTGGAAAATGCTCTGGAAATTATAACTGCTTCAAAATGAATTACAATTATTTAGATTATAATAGTATGCCAGTGGTTTTTCAGCTGCACAGGTTTTGAATCCATTTCTTGATTCACTTCAAGTTGCTGGTGTTTATCTTTAAACTCATAGTCTCAGTTACCCAAAAATGTGCCTTGTCTTTCATACAAGCTGAGATTCACACTTAGTTCTTAGAATACCTGTGCTACAATTAATATCTAACAAAAACAAAATATGTTTCACTGCAAAATGCTCCTATTCAGCCATTTAATTGATAAAAGTTTGCAGACTTAAGAGGGAACTAATAAGGTGATTCATTTTCCCACTGTTCATTTACAGAATCTTACACAGAGTATCTTAATTAGTACTATACTAACCAGGTATTTAAGATCTCCTGAATAGGTAAGAGATTAGAAGATGGTAATGGATTAGATATCTATGTTAAATACTGTTCCCTCTTATTTTATCCTCAGTAAACAGGTTCCAGATCAAATCAAAAGCTGCATTTGTATTCAAGCAAGTGAGAACACAATTCCCTTCTAATACCTTCTATCTGGCTTGATCCCTCTGTGCTTTTAGTGGAGCATCTGACAGCATTTAATTTAGATCAACATTCTGTTCTCATATTGGCTCTCCAGATGCTTATGGCTGGCATAAAGGAAAGCATAAGCACAAGAGTACATTTAATCTTTTGTTTCTCCTGGGATATATAGCAAGTGGAAAATGAGCTTAATCAATAATTTTAATTATTTTTAATTTATGTTCTTGGTTTTATATAAAATTTATACCTCCTCTAATAAATACTTTATATTAGAGCTTTGCAGTTTTACATAATTTTATAGCCACTTACAGAAAAAGGAAAAAGAACTAGACATATTTATATAGAACATTTATTAACTTAGATGTAGACTTTGCATGTAGACTTTCTTTGAAGTAGGCCAAATCAGGCAGTGGACACCAGAAGAAATTCTAGATCTTTACTTTATTGATATAATCTACAATAACAGAACTTTGAAAGCATGTCAACATTTCTTCTTCCCTTCCTCTTATATTAAAGAAAGTCAAGGTAATGCAATCTTTTTTTTTTAATTACATTTATATGCCGCCCTTCTCCGAAGACTCAGGGTGGCTTACAATTTTTTTGGGGGGGGGATACAACCCAATGTGCTCAGCCTTCATCCCATTGTATATGCCTGCTTATTACTAAGCGGCATTTTTACAAAGTCAGCTTATTGCCCCCAACAATCTTGGGTCCTCAGTTTACCTACCCCGAGAGGATGGAAGGCTGAATCAACCTTGAGCCTGGTGGGATTCGAGCCTGCAATAATTGCAGGCAGCTGGAACTTAAGTGCAGGTATTTAACAGCCTGCACCACCAAGGCCCTTGAGTTTCTTTCTCACACCTTTTACTGGACTCAGTTAATATTTTTCCAACAGTTTCTGCATATTATCTCCAAGGTCATCTCAGTATTCTTCCACAATGTATAGATATTGGTAACTCTGAAATATGGTGGAAATATTATTTCAGTGTCCATTTAAGGAAACAGACTCTAGAAAGATTATAGAAATGGTATGGTTGTGGTATATAACAACAGAATCTTTCTATCCTCATTTTTGTATAAGAGAATCAAGGCGGGGCAATCTTTATTTTCTTTCTTACTCTTCTTAGTGCTGAGCTGGTGCTTATATATTCACATTTCTTCCTTGAGATTATCTCCATATTCCCCTACACCTAATCAGGAAAATTAATACTTCTCTAGAATGAAGACAAGTTTTTCTTTAAAATCTATATATTTTAGGAGCAACTAATAAGTGTTATAAGCTAAAAAATTGGAGATGTCATATACATGCAGAACTTTATGGAAAGGGAATATTATATAAAAGACTGGATATATATAGTGTAGTGTGGTGTAGTGTAGTGTAGTGTAGCGTAGTATAGTATAGTATAGTATAGTGTAGTGTAGTGTAGTATAATATAGTATAGTGTAGTGTAGTGTAGTATAGTATAGTATAGTATAGTATAGTATAGTATAGTATAGTATAGTATAGTCGAGATGCCCTATGTACGGTCACTCATGTGCTCGTCACCTCCCATTTGTATTACTGCAATGCTCTGTACACGGGGCTGCCCTTGAGGACCACCCGGAGGCTTCAATTTGTCCAGAATGCAGCGGCATGGGTTGTGATGGGCATGTCCCGATACTCCCATGTTACACCCCTCCTGCGTGAGCTGCACTGGTTACCGGTTGCCCTCCGGGTGAGATTTAAGGTGCTGATGTTAACCTACAAAGCCCTTCATGGCTTAGGACCGGGATATTTTCTGGAGACCCTGCTGCCAGCAACTGTTTCCCATCGTCCTATGCGCTCTCACAGAGTGGGCCTCCTTGGGGTTCCATCAGCCAGACAGTGTTGGCTGGCAACCCCTAGGGGTAGGGCCTTCTCTGTGGGAGCACCCACCCTGTGGAACCAGCTCCCTCTGGAGCTTCGGGTGGTCCCTGACCTCCACTGTTCCATTGGGGCCTCAAAACCTGGTTGTTCCAACTTGCTGACCTGGGCTGAGGGTGGGGAGGGGAGTTTTTTAGACAATGTTTTTATTATTTTTAGCTTTAATTGGGTTTCTTATTTAATATTTTTTTAATTGTATATTTGTATTATTTTATGATTGTACGCTGCCCCGAGTCCTTTGGGAGATGGGGCGGGTTAGAAATCCAATTAATAAATAAAAATAATCAATAAATAGTACAGTATAGTATAACACGTCATCAAAATGAAACGTTATGTTATTTTGAAAGATATGCTTTGGCATATTTTTATTGATATTAGTGTTTATTGTGTTTTACATAAGCCAGAGCTCTTCCAGTAATAAAATAGTGACAGAGGAGTAATAAAAAGAAAAGGGGAAATGCAATTACTTCTATTAAATATTTTATTAATATCCTACCTACAAATTATTTGCTATAGAGGGTCGGAATTATATTAGCAATAGTAGAAAAGACCTTCTCAAGAGAAACTACTTTTTAAAGGTCTCATTTCTCAAATCATAACTATAGCTTATATTAAATCCCTCAATATGGAAATTATATAAGGATCAAATTCCAATTTAGTGAAGCATATTCTTTGTCACTAGGGGATGCATTCTTTTGTTGACCAATAAAGCTTTACTCACTAGTTTTGTTTTAAATAAGGGGGAAAATACAGCTGAGATTTATATAGAAATAAAAATCTTAGTAAGCTTTCAGGAAGTCCAGGCCATTAAATGTCCCTACCATGGACACCTGTAAATATATAGTATGCAGATAGTCATCAACTTATGATCATGAGCTCAACATTTCTGTTGCTAAGTGAAACAACGGTTAAGTAAATTTTGCCCATTTTATGGCATTTCTTGCCACAGCTGTTAAGTGAATCATTGTATTGGTTAAGCTAGTAACATGGCTGTTAAGTGAATCTGGCTTTCCCACTGACTTTACTTGTCGGAAGGTCACAAAAGGTGATCTCCTGATCCTGGGACACTCATAAATAAAATTGTCATAAATATGAACCAGTTGCTCAGCATCCAAATTTTGATCAGATGACCATCTGTGAATGGGCCTTGGTGGTGCAGGCTGCTAAATGGGCCTTGGTGGTGCAGGCTGTTAAATGCCTAGCACTTAAGTTCCAGCTGCCTGCAATTATTGCAGGCTCGAATCCCACCAGGCTCAAGGTTGACTCAGCCTTCCATCCTCTTGGGGTAGGTAAATTGAGGACCCAAGATTGTTGGGGGCAATAAGCTGACTTTGTAAAAATGCCTCTTAGTAATAAGCAGGCATATACAATGGAATGAAAGCTATTGCTGAGCACATTGGGTTGTATCCCAAAAATTGTAAGCCGCCCTGAGTCTTCAGAGAAGGGCGGCATATAAATGTAATTTAAAAAAATGGTCATAAGTATGAAAAACAATCATGTCCCTTTTTTCAGTGACATTGTAACTTTGAATAATCACTAAATGAACTGTTGTAAAATGAAGACTATCTGTATATAATATTTGCATCTTTTAAATGAAAAAGAAGGCAAATTCATTTTGACTCTAGAAAAGATGTCAGGATGCTAACGAACAAAGGGACAGGCATGCTGAAATTAAAGAGGTTTGTGTGGCATTATTTATTTATTTATTTTACTGTAAACATATTTTAAATCTCAGTAGGATTTATATTCCCCCCTTTTTTACTGCAAAAAAGAAGTAAAACAACAGTTTATTGCAGTAATACTTCACACTGCCCTACTTCTGTAAATTGTCTTTAAGCTCTAGGGTAAATCCAAGAACATTCATGTTTTTAAATTGGATACAAAAGTGCTTTCTCTGCTGCAGCATAAATTGCTACATGCAGGCTATCAGATATTTTTAAACATATTGCTGTTCAGCAAATTGCAAACATTGTTAAGCATTGCTTTAAGTAAAGTTGTTATTCCTAGTATTCATGTTAAGGGTTTTTCTTTTAATGCTTTGGGGTTAAAGGTTTAACAATAATTAAGTTCTTAGCTAGCAGCAGTGATTCCTGGGTTCTCATCTGGAAACAGAGATAATGCATCAAAGTGTAGGGTATGGGACAAATAAAGTTAGAGTCCCCAACAGAGGATGATGCAGATTACACATGAAGACGTTTTGAACTGCCTAGAGTTCTATTCCTTTATCTGAAAATGTTAGGTAACTTTGACAAGCCTAGATAATAAGGAAAGAAATCCTCCAAGTGTTCATGGGTCAACAGAGCTTGTTTGTTTATTCCACCTCCTGACATCATTCATTGGAACATGGGTAAATCCCATAACAGAAAAACACCCAGATTTTATTTATTTTGTTTCCCTATCTTCTCTCTTTCTTCTACCTTATTTGCTTTCTTTTCACTTTTCTACACCCTGTTCCCATCCTTGCTATTCTTTTTTCTGTAGGTATCTTTCTCTGTGTCTCTTAAGTATGTGTGTGTGAGAGAGAGGGGGGATATAACAATAAAGCTGGGTTCTACTCCCAATTTTTGTAATTAAATATGCCCTTGTATTGTATGTATGGTTATAGCTCCAATCCATTTTAATGATGAAAAATGTATCACAGGTCTAAAAGTATCTGAGATTCTTCATAGCGATATCAATAGCAGTAGCACTTAAATTTATATAGCACGTCATAGCACTTTACAGCACTCTCGGAACAGTTTACAATGTCAGTATAATTGCCCCTAACAATTTGGATCCTCATTTTATCTATCTTGAAAGGACAGAAGGCTTAGTCAACCTTGAGCCCCATCAGGATCGAATTCCAGGCTATGGGCACAATTTGCCTGCAATGCTACATTCTAACCACTGTGCCACCAGGTCTCCTCTTCAGCTAGTGTATCATAGATCTTCCTTCCTTCCTTCCTTCCTTCCTTCCTTCCTTCCTTCCTTCCTTCCTTCCTTCCTTCCTTCCTTCCTTCCTTCCTTCCTTCCTTTCCAACCTTGAATAATTTCAGCGAGGTGAGCAGCATATAGTTTTGTAAATATATAAATAAGAACCTATCCATAAATCACAGTTCAGATCAAATTTATGAAACCTGTTTCCTGACTCGGCCTATGTCAACGTGCTGAAATCAGTCTTGAAAGTCTGCTTGAATTTTATTAATTTTAGTAGTGATAATCAACACACACTGGAGCATACTCAGGTTAGGAAAAGATTGCTGCAGAATTAAAAACATGAATAGCAGAGTGCTACATCCCCTGGCTAATTCTGTTTTCACTATGGCCAGCCAAATGTATCTAGAAACCCGCAAACAAAACTCTCTTCCTTGTTAATCTCCTGCAAGCAATATCAGGAAACATGCCATCTCTGATCCTGTAAGTAATATATATCATGAAAAGGCCTTTGATGGTCTTATCAGCTAATACCTTTTAAAGCTGTCCAAGCTGGTAACTAATAGAATCTGTGATAAGAAATTTTATAGTTCAGCAATGCATTATGTAATAGAGTACTTTTTTCTCTTTGGCCTCCTGACAATCAGTTTTATTAAATTATAACAACTTGAGAGGAAGAAAAAAAAATATGCCTCACCATTTTTATGCATCCTAAACCATCAGAGAAATGTTTCCCATTGGGGATTTTTACCTACCTTGTAAGGAACTCATATTGCTTTCTGATGATAATATATTCATACTATTGCTCAAATAGCTGGCTCCACAGAGAGATAAGGACAACAGCACCATGGAAAGCTATTGTTGCTAAGTATCAGCCAGATCAGTGCTTCTTAACCTTTCTGAAAGAATCGCCCCCTTGAGCCATTGAGGAAGTTGTCATAGCCCCCCTCCCCCAACATAACCACCCCCCTGCCACCTCTTAGCGTCCCCAAGGGGGCCAGCAGAGGGGCACTAAGAGGCAGCAGGGGGGCATTCGAGGCGCCGGCCGGCCCTGCAGTTTCACCCATTTTGGCGCTGGCTCCGGATCGGTGCTACAGTCAATGGGTGAGCCTGCAGGGCCGGCACCTTGAACGCCCCCGGCTGCCTCTTAGTGTCCCCAAGGGGGCCAGCAGAGGGGCGCTATGAGGAGGCAGGGGGAGGCGTGTTGAACGCGCCCGCGGCGGCACATAGTGTGCCACTGCTTCCACATTGGAGGCGCTAGCTCTGGAGCAGTGCTAGTCAATGGGTGAACCTGCAGGGCTGGCCGGCACCTCGAACTCCCCCATCGCCTCTTAGTGCCCCTCTGCCAGCCCCCTTGGGAACGCTAATAGGCGGCAGGGGGGCATTTGAGGCACCGGCCCTGCAGGCTCACTCCATTGACTGTTGTACCGCACCTGAACCGGCATCTCGAATGCAGCAGCTTGTTGGGAAAAGCCACCACCACCGCTTTCCCAAAGTGCTGCCACTCTTGCATTCTTTCTGTCTGTCCATCCGTCCGTCCATCCATCCATCCATCCAAAAGGTCTGTCTGTTTGCCTGCCTGCCTTCCTGCCTATCTACCTACCTGTCTGTCTTTTTGTCTACCTACCTACCTATCTATCTACCAATATAGATCTCTCTCTCTCTCTCCCAATATATCTCCCTCCATTGCCCCCATATTGCCCCCCTTCCATACCTTCGCCCCCACAGTGCCCCTTTTCATTCCATCGCCCTCCTGAAAAACAAAATCGCCCCTTGGGGGGCAATATCGCCCAGGTTAAGAACCACTGAGCCAGATTGCTGTTAAAACAATGTCCTTTCAATTCTGAAGTTTTTTCTATTTTTTTAAATCCAACAATTTTTTCAGCTAATAACAAATAGTGCTTCTTCCACTTTGACCTATGTATATATATATGTAAATAATATATAACATTGACCACTTCTGGAACATACAACATGTAACATTTTAAGCTATTGGTAACTGATAATCTGCCTTTGCTTAGTTGTCTGTTTTTAATTTTGAAACTGTGAATAGTTTTTATTTCATGATAGACTTCAAATATAAATTCAGTTTTCAAATGCAGTGCTGAAAAGGGATTTTGGTTCAGGCTCCAACTGTCTATAATATTTATTCAGAAAAAGCTTCTCTATTAATTTTTTTTCTGAGAACCACTATTAACCAATATCCTGTCCATGTTCTTTTAATGAAATTGTAGAGCTATAAAGGATTGGAAATAACTATAACAGGCGTCAGTAATTTCATTGCCATGAGCTGCATTATTATTGGTTTGAACACAATCAAATTCCCTTTGCTTGCAAGATCTATCACTGAGCAAAAAGACAAATAATGCATTTTGAAATTTGAGAAATGCTAATCAGAAAAAAAAATAGAAACAAATTAAACTTTGCCATGGGTGAGGGAAAATAATACCTTTATGTAAGGACATTTTGAAATATCGCTGCATTTTTCTGTTAAAGAATATCCCCTACCATTTAACACTGAGCTGAAAGTGATGGAAAACCTGAAGACATTTTGTTAGATTGTTGTTGTTTTCTTTAACCATGAGAAATAAGTGCAAAACACTAACCTGGAAGGTTTTCCAAATTTAGAATTGTAGTTTGACAGAAAGCAAGGATTCCAGGAAAAAAGTAAAATATTCATGGAAACACAAAGAGAGAACTTTTATATTGTTATATTAAGCAACCAAGTGCATGGGGCCCTCAAAATATTAAAATAGGAATAAAGTAGGTTTCAGAACTCTTCTCATCACTCCCCACTGATCAGCATACCTTTCATTCTCTAATGAAATTCTAGTGACATTGAAAACATGTTACATTTTTGATTGCCTGGAGAAACAAAATGTACTTCCTCTCAGAACAGCAAGCATGACTTTCCTTCACTCTTTTTTCAATGATAAAATCTGTTCTGGTGCTTGCAACTGAAAATCAAACAGGATACGCACATGTTTCCACAAAAAGTTTCTGTTGATGGGAACAATTATCAAAGTTCTAAAAAAACAAGGAGGGAAATATTTCCTTCTGGCTTTGATCCTGAAAGTACAATTTTTCGTTTCTATATTTCAGATGAACATTTCAGATGAGTTTTTATTGGGATCACAGCAAGAAATAATTGTGTTTATCTCTACTGTTACATGCACAGAAATTATGAGCCCATCTCCACCTCAGCAAATTCTAATTGATTTTTTTTAGGGAGGAGAGAAGTATGCATACTAAATTTATATAACATTGCATCTAATTTTCCCTTCCCCCTAAAGAAAAAAGAAAAGAAAAAGAGACATCGCCTGGATCCTTCTGTATACTATTATTCCTCTGACAATTTTGGTAATCTCCATGGCTTCATCTTTAACTGTCATTCCAACAACACAACACTGTTCTAGAAAATTAGATTCCATGAAGGGAAGTGATCTAGCAATCTTCTCAAAATCAAATTGTTCCCAGGAATGTTGGTTGTTCAGGTTAGTAATTGTAATATTTATGTGCAGTTTTTCATAAATAATAACAATTATCTAAAGTGTTTCACAAAACAGATCAGCATGGATTCAAAGAACACTAATGTCATGTTTATAAAAAGTCTATGTATGTGATTTGGAAAGTTGAGTGTATGGACTCTTTCACTTCCAAACCAAAGGGGCCCAACAACTATAAAATGGCCAGCAGGACATAGACAGATCTCGATGCCTGGTCATATCATCACTCACATTTTTTCTGAAGAGTTCAGGATCATATCTGTGGCAATAGAAAAATAATAACTTTAAACTGTGTTAGCTAAGGCCAGGGGATAAGATGAAGATAATGTTTTTACAACATGATATAAAAATCCAATTTCCAGAGCATATATCATAGTTAAGATAAATGACAATAAACCCAATCAAGGAACTGATGTGACTAGGAAAATATATAGCAGAAAGTGCTACATTCCAGTATAACTACATAAGAGATGATCCACTTCTGAATGTGTCTGTATGTGTTTGTATTATGTATTATATAATGTATTTATGTAATTATAATTTCAGTAAAGTTATTACTGAATATTACAGTGCGTGAGTATCATAAAAATTCAACAAAATTGCTTTCATAGTTTCGGATAGGGGTGTCAAATTTGAGGCCCGCAGGCCGGATGCGTCATGCACTGAACAACCCCACCCCCAGTTTAGCTAAGGGGAGGGGAAGTCATGATACGTCATGTGATGACAATGTGATACCATCAGTTTAACACCCTGGTCTTGGATGAGGGTAGTTTTTGAAGTCTCTGAAATGCTTCTTACATTATTTTTTTTCTCTACCATATGCTCTTGTTTTGTGTTCAACAGTAGTCTCTATGAAAAGTAAGACAAACACTCCAGGACTTTTGAGAAAGAAATGTGAAGCTAAAGATGGTATTTCAAATGGTGAAGTCAAGACAGTATTGCTAAAAGTGGAACAGATAAACATGGCAGAATAAAATGCCAACAAGTAGCATGGCTCTTTGTAGTTCTTCTTTGGAGAAAACTTGAGATCACCAGCAAGTACTCCAAAGTTGCTAAAAAGAACACAAGATAGCAGTGTCCAGCTCCTTTAGAACTCTTTGTAGACAAAATAATAGTCATCTTGCTGAAATTGTGTTAGTGTCAGTGAAAGGACAATACTTCTTTTTCTAATAACTTTTGGATATTGCTCAATTTCTCTTCAGCTATTAAGGAGCTGTTGTATACTAGCTGAGTTTTCTTCAATCTGTAGAGAAAGATGTTTCAAATGCAAATTTACGAATTTTTTTTTAAAATATTTTGGAAGGAATAGCAAAAGGGTGATTAGAGGTTTGATTCTAGAAAGTTACAATGGACCAAAGAACCAGATGAATTTGAAATAAGATTTTAAAATTATTCCTAAGTATCCTTCTCATGAGAAATGCTTTTTCTTTTGAATTTCCTTTTTTTTAAAAAAATGATAGAATGAGACTTTGCAGGTTGGACAGTAGGAAGGAAATAAAGTTCACAATTAAAGAAGAAAATTTGATTTACCAACATCAACGTCAAGGTAAATATTTTAACATTGGACATATTAAACTATATTTTTGAACAATGGATTCAAACATATTAAAGTATATTTTGAGTTATGTTTTTCAATGTTGCCTCTATAAACTATGTTTAAAGGATATTATGGAAAAAAAGCAAGTTATATCTGACAAGATTGAGACTGATATGAAAGTGGTTTAAAAATGACAGGATGAGAAATATATGGAAAAAGATGCTACGCTGGATATCCAAAAGAAGCTGACTAATGACTTAATAATTGAAAGGGATATACAAATAAATCAAGACAGTGAATTTTCCTACATTGGACTTAATAAAGAGACTTGCTAAAACTTTTAAGAATTTTGTGAGAAGGGGCCAAATAAAAATGAAAAGAAATAAAGTTCTAGAACTTATTTGAAAAACTAAAAATCAAGATTATTAAAATTTAAAAAAAGAATATAAATTTGTTTCATTTGATCATGGTTAAAATATGTGGTTATCTCTGGTATCCCTTAGTGGGCTTTTCTGATCAGTATTAAAAATGAAGAGTTTAAGAACTTGTTTAAAGGTAAGAGATGGGATATGGGAAGATTTTTTAAAGAGATGATGCTAAGTTACTAAAAGCTAACTTATAGTTACTACAATTACTATCCTGAATGCCATCACTCTGCTAAATAACTAATTCCCATAACACTGTCAAAAGACTGTATTACTATTCTTCTTTTCATCCTTCCTACTAGCTATCTCTTCCCACTTATGACTATAGCTATGTTGCTTGTATCTTTACAATTTATATTGTTTTATTTGTTTTCTAGTATGATTTGATTGCTTATTAGTAGTGTATGACTATCACTAAGTGTTGTATCTTATGATTCTTGATGAATATATTTTATTTTTTCTTTATGTACACTTAGAGCATATGCACCAAAGACAAATTCCTTGTGTGTCCAATCACACTTGGTCAATAAAGAATTCTATTCTATTCTATTCTATTCTATTCTATTCTAGTCTATTCTATTCTATTCTATCCTATCCTATCCTATCCTATCCTATTCTATTCTATTGCTTTAAATTACTAAAGATATTTTATCTCTATAGAAAAGATCTAGAATATGGGGAGATATTTTGTTTTATTTTGTTTTATTTATTTTAAGGTGATATGTTTATACTTGTGATAACATGGAAGTAATTTCTTTATATATTTTTCTTTTTCTTTACTATATTCTTATATTTTCTTTCTTTTATATTTTTCTGCTTTATTTTTCCATTTTATTCTTTTACTATATAAATTTTATTGAATCAGTATTTATTTTTTAATTGTATTTTTAATTAAAAAGAATAAAAATCAGGCAAATATTTCAGCAATGAATTTCCAAAGTGTGCATAAATTAAGGTACAGTATTAATCCCATTCCATATTAACAAAAGACATGACCTTCATTAGACGTTGGTGCAAAAATTATACAAAAATCACTGAGGTTTTAATAAATGACAAAAAGTAAATAAAGTGTTTAAAGCTTTTCTCATGGTACATTAATAGAGCTAGGAATGTAGAGATAAGTGTAATTGGAATCCTGTTATTCTTTCATATGTTAATACCTAAATTACATTTCTGTTTGATCTGCATTTAAAAACTAATGGACTATGACATACTATATTAGTTATGAATGTACTTTTTTTGAAAGTGAATTTCTAAAATATATTTTTAAACCTTAAAATAAAATTGTTTATATTTTTACTTACAAACACACAAATTTGGTTTTGGATTTTTTTTAGTCAAAAACTATGTTATCAAGCTTGGTGACAGTTGAATGATGGATGTCTGAGTTATATAGCCTTGTTAAAAATTGCAGAATAAATGCAATTTTCAGCATCCTTGCTGAGTTTCTGTATGATTAAAAGAAGCAAAAAATGTTCTCAACTGTGTTGATGCATGTTAGGCTGAACTATACCTTGTGATTAAAAAAAAACCTTGAGAGACAGAAAACATACTTTAACAACTGGGGAGAATCTGAGCAGTCCTTTTATTGAGTACAATTTTTTAAGAGCAACATAAAGTTAGATTAGCATATATACAGTAGGTTGTGTACATATAAAGTATATATTATATACGGTAATGCTAAAAAACCAATGCTATAGACTGCTTCTTGATAAAAGTAGTGAATTAACCATTTTCTTAAATCTTAACTCTGAACAATCTTTTGGCCTGTGTTGTTTCTGCTTCATCAGTATTAGTGGTAGGGATGTTCAAGCCATTTCAATTGTCTTTGAGCTGTCTGGTTTTCTAGAGACAAGTCTCAGGACTCTCAAAAAAAGAAGAGCTAGAATCTCCTTTCATGCTGGTTCTTAGATAAGCTATTCAATGTAACTCAAACATTTGTAGGATTGATTAAGAGCTTATGGAAAAAACAAAAGCAAGCAATGGTTATAATCGAAGTGGTGATGGCTTGTTTGAACAGAAATTTCTCCAACATTCCCCCATTTTTATAAAGTATAGTATTATATACACATAAGGAATTTGTCTCCAGTGCATATGCTCCCAGTGTTCATACAAGCAATAAGTGACAGATCATGATCATAGTAGACGTGATATCATGATAGACAAATAGACAGAGAGACATACAGACAGACATTGAAGAAATAGGCACAAAATATCTGGTCATAAAGATATTATCTAATCTTATCTGGTGTGTTTGGAAGTATTGATGTGCTACATGTCTTCCACGCATGACTTCCTAGGTGAAAATCATGGCCTTCTAATGCTAGCAGTCGCTTAGTCTTTAAATTTATCCACTCTTTCATCCAGGTATGCATTGCTGCCTGATAATATAATTCCCAATTGGGCAAACCAAACCCTCTTCTTTCTTTTGCTTCTTGCAGAAGTTTTAGTTTAATCCTTGGTTTCTTTCCTTGCCCTATAAAGTTCAACATTATTTTATTCAAATTTTCAAAATATTTTTATCTAATTTTATAGGTATATTTTGAAACAGAAAGAGTAATTTTGGTAGAATATTCATCCTAATTACTGCTAATCTAGCCATTAAGGAGAGCCTCAAATTTCTCCATCTCTCCATCTCTTCCTTTATTTGATTTATTAATTTAACATAGTTATCTTCTTTAATTGTTGTGCACCTTGCAGATACATAAATCCCTAAATATTTCATTTTCTTCACTCACTAAATATTTATTCCCTTGGACAAATTTTCTTTCTCTTTATTTGTCATGTTCTTAACTATCATTTTAGTTTTTTCCTTGTTTATTTTTAGTCCAGCTACTTTTCCGAATTCTTCTAATACCAAACGGTTGTGAAAGTTGTGAAATCTGAAACTTTGAATTTTGATTGCACTGTGCAAGACGATCCAAGCCAAGATATGAAGGGATAGAAGATTCTCAAAAAATTTCTTCTAATAAACTACATAGATCTGAAGGTTGAAACATTAAATGTGAGTTGTTAACATTAGTGAAATAAAGCTTTCAGAATCAACCAGTTGTCCAGTGAAATAGTTGATGGTGTCCTAATTTTATAATAGAGAACAAACTTCATGTAATATAAGTGATGAGGGATATGATATGATCGCACCCTACAGACAGAAGTCCCAGCAGAAAATCAGAAATGCCTTGAGAATTTAAGTTGGAAAAAATATAACAGTGTTGCAGAAAACATATGTGGTCTTTTCAGCCTGAAATACTGAGGATTGGGAAGTTGGTTCCTAAGTATTGTGCATGTAATAAATTCCAGTGTGGTTCTTGGATTGTTTTATACTTACCTTGATTGAGTTCCTACATGTTCATTGAACACAGTAGTTTTCTCAGCCCCTTGAGTGTGACTGGCTTGGACAGTCTTATGCTACTTGGTTACCCTGTGCAACAGATTGCCTGTGAAATCAGTACTTGGCAGGACAAGGGAAAACATTACAGAAGAATGGTGCTGGGGCCCAATTTTCATTGCATTAGATATGTTTGTGATTGAGCTGCGGGATAAGTAGAGGAACTGCTATTGTTGTAACTCTGCCTGTGCTTTATCATTCTGTTATACAAAATCTTTGATAGAAAGCACAAGTTTTCAAAGTACTGAATGATTTCATAGAATTATAAAAGGTATGAAATGATCCTCAAATCAGGGGAAAACACTTAGAAAGCACCTGAAGAGTTCAAGTTAAGAGATCAGACTTGGGATGTACTACCTTTGACTACAAAAGTATGACATTTTACTGGAACCACCATAATCCAGTAGAAGCCATCAGATAATACTAAAGACCTGGAAAATGAGTCAGCTTTGACACTGTATAATGAAACACTGGGGACCTCTCTAGAAGGTGAACTACTGAGAATATTGTTTTGTGCATTTGAAGACTGTAAAATGTCATATATATATTTACACACACACGCACACACAGAGAGAGACACACACATCCCCACAATATCCATCTCTTTCCCTTCCTGAGTATTGGCATTGTCAGCAAACCAAGCAGAACAAATTTGAGTTTACATTAAACATTTATAAAATAAACTTTCAATTTTAAAGAAAAGGGGAAAGCGCCTTGCTGTTTAATGTGACCATTTATATGCTGGTTAGGGAAATCTGGGAGTTGAAATCCTCACATCTTAAAATTGCTATGGTTGAGAAACATTGATTTAGAAGATGAAATGGGCTATAATATATTTATCCATGACTTGATACTGTAAATCAGAAAGTATCCTGGTCGGCAAGGGTAAGTAAAGGTAGAAACTCTATGTGGTTTACTTATGCTTTGACTGAACTATTGATTCATCCTATTTTAAATTAAGCCTCTGTTGCACATCTCATCACTATAGCCAGACCAGACTAGCTGAAGAGGAAAGGGATAGAAAAACAAGCCTGGTACTCTAAAGCCTTTTTTTACCTTATGATTGGGAATTAACCTAGGATAAGAAAAATATAATCCATTTATAAATCATATGCTTGTACTCATTAATACAGCCTTAGACTATTTCCTCCACTGCATATTTATCCAAAATTATCATACTTTGGGTGTGAAGATGTAGTTCTCTGAAGAAGTGAAGCTTGGAAATATGGGGGTGGGAGAAGAGAAGTATCCTGTGGTAATCAATCAAGGTGAGAGATTGAATTATAGTGGCAATCATTGCACTGTTGGAGGATTTGAAGGGGACAGATTGCCCTAGAGAAAATCTATGTAGTTGCTAAAAGTTGGCATTGATTTAATGGTGCCTTATCAATCAATTACATTTATGTAAAAGATAAGAAAATATTATATAAAGTATTTTGAGGAGTTTTATAAAATGTCCCTAGTGCTGAGCTAGCAATGTGTAATTGGTTATAACATTCAAGTTTCAAGAAGAGAAAGTTCAAATTAGTACACTGTTGTATATCTTTTATCGCTTCATTCCTGGTGTTAACTGTAGTACAGCTAATTAAATGGTAAAACATTTATGTAACAAAAGCTACCCATGTTGTTATCAACATTGCTAGATTTATTACAAATTCATAGACAATTACATATTTCATAAAGGCCATGGAATTATGTCAGGTTGAATATGTGAACCAGGCATTGACGGTAGTTCTAAAGAAGTTGTACTATCTTTCCCCCTTCCCATGACCTTTAACCAACTGATTTGATCTTCCCAGAGAAGAGGAATGCCATACATCTTTTATGAGTTACTATTTAAGCATTGGCTGGTTTTAGGATTTACACAATCACCTATAATTTCATAAATCACTGTTAATATATTATGGAAGCAGTTGATGTTAAAGAACACATTAGTAACTGTTTTGAACCAATAGAACAAAAAGCAGCATTCTGGAGGAAACATTGATTGTGGAAATGCAGGTACACAATAGTGTATCTCCAATTACACCCGAAAGCATAGCTAGAGTAGAAATGGAAAGGACTTTTCACAGCAATAGATTTAATCAATCCTTTTCTATATCTGTTAGAGTTACAACCTGAGTAGGTACCTGACAGTTAAACATCTAACATATTAATTTAAACTTTTTTTCCCCTGAACTGAATAAGCCTTTTGAATGAGAAGCAAAGAATTTTTTTTAAAAAAACCAAGAAAGTCCAAATTATATACAAGACAGTTAGACAGTATATTAGAAATTGGTTAGACAATTGGTATATTATACAGTTGACCAGATATAGATTAAATAAGAAACTTCATTATGAGAAACTGGCACAAGAACTGGAGTCCTAAATAGTTTAGACATAGAAATAACTAATTAACTGGGTGACTGAAAAAGAAATCCAAAAACTAAATAAAGTAATTCCTGCCTTCTTAACAAACTTGCTTGAAATGTTAGGGGATATCACAGGGATGTTATCTGAATGGAACACAATCAAATTGTACAGCAATATAAACCTAAAATATGTGTTCCAGGCTAGTAAACAGTACATTTTATTTCAGGGCCTGTTTCTAATAAAATTATTATGAATGTGTTAATTAACAGCCCAAAATGAATGGACAACATATTCTATGAATAACATACAATATTAAATACAATGGCTATGTGTACTTATGGAGTCCCAATAAGGTTGATGCATCCCCTCCTTATGGTAAAATAATTGTAAAATTAAAACAAAGGCACAATTATTATTATTTTAAAAAAATAAAACAGGTTCCCTCCATCTCTGCTTATGAATATATATGTATGTATACTGTGTATGTGAATAAAATTTAAGTTTCTTTCACTAATCTCTTTTGATTGGGGTTGATCTTGCTGGCTATTCCAGCCCTAAGACTGACAGTCCTGAGGGTATAAATTAGTAACATTCAATATCAAGCAGATTTAATGGATTTAATGTGATTCAAGAGCCAATTTGGTGTAGTGGTTATAGAATCAGGCTAGAAACAAGGAAAGTGTGAGTTATAGTCCCACTTTAGGCATAAAGCCAGCAGTGTAATTTTGGGCAAGTCATTGTCTCTTAACTGTAGGAAGGAGACAATGAAAAATTTTGCCAAGAAAACTGAAGGAGTAAGTCCAGACATTCATCACAACAAAAATAGTGTCATCCAAGCACCTTTAGGTCCCTCAATTTATCCTCTCTTGTTGACACAGAGCTGATAGCTGGGTAAGAAGATAGAGATCTTCCACATTGTTCAGAAAGCTCATTGGCCTCAGGAGGGTAGGAAAAACCTTAGTTCAGTGGCCCCCAACCTTAGTTCAATAGCCCCCACCAGGGACCACTTCCATGGATAGAGGTTTCTCTGCAGATTGGAGACGGCATGGTTTTGCATGCTGCCTGCATCCTGCAGATGGGACTTTACTTGTTTGTGTGGCTCAGTTGCTGGCATGCCAGGGCCTGATCCCAGTCCACAGCCTGGGGTTTGGGGACTCCTACTTAGTTGATTCAGTTTTACAGATTGTTTTCGAGATCCTCCCCTGCCCGCAAGCCATGGTTTCTGAGGTATTATCTTCTCCTTATGCTTTTAAAACATACTTTATCTTGATATAATCTCTCCTTTCAATAATGTATTACTCTTTTGTTTTTTATAGAATCATAGAGTTTGAAGGAGCTAAGAAGTCCATCTCCAATGCCATGTAAAAAGAATATAATTTTTAGAAATTTACAGTTTCTAAAACGTTGGGCAATATTTTGGAATAAATTTTTAGTCAAAGATTAAGAAAATGCTCTTGTACACTGTTTAGTACCACTGATTTTGCAGTAAGCAAATTTATTTTAGCGGCTCTTACAGATGTCTCTCCATAGAAATTTGGGGTGGGTTTCTATAACATTTTTCTCATCATCTTAGGCCAGCAAATCATTCATTTTCAAAGTGGTATGAATAACTAAATGTATTTTCTGCAGGGAATGTTCTGCTCTTTTGCTATTTGAAAAAAATATGAAAAATGAACAATATGTTTCCAAATTGTCATCTACATAAACTTCATAGGCTTGACTTTACAGTGCTTTAGTCAAATCCCTAAGTATAAAGTCAATTTTAATTTATTTGGTAAAATTGGAAAATTAATATTTTATAGAGACTGAGGCGGATCTTGAATGTGCTTCATTTTATGACCTAGTCCTAGAGTTTTGTAATTACTAAAGAGGTACATTTTATTTCTTTAACCCAGCAGTATAGTCACTGTTTTAAAAATTCCCACTATAAAATATTGTATATTGTTACCTTGGAGCATTTGATAAATTTATTTTAGTTTTGTTTCCAATGAATTGATTAAAAACACAATAGGAACTTGTCTGTTTCATTTTTAATAAAGTTGAATAATAATAAAGTTTCAGAAGTTATATGAAGAAACCTGTAGAATACATTTTGACTTTGACTGCCTTTTATGAGAAATGGTAAAAAGGGTAGAACAACCTGAATTAAGATCCTGTCCGGAAATAAAGATCCTGTCTGGATATAAATATCTTCATTTTAGATTTCAAATGAGTGATATGCCTATTGAGACTATCCTTCTCCCCCCTCTCTCATCCTGTTATTCAATATTTTTGACATTCTAAAATGTCAAATGTTTCACATTATTCCTTGAATCATGAAAACATGTTTTAATCTTGTATCACAATGTGAAAAATATAAAAATATGTGTGGCATGGCAAAATTAAGAAGATTGACTTGGTAATCTTGGTCATTGGGAGGTCCATTCATTCTGCAGTCACTGAGTTTAAAACAATTTTACACTTATCTGATTTTGATATATCATTGACAACTAGTTGAGAACTGAGGAAAAGCAGACTCACACAGTTTTTTTCATTATATATGTTGAAATACATTGTTCATGTATTTAGTACAACTGCTAACCAGTAGATGGCAATGTTTATAAGTTCGTAGTTGTATCTATGGTACTCTCTATGTCATTTTCTCTGTATAAAGCTTTCCTGTTTCCTGTCAGAGTTAAGCAGGAAAGCACATATGGACTATGCACTATTTGTTCTGTAGAGCTTTTCTGACCCAAGCCTCATTCAAAGCAAACAAATACCAAACAGAGATAAAAACAAAACCTTTTTAATGCTTCTCTGTGAATTCCGTTCATTCACAGTAAAACACTATTAAAAACTAATTGTCCCAGATAAGAACAAGCCTTGCCAAGGTTGTGCAAGGCTGCAAAGAACACTAGATTAAATTGCAAGGAAATAATCAAAACCAAAAGTCTCCAAACACAAACCAGGATAGTCTGAACTTCCATAAAACTTGAAGTGCAAGAACTTCTTTGCTTCCTGCAAAGAATCCCACCTCTGAGGGTTGGCTTTTATCCCTTAAGGGAGGGGCCATCACCTTGCAGCCTTACTCCTGAGTCTCTCGTGCTGCTGCAGCTGCTCTTTCCTTCGAGCAGCACTTTACACATGGGCACTGGGCACAGGCTCCTCGGGGTCCTCTGAATCACTTCTGCCAGCCACCACAAGCTCCAAAGGTAGCACTCCACTCTCTGGTAGTCCTGTCCCTATCCCTGCATCATATGCAGGCCCCTCATCCGAGTCCTCACTCTCCGAGACCTCAGCCATCCGCATCTGCTGTCGGTGAACCACAACAGAGCTATATATAGATTTTCTAATAATATATGGATACTAAAATAAACACAAGGAAAAGCTTTTGTTATTTGTTATATGAATATTTTCTAGAGCAAGTTAGGCCATTCTGGAAATCTGGAAAGGATTAAAAAGCAGACAACATTTTTATATCAATTAATCCTGAATTCCTCCCTCATTTTTCTTAGTTCACAAAGGTGTTCACACATATCCATCCCTGCCCTTAATTTTGCAGAATGGAACTCTCTGGAAATTCTGGCAGTTGTATTAGAATTTTTAGAATAAAACATGTTAAATAATTTTTCCTATATTTCAGATACAGTTAGATCATGAGGGATGCTAGGATACAATGCAGGATCAATAGACAATAATAATAGACAGAAAATTTTGTGATGCAACAGATCAATTTCTAGAGTCCAGGGCTTGGGAGGAGGATCTAACAATAAAAGTAAGGCATTCTCCTTCATAAATAATACTTGCACCTTCCTAGCCCATTCAGCAAGATTTCTACCAGAAGTGGATAATTTCTTAAAGCCAGCAGGCAAGAGGTTCCCTTGGGGCTTGTATTTCCCGATAGAATATAAGGTTGCAGCTGTCCATGGTGCTGAATCCCTTTAAACTGACAGAATGGTAAAGGGATGGAAATAGCTGGCTTTATTCTGATTGGCTGGTAAGTTGACAGTTGCTCCTCCCAGGTGGGAGGGGTTGGAGTGCCGAACTGCGCATGTGAGAAGTTCATTCTGCACTGAAGTTCATCGGGGAAGGAGCTCGTCGGCTGAGGTCTGGAGGTAGGCCTCAGCTTGGCCTCTGGAGCTCCTGACTGGGCATGCGCGAGGCCCATTCGGTGCCGGACTTCGGAGGAGAAGGAGCTCTCCAGCTGAGCTCCAAAGACAGGCCTCGGGCCGACCCCTGAAGCTCCGGCTTCAGCCTTCGAGCTGCAGGGAAGGCCCTGGAAGGCCGAAAACACCGAAGAAGATGCCGCCATCACCTGGACAGGTAAGTAGTGGGCCGCAGTCATCGGGAAGACCTCGGGGAGGGCCACATTCATCCGGAGGCTGGGGGGAAGCTGTAGACCGGTCCCGAAGGCTGCAGTAAGTGTCTTGATGGCACTGTCGATCTCCAGCTTGGTGGGCAAGCTGACTGGAGGTGTTTTTTGGGCCTCCGCGACCAGACTGGTTGCCTAGGCATGGGTCCAAGCGACCTGGGCTGGTGACATGTGTGGCATGGTTGGGTCCAGCAATGCCGCTGTCACCAGAGAAGCCAATCACTGGATTGGCTGGTCGCCTTGGGTCACTGCAGCAGTAGGCACTGCCAGGTGAGTGGCCCTGATGCTGGTGCCTGCTCGGCATAGCGTGTTGCTGAAGGCTGGCAGGGAGGCAGGAGGTGCCATGTTTGAACAGGTGGTTTGAATTTGCCGCTGGTTGGACACCAAGTTTTGTGGCGGGAATTTTGAAAATAATGGTTCATGGTTTCCTGCCCACACACTTTCGTCGGCAAAAGGGGTTGCAGGGCAGGACTGGGTAACCCTTACTGGTCTGATGCCTTCTTGGGCCCCAGTCCTGTCCCTGGCCACTTCCTTTGATGAGATCTGCCAGAGTAAATTGCTGAGGTTGGTGGCTGGGTCTCTGCTTGCCGGCTGCAAGCTGAATGCCTGGAGAAACGCTGACCTCATTTCCTCCCTTTCTGCCAGGCTCATGGGGGAGATAGGAAGGGGCATCCTTTCTACCTTGGGTTCCTTGTCCATTGCTGGCTTGGACGTACAGGACAGGCTCTCAGAAATTGTAAAACACTCACTCGTAGCCACAAGTGGGTTTTGAGATGGAGCATTTGTCAGGAGGCTTGCCGCACCACTGGCCTCATGCTCGGTCGGTGCCTGGGACGCTTCGGCTGAAGCCGTCCCGGTCTTGGGTCCTCCTGGTCAGTGGTGTGGTGCCATTAGCCTGGGTGTGGCTCTGGTCACCATGCAGCTTTTCTGGGTTGACTTAAGAGTGGGCATTTGGATAACTCACTATATAGACAAGGTTTCTAACCATCCTCTGCTACCAAATTGTCAAAAGAAAGTTTGGGAGGTTAAGAAAACCAATGGCTCATAAACCTTTATCTACAGTGAAGTTATCCAAAAAGAGTTGAGCCCAGAAGAGTTCAGTTCAGAACTTGCTTATTGTAACAACAAATAAAAATAAATAAATATTCAAGAAAGCATACCAATGTCCTGTATTTCTTCTGAGAGTCTTTAAAGTCCTTAAGTCCTAACAACTACCTATGTAGCCAGAGTTCCAAGAGTTCTTTCCTCAGAAAGGAGAGATAAAGCATTTCCAACAGTCTTCTGCCTTGGAACTGTCTCTCTTGCAGTTTGGAACAGATAGCTCCTCAGAACTATCTGAAGCTTGGAACAATCTTGGAACTGTCTTCTTCTTGGAACTGTCTGCCCTGGAAGCATCTTGGAACTTCTTGGAACAGTCTTGGAACTGAGTAACTGCCACTGAGGCAGTTCCCTATATAGGTTTGATCAAGAAGGGGTGTGGCTAGAAAAGCCAGTATATTCAAAGTACAGCTGCACTGTAATTGGCTCTTTTAAACTTTTAAATGTAAACCAGTGAAAAGAGCACAGCAAAGTGGAAATTCCTTCCACAGTTTCTTTCAACAATATTAATATTGTTGGCATGACATTTGAATTACTAATATGTCCATTATGCTACATTAAAATTTCTCTTTCATATTGATGGATAAAAAGGCATTGTGTGATAGCATATGAAGATAACTGGAAAAGATAGCAAATGAAACACCATGTCATGCCCCTGTCAGAGTCTGAATCCAATAAGGAAGATGAACAGCTGACAAGGAGTGGGAATATGGCTCCATTGGCTGTGGAGGAAACTGGGAAAGGGCAATGTCTGGCTGGGAGAGCAGGGAAGAGATAGATCAAGGGAGAGGGAGTTCAGAGGAAGACCCAGGCCCACACCCTCTTCATCCTAGGGCATGCAGGGAGGAACGGAGAAGAAAGCAACATTGGTTGTGTGGCTTACAGGGGAGGAAAGGGCCCTGATTCCCTTCATTAGCCGTATCTGGGAAGGGAGTTTAAAGGAGATGCATACTGAGTGTGGCATCTTCTGGGAAAAAACAGTACACACAGTGTGTGTACTTTGGTTATCTGCATTCCTGGCATCCTCTCAACTGTGTTGAGTTATTGCTGTGCCTTCATGTCTGGAATTCCTTCTCCTGCCTTGCCGGACTAATTGCCTCATTTTGCCTTGTTTGGACTTATAGTTACAGTTTTTGTTGATCATGTTTTGGACTTGATTCTCTGTAGCCAAAGGCTGTTCCTGGGAGAGTTCTTCTCCAGCCACAAAGTAACCAGGACATTGGAGGCAAAGTTGGAGCTAATAAAGGGAGTCCTACTGATTATCTGATCGTGTTGCCTATGTGCCACGCCCCGGGTCATCACACACCAAGAGATCAATTCAGCAAGCAAAAATTCCTGGAAATATCAAAAGATGTTAAAGCCTGTCCCCAAATTATTGTAATGTTATTATTGGCTCTAATCCAATTGGGAATGTGGTCGATGCTGCAGTAGAAACAAGAACACCATAATTTCTAGTCTTCTACATTAAAAACCAGATAGGTGACCTTGAACCAATCACATGCCCCAACCCAATGAGCTTACAGGATTATTATTGTAAGAAAAATGGATGGTTGGATCATTATTTACAAAATAAAAGGTGCAATATAAATCTGATGATGATGATACCACAGTTGGAAAGAATTCTCTTATTCTCCTATAATTTTACCCTAGGTAATTGGAGAAGAGCTAACTATGATTCTTCTCATTATGCTCCAAATTCTGCACTATATTCAATGATCCATCAAATTACGGAAGCTATTCTGTTGATTTTTTTTAAGAGGAAGCCTGGAATTAGTTCAGAGATATCACAAATCCCAGTGCAGTTCTTCTCATTTTGAAGCAATTGCTCCAGACTTAACACAACTTTTAAAACTTTAAATCCAGCATTGCTCCCTTTCAACTAGATCTTTTACCAAAGAGCTAGCAACAGATCTATATGTTCTAGAAAGCTCTTAGGTCTTAAAGAGTCTGTATCTTTTGTATCAAGGGCTATTTTTGTGGTGAGGTTTGCTATGTCCCAGCTGTCCTTTGAATTCAAGAAAGGGAAAACTGTGCTTTGTCTTCATTACAGTCTTTGTAATCTCTAAGTCATCCTGAAACTGTAAGGATTAAAGCATCATGATATTCTTTTGTTGAGCACTGCAATAAAATAAAATACAAGAAAGTCTAGAAAGGTATTGGCATGTCAATTTCTAAGTCAAAGCCTAAGGAAGCATCCAAACTCCTTCAGGGAACATAAAAAAGCAATAAAATAGGACAAAAAGGGGCAATATAAACTAAAAATATAAACTAACAACGACACATGGGGGAGATGATAATTAAGCCATGAAGAACCAGTTTAGTGTAATGGTTAAGATTCCTGGCCTAGAAACCAGGAGACTGTGAGTTTTATGCATGAAAAGCCCTGGAGGCTGACTTTGGGTCAGTTACTCTCTCTCTCTCTCTCTCTCTCAGCCCAACTCTCTTTTCAATGCTGTTGTTGTTGCAAAAACAGGATGAGGAAAGAATATTGGCACGATCACTTCTTTGAGTTGTATATGAAAACAGGCAGGATAAAAATCTTTTTAAAATTAGTAATATGATGGTGATTTTCATATTCTAGATAGTTTATAGGACTTGATACTTGAGGATATTTTAAAGATGATTCTCTTCCTTTCTTAGTGGCCATTTTCAGTCAGCAATCATGGGATGAGGAAAGCAAATGCTTGTACTTTATTCAAACAAAATTGAATCTAGATTAGATTAATCATCAAGAATAGTATTTCTCAACCTTAGTAACTTTAAGGTTCACATGATGACATGTAAAATTCTGGAATTTTACATGTTGTAAAGTTGCAAAGCAGCAACTCCCAACCTTTTGGGCAGTAGGACCAGTTCTGTGGTTTTTCCACGGACTGGAGAGGGCATGGTTTTGCATGCTGCCTGCACCCCCAGATGGGGCTTTGGTTGTTTGCACTGCCCAGTTGCTGTCATGCCGGAGACTGGTACCGGTCCATGGACTGGAGGTTGTGGATCTCCGTTGTAAAAGGACTAGAAGGAACATACTTCCAATACCCCCCTTGTGAAGTCCATGATGAATAGGGTCATGCAACTTCTCAGTAGTAGACCTGTTTTATAAACCACTAAGCCCCTGGAAAGGTAGATGGCATCTATAGGTATTCTCAAAACAAATGAAAGTAGTATCATTCCAGCATGCATTCAGAGGTTATTAAAATGAGGATGGTTGGGGTAATATGCTGACATTGCAAACCACCCAGAAAGTGCTGTGAAGCACTATGGAGTGCTACATATGTCTAAGTGCTATTGCTATTTAATCAGTTTCTTTTTTGGAAGAGAGCTATGTAAGAGAGCTATGTAAGAAGAGAAAACACTCAGACTAATATATCCAAAAAGAAAGTTGCCTTATTGGATCTGACAATTTATCCTCCAATAAAGTCTGGAAAAATATATATTCAAAGACTTTTTAAGCATAGTTGGGTTGTTTGTACCTTGTGTTCTGGGTCTGTCAGGCTCCAAGAACCAGGAAAGACACATAGAGTTGCTTCCTATTTCTGTTTTGTAGACAGATATCCTGTCAGACTAAAGCAAGTATTGTAAAGATATAGTCTGAGAATTGCTGAGGAGCAGTAATCTTAATTCTCTTTCTCCTAACCAGACTATCTAAACATAACTACTTCTTGGATCTCTGGACTGCATCCCCTCCTTCCTGAGAATCCAGACTACAGGAACAGATGTAATTTCTTCATGATCATCCCATGTATAGCATATTGCAATCCACATGTGGGGTGACTAGGGCAAGAGTTACTTTCTTGCATGCAACATATTTCTACTTAATGGACAAATTACTTAATAAACAAAAACGTTTTCAACCCCACTATACATTAGATTTCTTCAGTTGAACAGATGCATATACTGAAGTCATTTATATGGTTCACTCATAAGACAATTCCACATTAATTCATGAATTTATTTTAATCTGACTTTAAATACAAACTGCAGTTATCCTTCTTTAAAAAACCCTATAAAAACGATCTTCTCCTTAAATACACATAATTAGACAGATATTAAGCCTGAACATTAATCCAAGAAGAAAGGAACAGATCAGATTCCACTGGAATTTGCAAGAGTATATTATTTCTTTTTCTTGTATTAAGTAATTACCAGAATTATGTAAATGAAATTAGCAAATATGAAGCAATAACTGCAAATTAGCCTCATAGTGAAGAAAGACATTTTGTTATCCCTCTGTTAGTTTTCTGCAGCTTGCAAACCTTTTACTTTTTCTGAACTTTGAAGGCTTTCAAAGCAAATGGAAAACTGCAACTTATTTATAGAAGCAGTGGTTTACCTCTTGCATTATGGGATGTTATTATCTATTAAATCTCAAAATCCTGGATATTTATCACCAATTAAACACCCTTGACTAATTACAAACACATTAAATGCATTAGACACCATCTAAGGAATTAATTCAGAGGTGCCTAATAATTATAACTAATAAAAAATAAAAATGTTAAACATGTAAGTATTCCTACTAGATAAAGCAACTGTTTAGCATTGCCATACATAAATAAGCACATTGCCCAGCAACATGTAGGTAGGTAGATCACTATCCAACAAGTAGATCACACCATGAAATCAACCCCACAGTTAAGTTTCCAACTACTTTTATTAACTTTGCCAAAAATAGAAACTTAAAAGTGGTTTTGTGGTAGAATCTGGCACTGAGTTGAGAGGAGGAGTCTGGCATGTTTCCTGCCTATAGGTGAACAACAGTAAGCATAACACACTGATCAGCTCACTTTGTGTTCCTTGTACAAATGTTATAAGACCAAAGCACACAGGATGACTGTTAGATAAATACTTTAAAGTTTTAGGAATGATCTCCCTTCAGTCTTTTCCTCCCCACAAAGGAATCAAGGCTACTCAGCTGTTTAACTCTTTTCCTCAACACAGCACCAGATTCTATCACATATTTTGTTGAACCTTCACCTCCTTCTTGTAGTTCAGTGAATTAATTTTTTTTTAAAATTTGAGCACCTCTGAACATTATCTCAACATTTTGAACTTTACAACTTCTTTAGTCCCTGTCACCTTGCAATAATCTCTGCATATCTTCATCAAAATCAAATTTCCGTACTCTTCATAATAAAGTTCCATGTATGGTTAACACATGTCAGTATAAATGCTATGTATATTCAGGGATTACCCATCCTACTTTGTGGTGGATCCTCACATTAGAAGGTAACTCAATCTGTTTGCAAGAGAAGCAATTCATCCTGATTCATTTTCAAATATGAAGCATTATTTGAAAAAACCAGAACTCCACTCTCCTCTTATCTAACATAGAAAAGGGAGGGGAAAGTGTAAGAATGGGTATAACTTTTTATATATTTTATTGAGGTGGGGAAAAAGTTGTGGGAAGTTAGACCATTACATAGGAGATTAAGTTTACAGCGCAGCTTGATCTCCAATTTAATGTGCAGTCAATCTTGAATTAAGTTTGTTTGTATTCATCATTGCGAACCACTCTTAAAATAATAATGTCATGAAAATTGGATAATGTTTACAGGCACTTTATAAGGGGATAAGACATGCTAAATTTAAATAAAAGTGGCTCACAGCTTCTCAAGTTAACGTGTATATTGTTTGTGGCCATTTTTAAGGATTCCACAGTGTTTCCAGTTTTCTTTTTCCCAGTGATAACTCACCATTTTTCCTCGGTGTGTGCAGTGACACCCTCTAATATACTAATACAAAATGCTCATCAATCAGTGAGGAAAAGATGACAGTTGATAAATGTGGTACACAAAGGCAAAAGGTAGGAAGAAATGGATGTATGGAAGACTATATTGATGGTATTTTAATAGTTAAAAAAAAGCTAGTAATAAATACAAAAATATTTTCAGAGAGGGAAAGTAAACAACAAAGTAAGATTAAGTAAGAAAAAGATTTAGAACAATTTGAAAATTGTCATTATAGAAAGCAAAAGATTGGAAAAAGAATTAAATAGGGGAGGGGAAGGGGAGGGGAGAGGAGAGGAGAGGAAAAGAGAGGAGAAGGAAGAAGAGGGAAAAGGAAAAAGAATGCAAATTATAGAAATAGAAGCCATCTGATTGATCTTGTCTGATCTTAAATGTTAGATGAGATGCTGTAGAAAATGAAGTGAACAAGGAATAGATTATCTGTTTCTTCCTCAGGTTCCTCCATGAATATATGCCTACATCTCATTGTGGCTTCAGGGTGATTTATAGTGAAGGAGGAGCATAGGATAGAGAGATTAAGAATTCAATCTCACACTTCTGTTTCTTCTTTGAATTAACAAACTACTTTGTTATTTTTTTTTGTAATGAGCCTGTATTGCATATCTTTGATAGTAAAGTTTACAGTCTCAAAATATGAACAGTCCAGAGTTATGTACAAAAACCTGACAAATGTATGTATTAATGGTACAACATTGAGCAGTTAAATAAGACAAGCTATTAAGCACACTTATTTATATGCTATTATTATTGATTGTGTATAAAGCAACAAATTGTTTTAATCATATATGTCAAAATGTAAAAATTATTATTGGGAAACAGATTTCTTATAAGTAAATCCATAGAAAATCAGAAAGTGGTCTTTAGACCAAAATGACATCAGGAATAAAATAATGTTGATGCATTAAAAACATGAATTATTTTAACAATCATCCTTGTTGATTCCATTTTATGTTCTTTATTCAATGATCAGCTTGAATAAAGGTAAAGTCACTCTTAATTTGAACAAGGAAAGGAGAATATTTAAAAGAAACAAACAAAAACCGATCCAAATATTTTTGAAGCATTAGCAGAAAGAACCTAAGCACCAGCGACAAGTGTCCAAATAGAAGAAAGATTATGAAGAGAAAGAAAATCCTGTCAGAAAGTTGTTGATATTCTACTGAAAGTATTTCTATTTATTATAACTGTATTAGAACCTTCACTATAATAGTTAAATATGTTATATTATTATAAATGCCAAAGCAAGAATGAAAGGAAAAACAACAGAATTAATTTCCTACGTATGTATTAGTTTTTAGCAACATTCTGATTAAATATGACTGTACAAAAAGTGACAATATCTTCTGGTGGGTGCAGATATTGTACAATAGAGTGTAAATCAGATTTTGTCTTCAGAAGGAATCTGAATATACAAGAGAAGTATTTTTGTATATTTGTTGACTAAAAGAAGAAAACATAGGCTAATACAGAAAGTTTCATGGAAATGTGAAAGTGAAGATTGTTTTCTGAATGCAAAAAAGAGTAGAATTGACACTGCTGTTGATACTCATTGAAGATGAGGAGTCTAAGCTGCCATAGTCTCCCAAGATAAGGGTTTACCTCAAAAGGAGTAGAGCAGAGAAAAGACATTCTATGAGGTTCCTTACAAGAAATAGAACTTCCAAATAAGCAACAAGGCTGCTTCTATTTAGGCAACTCCAGGGGCAACAATTTTTCATTAATCCAAACTCCATGTGCCTTGATTCCCAATTTGAAATGTCATGACTTTGACTTTGGTCCTGGATTGGTTGATGATTGTTCTACAATGTTTGAACTCTTGGGCTTCACTTGACCTCTCTTGTGCCCAGTGTTTCAGAATTCTTTAAGGTGAATTTGCTGAATGTTTTGGGAAATGTTGTTTTGCTTTGTTTGCACTTTCTTTTGAATTGTTTATTTACTTCAAAAACCTATCAGTAAAATTTGCAATCACCTTTCTATGTGCTTGTGTGTGCTTGGCCTGGAACAGACAATGTGAGAATTACATTGTAAAATGAACATATGAAGGGCAGTGAGTGGGTAAATGGAAAGAAAAACAGGGAGAAAGTCATAGGTGGATGAGAAGATTGCGATGAAAAGCTTGAAGAATTAAAGATAGTACTGTATATGAAATTGTGTATAGATATTGTTCAAGGACAGAAAGGTATAGTGAATAATGTTGGTGTAAACAATTTTTAGTATTGTTTCTTTTCTCTTATCTTGGGTCCTTAGTTAACGATTTCTTATTCTTTTTCTGTTTTCTGCTGAAAATTGTTTACCTTGAAAAGAAATAGCCTTATTAGTATACTGTACATATCTTACTATAGTTCTTCTTGCGCAACTGTATATGGCAATTTGCAGAGGTTCCAAAGCTCTTGTTACCTACAGATTTATAGCAATATTTCTCCACTGATAATCTCTAGAACTGTTGAATACATTTTCAAGGGTAAATATGGGCAACACATCTGGAAAGTGCTAAACTAAAGATTGGATACAATCTAAGTGTAAATTAGAGAAGATTATGAAGATAAAAATAGGATATAAATACAATAAATTAAGGAAACAGGTGAAGACTGACTCTTATTTCCTTATCTCAGAGATAACACCAAACATGAGTAACAGTTCCTGTCTATGAGCTCGCACAGAGCGGTTAATATTCGATGTTGGCAGCAGTCGCTCCCTTAGATAATGAGGACCCATGTCATGTAGGACTTTGTATGTTAAAGTTAGAACCTTGAATCTCACCCGGAGTGCGACTGGCAACCAATGCAGGCAGCGCAGGAGGGGGGCAACATGGGAGAACCGGAAAACTCCCATCACCGCCCGTGCCGCCGCATTTTGCACCAGCTGCAATCTCCGGATGGTATGCAAGGGCAGTCCTAAGTAGAGAGCGTTGCAGTAGTCGAGTCGCGAAG
Source organism: Naja naja (assembly GCA_009733165.1). Lineage (NCBI taxonomy): Eukaryota > Metazoa > Chordata > Lepidosauria > Squamata > Elapidae > Naja > Naja naja. Next base: position 167,040,707 of record CM019151.1, read on the forward strand.
TAACAAGGGCATGAGTGACTGTACGTAGGGCATTGCGGTCCAGAAACGGGCGGAGCTGGTGAACCAGCCGGACCCGGGCAAAGGCCCCCCTGGCGACGGCTCCCACCTGCTCCTCTAACCGGAGCCGTGCATCCAGGAGGACCCCCAGGTTCCTCGCCCTATCCACAGGGGGCAACACCACTCCCCCTATGGTCAACGATGGACATTCCAAACTGGACCGCGATGCCAGTATGCACATCCACTCAGTCTTGGCCGGGTTGAGTCGAAGCATGTTTCCATCCATCCAGATCCGTACCGCATCCAGACAGCGAGTCATCACGGAGAGGGCATCACTGATCTGGTTTGGGGTAGAGATATACAGCTGTGTATCATCAGCATATTGATGATACCTCACCCCAAAACCACGAATGATCTCACCCAGTGGTTTCATGTAGATATTAAACAAAAGGGAAGAGAGGACCGACCCCTGAGGGACCCCACAAGTGAGTGCCCTCGGGGCCAACCTCTGTCCCCCTGCTAAAACCGATTGCGACCTCCCCGTGAGGTAGGAGGAGAGCCACCGTAAAACAGTGCCCCCCACCCCCAGCCCAGCAAGGCGTCGCAAAAGGATACCATGGTCGATGGTATCGAAAGCTGCTGAGAGGTCTAATAGGACCAGGACAGAGGAAAAACCCCTGTCCCGTGCCCTCCAGAGATCATCCATCAGTGCGACCAATGCCGTCTCCATGCTGAAACCAGGCCGGAAGCCTGATTGGCACAGATCCAGGTAGTCCGCTTCATCCAGGAAAAGCGGAAATTGCTGAGCCACCACACTCTTGACAACCTTCGCCAAAAAGCGAAGGTTGGAGACTGGACGAAAGTTGTCTAACACGGTCGGATCCAGGGCAGGCTTCTTCAAGAGGGGTCTCACCACCGCCTCCTTCAAGGTGGACGGAAAGACACCCTCCCTTAATGAAGCATTGACAACTGCCTGGATCCAACCACAGGTGACCTCCCTGGCAGCATAAGCCAACCAGGAAGGGCACGGGTCCAACAAACATGTGGTGGAACTCAGGCGCCGCATAATCCCATCCACTTCATCCTCAGAAACAGGATCGAACTCATCCCAGAATGTACTGGCCAGACTACCTGTATCCTGTTCCTCAGACCACTGCACATCAGAGGACAACCCGCTCCAAATTCTAGCGATCTTATCCAACAGATATTGACCAAATTCCTCAGCCCTTCCCCGCAACGGGTCCGCCCCCTCCTCTAAATGAAGGAGAGAGCGTATAACCCGGAACAGGACGGCTGAACGGTTATCTGCGGACGCTATGAGGGCGGAGAGATAAGACCTCCTCGCCGCTCTCATAGCTCCCAGGTAAGTCGTAATATGGGCTCTTAGCTGGGTTCGATCGGCCTGGGAGCGGGTGGCCCTCCACCTGCTCTCTAAACCCCTCCGACGGCGTTTCATCTCCCGGAGCTCCTCTGAATACCAAGGAGCCATCCGGGATCTGTGGTGTGTGAGGGGTCGCATGGGGACAACCCTGTTGAGGGCCTCTGACGCAGCCCGCTGCCAAGCGGCCACCAGGTCCTCGACAGAGCTGTGAGCAAGGGAAGAGGGAAGAGGCCTCAGTTCTGCCTGGAACCACTCAGGGTCCATGAGGTGCATGGGGCAGAACCATCTAAGCGGCTCCTTGTCCCAGCAGTGGGGTGCAGCCTGTTGGAAGACCAGCCGCAGGAGATAGTGATCAGACCATGGAACAGGCAAAGCCGTAAAAGTGGCTTGCCCTCTGTCACTATGCCACCACTCAGAGGCAAAAACTAGGTCAAGAGTGTTCCCCCCCTCATGAGTGGGGCCATCAATTAATTGGGTCAGGCCCATGGCTTCCATAGAAGCCATGAATTCCTGGGCCAATCCCGACGCACCCTCCAGGGAAGGCAAGTTGAAGTCACCCAGGACTATAAGGCCTGGGAAGTCCACCGCCACCCCCAAGACGACGTCAAGAAGCCCAGGCAGGGCTGCTGTCACACAGCTGGGAGAAAGGTATGCGAACAGCAAGCCCACCTGACCATTAGGCCCCCACTTCAGGAGAAGGGTCTCACTCCCGCCTATCTCTGGGATAGTGACCTCCCTTGGAAATAAGGTCTCCCTAATAACCACAGCCACCCCACCACCCCTTCCCTGGGCCTGCGGCTGGTGCACAACCCGAAAACCTGGAGGGCATAGTTCAACCAGAGGGATACCGCGCTCTGCGCCCAACCAAGTCTCGGTGATACAAGCCAGGTCCGCAGCCTCCTCCTCAATAATCTCACGGAGGAGGGCAGATTTATTAGCCACGGACCTGGCATTAAAGTACACCAGCCTAAGCCCAGGGGTCCTAGTTCCTGTGCTTCCTGGGGAGGAGGCTATAGGGTCGGAGCGAGCAACTGCACAAAGATGGGGGGTGCGCGCTGCCAGCATATGATGTGGCCCTATGCCTCGGCATCTCCTGCCAACCCCAACCACCCTGGGAATCGTGGTCCGCACCTCAACCCTCAGAGCCCCGCCAGTCCCCAACCCCCACCCCTCCCCGCCACAAACCGGGCTGCAAAGAGACCCATTAACCCCCCTCCCTGACCCCTTAAGACAACTAATTAAAATTTTTAAAAGTTTCCCCTTCCTCCTAAACTTAGAATTTAGCCCACTAGTCGCAACATGCCACCTCTTGGGATCCCAAGATCCGTCATTAAGGTAAGCTCTTGATAGCGTACAGGACCATTTCACAGACTGGGGAACCGTCCGGAGGGCCCATAAGTCTAATCGGGAGTAGGCAGGCATAGCATATACATCTCAGGCAGAACAGGAGGTAGTTGGTTTGATGGAAAAAAATTGTAAAGATGGAAATACAATAATAAAGGAGGAAGACTGATAGTCAGGAAGCAATCCTCAGTCAGCAGCTCTCTCACAGCTGCTGACGGTTAGAGTTGAATAAACAAGTTGCTGTACTGCCACCACAGTGACTTGCGGCAAGGATCCTGAGCAGTCCCCTGCCCTCTCACTGCAGGGGGGAATTGCATCCTTCCACTGCCCTCTCACCACAGTGGAAGGCAGCCAGGTCTCCGGGAGAAAGAACAAAGTACAGGTCCGTGGCAGTGGTGCAGATGACCCAGGCACCATCAATAGTGCCAAATAAGTGCCAAATAATTTAATGGGAGAAATTTCAATCTATAAACACAAAACTAATTAATATGGGAAAAAACCTAGCAGATATCAAAACACCAGTTCTGATATACCCAGTGCTTGTAGTAATGCAGAAATCCATCACCAACTTAATATGTCTATCCCATTGAACTGCTATCTCTCTTTTGATTCAAGGATCAGAAAGCTGTCAATATACTACAGTACTCTGACTTCATCTATTACATTTTAAAATTCTGACAAGTAAAACATTTTTGGACTCAATTTTATGTACAGTAGAACCAATAGTACAATCCTAAATAATTGGATAAATATGTCTTGGTCCATCAACAAACAAATTGCTTTCTAAAATGGACTGGAATGTGGTTTCAAAGTACCACTTTGAATGCAGGTAATCCTCAACTTACAACAGTTTATTTAGTGACTGTTCAAAGTTACAACAGCACTGAAAAAGGTGAATTATGACCATTTTTTACATTTATGATCATTATAGCATCCCCATGATCATGTGATCAAAATTCAACTGCTTGTCAACTGGTTCATATTTATGACTGCATCCCAAGATCCTGTGATCATTTTTTCAACCTTCTGTCAAGCAACGTTAATGGGGAAGCAAGATTCACTTAATAATTGGGATACTAACTTATCAACAGGCTCGAATCCCACCAGGCTCAAGGTTGACTCAGCCTTCCATCCTCTCGGGGTAGGTAAATTGAGGACCCAAGATTGTTGGGGGCAATTAGCTGACCTTGTAAAAATGCCGCTTAGTAATAAGCAGGCATATACAATGGAATGAAGGCTATTGCTGAGCACACTGGGTTGTATCCCAGAAATTGTAAGCCGCCCTGAGTCTTCGGAGAAGGGCGGCATATAAATGTAATTAAAAAAAAAACTTAGTAACTGAGGCAAGAAAGGTCATAAAATGGGGCAAAACTCACTTCACAAATATCTCACTAGGCAACAGAAATGTTGTGCTCAATTTGTGATCATAAGTTGAGAACTACCTGTAACTCCCTGTCAGAAAAGATCTTGGTTGTCGTCACTCTTCCCAGAATTGCCCATAGCTATGCTGCCTTACTCAAGCCATCCGTTTTTCCATCAAATTATCTCTCATTATCTCTCACAGCAAATGAGTGTATACCATTGAGAATTTTTTAAATTACTTGGATCTTCATGCTGTAATTTATTGGCCTGCTTAATAAGAAGAGTCAGGACTATATTAAATCTTCTTAAGAATAGATTTCCACAAGGATATTGGCCTCCATATTTTCCACTTGCCTTTCCATTTGCCCTTTCTTTGCCTTCAGTATAGTATATAAGGAACTAAACCTGTAGTAGTCTCTACATGCTCCTCCTTGATGTTTCTGATTGTCTAGAAAGGTATTTGCATCCCTCTCATTGTCAATTTCATTTATATATTCATCTTGCCTTTCCCCCTGTTTTATTGCTCTATCTCCAATTAATCTCTAATCTATTATGGCATGGGATTTTTTTCTTGGTAGACCAGATTTAGATATATATGATAATTAATAGTTTCTTTGGTAAACTCTGGTTGGCTAGGTGCACAGTATTCTCTACAATATTGTTGAAGTCACCATTTGAGAAGCTTTGACTCTGTTATCCTGATGACTGAGAAGAACAGAACTATGATTAGCAAATAAGACAATCCTTATTTGTTTGTTTGGTTGTTTTCTGTGCTCTGTTTCCCCTGTTTGGAACATTGTTAACCTATTTGCTTCTGTTTGCTTCCTATATTATTACATATCATTCAGTACTAGGATCAAAAGCTCAGAACATATAACCTAGTCAGTGAAATGCATTTGTGCATTCTTAATTGATCCATCGTTGATCATTATCAGAAAGGACATCCATGAAAAATGTTCATTAAAGAGTTTAATCTATTGTTAGTAATGTATAGTTTGCAGTTAGTAATCTGTAGTTAGTTATTTGTAGTTAGTAGCTGTCATTTCCACAGATTTATGGAATGTAACTACATTGTGGTGCTGTGGCAGCAAATATGTTGAGGTTCATGAAGCAATTCAGTGTTGCACAAAGGAGCTTGTAGTTATTTTTTCCAGTGGTGTGATCTTAGTTGGAAGTGTGAGGGGTTGAGTTTGTGTATCAAAGCTGAAAGGTATGTGCTGTACCACTGAGCTATGAAGTGTCAAATCCTCAGAATTTCAATTAAGTCATCTTTCACTCTGGATTATTCTCATATTTTTCCAAGCAGCAGCTCCTTTATTTGAAGAGCCTCTCTTATGATTGCTCATGAACCTATATTCCATTAATCTCACAATAGCACATTCTTGTTTTGTAAATAAAATTGCTCTATTGTTATTTTATTAAGGATATATTTCTTCAATACTTTTTTCTTGCCTTTGACAAGGCTTTTTTGGAGATTTTGCAAGTAATATGTGATGGGTAACAGCACACAATTCCATCTTTAGCGATTGACTCTTGGCTTTTAAAAGAGTTTTATAAGCTTCAAGCCTAGCTCACTACAAAGGCAAGTTAAACAGCTATTCCTTGAATGTGAATTTATTATAACTTGATACTTTATCTGCCTTCTTTTTTTATAAGTTCAAATCTTCTTGGCAGAACTTCTTAACCATTTCTATTTGCAAATGCCAAAAATTGTCAAATAAACTTTGCAAATTACTACTGTATCTCTTTTGGGACTATCCTTAATTAAGCTGTTCCTTTTCCTTTTCCTAGCAGAGGTATCAAAACTACATGGTGATCCTTTTAAATGAGTTTTTATTAGCTTCTCTTCTTCAAGAAACTTTCAATCTTTATCTGCCATCAGCTTTTCCTCAAAGCAACAGGCTTTCCTGCAATGAAAAAAGTGATGAAGGTGCTTGTTTTTTACAGCTAGCTTCTAATTCTTATTTATTATTCAGTTCTCATTAGAATGTATATGCTTATGTCTACTTGTTGATTGTGACCTCAACATGAGCCATGGAAGTAAGATACATCTGATTTACATGATTATATTAATTGCATGGTAGAAATTGGGGTGGGAGCAATGAACTTCAAATAAACCCCAAACAAAATAATTGCAGGCCAAATTCAAATAACATTATGCATTCTACAGAGAAACCTATTTTGAAATTAGCTTTCTTGATCATATAATGGGCCTCTTATTAGATGCATAGCATTCCATGTTTTCAATAAGTCTCAGAAAATTACATTTCACACACATATACACACACAATACACAGAATAGAATAAAATAGAATAACAGAGTTGGAAGGGACCTTGGAGGTCTTCTAGTCTTGTTCTTCATGTTTTAGCCTCCAGTCTCCTAATAATCTTTGTTGCTATTCTCCACACTCTTTCTAGAGTCTCAACATCTTTTTTACATCGTGGTGACCAAAACTGAATGCAGTATTCCAAGGCATTATAAAGTGGCTTACCAAGGCATTATAAAGTAGTATTAACACTTCATTTAATTCTGTTTATATAACCTAAAACTGTGTTGGCTTTTTTGGCAGTTGATACACACTGCTGGCTCATATTTAGATGTCCACTAGGACTCCGAGATTCCTCTCACAGTTACTACAATTGAGCAAGGTAACACATATACTACCTCTGTGCATTTGATTTTTCTTGCTTAAATGTAGAACCTTACTTTTTTCACCGTTGAATTTCATTTTGTTAGATAGTGCCCAATGTTCAAATCTGTCAAGATCCTTCTGTATCTTAAGCCTGTCTTCTGGAGTATTGGCTATTCCTGCCAGCTTGGTGTTGTCTGCAAATTTGATGAGTTCTCATTGTATGTGAAACATAATTGTATACATATAAATTAATTTCTGGAATCTTAAAATAAGCTAATATTAAAAGAATATTAACTGTCTGTCCATAACAGGTTTGGAGCTACATCTTTCTGTTCCTATCATCTACAGTACATCCCAAAGTCCTCCACCAGGTAGGATCACACTATTATGGTGAAGCATTTGTATTTGAAAAAGGCACTTTGTATATAAGAGTGATTATTTGCATATTAGTCCACAAGTGTCACCAGTAAATGGGTGATTGGTGTGAAAAACAACAACTTTGTTGAGTGCCATGGGAAGTGACCTAGTTATGTGAGCATATAAGCCAAAAGTTGGAGGTTGAATTTCAATACTTTTTTTTTGTAAAAAAAGATTTATTTATACAAGATTGTACTGGGAGGCAAATTCTATTGCTACTATCCTTCAAGGGTTGTCTCCCTGCTCCTACCCCAAAATATCCTCATAGTCAACAAGGGCAAGAAGTGGAGGATAATTCTGCCTTAACATGTTGTGGTTTTGCATACCTTTCTAGTTGCCAATATAGTTCTTCCTACTCATCTGAGGATGATTCATAGGCTGGGAACATAACAACAGATTGGTCTACCACATGCTTATAATTAAGAATGTATAATTAGAAAGTGAAGCTGGACAACACTACTTTGTGTATTATTTAGTTTATCCCAAAGCTAGTTTTGTTAATATTAGATATGTGCTATTATTCTAATAGCTAATTATAGAAGTGTTGATACCAATGGTGGGAATTTAGCAGAACCCACATCTGTTTCTGTTTCAAGTCCTATTTATTTTCTTTATCTCTTTTAAAATGTTTAGCATTTATAATTTTCATGTTTTGATTTTGTTACGTGAAAATAATGTATATCTTTGAGAATAAATAGAAAGATATTTATAAGTGTTATTCAAACACCGAGGGTAAAGAAATCTAGAAAAAGTGTACGTATCTCCATATATGATTACAGAGAAAACAATTATTTATATAAGTTTAAACTGAAGGTAAAAATGTACTGAAGGTACATTTTTTTCAGAGGTGGAAATCTACTATATTGTTGTATAAGTCTGCATACCTAATGTGTACAGTATAATATAGATGATGGATCCAATGGATCCAAACACATACAAAACTTTAACAGTTTGTTTTTTCCTTTTTTTTTTCAAACAAGTTTTATTCAATTTTTAACAATTTAAATAAGTCTCTTTTCAGTAGACAGCATATTTCCGGGCCATCATTTTTACATGCAAATATGACAATAGTTTTATAGTATTTTTAACATTTAACTTCGTATTTTATCCCATTTTTACTTCCATTCCATTTTTTACAAACAAAGAGCCAAACAAATTAATCCTAGTCTCGGATCTTAATCTCAATCTATATAACCCCATTTCATTTCAAATTATCATAAATAGTTCTTAAGCATTTATATTTCTTTTAAAAATAGCAATATGTTTGCTCATCATATAAAGAATAAAGTTTATCCATATCTATCCTTAAACTATCTTCACATTATTAATGCTCTTTTATCATTTACATATTTCTTTTATCCATCAGATTTGCCCTTTCATCACGTATTCTTTCCATAATTCTAAATCAATACAAGCTTTAACACAAAAAAGAGTAAAAAAAACCTAGACTTACCCCCCTTTACTACTTTGAAAGTGTCACCTCAGTGATTAACATAATAACATTATAATAATCATTCACTTTGAGGCAAAAGATAGAATAAGAAAAAGAAAGAAGAAAAGCTACATAACATTATATATCTTTTCAGTCGGGTTCTGCAACACATATCCCCCCAATTTAAAATTTATTTATAATTTCAAAGTAATAGTAAAAAATAATTAACCTTGGTTACTGACAAGTCTCATTTTTAAAATCTTCAAAAATTATTTCAATTAATTCAATTTATCTAATCAACATTTACCTTTTTTTATAAGTAAAAAGTGAGAGTGTACCTTCATCTAAAAAAAATTGTTGTCAGTAGCCCCTCTATTCTTTTATATTTTAATAATTACGGTATATTCTTATTACCCATCTTCTCCATGCAGAACCCCCTTCTTAATACCTTAGACATTATCTCAATGTAAACGAGTTTCTTTCTTCATTATATAATTTCCATATTTCTCTATCTTCTGCTCCTGTTTCTTGTTCCCCTCCTCCTCTTTCTGCTATATCCTTCTCCATCCAATTTAATCCCTCTCTCTCTCATTACCTTTCTGCTCTCTTTTCTTCTGGGCCTTTCTACCTTGCCTAATTCCATAAATGTTCCCCTTTTTAATTGCTTTCTTAGGTTTCATTTTTTGGACCACCCTTCCTTTCCCTTTTATTTGTAGTGATCTTTGTGTTAGTTGTCTCTTTAAGATGGCTTTCCCTTGTGCTGGCTCCTCCCTTTCCAGGATTCCTTCTTCTTGTTCTTTGTTCGCCATTTCCATGTCTTCGACCAAGAGCCAAATTAATTCAGTCACTTCCTGTAGCAGTTCTTTCATGCTTTTAGATTCCATTTTTAATTCCTTGTATGGCCACAAAGTTTTTATTTTCCTTATTTCTTCTTCTTTAATTTTTTTAAAATCTCAACCCATGCCCAGAGTCTGTATCAATGTCACCAGCTAGTCCAGCAGTCTGTCTTTTATTTAAGTTCAAACTTTCACCTTCTGTAGTTCTTGCTTTTTTGTTTCAATATTTGTTTAAAATTGTAACAATTCCAATCCACAAAGGAACAAGATATTTTCCTTCTTCTTTAAATTCCAGTTTTTATCCACTGAGTGGCACTTTCTGTCACACAAAATCTTCTCCCTTTCCTTTTGTTTTAATATTCAGGGTTTTTCGAGCCTCAAACTTAAATTCTTACGCCAACTTCTACCTTTCCCGGTTCGAAGCCCCTTATAGCTGTCAAAAATATTTTACTATTTTTTCCTTCACTTGATACGTGTGTGGCTTCTTTTTCTTTTTTCTTTTAAAAAGCTCGTTTTTATCTTAATCCCGGGGTACCTTTGTTGATTTTACCTTCCAATACTCCCGATTCTTCTGCTGTTAACTTCTTTCTTTCCTCCTGCACAAATCTTAATCCAGTTGAGACCTTCTCTTCAAGGTGGCCATATTGACCACCGCTTCTTGTGGTCTTTGGAGGGAAAAGACCAGACTCAAAGGGGGGAGAGGCGGCTCCCCTCACTCTGTCTGGCAGCTTTCCCTTTCTCCGCCGCCCCTATGAGGCAGCTTCAGCCCTGAGCCGTGAGGATCGGGGCTCTCAGACGAAAGAGCCGGGCTGCGGTCGCAGACGATCGCAAACCACCGCCCATTAGCGAGAGGGCTGAACCCGGAAGTGTCAGTTTGTTTTTTCCTTTTGTTCCTGTTTCTAGCAACACCTAATATCCTTACATTCTCTCCTTAAGGTTAGCTCCCTCCCCTCCCTCCCTCCCTCCCTCCCTCCTTCCTTCCTTCCTTCCCCCACTTTAGTTATACCTGACTTAAGCAACAAACTTTCAACCTTTGTAACATGCGTTAAAATAACATACCAGAAGAATGTTAATGATCAACATCCTAATACACCATAAACGTCTCTTGGCATAAGATTCTTGCAGGCGTGACTTTGGCATATAGACAAATACACTCTATTGTCACAGACATTTTTCAATGCTTAAAATGAAGATTCAAAATGAAAAGTACATTACTAAAAAAATGTTCATGGGAACTTATCTGTCAAGCCTATGTATTATCTTTCATGGTTCCCAATATTGGATTCAGGAGAATATGAGCGGGATATTATAAGTGAGTTACTATTCTGGTTGTGAGTTCTCTTATGCATTTACTTTATCATCCAGAGAACAAAATATTATATTTTTCCTATTGCAATAAGCCTTTGTATTGACTCAGATTATTATTGTTATTTTTCATATTCTTAGGTATCAAGCAATAAGGTGGACAATCAACTAATTATTAAAGTATACACTCAGAAAGGCACCACGATACATTAACATACCTAAGTAGATGAAAACATATCGTCCTGGAAATTAAATAATCATAATATGATACCAGTGAGTCAGACATTTTCTTTTCTCTGGTGAGGGTAGTTAATGTGCAGAGAATTTTGCGTGATAGAAACCTCACATTTTAGTATCTGGATTTCTAGGACTGTTACTACCTGTTCCATATTCTACGGAACCGCTCTTATTTAGATTAAGAAATAAGATAGTTTATTCCATTTTTGGAGGGCAAGGCCAGCCAGGCTACTGAGTACAGTGAAGAGCAAGCATTTCACCAAGGATGGTTTCATGCTGCAACTTATAGAAAGCAGTTCATAGCCCTGTAAGAAAACAAACCGGTATGTCTTTTAAATGCACAAAATCTTTATTGGAACTAAAGCTTTACCTATGCAGAAGATTACAGAAAACTGTGAATGAATATTTGCCTACAAGAGAACAGTTGCACTCTGCCAGCTATCCCTAATTTAACGATCTCAGAACCAACAGCACAGAAATCTTTGAGGGTATTTTGCTTTCCAAGAATTGGACAGATCATAGCAGAGCAAATCGGTATACAATATTTTATTGCAACATACACTTTCCTCAACAATAAGCTATTGCACTTGGTCAATTCCACCCTTCTAAGCTTTGCAGGAGAATGTTTTCACATACATATGTCTTTAATATAGTCCTTTCACATTTTGTTTAAAAATATTCAGTTCAAACAAATGTCTCACTGTCTATAAAGTAGCATATATAACACTTACCTTTTCTTAAAATTTCTTCCACTATTTAGGGTGTGGTGCTGGTTTGGTGTGGTTGCTTCTTTTCTGGTTGCTGCTGAACTCGACAATGTTCCAAGTTCCAGGCAGGGCTCCCATCAGGATATGCTGCTCATTGTTTGTAATCCTGGCAGCTGAATGAAAGTCTTCTTATCTACTTACATCTGCCAATCTACAGATGTCACTTCCACTTCTCTATCTGTATGTTGGTGGTTTATCATATTTCCTACTACAAGCACCCCTCTCCATTCTGTCTTAGCATTTGCTTTTTCTAAGCCAAGAACCCAAGTGAGTTGGGGCTGCCTCTGGACATCAGGACATCCTTGAAAACCCCAGGATGAAGCTCAATTATGTTTATGTTTATGTTTGTTTATGTTTATTTGGATTTATATGCTGCCCCATCTCCGGGGGCGACTCGGGGCAGCTCACACAAGAATATACGTACATAAATAGTTAAAATGTTAGTCCTATCCAAATAACAAATAAAATTAATGCTAAAATACCCAATTAAAAGCCCCAATCTCTCTCAATCCAGGCTGGCCTGTAAGAATAGCCAGGTATTTAGATAGCGGCGGAAGGAACGCAGGTTGGGAGCCAACAGCAGCCCAGGGGCAGCTGGTTCCACAGGGTGGGCACTCCCACAGAGAAGCCCTCCCCTGGGGGACCACCAACTGACATTGTCTGATCGACGGCACCCCCAGGAGGGCCTGCCTGTGGGTGCACACTGGGCGATTGGAACTTGATGCTGGTAGGAGCAAATACCCCGGACCCAAGCTATGAAGGACTTTATAGGTTAATACCAGAACCTTGAATCTTACACGGAGGGCAACCGGCAGCCAATGCAGAATGCTCAGGAGGGGTGTCACATGGTAGTATTGGGCCACTCCCATCACAACCTGCGCGGCCTCATTCTGCACCAGCTGAAGCCTCCATATAGTCTACAAGGGCAGCCCTAAATAGAGAGCATTGCAGTAGTCAAGATGGGAAGCAATGAGCGCATGGGTGACCATGTGTAGGGCATCTCAGTCCAGGTAGGGGCGCAACTGGTGCACCAGGCGAACCTGGGCAAATGCCCCCCTGGCGACGGCTCCCACCTGCTCCTCCATATTGAGCCATACATCCAGGAGGACACCCAAGTTGTGCGCCCTATCCATGGGGGGCAGCACCTCTCCCCCCATGACCAAAGGTGGAATTTCTTGGACCCGAGATGCCGGTAAGCACAGCCACTCAGTCTTCTCCGGGTTGAGCTGGAGCCTGTTCCTCCCCATCCAGATCCGTACCACCTCCAGGTGCCAGGACATCATGGGGAGGGCATCACTGAGGTGGTCCGGGGTGGAGATGAAAAGCTGGGTATCATCAGCATATTGATGATACCTCACCCCAAAACCGCAGATGATCTCACCCAGCAGCTTCATATAGATGTTGAACATGAGGGGAGAAAGTGAGGGGCCTCAGGGCCGATCTCTGCTCCCCTGCCAACACCAATTGTGTATGCCCCAAGAGGTAGAAGGAGAACCACCATAACATGGTGCCTCCCACTCCCAACCCCTGAAGATGCCACAATTGGATACCATGGTTGATGGTATCAAAAGCCGCCAAGAAAACTAATAGGACCAGGATAGAGAAACATCCCCTATTCTGAGCCCTCCAGAGATCATCCATCAGTGCAACCAATGCCATCTCCATGCTGTAACTCAGCCTGAAGCCCAACTGATACTGATCTAGATAATCAGTTTACTCCAGGAAAGCTGGAAGCTGCTGGGCCACCACACTCTCAACAACCTTCACTGTGAAACGAAGGTTGGAGATGGGACGGAAGTTGTTCAAATTGGCTGGGTCCAAGACAGGCTTCTTAAGGAGTGGCCTCACCACCGCCTCTTTCAAGGTGGTGGGGAAGGACCCCTCCCACAATGAAGTGTTGGTAACTGCCTGGACCACCAACTGCCTACACCAGCCAGGAGGGGCATGGGTCCAATAAACACATAGTGACACTCAGCCTCCGCATAATCCTGTCCACTGCATCTGAGGTCACAGGGTCAAAGTCATCCCAGATAACCTCAACAAGACTCGACATCGCCTCCACGTCCGACTCAAGCCAGTTGGTGTCCAAACTGGTCCGAATCCGAGCAATCTTAACCAGCAGATGTTGACCAAACTCCTCAGCCCACCCCTGCAAAGGGTCTTCCCTCACCCCCTGATCAAGGAGGGAGCATGTGACCCTAAACAAGGCAGCCAGGCAATTATCTACGGATGCGATGAGAGCGGAGAAGTAAGCCTTCTTCGTTGCTCCCATCACTGCCAGGTAAGTCCTTGAAAAGGATCTCAACTGGGATTGGTCAGATTCGGACCTGGTGAACCTCCAACAGCTCTCTGGACCCCTCCTCTGGCGCTTCATTTCCCGCAGCTCTGTGGAAAACCAGGGAGCTAACTGGGATCTGCGTCAGGTTAAGGGCCACAAGGGGACAACCCAGTCGAGCGCCCCAGAGGCAGCCTGTTGCCAGGCATCTGCTAGGGCCTCAGCTGAGTTGTGGTTCGGCGAGGTAGGTAATGACCCAAGCGCCATCTGGAACTGCTCAGGGTCCATCAGGAGCCTGGGGCAGAACCATCTTGTTGGTTCCGCCTCCCAGTGGTGGGGGTGGTAAGATGGAAGACCAGCCAGAGGAGAAAATGATCTGTCCATGACAGGGGGCGAATAGTTGGCGATCCCCCCCACATCATTGCACTACTGTCTCAGGTCTAGTGTGTGTCCTTGCCCGTGAGTTGGACCTTGAATTATCTGGGTCAGGTCCATGGCTGCCATGGAAGCCATGAACTCCCATCCTAAACCCAATCCTTCCCCCAGGAGGGGCAGGTTAAAGTCTCCCAGAACCACAAGACTGGGAAACTCCACCGCCACTCCCGAAAGGAAGTCAAGCAGTTCAGGCAGGGCCATTGCCACGCAGCTGGGAGATAGGTATGCCAGCAACAGACCCAACTGACCACCCTGGCCCCACTTCATGAGGAGAAATTCACATCCACCTACCTGTGGGACAGTGATCTCCCTCAGACATAAGGTCTCCCTGATGACAACAGCCACTCCCCAACCCCTACCCTGGGCTCTGGGTTGGTGCAGCACCCAGAAATCTGGTGGGCATAATTCAACCAGCGGGACCCCTCCCTCCAGGTCTCTGTGATGCAGGCCAGGTCTGCGCCCTCCTCCTCGATCAAATCACTGAGAAGGGGAGATTTATTGACCATGGACCTGGCATTCACATAGACCAACCCAAGCCCAGGGGCCTGACCTCCCAGACCCCCAGGGGAGCAGGCAGAAACATGAGGGTCGGAGCGTGCCACTGCTTGTAGATAGTGAGGGCGCACTCCCACTGAACGATATGGCCCCCCATTTCTTCGCCCCCCACCATATCCAATCACCATGGGGATCTTAGCCCCCACCCTAGCCCCCAAGGTCCCCGAGCCCCCCACCCCCACCCCCCCTTTCGCCACGATCCATCCCTGACCTGGATGGAGCTGGGGAATGACTCGACAGAACCCCCCCAAATTTCTGCCTAAGTCTACAACCCACCCCTCTCCCTAACCCCTTTAAATACTTTGTGATAATAAAATTTAAAAGAGACCCTTTAAAACCCTTACATTTACAAAAATTAAAAAAAAACCCTTCTTCATGCAATGGGCAGATCATCACAGTCATCTGAAACACTCAAACTTGGGTTAGACTTCCTGCATCATTGCGTGACAGAGAATATATGCATCTGTCATTCAGAGATGGTTACATATCTAGTTCTACAAATGTTAATGTGATTTCAATGTGCCTTGTCTTCCACCCACCTCCCAACAGGAAGTTGGGTCAACTAATCAGCATGCAGGATTTCCATACAACCCATAGTTAATATTTGGGAGTTATGCATGTTGGCCTTTCTGCAATCTACAATTACCCTTATACCTGCTTGCAGCATAGGCATGAATCGATGCCTATGGGCCATTGTGAACAAGCCTAAATCAAGCTTCACTTGGATGCCTGTGAAAATCGTGATCCTATTTCTCAAGTGTCAAATATTTATTTAGTTATTTAAATTCATTGGCTGCCCAACTCCAGTGAACTCTGGTCAGGATACAGAACTAAAACAAACACATACATAAAAACAATGAGACGTATTAAATCAAATTCAAAAAGAAACCTGAAGTTCTCTTTAAAATTTTGGTATGTGCTCAAGACCATGGAAATCCACAGCTTTGTTTTGCTATTTTAATTCAACTTGAAACTTGCATATGAGCAGTTTGTTATGTGTTGGATAGTTATAACCTGGTCACAGATTGACTATTATATCTGACTTCTTCAATCTTCTTGTGCCAACAACATAAGCAATTTGATTTCTGTGTGCTCAGTCTAGTGCTGTTCATGTATACAGGCATCATTTTGTCAGTTTGAAGATTGTTTTAACAATGAAGAAGATTGAAAGAAACTTAAAAGCCTTTCCCTTGTTTCATTTCTCTCTGACTATTCTATTTCCCTCCATAAATAATTCCAGTATTGATATTTTAGTCCATAAGCACAAGCAAATCATCTCATTTCACATTTTTATTGATTTCATATTGGACATGATTTCATATTGGGCATCTGTTTCTTCTACATCAGTGAAATCAAAGTTATATTATTTTGTCACTGACTTCTTTGTACCTACGTACTCTCTTTGCTATTGTCTCTGCTTCCTGACTATGAAAGCAACACATTTCTTCTTTGTTTTTCAGCTCTAAGCCATAAAAGGTATAGTTTTCTGATTAGAAGTATCCAATTCCATTCTATTCCAGCTCTCTAATAGCTAATATATTCCATTTTTCTTTAGTAAACATAAAAACTCAATATCTGCATGAACAGTGTGTTGTCTGGGTAGAGATGATTTTGAACAATAATAATAGTAATAATAATAATATTTTAGCATTAATAATAATCACATAGTAATAATAATATTTGCTTATCCATACAAATAAACCACCATTGTATAGTTAATTATTCTCTTTAAACTTTTAAGTTTCTAATTTCTGTTTCTGTTAGCTAACCATTGGTAAAACAAATCCCATGTCAAAAAATATTCTTTCTTCCTTCTCCTTTATTTCAAGTGTTAATCTATCCACCTTTGTGTAATTCTGTTTTTGCAATTTCAAATTTTCTGCATGTCAGCCATCAGCAACTAGGTAACCCAAAGTATTTAAGCTTTTCATAAACACCACTATTACTCCTAAAGATTGCCAGCTTTTTTCTCATATATATTGAGTGCCATCTGACTTGAGGGAACCATCATCTTAGTCACTTTATCTTGTCTATCCATGTGGTTTTATTGGTAAAATACAAGAGTGATTTACTATTTCCTTATATCATATAATATGAAATGAAGCCTTTCTAGCTGTATATATTTTATTTGAAAAACAGCTTCTCTTAAGATTGATAAAGAGGATATTCTGATTATTATCTCTGACAATTTTATGTTACTATCCTTCCATTTTAATATTTACATCACAATGCTAATTGTGTTCACTTCCTTCTTTTCTAGTAATGTGTTTTATTTCTTTACTCATGAATGTAGTTAATGCAGCATATAATTATAGAAACAGCACTTGGAATTCAAATGATAATTCCTAGAATTGTGATGATTTAATTTGAATGACTGGGAAGACATTCATTTTCTTTTTCTTGGGGTAAGATAAGCAGCTCTTGAAAATAATAGGTGTTATTGGATTGTTACCAGAAGTATTATGAGAGAGAGAGAGAGAGAGAACCCATCTGGCATTTCTTGTACAAGTAAGGAAATGAAGACAGTGTTTTCAAAAGTAACAACCCTAGTGCATCATACAGCATGAAACTGGCACAACTTGATGCCATTGCTGAGTTACAAAATATGAATTCTTATAAAAGCAGAATCAAGTATCAGCTTAAGCAAAATAATCAGCTGAACACTCTCAGAGCAGCTTCTACATTCCAGTATGAGAAGCACATCTGTGGTTTTCTACTCTTTTGAAGAAACAAGCTAATGATTATAGAAATCTTAAATATAAGTGTAAAAACTATTTTTTTCAATATTATTTCCCTACAAAATTCAGGAAAACAAAATGAATATTCCATCTCATACAGTATGTATTACATGGCTGTGCCCATTGCCATTCTTGCTGCCACAAATGTACCCTTCTGCTCTTCCCCATCACTAAAAGATTGCTAAACTAGAACATGATTTTCTGTAGAATAGCCTGAGAAAGTTCTAGTGTTGCATTAGAGGCATAATGGATGAGACACTTTTTGCTGTAGTGAGAGTGGATAAATTCACAGAGGCCATAAAAAGGTCTTTTAAAGTGTTGCTGAAAAGATGTGAGATTTAACTGGGATAACTTTTTGTCATGCAATGCTATTATTAGCTGGGAAACAGTTCAGTTATGACTAGCCTTTCTGCTATTAGACCATTTTTGGAAGCAGCGTAGCAGAATCAATGCTGCAAAATTTCTATTTGTTTTTGCAATTCTGTTTTTCCGGGTTTATGATGGGAATTGTAGATTTTAGAGGAATAGAATCTGTTTTACAATCTATTTTACCTGCAAGAGTAATGGTGAAGACTTTTGACAACGCAGTCTTCCCAGACACGGGCTTGGATTAGGAGACCAAGCAATCCCAAACTATATGGGGGAGGAGGAAGAGGTTCAAGGAAGCCCCACCCCAGAAACTTTCAGGATATATCTAGTACAGAAGTGTCACTCACGTTCCTTGGGCCGGATGAGTCATACCCTGGCCACGCCCATCCCCATTTTAGTAAAAGGAGAAAAGTTGTGGTATGTCACGTGACAACAATGTGTCATCATGATCTAGTAGGTAAGAAAGTTATAGCCTTTCTCTGGCAAAATTCTTCCCAATAAGTATTTACAAATAAAGGAATAAACTTGATGGGGTATTCCATCTTTGGGCTTGGTCCTGATGAATAGTGAAGTCATGCAATGGGAGCCTTTGGTGGGGTATTTCAAACATTCCCACATCAGCTTCCTTGATGTATTGAGAATGGGCATGAAATCATCAATCAGGACTCCTCAGCTAAAAGGAAAGAATTGTGGTTTTTGGTCAATGTCCCTCCCCTGGAATGAAGTTCTATATATATATATATGAGAGAGAGAGTGTGTATATATACACACACACATGCACACACACACACACACACACACACACACACAATCTGTATCTATACCTCACACTAGGCCAAACTATCATTTGTCTCTCCTTATGACCTCAACACCCTCCACAGATTAATGATCTGATAAAAAGACTAAACAAACCAATATGATTACCATAAAAAAGCTATTACATGGCTCATTACATTTCACTTCCTTATAGGATTTACACACAGACCCACATAAACACACACATATACAGTATATATATATATATATATATATATTCTTATGTTTTCGTGGGTATTTATATGTATGGTATGTAGGTTTCTTCGGGTATTTTCCCACTTAATAGTTGTGCTATTCGGGTATGTGAAAATACCCAAAGAAATCTAAATACCATATATATATATGGTATTCGTATATTATATATAAATATATATATATATATATATATATATATATATATATATATATATATATACATACATATATATATATATATATATGGTATTTAGGTATGTATACATACATACATACATACATACATACATACATACATACACAGTATATATACCACCCCCACTATTTTGAAACTTCAGTCTTTTGTTTCTTATTCTGATTAAAATTATATGGTACAAGAAGATATTAGACTTTATAGCCTGACAGAAGGAAATATATACATTTTTATATCTTTATTAAATTTATATCTGTTAAAATAATATATATATTATAATAAATTCACATAACAAATGATATTGTCATGCCCCTGTCAGAATCTGATTCCAAGGGGGAGGCCAAGCAGCTGACAGGGAGTGGGAGTGTGGTTCCAGTGGCTGTGGAAGAGACTGGGGAAGGGCAAAGGCTGGCTGGGCAGAGCAGGGAAGAGGTAGAGCAAGGCAGAGGGAATTCAGAGGAAGATCCAGGCCCACCCCCTCTTCATCCCAAGCCACGCAGGGAGGAACGGAGAAGAGAGTAATGTGAGTTGCATGGCTTATGGGGGAGGAAAGGGCCCTGATTCCCTTCATTAGCTGCAGCTGGGAACACAGTGTTTAAAAAGGGAGTTTGCGCAAAAGCAAATTGTGAGTTATCTTTTATGGTTGGGGCTTAGTTGGGTTCCTGGAATCTTCCCAATTGTGTGTGTTTTGCTGGGCTTTGAAGTCTTTGAAGTTCCTTATCCTACCCTGTCCCGTTAATTACTGCAGCATGGTTTGTGTGGATTTTTATTTACAGTTTGTATGTACTTTGTTTTCAGACTGACTTTCCTCCACTTAAAGACTGTTCTTGGGAGAGTTTTTCCCCAGCTGAAGGTAACCTGGACATTGAGGGCAAAGTTGGAGGTATTAAAGGGACATTTCTTGTTTATTTGACTGTGTTGTCTTTGTGCCACGCCCCAGGTCATCACACTCAGATTACCAGCTATCTGCAAGGAATATAAATCCTTCCATTCCTCATTATCACGTCAAAGCTGAAGAAGGTTCTTGGATGAGAAGCAAAATGTCTTCAAAAGAAAAAACAAGAAAGTCCAGTTGCCTCCTGAAAAACCACCTTTGGGACATACCTTCAAATTGCACCATAGTGATAAAAATGCTATCTTTAGTTATATAGATTGGCAGCTGCAAATTTTCTCAAAAACAAGTGTGATATTCTGCCCCTTTTCTGTATCAATGACCGTAACAATTTTTTAATTAATTTATTTAATTTAATTTATTTGATTTGTCAATCGCTTACAAGATAATAGGTTTAAGCATAAACATGAGTAAGAATACAGGAAATAGGTACAGGAAATAGAAAAATCCTTTTTCCGAATTAATACATCACCTAATTCTCTTCCTTCCCCAAGACCCAGAAAACAACTGTACTCTCCTAAGTGACTCCCATGAAGACTGGGATTCTGTGTTTAATTTCTTTGTTTTCCAATGTTGTGGCCTAAAACAAATGCATGAATTGGCGGCTACTTAAAAAGAAGGGGGATCATCACAGGTATGATACAGACATGATCAAAATTTAGGAACCAAATCTCACTTTAAAGTCATGGATTCTTCTATGTTCTGGGAGAAAGAAAAATATGTAGGAAAGGAAATTAAAGTAGTAAAATCATAAATTTACCTGTATATGTCACTTTGCCCTCTTCTTATCACATGGATTATTGAATTACAAAGATTGCAAGCCTTTGCTTGTCCTTTGCACAAAATAATAAAATGTTACTTATTAAACAAAATATGTCCATTCAGGCCTTTGCTTAAAAGAGAGAAAAGTTTCATATAAAGCCTTTCACACAGTTCTTCTCTACCTGACAGAATTTGCTAGTTTTATTTCCTTTAGATTATGTCATTATAGATGGAAGGAAGTAGGTTAAGCAAATAGGCAGTCAAGGCACTTTGGGCATCTTTCACAAGGAAAGTTGAAGCCAAGAACTGAAAGTCTAGAAACCAAGCTCAATATAACTAATTTAATCCACATTGGGCTAACCAAACTGTAGGAGAAGTAGTGGCAGAAAATGGGGAGCAGAGTTAAAAGAGGAATCAGCCTAGAATTCCTCTGTAGCCACAAGCAGACTTAATTTGTTTATGACTATGAAAGGATTCTAGGCTGACTCCGCCCTCCCCAGGTTCTTCTACTCCTTCTCCTATGCAAACTTTCAAAATACTTGAAAATGTCTATCATTTTTTTTATGCTTACTATACCTATTATATCTGGTTCTAATTTAATTTTCTCTTCTGTTTTTCTGATGTCCCTCAAAATCTAGGACTCAATCTACAGCATTGTAAGTGGTAAACAGACATGACTTAGTAATAAAATGCTCTTTCAAAGTGTCAGTTATGCAATAGATTTCTTCTAAAATTAGAAACCAAAATCCAAATAGCATTTGTAAAATCCCCTTGGCCAAAATTTAGCCCACGACATTTTAACTGAACATTGAACTTACGTGCTTAGCCTAGGGTGCTGTGAAATATCTTATATATACAACATATTGTTATTTTTTTCTGATACCCTTTTTGAATTTATACGAACTGGAAAAGTATTTGAACATTTTAAACAATTTAAAAGAGGGTGGCTGTCAGGATTCTGGCAGTAAACTCATAAAACATTTTGTATACACGTTTTATAGTTGTCAATAGCATTTTAGTGCTTGAATTTGTCTGGCAGATCAAAATATTTTTCCCCTTCTCTCTCTCTTTCCTTCCCTCCCTCCCTTTTTTCTTCCCTTTCTCTCCCTTGCCATTTCTAGTAGAAGAAACTCACAGTAGAATTATATTAGGACAGTTGAATATATGTTCACTATGGCAAAGAGAAAGAAAGCCTCACTTTGAGCCCCAATACTAAATAACATAGAACTGATGTTATTGTCCTTTTCCAATGCTGTTATTTCATTTTTCATAAGGATCCTACAAATGGGAATTGCCAGATTGTTTGCAGTAATAACACAAACAACAGTTGAAAATAATTGGATCTTCTGAAATCCCGTTTCCCACTTTTAAAAGCAGCTAGTGGAGGCTTATATTTTAATCAGAGAAATAGCAACCACCTAAATGGAATCAGTTCCACTATCCATTCCCAGTCTCCCATCTATTCAAACAGACTTAGTGGGAAAGTGTCTGTATGTATGTTTGTGTGTATGTGTGTATTTGTGCATACATCTCTCTCTCTCTCTCTCTCTGTACCTGGACAACTCTGAGCTGTTTTCTTAGCAATAATTTTCAGAAGTAGTATGCCATTGCCTTCTTCCTAGTGCTGAGAGATAGTGACTGGCTTGAGGTCACCCAACTGACTTTCTGCCTAAGAGCTCATAGTCTTCCAGTTTCTAGCCTGATCCCTTAATCACCAAACTGTCTCTCATACACATACAAACATATATGCTCCCAAATACACACACATACACAAGCATATGTACTGTATATGTAATTTTTCCCTTTTCAAGTCTTGCCTTTCTTTTCAACTGAATTTCCAGGAGACTAGTCATTAAAATCAGGACAGTTTTGACAGGAAAGGGGCTCAAATGCCCCTATTTCCTGCCTACCCTTGATGAAGTCAAAATGTCCGTTTCAGTGGGAAAAATGCATCAAGTAACCCAGTGATGGATTTTCTGCCTCCCATCTATTTTGGTCTTAGGAGTGGAGAAAGAGTTCAACTTCTGTTTTTAGTGCAGTTTTTTAGTTGCTTTATATTTAAATGCCATCCATCCCTGAGAGAAATAGACATTCAATATAATTGGAAAATAATTTTCAACCAAAAATCATGTATTAGGAAGCAGCGGTAGCCAGTGAAAATATATTCTTTCCCCTTCTACTCCTGACTAGCACTGCACTTTGAGATAATGTTCTAATTAACC
Source organism: Naja naja (assembly GCA_009733165.1). Taxonomy (NCBI): domain Eukaryota; kingdom Metazoa; phylum Chordata; class Lepidosauria; order Squamata; family Elapidae; genus Naja; species Naja naja. Next base: position 167,063,870 of record CM019151.1, read on the forward strand.
TAATTGCAAACAGAACATTGAACTGAGGCTGAGATCCCAAATGGCAGAGCAACAAGAGGCAAGACACTGAAAGTCCTTGCTTTCTCTACTTACATTCAAAAATAGATTTTATTACAATAATAAGGAGTAAATCCTCTTAATAAGGCAAAGCTTGAACCAAGAGGGTGTTCCCCCACCATTCATTTGATGGCAAGGCATAAATTAAGCATTCCTTCTTCAATTTAATTAGTATAAGCCATCATTATAATGTAGCGCATAAGTGTTTGCTTTCCCTGTCTCAGGCAAGCCTTCTGTACTCCAGGGATTTACTGTAAATCATTGACTGTTAATTTTCTTGGATTTTATTAGAGCACATTTACACAGTCAACTTCTGAATTGGAATCATCACACACTTACCTAACACAAGAGAATCCTACAAGTATGAATTTCATGAAACAGCATGCAGATTTTATGATTTAAAAACAAAAAACTGAAAACAGTGAAATTTCTCACAACCTGCATTTCAGAAAAAGAGTTGAGTTTAAAATCCAAACACGCTGTAAGAAGGAGGGTGAGAGTTGGCAATTCCTTGGCCAGACTTGGAAGTTATGTAAGCACTCACAGCTATTTGATTTCAAGGCCACTAGGCACAGCACAGTGCAATACAGCACAGTGCAATACAGCACAGCACTGCCATGTATTTAATCAGTGGGAAGCATGGAGAAAGAAAGATTATGGGATTAAACATTTGCATCTTTTCATGGGAAATTTGTTTGGCAGTTTATTTTCTTTTATACAACACTTAACTCAAAATGGCTCTGAGTGGCTCCTATTGAGCAAGGAGAAACACAAGAATAAATCACAGTAATCCTTGTGAGGCACAGATATTTCTTGTTACGTATGTAGGTTTGAAGTCATTGGTTTAGTTTGAACTGTTCTTGTAAAGTGTTAGAAATGATTGGTTTAAAAGTGTGGGAAAAACCCTGCACTCTGATTGGCTGTCAACTGCGGCTGCTGGCTATAAGTAGCAGCCGCAGCCCAGCCAAATCAGGTCCATTCTGAGCTGTAGTCACTAATAAACTAAAGAGCTTGAAGCACTCCGCGTCTGTCTCTTCATGCAAACTTAACATTTCTAAATGTTGCTACTGTAATGGTATGTTGGAATGACCTTGGAGAACAGGGAAAGAGGTGCTGCCTAAGGAATAGTCAGATAGGAGACACCAGAGCCCAAATCTGCTGGGCCAAGAAGGACTAACAAGGAACAATCCTAGTTTCTTCAGTTGTAAAGGATGATTGAGAGACAGGAGATAAAACATATGAAGAGCGGTTGCAGGAATTGAGTATGTCTAGTTTAATGAAAAGAAGGACTAGCGGGTGACGGGATAGCAGTGTTCCAATGTCTAGGAGGCTGAAGAGGGGGTTCAACCTATTCTCCAAAGCACCTGAAGGCAGAACAAGCAATGGATAAAAACTAATCAAGGAGAGAACCAGCCTAGAACTAAGGACAAATTTCCTAATAGTTAGAAGAATTAATCAAAACTTGCCTCATTGTGCCTCATTGTGGGTGCTCTAACACTGGAGCCTTTTAAGAAGAGATGGGACAGCCATTGGTCTGGGATGGTATCGGGTTAAAATACACAAATAACAAACTATATAGGGCATAGACGTGACTGACAGTTAGAGAGAGACAGGGGGGTTTTGTTGATGGCTACATATTGTTAATTAATTTCTCATAGTATCTATCTTTTCCTTTTAATGACTTTAATTTTAATTTAACAATTTAGAACAAATGGGTATCCTAAAAAGCTTTTACAATTTTAAACTGGACAACCATTTGTCTGGAATGGTATAGGATCTCCTGCTTGAGTAGGGGGTTGGACTAAAAGACCCTTCCATCTCTGTTATTCTGATATTCTTTGGTGAATTTATCTATCTATCTATCTATCTATCTATCTATCTATCTATCTATCTATCTATCTATCCATTTATGAGACTTATATGCTGCCCTATCTCCCTAAGGACTCAGGGCAGCTTACGAAGTAAAAACAGTAATACAAAATATACAAATATTTAAAAACTATTAAATCAAGGTCTCATAAACATTCCAATAAAAACTATGCTAACACCCCCCCCCCTTCAATCCAGGTAGGCTAGTTGGAACAGCCATGTCTTTAGACCACAGCGGAAGGAGCGGAGGTCAGGGGCCACCCGGAGCTCTAGGGGGAGCTGGTTCCATAGGGTGGGTGCTCCCACTGAGAAGGCCCTATTCCTAAGGACCACCAGCCAACATTGCCTGGTCGATGGAACCCAGAGAAGGCCCTGTTGGTGGGAGCGCACGGGACATTGGGAGACCATTATTGGCAGCAGAGTCTTCCCTATATACCCTGGTCCAATGCCATGAAGGGCTTTATAGGTCAACACCAGCACCTTGAATCTCACCCGGAGGGCAATAGGTAGCCAGTGCAGCTCACACAGGAGGGGTTTAACATGGGAGTATCAGGATCCTCCCATCACAACCTGCACCGCTGCATTCTGGACAAGTTGAAGCCTCCGGGTGGTCTTCAAAGGCAGCCCCATGTAAAGAGCATTGCAGTAGTCCAGACTAGAGACAACGACTGCCTGAGTGACTGTACATAGGGCATCTCGGTCCAGATAGGGATTCAACTGGTGCACCAGGTGAACCTGGGCAAATGCCCCCCTGGCCACGGCCCCCACCTGCTCCTCCAAACTGAGCCGTGCATCTAGGAGGACACCCAAGTTGCGTACCCTATCTATGGGGGGTACCCTATCTATGGGGGGCCACCCCTCTCCCCCCATAGTTAAAGATGGAATATCCTGGCTAATTCGAGATGCCGGTATGAACAGCCACTCGGTCTTAGCAGGGTTGAGCCGGAGCCGGTTCTTCCCCATCCAAACCCGCACCACCTCCAGGCACCGGGACATCACTTCGAGGACATCACTGGGTTGGTTTGGGGTGGAGATGAAAAGCTGGGTATCATCAGCTTATAGATGATACCTCACCTCAAAACCACGGATGATCTCGCCCAGTGGCTTCATGTAGATGTTGAACAGGAGGGACAAGAGAACCAACCCCTGGGGCACCCCACAAAGGAGGGGCCTCGGGACTGATCTTTGCCCCCCTGCCAACACTACCTGCATATGACCTGAGAGGTAGAAGGAGAACCACCGTAAAATGGTGCCCCCCACTCCCAACCCCTCAAGGCGTCACAGTAGGATACCATGGTCGATGGTATCAAAAGCCACTGAGAGATCTAACGGAACCAGGACAGAGGAATAACCTCTGTCCTGCGCCCTCCAGAGATCATCCACCAGCGCGACCAACACCATCTCTGTGCTGTAGCCAGGCCTGAAGCCTGATTGGTATGGATCTAGATAGTCAGTTTCCTCCAGGAACAATGGGAGCTGATGGGCCACCATGCTCTCATCAACTTCACAATAAAGCAAAGGTTGGAGACTGGATGAAAGTAGTTTAAATTACCTGGGTCCAGGACAGGCCTCTTGAGGAGGGGCCTCACCATTGCCTCTTTCAAGGCGGAAGGGAAGGAACCCTCACTCAAAGAGGCATTTATTACTCCCTGGAGCCAGCCTCATGTAACCTTCCGGGTGGCATAGACCAGCCAGAAGGGACACGGGTCCAATAAACATGTGGCAGCACTCAGCCTCCCCATGATCCTGTCCATCTCATTTGGAGTCACAGGATCGAATTCCTCCCAGATGACATCTCTAAGACAAGTCATCATACTCCTGTCGGACTCTGCCCAGTTGGAGTCCAAGCCTGTCAAGATCTGAGCGATCTTGTCCATCAGATGTTGAGTAAACTCCTCAGCATGTCCGTGCAAAGGGTCTTCCACCCCCCAGTTAAGGAGGGAGCAGGAGACCCTGAACAGGGCAGCTGGGTGATTATCTGCAGATGCAATGAGAGCAGAGAAGTATATATGCTTTGCTGCTCTCATTGCAGCAAGATAAGACCTAATATAGGACCTTAACTACACTCGGTCAGATTCGGACCTGCTGGACCTCCAACAGCTCTCTAGGCCTCTCTTCCGCCGCTTCATCTCCCGAAGCTCCCCGGAAAACCAGGGAGCTAGCTGCAAAGGAACAACTCGGTCTAATGCCCCGGTGGCAGCCATCTGCCAGGCGTCCACCAGGGTCTACACTGAGCTGTGGGCTAAGGAGGCCGGAATTAACCCAAGCGCCGTCTGGAACCCTTCCGAGTCCATTAGGTGCCTGGGGCGGAACCATCTCATTGGTTCCACCTCCCAGCGATGAGGGGTGGTATATTGGAAGGCCAGTCGAAGGAGAAAATGATCCGTCCATGACAGGGGTTGTGTAGTTGGAAGTCCCCCCCCAGATCATCTCCCCAGTGTCCCGAGATAAAAACAAGGTCAAGCGTCTGTCCCCCCTCATGAGTTGGGCCTTGTATTACCTGAGTCAGGTCCATGGTCACCATGGAGGTCATGAACTCCTGAGTCCCAGAGAAGGCATGAAACTCCTGAGCCACCCCCAATACCCCTCCCAGAGAAGGCAGGTTGAAATCCTCCAGCACAATGAGTCTGGGGAACTCCACCGCCACCCCCGAGAGGACATCAAGAAGGTCAGGCAGGGCTGTAGCCATGCAGCTGGGAGATAGGTATGCAAGCAACAGACCCAACTGACCCCAGGGCCCATTATCAAGAGGAGGGACTCACAGGCGCCTATCTGCGAGACAGTGGTTTCCCTCAGACATAAGGCCTCCCTGATCACAACCGCCACCCCCACACCCCTACCCTGGGCCTGAGGTTGGTGCAGAACATGGAAACCTGGTGGGCATAGGTCCACCAAAGGGACCCCTCCCTCCAGGCCCAACCAGGTCTCCGTAATGCAAGCCAGGTCCGCACCTTCCTCCTCGATCAAGTCTCAGATGATGGGAGCCTTGTTAACCACAGACCTGGCATTCAAATAGACCAACCTGAGTCCAGGGCCCTGGTCCTCCAAGCCCCCAGGGGTGCAGGAACGAACTGACGGGTTGGAGCTCACCACCGCTCAAAGATAGTGGGGGCGCATCCCCAAAGACCAATGTGGCCCACCGTCCCCACCTCTGCTGCCAGTCCCCATCACTGTGGGAATCATTCCCCCACCCTATCCCCCGCTACCCCAGAGAGCCCCAACCCTACCCCCTCCCGCTGTGACCCATTTCTGACCCAGCTGAGGATATCCCAGTGGAGCCCCCTAAATGAACACTTTGTCATCCTATTTTGAAAATATCTCTCAGTCTGAAACAGTATACCCAGTGGTATCTTTTCTCCTAAAGTTTGTTATTGTTTTTGTTATCCTTGAGCAAGTACTTTCTGGGCACATGCTGTTGTGGGCCCATTATCACAGCTTGCCTTCCTGCTTAACGTTACAGATAATGCCCTGGATTTCTGTCCCTTCATGATATAATATAGAAATACCTTTTAGGAAAGTTTGTGTTCAATAGAAATAATAATGTGCATAGCTGAATCCATCCTTTAAAATTTGTCTGTCCAGAAAGTCCATGGCTTTAATATGATTTAGTTTTTAGGATGAACAAACTCAAGTGAGACAATATTGTACTCAATTAGAAAATGATTATTACCTCTATCAGTTCAACCCTATCAAAGCTGTTCTCTTTTCTTTATTTTAGTAGAAAGTACAGGTAGGACATACAGGTGAAACTCGAAAAATTAGAATATCATGCAAAAGTTCATTTATTTCAGTAATGCATCTTAAAAGGTGAAACTAATATATGAGATTATGGATTTGGGGTTTTCATGCGCTGTAAGCCATAATCATCACAATTATGGCAAATCACAGCTTGACCTATCTTGCTTTGCATGTAATAAGTCAATCTCATATATTAGTTTTACCTTTTAAGTTGCATTACTGAAATAAATGAACTTTTGCATGATATTCTAATTTTTTGACTCAGAAATATTTCTCTGGTCTTTTAGAATTGTCAGCAGAAAGGGATGGGGGAAGTAATGCATTCATTAATGCTGTCATAGATAATTGCTAGGTGGCCGAAGCTTCTGGCACACAAGATTATTACTGGAGAGCATGATTAGCTATTGATGAATATACATCCAGGGGGTGGGGGAAGACCAGGGTCAAAGGTGAAATGAATGATGTGTCTCAGAGTTGGCTGCACCCAGGGGGCACTGGCATGTTCACTCCTAATAAATGATTTTTTTTTAATTCTGAGAGATGCGACTAGAGACTCATGATTTGAATGGTGGTGGGTGCCAGAGCCCTGACATCTACCTTTCAGATTTTTGAAGACAATTATTGTGTCCTCCCTTCACCTTTTCTTCTGTGAACTAAGCAGGTCTTTGAAGTTTTCCTTGTAAGAATTGGTTTTCAATTCTTTAGCCAGCTAGATAGCTTTTCTCTAGACATGTTTGTCATGTTTGTCAATGTCTTTTTTTAAAGAAATTGGAATCTTTAGCATTGAATGCAGTACTCCAAATAACTAAGGCAGAGTAGAGGAGGATCATTACTTCTTGAAACCTGGACTCTATGCCTCTTTTGATTCCCCTAAAGGCCTTTTTTGCAGTTGCATTATACTCTTGTGATATGTTGAACTTGTGATTCACTAGTGCACCCAAATGCTACTTTTGAGCCAGATCTCCCCCCACCGCATTTTGTATGTTAGATTTGCATGAAGAGTCAGACACGGAGTGCTTCAGTGAAGAGTTTATTAGTGACTACAGCTCACAACAGACCCGATTTGGGTGGGCTGCGGCTGCTACTTATAGTCAGCAGCCGCAGTTGCCAGCCAATCAGAGTGCAGGATTTTCCCGCACTTTTTAAACCAATCATTTCTGACATTTTACAAGGACAGTTCAAACTTAACCAATGATATTCAAACCTGCATACATAACACCCCTCCCCACTAGGTTCAGTCCATACTCAAACACCAACCTATCTAATGTATTCTTTTAAATAGGTGGGGCTCTTACGTGTACGTTGAGACCTTCGTGGTTCAGAAGTTTTAATGTTCTCACCAGTGAGAGAGGAAATGTGTCTGTTGACATTTCCCTACTAGGGCTTCCAGTGAAAGAAGACCCTGTTTGATTGTTGCAATCTGGTCTCTCCTCCCAACCCATCTCCAACCCAATGTCAGCACCCAAGTCAGGTAGTGATGTGCAATCTTCCACTTGTAAGGATGGATTTTGGCATTGTGACAGGTTTTGGGATGGTTCCTGTCATAATGGCACGTTACACATGGTGTTGATTCTTGCTTGCTGATTATCCTCATGCTCCTCCCTCTCCCCCCTAGAAAAGGCATTAGGTATGGGAACTTGGTGACTCAGGCTGTAAATGCCTGCTCTTAAGATCCAGCTGTCTACAATTACTGTAGGCTCGAATCCCACCAGGCTCAACGTTGACTCAGCCTTCCATCCTCTCGGGGTAGGTAAATTGAGGACCCAAGATTGTTGGGGGCAATTAGCTGACCTTGTAAAAATGCCGCTTAGTAATAAGCAGGCATATACAATGGAATGAAGGCTATTGCTGAGCACACTGGGTTGTATCCCAAAAATTGTAAGCCGCCCTGAGTCTTCGGAGAAGGGCGGCATATAAATGTAATTAAAAAGAAAAACTAGAGAGGAACAATTGCGATGTTCCTGAGGTAATCTGGATCTAAGCTGATCAATGTGCCTGCTCCAGAGGACTCAATCCTCTGTTTGTACCCTGTAAGATTGAGGGCCTGTGATGTGAGTTATTTCAGCAGGAATCCATGAAGGTTCACCCATAAGGTTCTTAGCATAAACAGAATCACCCACACTGAATGTGCGAACTTTGCTAGTGGAATCTAGTGGTGCATTGGGTGCATAAGTGGGATGAAGGCGGTCAAGGGGAGACCTAAGTTTCCTACCCATCAACAACTCTGCTGGGGATAAGTTAGTTGATGAGTTAGGAGTGATGTGCTGAACACTAAGAAGTTTTCAACTTTCTCAGTGATGTCCCCAGGACCCAATTGCTGAAGCTTTTCCTTGGTAAAACGTACCATGCATTCAGCCCGGCCGTTAGTCGAAGGGTGCCCAGGGGCAGTCAGGGCATGTCTGATACCCTGTTGTGCTAGATAGGATTCAAAAAGGTTGGATGTAACTTGAGGGCCATTGTCAGAGACAAGAACATCAGGTAACCCGTGGGTTACAAAAAGCTTTTTAAGCTGCTTGATGACAGCATCAGTTGTGGTGGATGCCATAGGGATGACCTCTAGCCATTTGGAATATGCATCTACTATAATAAGGAAGGTGTGCCCTCTGGTAGGGCCAGCGAAATCAATGTGAATCCTGGACCATGGGCCCCTAGGACATTCCCATTCCTGTGTGGGGGCGAGAGGGGGGGCAGGCCTGACTACCTGACAGTTGGGACAAGATGCAACCCAGTTTTCAACCATTTTGTCAATACCTGGCCACCATACATAACTCCTGGCCAATCCTTTCATCCTTACAATACCTGGATCACCCTCATGTAACATTTCCAAAACTTCTTTTTACAGTTTTGCAGGAATAACTACCCTGTTACCCCACAAAATACATCTTCTTAATACAGATAATTCAGTTTGCCTGGATTTAAAAGGTTGGGCAAGGTGAGGTAGATCTTGAAAAGGCCAACCTTTCTTAATCCAGCCTATAACAGGAGCCAATAAAGTGTCTTTGGCAGTCTCTCTGGCAATTTCAGCAGCGTGTACTGGAAGCTTGGCAACAGTTTCTAGGAAAAAGGTGTGAGCCTCAGGTTCAAAGTCCTCCTTATGACAAGGAAGTGGGCAGCGACTCAAGGCATCAGCATGGCCAATGTCTTTGCCAGGCTTGTGGATGAGCTTGTATGAATAAGCAGCAAGAAATTCAGTCCACCTCAGCATCCTTGGTGACAGGATAATGGGTGTAGGTTTGTCTCCTGCCACAATGCCTAACAAAGGTTTGTGATCTGTGACAATGGTAAATGTTCTCCCATATAGATACTCATGGAATTTCTTGACAGCTGCAACAATTGCCAATGCTTCCTTGTCCAATTGGCTGTAATTCCTCTCTGCTTTGGTCAAGGTTTGAGAGTAAAATGCAATAGGGGCTTCCCTCCCGCTGGGAAGCCTGTGGCTCAAACCCCCCACTCCAAAGGGGATGCATCACAAGTCAGTACAACAGGTAAATTCTCAGAGAACTGTATGAGTACAGCATCAGACGTGATTAGTCTTTTAATACTGTTAAATGCTGATTGTTCTTTCCTGCCCCAGACCCAAACAGACTTTTTGTCAAGCAGTCTGTGTAATGGTTCTGCAATGGTTGCTTTCTGAGGTAGGAACATGTGGTAAAAGTTAATAAGTCCAAGGAAGGCTTGCAAATCTGTTTTGCATTTTGGTCTAGGGGCTTCTTTGATTGCTTGAACCTTGGCATCTGTAGGGTGGATGCCATGCTTGTCAATCTTATAGCCCAAGAACTCAACCTTGTCAGTTCTAAGAATGCATTTTTCTTCCTTGACTTTTAACCCTGCTTTCTTGAATCTGGTAAGGACTTCTCTGAGTCTCTCTTGTAATTGAGTGTCATTTTCAGCAGAGATTAACACATCATCAAAGTAAGGCACTACCCCTGGCAGTCCTTGGAGCATCCTTTCCATAAGGCTTTGGAAGATGCCTGGTGCCACGCTTACTCCAAACTGTAACCTTTTACATTTGAAGGCACCTCTATGAGTCACAATGGTTTGGGCCTCTGCAGTGGCATCATCAACTGTTAGTTGTTGATATGCCTGGGCCAGATCCAATTTGCCAAAGACTGTACCCCTGCCAAGTGAATGTAATAAATGATGCACCACTGGAACTGGATATGTGCTCTGTTGAAGCGCATGGTTCAATGTCCCCTTATAGTCCCCACAGATTCTCACTGACCCATCAGTCTTTACTGGTGTGACTATGGGTGTCTCCCATCTGGAGTGGTCAGTGGGCTCTAAAACTCCTTGAGCTATTAGTTTATCTAATTGTGCATCAATTTTTTCCTTTAAGGCAAATGGGACCCTTCTGGGCTTTAAACGGATTGGTGACACCTTGGGATCTAGATTGAAAGTGGTAGGGGTCCCCAAGTACTTGCCTAATCCATCGCTGAAGACCTCTGGAAACTCAGACTTCAAGGCCTCCTCCCATTCAGTGTTGCTCAGGTGATTGATGCCAGTCACCTCGATTCCTAGTGGATTGAACCACTCAAGTCCCAGCAAACTTGGGCGGTCCTTGTCCACGATGGTCAGGGGCAGGCATTTGGTGTGGCCTTTGAACTTCACGTTGAATTCTCTTGTTCCAACTACTGGAATCTTGTTCCCTTGGTAGTCTTTAAGAGTCAGTGCTTGCTTCTGGAAATGCTTCTTCTGAATGTTTGGGAGTAGTCTGTGAATAGTGTCCCATGACACCATAGATAAATAGGAGCCTGAGTCCACTTCCATTTGGCAAGGCCTTCCTTCAATTAGTACCTTCACATGTACTTTTCTGCTTCTTAAGGGTGAAGAATGACCAATGGTGACTGTTTGATGAGTTTCATTCTTCCCATTTGCTTCTGTGTTGCCCCCCATTTTCTCACTGAAGTTGTTAGGCTTGAATTCTTTGTCAGGAAACTTTCTTCTGTGGGGTGGAGTTCTGGATGATTTGCAGACTCTTGCTAGGTGACCTCTTTTTTCACAACGGAGGCAGATGGTATGAAGAAACTTGCATTCAGTGCGGGGGTGGCTTCCCCCACAACCTCTGCGGTAAAAATCTTGCCTCTTTCTTCCCAGGTCTTTCTTTTTCCTATCCATTCTGAGTCTATAAATCCCTTCCTCCACCTCACTACAGTCTGACTCAGAATCTATTTGCTCGCAATTAGTTGTTGTGGATCTCTCCACATCAGGATGGCTTGAGGCCTTGTTAATTTTCTTCATGGCTGCTGCTGAGGACTTGGTGGCTTCCGCTGAGGAGGCCTCTTCTATGGCCTCCTTCAACGTGATCTTAGGTTTCATTAATAATTTGCTCTGCAAAACCTTGTCTTTTAGGCCTAGAACAAATCGATCGCGCATGGCCTCTTCTAAGTTGACAAATTCACATGCACCCCCAATTTCCCTTAAACTTGCCACGAAGTCATTAACGTTTTTGCTTTCCCTTGATCCCTTGATTCGTGTCTCTTAATGAGGCACGATACTTGTGGCGCATAATGGGCTCTTAATAACTTTTCTAAATTGGGCCAGTCCATTACCTTCATGTCTGCAGCTCCTGCCAATGCCTTCGCCATCTTGAAAACGGCCGGACCGCATTGGGTGAGAAAGACTGCCCTCTTCCGCTTGTCGGAAATGTCGGCAAGATTGTTTCCCTCCAAATACATTTGGAAACGATCTGCATACTAGTCCCAGTCTTCTGCCATCGGATCGAATGGGGCTGGGGGGGTGTTCAGCACAGCCATCTCTCTTGGCTTCTTCTCCGCATTGTCTTCTCTTCAGGAAGGATCCCACGTTCGTCGCCAGTGTTAGATTTGCATGAAGAGTCAGACGTGGAGTGCTTCAGTGAAGAGTTTATTAGTGACTACAGCTCATAACAGACCCGATTTGGCTGGGCTGCGGCTGCTACTTATAGCCAGCAGCCGCAGTTGCCAGCCAATCAGAGTGCAGGATTTTCCCGCACTTTTTAAACCAATCATTTCTGACATTTTACAAGAACAGTTCAAACTAAACCAATGACATTCAAACCTGAATACATAACACTGTACATGCTTTTTTTTAACTTTTCTTAGCTAGATGCAGGATTTTACATTTCTCCATGTTAAATTTTATTTTATTTTATTTTACCCTTTATTCTAATCTAGGTTTTCATACAATTTTCTCTCTCTCCTTCCATGTATTAGCCACCACTTAAACAGGAGGGGAAATAGTACTTACAGTAGGTAAGTATTTCTGAAAAATCCCTAATAATAGAATGTAGAAGAAAAGCAATATGCTATAGTTTGAAGGAGAAAGAAATAGGATCTGATTCTGCTATGCTATGCTAGTTAATGGAACTATGTATACAATTCTTCTTTGAGGATAAACTAAATTGCTGAAAGGATATGGTTCCCCCAAATAATATAGACAAGGTTTTGAAGTGCTCATGGCTGGGCTTCAAGGCAAAAAGAAGGGAAAGGCTAGAATAAAATATAACTCCTTTATATAGATAGCCTCAAGTGGAGAAAGAAGGCTTAAGAAAGAGTAACAAAATAACAGAGTTGGAAGGGACCTTGGAGGTTTTCTAATATAACTTTCTCCTCAAGCAGAAAACCTATACCATTCCAGATAAATGGCTGCCCAATCTCTTCTTAAAAACCTCCCATGTTGGGGCACTCATAGCTTCTAAAGGCAAGCCATTCCATTGATTAATTGTTCCAACTGTCAGAAAATTTCTCCTTATTTCTAGGTTGGTTCTGTCCTTGATTAGTTTCCATCCATTGTTTCTTGTCCTGCTTTCAGTTGCTTTGGAAAATATAGTAGGTTGATCCCCTCTTCTCTGTGGGAGTCATTCAAATATTAAAACACTGCTCTCATGTCACCCCTGTTCCTAGCACCAGAGAATGCCAGCCTATATAATCAGCATCTTATCGCAGATTTGCCTACAAGGGAATTGTCAGTAAAGTTATGCACTTAAATACTACAAACTTAAGCTAATTAGATTACATGGAAAGAAAATATTTCAATTATTGGTTCAAGAAGAAGATAATGGCACATTGTTCAACTTCTTTAATGGACTACTGAAAACATTTGTTGTGAGTAGTGTTGAGTCCTGATGACTAGCTGGACTACTCCCTGTTATTTCCTTGGCATTTTTTTCAGATATGGCTTGCCTTGCCCTCTTCTTCTAGGGTTGAAAAAAATGACACTTTTTTTTAGCCTAAGAACTAGAACTCATAATCTCCTGGTTTCTAGCCTGGCACCTTAAGCACTGCACTAACTGGTTCTCATATATTATTTTCTGTGCCTGAAAAATAAACTAAGGCATTTGCCTTTCTCTTTTGATAAAGAAAGACAAAAAAAAAGGGCACTGTGTGCTGCAGATTCTATCATTTCCCATGAAGCTGGAGCCCTTTCTCAGCAGAAAGAAGAATCATACTTAGAAAAAGAAAACTCCTTGTTTTGTAGGCAAATCCAAAGACTTTAGATAATTAGGATTTGGAAGAGGAAAAAAACATGTTTTTTTCCCTGCACAGGAAAAGGTTTTTTTTTCTATACTCCTTAAAAACATGTATGTGCAGAGTAGAATATACAATTCTCTTTCTCAGCCACGATTTGATTTTTACCATTTCTATTTCCCATTAAGTTTGGGTACATTTCCCAGGTTTCTTCTATTTCAGAATAAGTTCCCTGAATTCAGATACCTGAATATCAGAACAAAAGTGCTATAGGAATTTAGAAATCTAATCTTTCTGAAGCTTTGTTTCAGCTCCAGATATAACACAATTCTAGCAATGTTTTGTCTACAAGAACCAGAGTTACAGTATTTATTAACGCAGTAAATGTGATTTTCTTTCTTTTTTCACAATTTCTCCTTTTCAAAGGACAGAAATACTTTCTTTTGCTTGAGCATTAGCTTCCAGTGACAAATAGAAGGAAGGCAAATATAGGATGAACCTGAAATGGTGAAGTATTTACAATTAGGAAGGATGTCAAAAATCCTAATTGAACAATGGCATGCTGTCATGATGAACTTAACTGCAATTGGGTAATGGCATACAGCATCAACCATGTCAAGATGAAAAATATGTACAACCTGCCCTTTGAAAATTCTGAAGTTTTTATGCCAATGACAGATATTGCCTTCAGCAGCAAAACAATTCAAAGAAACCAAGCTATTGAAAAACAAGGCCGGTAACCAATTGAATGAAGTAGAAAGATCAAGGCAGAGAAATGTTTTGCATGTAAGGTGAGAAATATTTCATTACAATAGTTATCTTCTATTTGAAGGTGCCTTTAGTGATGGTGGGCGTAAGAGAAGTTTTCTTATGTTTCTGAGTTTCTTTTGAAAATTCGCATTCTGCTTGATGAAAACAAAACAACTCCAATGTGGTTCTTTTCTTCCATATAGCTTTCTGTACCCACCCCAACTTCTGATTTCTTACTCTAAGGTTCATACAACTAATTTAACCTAGTTTCTATAATAATTTGTTTTTGTAGGGACATACGTTCTGCAATGCAGTGAACCACAAACTGATCACACCATTTTCACACATCAGGCTTAAGTCAGAAGAAAATAATAGCCAGAGTTAATGCTAACAAAGCTTAAGATACTGTGCAAATACAGCTGCTAAGTTTGTAACTGACCTGATTAAATGTGCCATATAAATATGACAACAGTCAAAACATCAAAAAGGTTTTATTAAATTTATTGTGTCTTTCTGCTCTTTTGAGTTAAAAGCAACCAGCATTTCTAAGAAGGGGAAGAAAGGCTTTACATTAATTTCAATATTATTTTTTTCCTGTGTGAAACTGAAAAGCAATGACAAATGTATAATAATAATAATAATAATTATTATTATTATTAGTAGTAGTAGTAGTAGTAGCATTATTAGTATTAGTATTATTAGTATTAAAATTTAAATTATTAGTATTAAAATTTAAATGTTTAAATAATCGTTAAACATTTTTAAATGTTCAGTTGACTGAGTTTCATGTTTGATGATGATGATGATGATGATGATGATGATGATGATAATAATCAACCTAACAATGGCAGCAAAAGTACTGCAACAGTAAAGTCAGGTTGAGTAGCATTCTTAAAAGACATTTTGAAAGACCAGTTTTAACACAGTATATTTCTAGGTGCAATGACCCACTTTCCTCTCCTGTTTGTCTAGGAGCATATAAGCAGACTGAAAGGCTCAAAAATTGACAATTTGGAAGTGAGGAAAGCCTTTCCCACAGAAATCCTGTGAGTCCTTTTAGTGACAGTGAGGAGGCTTTGAAATTTCAAGAACCTCTTCCATAACAGGTAACCAGAAAGCATGGGGAGAGAGCAGATAGGAAAATAGAAAATCTAGGAAAAGAGACAAGGTTTAAAGGCTGAAGAATGCAGTCTGCCAAAGTCTTTACTCGATTCTGTAGAGATGCATGAGGGAGTGGATATCTGTGTCTCTGGCAGTACATTACTCGGCCAGGTATTCATTCTATGTCTTGTCTTTCAGGCTCTCCCAAAATGTTCCCAGAACATCATAGGATTCTTTGTTTGTCTTTGCTTTCTGGGATAAAAAAAGATGAAGGTGATAAGTTTCAAGGGAAGACAGATTGCAAAATCGCTCACCTAGATGGACACAACTGGCAAGCCCATTGTCATGGTAAGGGGTGCACACTGCAGTGGTACATTACATAGGCAAAGCAGTGGGACTACAAAGAAAACTGAATCTTTTGGTGTCTGGGGGGAAAGGGGAAGGAAATGCCAACAATAAACTCTTGCTAAGGAAAGGGTCTAGGGCAGTGATTCTCACCTTGTCGTCTGTGGATTCTCTGGGGCCCATGATGCCATCACAGAACATCCACAAAGCGTTGAAGAAATGTTATGATTTAAATCTTGAGTTACATCTTGGTGGTCCATGACCATAAATGGTATTTAAAGGGGCTTGGTGGTAAGGAAAAGATTCAGAACCTCTTGTCTAGGGCAATGTATCTCAATCTCAATGACTTTCAGACCTCTGGACTTCACCTGCTGCCTGAGGAATTCTGGGAGATGAAGTCCACAGGTCTTAACATTGCTGAGATTAAGAAACACTTGTCTAGCTAATCCATAGTTGGCATATTCAGTACATCTCAATTATTTGATTAGATCTGTTCCAGGCAGGATCCTACCAGAAAAGCCAAGCAAGTCTAGACAGAGCCTTTTAAGGAGTCTGGAAAAGCATTATAGCCCATGCCAGGCACTTTAAATCTAACAAGCCTTCAAGGTAGTCCTTGTCAAGAAACCAACTCCAAAGTTTAATTGAAACTTTATTTATATAGACTATAGTAATAGAATCTTGAAAGCCTGACTGTGCTTTCTCTTCCTTCTTTCTGATACCTCAGGAAGTCAGGGCAAAGCCACTTTGAGGCTGTTTCCTCATTTCCTGTACAGTACATGGAATTTATATTATACCAGCAACTACTGTTCTGACCAAGGCTTCCTGAGACTGTAATTAAGCACACACGTAGTTAAAACAACACTTGTTTTATTTCAGTGCTAGGAATTATGTTCATTCCCAGCCAGTAATGAGTCCCAAACAGTCCCTTTGAGATAAGCACCCATCTTTCTTTCCTTTGAGTTGCTGTCAACAACTAGAATGCCAAATGAATTATAAAAAAACAACCGAAGTGTGAAGTCCACACAGAGCTTCAAGGATTAATCTGAACAGAACAAACAGCTTTGCTTCCTACAAAAGTTTCTTCACCTTTGCCTGTTCTTTATACCTTATGGAAGGGGCAATCACCTCCAAGTCTTACTCCCAAGTCGCCCCTTTAGTCTCAGCTGCCTTCTAGCAGCTCTGCACACACATGCACTGGGAACAGGCTCCCCTTGTTCCTATGCCTCGCTGTTGCCAGAATCCGGAGGCTCCGGAGTCAGCACCACACTCCCAGATGGTCCTGGCCTTATCTCTGCATCAGACGCAGGACCCTCATCCAAGTCTTCTCTACACTTCCAGACTGGTCCCTGTTCTTCCCCACTGTCCGATTCCGCTGCTGTCTGCACAGGCTGCCGGCAAACCACAACAACTACCCCATATGCATTAGTAGTAAGCCAAGAGGAGAATCATTGTACATAGAAAAAGCCAGAGTGACAATCCCTAAGAATACCATCCAGTTCAGCTTTCATACTGCAGCCAACACATCTGCACAGATGTATCCCTGCAATCATCATGAGTACAGCTTACTTCAAGAAATATTTTATTTAACTTTTAAATGGCTTTGTTCTGCTTAGCATTGACTCTTGGCAACTGGATATCAGTGAGGAAAAGCCCCAGACATATTGAAAAGGTTAACAAATCTCTCTTCAGAAGTTTTTTTTAAATTACTCTATTACTCTCTGGAATTATTCCTGTTAAGCTTTTAATAGCTAATCCTGACAATAATTTACTCTGAGCTACAAAATGAACAAATGCCTTTTAATCTGCTTTTTAAAATTCTGACATAAAAGTATCCTGTTTTATTTATTTATTTATTTATTTATTTATTTATTTATTTATTTATTTGACTTATATGCCGCCCCCTCAGCCGAAGGACTAGGGGCGGCTCACAGCTAAAATACAATACTAACAGTAAATTACCTAAAACTATATTAAACAATGAAGCTGAATTAACATTAAAACTCCAAAATTAAAATAAACAAACCCCAAAGAGTCAGCACAGCCCAGATTGTAAAAACAGCCAGGTTTTTAACTCATGGCGGAAGGTGCAGAGATCGGGAGCCAGCCAGAGCTCCAGCAGAAGAAGATTCCATAAAGTGGGGGCCACCACAGAGTAGGCCCTCCCCCGGGTCCCCGCCAGGCAACATTGAGTCGTGGATGGCACCCTGAGGAGACCCCGTCTGTGCGCCCGTACTGGGCGGTTGGTACTTGATGCAGGGAGGAGTCGTTCTCGTAAATATCCTGGACCCATGCCATGTAGGACTTTGAATGTTAACACCAAAACTTTGAATCTCACCCGGAGGGCAACCGGAAGCCAATGCAGGCCGCGCAGGAGGGGTGTGATATGGGAGTATCGGGGGGCTCCCATCACTACCCGTGCAGCTGCATTCTGCACCAGCTGAAGCCTCCGAGGGGTATGCAAGGGCAGTCCCAAATAGAGAGTGTTACAGTAGTCCAGTCGGGAGACAACAAGCACCTGAGTGATTGTGCGCAGGGCATCCCGGTCCAGATATGGGCACAACTGGTGAACCAGCCAGACCTGGGCAAAGGCCCCCCTGGCCATGGCTCCCACCTGCTCCTCCAACTTGAGCCGTGAATCCGGGAGGACCCCCAGATTCCGTGCCCTGTCCACGGGGGGTAACACTTCCTCCCCCATGACCAAAGATGGAACCTCCGAACTGGACTGGGATGTCGGTATGCACAACCACTCTGTCTTGGCTGGGTTGAGTCTAAGCATGTTCCTGTCCATCCAGATCCGCACCGCTTCCAAACAACGAGACATCACGGAGAGAGCATCACTGATGTGGTCCAGGGTGGAGATGTATAACTGAGTATCATCAGCATACTGGTGATAACTCACCCCGAAACCACGGATGATCTCACCCAGTGGCTTCATATAAATGTTGAACAGGAGAGGTGAGAGGACCAACCGCTGAGGCACCCCACAAGTGAGAGACCTCAGAGTCGACCTCTGCCCTCCTGCCAACACTATTTGTGAACGTCCCAAGAGGTAGGAGGAGAACCACTGTAAGACAGTGCCTCCCACTCCCAGTCCCCCGAGATGCCGCAACAGGATACCATGGTCGATGGTATTGAAAGCCGCTGAGAGGTCTAACAGGACCAGGACAGAGGAAAAACCCCTGTCCCGAGCCCTAGAGAGATCATCAATCAGCGCGACCAATGCTGTCTCCGTGCTGTACCTGGGTCGGAAGCCTGATTGGTACGGATCCAGGTAGTCCGCTTCCTCCAGGAAAAGTGGCAATTGCTGAGCCACCACACTCTCAACAACCTTCGCTAAAAAGCGAAGGTTGGAGACCGGATGAAAGTTGTTCAACACGGCTGGGTCCAGGGCAGGCTTCTTCAGAAGGGGCCTCACCACCGCCTCTTTCAAGGCGGCAGGGAACAGCCCCTCCCTTAACAAAGTGTTGACAACTGCCCGGAGCCAGCCGCACGTGACCTCCCTGGAGGAATAAACCAACCAGGAAGGGCACAGGTCCAATAAACATGTAGTGGAACTCAGCCGCCGCATGATCCTGTCCACTTCATCCTCAGAAACAGGATCAAAATCAGTCCAGATTACCTTAGCCAGACCGCTCACCTCCCCTTCCTCAGACCACTGCAAGTCCCAGCGCAACCCTTCCTGGATCCGAGCAATTTTATCCTGCAGATACAAACCAAATTCCTCAGCTCTGCCCCGCAGGGGGTCCACCACCTCCCCCAACTGTAAGAGGGAATGGACAACCCCAAACAGGGCAGCTGGGTGGTTATCTGCAGATGCTATGAGGGCGGAGAAGTGAGATCTCCTCGCCGCCCCCACAGCTACCAGGTAAGTCCTAATATTGGCTCTCAACTGGGCTCGGTCAGATCCGGAGCGGGTCGCCCTCCACCTACTCTCTATTCCCCTTCTATGACGCTTCATCTCCTGGAGCTCCTCGGTATACCAGGGAGCTGACCGGGATCTGCGTCGAGTAAGGGGACACATGGGGACAACCCTGTCAAGAGCCCCCATGGCCGACTTGCCAGGTAGCCGCAAGGACCTCGGCAGGGCTGTGAGTGAGGGATGCAGGAAAAAAACCCAGTTCTGCCTGGAACCTCTCAGGGTCCATCAGGTGCCTGGGGCGGAACCATCTAGGTGGCTCCTCATCCCAGCGGTGTGGGGTGGTTTGATGGAAGACCAGCCGTAGGAGATAGTGGTCTGACCATGGAACGGGGTGGGTTTCTATAACACCATCCCCCAGGCCACTACCGCTCCGAGACAAAAACCAGGTCAAGCATATTGCCCCCCTCGTGAGTCGGGCCATCTATTAACTGGGTCAGACCCATGGACTCCATGGAAGCCATAAATTTTTGGGCCAACCCCAACGCCGCGCCCAAGGAGGGCAGGTTGAAGTCACCCAGAACTATAAGCTCTGGGAACTCTACTGCCACCCCCGAGACGGCATCGAGCAGCCCAGGCAGGGCGGCTGATACACAGCTGGGGGACAGGTATATAAGCAGCATGCCCATCTGACCACTAGGCCCGAACCTCACGAGGAGGGACTCACACCCGCCTATCTCTGGAGCAGGGACCTCCCTTGGAAGCAGGGTCTCCCGAATAACAGCAGCCACCCCTCCACCCCTTCCCTGGGTTGAGACCGGTGCATAACCCAAAAACCTGGGGGGCAAATATCGACCAGAGGGACTCCACCCTCCGACCCCAGCCAGGTCTCGGTGATGCAGGCCAGGTCTGCGGCCTCCTCCTCAATAACCTCCCGGAGGAAAGGTGCCTTATTTGTCACAGACCTGGCATTAAAATACACCAGCCGGGGCCCAGGGGCCCTAGATCCCAAAACCTCCAGAGATTGAGAAGAGGCCAAGGGGTCAGAGCGCACCACGGCTCGGATGCAGCAGGGACGTGCTCCCCTAACATGATACGGCCCCCCTCCTCGTCGGCTCCTACCCATTCCAACCACCCTGGGAATTGAAGCCCCAACTATTCTGCCCGCGGTCCCGCAGGCCCCCCACACACACCCCAACCACGATCCTGACTCGGGCTGCAAAGAGCACCTATAAGACCCCCCCTTCCCTAACCTGCTTAAAAATCGAATCAAAAATTTAACTAATGAAGGCCTGGAACCCCCCCTTCTACCCTTCCCAGGACCCCCACCACAACCCCTACCAGCGCAGTGCCAACTCTCTGGGTTCCATGACCCGTCCTCAAGGTACATTGTGGAAAGTCCGGCGGGCCAGGCCCGGGAGAGAGGGGCCTCCCATAGGGCCCGCAGGTCCGTTGACGAGTAGACCCGTATGATGTTGTATTGCACATATAAAGGGAGGAGTCGAAAGGTGGAACAAGTCCATATATCAAGGATGTTAAAACACCCGGTCCAGTCCCAACATCCGTGCTACAGCCAAATGGTCCCAGGAAATGAATCAGGATTGCTCTTTCACCACAATCCAGTGGGCCGATGGTAAAGGCCCTCATCCGGGCCAGCCACCACGCTCTCACCGCAGGGTTGTCAGGCGAGCACGTCTGGGTGGCATAGTTCACTGCCCCACAGCTCAATGCTCCCCGAGGCACCACCACAACCGCTGCACCATTCTTCAAGGCGCAGGGCATCTCCAAGGCTGAGCCTAAAGTCAGCCAGCTGATCGGCCCGCCACGCCATTCCTCGGGACGCCGCTGCCACTGCTGCGCCGTTCTTTGAGGCGCAACGAATCTCCAGGGCTGAGTCCAGAATCGGCCAACTGATCAGCCCGCCGCACCATACCTCAGGGCACCGCCACTGCCACCGTGCCATTTTTCTAGATGCAGCGCATCTTCAGAGCTGAGCCCGGAGTCAGCCAGCTGGCCCACGATGACAACGCGGAAAACGCCGCCGATCAGGGAATCGAACGCCCAAAGGCGTCAGAGGGAAGCCACAGGGGGAGTGTTGATGGGCGTCGGTTCTGAAGGTACCAGCCGGCGCCTGAGGTCTTCCGCCACCAAAAACGACCACTGGGGGGGATTGCCAGCCACCCCTGCCTCTCTTATCGGACTACAAACGACTCTCTCACCATGGAGCCTAAGCTCGGACCGCCATCTTCCAAGAAATGCGCCGACCAAAAAAATTTTTTGTGTCCTGTCCTGGCCATAATTTAATATTAGAGCTTTGTAGAAGTTCCTATGTGCCTGTAATGTTGATTTTGTTTCTGCCCTCCCCCCAAACACTACCAAACTACAGATACACACCAACTTGTGTTGTCAGGAAACATTAGTGCACGAAGAATAGACTAAGCATTCAAAGAGCTATGGTAACTGAGCTAGTTGCTTTGTGTATAAATGATAATAAATGCAAGGATTTTGCTTTAAGGAAAGGTTGTCTTATTAAATGCAACTGACTCATCTGAAAATCCAGACACTGGATTCCATATTCACTCCTGGTTTCCCTGTGGCAAGTTTGTGAAATGCTTGGTGAATGCATGGAACAGTTTCTGCAGGACAAGGTTATTCCCTGTTTACAAAAATATCTCTGCTTTCAAAAACATAAGAAAAGAATACAAGTTGCCATTCACTTATGACCAGTTGCTTAGCAACAATTCAAAATTATTATGGATCCTCCATAATGGACTCACAAACTGATTCCAAAGATTGATTGAGGACCTTCCCTGCAATTCTGTGACCAATTTGAGGCACTCAGCAACCAGTCCATATTCACATGACCATGATTTATAGTTTTGCCTCAAACCAGTAATTACTTCAGGTTTTTGACAATTAAGCCTCTTAGCAAAGAATGGGTTTGCTTGACAATAGTCACACAAAAATGTCATAAAGTCAAGTCAGTCATGTCGGTGACTTGCTTTATAATTATCACAACACATTATCATAATGGGCAGACTTCATTATGTCATGTCAAAAATTACATCATTGTCATCTTCTTTTAACAACCCCAGAAACCCTTCTGGGGTGGAGTCTGGACAACTGAATGCAGCTACAGAGTATTTACTGGCCGGATGCCCTTCCTGTCACCAATGTGAGGTTTTGTTCAGCAGATATATTCTCACAGTGCCCAGAGAGAGAAATATCTACCTCTATCTAGGATCGAACTCACAGCTTCCTGATTGTGAGGTGAGAGTTCCACCTCTAGGCCACTGCACCACTCCAATAAGTCAAAAATTACATGTATGGGCCATATTAACATGCAATAAGTCCAAGTGCTGTAATATATATCACTCAGTGGGACTTAATTTACTATATATCAGACTGCCCTTGGTTATAATTTGGAACTTTTTTCAGGACAAAACTTTAGTTTCAGAAAGGGTTTAGCTTTCAATGGGCTAGGTAAAGCCCATTGCAGTAATTTGACAGAATATTATTACTCAAGCCAGTGTTTCCTTGCCTTGATGACTTTAAAATGTGTGGCTAAGGAATGTTGGGAGTTGAAGTGCACACATCTCAAATTTTCAAGGTGAAGAAACACTGATATGCATACAGTGGTCACCATATGTCATGAAATGACCTAAATTCTGCACATTCTATACATTATTGACATCATAATGTCATGTTGAAAGTAAGATGAATTATATAAGTTGTACAAGGATGTCACTATGTGTGTGGTATCATCATTGTTTCTACTGATTAGTCAGGAAGATGGATCTGACTACAGTTCTCTTTAATTCAGGAATCTATGTAAACTGTACAGAAAGTAGCTACCAATGGCTGACCTGCTCAAAGAAACTCATAAACAAGACATTGATGTAGAAATGCAATATTATTTTAACAAATGTGCAATTCAGACCTCTACATTTCATTTGATTATGGAATTAACCTAGTCCCATTGAAGCTAAAAGCTTCTTTTGGAGTCAACTAGTTCTCTTTCAAAACCATCTTCCATAATTTAATGATACGTTGTGAAAGTGTTCAGTTTATTTGTCCTGCATTTCCCCTTTTCTGGCCTCCATGCATGACTGGGTTTGGATATGAAAGAAGAAAAGAAATTCTCTCTGTCCACACATTCCACAAAATATCCTTTCAAAGTGGTAGGATATACTTTAAATCACTAATACAATACTTGGTAGGAAGGCCAGACAGCTCAATAGCTTCTTCCAAACACGTTGTTAAGCCAAAACAGGTGACTTATATCTTATGGCTCAATAGGACCTAGTGGGGCTTACTGTAGAGTCAGAATTCAGTTTCATTTGGAAGCATAAACTCAATTTTGAGCAGCCCTATTTTTGTTTAGTTTACTGGAAATAAAGTTCCTTAGATTATAATGAAACCCAACATTTGTGACTTCTCCTTGGCTCACATCAAACCTATCTTATCAGTTGCCATGAATTGCTTACAGTCAAAAGCCAAAATCCTTGTTATGGGTAGAGAAATGGGAAATATATGTCCCTGAAATTGTCAGATAAAATGAAACATCTTGCTCAGCAAGGCTTGACAAACATTCTGAAGCTTCACTTTCTGTCTTCTTTGTATCATCAGGATGCTTCTAATTGTTTGCTAAAAATCTACCTTTCCCAATATAACTGTCACTTAAGTGCAATCTGTCCCAGGTATCTCCTTCACTTATATATACAGTATGTATAAGAAATTTGGTCAGGAATATTTTTTTCAAACTTCCTCAAATCAGCTTTGCTGCTGAATTAATTTAAGCCCTAAAACAAAACAAATTCATATATAATCTCTTTCTGGACACACATATAGAATAACAGCACCAAAAAAAATCCTATTTCATATATCTAAGAATAAAATGCAAGCCAAAGAAGCTAAATGTGTATTTTGAACAAAGTTATCCCTTGCCATTTTGCTTTTTCTCTAAGTACACAGTGATTCCCTGCCCTGTTAGAAAATATTTTATGCTCATGTAACCCCATTGATTGATTTAATTAAGCCTGTTGGTAAATTAGGATTTTAAAGAGTCACTCATCCAAATAAACAGCAAATTAGCAAAATGGGCAGACTCCAAGGTCACCTCCTGATTTTCAAGCTGCGCCCAGAAAACATCTTCTAGAAATGTACTGGATAATGTGATTCATTAGCAAAATCATCTAAGCAGCTGAATTTGGTTTAGGAAAACTGTAGAGGTTAAATGTGGCTTGCTTAAGAACAGTTGTGAAGTAGTTTCTGTTATGTTACCTTGTAAAGATTTCCATTTCCAGTTACAAAGATTTAAAGGAAGACATTGCCATTTGAACAAGAAAACCAATTGAAACCTTGAGTGCTTCGTGCTTCCCTGCTAATAAATCTGATTTGATCAGCCTTCAAATAAAGTTGTGACTGAAAAGAAGTTATTCTGCAGAATTCCTTCAAAAGTAAAATATGCAAGAGGTGGTAAGGAATACTGCCAAAAATGTTGCAGAATGAGATAAGTAATACACCTAAACGATTCCTTCCCATAGCTAAGGTAAGTTAGATGAAGTTATGGGCAAGAAGATCAGCTTTTCAATTTTTAGATAAGAAGTTTTGCATTTCTTCACATGTTATATTGTAAGGCATTTTAAAAAAGATTTACAAGATTCTATTTCAAATGTGTTACAAACTCATTGCCAGAAACAATAAAGAGACTTCATGATTAAGTGTAATCATAGTAATTTTGTCTTATTATTCTTTTTATTTCTCTTATTGATTTTACCTACATATTCTACTTGCAATCCAGCCATAAGCACCATTTATCTAGTGTACATGCTATCTACAATATAATTCATTCTGGAGAAACCCATTTGATTGTGAAGAAAACTGCATGGTGTTTGAGATGGAAAAAGTAAACTCAATAGAATTATTGTTTAATTGGTCATCAGCCAGGATGTGAATGTCAGGAAATATCCATTGACATTATATTGACATATGGGAGTCCTCAGTAAGATACATTTGAGAACCCACAATGTATCTCTATAAATTTTTCCTGTCGCCTTGTTGGAGGAATTAAAAAGATAATTATAATGCTTAAGGTTTTGGAGCTTTGAGCAAGAGACACAGTTCAAATTCTCTTTCATTAACCATGGATTCAATCTCTCTCATGCCAATTGTTTTTATATATCTTAAAGCGTAGTTATGAGACTAAAGGAAAAAGTAGTATGGGGGGAAATAACATGCTAACAAAGATGAAAATGATGATAATGACAAGTCTACCTAAACTTTCTAGGACAAAAACTTAATTTCTTGCTAGTTACATATACCTGACCCACCAGAGCAGGGAGGCAAGGAATGTTGTGGATCCCATTCCCTAGGGAGATACACCTGGTGGGACCAATGCCTTCTCCATGGTGGCTCCCTCTGTCTAGAACATCATTTCCCTGGAGATTTGACTGGCCCTCACCCTAACACTCTTCTGGAAGGCACTAAAGACCGGGTTCTGCCAGTGGGTCTTGGGAACATAGAATGGGATGGAGCCCATTAAATGGCTTGTGTGGTGTATTGTCACTGGGGTGGACGGTGGGGGGTTATTTTATTATGTTATTGTATTAATTTATTATTGGTTCTCTTTATTAGTTTTATTGTTTTTTATACTATTTTTTTTATATTCTTGTAAGCCACCTTGAGTCACCATGTGTGAATAGGTGGCAGTATAAAGTTCAAAATAAATAAATAAAATAAAATTGCTCAGAAAGAATTTAAAATTGCTTGATCACTATTTATTGCACATAAAATAACATCTAAAAACTTTTTTTCTTATGTACACAGAAGTACATTTTATGTGGCACAAACATATCAGGAACAAAACTGCATCTCTTGTCTAGGTCATATAATCAATCCATCTAAACAGTTTGAGCTGTGAGACTTATGCATGTTCATGACAGAGAACAGTTGGTAAATATCAATGTATGTATAGGTGGAAAGTACTGTAGATCTCCAGATTTGTGTAATTTATCTTCTGTGGGGAAAAAATAAAGCCATATCAATAGTGAAGGCAGAATGAAATTTCCAGGTTTATCACAGTAGACCAAAACAGCTCTATTCTGCCTTTTTTTAATCACATTATTTCTACCATATAGCCTTTAGAGGGTTTATAGCAGCACAGAATGTGTTTTGGTAGATCCACATAACCAATGATAGAAGCTTCATCATCTCGCACTATAATAAAGATTTTCTAATAAACTGGCTTTATAAAATAAAGCAATGATAAGCTTATGCTGTAGAATTATAGCATCCAGCTATATTTCTACCAGAGACATGATGCTTCAGGCATACTTTCCTATGTGTACTGTATTTCAAGCAAGCCAAGACTTTAATACAATAATGAAGAATCTTATCTTGTGTAGAAACCAGTGATGGAATCATATATACAATGGGTTTTTTTTCCAGCAGGTATTTATACTAAATATACTAATGTATCTCAGAAGCCAACATCATTCATGTAATCTCAGTCATGGTGACATTTATTTAAAGTGTTCATTTGTGATTTTCTAAGGAGTGGAAAGGTTGAGTTATATGGTTAACATTCAAGTATTGTAACATGAACTGGGAACGCCCTGTCCAAATTCATAGATAGATAGAATTTTTTATTGGCCAAGTGTGATTGGACACACAAGGAATTTGTCTTGGTGCAAATACTCTCAGTATACATAAAAGAAAAGATACATTCATCAAGAGTCAAGAATCATAAGGTACAACACTTAATGATAGTCATAGGGCACAATAAGCAATCAAATCATACTAGGAAACAGTCAATATAAGTCGTAAGGATACAAGTGACAAAGTTACAGTCCTACAGACACAAGTGGGAAGGGATGGGTGATAAGGAGTGATGAGAAGATTAACAGTAATAGTAGTGCAGACTTTGTAAATAGTTGAGGGAATTATTTGTTTAGCAGAGTGATGGCTTTTGGGAACAAACTGTCCTTGTGTCTAGCTGTCTGGTGTGCGGTGCTCTATAGTGTCATTTTGAGGGAAGGAGTTGAAACAATTTATGTCTGGGATGTGAGGGGTCTGTAAATATTTTCACAGCCCTCTTTTTGATTCGTGCCGTATACAGGTCCTCAATTGAAGGCACGTTGGTAGTAATTATTTTTTCTGCAGTCCTAGTTATCCTCTAAAGTCTGTGTCTGTCCTGTTGGCTTGCAGGACCAAACCAGACAGTTATAGAGGTGCAGATGATAGACTCAATAATTCCTTTGTAGAACTGTATCAGCAGCTCCTTGGGCAGTTTGAGCTTTCTGAGTTGGCGCAGAAAGAACATTCTTTGTTGTGCTTTTTTGATGACATTTTTGATGTTGGGTGTCCATTTTTGGTCATGTGATATAGTATTCATTCCAACTAGATTAGAAGATATTAGAGATTAGAACTGTAGATATATGATAGATATACCATATATGCATATAATTGCAAGCCACCTTGAGTCATTGGGTGGGTATTGAAATTAAATACATAAATAAAGAAGAATATTTATAGCTCAGGATTGAAATAAGGGGTCCTTGGTGGTCTCTGGGCTTGGTTGTTTCTTGCAAATGTTTCATGACCCAGCACTGATGATGTTACCTAGTTTGTGTAATGAAACATCTGCAAGAAAACTGAGCTCAAAGAGCACCAAAGACTCCACAAATACATAAATAATTATTTCTCCCTCCTCCTATTTTTTTTCCTAGAAAAACAATCTGGAATAGTTTGGGCTGAGAATGAATGGCTGATCCAAATGTACCTGCTGAGCTTCAATAGTTGCAACTGGTTGCAGACAGATTTTGTTCTTTATGATTACTAAGCAAGAATATTTGTTACTGTTCCCTTTTTATATCTTGGGATATCCAGCAAGTTAAGAACTGGATTTATTTATTTATTTAGTTTGTCTGAAAGGAATATGCCTTTCATAAAGCTTCTGGAAAGCGAAGTTTCCATCCAGATAATTTTAGAGAAAAATACCATTTTGCTTAGAGGGGCAGAGAATTGCTCTCAAATGACTCAACCTATTTCAGAATGCAGGATTCACTAAAACACCAATACAGTATATAATGAGAACTTGTGAGCATGAGTTATAAAAACAGCATATGCTCCGGCTTGATATTTTCCAAACAATGCTACCCTCCTACAAGAATTACTTTTGACAACTGTATAGAGAAAGGCTGGGCTATCGATTTATATGGTACTTTAGCTTTTCTCCAATGGTTATATAATACAACAGGAATTTGTGCAGTTTAATAAATAGTCCCCTTTCCAGAATTTCTAAGAAACATAGGAGTACATTATTTAAGCATGTGCTCACCCTATTCCTATGTCCCTACATCCTACCTGTATCTATTTGAGTGATCATGGCAGGACCTGTGAGACAGAATATGTAAGCAGGGACAGACTTCGTATGGAGTGATTTAATATGATTTAAATAAGTAAATGAGAGATTCTGGATATCTTAACAAAATAGTTGTCTCTTAAAAAGCTAACTTGATTTTTCACCTCATAAGTAATTAGCCAATTGATTCTGATTATTATTCTTTATATAAGATTTGGATGGCAATTCTAAGCAACAGCATCCATGCCATTTTTATGTTTTCTCCTACCTTTCTAAGGCCCGTATGTAGTTTATTTCAAGACCAGAGAAAGCAATAGCTTAATAAATTCTATTTGGCAGGTACTGCCTGATCTATTCTTTAAATCTTGTTAACAGATATAAAGCATCTGGATGACTCGATTAACCGCTGTGATTATATAAAGGCGAATCTCAGTAATAGTTTTTAAATAGGAGCTAGAAATTGTAAGCTGTACAGCAAAATACGCACATTAGAAATCATGAAGGGACATTTTGCATTTAGTCATCTCAGAAATGTTCTTCCATATTCACAAATAACAATAACTTCTTAATATAGAGTTTAGAATAGAATACTCATATTCAGTTTTCATCAATATTAAGTTTTTCTTAATACTGTATTAATTCAAGGAAAACAAGGTGGCAGACTTCCTTAGCTGATCCTACGTGATGTCAACAATCTATTCAATTGTTTGCAGCTAAAATAACCAGGAAATTTAGTTCACATTTTTGGTGTGCTGAAATTAATTTTTGGGAATAATTAAATTTTGGAAATTTTGTGAATTAACTTTTGGGGGGAATTTTAGTTTTTAAAGTTTCAAGGGTGTCCACTGGATGTGTATTTTTTTTTTTCAATTGACAAGGAGGGGGAAGAACATTTGGCTTTACATGTGGTACATAAAAATTGTGTCTACAGAGTATTGTCCAGATTACCTTTAATAAGGAAGATTGGCTATGATTGATTGTATACCAGCAGAATTTGTTTCCATGCTTTGAAGTGTTTAAAGCTGCATAGAAGTAATACATTGAATAACATTTTAATTTTATAGCTGTTATTGATAATTTCCATGTGTGTATGTGAAGATGTGTACAACTTGATCATAGTCTGTTCCAGCTATTTCTCGCAAGCATATAAAATTAATGTTGTTTTAGCCTACTTACAGTTTTCCATAGTTTGCGGAAGTTTCTTCTAGTTGATTCTTTATGGTAGGGTTATATGATGCCATTAGCAGTCATCCACTCAGACTGATGTTACAATATGTCACAATAACATCAAAGAGAAAATGACCTAGCTCAGCTTTATTTTCATCTAGGGCAATAAATTCACTCTGCAACTGCCTTAGCTACAGATCATATCTGTCATTAAGCATTTATATATAGTAGAAATTCTAATGTGACCATCAAAAATGATGTCTAAAGTAAAAAGACTTATTCACTGCTTTAATTCCAAGTTTCTTTCTGGCTTACCAGCAAATACAAATATTCTTAAAATCGCCTCTGATAAAGCAATGAGGCCAATTTCTGACTTGAAGTCAGTATTAATTTGGTCACCAACCTATACAAACAATAATGGCAAAGTGGCTTTGGTCAAAACATACAATTTTCTTGGCAAGATTTCAGAAGTGGTTTGCCATTCTTTTTATCTTGGGGCTAAGAGAGTAAGTCAGAGTCACTCAGCTGGCTTTGGTTGGACTAGAACTCAACGTTGGATTACAGTTTACAGTCTCCTAATTTCTAATCTAATGCCTTAACCACTACACCAAAAGGATTCTCATTCAGTTTGTAATTGACTGCTATTCCAAGATCTTTTGTGACATGTAGTTTTACAAAGTCCCATATTCCCCATCCCATAGCTGCACATTTTATAGAGAACTTTGCTTTTACTTCTGTTATTTTCAATCCATTGCTTTAATACATAAAGAATACTTTCAATTATATTCCTCTCTTATAGAATATTAGCTATCCTATCCAATTTATTGTCATGTTATTTAAGAGTATTGCCTTTCTTCAGATTTTCTGCCTGAATATATAGTTTGGAGAATGAAGGAGCAGAGCTCTATGTCTGAATATAATTGACTTTCTTTTCTTTTTTTAATTTTTAAATGTTCCAACATTTATATATTTTTTAAAATATTGAGAATCAGATAGAGATAGATAGATGATAGATAGATAGATAGATAGATAGATAGATAGATAGATAGATAGAAGTAGTGACCTCATGTTTCTTTTTCTTTTTTGACAAACTTATGTCCTTTACAAAGTTTGAAGAAATCAAAACAAAACAAAATTTAAACCTTGCTCAGAAGTTGCACAAAAATCAGACCAAGGTAAAGATTCAAAATATGCTTCTCAGCTCATAATTACATAATCCTACTATACAGTCTATTACCAAATTATAACCAATGGGATGGAGCCCATTAAATGGCTTGTGTGATGTATTGTTACTGATGTGGGGGCTATTCTTATTTGATTATTTTCTTCTATTAGTTTTATTTTTTATATATGATGTTCTTATATTTGTGTAAGCCACCTTGGGTTGCCATGTGTGAATAGGCAGCAATATAAATTTTCTAAATAAATAAATAATAGTGAAAAAATATTAGAGACTTGATATAGTATTGCTTCATATGTCAATTTACTCACAGAGTATTACTTTGGAGTATTCAAATTAAATCATTTAAACCATATAAATATGGATTTATTAAGCAAATCAGAAAGGAGCTACAGTCTTAAATGCTACAATGGGATATCTTAAAAGAGCTCCTAAGGCAACAGATTTTTTTTAAGTAGTAGCTATTTATTTTACAATACAGATAAAAAATAATTAAAAAGACCTATACTTAATCCTTTAGCATTCCACATTAATTCCAAAGAGAAGTGAATTAATCTTCTCCCATTGTATGGTAATTCACAGCTCAGAATGTTAATTCTAAAAGACTATAGTTTAATCCTGTAGAATAATATAGGGTCTCTGTATGTCTCTCTCACATACAGATATGCCAACATCTTTCCTTGCCAAATAAATAAAATGAAACTTTTTGATAGTTCTTCTAGGCAAATAATTGAAATTAATTCTCACTCTGACACCATTGTACCTTGTCTACTGGATTTGTTTACAACAGTTTATTTTATGGTTCATTGCATAGGCAGCCATATATTTAGACTGGATCTGACATTTTCATTCATCTATGCTCACTTGCTCACTCTCTCGCTCTCTCTTCCCCTCCCTCACTGTCAGAAAGTGGAACTTTCTGGTGTTGCTATGCAGTTTACAACTTTAGATAGATTTGATGGGGTGATCAAATCTACCAATCACAGGGTGACACTAAGCACCCTACATTAACATAGCAAGACACCCCCCCACAGTATATAAGGGGCTGTCAACTGTCATTTCCCTGAGGAGATCCACAACCCACGAAAGAGATTTCCTACATGAGGTTTGTTATATCTAGAGAGAGGGAAAGTAGAGAAAGTGGTTTACAGGTTTCTAAGAGAGTTATTCTAAGGCATTGCTTAAAAGATGGGAGTTTCCCGGTTCTCCCATGTTAGCCCCCTTCTGCACTGCCTGCATTGGTTACCGGTTGCCCTCCGGGTAAGATTCAAGGTTTTAACTTTAACATACAAAGTCCTACATGACATGGGTCCTTATTACTTAAGGGAGCGACTGCTGCCGACATCGAATACTAACCGCCCTGTACGAAGTCACAGACAGGGACTCCTTGGGGTCCCATCAGCCGGGCAATGCCGGCTGGCGGTCCCCCGATGACATGCCTACTCTGTCGCGGTCCCTGAACTCTGGAACCAACTTCCCCTGGGGCTCCGCTTGGCCCCGACCTCCGCACCTTCCGCCATGACCTGAAGACCTGGTTATTTGACCAATCCGGGCTGTGACCCATGGGTGGGATGGTTTTTAAATTTTGGTGGTTTTTAAGTTTTGCATTAATTGGGACCATTAGTTTAATTCTTTTTTAAATATTTATTGTGTTTGTTTTATTGTAAGCGCCCCGAGTCTTCGGAGATGGGGCGGCATATAAGTCCCATTAATAAATAAATAAATAAAAGAGAATATTCAGCATAGGCGAATGTTTCTCTTAAACAACTACCTCAGTTTCTGGAAGGAAAGGAGGAAACAGTAAAGAAGAGTTCCTAGGCTAAAAGACTATTGACTTTAGTACCTAAGCTGAAAGGAACCAAAGAAAGCCTATAACTACACAGGTGGTTATAAGAAGTCAGAATAACCTGAAATAAGAAAGAAGACTCTGTAAATAATATTCTATAATTATTTATTAATTGTTCTGTCCATTACAAATAAATACTTTTACTTTGAAACAACTTGGGCTCAGTATTTCTTTGAATGACTTTAGAGATAGACAAGGTTTAATGATCCAGAACTTACAAAGCAAAGTTCAAACCCATATATTAACACTCTCCTCTCTCCCTCTCCCTGTTTCTCTGCTTCTCCCTCTTTTTTTCTCTCTCCCTTTGCCTCCCTCCCTCCCTCCCCCCCCTCTCTGTGGTGTTAACCTAGCTAAAATAGACAAGTAGATAATCAGGCTAGTAGAGAAGTTGAATTTGTGACAAATTTAAATTCTAGACTTAAAATGTTTTAATTAAAGAACATGACTCTTCCACCAGGCTCCAGGTGCTGAATCTGTTGGAATTTTTTTAGTTTAGTTTTTTAAACAAATGTGTAAAACTTGCTCAGAATTAATTCCTATACGGTTTTTCTTGAATCCTGCATGTTCTAAAGCACATTTCTTAATTATTTTCCAAGTCCTTAGCTTTACTATACAGACATGTATATCATAACACCCTAACAAGAGAACAATAACCTACTGGCTAGATATTATGTAGATATATTCTTTTGAGAATGTTTTGATGCTGGATATCATATATCTCAGCCGGTCTGCATTAATTTTTGTTTTAGAGGAATAACTTAAAAGAACTATTTTAATGAGCAGCCAAAGATAAAAGAAGTTGAAGATCCCAAACCTAGGATGAAATTCTACTACGTTGATTAAAAAAACAAAACAAAAACATATGTTTTGATTTTGTTATCCAACTGTAAGAATCCAGTACAAGCTTTATAACTTTCCTTAAATTGTAAGTAAACTCAACAAGAATTTACATGAGAAAGAATAGTGAAGCTAAGGTCCATTTTTGGTCAATTTGGGAAAGCCTTTTTGAAAAGGCCTTTGAGATGTATCTGCAGTAGAGGAGGTATTCAGCAGATTCTGACCAGTTCTGGAAAACCAGTAGCTGAAATTTTGAGTAGTTAGGAAAACCGGCAAATACCACCTCTGACTGGAGATTTTACAGTATCCTTCCTCTGCCACGCCCACCAAGCCATGCTTACAGAACCGGTAGTAAAAATATTTGAATCCCACCACTGATCTTCAGATATGATCCTTTGAGGGAGTCAAATTTCCTCTATGAATGTTATGTAGCTCCCAGAATGCTTTGAGTATGTCTATTTAAAAAAAACACCTTGATTGCTTTTATATCACAGATTTATATAAATTAAAAGCTACAAATTTATAGAAGAAATTTATAATGCATTTGTGCATTAGTATATTATATTTATGTTACTGAGGTTTGGAAGAAATAGTTTATGGCCATCTGCTTTGCAGACTCATGTTGGAAAATAATGAAATTATATTTCTTCTGTATCCTTCCTCACAAAGCAATCCTAGCTTGACAACCTGAATCCTGATATATGCCACTGTGACTTTTAATTGAAGGCTGAAAACTACTTCATGAGAATTTTCTTATTTCTCTATTTTCAAATAATGGGACTAAAACCAAATAAAAGTTAAATCTTTCAAATATATCCAACATTCTAAAGAAGAACCTGTGAAGGTTATGGAGCAAAAAGTTAATTCATACCTGGATGTGCGGCCCAAAGTTTAGGTACATCTGATAAGAATCTAACTTTTGAATATGCTAGGCCACCCTTTGAACTATTGGCTTATCCATTAAGGGAAAGGTAGCGCAGTGCAATATGACCAGAATGAATATTAAATTCTAGGCTAATCATATATTTTACATCAATGGTGGATGGTCTTGTGATTACCTAAGGGGCTGTCTCAGAGAGGACAGGTAAACCTATTCCAAAGCACCTGAGGGCAGAACAAGAAGTAATGGATGGAAACTTGTGAAAGAGTGATCCAATCTAGAATTTTCTTGTCAGAAAGAACAAATAATTATTGCAAAAGCTTGCCTCCAGAAGTTGTGGATGTTCCATTACTGAAGGTTTTTAAGAAGACATAGGACAGACATTTGTCCAGATTGGTATAGAGTCTCTTACTTGAGCAGAGGATTGGACAAGAAGATTTCCAAGGTCTCTTCCAAATCTGTTGTTCTGTAAACTCTGTAAGAAAATATCTATGCAATCTTACCATCTTTTGCAATTCCTAATATATTTGGGGTTGTTGTTATGGAAAAGTACAACTTTCTTATGCTCTTGATGAAAGCTTTCATGCAGTTTTCTTGGCACTGAGTATATCATAAGTAGAAAAATAGAAAAAATTAATTGTGGTAGCAAATGAATATTTATTTACATAAATGACAAATGGAATGATCATTGGTCAACAAAAAACAGTGGGAGTGGGAACAACTTCCAACTTTGTTCTGGCTTCCCCATTAACATTTTGTTGTGGGAAGCTAGCAAGGAACTCAGAAATGAAGATCACATGTCTGTGAGAGTCATCACAACTGGCA
This sequence comes from Naja naja, assembly GCA_009733165.1. Classification (NCBI taxonomy): domain Eukaryota; kingdom Metazoa; phylum Chordata; class Lepidosauria; order Squamata; family Elapidae; genus Naja; species Naja naja. The sequence goes on from CM019151.1 coordinate 167,099,130, forward strand.
GGACTTTGCAGATTGTCTGGTCTGAACATCATGAAAATTTCAATTCCATTAGAGTAATAGTTTTCTTAAAGCATTCCTTATATTAGTGGATTTTAAGCACCTTTATTCAAAAACTGTTGCAATATAATGCACTATTTCAGCAAACAAAAATAGGTAAACATAATGAGTTTTTAAAAACTATATATATATAGTTATGTATAAGAACTTAATTGACATGATTTGAGGTGGAATTGAGCCTGAGTGATGCAAACAATTTCATTATGTTGATATAGGTCTATGGAATTATTATTAATTTTGTGACTTTGAGTCCATATTGACATCTGGTAACTAGTCCCTAGTTAACAAGTTTTCCTGGCAAAGTTTTCAGAAGTGTTTTGGCATTTCTTCCTTCCTAGGCTATAAGAGTGACTGGCCCAAGGTCATTGGGCTGGCTTTATGACAAATATGGGTTTAGAATTCCTATTTCTTAGCCTGGTGTCTTAACCACTACCCCAAACTGACTTACATTCAGTTTGTAATCAGCTATTATTCCAAGATCTTATCTGAATGTATTTTTACTAAGCCACATATTGCCCATTGTAAAGCAACACATTTTATTTTAGTTTCCAAATGGAGAGCTCTACTTTAGCTTCTGTGTCATTTTAAATGCATTGCTTTACCACATCAAGACCATTTTTAATTATATTCTTTTCTTCTAGAATACCAGCTATCCTATCAAATATTCTGTCATAGTATTTAAGAGTATTGCCTCTTTTCAGATTTCCTCTCTGAATATATACTGTATATAGAGGTTGGAGAATGAAGGAGCAGAGTTATATGCCTGACCATAATTGACTTTTTTCTTCTTCTACATTTTTATATATTGCACCATGGTTTGTGGATTTTTTGTTTTGTTTAAATTCTGAAAGAGCTATATATAGCAGTATGTATGTATGCATATATGTATATATGCATGGTAGTGGTGGGATTCAAAAGTTCCCACCACTGGTTCTGTGGGCGTGGCTTGGTGGGCATGGCTGCAGGGGTGGAATTGCACATGCAAACACACAAAACACGTACTTTGTGCACACATTAAAACATTAAAAACTAAGCTACTGCACCTCTCAGCTGTTTAGCACAGCAATCCGCTCTGCCACGCCAAACATCTGAGAGGTTAAAAAGGAGCAGGGGTGGGCGGGATAGTGGGCCCAACTGCAGAGACTCTGAGAGACTCAAGCAAACCGGTTCTCTGACAGCTGATCTTCGGCGCTATCGGTACGCCAGAACTAGGCCAAACCGATAGAATATCACCACTGATGCATGGATGTATTTATGCATGGAGAGAGAGAAATGGAGATGATAATATAGATGTAGATTTAGATATAGCTATCGATAGAAAGAGTTTAAAAACACAAAACAATAAGGAAAAAAGAAATGGCTACAAAAAGTTAATTAATTGTAACAGAAGAATGCATTATGTTTCATGGACCCTCCCAAAAAGTCTACAGCATACACAGTGCTACTTGTTACTTATCTAGAGATACAAATTAGATATAAAAGTAATCCATATTTAGATCAGATTACTAAATTACTCTAGTGAATGCTACAGAGGATTAGTTTATTAAATATCCCTGGAATAGTGTTTGGCAATATTCTGGTTGAATGAAACAGTAGAAGAGACAAACAAAATTTGCTCATTGCAATTTTATGCCAGGCAGGACTGTGTGAGACCAGGTTTTTCTCTTCAGCAAGATTGTTGAAAAATGTATGAATGTTTGTTGACATAGAGAAAGTGCATAATAATTTGAAATGTATTATAGTCTATGATTGCCCTGAAATATGGAATGTTTTCTACGAATATGGAAATGATGGTTGGTTTCTGAATGTGATAGTGGAAGTAAAGCATGTGTGAGAATAAATGACTACTTATAAAAGATTCAGTGCTGAATAGGGAATAAGAAAAGTATGTGTGATATCCCCTTGGTTGTTTAAAATATTTATGGATGTGTGTGTATTGTTTATGGTGATATTAGAGGAATGTTGGTTGGGGATAGGAATGTGTGTGTGTGTGTGTGTGTGTGTGTGTGCAAAATGCTATTGTTGACTGAGAATCTGAATGATTCAGACAGAAGGGCTACAAAATAGTCAATACCATTTGTTTGCTAAATGTACAGGTAGTCATTGACTTATGATCACAATTGAGCCCAAAATTTCTGCTGTTAAGTGAAACATTAAGATTCTCAGTTATCCAGGTCATGGTTGTCCCAAAAATGCTTCTTGGATGAAAAGTGAAATGTCTTCAAGGAAAAATAAAGAAAGTCTAGTTCCCTCTTGAAAAAAACACCTTTGGGATCTCAGTGTACCAAATTTTATCTGCTTCAGTATACAGGTGAAACTCGAAAAATTAGAATATTGTGCAAAAGTTCATTTATTTCAGTAATGCAACTTAAAGGGTGAAACTAATATATGAGATACTCATTACATGCAAAACAAGATATGTCAAGCCATGATTTGTGACAATTGCGATGATTATGGCTTACAGCTCATGAAAACCCCAAATCCAAAATCTCAGAAAATTAGAATATTGTGAAAAGGTGCAATGTTCTAGGCTCAAAGTGTCCCACTGTAATCAGCTAATTAAGCCATTACACCTGCAAAGGGTTCCTGAGCCTTTAAATGGTCTCTCAGTCTGGTTCAGTAGGAATCACAATCATGGGAAAGACTGCTGACCTGACAGTTGTGCAGAAAACCATCATTGACACCCTCCATAAGGAGGGAAAGCCTCAAAAGGTAATTGCAAAAGAAGTTGGATGTTCCCAAAGTGCTGTATCAAAGCACATTAATCAAAAGTTATGTGGAAGGGAAAAGTGTGGAAGAAAAAGGTGCACAAGCAGCAGGGATGACCGCAGCCTGGAGAGGATTGTCAGGAAAAGACCATTCAAAAGTGTTGGGGACGTTCACAAGGAGTGGACTGAGGCTGGAGTCAGTGCATCAAGAGCCACCACACACAGACGGATCCTGGACATGGGCTTCAAATGTCATATTCCTCTTGTCAAGCCGCTCCTGAACAACAAACAACGTCAGAAGCATCTTAGCTGGGCTAAAGAAAAACAGACCTGGTCTGTTGCTTAGTGGTCCAAAGTCCTCTTTTCTGATGAGAGCAACTTTTGCATCTCATTTGGAAACCAAGGACCCAGAGTCTGGAGGAAGAATGGAGAAGCACAGACTGCAAGATACTTGAAATCCAGTGTGAAGTTTCCACAGTCTGTGTTGATTTGGAAAGCCATGTGATCTGCTGGTGTTGGTCCACTGTGCTTCATTAAGTCCAGGGTCAATGCAGCTGTCTACCAGAAGATTTTGGAGCACTTCATGCTTCCTTCCACAGATGAGCTTTATGGGGATGCTGACTTCATTTTCCAGCAGGACTTGGCACCTGCCCACACTGCCAAAAGCACCAAAATCTGGTTCAATGACCGTGGGATTACTGTGCTTGATTGGCCAGCAAACTCGCCTGACCTGAACCCCATAGAGAATCTATGGGGTATTGCCAAGAGAAAGATGAGAGACATGAGACTGAACAATGCAGAAGAGCTGAAGGCCGTTAATGAAGCATCCTGGTCTTCCATAACACCTCAGCAGTGCCACAGGCTGATAGCTTCCATGCCATGCCGCACTGAGGCAGTAATTGCTGCAAAAGGGGCCCAAACCAAGTACTGAGTACATATGCATGCTTATACTTGTCAGAGGTCCGATATTGTTCTATGTACAATCCTTGTTTTATTGATTGCATGTCATATTCTAATTTTCTGAGATTGTGGATTTGGGGTTTTCATGAGCTGTAAGCCATAATCATCGCAATTATGACAAATCATGGCTTGAACTATCTTGCTTTGCATGTAATGAGTCTATCTCATATATTAGTTTCACCTTTTAAGTTGCATTACTGAAATAAATGAACTTTTGCACGATATTCTAATTTTTCGAGTTTCACCTGTACTTCTTACTGCTTTATCTTTATTCCTATTGAGAAAGGGGAGTGAAAAGGGAAAATAATCTAGAATCATCCATTAAAATATCAAATAAAGCAAATGTTATTTCACAATAGATTTGAAAACCAGAATTAAAAGTAATCTATACCCAAAGAACATGTCTAAGAAGAAAGATTGGCTGAAAAAACCATAAGAAGAAAATATGGGTATTTGGTTTCAATACTGGTGCATGAATATACCAACAATACAAAGAAAGACACAATGATATGCAGATTAATTCAATTTTTAAAATGCTGAAATGGATACTTTTTAATTCAAATTTACTTAAAGTACATTGGTTTCTGCTAATCTAGGATGTCTAACATTGCTGGGTATACAAGGTTCACCTTTGGCTTAGATAAAAGAGCTAATTCATGGTGTTTCATGTATGGACACAATGTGAATTGTGCTGGTGAAGTGAAAAGACTACCAAACTAAAAAACTGAAGTGGCCAATGCTGCCAATCTGGATACATGTGGTTGCCTGGAAGAACTTGAAGGAGGACCAAGAGGGCTTCAAGATGGCTACCTCCAATATATGCTACAAGAGATATGATCCAATACATGCTACAATCTTCACTGGAAAGATGTTTGGTGAATTTTAGATTAGTCACTGTCTGCTCACATTGTTGCAAACCTGAAATATTAACCAAAGATATCCAGTTTTTTCCCACCAACTTATCAGGAGAAGGCTGAAGATGGTCCTCTGTTGTTCAAGAAGAGAGAAGGTGGCTATAAAGCAAAGTGAGACTAAGCAGTATAGTGGCTTTAATTCTAGAAGTAGAAATAACCCATTAATTCACAATGTACCTGGAGGTTCTGCTTTATTAAAACTTTACTGGAAGTTAGTCCTGATCATAATATCTTTTGAAGCATCATAGTAGTTATGTGAGAGCACGATGGCTTATGTGTTAGGATGCTGGTGGGAGTCAGCAGGCCCACATTCAAGGCCTGAGTGCTGTTGTGTGATGGGTTGAGCTCCCGTCATTCACGCCATCTCCTACCAACCTAACACTTAGAAAGTATGCAATAGCAAATAGATACTTAACTACCACTTTGGTGGGTACCCTAATGGGGACATGAGAGGAGCCCCCACAATCAGGTGTTGCCTTCGCAACTGTAATATCACCAGCTAATCCTTTGTACCCAATATGAACATGACCAAATATAAATCCATTTATACTGGATTAGATTTTGGGATCCATCTAAAATAACATTCTTTATCCTGGTTAAGGACAGCTGTCTAGGAATTTGAGAAACAGACAATGTTATGAATTTGATTTTAACTACAGATGAATCAATCCAGGAGGGTTTTTTTAATCAAATGTGTCCCATAACATCTTTAATTCAATATAGAGTTACAAGATTGCTGACTATAGCAAATAATATAAAAATGTGTGTTTATGCATTATTAAAATGTTATGACATTGGTCTTTTGTACTGTCTCTGTCTCTCTGTGTGGAGGGGGAAGAGAAAGAGAGATTTTCAAAACATAGAGGAAGTCTCAGATAATTGAATAAAAGGAGATAGAAATTCATTGGGCATGCTATATAGTAGATTGAGTGCAGGTGAAATAAATGGAAACTTCCTCTCAAAACTTTTTAAGGAATACAATTTGAAGGTAAGTTTTTGAAATAATGAATAGGATGAAGCCTTACATAATTGATAAATCCTCAGGCTCTTGTCTGTTGCCTTTTCTCATAAACTGGAAGCATTTTCATAGTAGATCAAAGAGGACTGCATAATAAAATTGTGATGGAAATAACCCTTTTTGTTTTCAAAAGTATGATGGTGTGTTGTTGCTTTTTTAAAGGTCATATGAAGTTTTATGAAGATAGAGCCTCATCTCAGCCCTGAAGTATTTTAGTTAAACAGGAAAAATATATAACTTTATACTGTGAAACATGTCCAATTAACTAAGTTCATTTTTTTATGATGGCAGGATATGGCGATATTCTGTTAGGAATGAAAAATCACTTTTAAGTTTAAATGGTTCAATTGTGGGATCACCAGAAGATAACAGATGCATCATTTTTTCCCCTTATGCATCTATTCACTGCTGTTAGACTTATTTATCTGGACTATGGATGGTAAACTTGGTTGCTGTTGTCCACTACGTCTTATGTCAATTTGTTAATCATATTGTATTTTCATCCAAACTATTATTTGAAAAAAGATCACAGATTTTAAAAGTTGCCTAGAAATGTAAAAATACTTTTGTTAAATGTATAAATAGTAATTGGCATGTAAGAAGCATTAGCCTTAATTAAGCAGAACAAATTTTGGAGTAGACAGGTGCAATTCAAATTGAACTGCTTTTAATGCTGAAAAAATATTTATGAATGCAACTTGTCAGGTAGTTCATTGTTTTCTCTTTTGTAAAAAAATCCAATGTGTTATGGATCCAGAATACTAGATCTTCAACTGACATGGAACAGCTCGTTACATTTTTTTCCTGTTTAAATTTTCTCTTCTGTGATAAAGCCCATTTATAGTTGGCCTTTCCCCCAAAAAAAGTTAAAGCAGATTCAAATAATCAAACTCATAGAGATAACAGAATTAAATTCAAATCCTGATAGGGGAAACAAATTTTGAACCGAATAAATTAATCAAAGAACTCAAAACTGTTTCTTAATATGGATATCATAACAAAATGCCCCTGCTTTATGTTTCTACTAATGCTTTCTAAAAATGACCATGATATGAGACAAAACCTTCACTGGGGGAGAATGTTATTTTCAGTGTTTTGGACCCAAGTTTACTTTCACACTGTAATTAGAAGTTTGATGGCAAAATTAACAAACCTCATTATTCTGCAACAAAGTCAACCATATATTTTTATCAGATCTGCCAGAAATGCCAGTTACCAAATTAAACACTAAGGAAGTGGAAAGTAGGTTCCATTGCATCAGAAAAACTAAGAAAAAGTATTTTAAAATATTGGATCAAACTTTTCAATAACCTTATGTGCATGAAAAGCCACTTGGATAAAGATGCATATAAACATATCATGGGATGCTACTCCGTCACTATTTTTTGAGTAGCATCCTTATTCAAAATGCTAACTTGCTATTCTCATGATGAAGGCCAATCTATGCAAATTAGATTTTTATTTATTATTTATACAGTCAAATAAAGTAAGCTTGGCAGTCTTCTGGCAAAAAATGCAAAGAAACTTAAAATTTAAATAAAATCCTTTCAAAAGTCATTTGTTGATACATTTCATTTAGAAGGACAATGCATCAAGGTGATTCTAGCAGTAGGAAAAGGAATCCAGGACTTCAAACTCTGTAAAAGAACAGCATGAAGGCAATCTTTTAGATAAAAAAGCTCCTAAGAAGAAATAGGTTATATGAAGACAGAGAGCCAACAGGGAAAAGAATATTTTCTATTTATTGCATAGAATATCAAAAGAAAGACAATTTACCTATTGGGGTTAAGTTGTGGGTTTGTGCTTGATGCATTGAAGCTAAAGTGACTGAGTTGGAGATGTTTAGAAAGCCAGTGAAGTCTAAGAATGGATGAGGATTTGTGATAGTTTCATCCAATTCCCAGAATAACTGTTTGTATTCTATTGGAAAGAAAAGGTTGGGAGAAGATTATTTCTGTTAGCAGAGCTTATCACAGAGGAATGCCAGGAAGTTGCCTTCTGAGACATTTAGAGTAAGATAGTTTCATTTTAAAGATTACATAGAACTTTTCTGATTTACAATCTGGATAGAGCAAGGGGAAGCTGAGATTTAGTGTTAAGAGACATATATGTAAGCCTATCTCTAGCCCAGGAAGAGCTATTTGGAGTCATGACATTGGCACAGAAAGCTTGGCTCCATTTATCTGGCCTGAAAACCTAATGAACCATATCAGATAGATGGAAAAGGGGAAAAAAGAACTTTTATTTGAAAATAAAAGGTTACCCAGAAGCAAGTTCCAAATGGGCACACTCCAGACCTTCTTTTATACAATTTTGAAAAGTATACATTGCCATCAGTCAATTGTGGAAAGACATAAAGTTATTAATCAATCACTAGGAGCAACATCATGCATGCATCTTCAGTGGGAATAGTAACACAGTTTAACTAAAGCTTACAGAGTATGTTACAAGGAAGGTCCAGACCTCTGTCTTATCAACCTTATGGTAAAAACATTCCTAAGCAACTTGGTACCAGGGTATCAATTGTAACTCTAGAGGCCAGGCATTTCTGAGCATGAAAGCAGATGGTTTAACTTGAAGGATTGTTATCTCTCCCGTAAAAAAACTGTATCAGTCTTACTGTTGTGGGCTATTGGCCGCCAGCCCCTCCAGCAGATACACTGAGTATCTAACAAACATACATATGTATACACACACACACACACATATTCTTTTCAGTGGAAATCCGTGGGCCAACATTTTACATAAAAATGTGTTGAGTAATAAATTCAATAAGTTTTGAAGCACCTGAGTACCAAGGCACCACTGTACTTGATTAAGATATTGTTTTCTGCTATCTGGTTTTAATTCTTGCTTATCTGGTGTAGGCTGCTGGAAATAATGTTGTTGTGGCCTGTTGGCTGCCAGTCCCTCTATCAGCTGAATCAGAGGAGGAGGAGGAGGAGGAGGCATGGGAGTCAGGGTCAGCATCAGGGCAAACTGGGAGATCCAAGTGGGAAGAGGGAATGGAGCTGGCAGAGAGAGGCAGAGGCAGAGCCTGAGCCATCCATCAGCCTTCAGTTGAAGAGCCCCCAGGTCCGGAGATGGCTGATGAGGAAGAAGGAGAACAGCTGGGTCCAGTACCTGACATGTGGATGCACAGAAGGAAGAGAAGAGAAGAGCAGTGGAAATACGTGGGCCAATCATTGGGAAGGAAGAGCCACTGCTGCTAGTGAAGCCCAACCCTAGCTCTTGGGATAAAAGGCAGGGGGAGGAGATGAGTAGATATGGCAGACAACTATTCACCTCCTTGCTGGACAGACTTGTTAGCCTGCGGTGAGAGAGAAACTTTTTGCTGGGGCTGCTGGCACTCCTAATAAAGGGATATTTGAGTTATTTTCAGAGGGTTTCTCATGTTTGGGAGATGGGTCAGAACACCTACATAGCAAAACAATTCAACTCTATGCAAGTTGATACCAGGTTTCTAACCTTCCTTCCTTATTTATTTGTGCATAACAATAAACAATACATGGCTAGCAAAAACTTTATTAACGTATTGGACTAAGGGTAAATAAATGGCAAGATAAATGCTAAATAAATTGAACCATCTTACGAAAGATAAATAGTTCAGTAAAGATGCTGACTCAATGAGTGACATTGCAAAACAAAACAAAAACAAATCCCATTGTAGGATAACTTAGGGAAGACATGAAAAACAAAAAATGTCAACATAATAATGCTCTTTTACAGATCTGTAATAGATGTGGTAAATTCAGCTCCTATCCAATTCCTTTTAAATATACCTAGTATCAGTGGGGAAAAGAGAGAAAAGGAGCAATTTCCCTCCTTCCTGAATCCTATACATGGACACATATTTTATATATGTGCTCTATACATGTAGTTACATTTAATTTACATGTAGTTCATAAATAACTGTCTATTCCCAAATGGTGCAAAAATTTACAGTTAGGTGCAGCTGTAGTTATAGCAATAAGAAAATATAGTATATTTTCTAGCCAGACAGATGGGAATGGATCAGCAGTCACCTTATTCAGGTCACTGTTTTTTTTTCAGCTTCTCAAGATACGAGGTGGAAGAAAAAGTTATACTTAATTCAATAGGACCAGCATTCAGCCTACAGATAGCTTCCCCCCCCCCATAAAGTCACATTTGCTCTGAGTTTGGGGATTGCATACCCCTCCTCCCAATATGAATTGAAAACTATGAGGATTCTGGTGGAAGTCACAATAATATTGACAACATCAGTGAAATTTATCAGAAGTCCCTACATCCCGAAAGCCTGTCCTTTTAGAACTTTTATGGAAATATTACATGGCCTGGAAGAAGGGGAAAATATGTTATAAAACAGTTCCAACCTTGGACTAAAAAACAAAACAAAACAGCCAAAATGCTACTTGGTTTTGCTTTTCAATTTTTTTTTAATGTCAAACTTGGAAAAATCTGTGTCAAATACTGATTTCATTTTGCCTGAAATAGCATTAAGATTATTTTCTTTTAATATCACCATTATCTTTTCATGCCTTTTAGATATTGAAATTGTATTCAGTTTTCATTACTGTCTGTTGTAAAGCCATTTTTTTTCCAAACACCTAGAAAATTTAGTTCTTATGTTCTGAATTTAGTTCTTATGTCCTGAATGGATATACATCACTTACTAAAAATGATTGGTTTAATTGCTTTAATTGGTACTTTAATTGCAATATCATCTACAACATACATATTTTAATGCGCTTTCCTAAAACAACACTCTTTGTAAAAATCCATAGTAAAATTCAGTTTTGTTTCATTTTTTGTCCTCTCTTTCTTTAGCGTATCTATTTTTCATGCATACTTCTCACTCAGTGAAATACAGATATGTGAATCCGGTTTGCCCTTTCAAGAAAGGTTTTATAGTTGTATTTCAGAGCATACTCAAAGTAAGAAAACATTTCCCAGGTGAAGCAACCTTCAAATTACAGAGAGAGAGGGAAGGAGGGAAGGAAGGAGTGGAAGAGAAAGAGAGAGAGAGAGAGAGAGACTGAATACAAGGCAGTAGTGTTTACAACTGAAGTGCAGCTGAGATGATGGTGGCACAATTTTATGCTTCTTAAAATAAAAGTACCAACCATAATGGATCTATCGATCATGCTTCTAATGCTCATTAGGTAGATAGTCACATAACCCACCTGAATTTATGACCTGAGGATAAAATATGTTTTATAACAAGTGCCAATTAATTGCTATGGAATCTGTTATGTATGTAGGTTTAAATGTTATTGGTTTATTTTGAACTGTTCTTGTAAAATGTCAAATGGGATTGGTTTAAATAGTGCGGGAAAAACCCTGCACTCCCATTGGCTGGCAACTACGGCTGCTGGCTATAAGAAGCAGCCGTAGCCCAGCCAAGTCGGGTCCATTCGAGCTGTAGTCACTTAATAAACTCTTCACTGAAGCTATTCGCGTCTGACTCTTCATGCAAACTTAACAGAATCGTTTTATCAAAAACCAGAATCAAATACCCATTTTGGAAATAAATGTTACAAAACATATGGTAGTCGCATGATTACAGGACGCTGCAAACAGCCATAAATGTAAGCTGGTTGCTAAGTGCCTGAAACATGGTCACATGATTAGATGTTGGAACTTTGGAACCAGGTTGTAAAGTAGTCTTGGGGAGATCCATTCTAACTTTGAGCAACTGCTATGCGACTACTCATATGTTGAGAGCTACCTGTATGGGAAGATAAATTTAAAATGGCAAGGTGGTTTTTTTCCCACATGAGAAATGTCTTTAATCTTCATTTTTTTCTGCTGCCTCTTTAATTAATAGAATGCTTTTTTTTAAATACATGGAGACTTTGGCAGATAAGGCGGTAACTCAACTTCAGCAAGTAAAGAGTGAATATTAGAACATAATTGGCAGCTAGAATGCTTGCTCAAAGAGCTGTGTATATTTTAAAAATTTAGTGGGGATTAGCACTTTGTCATTTACCAATCCATCAATCTGAATAACTTCTAGCATAATGTTCAACATAGAATGATGCAACCAAATGATATGATTGTTGGGAAAGTGAAGTGACCTTTTTATATGAAAATATATCATTGTTTGAATGGCTCTATTAAATGTATGCAATAAGCAAGCAATACATAACCCAGAATGGGTCTATATAGGCAAAGGTCTAGACCACAAACCCTAACATTTCTCTTAAAAGTGGGGTGAAAATAATGTAGATTTCTTTCAGAGTTGTATGAAGCTCCAATCCTAACTGGAAAGTTGAATTTAGTCATCAGATTAGATATCCTGGTTCAAATTGAGCCAAATAAATGTGAAAAAATTAGTCAGTCTAAGTTGTCCAATTAAACTGAAAATCCAAACTAAACCAGTGAATCACATTAGATATTATCCAGATACATTATTTATTTATTTATTATTTATTTTTTGAACTTGTATACCGCCCCATCTCTGAAGACTCGGGGCGGCTCACAACTAAAAACAGGAACAATAAATACTTAAAAAGAATTAAACTAATTTTACAAGCCCAAAAAATTACAAAAACTAAAATTTACAATAGTTAAAATTAAGAAACCTATCCCCCAGGAGGGTCATAGCCCGGGTTGGTCAAACAACCAGGTCTTTAAATCATGGCGGAAGGTGCGGAGGTTAGGGGCGGAGCCCAAGGGCAGTTGGTTCCAGAGGTCAGGGGCTGCGACAGAATAGGCTCATCGTCGGGGGATCGCCAGCCGGCATTGGCCTGCTGATGGGACCCCGAGGAGTCCTTGCCTATGTGCTCGCACAGGGCGGCCGGCACTCGATATCGGCAGAAGACGCTCCCTTAAATATTGAGGACCCATGTCATGTAGGACTTTCTATGTTAAAACCAGAACCTTGAATCTCACCCGGAGTGCAACTGGCAACCAATGCAGGCAGCGCAGGAGGGGTGGTAACATGGGAGAATCGGGGAACTCCCATCACCACCCGTGCTGCCGCATTTTGCACCAGCTGCAATCTCCGGATGGTATGCAAGGGCAGTCCTAAATAGAGAGCATTGCAGTAGTCAAGTCTAGAGGTAACAAGGGCGTGAGTGACTGTGCGCAGGGCATCTTGGTCCAGAAATGGGCGGAGCTGATGAACAAGGCGGAGCTGGGCAAAGGCCCCCCCTGATCATGTTAAATATGATCATATTTAACAGAGATGATGACATGTTTTTCCTATTGCTGGTCAACTATGAACTGTATGACTGAAAATCTCCATAGACATGCTTTCCCCATCTTTCTGGCACATAATGTAGCATATTGCATTCGTTCCCATTTAACGCTTGCTTGTTCAACAGCACAAAATCTGAAAACCAATTCAGATTTATTTCTAGTATGGCACAATTAATACTGCAAGAGCCATTTTGGTTTAGCTGTTAAGGCATCAGGCTAGAAACCAGGAGACCATGAGTTCTACTCCTGCCTTAAATATAAAGCTATCTGGGTGACCTTGTGCCAGTCACACTTTCTCAACCTTAGAAAGCAAGCAGTGGCAAACCACTCTGGAAATCTTACCAAACAACAACAACAACAAAAAAAAAAACCCTGCAGAGACTGGTCCAGGTGCTCACCAAGAGTTAAAATTGACTCAAAGACATTTTAAAAAATACATACCAGAGAATTAGTTCTATAACTAGGTTTGGGTGTAGGAAGAAGCAGGAACTAAATATCCAATGTTAGTAAACAAAAGGTCTATGCAGAGCTCTGAAAGGGTATTTCAAAGTGTTCGATCAGAGTATGGCACTAACAGATTAACAGATTAACAGATTTGGAAGGGATTTTGTAGGTCATCTAGTCCAACCCCACAGCCAAGCAGGAGACCTTACACTAATTCTGACAGATGGCAATCCAGTCTCTTCTTGAAAGCCTCCAGTGATGAAGCTCCCACAACTTCCAAAGGCAAGCTATTCCATTGGCTGATTGCTTTCACTGTCAGATAATTTTTTTTAATTCATATTTTTATATCCGCCCTTCTCCGGAGACTCAGGGCGGCTTACAATTTTTGCAGCACAACCCAATGTGCTCAGCAATAGCCTTCATTCCATTGTATATGCCTGCTTATTACTAGGTCTTTTTGCCCGCTCCCCCAAGCGGCATTTTTACAAAGTCAGCTTATTGCCCCCAACAATCTTGGGTCCTCAATTTACCTACCCCAGGAGAAATGAAGGCTGAGTCAACCTTGAGCCTGGTGGGATTCGAGCCTGCACTAATTGTAGGCAGCTGGAACTAAGTGCTAGGTGTTTAACAGCCTGCAACACCAAGGCTCTTTTTCCTTATTTCCAGGTTGAATCATTTTGTTCAGTTTCCATCCATTATTTTAAGATTAAATTGCTAAGATTAAATATAAAGTTAATCACAACGTGACAATTACCACATATTTCAAATTGAAAATGAAGACATGGAAGTGCTGTGGTTAGCTTCTGTATTTTAGAATCAGCTATCAAAATAAAGAAATCATCAGCCAAAAAATGTGCAGAGTAGCAATAGAATATCAATGAAGTCCTTGGAAAATATATTAGAAACTGGAATATGTCTAAGGTGCAGAATGACACAGTCCATGGTATTCCCTGTGGCAATGTATAGAAGCAAAAAATTGGACGTTCAAGCAGAATAAAAAGATTATTAATACTGATCAATTTTGGTGTTGAAGAAGATTTCTGAAAATATTATAGACCACCATGAAAACAAATAGATCTTCAAGCAGATCACTCTGGAATTCTCACTAAAGATAGAAACAGCCAACTTCAAATTATTATAATTTAGGGAAAGAGGGAAAGAGCTAGTCTCTGGAGAAGGCTAACATGCTTGGAAAGGTGAAAAGAAAAAGAGGGAGAGGATGTCCAGCAACAAGGGTAGACTCAATTATGTTTGCAATGGATAGTTATGAGCCCACTCTTCAAAGATTTGAAGGAACAGGCTGGGAATAGATCCCCCAAAAGGAAAATCTACCTATGTGCTTGCTAAGAGTTTGCATGAACTTGATTATACAGAATAATTCAAAATTAAGGCAGATTGGCAAATTAAATATTCTAAAAAAATGTTCTAGAAGTATACAATGGCCACCACTTTGGTTCAGAATGCAGTGATGTGAGCAGTAATGAACATGCCTTAGTGTGCCGAAATAACATGAATGGACCTGGCTGGCAGTTTGCTTCCAGTTGTGATCGAAGGTAACTAGTTACTGTCTATAAAGCCATATATAGCATAGAGTTTGGGTACTAGAGGCATCACACGTTTCTAATAGCAATTTCTTTACTGACTTGATCCTGCAGATGTGGTGGGTTTCAGGTCCTTTTGAGTAAACAATGTCATCTATTGGGACCCACAATTTTCTTTTCTAGTGCCTGCCCTTCAAATGCGGTTCCCCCTGATATATGAATGCCACCTCCATTTTGGTCTGGTTTAGAAGACTGATCCTTCATGCAAAGGATCCTCCTTTGGTGAAGGAGAAAGATATTTTCTTGCTTCATCACACCATCTTTATCTTTTACTGGTTTTATTGCAACATCTTTAATTATGGTGAGCACCCAAAGTCACTGAGAGTTAGGTGGCATAGAAGTTTAATAAATTAAGAGTCACGGTTTGCGCAGTGGTTAGAATGCAGTGCTGCAGATTTGCTCCAGCAGTTTGACAGTTTGAGTCTCACTGGCTCAAGGTTGACTCAGCCTTCCATCCTTCCAAGGTTGGTAAAATGAGGATCCAGATAGTTGAGGGCAGTATGCTGACTCTATAAACTGCTTAGAGAGGGTTGCAAAGCACTGTGAAGTGGTATACAAGTCTAAATGCTATTGCTGTTATCCCTATCTTAAATCCTAGCAGCAGTGATCAGCTTTCAGCAGGTAATTTTCTGGTCAGTGAACCATTTTATTACCATTCTTGTTTCAAGCATCACAGCTTATATAACTTGTTAGAATAAGGGACAAGATAAACTGAGTGGCATAGATGAGAAAATAAAAATAAGGTGTAAGGTCACAGAAACCATGAGAAAGACTTGACTAGCTGCCTGATGAAAAATACCTGGGAAAGAACCTCCAAAATGAAATTCTAAGAATTGGCAGAAATGTGAATTTCCCCATTAACAAGGGTAACACCTTTAGTCAATTCTGAAAATTGATAATTTATTATCCAAACCTTACTTGTCTCACCTCATTAAATCTAATCACTACCAGAACCTGTTTGTTTTCTCTATTTCACAGCACTTGGATGTTATCCTATTCTCCTTTCTCCCACTACATTAAACCATTACAACAGATGGAAGTTTGCAGTCTTGTCTCAGAGATCAGACAAAACCCACATTGCAAGTAATTTCTGTACAAAAATACAAAATATATACAGACTATGGTATGAATAGAAATGCACACTATATAAATTTTCAAATGGCCATAATTTTAATAGGAATACAGTTCTTCTTAGGATATTTGAAAAGACTGAGACTTGTTATGTCTCACCCATATGCAATGCATCTGGAATGTGCTAAATGTGGATTAACCTCTTCAGAGACTTTTCATTCTTTATTCGTGTACTAGGGCTAAATTAAATAGCAGTAGTAATAGCACCAACAGTTAGACTTATATACCACTTCACTGTGCTTTACTGCCCTTTCTAAGTGGTTACAGTGGTTCCACCCTATGGAACCGGCTGCCCCTGGAGCTTCGGGTGGCTCCCTACCTCCAGTCCTTCCAGCGGGACCTGAAAACATGGTTGTTCCAACTTGCTGACCTGGACTGAGGAGGGGGATGGAGGTTTTGATTGAATAGTGTTATTTTAATTCAGATTATTGGGTTTCATGTTTAATTTCTTTTTAAAATTGTATAGTATTTATATTTATATTGTTTTTAATTATTGTATGCCACCCCGAGTCCTTCGGGAGATGCGGCGGCATACAAATCCAATAAAACTAAACTAAACAGAGTCAGTGTATGGCCCCCAACAATTTGAGTCTTCATTTTATCAACCTCGGAAGGATGGAAGGCTGAGTCAACCTTGAGCCGGACAAGATCAAACTTCTGACAGTGGGAAGAGTCCAGTATTATATTCTAATCACTGACCCACTATAGCTCCTGAATAGTCATTGAAGCTGAAGATACCTTCAAAGCAAAGAGTGTTCTTTGCAATGTGGAGTACAGGAGCATATTTAAAGGAGAATATTTGTAGATTAGGGTTGAAATGAAGGGTCCTTGATGCTCTCTGAACTTTCATTGTTTTCTTGCAAATATTTCATTACCCAGACTAGGTAACAGCACAAACACACTTACGCTGTTACCAAGTTTGGATATTGAAATATCTGCTAGAAAACAACCAAGCTCAGAAAACATCAAGGACCCCTCAGGAGCACTTTTGCTCCCAATACCTTTTCTTTTCTTTCCTCTCTTCTCTTTCCTTTGCTTTCCTTTCCTTTCTTCTTTTCTTGTTAGAGAAAAGAAAGTTCTCTCCAGAGAAATTGTAGTCATCTATGTCCTCTTAAATTGTCTTGCCTAAAAGCTAGTTATGGAATTCATACCTGATTACTAGCCACTAATCTTATCTTTGATTTTGGGTAGAAAATTGAAAGACAGGAGATGAAATTCATAAAAATGGAAAACTACATGGCTATGATCAGTGGGTTGGCAGTCTCTGTATTAGCAAAATCCTTTCTCATTGTGGATGGGTAGTACTTTTTTTTTGCTTTCATTGTCTTTGATATGGGAACTGGCAAATAAAAATATCTCTTTGTTCTCCGTGTTTTAACAATAAGATGATTCTACTTGATAAGTAATGGGATATAATTATTGTAGTGTGGGTAAGTAGAATGGATATCAATGCTAAATAGCAAAGGCAATTATCAACATAACCAAATTAAAAGACCCTGCATGTATTGAATTTTTAAGATCTGCATGGCTTAAAATGCAAATATTCCAGAAAGTTCTTTCCTTGGTAATTCTTGAGCTGCTTCTTAAATATTCAAGAACCACACAGTTAGTATACAACTTGGTTAGTTGTCAGGATTATATATAAATTTTAGCCTTATGGAACTCTTTTGCTGTTCCTGGACTGTTTTATTTATTAATGTTTCTTTGAGTTTTGATGTGCTATTCTATGCTATTGTATATGTGAGTGAAATCTATGAAGCAGTTGAGTAAAGATATATAGTCCCTTTAAAGAAAAGCAATAAAAGGAATGTAGAAAACACATCTAACAACAATATGCTTGTAGCTTATCAGATCTCAAATAATATGGCAATATTTAATGAAAGTTGGAGAAATCTGTCTATTGGGGGTCTAAAATAAATGAATCTATGCCCAAATTCATTGCAAAATCTACACTGGATATGCAGTATAACTAATTAATAAATTACGTGTTCTCCATTAAAGTAAATCTAGAATCATAGTCATGAATGAATATGAATATAAACATTTAAGGTATTAATTAATGCAAAAACAAATTGCATTATTCAAGTTGCATTATTTCAACTTTTAAGTGTGCATGAGTGATTTCATTGTTTATATAATTCCCATCCCTCTCATATGTCAATATTTGTGCATTAATTATTAGAGTGTGTAATTTAGTCCCATGTGACATGTTGCTAATTAAGAACTTAAACATTCTACAGTAGTTCAATTTGCCAGTCTGAAATTAAACATGCTGGTCATGTTTAATTATGATTTAATTTTATTAATGTCAATAAAAATATCAGATATACATTTGGTCCAGTGCCTATTATTAGCATAAAAGAAAAAAGAAGAAAATAAACAGAGAGATATTTTAGATGCATGCATTGAAAAAAGCAAAAGGGAATGAGTCTCCATTTTGTATTTATTACTTCAAATTCATCTGGCTGAAGTTGGTGAAAATGTTATTTATTGATTTATTTAATCATAGTTGTATAGTCACCAAATTCAGTGACTGCCTAAAAATGATCAAAACTATTAAAACAATCAATTTAAATTAATATTAAAAAGATAAAAGCAAATAGGCAGGAAAAAGAAATTTAAAAAATACAGTTAATCAGTTTGTATTATAGTATTTTGTGGCAAACAACACCTATTCTCCTGTTAATATACATTAATACATAGTGACCTTATAAAAATGCTGTGACAAACATCACTAGCCTGTAAGTCATGTGTAGCAGCAAGAAAACAAATGTGCTCCATTCAGCACAAGTAATCCTACACTACGATATAACTATTTTCTGCTCATTAAATGAATGTCTATATACACAAATGAATTTAAGAGGATTGGATTACAGAGACTGTTTTTTGTTGATCTATGCAAACCCTACAGAAGCAGATTAATAGTACCCTCTCTGTTATGTGACTGGTGTTCCTAGCAGAGCTATTTTTTTATCATGAAAGCTCCCCCGCAATTTCTCTTCATTTGAAATCTGAGTTGTTTTTGTTTGTTTGTTTTGTTTTCATTAGTACTAGTCTATGGTTGCTATGGAATACAACATTCCTGTGGGCAAGTTGAAAATTTTGGAGCAATTCACTTAACTAGTGTTGACATACCTCAAGGAAAATCACATAGGTATAGGTAAGGTGCATGGTTCATGGACATTTTTCCACAGAGAAATTATAAATTATTATGTCTTTAAAAATTCTAATTTTCTATGCCAATTTTCTATCCTTCAAATGTGTGGAATATCTTTTCAGCCATGATGGTTATTGCTGACAATTCTGGAAGTTAAAATCCATACATCTGCAAAGCTTGCAGACCTGATTGAGAGATAGTGAAGAAGGTATAAGTCATCATACAAACCAAAGGCAGAAAGGAGCCTATTCTGTT
Source organism: Naja naja (assembly GCA_009733165.1). Lineage (NCBI taxonomy): Eukaryota > Metazoa > Chordata > Lepidosauria > Squamata > Elapidae > Naja > Naja naja. The sequence goes on from CM019151.1 coordinate 167,118,560, forward strand.
TCAGACGTGTGATTTAGGCTTATTTTCCTTGTGAATTTGAGAAGAATTTGCATAGTTTAAGTAGTAAGCCACCAGTTGAGCTCTGGGATCATTCAGTGACTTTTAACAAGTCACTATTACCCCAACCTATCTCAGAGAATAGCATTGAAATGAAATGAAATGTATGAAAACCACTGAATTTTCAGAGAAAAAGTAAATATAAATTATCATGTTTAAATTGATTATATACTGTATGGTAAATTTAAAACACAAAATGGAAGTAAATTCCGTATCTCTCCCTCCCTCTCTCCCTCCCTATCAATCATCTATCTATCTATCTATCTATCTATCTATCTATCTATCTATCTATCATCTATCTATCTATCTATCTATCTATCTATCATCTATCTATCTATCTATCTATCTATCTATCTATCTATCTATGTATCTGTGCATGTGTGTGTTTAGATACACTGAAATAAAAAAATAGGTATTTGTGGTTTTTTGCAGCATCTGGACTAGAAATTAAAACCTATCAATCCAGAACTTTTTTTGACTATGAACTGCAGTGGTTTACATGACAATGGTAGGTAGGATTATCCAATTCACACATGAGTGATCCAAACATGTGCACTCTAATTTGATTGTTTATTTTTAAACCACATCGAAACTATTTAGGAGTTCCATGAAACATTTGGCAAACCAGCCTCAAAATTTAGTCATTAAATAACACTATGGAAAACACATGCAGCTCTGGAATTTCAGGATAAATAACTAAATGCTATTCCTTTTTTCCCCTTTATAAAAAGGGTTTTAGTTCTATAAGTTCATAAATATTCAGCCTAGGAATTTTATGTATTAAACTGTAGTGTTGTATAACAGGAAAGATAGGAGAATTGGGAACTCAGATTCAAGTTCAGCTTTAATTATAAAAACATAATTGAATGACTTTGGGCTGGCTTAAATCATCTGAATTAGATCTTGTTTGTGGTCCTAATTCTTCATACATGACCAGTTCATTCAATGTCAACATTATTTCCATATAATTCCACTTCATTTCCTTTCTTTTTCATTTAAGTATTTAAAATTAGCTGAGAAATCCATATTACTATTTTCAGATTTTTCTCTTCTCCTCATGTATTGGTAACAATTAGTTAATTTAGTACATTCACTTCTGATGCATAGTTTAATATAACTAACTTGTGCACTCCATTCTTTGCAACTTTAGAGCATTTTACAGGTCATACCATTTTATTAGCATTAAAATCCAGAAGAAATGAAGATGGCAATCAGTTAACTTTTATGTGCTTTCTGTCTTCTGCAATTAAATGTTATTTATATGATAACACTGAAGGTTATATTAATTATCAAAAGAACTGCTGGTCTTCTGGTGGAAGAAAGAGAACAGAAAGGCAGTAGACAAGGCAGAAAGGAAGAAGAGGAGAAGGAATTAAAAGCTACATAAGATGGAGAAAATGAAAAATTATCCTGAAGCCAGTTCTGGACTCCAATTATCCTCTAACTCAGCTGAACAGTCTAGAATTGGGGAAATACTTCTACCCCACCCTACCCCAGAAAGTATAAGTAAAATGATTTTGCTTCTACAGGTGAAACTCCAAAAATTAGAATATCATGCAAAAGTTCATTTATTTCAGTAATTCAACTTAAAAGGTGAAACTAATATATGAGATAGACTCATTACATGCAAAGCAAGATAGGTCAAGCTGTGATTTGTCATAATTCTGATTATTATGGCTGACAGCTCATGAAAACCCCAAATCCAAAATCTCAGAAAATTAGAATATTGTGAAAAGGTGCAATATTCTAGGCTCAAAGTGCCCCACTCTAATCAGCTAATTAAGCCATAAAACCTGCAAAGGGGTCCTGAGCCTTTAAATTGTCTCTCATTCTGGTTCGGTAGGTATCACAATCATGGGAAAGACTGCTGACCTGACAGTTGTGCAGAAAACCACCACTGACAGCCTCCATAAGGAAGGAAAGCCTCAAAAGGTAATTGCAAAAGAAGTTGGATGTTCCCAAAGTGCTGTATCAAAGCACATTAATCAAAAGTTATGTGGAAGGGAAAAGTGTGGAAGAAAAAGGTGCACAAGCAGCAGGGATGACCGCAGCCTGGAGAGGATTGTCAGGAAAAGGCCATTCAAAAGTGTTGGAGACGTTCACAAGGAGTGGACTGAGGCTGGAGTCAGTGCATCAAGAGCTACCACACACAGACGGATCCTGGACATGGGCTTCAAATGTCATATTCCTCTTGTCAAGCCTCTCCTGAACAACAAACAACATCAGAAGCATCTTACCTGGGCTAAAGAAAAACAGACCTGGTCTGTTACTTAGTGGTCCAAAGTCCTCTTTTCTGATGAGAGCAATTTTTGCATCTCATTTGGAAACCAAGGACCCAGAGTCTGGAGGAAGAATGGAGAGGCACAGACTGCAAGATGCTTGAAGTCCAGTGTGAAGTTTCCACAGTCTGTGTTGATTTGGGGAGCCATGTCATCTGCTGGTGTTGGCCCACTGTGCTTCATTAAGTCCACGGTCAACGCAGCCATCTACCAGGAGATTTTGGAGCACTTCATGCTTCCTTCCACAGACGAACTTTATGGGGATGCTGACTTCATTTTCCAGCAGCCCACACTGCCAAAAGCACCAAAACCTGGTTCAATGACCATGGGATTACTGTGCTTGATTGGCCAGCAAACTCGCCTGACCTGAATCCCATAGAGTATCTATGGTGCATTGCCAAGAGAAAGATGAGAGACATGAGACCGAACAATGCAGAAGAGCTGAAGGCTGCTATTGAAGCATCCTGGTCTTCCATAACACCTCAGCAGTGCCACAGGCTGATAGCTTCCATGCCATGCCACATTGAGGCAGTAATTGCTGCAAAAGGGGCCCAAACCAAGTACTGAGTACATATGCATGCTTATACTTTTCAGAGGTCTGATATTATTCTATGTACAATCCTTGTTTTATTGATTGCATGTAATATTCTAACTTTCTGAGATTGTGGATTTGGGGTTTTCATGAGCTGTCAGCCATAATCATCACAATTATGACAAATCACGGCTTGAACTATCTTGCTTTGCATGTAATGAGTCTATCTCATATATTAGTTTCACCTTTTAAGTTACATTACTGAAATAAATGAACTTTTGCACGATATTCTAATTTTTCAAGTTTCACCTGTAGTTTTACTTCTACCTCACTTTCAAACAGATTTATGGCCCTTGAAAGGATAATCTGATTGAGGCGTTTATATCCCTCCCAGTCTCCCCATCTGATTCTGTCTAACTCCTCTCATAAATAAACTACAAGATGAACCCAAGTCCAGATTGAGAAAAGAAAAGGCAAAAGGATGATTCAACCAACTGAGCAGCTAAGACTGAGTTTTTAGGCAATTAGCTTCTACTAATAAAAACTGGAACTTACTGAAGAATCACTTTGAAGCTTTTGCTTGTGAGCATACTAATTTTTTTTAAATCAAAGTTCATGAGATAGACTGGGATAAGCAACAGTCTCTGGGAAAGACTAATAAAACTTGTAACAGGCCCAAGCTGAAATTTCTGAAACGTTTCTGTATCTACCAGGAATAACCCAAACTTCATCTCCCAGTCACAAGAAGACCTATCTTAATTTATTTGAGTCAGCTTTTATGCTGAAAGTACCAATAGGTGAATCTATAAGCAGCTGAATAAGTGACTTTTTGGAGGTGGAGATCCTTTGAGAGCTGTATGCAATGAAATTTCATTTTAATGTATGCTGATTAGTGTACATTGAATAGAAATAGCACTTAGACTTATATACCACTTTACAGGGCTTTACAGCCCTCTCTAACAGTTTACAGAGTCAGCATATTGCCCCCAGCAATCTGGGTCCTCATTTTACCCACCTTGGAAGGATGGAAGTCTGCGTCAACCTTGAGCCTTGTGAGATTTGAACTGCCAAATTGCAGGCATGGCAGGCAGCAGAAGTAGCCTGCGGTACTGTACTCTAACCACTGGCTCAAAGTGACAATAAAGTTATTCTAAGTCGAAGTCAGTTTGGAAGCAAACAAATATTGCTGACATTTAAACAAGCTAACAACTCTCTCTCTCTCTCTCTCTCTCTCTGTCTCTCTGTCTCTGTCTCTCTCTGTCTCTGTGTCTCTCTGTCTCTCTGTCTCTGTCTCTGTCTGTCTCTGTCTCTGTCTCTCTCTGTCTCTCTCTCTCTCTCTCTCTCTCTCTATATATATATATATATAAAACTTTTATTTATTTATTTATTTAATTTATATTGCCGCCTATTCACCCATGGCAACTCAAGGTGGCTTACACAATGAAAAACCATATTTAAAACAAAAAATAAAAATAATAAATAATAAAAACTAACAAAAAGAATCAAATAAACTAATAAAGTACAATAGAACAAAATCTGGAAAAAATAAAAATCACCCCCAACTCCCACCCACCGCCCCTACAACAGCAGATCACACTAGCCATTTGATGGGCTCCATCCCACTCTGGGTTCCCTAGGCCCACTGGCAAAACCAGGTCTTCAGTGCCTTCCAAAAGAGTGCTACAGTGGGGGCCATTCTAATCTCTGGGGGAATGATATTTCAGAGAGAGGGAACCACCACAAAAAAGGCCCTTCTTCTGGGTCCCACCAGGTATATCTCCCTCAGGGATGGAAGCCACAACATTCCCTGACTCCCCACTCTAATGGGTCAGGTAGGTGTGACCGGCAAGAGATGTTCCCTTCAGACAACCTGGTCCCAAGTCATGAAGGGCTTTAAAGATGACATCCAGCACCTTGAATTGCACCCAGAAGCAAATTAGCAACCAATGCAGCTCTTGCAAAAGAGGTGACACATGTGCATACCAGGGTCTGCACAAAACCATGTGGGCTGCTGTATTTTGCACCAACTGGAGCTTCCAGATGCTCTTCAAGGGCAGCCCCATGTAGAGCACATTGCAATAATCAAGACAGGAAGTGACTAGGGCATGAGTGACTGTGACTAGGGACTGTTGGTCCAGGAAAGGGCGCAACTGGTGCACAACCCGCAGTTGTGCAAAGGCCCTCCTGGCCACGACCACCACCTGCTCTTCAAGCAGGAGTTGTGAGTCCAGGAAAACCCCTAGATTACACACAGGGTCTGTTTGGGGTAGTGCTACCCCATCCAAGACTAACAGTGGTAATTCTCCCTGAACCAACAAACCCCAAACCCAGAGCCACTCGGTCTTGCAAGGGTTTAGTTTCAACCTGTTGTTTCCCATCCAGCCCCTAACAGCCTCCAGGAACTGCGAGAGGGAGGACACAGCAACACTTAACTCACCACGGGCCAAGACATACAGCTGAGTATCATCAGCATATTGTTATACCTCAGTCCATGGTGATGGATGATGACACCCAGCAGCTTCATATAAATGTTGAACAGGAGTGGAGAGAGAACCAAGCCCTGCGGAACCCCGTAAAACAGTGGGCGAGGGCTGGATCTCTCCCCTCCTATCAACACTGACTGAGAGCAGCCACAGAGGAAGGAAGTGAACCAAGACAGCACAGGGCTTCCCGCTCCCATCCCCCAAAGCCACCCCAGGAGAATCCCATGGTCAAAAGCCACTGAGAGGTCAAGTAGAGCAAGGATGCATGCACTACCCCCCATCCTGCTCCCGCCAGAGATCATCCAAAAGTGCAACCAATGCAATTTCTGTCCCAAATCCAGGCCTGAGTCCTGACTGGTAGGGGTTGAGATAATCCATTTCATCCAGAAACCTCTGGAGCTGCTGCACGACCACCTTCTCAACAACCTTCCCTAAAAAGGGAAGATTGGAGACAGGTTGGAAATTATCCAACTGGGTGGAGTCCAGCAATGGTTTCTTAAGAAGAGGGTGGACCACAGCTTCCTTAAAGTGCTGGGGCACCATCCCCTCCTGTATTAATCACTGCCAGAGTCCACCTGCCTGTCACCTCCTGGGAAGCTTTCACAAGCCAGGAGGGATATGGGTCTAACACCTATGTATGCTTGCGTGCATACTCCCTAGGATCCTGTCCACTTCCTCAGGAGCAACAGGGTCAAACCATTCCCAGATAACAGGGCAAGAACCTGCCTCAGGAGCTTCCACCAGACCAGCAACCATGCCAGCATCTAACTGGGAATGAAGGCAAGCGATTTTGTCTTCCAGTAAATCCGCAAATTCTTCAGCGCGCTCCTTCAGGAGGACCTAAATCTTCTCCTTCCCTAGGAGAAGCCAGTTCACCTTAAAGAGGGTCACTGGGCAATTATCTGCAGATGCAATTAATGTGGAGAAGTATTTACACCTCACTGAATGAATCACCACAAGGTAGGCCTTAGTAGCAGCTTTTACCCATGTTCAATCAACTTGGTCAAGGGCCTTGGTGGCTCAGGCTGTTAAATGCCTGCACTTAAGATCCAGCTGTCTACAATTACTGTAGGCTCGAATCCCACCAGGCTCAAGGTTGACTCAGCCTTCCATCCTCTCGGGGTAGGTAAATTGAGGACCCAAGATTGTTGGGGGCAATAAGCTGACTTTGTAAAAATGCCACTTAGTAATAAGCAGGCATATACAATGGAATGAAGGCTATTGCTGAGCACACTGGGTTGTATCCCAAAAAATTGTAAGCCACCCTGAGTCTTTGGAGAAGGGCGGCATATAAATGTAATTAAAAAAATACTTTATCTTCTGTCTTCCACCAGTGGCACTCTAGATGTCTCCTCATGCATTTTTAAACTATCTAACTTGCTATATGTTTTAGATAGGTTTTACACTATCTCATTACTATTACTACTACTATTATTATTATTATTATTATTATTATTTTAATTATTTTAATTTTTAAATACTCTGTAGTATGATTGTGATGTGGTGTTTGGGGCACTGTGCTGGAGTAGCTTTCAAATTTCATTGTATTTGTAGAATGCAATGACAATAAAGGTATTCTATTCTAGTTCATTCATCTCAGTTCTTCTGTATACCATGGGACACAGAGAGGTCTACAGGCGAAGAAAGATCACAAGGGTGCAATCCTACCCAGAGCCTCAGTCACCTTCCTATTCCAAACAGTGACTAAGAGCTCAGCTGGACTGCATAATAGATCTGCAGTTATAACCCACAGCTCCTTCTGGAACCCATCTGGGTCCATTAGTTAATGGGGCAGACCAATCTAATAGGTCCTGCCTCCCTGAAGGGGGGTGGTTTGCAGCTTTTTGAGAAACTCATTGCCACCAGACTGTGATCTGATCATGACAAGGGGACCAAAGGACGGGTCCACCAATTCGAGGTCACATAGATACTGCTCTGACAAGAACACCAAATTGGGAGTGTGACCACTATTACTAGTTGGGCTCTGAATAATCTGGGACAGGCACATGGAAGTCATGGTTTCCATGAAATCTCAGGCTACCTCAGCTCCCGCCCCCAGAGAAGGCAGGTTGAAATCCCCCCAGAACTATTTATTTATTTATTTATTATGGGATTTATATACCGCCCTATCTCCCTGAGGACTCAGGGTGTCTTACAATACTAAAAACCACAAAATACAAATATTAAAAGATGAATTAAACCCAAAAAAACTCATAAATCAATGAAGTTTAAAATTAGAGCCTTGGTGGTGCAGGCTGTTAAATGCCTAGCACTTAATTCCAGCTGCCTGCAATTAGTGCAGGCTCGAATCCCACCAGGCTCAAGGTTGATTCAGCCTTCCATCCTCTCGGGGTAGGTAAATTGAGGACCCAAGATTGTTGGGGGCAATAAGCTGACTTTGTAAAAATGCCACTTAGTAATAAGCAGGCATATACAATGGAATGAAGGCTATTGCTGAGCGCATTGGGTTGTGCTCCAAAAATTGTAAGCCACCCTGAATCTCCAGAGAAGGGCAGCATATAAATATGAATAAAAAAAATTTAACAAATTTAAAAACCACTAAAAAGACCCTCCCCCGCTCCCCATCAGTCCGGTTAGGCTAGTTGGAACAGCCAAGTTTTTAGGCCACAGCAGAAAGATCAGAGGTCAGGGGCCACCCGGAGCTCCAGGAGCAGCTGGTTCCAAAGGGTGGGCACCCCCACAGAGAAGACCCTACCCCTGGGGGCCGCCAGCCGACATTGCCTAGCTGACGGCACCCTGAGGAGACCCTGCCAGTGGGAGCACACAGAGCATCAGGAAGCTGTTATTGGCAGCAGGGTCTCCTGCAAATACCCCTGTCCAATGCCATGAAGGGCTTTATAGGTCAGAATCAACACCTTGAATCTCACCCAGAGGGCAACCGGTAATCAGTGCAGCTCATGCAGGAGACGTGTAACATGGGAGTATCAGGATCCTCCCATCACAACCCGCTCCGCTGCATTCTGGACAAGTTGAAGTCTCCGGGTGGTCCTCAACTATGAGCCTGGGAAATTCCACCGCCAATCAACTTAGAAGAAAGTAAAGTGTAAGCATATAAGAATATTTCTGAAGTGTTAAGCTATATATTCATAAACATTCAATCAATATATGCATGGACAGTGACTTTAGACTCAGTAACTTTCTTCCAATTTCAAAAATTGAAATGAAATGAAAAAGCATTTAAAATGAGGTACAGATCAGAATTATTTATTACAAAATATGTGTGGCAGATGCACTCCAAGTGTAGTTCTGCACAAATCAAAATCAGATTTTGCACATCTTCAAAAGGTGTGATTCAGTTTGCAGTTCAAAAATATATTAAATATGCTTGGATATGTGTATTTTGAAAGAAAAAATATCATTTCAAATGTGTGATTTAGTTCAAGATTTGGTTTTTAAAAATACAGAAAATGAATAGAAAATGGGGTGTTTCTATGGATGAACGCTTATAAAAAAACCCTTTACCAGAAATAGTCTGCTCTATCTTTATTTCCTTTCTCATCTTCAATGAATCATAAATAATATAATGTTTCTTCACCCACCCAAAAGAACCTAGGGAACTAGATCTTATAGACTGTACATCCATGCAAAAATAAAATAATTAGAAAAACAAGGTGAACATCAATTAAGGAAAGGAAGTATGAACAGTTATGAATGCAGACAAATTTAAAAACATGAACATGATACAAGCTTAATAAGTGATACTGTCATTTAGAAATCCATGGAATTGATTTTAGTACCAGAATTGATATTAACTCCAGTGATCAATATAGCCAATCCAATATACATTTTTAATGTCTGGATATTCTTAAAAGTTGAAAGAAGTTATTTTGTCATACCTTCTATCAACTGGCTATTGCAACATCTTTAGAAAATTTAAATGAGTATTCCTCTAAATACTGACCCTTGCAAGTCTGAGATTGCAAAAGCAGTGAGAGATCCCAGAGAGATTCAAGAACATACATCTATCACTACTCCATTCTATTCTGTTAATGCAAAACTGGCTGAATTCAAATTATGAATTAATCCACAAACTTTGGTTTTATAGAGTTTACTGGCTGAAGACACAAAACAAGCAAATCACATATCGACTTATCTTTTATTAGCCCAGTATGTAAATGGTCCTAGGGTATGTAGATAGTAAACTCTGTCACTTGTATGGCTGTAGTGTGTAAGAGTTTCTTATCTGAAAGAGAATTGCACTGCTAGATAGTGCAAGGATAAGGATAGTTGTAACAATACTTTGTCCTGTAAAATTGAACATTCTCCTATTCTCTACACAGAACAATGTTTGATATGTGGATATATAAGCTGAAATATATAAGCTGAAATGCAGCATGTCCTTCTCCAATTCAAAATGAAACTCCTTCGGCAGGCTGAGGCAAAGAGGCAATCCCGGAACCAGTGAAATCTGGGGGATGGACAAGGGACAGACTGTATCTGTCCTCAGTGTGGAAGGGATTGCCACTCTCAAATTGGCCTTTTTAACCGCACTAGATGCTGTTTTAGGACCTCTTTTCAGAGCACGATACCATAGTCTTTTGAGACTGAAGGATGCCAATAAGCTGAAATATGGGTCATGATTTATCACACTGATTGCTATTCTGTTTTAGATTCCTACATCTTTTATTTTTGTATAATGAAAGATGATGTTCTATCAATTTGCCTTCTGCCATTTTTAAAAGATGTATTAAGTACATAAAATTATTATACTTGGGGAAAACTTTTGTTCAGAGACCCGAACTGATCAAAAGAAATCACTGTTTTCCTCCTCCAATCAAGGAATTAACAATGCTATTTGATGCAGGGCAAAAATACAACTGAGTATAAGCATAAATAATTACCAAAATTCTAATGCCTGAGGCCATTTCATAAACAAGTTTGAAAATCTGACTTTTAAAGCATGACACTTTTTATATTTCAATTTTTGGATTTCACTCTAATTTTATAAGCTTTAGATAAATAGGGATATTGATATAGATAGATTTAAGTCAACTAGCTGAAAAATAATATGCTGTACAGGCAAAGCAAAGAATTAATAAAGGAGGGAAGGGTTCCACATAAGGATTCAGAATTTAATCCAAAGGATTCTTTGAGATTTGCAAAGCAGATTTAGTTAATGTGTGTTTCCCAAATTACTTTAGCCATTGATGTCAAATCTGTTTTTTCCCCTAGTGGCATAGATACACCTCTGCTGAGGAAACATCAAATCATATTTAAGGAATATAAATAATATCCTCAAAAGTTACTTTCAAAGGTTTTACCTTGCTCTTGTATTAATTGTTCTGTCATAGCATCAGAAACAGGTGGCAGTCTTGATATAGTATTTAAATCAGATGATGAACCAACTACTGCAAAAGGTGGACCGTATTCAGTTTCCATCATCTGTTGTACCATACAGCTCAGAAAATGGAATCCACTGCATGACTGACAACTTTAACTGTTGTTCTATAATCATCCAATTCCTTGCCTAATAAATATGATGTCCAAGACATCTACAATTTCATTATTCAATAGAATTCCATATCATTTTGAGACCAGGAGTTAGGAAAATGTTGCACAAGCTGCTCCTGAATAGAATGTATAGTTAGTCTTTAGAACTGAAGAGCTGTGAAATGAGCAACAGAAGTATCTACATATGGAAAATTATACTAATCTCATTGCCAGAGGGAAAAAATGTCTTTGATGACCCCCACCAAATGTGTATAACTAATTGTGAGATCTGATGCCTATGTCAAGGTAGGCATACATGGTTGATTTTTAACTTCTTACCTGGAATGTGGACTGGAATAACTAGCTTTGGTCAACCACTTTAAGGGGGGAAGGAACAAAGAAAACATTTTTCATAATGTATTGGACAAAACTTCTGTTGGTTCATTGGATGATTTGTTGATTTATTCTGATGATACAGCCATCTGATATACAAGGGAATGTATACCAATGGAAGGAACATGGAAACATTACAGCTTTCTTCATTTGAAAACCTTCTGTCTGAAGATTTTAGCTTCCAAAATTCCCCAACAATCTGAAACAGAAATTTCTCAATCCCACTTCTTCATTTTATATCAGTCTATCTCATCTATCCATCTACTCATCTATCCATCTATATATCCATCCATCTATCCATTCATCCATCCATCTATCATCCAGACAGACAGACAGACAGACAGACAGACAGACAGACAGACAGCTAACCATCTAGCCATCCAACCATCTATCCATCCATCCATCCAACATTACATTTTTATTCTGTGTATCTCACCTACATTTTTTGGATGAGAAGCAAAACTTCTTCAAAGAAAAACAAAGAAAGTCCAGTTGTCTCTTGAAAAAGCACCTTTGAGACAACCATGACCTGAATAACTGAGAATCTCCAAAGACATAAGTGTCTTTGGATAGCTTACAATAAATACATTGGAACTACGAAGCAGTAATTCTTTATCTTGTTATTGTTAGTCTTGGTCCAGAAGTTTCTTGAGGTCCACAAAGGCAAATGAACTAGTTACTGATCAAGTAAAACACACATTTGCATTACTAGTGTTCTCTATAATCATAGTCCATTGCTTTTAAGCACAAATTTCAACTGCTGGGAAGAAGTCAACCTTATAAAGATGGGTAGCTTAATCTTCCTCCTATGCTCTGATCCTGAGAAAATTTTTCCTCTGTAGCTGAAGCTATTTACACTGATAGAAAAACTTTTATAAAGTCATTTATTTCCTAATGTAAATAGCAATCACTAAGAAAGGATTCAAGGCCAAAGGCAGGTGGAAAGAATAATTTCCCACTTCCTACATGCTGCAATCCTTTTCCAGCAAAAGCTATTTACATTTTTAAGAAGTCTAAGTGCAAACATACCTTACATGTTACTGTTGGCTTCTTCTATGGAGCAAGTGCTTCTAGGAGAAATATATGGTATGTTAATTCTCAAATTGTAAATGTTACACAATGACATTAAGATGGATCTATTCTACAGTGGCTTAAATAAAATAATATTGTATTCGTATAAGTCTAGAATACATGACTCTTGTGAATCCAGAAAGGCATAAAATTTTGTTGTCTTGTTTGTTTTTTAATATTCCCTCCTTAGACAGGCAAATTTGGATAGGTAAACCGTATTTTGAAGTCAAACCAAAGAAAAGAGTATAATACTTGTAGCAATAAAGAGGTTGAGTTACAAATAATTTTTCAGTGATTTTCAGATATTCCATTATGTCTGAGAGACAGCTTTAAATATTCAAACAGGTCACATCTGAGTAATCTCATGCAAGTAAACAAATTATATTTCCAAATATACTGTGCAGGTGCTGCACACTAGTTGACTGAAGTGATTGTTTTACTCATGTGAATTTCTCATTTATACAGTTCTCTTTCCACACAAAACTCTTGTGAGCTGGCCTTCTTCCTCATTATTCCTTTCCTTCCAAAGAGCTACAAGTGAACATTGCAGATGATTCAGCTGATGTATGTCATGGTCCTCTATAACATTGAAACAACTATTTTTGGTATTCCTCCAGTAGCGTGCTTTTTAACCTCTTTTCCTTTGCTGAACAATAAATCCCCATGTTACATATTCTTACTTCTGAAGTTCTCTTTAATATTAACAGTATAATAGAGTTGAAACCCCCTGCAGCACAAACAGGAGACCCTATACCATTCCAGAGAAGTGGCTGTCCAGTCTCTTCTTAAAAGCCTTCGAAAATGGAGCACCCACAACTTCCAAAGACAAAATTTTCCACTTGGTAATTGTTTCACTGTTAGGAAATTTCTCCTTAGTTCTAGCTTCATTATCTCCTTGATTAGTTTCCATCCATTTTGTCTTGCCTTGCTATGGAAACCCCTCTTCTTTGTGGCAGCTTCTTAAATATTGGCACACTGATGAATAGCCATGAGGTAGATGTATAACCATGAGGTAATGGCAGTTAAAAAATAAAAAGGGAATCAAAAGTTGTTCAGCTTATATTAAAAAAAAATAAAAGGCATTTAGCACTGTTGTCTATTCAAGGTGGATTCTAGATAAATCTTATTTTTCATGGACTAATAATCTCTCTCCAAAAATCTAATTTCTTTGTCTTCCTCATTTCATTCCACAAGAAAAAAGGTAATATGGAAAATTCAATGGCCTCCATATGGGCTTGATACATGGATAAAAATGCCAAATCTAATCTTAACATCTGGCTGACTATGTGGCCAACCATAATATATTAAGTTGCATAATTTGCTTTGACATTTTTTCCAAAAGTAAATTGAATTTTGTTGACATTCTTTTTTAAATTAATGAATAAATCCAAAGGTGCTTTTTCAAGAGGAAACTGGACTTTCTGTTTTTTTAAGATGTTTCACTTCTTATCCAAGAAGCTTCTTCAGCTCTAAAAATCTGGCTGACTGTATGACCAACCATAATATATTAATTGTATATGTCTCCCAACTCACAGAATATTTTACAATTGTTAAAATAAAGAACAATACAAAAACATAATAGCATAAAAATACAAGATAAAGGGACAATAATTAAATCATATGATGGGGTAAGCCCAAAGTTACTTAATACTAATCAGATATTTTAATTTTGATTCCTTAATTAAATGATTAATAAATAAATTAATCAAATAGATGAATTAAAATCAATTAATTTATTAATGAATAAACTAATCAATGAAAGAACCAACCTAGAACTAAGAAAAAATGTCCTGATAATTACAAAAATTAATCAGTAGACCAATTTGTCTCCAGAAATTGTGGGTATTTCAACACTGGAGATTTTACAGAAGAGATTGGACATCTATTTTCTTTTTAACCTGGGGGTTTTAATTGCTTATTTGGCTTATAACTTGTTTAATATAATTTTTAAGTAACTTATTGTTGTACTGTATTTTAGTTGTGAGCCGCCCCGAGTCCTTTGGGAGAGGGGGCGGCATATAAGTCGAATTAATAAATAAATAATAAATAAATCTATTTGTCTGAAATGATGTAGCCGAGGGGTTGGAATAGAAGACCTCCAAAGTCCCTTCCAACTCTGTTATTCTGTTCTAAATGATTATTATCAATTTATACATTAATACCATTTGCATATCATGCGTGTGTGTGTGTGTATGTGTATATATAATTAGATTCTCTTAGACATGGCACCACCTTGTGCTTCCTGAAAGAAAGACAATGTCTGATATGTGACTTTCCACTATATGTTGCTTTGACAGTTTTAGCAAGCTATTTAAGAAGTAGATCTTAACGCCACTTTACAGACTTCAGTAGCTTTCTTGATTGCATTTAAGATTGTTTAGAAACAGGCTTTCTCCTATTTCCAGAGATAATTGTTGCCTGTCTTCAGTGCTTACTCTTCATTTTCCTGCAAGGGCAACTCAGGTTTATCATTACTGTTGTCTTCCCAGTAATGCCTATGGGATAAATTAGTCAGAGCCACCAGAGTAATGTGTTTTGATCCAGGTTTCATGATGACTAAACTGTCAGACAAGCTGATAAAATAAACTGGACATGTTTCTGTTTGACCCTCAGTTACCAGATTGCCCCAGTATTTACTTTTATTATAGGAATAATTCTGTCCTGAAACTCAAGAGGCTATTCTATTTCTTTAAAATTTATTTATTTAAACACACACAATGGTTTTAGCTTTGTACAATCCTGGAAATCTCATTCATATTTTGATGTTCTCCATTTAAACTGTGCCAATGTTCTAGTCCCTCACTTGCCAAATAGACTAATTACCATCTTTCAGCTTTTGAATTACACCTGTCAGCACTATGCATTAACATCTATTAGAAAGGTATTGTTTGCAACAAAAATCATAGGATGATTTTCTAAATTCATTTGCAATTTCTGCCACCTGTGGATCTCTCATCAGAGTGATGTCTTCTTACCATTTGATATTTATGTCATTATAAACAGACCAACACACAAATAATGAATTCTTGGCAACAGCAAATAAGTTGTTTTGAGAGTGATATTCAATAAGAAATAGAATTAATGCATATGTTCAGAAAAGGTCAGGTAGTCATATTTTTGAGAATTCAAGGCATAGCACATGAATTTGCATATTTGGATATATCTATGTTAAGTTTGCATGAAGAGTCAGACGCGGAGTGCTTCAGTGAAGAGTTTATTAGTGACTACAGCTCATAACAGACCTGATTTGGCTGGGCTGCAGCTGCTACTTATAGCCAGCAGCCGCAGTTGCCAGCCAATCAGAGTGCAGGATTTTCCCGCACTTTTTAAACCAATCATTTCTGACATTTTACAAGAACAGTTCAAACTAAACCAATGACATTCAAACCTGCTAGCCCTACACCCCTCCCACTAGGTTCAGTCCATACTCAAACCCCAACCTATCTCAATGTAATATATTCTTTTAAATGACGGCTGCGTTGAGTTGAGACCTACGTGGTTCAGATGTTTTAATGTTCTCACCCAGTGAGAGAGGAAATGTGTCTGTTGACATTTCCCTACTCAGGCTTCCTGTGAAAGAAGACCCTGTTTGATTGTTACAATCTGGTCTCTCCTCCCAACCCATCTCCAACCCAATGTCAGCACCCAAGTCAGGTAGTGATGTGCAATCTTCCACTTGTAAGGATGGATTTTGGCATTGTGACAGGTTTTGGGATGGTTCCTGTCGTAAAGGCTCGTTACACATGGGGTTGATTCTTGCTTGCTGATTATCCTCATGTTCCTCCCCCTCCCCCCTAGAAAAGGCATTAGGTATGGGAACTAGAGAGGAACAATTGCAATGTTCCTGAGGTAACCTGGATCTAAGCTGATCAATGTGCCTGCTCCAGAGGACTCCATCCTCTGTTTGTACCCTGTAAGAACGAGGGCCTGTGATTTGAGTTATTTCAGCAGGAATCCATGAAGGTTCACCCATAAGGTTCTTAGCATAAACAGAATCACCCACACTGAACGTGCGAACTTTGCTAGTGGAATCAAGTGGTGCATTGGGTGCGTAAGTGGGATGAAGGCAGTCAAGGGGAGACTAAGTTTCCTACCCATCAACAACTCTGCTGGGGATAAGTTAGTTGATGGGTTAGGAGTGATGTGCTGAACACTAAGAAGTTTTTCAACTTTCTCAGTGATGTCCCCAGGACCCAATTGCTGAAGCTTTTCCTTGGTAAAACATACCATGCGTTCAGCCCGGCCGTTAGCGAAGGGTGCCCAGGGGCAGTCAGGGCATGTCTGATACCCTGTTGTGCTAGATAGGATTCAAAAGGGTTGGATGTAAATTGAAGGCCATTGTCAGAGACAAGAACATCAGGTAACCCGTGGGTTACAAAAAGCTTTTTAAGCTGCTTGATGACAGCATCAGTTGTGGTGGGTGCCATAGGGATGACCTCTAGCCATTGGGAATATGCATCTACTATAATAAGGAACGTGTGCCCTCTGGTAGGGCCAGCGAAGTCAATGTGAATCCTAGACCATGGGCCCCTAGGACATTCCCATTCCTGTGGGGGGGGCGAGAGGTGGGGCAGGCCTGACTACCTGACAGTTGGGACAAGATGCAACCCAGTTTTCAACCATTTTGTCAATACCTGGCCACCATACATAACTCCTGGCCAATCCCTTCATCCTTACAATACCTGGATGACCCTCATGTAACATTTCCAAAACCACTCTTTGCAGTTTTGCAGGAATAACCACCCTGTTTCCCCCACAAAACACATCCTCTTAATACAGATAATTCAGTTTGCCTGGATTTAAAAGGTTGGGCAAGGTGAGGTAGATCTTGAAAAGGCCAACCTTTCTTAATCCAGCCTATAACAGGAGCCAATAAAGTGTCTTTGGCAGTCTCTCTGGCAATTTCAGCAGCGTGTACTGGAAGCTTGGCAACAGCTTCTAGAAAAAAGGTGTGCGCCTCAGGTTCACCGTCCTCAGTGTGAAACGGAAGTGGGCAGAGACTCAAAGCATCAGCATGGCCAATGTCTTTGCCAGGCTTGTGGATGAGCTTGTATGAATAAGCAGCAAGAAATTCAGTCCACCTCAGCATTCTTGGTGACAGGATAGTGGGTGTAGGTTTGCTTTCTGCTGCAATGCCTAACAAAGGTTTGTGATCTGTGACAATGGTAAGTGTTCTCCCATATAGATACTCATGGAATTTCTTGACAGCTGCAAGAAGTGCCAAAGCTTCCTTGTCCAATTGGCTGTAATTCCTCTCTGCTTTGGTCAAAGTGTGAGAGTAAAATGCAATAGGGGCTTCCCTCCCGCTGGGAAGCCTGTGGCTCAAACCCCCACTCCAAAAGGGGATGCATCACAAGTCAGTACAACAGGCAAATTCTCAGAGAACTGTATCAGTACAGCATCAGATGTGATTAGTCTTTTAATATTGTTGAATGCTGATTGTTCCTTCCTGCCCCAGACCCAAGCAGATTTTTTGTCCAATAATCTGTGTAATGGTTCTGCAATGGTTGCCTTCTGAGGTAGGAACATGTGATAAAAGTTAATAAGTCCAAAGAAGGCTTGCAAATCTCTTTTGCATTTTGGTCTAGGGGCTTCTTTGATTGCTTTAACCTTGGCATCTGTAGGGTGGATGCCATGCTTGTCAATCATATAACCCAAGAACTCAACCTTGTCAGTTCTAAGAGTGCATTTTTCTTCCTTGACTTTTAACCCTGCTTTCTTGAATCTGGTAAGGACTTCTCTGAGTCTCTCTTGTAATTGAGTGTCATTTTCAGCAGAGATTAACACATCAACAAAGTAAGGCACTACCCCTGGCAGTCCTTGAAGCATCCTTTCCATAAGGCTTTGGAAGATGCCTGGTGCCACGCTTACTCCAAACTGTAACCTTTTACATTTGAAGGCACCTCTATGAGTCATAATGGTTTGGGCCTCTGCAGTGACATCATCAACTGTTAGTTGTTGATATGCCTGGGCCAGATCCAATTTGGCAAAGACTGTGCCCCTGCCAAGTGAATGTAATAAATGATGCACCACTGGAACTGGATATGCGCTCTGCTGAAGCGTGTGGTTCAATGTCCCCTTATAGTCTCCACAGATTCTTACTGACCCATCAGTCTTGACTGGTGTGACTATGGGTGTCTCCCATCTGGAGTGGTCAGTGGGCTCTAAAACTCCTTGAGCTATTAGTTTATCTAATTGTGCATCAATTTTTTCCTTTAAGGCAAAAGGGACCCTTCTGGGCTTTAAACGAATTGGGGGCACCTTGGGATCTAGGTTGAAAGTGATAGGGGTTCCCATATACTTGCCCAATCCATCGCTGAAGACCTCTGGAAACTCAGACTTCAAGGCCTCCTCCCATTCAATGTTGCTCATGTGATTGATGCCAGTCACCTCGATGCCTAGTGGATTGAACCACTCAAGTCCCAGCAAGCTTGGGCGGTCCTTGTCCACGATGGTCAGGGGCAAACATTTGGTGTGGCCTTTGAACTTCATGTTGAATTCTCTTGTTCCAACTATTGGAATCTTGTTCCCTTGGTAGTCTTTAAGAGTCAGTGCTTGCTTCTGGAAATGTTTCTTCTGAATGTTTGGGAGTAGTCTGTGAATAGTGTCCCATGACACCATAGATAAATAGGAGCCTGAGTCCACTTCCATTTGGCAAGGCCTTCCTTCAATGAGTACCTTCACATGTACTTTTCTGCTTCTTAAGGGTGAAGAATGACCAATGGTGACTGTTTGATGAGTTTCATTCTTCCCATTTGCTTCTGTGTTGCACCCCATTTTCTCACTGAAGTTGTTAGGCTTGAATTCTTTGTCAGGAAACTTTCTTCTGTGGGGTGGAGTTCTGGATGATTTGCAGACTCTTGCTAGATGACCTCTTTTTTCACAACGGAGGCAAATGGTATCAAGAAACTTGCATTCAGTGCCTCCTTCAACATGATCTTAAGTTTTAATAATAATTTACTCTGAAGCACCTTGTCTTTGAGGCCTAGAACAAATCGATCGCGCATGGCCTCTTCCAAGTTGTTAAACTCGCATGCACCCCCAATGTCTCTTAAACTTGCGATGAAGTCGTTAACGCTTTCCCCTTGATCCCGATGGTAAAACTCGTGTCTCTTAATGAGGCACGATACTTTTGGGGTGTAATGGGCTCTTAAAAGCTTTTCTAAGTCGGGCCAGTCCATTACCTTCACATCTGCAGCTCCCGCCAATGCCTTCGCCATCTTGAAGACTGCCGGACCGCAGTGTGTAAGAAAGACCGCCCTCTTCCGCTTCTCGGAAATGTCGGCGAGATCGTTTCCCTCCAAATACATTTGGAAATGATCCACATACGAGTCCCAGTCTTCTGCCATCGGATCGAATGGGGCTGGGGGTGTGTTCAGCGCAGCCATCTCTCTCAGCTTGTTTTCCGCGTCATCTTCTCTTTGGGAATGATCCCACCTTCGTCGCCAGTGTTACGTTTGCATGAAGAGTCAGACGCGGAGTGCTTCAGTGAAGAGTTTATTAGTGACTACAGCTCATAACAGACCCAATTTGGCTGGGCTGCAGCTGCTACTTACAGCCAGCAGCCGCAGTTGCCAGCCAATCAGAGTGCAGGATTTTCCCGCACTTTTTAAACCAATTATTTCTGACATTTTACAAGAACAGTTCAAACTAAACCAATGACATTCAAACCTGCATACATAACAATCTACATCTAATGAATATATCAGGCTTTTGAGAAGGTAATACTCAAAACATCATACACTGTAGCTGGAAGTTTTACTCTTTCTACTGAGAAAACTATTTAGGAATTATTAACTAAGATAACTTAATTTTTATTTTGTTGATTAAAACTATTTTTTTCTTATTGTTTCATGAATAAAAATTATTAGTTGGCATGCTAATCATCAGCAAATAGACCAGGTCACTTTTTTAAAAAGCAATAATACAGACAGGATAGAAAGAAAACAATAGACTTAGTATTTACATTTGTGGAGGGAACTGCTAGAGAAATAGTGAAGCCCAGCTTGGGAAACCATTCATGGAAATTTGAGTGTAAATAGCACAGTCAAATCATTAATTGTATAAAACATATGTTCTTAGAGAAATGCTGGAGCTGGAAGAAGGATGGAGCCAAAAATGGGTACTCGCTAGGACTATGCAAGATTTCAGTGGGGTAATTCCACTCAAAGAAACAGATCTGTACAATAAAGTAGCATAATACTTTGGCTTATAAGATCAGCATAATTGTACCACTGTGTCCCATGTCCCTTCATGATCTTTGGTGCTTGTGGTGCACATGTGCAGAAGGTATTTGTCTCAAATTAAAGTGGCTTGTTGAGTTAAAAAAATCATTTTTCATATTCTGAGTCAATCTTTATCAACCTCAGAAGCTTTGAGATATATGGACTTCAACTCTCAGAATTCCCCAGTCAGAATTTTGCTAACGTTAAAAAATACTAAAGTGTTTGAAGTAGATTGCATCACATTCAGTGATGGAAGTAAAACACTGAAGCAAGTTGCACCCTCTTTCCATAGCCTATTATTGTTTTCATTCTGTGAAAGCAAAACTGAAAGAATCTTAATTCCAAGTCTAGAGGTACAAACCTTCAGGTTATTTTCTATTTTTTGTTGTAGTTGTTGTTCTTGAATTACAACCATTCAGTAAGCCACTGTTTGAAGTTACAATGCATTGGGAAAAAAATAATTTACAACCAGTCCTTACACTAATGACTGTTGCCATGGTGGCGCAGTGATTAGAATGTAGTACTGCAGGCTACTTCTGCTGACTGCTGGCTGACTGCAATTTGGCAGTTTAAATCTCACTAGGCTCAAGGTGGACTCAGCCTTCCATCCTTCTGAGGTGGGTAAAATGAGGACCCAAATTGTTGGGGGCAATATGCTGAATCTGTAAACCACTTAGAGAGGGTTGTAAAGTACTGTAAAGTGTATATAAGTCTAAATGCTATTGCTATTGTTATTGCAGCATCCCCACAATTACATGATCAAAATTTGGGTGCTTGGAAACCATCATGTATTTGTGATGGTTGCAACACCCCATGGTCATGTGATCACCATTTTCTACCTTCACAACCAGCTTCTGACAAGCAGTCAATGGGGCAAGCCATATTCACTTGATGACTGAATGATTTACTAAACTATTTATTTATTTATTTATTTATTTTATTTAATTTATATTGACGCCTATTCACCCATGGAGACTCGAGGCAGCTTACACAATGCAAAACCATATTTAAAACAAAAAATGAAAATAAAAACAATAAAAAATAACAAAAAGAATCAAATAAATTAGCAAAATACAATAGAACAAAATTTGGGAAAACAAAAAACAAAACAAAATAAAACAAAACAAAAACCAACTCCCACCACCCGCCCTGACAACAGCAGATCACACTAGTCACTTGATGAGCTCCATCCCTCTCTGGGTTCCCCAGGCCTGCTGGCAAAACCAGGTCTTCAGTGCCTTTCGGAAGAGTATTAATTAGGGGGCCATTCTAACCTCTGGGGGAATGATGTTCCAGAGGGATGGAGCCACCACAGAGAAGGCCCTTCTTCTGGGTCCCACCAGGTGTATCTCCCTCAGGGGTGGGACCCACAACATTCCTTGCCTCCTCACTCTAATGGATCAGGTAGATGTCACCAGCCATGAAGGGCTTTAAAGGTGACAACCAGCACCTTGAATTGCACCTGGAAACAAATCAGCAACCAATGCAGCTCCTGCAGGAGAAGTGACACATGTGCATACCAGGGTCTGCATAAAACCATGCGGGCCGCTGCATTTTGCACCAACTGGAGCTTCCGGATGCTCTTCAAGAGCAGCCCCATGTAGAGAGCATTGCAATAATCAAGACAGGAAGTGACCAGGGCATGAGTGACTGTGAGTAGGGACCGCTGATCCAGGAAAGGGCATAACTGGTGCACAATCTACAGTTGCTCAAAGGCCCTCCTGGCCACAACTGCTACCTGCTCTTCAAACAAGAGTCGTGAGTCCAGGAAAACCCCTAGATTACACACAGGGTCTGTTTGGGGTAGTGCTACCCCATCCAAGACTAACAGTGGTACTTCTCCCTGAACCAACAAACCCCAAACCCAGAGCCACTCGGTCTTGCAAGGGTTTAGTTTCAACCTGTTGCTTCCCATCCAACCCCTAACAGCCTCCAGGCACTGCGAGATGGAGCACACAGCAACACTTAACTCCCCATGGGCTGAGACATACAGCTGAGTATCATCAGCATATTGGTGATACCTCAGTCCATTGCAGTGATTCATTAAAAAAACATGGCAAAAAATCAGAAGCAATTAACTTAACAACTGCCTTTCTTAATAGTCAAAATCTTGGTCCCAATTTTGTTAAGTCAAGCACCAACTGTACATTTTCAAGGTAAACTTATTTGGGGATGAGCAATTTCAACAAACAAAAATCTTGCTGATCATTTGGCAGTCTGAATATTAATTCTGTGCTGAAATAAAACCTTCCTTTTGAAACATTTTCTTTCCTTATGAAAATTTATTTATTTATTTTATTTATTTTTTGGACTTGTATGCCGCCCCATCTCCGAAGACTCGGGGCGGCTCACAACTAAAAGCAACAACAATAAATAATTAAAAGAGATTAAACCATTTCACAAGCCCAAAAATACAAAAACAAAATTTACGGTACTTAAAATAGTTTAACCCCCCCCCCACACAGAAGGGTCACAGCCCGGGTTGGTCGAACAACTAGGTCTTCAGATCATGGCAGAAGGTGCGGAGGTCAGGGGCCAGGCGGAGCCCCAGGGGAAGTTGGTTCCAGAGGTCAGGGGCCACAACAGAATAGGCTCGTTGTCGGGGCACCGCCAGCCGGCATTGGCCCGCTGATGGGACCCCGAGGAGTCCTTGCCTGTGGGCTCGCACAGGGCAGTTGGCACTTGATATCGGCAGGAGTCGCTCCCTTAAGTATTGAGGACCCATGTCGTGAAGGACTTTGTATGTTAAAACTAAAACCTTGAATCTCACCCGGAGTGCAACCGGCAACCAATGCAGGCAGCAGGAGGGGGTAACATGGGAGAATCGGGAGACTCCCATCACCACCCACGCCGCCGCATTTTGCACCAGCTGCAATCTCTGGATGGTATGCAAGGGCAGCTCTAAATAGAGAGCATTGCAGTAGTCGAGTCTGGAGATAACAAGAGCATGAGTGACTGTGCGCAGGGCATCTCGGTCCAGAAATGGGCGAAGCTGACGAACAAGGCAGAGCTGGGCAAAGGCCCCCCTGGCAACGCCCCCCACCTGCTCCTCCAACTGGAGCCGTACATCCAGGAGGAACCCCAGATTCCACGCCCTATCCACAGGGGGCAACACCTCTCCCCCTATGGCCAAAGATGGATATTCCTGACTGGGCCGAGATGCCAGTATGCACAGCCACTCAGTCTTGGCCGGGTTGAGTCGAAGCATGTTCCCTCTCATCCAAATCTGTACCGCATCCAAACACCGGGTCATCAGGGAGAGGGCATCACTGATGTGGTTCGGGGTGGAGATGTACAGCTGGGGGTCATCTGCGTACTGATGGAATTTCACCCCGAAACCATGGATGATCTCACCCAGTGGCTTCATGTAGATGTTAAATAGAAGAGGGGAGAGGACCGACCCCTGAGGGACCCCACAAGAGAGCACCCTCGGTGTTGACCTCTGCCCCCCTGCCAACACTGATTGCGACCGCCCTGAGAGGTAGGAGGTGAACCACTGAAGGACAGTGCCCCCCACTCCCAACCTCCCGAGACGTCGCAAGAGGATACCATGGTCGATGGTATCGAAAGCCGCTGAGAGGTCTAATAGGACCAGGACAGAGGAAAAACCCCTGTCCCGGGCCCTCCAGAGATCATCCATCAGCGCAACCAATGCCGTCTCCATGCTGATACCGGGTCGGAAGCCCGATTGATACAGATCCAGGTAGTCCGCTTCATCCAGGAAGAGTGGAAACTGCCGAGCCACCACACTCTCAACAACCTTCACCAAAAAGCGAAGGTTGGAGACTGGACGAAAGTTGTCTAACACGGTCGGGTCCAGGGCAGGCTTCTTCAGGAGGGGTCCCACCACCGCCTCCTTCAAGGCGGAGGGGAAAACTCCCTCTCTTAAAGAAGCATTGACAACTGCCCGGAGCCAACTGCAGGTGGCCTCCCTGGCGGCATAAGCCAACCAGGAAGGACACGGGTCCAACAAACATGTGGTGGAACTCAGCCGCCACATAGTCCTGTCCACTTCATCCTCGGAAACAGGATCGAACTCATCCCAGATCACATTGGCCAGACTACTTGTATCCCGTTCCTCAGGACAATCTGCTCTGAATCCAGGCGATCTTATCCGACAGATATTGACCAAATTCCTCAGCCCTTCCCCGTAACGGGTCTGCCCCCCCTCTGTACGAAGGGGAGAGAGGGTAGCCCGAAACAGGGTGGCTGGGCGGTTATCTGCGGATGCTATGAGGGCAGAGAGATAAGACCTTCTCACCGCTCTCATAGCTACCAGGTAAGCCCTAATATGGGCTCTTAGTTGGGCTCGATCGGATTGGGACGGGTGGACCTCCACCTGCTCTCTAAACCCCTCCAATGACAATTCATCTCCTGGAGCTCCTCTGTATACCAAGGAGCCATCTGGGATCCACGGCGTGTAAGGGGATGCATGGGGACAACCCTGTCGAGGGCATCCGACGCAGCCTGTTACCAAGCAGCTGCCAGATCCTCGACAGAGCTGTCCAGTTCTGCCTGGAACCTCTCAGGGTCCATCAGGCATCTGGGGCAGAACCATCTAAGTGGCCCCTCATCCCAGCAGTGGGTGGCGGCCTGTTGGAAGAACAGCCGTAGGAGATAGTGATCAGACCATGGAACGGGCAATGCCGTAAAAGTGGCTTGCCCTCTGTCACTAAATTCAGTATGAGGCCACCTATATCAGGGATGTCAAACTTGCTGCCCACAGGCTAGATGCATCACACACTGGCCACATCCACTCCCCATTTTAGCAAAGGGAAAAAAAGTCACAATATGTGATGTGATGATGTGACACCACAAGTTTGACACCACTGACCTGTATTGTAACTCCTCTCTTCAAGAAATATACAAAACTGTGTCCAATTATGTAGTCTGACACCCCTAAACCTCCAAAACAGTAGATTTATTGATAATTGTTTATTGATAACTATTTGGAAAACCCACTTTTCTGGGCTTTTTTTACACATTATTTATTTATTTATTTATTTATTTATTTATTTATTTATTTATTTATTTATTTATTTATTGGACTTGTATGCCGCCCCCTTTCCGAAAGGACTCGGGGTGGCTCACAACTAAAAACAAACAATAAATTAATTAAAACACTATTAAACATAACAAGCATAACAACTTAACATTAATTCATAAACTGTCAGGATTCCAATTAATACATCCATAATAAACAGAGCTTTGAGGAAAGTAGGTTCCTCAAAGAATTGGTTTATTGGACACATCAAATTGGCATAAGCTGGTGAAAACTCAGAATATTCCTGCGGTTTCCACCTAATTAAAAGTTTCCCACTTTTCCCAAACAGTCAGTCACATAGTCCAATCAAGGGCCCATCTGGTTGTCAGGTGATATCGGTCCTCCTCCTGCTGGCCACCTGTAGCAATGTCCTTGGTTCCCAGTAGAAAGTATTTTTTTACTACAAGCCCCCTCTATCTCTGTTCCCCCATTCGTACCCCTCAGCTCCAGCGTGGCAACACTGAAGCCTCAAAATGGCCTCAGTCAGGTCAGCTTCAGGATTGACACACTAACCATAGGCACTGCATTCATAAAACATATTAGGTTAAAATTGGTTTGATTTGTGTGCAGTGTTGTCATGAAATCATAAACCAGATTAATTTACAAAGAAGTGAGTTTGCATGTCATTCATTCAATATAGTTCATAGTGATATCAACATCTACTTTATTATAGTTTTGTCTAACATGATTAAGATGGAGGGGGAGTTCAGATTTAATGCAAAAGAATATTATTCTTATTTAACAGCAGTAGATTTTTCAGTAAATATAGTGCAGGACCCAAGTCTTAGACAATTTTTATGAAAATGATCATTTTCAATTTATGGAGTTCACTGAAAAGTCAAACAGCATTCAAGATCAGTATGCAAAAAAAGATCAAGGTATAGCCACAGTGCAGTTGAAAGTCCAAGCTGAATACCAGCAGTGAATAACCAATATTATGAGATCCATAAAGATATAAGGATCTCTAGATAGTCAGACAAGGCCTAGAACCAAAAAAAGAAAAAAAATAAGGACAGACTATCTCAGACCTTTTTTTAAAATTATGTTTTCTGGTAGAGTCTTAAATAATGAAGTTTGTGGAGCTTACCCAAGTAAAGGTATTTAAAGTCCTATATGGCATAGGGCCATATAGGACCACAGAATTATCTCCATACCATTATAGGAGTCCATCACACCCAATCAGGCAGAGATGGCATGATGCAGACACCATCAGTTTAAATCCGTCCCCACCTTTTAAAATTATAAATTTTGTATACTCTTTTTATCTTTTAATATTATTTTATTTGTACACTATCCAGAGTCCCCTTTGAAGTAGATGGGTGGCTCTATTTAAAAAAACAACAAAAGATGATGATGATGAAGAAGAAAAAGAAGAAGAAGAAAATGATAGAAAGATGGATGGATGGATGGATAGATAGATGATAGCTAGAGAGATAGATCTGATAAAATTCTGCCACAATTTATTTTTTAGCATCTGGCTGTTTGGAATTGAACCTGCCTTCAGTATTATTTACTGCCACATCTTTCTCTTCCTCAGATGAATAATAATCTATGAAAGCCTTAAGAATAGAGATTGTGGAAAAGAGGAGTACAAATACAGGTCCATGATCCCACCGTAGTCTGATACTGGTAACAAGTGGGAAATTTCGTTTGTATTCCCACCTCAACTGAAAAATAGCACATTGGTGATAACAGCCTTACTCAAAAAAAAAATCACATAATTTCATTTCAAGGAGAAATAGAGAATCTTGCCAGCTTAGATAAATCACTGCAAGTTTTCAGTTCCAGAATTGTTCCAAGGGGTATTAGGAAGAGACGTCTTTTTCAAACTTTTGAAAACACTATTTTATTGATCTCATAAAAGTGATCTATACAGAAGGGGAAAAATGTGAATGTCCTCCTTTCTTTTGGTTGACTGAGCATTTTCATTGCCTGAGAAGGCATTTATAAAGTTAAAATGAATAGAACTGTGATAATTTAAACCCCGCTTGGTCACCTTTCTTATGGAGGAAGTAAAGACCATGACGCATCTCTGAAATATGGTCCTTAAATATATGGTGTTGACTAAAATTCTATGGAGCCATTTTTCAAACTAAGTTATCAGAATTTTATGTTTCAAGAAGCAGGCAGAGAAGTAGGACTGAACCATCTGAACTTACCCTCTCTATCATATTTCTAATTATACAGATTCCTGAATCACTCAGAAGCCTGCACAAGTAGAGAAGGATTCTATTGAAAGTGGACAACGAAAAATGGTTTCAAATTACAGGAAAGCAGATTCCAATCAAATGTTGTAATTGTAAGAGCAGTTGAACACTAACTTCAATTACCTCAAGAAAAGGGGACTTTTAGCAATCAATGCATTCAAGCAACAGCTGGTCAGCAATCTGTTATGGATGTTTTAATATGAATTCCTGCATTGAAGCTGAGACAGTGAACCTAAACCCAACTTTGTTATTGTAATTTCACCCTCTGAAATATGAAAGGTTATAGAGATATGGATAGTTGGTCTTAATTCCCAGCAGGCACTTTTATAGAAATTGTAATAAGTCCTATGCTATCATTTATTTCATCTGGATAAAGGAAAACTGAATTGCAGACTATAGATGCACATATAAGTAGTGTTTTACTAAAGTTTTCATATATTTGTTTTTCATACTTATCTATAAGATTTTTATATGTTCGTGAGAAAAAAAATACGGAAAAAAGCCAGTAAACACATTCAATTGAACATTTTTATATTGCTTCCACAATTTAGCATTCTGCCTTATAAGAAGTCCCAGAGGCAAGAGTGATGTCAGGGCATCCAACCAAACCCAAAAATTATTGTGGATACTAGTACTTTTCAGACCTTTCTGCTTAATGCTGAATCCCCTGATGTCAAAAAACCTACTCAGTCTTATATATATTATGTAACCTCTCATTCTAAACCATGGAAAAAACCCAACATTCTGATTTTGGCCTGTACAATAAGAAAAGTTTGTGTTTATTGATCAGAAAAATCAGAAGAAATGTTAAATTGTTTTCTCTGCAGCATCTGTTTTGATTTCTGTGCTGTTTTACTTTTGTAATTGCATTGCTTAATTATAATAAACCCCTTGAAGCTGAAGTGAAATAAGTGTAAAATATATTGCTCTTTTGATTTATGCTAATGTAAACATACAGACTCTGATTCCATTGATGCAACTATGCATGGGACATTTATTCCCCTATATTGCATAAAATTTGTTCTTAGAACAAATACTTTATTTGTTCTCCCTGCCTACTACCAATGAGAGAAAAAAGGAAGGAAGGAAGAAGGAAGGAAGGAAGGAAGGAAGGAAGGAAGGAAGGAAGGAAGGAAGGAAGGAAGGAAGAAAGAAAAGAAAGGAATCAGACAAGCAGCCACATTCTACACATTGAGCATTTTGTAAAATGTTGCCTTAAAAGAGAGGATACGATTGAAAAATGAAAAAAAATCATAAATAAAGCAAAACATAGAACAAAGAAAATTATAACCTCCTGAACAATTATCACTATATTTATTTAAAACTTTTATTCTTTCATATTATGTTTAATCCTTAGGCATAAATAATAGATCAGAAACACTAATCAGAAGACTGGAAATATTATATGTGTGTGTACGCACACACATGTGTGCTTATGATTTGGTGGAATACCCAATAAAACTAGGCAGCAATGCAAATTAAACTAACAAATTAAAACAAAAGCAATTAAAAGGATATTAAATAATGAACAACCAGCAAAAATGCAGGAATTTTTACTGATGGCTAAAAATCGCAAAAAGAACACCAGGTATAAAATGTCTAGAGAAAAAAAATTCATATTTTGGGTCTTTCCACTGAAAAGATCTCAGTAGGATCCACCTAAACTCAGAAAGTTTTCTAGTTAGTTCTTTCTCTTTATGACTAATGGATATTAGTTCACTCAGATTGTCACCTAATAATCCCATCTCATCTTGAACTGAGCAAATTGATTCTTTATGGTATAATTAATATTTTAGAAGATATAACAAGTTCAAATTATCCTACTCTGGACACATTATGTAAGATCTAATTGTCTGGAAAGGGTTCTAATATTGGGGAATATAGAAGTATAAAGAAGAGGATGGCCAGCAGCAAGATGGATGAATTCAATTACATGGCAATGAGTGTGATGCTGGAAGACTTCAAAGGCCACATTAGGGACATAATGTCATGGAAAAAATCTATTTTTGCGACTGCTAGGAGTTGAAAGTGACATGGTGGGACATAAACCATCAATCAGAAGATAGAAACAAAATGCTCCCCACACACATATTGCAAGAGTTTTACAGATGTTTATTCAAACCCTTCAAACAGGTCCTCAGAAAGTACCCTTGTTGCACAGATCCAGATTCCAAGCTCAGTTCAACAAGAATTACTGGGTAACCAAGTCCAATGGGCACACACAAAATTCAGAAAAGCAGTCCAGGAGTTAAACAGACCAGAATGCACATTACAGAGCCTACAATGCTCCAGCAACATTCAAATCTTCTGGGTGGGGTTAAGTAGACAGCTCATCATGAGAGGTAAGATTTCCTGCTTAGTTTAGCTGACTGGTGTTGTGCCAGTCTCTCCTCTGCTCTATGTGTCCTTGGATCAGGAGGAGGTGTGGTTTCCACCTCCTCCTCATTGGTAATGGCAGCAGCTGCTCCCTGTCCTTGTCTGGAGACTCCTGGCCACCTTGCTGCAGCCTCAATCTGTCCCTAGTCTGATCAACCCAGCTGAGGCTGCTCCAGCAGGCTAGCATTCTCTGAGCCCCAATCCTGACCACAATTGGGTTCCACACTTTCCTCTGCTGACTCAGACTTACTCTCCTCTTCTGAACTCGTATCAGGAGAAAGGTCCAGGGGCAGATCCATGACACAATATTCATCATGATCTTAATAGGTTAGAGGAAACATCATTTCAGTTTTTCAGTTTCTTTCAACATGTTATGATCTGAAGTAAATTATGTGGTCAGGATTGTTAGTGATTACTTTTTTTAAAAAAATGTTCTTGTATGTTTGTGTTATTGGTAGTATTGTATCTATCCTTTCGGAGAGGGGGCGGCATACAAGTCCAATAAAATAATAATAATAATAATAATAATAATAATAATAATAATCATCATCATCATCATCATCATCATCATCATCATCATCATCTAACCTTCTGTTGGTCTTTTTAATTATCTTCAGCTTTTTTCAAAACCCATTAGACTTTTCTCCAATGACTTTTTCTTTTGCATTATGTATTCCACATGAAATTCGCTGGTGCACAACATGAAAGTTTGCATTTTAAAACTAAATTGCATGATGCAAGATACAGATCTCTAATGACAGACACATAGAAGTTGTGGGAAGTTATGAGAAGCTCCTCCAAAATCTTGATATCCAAGTTAAAGTTTAACCATCTCAAACCTGAAAATTCCTATGGTTTTGGATGGTTAAACCCAAAAGGGATTGAGTAGAGGTAACTTATCTTGTGAATACACAGCATTGAAGTGTGGCCATGTAGAAGAGGGAGAAAGGAAAAGAAGAATGGAAGAACATTTACAATCAGCAAACTGTTGGTTGGCAGAAAGGCCATTCATGAATGAACAAGCAATAAAGGGAAAAATGAATGGAGTGTAAAAAAATTCCTCAGTACTTGCTGGTAACTCAACCAATCTGAAGTTTGGAAAGCTGAAAAATCTTCCAGTAAAGGAATTATCCAACTGATTAACTGGCAATGAAATGAGGTTAGAACAGCCCAGAAGAGGAGAAACAGACTAAATTTGATTGGCCCATGAAGGGATCAGAATGCCAGAACCAGATAAATGTTGATATATGAAACTATATAGAAATTATTAATATTTGCAAAGAAAAAGGGAAGAATTGATTTGGTTTAGTATGTGCTGGTATATATTCCTTTATTTGATTCAAATGGACTCTGCATTGCCTTTCATTTACCAGCTTTTCCTAGATAAATGGTAAATGATAGGCAATTTCAACATATCAGCAGAAAATCTGTTTTTCCATTATTATTATTATTATTATTATTATTATTATCATTATTATTATTATTATCATCATCATCATTTGGGTATGTTTTTATTTCCTTACGTTTCAAAGAATGTTACAAACTTAAGTTATTCAGGCACTGCATCAGATACAATCAATTATGCAATCTATTTGTTACATTCAACATATATTCATAGGAATATTGCTGTTGTTCAAGTTTGTTAGTCTGTTTGTTATTTCTTTAAATTGCAATTGTAGTTCTTTCAGCTTGTTGTCTGAGCTGTAGATGTAGTCACAAGTAAAACTGGTTAAATCAGAAGCATCAAGGGACAATATATGGGCAGCAGGAAATTTAAGTGGATTGAAATAGGACACATCATTTGATATTCAGAGACATATCAAAACTTATGAAAGTCACAAAAGAAAATGTGTAGCTATCACTATAA
Organism: Naja naja; assembly: GCA_009733165.1. NCBI lineage: Eukaryota > Metazoa > Chordata > Lepidosauria > Squamata > Elapidae > Naja > Naja naja. Next base: position 167,150,545 of record CM019151.1, read on the forward strand.
GCAAAAGGGCATCAAAGTCAGTGGTCAAATATAACCTTCCAAAGACTAAGTCCAAGGCAAATCAATCAATATTAGTAATCCAAATCACACATATGGAGGAGACTGAACAAGTAACTTGCAATATTTTTTCATGTTAACTTTTCAAAACCTGTCTTACCAGTAGGATACTGGAATACTAAATTTTGAATATTCTTGAATAATATGATGACAAACAAAAGAGAAACAAATGTAAATAAATTCAGTCTTTTTAGCAATACATCCAATAATGTAAACGATGGACATCACTGGGTAGGCAACACCAACATCAAATTAATTATATACTGAATGAGAAAATGTGAATATTCACTCAGCATAGCCAAGTGCAGCTTAGATTATGACTTCTGAGAAAGTGGAACTTAAATAAAATCCAAATTTCACCCAATGGACAGAGGCAAGTATTTTGTTCTGTGGCATCTACACTCTATAAAATTAAATTTAAACTTATAAATCAAGCCTTGAATCCAACAAATAACCATGCACAGAGCAAATTAAATAATAATAATAACAATAACAACAACAATTAAATATTTTTAAACAATGAAATCAACAATAAAGACATCATGAAAACTTCAAACTTCTTTTGCATATTTTAAATATTCTTCATCAAAATGATGGAAAATGAATTGCTTTTCTTTTTCCTTTTTTAAAGCAAAAATATGTTGGTGATATTAATATAGGTGAATTGCTTGGTTTTTGAATTTATTGCAGTTACAAAATGACTGAAAGATAATAAAATTCTTCATTACAAATGTTATCAAGAAACATATGAAGATGGTGGAACAAAGTTGGTCCTACAATTCCTGAATGAGATTAGATTGTTACAGCTTTTTATAATTCCTGAAAAGACCTATAAACAAAGATAAATAGCATTTTATTTTCTCCCAAGATAGTTCATGATGGGGTTGAAAGCTTGCTATCTCTTTCTAGATATTGGATGTTCTGAATCAAACATCATTTTTAATTGAGTTTATACCCTCTGCCACATTGGTATCTTTACTTTATTATTACTGCTTTATTATTTATTATCTAATCATTGTAGCACCATCATTTAGAGAACTACATAATCTTACTAACCATTGTTTAAATTAATGCCTCAGGACTCAGGAAGTATTTGGGCATGATTAACTGAAAATAATATATATATGGTGTGGCGTAGAATTGAAGATAAATTCAAATATTTCACTAATTCTTCTTGTGAATTAATTTTAAAAGGTTACATGGCACAAAAATAATGGATTTTCAATGACACCATATATCTCTTTTCTGTCTGATTAGCTACTGGCCTTATTTATAGCATTCAGCAGGTAATAGAAACATGCAGGGAAAAGCATGAATCTCCCTGCTTCCATCAAAAGTACAACCCATGCATCATTGCCATTCTTGTTCTACTTGTTTGTAAACCAATAGTGTCTGTCCAAAATTATTTTTGATATTGAGCCTATAGATAAACTGCAAAGGTGTGATTTATGTGTGATGACTAGTATGATAATAGAGCATCAAATGAAGTGTGCACTATAACTATAAACATAACTCAGATAGTTCTTTGTAATTACAACCAAACAGTTCTATTTTCTCTCTATTCTTTCTTCTTTCTCTTTTTCTCTTCTGGAATAATGTGTGACAATTCATTATTGATAAGAATCATCATATTTAAAGCATTTTATGACTGCAATATGGAGGGAAGTTGTGTCTAATAGGTTTAATAATAATAATGATTAAATAGCATTTTACCCGGACAAAATGAAACCGGTTCAGAAAATAAAATGCTGAATGTAATGCATTCAGCGAGAGAGAGGAGGGATATGACTACACAATGGCATAATTACACAAATACTATAATGATATTATCAAATGCTTGTCATCATTACACTAAAGTCAGTTTAGTGGTTGAGTATGGCCATTAAATCGGTTTAGTGCTATTGTAGTACTTAAAGGAAATATCTATAGACTTTGGCTAACTTAACTATAATTCACCATGATTTGCATGTAGTAATTGTGAAATACTTTAGAATGGAGTATACATTGAAATACTTTTATTTTTATTTCCTTTCCAAATTGAATCCCCACAGCACACCCTAGGTTAGGTCACAGATCTATTTCTATCCCATTAGATCTAATACTGCTGTAATCCTTTCTATAATTCAGATTACTTTGAGTGGATTTTACAAACCCTTGCAACATTTTATTAGCATGAAGAACTTTTTTTAAAAAATTACATTTATATGCCGCCCTTCTCCGAAGACTCAGGGTGGCTTACAATTTTTGGAGCACAACCCAATGCGCTCAGCAATAGCCTTCATTCCATTGTATATGTCTGCTTGTTACTAAGCGGCATTTTTACAAAGTCAGCTTATTGCCCCCAACAATCTTGGATCCTCAATTTACCTACGCCGAGAGGATGGAAGGCTGAGTCAACCTTGAGCCTGGTGGGATTCGAGCCTGCAGTAATTGCAGGCAGCTGGAACTTAAGTGCTAGGCATTTAACAGCTTGTACCACTAAGGTTCCTTAAACTTAAAACTGATTATTCCAAACAGAAGTGATTCTATTTCTATCATAATTGTAACAACAATGGCAATCAAATAAAACTGAACAAGATATTTTAATATTTAGAAATCTATTTTCAATCTTTTACTGCATTGAAATTTCAATCTTGCAACTTCTCATCCCATGTCCAGAAGTCTGCAAGTACTACAATGAAATTTGTCAGTTGTAACAACAATAATAATGTTCCAGCTTTTGCCAAACTGTTCAGAACAAAGGTGGTAAACTTGATGTATGGATCGTAGCTCTGTTTCTAAGACTTCTTCAGCACTGTGGAATTGATTCAATCCTTTTTTTAAACAACTCTGCTGTGTGTCCTTCACTAGGCACCCAGCACACTTCTTCATTTTGAACTCATTTTTGTCTTTGAGAATTTGCTGCTAAAAATATTAACTATAATTAGTTAATTATAGTTAACTAGGTAGACCAAACACTTCTCTTCACTAGAGAAGCTAATTTTACTTTATTGAAAAGATGCATTAACAGAACCTTGTAGCTCTGAAAGTACAAATCTAATTCCGTTTTTTTTTCCTTTCTGTGTCTTTCTTAGCCTAAGAAACTATATCCCTTCTTAGCCTCTTGCGCTGTCCACTATCAAGGTGCAAGAGATGATGTCTCTTATGACTGTATTCCTGTTTTGGTGGGAAGGTGATATCATTCTGTGCATCATGGTAGATATTCATGCTGGCCACATGACCATGGAAGTGTTGGCTCTTTCAGCTAAAAAACAGAGATGAGCACCATGACTGAGGAAAAACTTCCTAACAGTGAGGACAATTAACCTGTGGAATAGGTTTCCATCAGAAGTTTATTTATTTATTTATTTATTATTTGGTCTTATATGCCACCCTATCTCCCGAAGAACTCAGGGCAGCTCACATAAAAAACAACGAATACAAAAGTTAAAAGGAATTAAAAAGTATTAAATCAATTGGACCAAATAAATATTTTAAACCCTACCACAAAACATTTAAAACACCCCCCCCCTCAGTCCAGGCCGGCTTGTTCAAATAGCCAAGTCTTTAGGCTGCAGCGAAAGGAGCAGAGGTCAGGGGCCAATTGTAGCTCCAGGGGAAGCTGGTTCCACAAAGTGGGCACCCCCACAGAGAAGGCCTTCCCCCTAGGGACCGCCAGCCAACACTGTCTGGCCGACGGTACCCCAAGGAGGCCCTGCCTGTGGGCGCGCACCGGGCGATTGGTGTTCAATGCTGGCAGGAGATGTTCCCACAAGTACTCCGGCCCTAAGTTGTAGGTGCTTCATCACTGGAGGTTTTTAAGAAGACACTGAATAGTCCCTGGTCTGAAAGGGTCTCCTGCTTGAGCAGAGGGTTGATACCTCCAAGGTCCCTTCCATCTCTATTCTGATTGAATCTCTAGAGTTGTACTCAACTGGACAGGGGAAAACTTTACCTTTATAATACTCTATTGCCTAGACAGTATCTCTTCACCCCTGTGTCCTTGGGACTTTTCCACATGCCATTACATCTAGTATTTATTGTGGAGTGGACCCCTAGTTCAATCATCTTTGTTGATGGATACAGCCAAGGACTTACCCTGTTGTATATTTTCAACTGAATATCTGATCTGGCCTTGAAATAGCCTTAATAGCAGCCAAGCAAAAAAAGAAGCAGTTGGAAGTGGGAAAAGGTGAAAGAGGCATCTCTAGTTGTTAAATTTTAGTTGTTAAATTTTAGGAGTGTTATAAGACATGAAGTCCATGGATCGATTCTGAGATCTCAAGGCCTACCTTTATATAGGCATTTGAGTTCAATGATATTAGGACTGTTTTATAGATGTGCATTCCAGGGATTATAAGTCTTGACAATGAGTGATTGCCTTGGGATGCAATCATTTATAAATGCCATTTCTCTCTCATTATTATGGCTGATGTTTAGATGAGATTTTTCCTAACAAAAATAATAAATAATTAAATATTGCTATGAAAAATTGTATTATGCAAATGGATTTCATTACACATATTAAATGAAGCAGCCCTGAGAACATAGTTAATTCCTTTATCTGCTCTGATCAGCTATGGTAAGGATAAACAAGAAACTTGATCAACAATGTGTTAAGAAGAGATCAGATAGAAATGATAAATGCTCTAGAAAGAATAATAGCTTAATCTAAATATAGTGAATAAGGATTCCATACCCAATGAGTATAGATTAACTAAAAAAAGAGGAAAAAATTAATTAGCTACAAGAGCCAATGAATAAGCATTGCAAGACAGATGACAGAGTTCAAAAGGCTATAGTATTTATAGGTTTGAAGACAAGCATGACATAATGGATCTATTTCATTAGCTACATATATGCTGCTACTTGATATGGCAAAGTGTTCTATTATTGAACTTAGATTCCCTAACTAGTGACTAGAAAGTAGAGTTACTATTTTAAAAACACTGAAATGTGACACCTATATTTTGAAACCCTTTTGAGCTGAATACTGAATTTATGGTATTTTGTTTTTTTTGTAACTGCACATTTCTTGTTTGTCTGGAGTTAATGTTAGATAGATTTAATTTGCTACAATCAGTTTTAAAAACTGACAATGTGAATGTCCATAATTGTTAATAATTTCCAATGGATCTAGCCAAAATTAACTTTCAAATATCTGTGATCAGAGTAATCCTTTTATTGTAGAAATATAAACTTACATTATGTCTATGTTGTCTCTTAGATACATCATTCTTTCAGGAGAGAGATGAGAGAGAGACCAAAACTAAGGGTAAGTACCTTTTATACCTTGTGGGAGGGGAATGTGCAGTGATGCATCATGGGACATGTAGGCTTAACATAAGGGACAGCAATGGCAATGTTTTCCTATATGACTAAAGCAGTTTGGCTTTTTACCTTAACAGTAATGCCGCCACTTAATGCGGGATTTACATTTGATACAAAAGGTTATGCCACTACTTGAAGAGCTAGTAAGTTCTACCAAAACAGATTCATTCAGTTACAACAGTGAATTGCTTTGTTTAGCCTGCCAGTTCTCCTACATTCTCCACCATATTTCTCTGTCTCCATGTCTCTCTTCATCAATGCCCACAGATCCTAATTTCTACTTGGTCACTCTGCTGTCGAATCTCAATGTCAATCATTTAGGAAGAGCAAGAGCAAGAGAAAACTTGGGATATTCCTATGAAAAGGGATGAAGTTATTCTGATGCAGGTAGACAAGGCTTTCTACATATCCTCAAGAGTCTCAGTGGGCAAATCCTTACTTTTTTTCAAATTATGGAAAACCAAGGATTTAAAAGCAATTCACTGCCCAGGAGAATGTGTGGCATGTGTGAATGAGAAAATCAGAATTTATGGGAAGGCAAAGCAATTACTACAAAGAATTATTCCATATGTGTATCTGAGGATAATTGTGCATGCTACTCAAAGGCTGGTCTAAAACTCAGCCTGACTAAAGTTGCACACTTCGATTTAGCTAAATGTCTCTCTTGTTTAAGAAAGTGAATCTTCATTACTTTAAGATAAAATGATGGCTTCCCTCTGCCTCTGAAATTAGGAGTGATGTTCTTTCAATAGTAAACCTGATATACAATTTGTAATATTACTGACTTGAATTTTCCAAGCTAGAGGAAAGGTGATGCTAAATAAATAAATAAATAATAATAATGCAATTAAAATATAGGATTGTTTTTCTCAGTATCTTTTTTGTAATGGCATTGATTTGCAATTCCTCATTCTATTTAAAGTTCAATATTAACACAATTGTAATATATTAACTTTAGCCTGAAATCAATTCCAAAACTGAAGCACAACCCATTATGAAATAATGGCAATGCTAATTTTATTCTGCCAAGTGTAAATTGACTGATTTATCACACCATTATGGAACTGTATTACTCCCTTAATCTGTTTGCAAAGGAAAATGCAGAAAGCAAAAAAGGTGTATTATACTATCTATACTTTGCTCAGAATAGCAGCTAAGGCAGAAAGCTACTCCAGGGAATGACAGAAATGTTTGCTGAAGGAGATAGTCAAGAACAGATGTTCTTTGCTAGTGTAAGTCAACATGGGCCCATTGATTTTATAGCATCCCTAAGGAGACCTTTACCTCAATTTACTCATATTGCTTTCAACAGCCTGGTCTCTGTATGCTAAATCATGCCAGCAAGATGTTACAGGGCTAGAAAACATACCTGTGTTTTCTGCTGATTTCTTTGTGCAAGCCAAGGAAAGAAGAAAATCAGATGACATATAGGTGGAACTCCAGCAAAACCCTGAAGATAAAAAGTCTAGGTTGAGATTAACTCCATGATTCCCAGCAGGAAAACTCATAGATATTGGAGAATGAGAAAGTGAGAATTTGGAATCAATACTTAGGCCAGAAGTTATAAAAGGGGGTTCAGATTCAGCTAAAAAGTGGCATTCCAAGGGCTACTTGCAAAACTGAAAGTCTAGAATAGAGTTTCCAGAACCTTCAAAATTAGATGATCAAACTCTATCTTTTATTTCAATAGAAGAGAGAAAAATAAGACATTACTGAAGAATAGCAATATGAATCATATTATTAGTGATTATACTACAGTATTTATTTTCTTAAATGACAAATCATTTTTTTTGCCTCACCCACTTGCTTTTTACAATGTGATTTCCAGTAGACCATTTAAAATGTGGCCCTCAGTCCAGAAGATTAGGAACATAACTTAGAGTCAGAACCAAATAATAAGATACAATGTTTGAGACATATACTCAGGCAAATTCCAAGCCTATCTAGAAAGTTTTTTATGTTCATATTAATGCAGTAACATAATCATGTAAAGATCATTATTATCTATCCTGACTTCAGAGACAAGTAAAGAAGTTACATTTGTTTGATATCAATGTTACACACATGGTTTGACAGAATATTGTCCAATGTGGTTTAGAAGCAAAGGGTAGTGAGGTCTTATATTATCCAGACAGATACTCCAAATTAGGGCTTTTATATTGCTGTTTTAGCAACAACAGAGCTTCTGTTGTCCTGGTTCCATGATAGGAGAAACCTATCAAGTTTCAACAGTACTAGTTCAAACTTTAGTTAGAAATACAACACATCAGTGTAACCAAATGTGGAATGCAATGAGTAAAACCTTAATCATCTTCTTGGTATAACTCTCAGTGATGTACCAAGAAGCTAAGTCTCATATATTAATTTTAAAACTTGGATGACATTATAAGGCTGCAGAAAGTCTTTCCGTTATGTCTTAGCAAGCAATTTAGAACTGTAGAAGTTCACTTCTGCCTTAAGATTTCTTTTTAAATGAGCTGCATCAAAAGTTTCTCTTTGAAGTTTTCAATTCAGAACTATCTGATTTATTTTAAAAAATGTAATCCATCTATTGATTGGATCTAGGGCTAAATTGTTATGGAGAAAACCTCTAAGACTTGAAAATAATTTAATGACACATCAATCAATCAACCCGTTAGAAATTTTCAATCATCTAATTATGAAAAGGGTAGATTTTCTCTGATACCATAAAGGATTGATCTGAAGAATTTCACAAAAAGAATCATGAGGACCCTATGTAAAATAAGAAAATAATGCACAAATTAGCAATTAGCAATACCAGACACAATTTATAATATCTAAATATTGGTGTAATGGTTAAGGTGCTGACCTGGAATCCAGGAATCTTGAGTTCTAATTCCACCTTAGGTATGAAAAGCTACCTTGGTGATCTTTATATATCATTCTGCCTCAGCACAACTAACCTCATGGGGCTGTTGTAGAGAAATAGGAGGAGGAAGGGTATTAGGAATCCATTATTATAAAAAATAATAAAGATGGGATATAAATAAATACATTAATTTAATTAAATTTTAATCTAGCCCCATACTAATATATCTAATTTTTCCCAATATAGAACATAGCTGGGGAGGTGGGAAGAGGTCCAGGAAGGTTTAATATTCTCTCTGTTGTTATTTTTTCCTGTTTAGGACTTGGTTCCTTCCATGTGTGCACTAAAGGCACACATATGCTTAAGGGAGTCTTCTGCATGAATATTCCTTCTGATGACTGCATACAGAAATAACAGCCCATTGATAATAATACAGTAAGTAAGGACTTAGTAAACAAGCGATAGATATACTTGTAGTAAATGAGTGGAATTGTCACTAAAGGATATGCACACTGTTATGATAACACTGTAAAATGTGAGAACTTGTTTCTCTTTTTAAATTTTCTTTGACATTTTGAATAAACAAATTTATTTTTTTTAAAAAAAGAAATGACAGCCCAAAATATTTGATGTGTTATTAATGTCAGGTGCAAAGAGTCAGGACTATTCATAAGGTTGCAGAAGGGGTGGACTGCTGGGGGTTCACAGGGGTTCAGGGGATCCCCTAGCTAAGATTCTGCACAGTTCGAAGAATCCCCAAATCCCACTCCTGGCTGGCCCTGCCCACCACACCCCGCCCCTCCTAGGAGTCCCCACACAGCCTCTTTTGGATGCAGGTACATACAGGGCACGCATGGATGATCAGGGAGGGCAAAAAATGGGCCTCCCAGAAGTTCAGGAAAGCCAGAAATGGGTTCAATTCTGGCTACCAGAGAGCCTCTGCAGCCCGGGGAGGCCATTTTTGCCCTTCCAGAGGCTCAAGGAAAGTCTCTGGAGTCTGGGGAGAGCTAAACCACCCTCCCACCCTGGCCATGCCTACTCAATAATCGAGCAGAGAACCCTTTGCTAAAAAAATTTGCAGCCCACCCCTGGGTTGCAGATAAAAGACTCATTCAAGCCTATGCAAAAAAAATTTGATTAACACAAAATTCACACCACATAAGGGTCGACAGAATTCAGAAGGATTTGGAGCACTTATGGGAACAGAATAACTCTAAGCAAATGATGCACTTAACTCTGCTTCCCAGCTCTACCTGCTCTTCTCCGACAAAAATGTGAGGATCTGCCCAAAGTGTTTTTCACATTTTGAACACTTGGCTTGAACTACATTGACACTTCCAAGTCTTTTGACTAAGTTTGTAATTGGTGTTTCATGCTTTGCCCTTTAATATTTTGATATCAACAACCTATACAGGAAAATTGAGCAATTAAGGAAGACAGCCTGCTCTCACCTCTCATTCCTGGGAAGGTAGCATTCAGAATTGGCTGGCTGATGCATTCCTAAAATGGCTGATGAATTGTCTTTTTGAACAGGCTCTGCTGACAAATATCTCATGAAAATGTATTGGATATTTTATCTTATCAAAAGGAGTTTATTGGCCACTCTATTTACTGAATACTGAAATGCTGATTCCAGGTACTTCAAGCACTTAATTTTTCTGGAGACTGATCCAACCATCTTAAGATTTGTCTTCAGTTATGACCCAATATAATCACTTGATTGAAAATTGTGTTAGATTTGCATGAAGAGACAGACACGGAGTGCTTCAGTGAAGAGTTTATTAGTGACTACAGCTCATAACAGACCCAATTTGGCTGGGCTGCGGCTGCTACTTATAGCCAGCAGCCGCAGTTGCCAGCCAATCAGAGTGCAGGGTTTTCCCACACTTTTTAAACCAATCATTTCTGACATTTTACAAGAACAGTTCAAACTTAACCAATGACATTCAAACCTGCATACATAACACCCTCCCACTAGGTTCAGTCCATACTCAAACCCCAACCTATCTAATGTATTCTTTTAAATAGGTGGGGCTCTTCGTGTACGTTGAGACCTTCGTGGTTCAGAAGTTTTAACATTCTCACCCAGTGAGAGAGGAAATGTGTCTGTTGACATTTCCCTACTCAGGCTTCCTGTGAAAGAAGACCCTGTTTGATTGTTACAATCTGGTCTCTCCCTCCCAACCCATCTCCAGCCCAATGTCAGCACCCAAGTCAGGTAGTGATGTGCAATCTTCCACTTGTAAGGATGGATTTTGGCATTGTGACAGGTTTTGGGATGGTTCCTGTTGTAATGGCTCGTTACACATGGGGTTGATTCTTGCTTGCTGATTATCCTCATGCTCCTACCCTTCCCCCCTAGAAAAGGCATTAGGTATGGGAACTAGAGAGGAACAATTGCGATGTTCCTGGGGTAATCTGGATCTTAACTGATCAATGTGCCTGCTCCAGAGGACACCATCCTCTGTTTGTACCCTGTAAGAACGAGGGCCTGTGATTTGAGTTTTTTCAGCAGGAATCCATGAAGGATCACCCATAAGGTTCTTAGCATAAACAGAATCACGCACACTGAACGTGCGAACTTTGCTAGTGGAATCAAGTGGTGCGTTGGGTGCGTAAGAGGGATGAAGGTGGTCAAGGGGAGACCTAAGTTTCCTACCCATCAACAACTCTGCTGGGGATTAGTTAGTTGATGGGTTAGGAGTGCTGTGCTGAACACTAAGAAGTTTTTCAACTTTCTCAATGATGTCCCCAGGACCGAATTGCTGAAGCTTTTCCTTGGTAAAACGTACCAACGTTCAGCCCGTCGTTAGCGAAGGGTGCCCAGGGGCAGTGAGGGCACGTCTGATACCCTGTTGTGCTAAATAGGATACAAAAAGGTTAGATGTAAATTGAGGGCCATTGTCAGAGACAAGAACATCAGGTAACCCGTGGGTTACAAAAAGCTTTGAGGTGCTTGATGACAGCATCAGTTGTGGTGGATGCCATAGGGATTACCTCTAGCCATTTGGAATATGCATCTACTATAATAAGGAAGGTGTGCCCTCTGGTAGGGCCAGCGAAATCAATGTGAATCCTAGACCATGGCCCCTAGGACATTCCCATTCCTGTTTGGGGGCGAGAGGTGGGGCAGGCCTGACAGTTGGGACAAGATGCAACCCAGTTTTCAACCATTTTGTCAATACCTGGCCACCATACATAACTCATAGCCAATCCCTTCATCCTTATAATACCAGGATGACCCTCATGTAACATTTCCAAAACCTCTCTTTGCAGTTTTACAGGAATAACCACCCTGTTACTCCACAAAATACATCCTCTTAATATAGATAATTCAGTTTGCCTGGACTTAGAAGGTTGGGCAAGGTGAGGTAGATCTTGAAGAGGCCAACCTTTCTTAATCCAGCCTATAATAGGAGCCAATAAAGTGTCTTTGGCAGTCTCTCTGGCAATTTCAGCAGCGTGTACTGGAAGCTTGGCAACAGTTTCTAGGAAAAAGGTGTGTGCCTCAGGTTCAAAGTCCTCCTTGTGACAAGTAAGTGGGCAACAACTCAAGGCATCAGCATGTCCAATGTCCTTGCCAGGCTTGTGGATAAGTTTGTATGAATAAGCAGCAAGAAATTCAGTCCCACCTCAGCATTCTTGGTGACAGGATAGTGGGTGTAGGTTTGTCTCCTGCCACAATGCCTAACGAAGGTTTGTGATCTGTGACAATGGTAAATGTTCTCCCATATAAATACTCATGAAATTTCTTGATAGCTGCAACAATTGCCAATGCTTCCTTGTCCAATTGGCTGTAATTCCTCTCTGCTTTGGTCAAGGTGCGAGAGTAAAATGCAATAGGGGCTTCCCTCCCGCTGGGAAGCCTGTGGCTCAAACCCCCCACTCCAAAAGGGGATGCATCACAAGTCAATACAACAGGTAAATTCTCAGAGAACTGTATGAGTACAGCATCAGACGTAATTAGTCTTTTAATACTGTTAAATGCTGATTGTTCCTTCCTGCCCCAGACCCAAACAGACTTTTTGTCAAGCAGTCTGTGTAATGGTTCTGCAATGGTTGCCTTCTGAGGTAGGAACATGTGATAAAAGTTAATGAGTCCAAGGAAAGCTTGCAAATCTGTTTTGCATTTTCTTTTTCTTTGATTGCTTAAACCTTGGCATCTGTAGGATGGATGCCATGCTTGTCAATCATGTAGCCCAAGAACTCAACCTTGTCAGTTCTAAGAGTGCATTTTTCTTCCTTGACTTTTAACGCCGCTTTCTTGAATCTGGTAAGGACTTCTCTGAGTCTCTCTTGTAATTGAGTGTCATTTTCAGCAGAGATTAACACATCATCAAAGTAAGGCACTACCCCTGGCAGTCCTTGGACATCCTTTCCATAAGGCTTTGGAAAATGCCTGGTGCCACCTTACTCCAAACTGTAACCTTTTACATTTGAAGGCACCTCTATGAGTCACAATGGTTTGGGCCTCTGCAACTGTTAGTTGTTGATATGCCTGGGCCAGATCCAATTTGGCAAAGACTGTACCCCTGCCAAGTGAATGTAATAAATGATGCACCACTGGAACTGGATATGCGCTCTGCTGAAGCACATGGTTCAATGTACCCTTATAGTCTCCACAGATTCTTACTGACCCATCAGTCTTGACTGGTGTGACTATGGGTGTCTCCCATCTGGAGTGGTCAGTGGGCTCTAAAACTCCTTGAGCTATTAATTTATCTAATTGTGCATCAATTTTTCCCTTTAAGGCAAATGGGACCCTTCTGGGCTTTAAGCAAATTGGGGGCACCTTGGGATCTAGGCTGAAAGTGATAGGGGTCCCCATATACTTGCCCAATCCATGCCGAAAGACCTCTGGAAACTCAGACTTCAGGGCCTCCTCCCATTCAGTGTTGTTCATGTGATTGATGCCAGTCACCTCGATGCCTGGTGGATTGAACCACTCAAGTCCCAGCAAGCTTGGGCGGTCCTTGTCCACGATGGTCAGGGGCAAATGTTTGGTGTGGCCTTTGAACTTCATGATGAATTCTCTTGTTCCAACTACTAGAATCTTGTTCCCTTGGTAGTCTTTAAGAGTCAGTGCTTGCTTCTGGAAATGCTTCTTCTGAATGTTGGGAAGTAGCCTGTGAATAGTCTCCCATGACACCATAGATAAATAGGAGCCTGAGTCCACTTCCATTTGGCAAGGCCTTCCTTCAATTAGTACCTTCACATGTACTTTTCTGCTTCTTAAGGGTGAAGAATGACCAATAGTGACTGTTTGATGAGTTTCATTCTTCCCATTTGCTTCTGTGTTGCGCCCCATTTTCTCACTGAAGTTGTTATGCTTGAATTCTTTGTCAGAAAACTTCTTTCTGCTTGGTGGAGTTCTGGATGATTTGCAGACTCTTGCTAGGTGACCTCTTTTTTCACAATGGAGGCAGATGGTATAAAAAAACTTGCATTCAGTGTGGGAGTGGCCCCCCTCACAACCTCTGCAATAAAAGTCTTGCCTTTTTCTTCCAAGGTCTTTCCTTTTCTTCTCCATTCTGAGTCTATAAATTCCTTCCTCCACCTCACTACAGTCTGAATCAGAATCTACTTGCTCGCAATGGGTTGTTGTGGATTTTTCCACATCAGGATGGCTTGCAGCCTTGTTAATTTTCTTCATGGCTGCTGCTGAGGACTTGGTAGCTTCCACTGAAGAAGCTTCTTCTATGGCCTCCTTAAGCGTGATCTTAGGTTTCATTAATAATTTGCTCTGCAAAACCTTGTCTTTTAGGCCTAGAACAAATTGATCGCGCATGGCCTTTTCAAAGTTGATAAACTCACATGCACCCCCAATGTCCCTTAAACTTGCCACAAAGTCATTAACGTTTTCGCTTTCCCCTTGATCCCGATGGTAGAATTCGTGTCTCTTAATGAGGCACGATACTTGTGGCGCGCAATGGGCTCTTAATAACTTTTCTAAGTCGGGCCAGTCCATTACCTTCACGTCTGCAGCTCCCGCCAATGCCTTCGCCATCTTGAAAACGGCCAGACCGCAGTGGGTGAGAAAGACCGCCCTCTTCCGCTTGTCGGAAATGTCGGCGAGATCGTTTCCCTCCAAATACATTTGGAAACGATCTGCATATGAGTCCCAGTCTTCTGCCGTCAGATCAAACCGGGCTGGGGGGGTGTTCAGCACAGCCATCTCTCTCAGCTTGTTCTCCGCGTTGTCTTCTCTTCGGGAAGGATCCCACCTTCATCGCCAGTGTTAGATTTGCATGAAGAGTCAGACGCGGAGTGCTTCAGTGAAGAGTTTATTAGTGACTACAGCTCATAACAGACCTGTCTTGGCTGGGCTGCGGCTGCTACTTATAGCCAGCAGCCACAGTTGCCAGCCAATCAGAGTGCAGTGTTTTCTCGCACTTTTTAAACCAATCATTTCTGACATTTTACAAGAACGGTTCAAACTTAACCAATGACATTCAAACCTGCATACATAACACATTGAATTGCAATAGTCAGTACAGGCAGCTTCACTAATATTTATATACACAACTTTTGTACATGCCATGATCTAAAGCATTTGCATATCACTGAGCTAATTATTATTTTGCAGACCATTTTATGCACTGGCAGAATACCTCTTGCCCTTTCTCATTGCATATCTAATTTACTGAGAGCAGAAGCTAATAACATTACAGTTGCTAATGTGACTAAGATGCGTGAAAAAAGATCAGCTATTTTGGTTTAAATTTTAGAATTGCTCTGAAAGGATTTTTAAAAAGTGTTATGCCAAATGCAACATTTTCAATTTTTGCTATGAATGCTCCTTCATAGGGGAAGGGTTTTTTTTCCTGGTTGAAAGTAAAATGATAGAAGCACTTATATATTATTTTGTAATAACAAGCACGGTGAAATATCTTCAATTCATCCCATCCACTGAACTTTAGTAAGACATTTACTTTCTCTTTTTTTTTTCCTTAAGCCTCCATGTCCCATGAGATGCTGTACAAAAAAACAGTGAACAGAAGTGCAATTATAAAAATGCTGCAAGAAGTACTTATTTTATTACAATTTTGGCCCTATCTAATTGCAAGGCATTCTGTTCAAATTGGATTGAATTACCTTTTATACACAGCTGACTTCTGTTGTTCAGCAATTTCAATTTTGTTCTTTGGTTGATTTGACTTTCATCAGTAGATTCTATTAGAGAATGACTGTAATGAGATAGACATTTTCTAGCTGCAATCACAACTGTTCTTTGAACTTACAATTTTAAGATAATCCCACCCATATGATTACACTTATGGATGGAATTGACATTGATCTAAATTATGGTCTTCTATTTTGTCACAGATTTC
Source organism: Naja naja (assembly GCA_009733165.1). NCBI lineage: Eukaryota > Metazoa > Chordata > Lepidosauria > Squamata > Elapidae > Naja > Naja naja. The sequence goes on from CM019151.1 coordinate 167,166,073, forward strand.
ATAGCTCGTGAAGATATTTTCAGTATTTAGAAATCCAATAACATTCAAGGACATTCTGGAGGACTCTGGAATGTTCCATTTCAGAAAGTCTAGATCTAAATCTGTGATTGAATGAATGAACTTAAAGTGACAGTGTGCTACCTTGATTGCCTTCTCATAAGCTCAGAAATTATAAAATTCATTAAAATGGTATATATATGAGATGTATTGTACTGTATTTAAGCTTAGTAATTCTTGCTAAAGAATTGAGAAAAACAGTTTCATTGTACACATGTTGTACTCTGACAATAAAGGTAATAATAAAGTTTGGTATAATGGTTAAGATACTAAGCTTGGAAATGGATGATTCGTTCTGCCTTAGATACAAAGCCAGTTGGGCAAAGCCAGTGCTATTGCTATTGCTATGGATATTAAGTGACCTTTTCTAACAGAATGAATTAGCCAAATAAATTAATATTTAAATACATAGTCTATTTGCATTCAACCTGTCTAATAAAAACATAAGCCATGTTCCTTTATGTCTTTTGCCAGACAATGACTGACTGCAATAAGATCAGACTACATTTGCCTGTAGTTGCCCACACTATTTGATTGTCCCTTATAAGTGGTTGGGACCATCAAATCTCTATCATTCTTTTCTTGGATATTTTTCTAATGTCTGAAGATGTCTTTTTAATTCTAAGCTTTTTCTTAGAAGTGAAAGAACTTTTAGAAGGCCTTTAAAGCTCTACAGCTGCCCAGAGTTGCTGAAACCCAGGCAGCATTTAAATTTGACAAAGCTTTAATAACTACACACACACACACACACACACATATGTGTGTGTGTATATATTTACATATTTACATATTTATTTATTTATTTAATTTGTTTGATGTCAATCGCTTACAAGATAATAGGTATAAGTATAAACATAGTTATGAATACATGGAATGGATACATATAAGAAAAATAAAAATAAAATAACAATAGGAGGGGACGGTAGGCACATTGGTACGCTTATGCATATCCCCTACAGACCTCTTAGGAAAGGGGTGAGCTCAATAGTAGACAGTCTAAGGTTAAAGTTTTTGGGGTTTGGGGAAGAAACCACAGAGTCAGGTAGCATATTCCAGACATTGACCACTCTGTTGCTGAAGTCGTATTTCCTGCAATCAAGTTTGGTGCGGTTAACTTTGAGTTTGTATCTATTGTGTACTCTTGTATTGTTATGGTTGAAGCTGAAGTATTCATTGACAGGTAGGACATTGCAATCTATGATTTTCTATACTATATTTACATCGGACTGAAGGCGGCGTAGTTCTAGTTTTTCTAGGTCTAGAATTTCAAGTCCAGTGGCATAAGGTATTCTGCAATGAGTAGAGGAGTGGAGAACTCTTCTTGTGAAATATTTCTGGACTTTCTCAACTGTGTTAATATCAGATACATAATATGGGTTCCAGACTGATGAGTTGTATTCAAATATTGGTCTAGCAAATGTTTTATTTGCTCTAGTTAGTAGTGTGATATTACCAGAGAAAAAGCTATGTAGGATTAGGCTAACAACTCTTAATGCCTTTTTGGCTATGTAGTTACAGTGGGCTCAAGCACTTAGATCATTAGAGATAAGTACTCCAAGGTCCTTGACAGAATTTGGATCATCAGCAAGGTCTTGACTATTCAGCTTGTATTTTATTTTCTCATTTTTTTCCCAGTATGTAAGACAGAGCATTTATTGGTTGAGATTTGAAGTTGCCATTTGTTTGACCATTCTGATACATAATCAAGGTCTTTTTGAAGGGTAGCAGTATTTTCTGTGGTATATGTAAAGGTAAAGGTTCTGCTTGCATATATGTGCTAGTCATTTCCGGCTCTAGGGGGTGGGACTCATCTCCATTACTAAGCCGAAAAGTCAGCACTGTCCGAAGACGTCTCCATGGTCATGTGGCTGGCATGACTAAACACCGAAGGTGCACGGAATGCTTAGTAATTCTTGCTAAAGAATTGAGAAAGACAGTTTCATTGTACACATGTTGTACTCTGACAATAAAGGTAATAATAAAGTTTGGTATAATGGTTAAGATACTAAGCTTGGAAATGGATGATTCATTCTGCCTTAGATACAAAGCCAGTTGGGCAAAGCCAGTGCTATTGCTATTGCTATGGATATTAAGTGACCTTTTCTAACAGAATGAATTAGTCAAATAAATTAATATTTAAATACATAGTCTATTTGCATTCAACCTGTCTAATAAAAACATAAGCCATGTTCCTTTATGTCTTTTGCCAGACAATGACTGACTGCAATAAGATCAGACTACATTTGCCTGTAGTTGCCCACACTATTTGATTGTCCCTTATAAGTGGTTGGGACCATCAAATCTCTATCATTCTTTTCTTGGATATTTTTCTAATGTCTGAAGATGTCTTTTTAATTCTAAGCTTTTTCTTAGAAGTGAAAGAACTTTTAGAAGGCCTTTAAAGCTCTACAGCTGCCCAGAGTTGCTGAAACTAGGCAGCATTTAAATTTGACAAAGCTTTAATAACTACACACACACACACACATATATATGTGTGTGTATATATATTTACATATTTACATATTTATTTATTTATTTGTTTGTTTGTTTGTTTGATGTCAATTGCTTACAAGATAATAGGTATAAGTATAAGCATAGTTATGAATACATGAAATGGATACATTTAAGAAAAATCAAAAGAAACAATAGGACAGGGATGGTAGGCACGTTAGTGCGCTTATGCACGCTCCCTACAGACCTCTTAGGAAAGGGATGAGGTCAATAGTGGACAGTCTAAGGTTAAAGTTTTTGGGGTTTGGGGAAGAAACCGCAGAGTCAGGTAGAGTATTCCAGACATTGACCACTCTGTTGCTGAAGTCGTATTTCCTGCAACCGAAGGTGCACGGAATGCTGTTACCTTCCCACCAAAGTGGTCCCTACTTTTCTACTTGCATTTTTACATGCTTTTGAACTGCTAGGTTGGCAGAAGCTGGGACAAGTAACGGGAGCTCACTCCGTTATGCAGTGCTAGGGATTTGAACTGCCGAACTGCTGACCTTTCTGATCATCAAGCTCAGCATCTTAGCCACTGAGCCAACATGTGTGTGTGTGTGTGTGTGTGTGTATGATTAATGTAATATATTAACTGTCTTTTTACTGGATTGTATAGGAAGTTAGCAACACACAACTTATGTTGTCTTATGCAGCCTCTTAGTGCATTGCAAGATTTCACACCAGAAATCAACATAAAATCAATGAACAATGAATGTTATTTCCATTTCCAACTAATGTTTGACATGAATCTAAAAGAAATGGATGTGCTATCCATTCCAACAACATTCAAATTAAAAGAACATTATTTTAATTTGGAAGAGGAAAAGATGGACCAAAAAAATCTTGGTCCAATCTTCTGGGAATATCATTTTGTCACCACTGTATTATTAAGGCCCTTGGCCAAAGAAAAATTGCTTGTCTGTGCTTTAAAGTAAGTAATAAAGTCCTGGGAAGAAAAAAAGATAGCAGTAGAAGTAGCAAGACAGATTTATGTGTGAATGTGACTTTATTTGAATGCTTACATCTTCACTAGCAAGAAAGATACAATCTGGTCTTCATGTCATTTAATAAAACTCCAGTATGAATGATGATTGAAGCATGAAAACATTTTTTGCAGGAAGGAATCCAAATAAATTAAAACATTTAGATGGCAGGTGTTCCAAAAACCTCTTAACCCTAATGGGGGAAAGACAGATGCTATATTAATCCTTTGAATCTTTGGTCTTCTACTTTCTGAAATGTTCATATGAAGGTTTAACTCAGTCTACAGATTCAGAACCCAGAAGAACTAAGCTGCTCTCGAGATAACTCCATGTCTTCCAGGTTCATCTCTGTAGAGATCTTCAGTCTCCTTTTGGCATTCAGAATATATTAGTGTCTCAGAACATATGACAGTAAGCTTAGAGAATCTCATAATCAAAGAGTACTCCCATTGAGATTCCTTTGATTAATATATCACAGCCAGATGCACAATGAAAAAAATCTTAGTGGGTTTCTCTCTTTCTTACTTTTTTTCATCAAGAACATCATGAATGTTCAGAGTATAGTGCAAAATACATGTTTCCTTTGGCTTTTAAATATTCTCTGGAATGTGTCCAAAAGTTCAAACTTAAATTCCTGATATATTAGATTTTAATCCACAGATGAAAAGTATTTAAAAGTCAGACTCGATTGGAAAGCCAATGGGAATACTATAAATAGAAGTTGTTATAACCCACTCCTACTGAAAAGAAGAGTTGGTAATATACAGGCTGTTTCCTTCTCCTTTTGAAATTGAGATACATTTAGGAAATCAGGAACAAAGGGTAAAATAATATTATCTTGTGCCAAAGCATTGATTACTAGGGTGAGGTGAGGAAAACAGACAGATTTTACTACTTTTTGTGACATTTCCTTTTAGTGAAGCTACAGGAAAGTTATTTTTAGAAATTACAAAGAATTATTGAGGGAGAGGACTATCAGTTGCATATGTTTCCTCTCCTAATTTAAATTTATGGTGAGCTAAAATTCTACCTTGCAGTTTCTCAAAAGATACATTTTTTTTCTATTTTATTTATTTCCCCAGATCCCCTGGGGAGGCTCTGATGTCATGGCTCTCAATACCAATCACACATAGATGTTTCCTACACAATTGTGACTTTGAATAAATATTTCATTTATCCAAAATATTATGTTTGGCTGGTGTAAAGGTCTTGAGAGCATGTAAATAATCCTCACAGCAAAGCATTTTTCTTGTATCCATTTTAAATCACATCTAAGCTCTTTTAGATCTTGTTGGATCAGCTTCAAGACTTGTAGCCAGGATCTTTTTTAACAAAGTAATGGAAGAATTCTCCTCCTCCATTTTGCCTTGACTCAGCAGACAGTGATACAATTGAAATTAAGCCAGCTGTCAAACACTTAGATTTAACTGCTCTTCTGATAGCTCATTAAAAACAATGTGTAATGAAAAGTTTTATTTACCCAATGATGAAAGTCCTTATCCACAGTCCAATAATTCAGAAGTTTGAGAATATTTTAATCAAGAGTGTTAGATTTGCATGAAGAGTCAGGCGCGGAGTGCTTCAGTGAAGAGTTTATTAGTGACTACAGCTCATAACAGACCTGATTTGGCTGGGCTGCGGATGCTACTTATAGCCAGCAGCCGCAGTTGCCAGCCAATCAGAGTGCAGGGTTTTTCCCACACTTTTTAAACCAATCATATTTGACATTTTACAAGAACAGTTCAAACTAAACCAATGACATTCAAACCTGCATACATAACAAAAAGGGATGTGAAAGACATGCACTTATAATGTACCCCAAACAGGAAGTCATATTGACTTTACTGGCAAAGAAATCAAGCATTAAAACAACAATGAAAATACTGTACTATCTAACAACATTTTTTTTAAAAAATGAGAAGAATCCAGTTTTGGTTGATATATGGCTTAACTGGAGAAGGCTTCAGTTGTATTGCTTAGAGGTGAGCAGTATACTAGCTGGCCTCTAACTCAGAACTAGAAAATTCTGGAGTACAGAGTACAGAAGAGTACTCTGGAGTACTCTTCACAAAAGTAGGATGTATGGAAATTGATAAATTATTAGAATCTAATTTGTTGGAGAGAGCCATTTTGATGTCATGGTTAAGGCACATGGCTAGAAACTGGGAGTTCTATACGGTCTTATAACCTGATCTATAAGACTAGAACTCCCAGTTTCTAGCTTTGTGTCTTAACTACTACATCATTTGTTTTGGCCAGGCTCTCTCAGCCCTAGCACGAAGGCAATTGCAAACCATTTCAGAAATCTTGCCAAGAAAACTGCCAGGAACTGGTCCAAGCAGTTGTCATGAGCCAACTTTGATTTGAAGCCAGAAAGCAACAATTTTGAGAAGGACAAGGGGAAAAAAATCAAAATTGTGAACAAGATGGAATAGAAGGGGAATGGAAGAACATTTGCTATAACTATTTCTAAGCATGAAGGAATAATACAGAATTTCAAATATAAATTATTGTTTCTGGGAACTGTTTTCTTTGTATTTAGAATCTCAATGTTTGTTTTCCATTTATAATCCTGCTTCACTCCTTGGTTCCATTTTCCTTAGTGTGGGCAATTTCCAGATATTTCTCACTTCTGGATGTTGATGGACATCTATATGTTCTTATGGTTTCCTGGATTTGAAGAATTGATCATTGGAGACAGCTGCATAGTGTGGTTATGACAAAACAGATGAAAAATGGGGTATCATGACGTCAGAACGGAAACAATTGTTTGTCATACAAGTCTTCTCAATAATACTAAGTGAATGAAAGTCTTTTCCAAATTTACACCACTTCACTTCTGATCTATCATCAGCTAAATCTGATGTACAACTCTATTAGAAACTATACACTGCAAGCAGAATACATGGTCTATTTCATCTTAACAAGTTAATATCAAGCTGAAGGCTTCCATAACTTTGTCTAATATAGTGTGATTTCCCCCCCCCCAGTTTTTTTTTCTCCAAGGAAATTCCAGGATTTGAGTAACCAGGAGAATTGAAGTTTAGAATTGAACTACGTTGTCAACACATATACAATGTCTTCTTGGGTGTGTTTAACTTTGGTACATGTGTGACAAATAAGATAAAGTCAGAAATAGATGTTATTTTATTTTTCCTCTTATTTTGGAAAAGATCTAAAGAAGTAGCATTTTAAAACTTGTATTAATTTATACAATCACACAACTTGCATTTGCAATTCCAGGTGGCATATCTCTAAATTGCTCCATCCTTTCTTGTATTCATATCTCAGTAAAATAATGCAACACTTTGAATATATTATCCATGTTGAAAAGAAAATTATAATTTCAACACTTGCCACAAAATGCTTTCAAAAATCAGTCCTAAAATGAACTGAGTTGTTTGGTACTTAATTTCTGAGTATGTATACTTACTATCAATTATACTCAGGGTAAAAATATTACAGTTCTCAAATCTTTGTGAAAGAAAAACATTTCTGTTTATTGTTTACTACTCTATTTACTAATATATCCCAAGACATATCGGTCTGTGACCTTTCCCACTATGCTATACTGAATATTGACCTTGAATTGATTAGAGCAGGTGTGTCAAACTCAAGGCCCAGGTGCCAGATCCAGCCCACTGGGTATTTAGGTCTGGCCCACAGGGCTGCCATGGAAATAGTGAAGGACCGGTCCATGGTGCTTCTGCCAGTGAAAACGCAGCCCTCCTGAGCTCTGTTTTTGGCTGGGACAGCCTCCTGTTACCCTCTGCCAGGAAAAATGGAGCTCAGGAGGGCTGCGTTTTGCTGGCAGAGCACTCGAGCAACAAGTGCCCCTGACATAGAATAGAATAGAATTCTTTATTGGCCAAGTGTGATTGGACACACAAGGAATTTATCTTGGTGCATATGCTCTCAGTGTACATAAAAGAAAAGATACATTCGTCAAGAGTCAAGAATCATAAGGTACAACATGTAATGATAGTCATAGGGTACAATAAGCAATCAAATCATACTAGGAAACAGTCAATATAAATCATAAGGATACAAGCAACAAAGTTACAGCCATATGGGCACAAGTGGGAGGGGATGGGTTATAAGGAGTGATGAGAAGATTAACAGTAATAGTACTGCAGACTTTGTAAATAGTTGAATAGTGTTGAGGGAATTATTTGTTTAGCAGAATGATGGCATTCGGGGAAAAAACTGTCCTTGTGTCTCTGGTGTGCTGTGCTCTATAGCGTTGTTAGGGGGAAGGAGTTGAAACAGTTTATGTCCAGGATGTGAGGGGGTCTGTAAATATTTTCACAGCCCTCTTTTTGACTCATGCAGTATACAGGCCCTCGATTGAAGGCAGGTAATTGTTTTTTCTGTAGTCCTAATTATTCTCTGAAGTCTGTGTCTGTCTTGTTGGGCTGCAGAACCAAACCAGACAGATATAGAGGTGCAGATGATAGACCCAATAATTCCACTGTAGAACTGTATCAGCAGCTCCTTGGGCAGTTTGAGCACATGTGTGATGTCAACCTAGCCATGCCCAACACAGTCACACACACCCCAGCCCTGAAGTCAAACCCAACCCTGATGCAGTTCTCAATGAAATTGAGTTTGAGACCCCTGGATTAGAGTCATCTTTAAAGTAATTGAATGTCATTTAAGTCATTGATCTTTGCCATAATTAACTTGTTCAATTAATTTCAGTTGGTCCAAGGAGATTCTTCCTCTTCTTTCTCCACTTTGCAAATGAAGAACTAAGGAATAAGGATACTTACTTACATACAGATGTACTTATAAAATCTTAAATTTTCAGTGAATCATACTATAACTGCTAAATATAATGAGCAAGAGGGTATGCTGATAAAAAATAGGAAAACACTGAAGACATATTTTCCAACTATAATATTAAATCTGGTATCATCCAATAAAGCTAAAATGTAGTAAATTTCAGGCAGATGAATGAATTATTTCCCCACATAGGATAGACTCATATAATTTATTAATTAACTACCATGACATAGCTTGATGACCACAATTTGGATAACCTTAATAAGCTGATCACATTTGTTTATTTATATATGTATTCAATGGTTATCAGTCAGAATAGCTATATATTATTCTAACTCATGAGAAGGAGCTTCATAATAATGGATTCCATTCAAAAAGGCTCTTTTTATAGAGCCCCAAAGCTAGATAAATGTTGCTAATGAATTAGAGAGAAACATACAATTAGCCATTCTTCAAATAAACTGCCCAATTCAATCTTTAAATGCTTTACACCTTGAAATGAGCTCAGTGGTTCCATTAATCAATAGAGAATTGTATTGGGAGGCTCAATCAAAGGCTACTTGAGGTGGGCAGCTACAGGTTCACCCGGGTTTGTGGTCCAGGATCAGCCATATTCTTCATATTTTTAAAGGGAAATAAACCTATTTTTATTTTATTTTTATCTGAAAGAAACTGAAAACAAAAATCACTTCTATAAAAGCTGATTCTGCTAATGTGGGCAATTATATGATGAAGAATAAAATGTAATGAGTATTTCACTAACAGTGCCTGTTTCTTTGCCTTGAACATTTTAGGTAATCAATTATCTATAATAAGGAAGGGTGGAAACGTACTTTCCTATGAGTCATCTTGAATACTTCTCTATTCATTGTAATTCCTTTTATTGCAAAGAGCCAACTTTTGCATTAATATGGTTAAATTTAATCTCATAGAAAATCAGATGTAATTTGGAATTTAGTTTAGATCTGCAATTCAAATGAAAACACTTCATAAAAGAAGTGTGGCAGGATAGCACGTTGCTTTTTAAGCAACATATTGGTTGGGAATAAATTAAAAAGACCACTATTATTCAGGGGAAAATGATATCTTTCAAGTTGAATTAAAACACAAATTACTAATAAATTAATACTATAATTAATGTATTTGATCATTGCATGTTGATTATACATATATAAGATGCAAGAAATGGTTCTGGATATGTCAGTAACTTTTCATATCAATGACCCTGACATACTTCTGAATCAGCTCCAGGATTGTTTTGCAATGTTTCTCTTCCTTCCTTTGGTTCCAATCATGTTGGGGGGAGTTGAGGAAAAGTCTGCCCGTAAGCTCCTGCTATGTGGGATGCCTCACAACTTAGGTCTTGTGCTGCTCTTCTTTATCAACTTCATAAAACTACTGGATGAAGTCCTTTGATGGCATAGAGTGCAATATCATTACTAATTCAATAATACCCAGTAATATTTCTCCGCTCTTGGTTGGGCAGCTGATGCTGTTGTAGTGTTGAAGCAGCACTTGAGGTGGGCAGCTACAGGTTCACCCGGGTTTGGGCAGACCCCTTGCTAACATTATGGCTGGATCAGCGAACTGCCAAATCCACCCCTAGCTGGCCCCACTCACTCCTCCCACCTGGCCCACCCCTCCCAGGAGTCTCCACGTGGCCATTTTGGATGCAAGGTAAGTGAAGGACCCATGTGGAGGCTCGGGGAAGGGGAAAAATGGGCCTCCTGGAAGTTCCGGAAGTCTGGAAATTGGCCTGTTTCCAGCTTCCAGAGGGCCTTCAGAGCCCGGAGGAGGCCATTTTCACCCTCCCAGAGGCTCAAGAAAAGCCTCCAGAGCCTGAGGAAAGTGAAAATGCTCCTCACTATGGTGCAGGAGGTGACTAGGCCATATCCACCATGGCCATGCCCACCCAGCAACTGGCCTGAAATTTTTGAAGCCCAACCCTTCTTGAGGCTGTAAGGATTGAAGGGGAAAGAACTAGATTCAACCCAATTCTAGCAAGGTGGAGTAGCTTTCTGTTTTTGTTCCCCACCCTACTACCCCAGGATCTGGTAATGTGTCATCTTTGACTCTTGTCAGAATAGCACTTCCCTGGACAGAGCTGATACACCTTTGGTGGTCCTCTTGGACTCATGATTTCTACTTACAGAACAGATGGCATTTGTGGCTACGGAAATCCTTTTCAACACATTGATATTGCGTGTCAATTCCTGCACTGGAAGGCCTTATTGTCAATCATTCTTGCCTTGGACATTTTCTGGTTGAACCCTGAAATGTAGTCCACATGTATGCTTCCTGGAAATTACAACTAGTTTAGAATGCAGAGATATGTGCTGTACTGGATGCCTCTTGGCTTGCCCATATTGTACTCTCTTCCAATAAGTTGCAAGTAAGTGCAATATGGGCAAGCCATCCATTCATCAGGTGCATCAGTTTCCAGTTATTTTCAAGATGCAATTTGAAGTGGTGATTATTGGCTAAAAACAGACTACATGGCATGAGGCTAAATTATCTGTGGGATGACCTCTCCCTGAAGGTATCTATCCATTTTACAAATTGAATAGAATAGGCAAGGTCTAGGTTTCGTTCCTTAAATATTGCCATTGAGTGAGATCTAGGATGTGTAACTTTCCTGTGACCACTCTTCTCCCTGAAATATGGCAGGTCTTACTGTCTTAACCTTCTAAAGCTAGTTCTTCAGCCAAATGGTAGGACACAATGGGTTGGAACCTGAAGATAATGATGTTGGTTCATCAGAGAAGAATGGTCATGGCACCTGATATTTGATGTTATTATTTGGATGTATTTTGTTTTTTCTGCTGTTTTAAGATGCAACTCGATGTTTCATCTTTTCTGTTGAGTGGCTATATAAGCCTTTTACATAAAAACAATATTTTTCTGTTATTGGAGTTTGCTGTGTTTTTAACTATATATGCACTTATAGTTTTGCTTCTGTTGGAACTGCATTAGTTATTGAACCTTCACCAGTTTTGGTAATTCACTTTTGAGAGTATTGTGTTTGCTTTTCACTTTTAAATTTTCATCAAATCTTACACAACTAGCAATTGGAGCAATTTTGTACTCTGTTTCCTTTATTTATACCCAACTGCAGTCACCATTCCCATCACACTTCATAGGAAAACACAGTCTTTTCCCCTTCCTAATGTTCTCAATCACTGTAATTCTTGAAGTCACATCAAGATTTAGAAATGATTATTTTTCACTGGTGATTTCTTTTTCATAGCCTCCAACAAAGCCATTTTGGTACATTGTCCTTCTTATGCTGCCTTTCTAATTCTTAGTAAAAGAAATTATTCAATTATCAGTTAGTTTGGGCTTTACCTGAGCTATGCCATCTGCTTGTTTTAATTCTTTCTCTAAGATTACTTATAGCATGATGCCACAGTAGCAGCTAAAGAAAGGTTTCTCCCTCTCTCCCTCCCTCCCTCCCCCTCCCCCCTCTCTCTTGTGTGAGTGTGTGTGCGTGGTTTATTAGAACCTAACAGCATTTTTGTATGCTATTTTATGGAAGTGATGGATGAGCCTGTCAAATTTGTAAATGCCAGAGGATAACTGTATTCTAGTACAATATTCATATTTTCTACATCACCTATGGCCACTGTCAAAGGAGGAAATAATCAGTGATCAAAATAATCCAGCATGCATAGTACCCAATTCAATTTTTACATTATTTATATATATATATATATAATGTAAAAATTGAATTGGGTACTATGCATGCTGGATTATTTTGATATATAGTACCTGTATATACTATATATACTATGATTGATATATATATATATATATATATATATATATATATATATATATATCTCCAATACTGAACACTTCAACAAGAGAATAATTAGGGAAGCCATCGAAATAGAGAAACATCCCCATAACATGAACAAACAGGACGATACCTCCCGTCTACCAGACATCTGGAAATTAGCCCTAATCAACAAACGAGTCCCAGCCATGAAAACCAACACCAGACCCAAAACAACACATGATGCCACCACCAATCTCCCTCACCAGACTCAAACCCAAACCCACCCATAGATGAAAGACAACCACCATCCAGAAACCAGACCATGGCTGCATCACCAACTGCTACACCCTCTGACCCCCAAACTAAGCATACTCACAGACACCATGAACACATAGCCAGACCTCAAACTCGGAGCCAAACCAAAGCCCGGAACATTACATCACAGCCACCCGCTCAGGATATCACATCACAGAACTCAGGAGGTTACACCACAAAACCTCAGGATGTTACAACACAGCCAACGACCAAGGAAATTACAGCACAAGACCCAGGATGTCACAACAATAGAACTCAGAAGGTCATCACACAACCCATTACCCAGCTCGTTACAACACAAAAGGCTGATAGACACACAGCCAGTACCTCAGCCACACAGGGTCTTATGAAAAAGCCAACCAATCTGCAAACATCAACTCCATCAACCAATCAAGAAGTAACAACACAGCCAACCAACCCACTTACAACAGAGCCAGCACACCACATCTCCCCACCAGTATTTATAGAGAAACGGCAGCTCCGATCACACTTTGCTCGCGCAAGCACGAGGCTGAAAGCACCAGCCTGAAGATGGCGAGTGGGACCTCGTTGAAACATCACCAAGATACTCTCTCTCTCTCTCTCTCTCTCTCTCTCTCTCTCTCTCTCTCTCTGGCATGGCATGGCATAGCAAATCACCTATATGCTTCATTAATCATGGTAAGAGAGAATATTAATAATTTCTGTTTTTCTGGCATACTAGTAAGTAACTAGGCTAGAAATGACAGAGTATGAAATCAAGCATTGTAATTATAGCAAGAGTTTCCAAATCTGTATTATAAATTCTGTTTGGGTTTCCTTGTTGGAGCAGTGACACTGTGTTCTGATAGGGGAGCTATCCTTACTCTTCCTTTCCTCAGTTATGGTCAGTTAACAGGTAGTAGTCATAGCCAGGAAGGCCTTTTCTCAACTTTGTATTGTGTGCCAGTTGCACTCTTTCCTGGAACAGAACATACTTCTCTTAGTTACTATGCCCTAGTCATCTCCTGTATCTATCTCCAATGTACCCTTCAATTATCCTTGAAATGTATTCAGACACAACAGCTGATACAGAATGCAGCTGCACAGGTAGTTATGGATACTGCTAGGACTGTGCATATAACACATTTGGTGCTCAAGCTGCATTTGTTGTTGATTTGTTTCTGGATCCAATTCAGGTTCCTGGTTATGATCTTTAAAGCTCTTCATAATTTAAGTTAAGGTTACCCAAGTGATTGTCTCATCCCAATTACAATCTATCCCACCTGGTCCAGCATAAAAGGCATGTTATGACACCTGAAAGCTAAAGAATTTTGACTGGTGGTGTCTGGGAGGACAATCTTTTCTGCCATTGCTCCCATTCTATGGAACATCTTATCCTCAGAGGAAAAAATGGTCCCCATTCTTCTGACCTTCTGGATGAATATTAAAAACTGGCTCTGTCCTATAGCATGGGGATCAAAACTAGGGATACAGTTCTTCTACCTTTGCCAGCATTGTACAAGTTAAATCTTCACATCATGTGTCCAAACCTGAGACTAATAATTTGTGTTTTCACACAATTCTTGGGAATCTTCTCCAACAACAAAATTCAGAAGCATGAACATTTTTATATCATGTCTATGGACATTCTCAGTCATCTGGATCATCGTTGTCCCAAAGGAGTTTTTTCAAAAGCAACTGTAAGGCATCCAGAAAGTATCCATGATATCAATCACTCTGAGACATATTGTCTCCAATTGATTTATTTAGGAACAGATCTGGTTCATCTAAGGAAATTTCCCAAAGTGAAAGTATTTTCCCACATTACACAGAATCCACCTTTTCTCCTCCCAATTCTACACTTCATAAATCATGAGAACCAAATAACTGCAACTTGAATTTCTTAGTATGACATACAGAATAACCTTGAACTTTTCAACTCCTCCACCCCTCTTCCCATTATGTGGCAGCTGAATTTCAAAGCTGACAGGAACTGGATTTTGATTTTCCTTGAAGACATTTCACTTCTCATCCAAGAAGCTTCTTCAGATCTTTACATCATGCTTCTTCTTGAAAGCAGCTGGTAAGGTCCAAGTTTTTTTAGGAGTTAGAATTCTAGAATGGGAATGAAACTCTGAGACTACCTTGTACAACATAGGCTTTAATTGCAAGACTCAGCTGCAACAAATGTCAAGAGACTTGCCTCCAGATGTTTCAGATTAGGTATCATTTTTGTCTCAACCAATAAAGCCAGTGGCAAGGGATTGCCAAATTGCAATCCATAGTATCTGGACATTCATTATTGTTAACCAGGTTGATTATTGCTAAGCAATCTACAGGTAATCTTTGATTTATGACCAATAACTTAGTGACAATTGGAAGTTACAACATACCTGAAGAAATACTTAATATCCAGATTCAAAGTTCCAATGGCCACTCCCCAAATCCAATGTCACATGGCTACATTTTGAACTCTTGGCATTTAGAGCTCCTGGACTTTTTTAGTGTCCCAGAGTAACCTAGCCATGATGTATGACATCTTTGCTGGAGATCAGTATATACTTCCAGTGTCCAACAAGAAATGCTACATAGTGAATAATGAGTTTCCTTAACAACTGTGGCATTTGCTTAATGACCACAATGTTCTCTTTACAACCACTGCATTTGCTTAACAACCACAGGAAAAAAAGGTCATAAAATTGGTGGTGGCCATGTAATGACCCTTAGAGACTATCACAATTTATGATTATAAATGTGGGCTCAATTACAGTCATAAGTGAAGGAGTGAGATAAACTCTACCATTTCTTATGACTGTGTTCTACTGTGAAACCATTTTAATGGAAAATAGCATCCTATGCTCCAAGTGTGACATTTAGCAGGTGGATTCCCCATCCAGGGAGGTAATTTTGCTTTCTACCTTGCTAGTTTCTGCTACTGCTAAAAAAAGAAAAAAACTATTTGTCAGAGCACTGACTGATTTATTGCATAATGTATTAGTATCAAGCTACAATCATATGCACATTTATTTGGGTTCAAGCTTCACTGATCATAGCAAGATTTATTTCTCAGCAAATATGCTGGGAATTGGACTAGTCATAATTTCTTTGCTGTCTTTTGATTTGGATGATTTGCTTTCAGCTGACATAGGTTTATGCTTTAGATTGTTAGCTATTTGCCTCTACTTTGGAAGAGGGGAAATGGTGTATAAATTCACATATGCTGCAAAAGGTTTACTCAACTTTCCATCCTTCCCAAGTTGGTAAAATGAGGACCTAGATTGTTGGGGGCAATATGCTGATACCGTAAACTATTGAGAGAGTGCTGTAAAGCACTGTGAAGTGGTATATAAGTCTAAGTACTATTGCTATTACTAAAATACATATGTTCCTAAGGTTTAACAGAAAATAATCTACAGCTCTGCACTGCAATGTCAGAGTACTAATTGTATTCTGTTATCAGTATGATTTAATGTTGATAAAATATCTAAAATTGTAATCTAGTATAACCTTCAATAGTAACCCTGTTGTTTGTACTACAAGTTTTAATATGCAAAATGCACAATTTGCTTTGGATTTTATCCACTTTTATATACAAGTATACATTGGAGTATAAATTAAAGAACAATTTATATAAATTGCATAATTTGCTTTCATTTTTTTTCCAAAGATGAATTGAATTTTGTTGATATTCTTTTTTTTAAATTAAGGAAATTAACCCAAATAAGCTTCTTGAATGAGAAACAAAACATCTTCAAAGAAAAACCAGAAAGTCCAGTTGCATCTTGAGAAAGTACCTTTGGCACGACCATGACCTGTATGGCTAAGAATCTCCATAGATAATGAAATAAACATTTTAAACAAGTAGATAAAAACTAATACAAACAGGCAGTCAGCGGGGGGTGGGGGAATAAATGAAAAATGAAAAAGTGAAGAAAAGGAAAATGTTATGCAAAATATAAAATAAATATATATATAAAGGTGGCTTCCAATTTTCATATTAGTTGAAAATGTCAATATTTTTTATTGCCTAAAACTATATAGTATGACTTTTTCTCAAAAGTGAAATGAATTTTGTTGAGACTTATAGGATTTCAGCAACAGAATGAAACCCTGGGGTGAATTTGTTATGAGGCTTTTGCTGCATCTAATCCATTCCAACACATTTACATTTCATTGTTGCTTCATAGAACAATAGGTGGCAAACAAATTTTAATATATAAAATAAATGGAAGAGAATGTATGTAGCTCTGGTTTGACCTATAGAGTCATCTACAACACACAGTGCACTGTGGAGTCATTTATATCATTTAGTGTAAGGATTGCAATAATCACTATGTAGGACAGGCAGAAGACTAGAAAAGCACATCCATGAACATCAACTAGCAGTCAGAAGAAACAATGAAAACTCTTTAATGTCAGAACACATTGACATATTCAGCTATAATTTTTTTTTATCATAGTGACCTTAAAAAAAAGAAAGGAAATACACATCATATTGATCCTCTAAAACTTCTAGCTTCTATCTGTTCCTAAAATAACCCTGCAGCTCATGTACCCTTGCAGATTTCTTTAATTAATTTGACTTATTTAACCATTATCTCGGTGTCCAAAAAAAAATGAATTCTCTAAACCTGGTATACTTCTCTTGTTTCTGTATATCTTGTTTCCATTTACGGCTTCCCCCTTTTTTTCCTGCTCCCCCTTTTCCTCCCTTATCTCGCTATTCACTTTTTAAATTAATTCTCCCTTCTGGAATCCTGTCTCTTGGCTTTTTCTTGTAGCATTGCAATTATATTTTTTTAAATTGTTGCTTCAAATCTTCAAATCTTAACTCTCTTCCCTCTTTTCCCTTTTTTCCCCTTTTGCTTTTTAACAATTGTTTGATTCTTTAAAATGGCTTCCTCTTCTTTGTTCCGCCTTTCTTGTTCCACCGATATTTCCTGTTGTTGCATGTATTTCAGAACCTCCATTTTTATCAATTGTAGCTCTTCTTTAAGTTGTTTAAATAACATTCTTGATTCTTCCATGGGTATTAACATTTTAAAAGGGTTTCCCCGTTTTTCTTCAAAACAGTTCCCAGTTAGCTTTAATCAGCTTAGTATCTTCTGTCCATAAAAACGAAAGTCCTCCAAGTATCCAAAGTTGTTTCTTATTTCTTTAAAACACTTTCCCTTTTCAGGGGCTTAGGCTTGCAACAAAGTTCCAAATAGAATGTATTTTAAAGTATGTCTTTCCCTGTTGCCAATCCACTCTCTGTTCTTTTAAATCTGGGTAGTATCCTCAGTCTCCAGACACACCCTCCTTTCACTTTTTCCTCTCTTCCTCTATTGCTTCCTTTCTCTTCTTTTATAGAAAAAAAAAGTATTAAAGTCTCTCAAAAAATCTTTAGCAGATTATTTCCAGCTATATAAAAAAGCCTATTAATGTCCAAGTGTATTTGTATCCATCCAAGCCATCTCAATATTCTTTATTCAGAACTGTTAACATCAAGAGGAAGAGGGGAAAAAGCGACAAACTAGCTTTTCACTTTCACCCGCTTTCCTTCTCTTTTTTAAAAAAAAAGTTGTTACTGTTTCCCACTGTTCAAAACCAGGTACCTTCGTAGATGTTTCAATATCAGCCTGGATCACCACACTTTCTCTTAATCACTTCCTCCTGCACAAACTTGTCCTCTTGAGGTCTTCTTTGAGGTGGCCATTTCTGACCACCGCTGCTGCCTTCGGAAAGGGAAAGATCGGCTGAGGAGGAGAGATGCGGCTCTCCTCACTCCTGCCATCAGCTCCCCCGTCTTCACCACCTCTACGGGGTGGTTTTAACCCCTGAGCCAAGTGGCTCGGGGTCTCCAGCAATGAGCATGGACTGAAACCATGCACGATCGCGGATTTCACATCCGTCGCCGAAGAGGCTCAAACCGGATATGACATATTCAGCTATAATTTTGATTGGGAAACTTTGAGCATCCTGCACTAGGCTAAATCCAAAACTACTAGGGAAATCCTGGAAGCTTGGCATTCAGACAAATAAGTTATCAATACTGTAGTGTAGACTAGAGGTTCCCAAACTTTTTAAGTCCACCACTCCCTTGGTGCTACAAACTCATCCTCTGTGCCCCCCACCCAGGGTGGGATTCAAATTTATGTGGGTGTGGCCTAATTTGAGGGTGTGGCTTGCTGATCATGTGACTGGGTGGGCATGGCCAGGTGACTGGCAAGCCAAATACAAGTGGTCCTCATTTAATGGCTGGTTGTTTAGCAAGTGTTCTAATTTATCACAGGCCTCCCCAGAGCTACTTGACCTGTTTTTGGAGTTTTGACAGCTTTAGATCAGGGGTGTAAATCCCACCCCTGCCTGTCTGTGTGTGTGTGTGTGAGAGAGAAAGAGAGGTTGGATCAGATCTCTCTCTCTCTCTCTCTTTCTCTCCCACCAATGCCAGAAAGCCATCGTTAGTCAAAATTCATATTAGTGGTTTCCGGGATTTAAAATTATGAGTTTGGTGGTCCCTGAGGTCCAAAAGTTTGGTGACCCCTGATCTAAAGGGGTGAGCCTGATAGAGGGAAAGAGAGAGAGAAAAGAAAGAGAGAAAGAGATGAAGAAAAGAAAGAGAAAAGGGAAAGAAAGAAAAAGGGACAAAGAAGGGGGAATGGAAGGAAGGGAGAGAAAGAAAAAGAAATAAAGAAGGAGAGAGGGAGGGAGGAGAAAGATAATGAGATAGCTATTCTAGTTCAATCACCTGCTCCATCAGGGTTAGAAGGGAGTGTGTGTGTGTTCTCCTTGTAATTTACCAGTACATTTTGCTTTTGCCTTCTTCAGAATTGGCACTGTAATACATTGGGGTAATTTTTAGGGTGGAGATCTGGTCCAATGGATCCTGTTTAAAGCCTCAACAAAATGTGAGAGCTTCCTGATAGTCTTGACCATGCTTTGTCCACAAAACCTTTAATAGAAGCCAAAGAGTTTTCAATGTGCTGGCAAAGATGTTTCAATGTGGAAAAGGGGCTCAGTCTAAACTGGGCCTCATTCAATCTGATGCATCATGTCTCTCTCTCTTTCTCTCTCTCTCCCTCCCTCCTTCCCTCCTTCCCTCCCTCCCATACTGGCTTTGCTCTACTTTCCTGATGTGCCTGCAGGGCTGGTGCTTCGAACATGGATGGATGGATGGATGGATGGATGGATGGAGAGAGAGAGAGAGAGAGGCAAAGGCGATGACAGGTAGATAGATTATATATTGGTAGATGATAGATAGATAGATGGATATGGATAGATAGATAGATAGGCATAGGTGGCGGCGCAGGCAGGCAGGCGGCGAGGCAGGCAGAAGACAGACCTTTTGGATGGATGTATGGATAGGTAGATCGGTAGGTAGGTAGGTAGGTAGATATATAGATCTATATTGGTTGGTAGGTAGGTAGATAGGTAGGTAGGTAGATATATAGATCTATATTGGTTGGTAGGTAGGTAGGTAGGTAGGTAGGTAGAAAGACAGACAGGTAGGTAGATAGGCAGGAAGCCGCAGGCAAACAGACAGACCTCTGGATGGATGGATGGATGGATGGATGGATGGATGGATGGATGGATGGAGCCAGCGCCTCCAATACAAAAGCATGGAACAGAGATGGCACAGAAAACAATTTCAAGGAAAAATAGGGCATCAGTTGTCCATACCAAAGGCCCAGAAAAAGAGTCACATCTTCAAAGTCCTTCAAAATATCAGTAGCTTGGAGACCATTTGAAACTTGGAGGAACTCATTTTTTAAATGTTAAAAAACATAGTTAAGTGAAATTTGTAAAAGCTCTGAGCGGAAGATAGAAAATAAAAGTTTCTTTTACATGAGAATGAAAAGAAATGTACTCACAAGATCGATTTTGGCACAGCTTCAGTCTGCACAGTTTCCATTTTCTTAGCAAAGAGAAAGCTTTTGTATTTTAATCCGGAGAAACCAGAGGATTAACCTGGAGAAAAATCAAACCCTAGGAATGATAGCCCTGAATTTTAGTCTAGGTACTAAACTGCATTCAATTGAAAAATAGAGGCCTGAGCAGTGAAAACGTCTGTTTGGGATTTAGAAAGGATTGATTTGTATACAAGATCAAGTGTCAAACTTGTCAATATAGAAAGTCGAACTGAATATATTCAACAGGGATTAATATCTTGCAGATAGTTTAGGAAAACTTAAGAAAAACATGCTGTTATCTTTTGACCAAAATGAAATTAATGATGGTCGAAATAGTTTCCCAAACCATGTTTTATTAAACATCATGGTAGCTGATTTTTCTTCATCATGCTCCCTTTTTTGTTATTTTTTATTATTTTGATAGAGATGGACCATCTTTTATTCAAATCAAGTGAATAATATACCAATTGCTACAACATCCAATAAAATAATGACACCTATAAAATACAGTGTTGATTTCTATAATGGAGCTAGGAATAGCACTGAACTATATTTTAAATCTTATATTGTAGGATGATACCTACCCTTTCTTTTTTGTTCATTTGAAAAAAGATGGCCATTTTCTTTATTTTGTTAAAGGCATGTCAAGATGTCAATGAAATTATAAGTAGCAATTTATTTTCAAATTTAACATGAGGTGGCAGAGGCATGTTGTTCCTTGTAATATTTTCTTTAAGAATTGATGCACTGTTCTCTTGTATTTCATAGCATCTCCTCTGAATTCTGAAAAATTAATTGCTGGGCAATGTTCTGTCATGATCAGGCAAGGATATCTGCAGAATGGAAAGGTTGCCATCAAAACATCTTTATTATTAATTGTTATTAAATTCAGCAACAAAACTTACAATTCATAAATACAAAAATAAATTTGTTTCTTTACATACATCCTCCAAGTTTATTTCATTACCATTCTAAGCATTCAGGGCTAAGTAATGTTATCTGTTAATTAACATTTTAAAAAGATGATGATGATAATGATGATGGGGGGAGGAGGAGGAGGAGGGGGAGGAAATTTATTCTATGTCATCCATATCACTAGTTCAGTCACTCTGGGTAGTTTACAATATAATAAAAGTTTTAAAAGGGCAAAAATAAATACGCTGGAATAAAAAGTTAAAAATTAAAATTAAAAAAAAAACGGTAATGGGAAGCCTGGGGATAAGAATTTTTGCTACCTGGTCAGATACTCCTAATGCAGTAGGTCCCTATCAGGTCTCCAGGCCCAACAGTTGTTTAGCTTCTGTTCAAATTTGCCTGGATTTGAAGATCAACTTCAATCTCAACCTTAAATTTTACTTATCATGATTCAATTGCTCTCTGGGAATCTATTTTTCTTGCTGGTCTTTCCTAGCAACCTTGGTAGATTTTATCAGATGACTGACTTCCTTCACCTATGTCATTTGAAGTATGACAGTTTTTCACAGGTCATTTAGGGAGAAAATTCAGACAAACTCTAAATAATCATGCTGATCATATTCTGGCTTTGGATTTAAAATATTTCCACTCCCTTTCTGACTCTTTATTTCCTTCAGGAGGTTTTATTCTAGCAAAACTTATCAGATAAATGTCTCAAAATTCCTGGAGCAGATGCACTTAATACAATCAAGATGCTGAGCTGCTGATTGTCATCCAGTATTATCAGGCTTCAGAATGGTGGTCTCTTATCTGAAGGTTGTTGCCTCCCTATTGGCCTGGTATTTGCCTTTGTTGTCAGCCTTCAGGCATTAGATCTTTGATCATGGATCAAATCCTTTGTGGAAATGTAACATGGTACTAACAAAGCATTAATTTCACAATAAGTGACTGGCTGTTTTCTCTTATGCTTGTGAAATGGATAAGTCAAGTTCAATGGACATTTCAAGCATTTTGGTTACCCTTGGATATTATACTCCTGTAACTTATTCATTTTAGTGAAAGGATATTAAAGATTATAAGCACAGTGTTAGTTCTTTTTACCATTCTTTCCATGTAAATACAGAGGCTTTCAAAATCAAGATCTTTGGAAGATACAAATTTCATCTCAGTGACAACTAATGATTCTAAGGGAGTGGGATAATTATTTGGAATCACATTTTAATACTTTATAACAATGAATTTAGTATACTGTAATCTGTATAAGTATGCAGTATTATCTCTGTGATTGTGTAAAGGGACCAACAAAAGTTGAAAAGTAGTATAGTGGTATCTTGGTACTCATCATTAATTAGTTCTGGGAGGAATGATGAGTATTAAAATGATGAGTGCCAAACAAACCACAACTTACCTTATGGCTCTTTGTTTCAGCTAGGAAGGATATCTTATTTTCCTATGCCAATGACCTTCCCAATATGGCCAACTTCCTATCCACCACTCCGGCTGTCCCCCTCTTCCTTTTGCAGTGATCTTCTCAGAATGGTTACTTCTTGTCCATTCTCCATGGCCATCCCCCCCTTTTCCTATTGCAGTGTGTTGAGTACCAAACAAATGGCAAGTATCAGGACAACATTTTCATGTCAAAATGAGATGAGTACCAAATTTGAAGAGTTTTGAAACAGATGAGTACTAAAACAGCACTATAGTTGTAGGAATTATTGCAAACACAGTATTTGCTCTTCTGCAGTACAATTCATGCACAAAATTTCATGACAACACCCAATCTTTATTTTGGACGATCTTTGTCTTGGGGGTAACATTTGGAGGAACAAAGAATAGTAAGAGAAATAATATTTATTATAAACCAAGGTTGAATACATATTTTATAATTACAATCAGTTAGCTGGATAAAATATTTACTCTACTGTGTGCTTTTTAGAAATCCAAGTATGTAGTAAACCGCTGGATTAATTGCTCACTATGAAGTAAGCACAATATTTCCACATAATTTACTTATTAGCTGTGATGAAACACATTCATAGCTATGGTCAAAGGAGTACCTTTCAGCTGAAATGGTCTAAGGAGTACCTTTCAGCTGTTCTGCTGGGCTTCTAACATGATGGACTCCTTCTTTATTATTTTGTTGGCTTTCCAGCCTGCTAAATGTTATTCTTCCTGATTTATATATGAATTATGTTGTCATTAAATTTATAGTTATTATAATGTTACTGAATGTTACTACTAATTAGCTGCTTTGAACTTTTTTTTTCAAATGGAAAGGTGGATAAGTAGTATTTTTAATAACAAAGCAATATTAGTGAATGAATGGGTGGTGAATGTGACATCTTTTTTTTTTCATTTCTATGATTAACAGGCTTCATTGGTTCACAGTGGAGCAAACCGCCTCCACCTGTATGAGGAACAAGTTGGATCTCCTGCCAATACCTACAACAAGCATTATCCTCCCATCACAGGAATACAAATTGATCCATTTCCTTTATTTCAAAGATAGGTTTATTAAGAGAAATTAGTCAGGCAAAAGAAGAATGACGAAATTGGGGATATGTTGGTTGCAATGCAATTAACATTTCCATCTTCTAAAGAAAAAGGGGTTAAAAAAATGCCATTTGGTTTGCAAATACAGCACGTGCAGCAAAAATGCTCTTGTGTGCCTCCCTGAAATTATATTTCTTATTTTCTGTTGGCAATCATGAGAAAAGCAAAAAAGAAACAGAAATGTTCTTTGTGAGAAACAGTGCTGTGTGCAAAGTGGTGGCTAATCAAGCAGGTGCAGATCATCATTCTGATAACGATGCTCTAATAATTGAAATGCCAAATATGGCCTATGATTAGAAATCTCTCCACAGTCGATATGTTTCAAAGGGTCATGTTCTAACAGACAACCAGAAACATGGACTCAAAATATGGACCAGATTCTAATCTTAAACAGCAAGAAACAAAGAGTCCTCAAATGCCTTATCACCAGTAACACAATTTCTTACAGATTCCCTTTTAATTTCATTTGTAGCTTTATTGCATGATTGACATGAAATGTATTGCAATCCAACATTTGGTAATTTATTTGCACATTGTGATCTCTTGAGCAGTATTAATTTATATTGTTTGAACTATTTTCACTTCCCCCCCAATAGTTCAATGGATAGTTGAGCAAGCAATTGGCAATAAATAACATTTTAAAGTCATCCATCTTTAAATTCAGCTCCTAAGATGTGCATAAGACTTCTCAGCTGGTCTTCCATCCAGGTGCTAGAGAGACATCACATCAGAAATGTTGCAACAGATGAATAAATTTTGTTATGCAAAGCCAAAGTGCATAACAAAAGAAAAGGTCCTCTCTCTATCTACAGTCATGAGCACATTCTTGATGTTTATGAAGCAGCAAGGACATTAGGCACATTTTTATGTAATTACTACTTAATTCTCTCTTTCTGAAATGGAAAATTTATGAAAACTCTAATGTCAATCATTAATGGAATTGTCACATTTATAAAGCAAAGTCCCACACTCCCCAGAACTTCCCTTAATACAAGTGAAGTGATCCCAACTACTTTATGGCCCTCATCTATGTTAAATATGACCTTGGTCCTCCTGCTTGGTCCTGTATTGATTCTGTATTTGCCTTCCTTTGAGAGTTGTATTAAAAATCCATTCAACTCTCACCATTCTTGAGTTTGGTCTGAAAACAATAATTGGACCAATGATTAGAATTCATGGATATGACAAAAGTCAGAACTGAAAAACAAGTCAAAACTGTAGCAACAATCAACCAAAAGTCAAGATGACACATTTCAACTTAAGGGGAAAAAAACATGTCAATGAAATCAAGTTTATTGATAATAACTGTTATGTATGCAGAGTTTGAATTGATTGGTTGTTCTTGTAAAGTGTTTGAAATCATTGGTTAAAAAGTGCAGGAAAACCCTGCACTCTGATTGGCTATCAGCCGAGGCAGCCGGCTATATATAGCTGCCTCAGCTAAGCTAAATTGGGTCCATTCTGAGCTGAAGTCACAATAAAACTTAAGAGCTGAAGCACTCCGTGTCTGCCTCTCTATGCAAACTTAACAAGAACAATCATGCATAGGGCTTCCTATTTAGGAGAATACAGTAGCTAGCTCTTGATAACAATTCTGAAATTTGAATGTTAGTACAGATAGTTCTTGATTTGCAACCATTTGTTTAGTGACTGTGCAAAGTTACAATGGCACTGAAAATAGTGAAATGACCATTTTCACAATTATGACCATTGTAGCATCCCCATGGTTACATTATAAAAATTATAAAAATTTGACAACTGACTCATTTTATGACAGTTGCAGTGTCCCAGGATCATGTGATCACTTTTTGTGGCCTGATGAACAAAATCAATGGGGAAGCCAGATTCACTCAACTGCTATTACCATGTACTAACTTAACAATGGTAGTAATTCACTTAACAGCTGTGGCAAGAAAGGTTGTAAAATGGAGCAAACTCAACAACAGAAATTTTGGGCTCAATTGTGGTCATAAATTGAGAACTACCTTTGTTATATCTTGGTAGATTCTTAAAAGCATGATTTTTGGGAGAGCAAACAAAGACTGAGGTGGGTAGAATGGGATAAAAAAAGCTATCATGGTAGATCCTTTGGAGGAGACTATTACTTCAAGTTTCATTCAGGTTTCTCACAGAGAATAAGATTTTGAAAATATTAATCTGTATTTTTTTCTTGTAGAGGTGGCTGCAGGGGTGAAATTCAACCATGTCTTCCACCTTGGGAGCAATTTTACCAATTCAAATTGTCCCTACCACCTCTCCCACCTTGGGAGAGGTGGTAGGGACAGTTTGAATTGGTAAAAAATCATCTTAATTGCCCCTGGTTGCTATTACTATTATACCAAGCCATGGCCACAGCTACGCCCACAGAGCCGGTAGGGAAAAAAAATTGAACTTCACCCCTGGGTGGCTGTGATGAGGAATGGAGAGAATATCTCTCTCCAAATTCCCCTGCATAAGAGCCTTAAGAAAAATTGTGAACCAATTCAAATAATATACCCTCCAGCTTCAAAAATACTTTCAAAAATGTTGTAGCCCTGCAGTCTTTGAAAGCAGTAAGTGCTTGAACCAAAACTTAGTACTTATACAGTCTGTACAACTTTAACCTGCCCAAGGGTTTGTATAGAGCTGATTAATCTTAACCCATACTCAGAGTGCTGAGAGCTAAGGTGAACTTTCAGTTATGCTGGCAGGAGCAGCACAAATGTGTTGCATTCATTTAATATAGGAGAGAATAAAGTTAAGGATTATGTCTAGTCATGTGAACTGAACTGAAGCTGTAACAGTATATATCGTCTTTAACAAACCCAGAAGTGGGAGCAAATCTCCTAAATCTGTGAAACACATTCCAGTCACTTGATTTGATTTGTTGCCTCAAAATTATCCTTTGTTCAGTTGACAAATCTGCTTCAATGGGGCGATTCAATCACATCTTTGAACTGAACACCCTTCAAAGCTTCACAAAATCCTACTGGCAAAGTCAGAGATAGGAATAAGTATATATACTACTTTGGCAAGTAGAAGAAGTTGAGATTTCTCTTGTCATTAGTATTTCAATTGTTCACTTGGTTTCATTCTGAACTGGTGGAGAAATAGATGAACACATCAAAGGATTTTGTGTAGGGGAGGAGGAACAGAATGTAAATGTGTCTGAGAACCAGTGCCCACCAAAGCCAGTTATAGTGTAAGATTGGCAATATTCTGAATTTTGCAATTCAAGTTCTACAATAAAAAAATATGCAATACATATGTGCAAGAAGGATAAATGTATTTAGTTAAAAGCACTGTTTGGGGAAAAAAACTAGAAAAAACATTTATAAAAAAGGACTATGTAAGAAAACACAAATTTCTTTGGATTTAATTTTAAACTACTATGGAGAATGGATGAAACAAATGTAAGACTGAAAGAAAAAGAAAAACCAAAACTGCCAGATTCATTCATCCCCAAACCACACTTACTTACCACACATGACTCATTTAACCAAAGGAAGTTTTGTGTCACATATATGTTACTCTATGTATATCAAGAAAATATGTAATCTCTATTTCTCTGTAATGAAATGGATAAATGTACCAACTAACTTCATAAAGGTCCCATTCTCTTCTATTTTTCTCTGTTCCACCAAAGATTCATTTTTATATCAGAGTAATAATGTGCAAAATGGTACCATTACAGTACTATTAGACATAGGTCACAATTTTATTCCATTATAGACCAATGCAGATAATTAAATACAATTAACACATTGAAGTGAAGTTGTACTTGTTGGCCCTCCTCTCTCATCCATTATAGGTCAATTGGGTCTTTTGAGCAAAGTCTTAATCAGCATGGAAATCAAAAGAAAGACATTTTGCACATTATCTGACTTAATTTGTACCTATACATCATTGGTCATATCACTGGAGTTAGGAAGTCTTATTTCAATCATTACAACATTGAATATATATCTACTTTCTCTATTCTTGTTTGAACAGGCAAATTAGGAGTCATCTCCCATTCTCAGTTATCAGAACCAATGTTTCTATAAGGAAAAATGTTGTTCAGGAATGAAGATGGTGTTTTCATGACAGGTTGTATATGTATGGCAAGTGTTTCCTGAGAGACCCCCACTCCATGTGAAATGTAACAAATGATATTTGGAAGAAGCTTCCAAAATCCCCAAAGAGCAAATTTGAAGGAGCTTCCATCATGTCTATGAGCCTCTTTCTAAATGTAGGAACTGCATTTTTGCACCTAGTATTCAGGAAGATTTAAAATTATATGTGTAGAAGAAGAGCAAGAAGAGCAAGAAGCCAGGGCAGGGGGGGGGGAACAGTTAAATGACTCATCAGTCTATAGTCATTAGCTTCCCACAAATGGTCTAAGTATAACCTCTCTTGAATTTCATTGACCCTTATTTGATGCCAAGTTAAGATTAAACTTTAGTTGATTAGATTCTTGTATATAGGCTCAAGCAATAAATTTCCTAACTGCAACTCAGTGTATGGCCCTGGTTCTTTGTGCCTGATAATGTGTTTGGAAGCTGAGATGAGAACAAGAAAAGTACCTGAGTTGGGACAAATCTGGATGCTTTGGTTTTCTATTATGGTTTTTTTTATGACAATCTAATTCTGTGGGATTTATGCTGATAGTTTTCATTATTATTTCATATATTGTGTTAATTTTTGAATTATTGAGAGGAATATTTGCTACTAATTGCTTATGTGGAAAATAGTATCATTAATTGATACATTTGATTTTGGACTTAATGCAATGCCAGAGTTGCAGGATGAAAGTATCATAAAAACAAAAGAAAGAAGGAAATGGAGGAGAAGAAATTAAGAATGAAATATAAAAACAGAACTCTCAGGAGATGCCTCTCTCATTTTTGACAAAACTGGAATTTCCTCAGAGCCATGACCTTATATAGTATTCTGTACTGTATCTTATATTCACACAGCCAGCTTCTGATAACAAACTCAACATATTTATTGTAGTCATAAATCTTCCAGCCAAGTAACATAAAGCACACTGGGAACTCAAAGCTTTCTGCACAGGAAAAAAAGGCACAAGAGCTTACTTGAGCAAAAGAGTCCAGAGAGATAAAGTTCAACTTCAGGATGATGGTAAAAGACTCCATCTCAGATTCTAGGCAAACCAAACAGGAGCAGAAAGGCAGAATCACAGGTAGGGAATCGGAATATCATTTGTCACAAAAAGCTGGTTCTTCAAGCCATCACTTTTATAGAGGACTGTTTATCTGCTTGGTTAATTGACTGAGTCAGATATTTTTCTTTCATCTAGATGCCATATGTGATATGTTGTTGGGATGGGGACCTTATCATGAATGTGCTCTGAATCTGTTGACTCTGGCTGCACAAATATCTATTCAGGTATGCTCTCTTCAGCTAATTTCTATGATATAACTTTAGTCTAGACTCAATCTTATCAAGCTTTTCTGAATTTGAAAACTCATGGTGATTCCTCAGATAAAGACATATTATTCATGAAAAAAGTACTTCTCTGTGTGTGTGTGTGTGTGTGTGTCTTTGAGTTGATCTTGATTCCTGGCTAGTGCCTGGACAAGTGCTTGAAGTTTTCTTGGCAAGAGTTCAGAATGTGTGTCATTGCCTCCTTCCTAGGAGCTGAGAGAGAAATTGACTGGCCCAAGGTCACCCAGCTGACTTTGTGCCTAAGGAGAACTAAAACTCAAGGGCTGCCAGTTTTCTAGCCTGCTATCCTAATTACTACACCAAACTGACTCTCGCTTCAATAGTAAACCTGTAATAATTCTGATAAAATCTCCTTTTTGTTAACAAAAATGTATTTTTTAATTTGTCAAAGATTTTTTAAAAGCAAAGAGTAATAAAAACTAAAGACAATTTAGCATCCCTTATTCTAGGAAAGTAAATAAATATATAAAAATAAAGGCATTTCACGGGAAATTGAAAAGTGTAGAGGAGGGAGGAAGGCTCAGGAAGGATTGCAATAAAATCATCCCATGGACAATTAGCCATTGTTCCAAACAAATTGAAAGCTTTTTTTTAAAGTACCAAACATGAGAATTTCTGCAAGAGGTTTTCTCATGACTGAACATTCCTCTCACTAATTTTTCTTTGCTTTCTTCATCTAAAATTTTGAAATTAATAGATTTTATTATATGATAGTGAATAATATCATCATTCCACATTTATAGTAAGGCTATGAAAAACACCAATCAAATTTAGATTGTTTGCTCCAAATTTAGATTGCATCCATTATGCCCTTATTTTGTTTTAAGCAGCCAAATACAAGGTTGCTAGGAAACACTTTGCAATATAGCAAAAGAGAATATTGTCGGTCTGTTATTCTAGCAACTTCAACACAAACCAATTGCTTTTTTCTTTCTTTCTTTCTTTCTTTTTGGTGATGATGGTACAGAAATTCCTGTTGATTAAAAATTCTAAAGGAAGACTAATCTGAAATACAGATAGTTTGTTCTGTGTTATGATAGGCTACTTTGATGCTCATCCTAGCATCACATATAGCTATGAAGACAATATTTCAATTGTACTGCCTTGACCACAGACATCTTTCTAATGTACATATTTGTTCAATTCATATGCTCATTGATTTTGAACCACATCTGCATTTAAAGTTGTAATGGATATATCTAACTTAGAGAAAGGCCCAATATTCCATGGACCTTGGTATCTCCTAGGGTTCATCTCTTCAAATATTGTTTTGTTTGTTTGCTTGCTTTTTTATGTGGACCTGGCATGGTTCTTTATATGCAAGAATACTCGTAGTTCATACATAATCCTACCTGTAAGATGTAGCTATCACTCACCCCACATGCATGTATGTATGCATGCATGTATGTATAATAAAAATTAAAGATGGATACACTGTTGTGATGTTTAGAAGTGTTCCCTTTTAAAATTAATAAAAGGATTGTGAGTGTTTAAGTTGCCATGGCTGCAGTTTTGTAGTGTGGCCTCATACAACTGGTCCAAAAGCCCAAAAGACTGGTGGTTGATCTACATTTACAAGTCAAGCTAGGAATATGTGTACATTTATAATTTTAAAAGTTGTCTTGCCTGTAACTGCATTACCTAGGCATATTCCTTTTGTATGAGCATAGAAAAGAACACTTGATCACCCAGTAAGTCTGTTCTATGTAAGTAGTTTATATACAAAATTTAGGTTTGCTGATTCATGTTTCAAAAAGGGCATGAATTCTCATAAATATAGCATGGTCTTCATATTATTCTTAAGCATGTAAAAATGAAAATAAGAATGTGATTGGAATTCCCAACCTATAAATTTGTTGTGAGACTCTCTTGGAAGGAAGCTAAAGAAATAAGTAAATAATTACTCTACCCCATCTATTGATGATCCTACCTTCAAACTTGGAATATTTCAACTTAATTGCCTTGGTGGTGCAGGCTGTTAATAGCCTAGCACATAGTTCCAGCTGCCTGTAATTATTGGAGGCTCGAATCCCACCAGGCTCAAGGTTGACTCAGCCTTCCATCCTCTCGGGGTAGGATGGACTGAGGACCCAAGATTGTTGGGGGCAATAAGCTGGCTTTGTAAAAATGCCGCTTAGTAATAAGCAGGCATATACAATGGAAGGAAAGCTATTGCTGAGCGCATTGGGTTGTATCCCAAAATTGTAAGCCGCCCTGAATCTCCAGAGAAGGGCGGGATATAAATATGAATTAAAAGAAAAAATTGAATGCAAAGATTTTTAAAAAGTCAAGTTCTCAAAAAAAAGTGTGAAAAATATTTTACACACCCATGCACTCATGCACACACACATGCACAGAGAGAGAGAGAGAGAGAGAGATTTTTTTAAATGATGCATCTTTATGAAGCAAGTCCTACTTTCTGGAGATCCCACCATGATCAAAATCCCAAGAGGAGGGGGCCAGTCTTGCAGAAAAATATTGAGTTACTAACATGGAAAAATCTATTTAAGTGACAAAGAAAGAACCTACTTAGGCTGCCAATATATTTCACAACATGAATTTTAGTGATCTGTCAAGGGATTTCTGGAGTCAATACTGGAAGTGGAAGGAATGTCAATTGTGATGAGCATAGGTAACTGATGAATAAAATGGCAACTACTCATTTGTGTCAGTCATGTGGGTGGAAGATTGTTTTCAATTTGGTAGAACAGTCAGTAGAAACATGTGGGTCATTCAAAAATAAAAGCTTTTTTTTTCAAACTCTTTCAACTCCTAAGAGCTGCACTTGTCAGAGATAAATGACCGGAAAGCATGCTAGTCTCCAGAGAGAAATGTAAAACAGAAACAGGTTTTGGGTCTTGAGCTGGATTCTTAGGGAAAGCCAAAAGATGATAAAGATTAAAGAAGTATTTTACCCAGGCAAATTCTACACAAGGGAATAATATCCTACAGAGGGATGTGTGCATATTTCACATTCTGTTTAAAACTTAAATTGGATCTCATAATGTCTACTGCATGTTTAAAAATATGTCACACAAATGAAATCAATAAAAGAGGTTGTATAACATCTTATATTGATTAAGGCACCAGGATAGAAACCAGGAGAGTGTGAGTTCTAATCCTGCCTTAGTCATGAAAGCTAGCTAGGTGACCTTGGGATAGTCATTGTCTCTCAGCACAGCTCACCTCATAGGGTTGTTATTGTGTGGAAAATAGGAGGAGGAAGGAAATATGCTTCTACCTTGTAAAAATAATAAGGGCAATAAATAAATATAGCCATAACTTTGTAAAACATGTTTAGAGAAGGTAGAAGCATTGGAATGACTTTGGCTTATCTTAAACAAAATTTTCATGATATCATGGATCCATCCCAGTTAGTATCTGGTGCCACATATATATCAGAGTATACAGTATGATGGACTTCATACTGAAAATAAAAGATTCTGAAAATAAAAGCTCTCTATATAGTCTGTTTTGCATAATTATTAGTGTTGTACGTTTTAGATTGGTGGGATGGCATAAACATATGTAGGGCTAGAAGATCAATTAAAATAGGTCCCAGTGATTGAAGAGATCTATAGATTCATAAGTAAAGAAAAATATAAAAAGGAGGGGAGGGACAGAGGGAGAGAGAGAAGGAGAGAGAGAGGACACCATTTTCTTGTTATTATGCTGTTCAGAAATTTTGCACCTCATCTATTGGTGATATTGTGAAAGCCCTGGTTGATTCAAAGATTGTGATGTTCATCATTCTTTGTAGACAAAGTTCACCAGATTGATCTCAAATTGCACACCAGTTTTGGATAGGTCATAGGGAGATAACTATGAAAACCAATAGTTAAGTTCAAATTGAATATTTCTAGCTTGCAGGTCGTGAAGAGATGGGGACCACTACCTATCTACTAGATTTTTGTCTCTCCTTTTTTCATTAATCATTCAAATCTGTAAGAAAAACATAGGGGTCCAGTTCATAAAACAGAATATTTATTTTGAATGTATGAATAGGAAGGCATTCCCCATCTAGATGTCTTCTACCCATAAATGTATAAAAAGTAGACACTGGCAAAGCTGCATATATTCTTTCATTATTTTGTTTTTCCCTTTGCAAAATGTTCCTTCAATATTAAAACAGGTTTTCCTTTTCCCCTCTTTCTATTCTCAGGTATGTCAATTAGGAATTTAGCACATTTGCTTAAAATAGGTCTGTCCTAATTGATTACTGCTGTGTATAACTTGAAAACAATTTTGATATGATTGGGATATTAATAAGACAGCAACCTGAGACAAATAGCATGGTCAGCAAATACCCACAACAGTTCCCTGCATGTATACTAATTAAAAAAGTTTATTCATAAAGCAAAATGGCTACTTTCTAATTCAAATGAAATTCATCACAAAGGGAGAGTCTGTCTTCTTTACTACATCAGTTAATTAATGTGTTACCACATGATTAAAGGTGTCTGTTATTGAAAAGGAGTCCCCTTTACAAAGGAAAACTTTATAATTATAAGTCAGTCACTAATATTCCAGTGGTGGGTTTCAAAATTTTTTACTACCAGTTCTGTGGGCATGGCTGGGTGGGCGTGGCGTGGCTTGGTGGGTGTGGAAGGATATTGCAAAATCTCCATTCCCACCCCACTCCTGGGAGAAGATTACTACAAAATCCCATTCCCTCCCCACCACACTAACCTGCTTTCCAGCTCCATTCTCCTGTACAGGACAACAAAAGAAGACCCAGTTGATCAGCTGGGACTCGGAGGCAGAGAGTAGATGGGGCTGGTCAGAGGTGGTATTTGCCAGTTCTCTGAACTACTCAAAATTTCCTCTACCAGTTCTCCAGAACTGGTCAGAACCTGCTGAATACCATCTCTGTAATATTCCATTCTTGAGGAAGATCATTGAGAAACTCAATATGTCTGAACAACACCAATTTTCTGAATTTATTTCTATCAGGATTTTGCCTGAATCATGGTACTTAAAATGCTTTTATCACCTTGGTAAATGATCTGTGCAAGTAGCTAGGCAGAGGAGTATGATCCTTCTAAGTGTCCAGGGCCTCTTAGCAACTTTCAATATCATTAATGATGGTATCCTTCTGCATTGCTTGACTAGGTAGGGTCAGGGGTGCTATTTTGTAGTGGTAATGAAACTCCCTGTTGGTATATGCTTAGAAAGTGGTGCTTAGAGAACTATTTCTAATATCTAGATCATGTTTATGATGCCCCTATCTCCTATATATCTTATTCAACATCTAACGGTTAAGAAAAACCATTCTAAGCTTTGGAGTGTGGCATTATTGGTGTACTTATGACACTCAATTCTACAGCTCTATATCTTTAAATTCCAAAGAACAATCCATACTTTTAAATTCTGCTTAATCCTTATGATGAGTTGAAATTAAACTTACACCAATCAGTAGTGTGGTTGCTAAAAAGAAAGCAAATCCCTGGAAATGAGGTAACATGTGTTTTTTAAAAAAGTTATTCTGTCAGAATAATACAATTTGGGTGTGCCACAGTATTCACAAGTGACAGCTGTGGTAAAGAGCTTGTTTGCAAAATTATTAGTAATGTGCCAAAGGGAGCCCTTCCTGAATTGGTTGGACTTAAGACACCTTGCCATAGTCTAGATCAGTGGTTCCCAAACTTTTTAAGTCCACTGCCCCCTTGGTGCTACAAACTCATCCTTGGTGCCCCCCACCCAGGGGTGGGATTCAAATTTCTGTGGGTGTGGCCTAATTTGAGGGTGTGGCTTGCTGGTCACATGACTGGGTGGGCATGGCTTGGTCATGTGACTGGGTGGGCATGGCCAGGTGACTGGCAAACCAAATACAAGTGGTCCTCACTTAATGGCCAGTTGTTTAGCAAGTGTTCTAATTTATGACTGGCCTCCCCAGAGCTACTTGACCTGTTTTTGGAGTTTTGACAGCTTTAGATCAGGGGTCTAAATCCCACCCCTGCCTGTGTGTGAGAGAGAGAGGGAGAGAGAGAGGTTGGATCAGATCTCTCTCTCTCTCTCCCACCAATGCCAGAAAGCCTCCGTCAGTCAAAATTCATATTAGTGGTCCCCGGGATTTAAAATTATGAATTTGGTGTTCCCTGAAGTCCAAAAGTTTGGTGACCCCTGATCTAAAGGGGGCACCCACCCTCTGGAATCAACTACCCCTTGAGTTGCGCCTGGCCCCTATCTCTGCTCCTTCTGCCGCGACCTCAAAACATGGTTATTTTTACAATCTGGCCTGGACTGACAGGGGATCGGGGTTTTAATTCAAATGTTTATTTGGCGTTGATTTAATATTTTTTAAATTTGTTTTAACTTTTGTATTCTCTGTTTTTATGTACACCGCCCTGAGTCCTTTGGGAGAGAGGGCGGCTTATAAGTCCAAATAAACCTAAACCTAAACCTAAAGGGGTGAGCCTAAGACAGGGAAAGAGAGGGAGAAAAGAAAGAGAGAGAGAAAGAGAGGAAGAAAAGAGAAAAAAGAAAGAAAGAAAAAGGGACAAAGAAGGGGGGATGGAAGAAAGGGACAGAAAGAAAAAGAAATAAAGGAGGGAGGGAGGAGAACAGGGGTGGGATTCTACAGGTTCGCACCTATTCGCTAGAACCAGTTGTTAACATTCTAAGCAGTTCGGAGAACCGGTTGTTAGAAGAAATTACTGGCCTAACCCTGTAAGGAAGGCAGGAAGGAAACATTCTGGTGTTGCTTACAGAAACTGCCTCTCCATTAACCCTTATTATTATTGGACCCAGCCAATTTGAAAAACTTCCTTCCCATCTCCAACCTTCGCTTTCTAGCGAAGGTTGTTGAGAGCGTGGCGGCCCAGCAGCTTCCGGCTTTCCTGGAGGAAACTGATTACCTAGATCCATATCAATCGGGCTTCAGGCCCGGTTACAGCATGGAGATGGCATTGGCCGCACTGATGGATGATCTCTGGAGGGCTCGGGATAGGGGATGCTCCTCTATCCTGGTCCTATTAGATCTCTCAGCGGCTTTTGAGTGTTGACTGGCGGTCCCGAGGGAGAGGGCCTTCTCTGTGGGGGTGCCCACTTTGTGGAACCAGCTTCCCCTGGAGCTACGATTGGCCCCTGACCTCCACTCCTTTCGCCGTGGCCTAAAGACTTGGCTATTTGAACAAGCCTGCCTGGACTGAGGGGGGAGGTTTATTTTAAATGTTTTGTGGTAGGGTTTTAAATATTTATTTGGTCCAATTGATTTAATATTTCTTTTAATTCCTTTTAACTTTTGTATTCGTTGTTTTTTATGTGAGCTGCCCTGAGTCCTTCGGGAGATAGGGCGGCATTTGGGTGGTGTGGCTATGGGGGGTGGGTTTTTGAACCACCCCCGGGAGCCCCTACCCCTTTACTTTTTCCCCAGAAGGTCTGGGAGAGTCGGATATACGGAAGGGAGGGAGGCCTGCATATCTAGGAGTTCCAGGGGCATGTTCCCATCCTTGGCCTGAACTGAGGGAAGCGGCTTTCCTGGCTGGGGATTATGGGCAGAGTCGGTGGTGGTGCCCTTCCCCGAAAGGATGGCTTGTGGCCCCAGATTTGTGGCCGGGATTGGTCTTGGACATTGCACCTTGTTGGACTCTTGGACTTTTGGACTCTTGGATTTTCCATCTGTGACCGCCCCCTCTCACTGCTTTTGCCATCTTGGACTCACTGACACTATTGATGGTGCCTGGGTCATCTGCACCACTTCCATGGACCTATACTTCTCTCCTGAGGCTGGACTACCTCCCACTGTGGTGAGAGAACAGTGGGAGGATGTGATTCTTCCCTGCAGTGTGAGTGCAGGGAATCATTCAGGATTTTTATACCGCAAGTCACTATGGTGGCAGCACAGTGACTTGTTTATTTTGACTCTAACTGTCGGCAGCTGTGAGAGAGTTGCCGATTGCGGATTATTTCCTGATTTTCATTCAGTCCGTCTCCTATTGTATTTTCATCTCTACATTTTTTTCCATCTAACCAGCTGCTCCCTGTCCTGCCTAAGATGTACATGTCATGCCTGCCTACTCTCCAGCAGACTTATGGGCCCTCCAGACGGTTCCCCAGTCTGTGGAATGGCCCTGCATTTTATCAAGAGCTTTCCTTAATGACGGATCTTGGGATCCCGAGAGGTGGCATGCTGCAGTAAATGGGCCAAATTCCAAATTTAGGAGGAAGGGGAAACTTTTAAAATTTTTAACTAACTGTCTTAAGGGGTTAGGGAGGAGGGCTGATGGGTCTCTTTGCAGCCCGGTTCGTGGTGGAGGGGGGCGGAGGTTGGGGGCTTGTGGGGCTCCGGGGTCTGAGATGGGGCTGCGATTCCCAGGGTGGTTGGGGTTGGCAGCAGACGTCGTGGCATGGGGTCATATTATGTGTCGGGAGCGCGCGCCCGCCAACTCCGTGCGGTCGCTCGCTCCGACCCTGTGACCTCCTCCCTAGGGAGTTCGGGAATTGGGACCCCTGGGCTCAGACTGGTGTATTTTAATGCCAGGTCCGTGGCCAATAAATCTGTCCTCCTCCGTGAAATCATTGAGGAGGAGGCTGCGGACCTGGCCTGCATCACCGAGACCTGGTTGGGCCCGGAGGAGGTGTCCCTCTGGTTGAATTATGCCCCCAGGTTTTCGAGTTTTGCACCGCCGCGGGCCCAGGGTAGGGGTGGTGGGGTGGCTGTGGTTATTAGGGAGACCTTATTTCCAAGGGAGGTCACTATCCCAGAGACAGGCGGAGTGAGACCCTCCTCCTGAAGTGGGGGCCAAATGGTCAGGTGGGTTTGCTGCTTACATACCTTTCTCCCAGCTGTGTGACAGCAGCCCTGCCTGGGCTCCTGGACGTCCTCTCGGGGTGGCGGTGGAGATCCCAGGCCTTATAGTCCTGGGGACTTTAACCTGCCTTCCCTGGGGGTGCGTCGGGATTGGCCCAGGAATTCATGGCTTCCATGGAAGCCATGGGCCTGACCCAATTAATTCATGGCCCCACACATGAGGGGGAACACTCTCGACCTTGTTTTTGTCTCTGAGTGGTGGCATAGTGACAGAGGGCAGACCACTTTTACGTCTTTGCCCGTTCCATGGTCTGATCATTATCTCCTACGGCTGGTCTTCCAACAAGCCACCCCCACTGCTGGGATGAGGAGCCACGTAGGTGGTTCCGCCCCAGCGCCTTATGGACCCGGAGCGGTTCCAGACGGAGCTGGGGCCTCTTCCCTCTTCCCTGACTCACGGCTCTGCCGAGGATCTGGCGACCGCCTGGCAACGGGCTGCGTCGGAAGCCCTCGACAGGGTTGTCCCCATGCGCCCCTTACGCGCGTGGATCCCGAATGGCTCCCTGGTATTCAGAGGAGCTTCGGGAGATGAAACGCCGTCGAAGGGGCTTAGAGAGCAGGTGGAGGGCCACCCGCTCCCAGGTCGATCGAGCCCAGTTAAGAGCCCACATTAGGACTTACCTGGGAGCGATGAGAGCGGCGAGAATGTCTTATCTCTCTGCCCTCATAGCGTCCGCAGATAACCGCCCAGCCGCCCTGTTCCGGGTCACACGTTCCCTTCTTCGTCCAGAGGAGGGGCCGGACCCGTTGCGGGGAAGGGCTGAGGAATTTGGGCAATATCTGTCGGATAAGATCGCTCGGATTCGAGCGGGTTGTCCTCTGATTTGCAGGGGTTAGAGGAGCGGGATACGGGGAGTCTGGCCATTACGTTTTGGGATGAGTTCGATCCTGTTTCCGAGGATGAAGTGGACGGGATTATGCGCGCCTGAGTTCCACCACATGTTTGTTGGACCCGTGCCCCTCCTGGTTGGCTTATGCCGCCAGGGAGGTCACCTGCAGTTGGATCCGGGCAGTTGTCAACGCTTCTTTGAGGGAGGGTGTCTTTCCCTCCGCCTTGAAGGAGGCGGTGGTGAGGCCCCTCCTGAAGAAGCCTGCCCTGGATCCGACCGTGTTAGACAACTTTCGTCCAGTCTCCAACCTTCGCTTCTTGGCGAAGGTTGTTGAGAGTGTGGTGGCCCGGCAATTTCCGCTTTTCCTGGAGGAAACGGACTACCTCG
Source organism: Naja naja (assembly GCA_009733165.1). Classification (NCBI taxonomy): domain Eukaryota; kingdom Metazoa; phylum Chordata; class Lepidosauria; order Squamata; family Elapidae; genus Naja; species Naja naja. Next base: position 167,205,264 of record CM019151.1, read on the forward strand.
ATCCGTACCAATCGGGCTTCCGGCCTGGTTTCAGCACGGAGACAGCATTGGTCGCACTGTTGGATGATCTCTGGAGGGCCCGGGACAGGGGTTGTTCCTCTGTCCTGGTCCTATTAGACCTCTCAGCGGCTTTCGATACCATCGACCATGGTATCCTTTTGCACGCCTTGTGGGGTTGGGGGTGGGGGCACTGTTCTTCGGTGGCTCTCCTCCTACCTCACGGGCGGTCGCAATCGGTGTTGGCAGGGGAGCAGAGGTCGTCCCCAAGGGTGCTCACTTGTGGGGTCCCTCAGGGTCGGTCCTCTCCCCTCTTATTTAACATTTACATGAAACCGCTGGGTGAGATCATCCGTGGTTTTGGGGTGAGGTATCATCAATATGCGGATGATACTCAACTGTATATCTCCACCCCAAACCAGATCAGTGATGCCCTCTCCGTGATGACTCGCTGTCTGGATGCGGTACGAATCTGGATGGACGGCAACATGCTTCGACTCAACCCGGCCAAGACTGAGTGGTTGTACATACCGGCATCCCGTTCCAGTTTAGAATGTCCATCGTTGACCATAGGGGAGTGGTGTTGCCCCTGTGGATAGGGCGAGAAACCTGGGGGTCCTCCTGGATGCACGGCTCCGGTTGGAGGAGCAGGTGGGAGCCGTCGCCAGGGGGCCTTTGCCCAGGTTCGGCTGGTTCGCCAGCTTCGCCCGTTCCTGGACCGGATGCCCTGCGACGGTCACTCATGCCCTTGTTACCTCGCGACTCGACTATTGCAACGCTCTCTATTTAGGACTGCCCTTGCATACCATCCGGAGACTGCAGCTGGTGCAAAATGCGGCGGCGGGCGGTGATGGGAGTTTCCGGTTCTCCCATGTTAGCCCCTCCTACGCTGCCTGCATTGGTTGCCGGTTGCTCTCGGGTGAGATTCAAGGTTTTAACTTTAACATACAAAGTCCTACATGACATGGGTCCTTATTATTTAAGGGAGAGGCTGCTGCCGACATCGAATACTAACCGCCCTGTACGAAGTCACAGACAGGGACTCCTTGGGGTCCCATCAGCCGGGCAATGCCGGCTGGCGGTCCCCGACGACGTGCCTACTCTGTCGCGGTCCCTGAACTCTGGAACCAACTTCCCTGGGGCTCCGCTTGGCCCCTGACCTCCGCACCTTCCGCCATGATTTGAAGACCTGGTTATTTGACCAAGCTGGGCTGTGACTCAGGGGTGGGGTGTCTTAGATTTTGTGGTTTTTAAGTTTGTATTAATCGGGACCATTAATTTAATTCTTTTTTAAATATTTATTGTGCTTAAATATTTATTGTGCTTGTTTTATTGTAAGCCCGAGTCTTCGGAGATGGGGCGGCATATAAGTCCCATTAATAAATAAATAAATAAATATAAGACCAAATAATAAATAAATAAATAAATAAATAAATAAATAAATACCATCGACCATGGTATCCTATTGCGGTGCCTTCAGGGGTTGGGAGTGGGGGGCACTGTGTTACGGTGGTTCTCCTCCTACCTCTTGGGGTCACGCAATTGGTGTTGGCAGGGGGGCAGAGATCGGCCCCGAGGCCCCTGACTTGTGGGATTCCTCAGGGGTTGGTTCTTTCTCCCCTCCTGTTCAACATCTATATGAAGCCACTGGGTGAGATCATCCGCGGTTTCGGGGTGAGGTATCATCAATATGTTGATGATACCCAGCTTTTCATCTCCACCTCGGACCACCTCAGTGATGCCCTCCCTGTGATGTCCTGGTGTCTGGAGGCGGTACGGATCTGGATGGGGAGGAACAAGCTCCAGCTCAACCCAGACAAGACTGAGTGGCTGTGCTTACCAGCATCTCGGGTCCAAGAAATTCCACCTTTGGTCATGGGAGGAGAGGTGCTGCCCCCCGTGGATAGGGACCACAGCTTGGGTGTCCTCCTGGATGTATGGCTCCATATGGAGGAGCAGGTGGGAGCCGTCACCAGGGGGGCATTTGCCCAGTTTGCCTGGTGGACCGAGATGCCCTATTCATGGTCACCCATGCGCTCATTGCTTCCTGTCTTGACTACTGAAATGCTCTCTATTTAGGGCTGCCCTTGTGGACTATACAGAGGCTTCAGTAGGTGCAGAATTCAGCCACATGGGTTGTGATGGGAGCGGCCCAATACTCCCATGTGACAACCCTCCTGTGTGATCTGCATTAGTTGTTGGTTGCCCTCCGTGTAAGATTCAAGGTGCTGGTATTAACCTATAAAGCCCTTCATGGCTTGGGTCTGGGGTATTTGCAGGAGCGCCTCCTACCAGCATCAAGATCCAATCACCCAGTGCACACCCACAGGCATGCCCTCTTGGGGGTGCCATCAACCAGACAATGTCGGTTGGCGGTCTCTCAAGGGAGGACCTTCTCTGTGGGAGCGCTCATCCTGTGGAAACAGCTGCCCCTGGGACTGCGGTTGGCTCCTGACCTGCGTTCCTTCCACCGTGATCTAAAGACCTGGATATTCTTACAGGCTGGCCTGGATTGAGAGAGATTGGGGCTTTTAATTGGGTATTTTAGCATAATTTTATTCTTTATATGGATTGGACTAACATTTTAACTATTTATGTATGTATATTCTTGTGTGAGCCACCCCGAGTCCCCCCCGGAGATAGGGCAGCATATAAATCCAAATAAACAAACAAACATAAACATATTACATTCTTGGCAGGACTAGACTTCCTGTCCCAGGAACGTCTCTAGAGTTTTTTCCCCTCCTTTGCTGGTACTTTGCTTGTGTGGAGTGACTATTCAAAGTTACAATGGCACTGAAAAAAGTGACTTATGACCATTTTTTACACTTACGATTGTTGCAGCATCCCCACAGTCATGAGAGACCAGGCGAGGAGATGCATGCCTCAATGTGAGTAATATTGAGTTGGCCACACCCAGCCAATAACATGACCACCAAGCCATGCCCACCAACTATGCCATGCCCACAGAACCGGTTGTTAAAAAAATTTGAATCCCACCCCTGGAGGAGAAAGATAATGAGATATCTACTCTAGTCCAATCACCTGCTCCATCAGGGTTAGAAGGGAGTGTTTGTGTGTTCTCCTTGTAATTTACCAGTACATTTTGGTTTTGCCTTCTTCAGAATTGGCACTGTAATACATTGGGGAAAAGTAATTTTTAGGGTGGAGATCTGGTCCAATGGATCCTGTTTAAAGCCTCAACAAAATGTGAGTGCTTCCTGATAGTCTTGACCATGTTTTGTCCACAAAACCTTTAATAGAAGCCAAAGAGGTTTCAATGTGCTGGCAAAGATGTTTCAGTGTGGAAAAGGGCCTCAGTCTAAACTAGGCCTCATTCAATCTGATGTATCAGGTCTCTCTCTCTTTCTCTCTCTCTCCCTCCCTCCCTCCTTCCCTCCCTTCCTCCCTCCCTCCCAGACTGGCTTTGCTCTACTTTCCTGATGTGCCTGCGGAGCTGGTGCTTCGAACATGGATGGATGGATGGATGGATGGATGGATGGATAGAGAGAGAAAGAGAGGCAGGCAGGCAGGCAGGCAGATAGATATATTGATAGATAGATAGATAGATAGATAGATAGATAGATAGATAGATCTATATTGGTAGATAGATAGGTAGGTAGGTAAGTAAGTAGGTAGGCAGGCAGGAAGACAGACAGACCTTTTGGATGGATATATGGATAGGTAAGGTAGATAGGTAGGTAGATAGACAGAAAGACAGACAGGTAGGTAGATAGGCAGGAAGGCAGACAGGCAAACAGACAGACCTTTTGAATGGATGGATGGATGGATGGATGGATGGATGGATGGATGGATGGATGGACAGACAGACAGAATGTGACAGCAGCGGCACTTTGAGAAAGCGGTGGCAGCGGCTTTTCCCAATGTGCTGCTGCATTTGAGGTACCAGTTCCGGTGCAGTACAACAGTCAATGGGTGAGCCTGCAGGGTCGGCACCTCGAGCGCCCCCCTGCCACCTCTTAGTATCCCCAAGGGGGCTGGCAGAGGGGTGCTAAGAGGAGGCAAGGGGGCATTCAAGGCGCCGGCCCTGCAGGTTCACCCATTGATTAGCACCACTCTGGAGCCAGCACCTCCAATGCCTCCAAGCGATGGCACATTGCATGCCCCCACGTTTGACATGCCACCCCCCTGTCACCTCTTAGCACCCCTCTGCTGGCCCCCTTGGGGATGCTAAGAGGCGACAAGGGGAGTTGAGCTGCTGACCTTGCAAGTTCACCCATTGACTGTAGCACCACTCCAGAGCTGCCGCTTCAATGGGTGAATCTGCAGAGCCGGCCGGCGCCTTGAATGCCCCCCTGATGCCTCTTAGCACCCCTCTACTCCCCCCTTGAGGATGCTAAGAGGTGGCAGGGGAGCAGTGCATTGAACATGGCTATGGCAGCACATAATGTGCTACTGCTTCCTCATTGGAGACACCGGCTCCAGAGCATTACTACAGTCAATGGGTGAACCTGCAGGGTCGGCACCTCGAGCGCCCCCCTGCCACCTCTTAGCATCCCCAAGGGAGCTGGCAGAAGGGCACTAAGTGGTGGAAGGGGGGCAGTGCATCAAACGCGGCCACGGTGGCATGTAACATGCCACCGCTTCCACATTGGAGGTGCCGGCTCCGTAGTGGTGATACAGTCAATGAGTGAACTTGCAGGGCCAGCTCCTCGAATGCCTCCCTGCCACCTCTTAGCACCCCCCCAAGGCATCCCACTGCTCCCAGGGGGCAGTACCGCCCACTTTGGGAACCACTAGTCTAGATAATGCTGTTAACTGCTGCAATGTATTGAATTAAAGTTTGAAATTGAATTGAATTGAAACATTTAATAAGTGTGTAGAAACTGGTACAAAATGTTGTGGTTCATTCCTATGTATGGTTTAGGATAATGATACTTCTCCTGAACTGGTTACTAATTGCCCTCAAGCATAATTCATTTGAAAACCTGCAATGGTTTTGGGGTCTGAATATTTGTAGAACCACTTCTCCCCCTTATAAACCTGTATAGAACCTTAGATCAGCAGGAGACCCCCAAGGGTTAGAAGCTTGACTAGGTAGAAAAGTATCATTATCTGCATGTCTCCCTGGCTGTGAAATATGTTGCCTTTGGAATTCTGGGAGCTGAAGTCCTCATATCTTAAAGTTGAGAAACCCTGCCCTAGAAGGATATACTGATTCCCAAAATATTTAGGAAAACGGAACTTTAATATTTCTTCTGTCAGGTTGCTAAAATTAATTTACACAAATGTATTTTTGATTGCATAAATGCTTGCCTTCAGAAACTCTTTAATATGTATGGATATAAGTATAATACTTATTTCTAGTTATGGAAAGGTATTTTATGCATGTCTTCTTAGCAGTAAGCTTTATTTAATCAATTTGGACATATTTTAAAGTAAGCCATGATAGAATCACACCATTACAATTTTGTATATTGTTCACTGTCCACTATTAAATTTATAATTCCCACTAACATCCAAACATATATACAATGTAAACAATAATTGAGAGATCTGAATACCTTATTGCACCAGAACCAATTCATCCCTTGGGCCTCCCTGAATTTCACGACCTTCATTACATTGCAATGAAATTCTGTCCATGTGAAAGCAAGTTTGAGGGCTTGGCATTCAGCCAAACTTCCAGTTAATTGGCAATCTGGAGAGAATGGGGTTAGGAACAGGAGGATGGTCTATACATATGTCAGTGTGTCTGTGTTTCAGTGTGTGCTGAAAGGTCTGATCTGATGAACTGTCAAGCTCAAGAGCCAGTAGGAATTCAATCATCTAGAGTACATCAGGAAGAATTGTAGATAGAATAAGTTAATGAAGGGTTAGATCTTACAACCTAATCAAATAATTGCACTAGCAGAACAGAAGTAAGGTGAATTAGCATGACTATCCAAAGTCAAGGACAACAGTGCTCTTAACTGGACCTAATGTTTATACACTATTCTTTCTATGGTATCTTTTGTTTCATTTGTATTTTGAAGTTCCACCAAGTAATGTATTATCCTGAATATTTCAGTCACAATCTCTTATTCCAGGCAAGGTTTATGTCTTTTGTTAAACAAACAAACAACAGATTTAACACCTTTTCCTTTAAAAAAATTGCCTAAATGTATTCCTGTTAAGCTAACAATTCAGGTTGTTGGATGGTAAATGATTAACTGAGCTTAGATAATTTATGTTTCTAAAAAGCTACTCTGTTTCATGTTCTGTCTGTCTATTATGCAGGTTCCTGAAGGATACATCACCCATTTCTAAAGCGAGGATTGACAGAACAAGTCACTCATGGGATAAATGGCAGCATCGTATCTAGATGTGACAGATGGCACATAATTTTTCTTCAAGGAGAATGTACATATTTCATAATTATAGTCACTATGCTGGGGTAAATCAATATGAATCATAATGAAGGGTCTACAAAAATATAAAAAAATACCTGGGAAATGGCTATGGGTATAACATAAATGCACATATAAAATGCTTCTCATGTGCAGGGAACAGTAATGCAATCTATGTTGAGCCAAATAGCTCCAGGGTTTCACATAAAAATGCACTTTTTAAAAAAGTTAGTGATATCATAATATCTGCTTAACAACTAATTCTTACAACACTATCAAACTATTTAGTAAGTGTATTAATATTATTCTTATCATCTTTCCTATTATCTATCTCCTTTTCTACTTATGACTATAACTTTGTTGTTTGTATCTTTATGATTTATATTGTTTTATTTAGTTTTCTAGTATGAATTATGTTGATTCTATCACTAAGTGTGGTATCTTATGATTTATGATGTATTTTTATGTATGACTATGATTATGATTTATCACTTACAGCTTTTATGTACAATGAGAGTTTACGCACTGAAGATTAATTCCTTGCGTCTCCAATCATACGTGGCCAATAAAGAATTTATTTTATTCTATTCTGAATTCTATTTCTGGATGAAGATAAGGACAATATTCTAGACTCAAAAGATCCACGAAAGAATTTCTGAAAAAAATGTACTTCATCAATGAAGGAAGTGATCTACTGAAATTTAAAATTGTAGTGATTCCAAAAGCAATTAAACAGTATTTTTTAAAAATAAAATATAGGAGAATCTACCACCTTCTGACTATTTGCTTCCCTGGACAGGCATAGCTGATAGCATTGCTTATTGACACTATAAACTCTATGCAGTTTCTCCAACTTTTTTTCAAAGTGTGTGTTACTATTCTTGTGTACCTATCCTTGTGTACCTGTTTGTGTTACTATTCTTGTATACAGGTAGTGCTCAACTTACAATAGTTTACTTTGTTACCTTTCAAAGTTACAATGGCACTGAAAACAGTGATTTATGACCATTTTTCACACTTATTACCATTGCAGCATCCTCATGGTCACATGATTTACATTTGGATATTTAGCAACTGACTCACATTTATGATGGTTGCAGTGTCCCTGGGTCATATGATCACTTTTTGCAACCTTCTGATGAGCAACATCAATGGGGAAACCAGATTGACTTAACAACCACTGTTACTAATTTAACAACTGCAGTGATTCACTTAACAAATGTGGCAAGAAAAGTTATAAAATAGGGAAAAAAACAAATTCTTCACTTAGCAACCTAAATTTTGGGCTCAGTTGTTGTCGTAAGTAGAAAATTATGACAGTATTGAAACAGGAGACTTTCAATAAGTCCTCAAAATTATGGACATTGTAGCATCTCCATGGTCACATGATAATAATTTGTGTACTTGACAATTGGCTCACATTTATAATCTTCACAGCAATCTGTGGTCACATGATTACCATTTGCGACTTTCACTGTTGGCTTCCAATAGGCTGTAATGGTCATCTGGGAGAACTTTGACCCTGTATCCTCAGATACATTGGACAGGATTATGCGGTGGTTGTGTGCCTCCACGTGTTTATTAGACCCATGTCCCTCCTGGTTAGTTTATGCTGCCCATGAGGAGACATGTGGCTGGCTACAGGCAGTTACCAACGCTTCACTGCGGGAGGGGTTTTTCCCTGCCGCCTTGAAGAGGAGGTGGTGAGACCCCTTCTTAAGAAGCCTGCCTTGGACCCAGCCAATTTGAACAACTTCTGTCTGGTCTCCAACCTTCACTTTTTAGCGAAGGTTGTTGAGAGCGTGGTGGCACAACAACTTCCAGCTTTCCTGGAAGAATCCGAGTACCTAGATCCATTTCAATCGGACTTCAGTCCTGGTTATAGCACGGAGACGGCATTGGTTGCGCTGATTGATAATCTCTGGAGGGCTCAGGACAGGGGATATTCCTCTGTTCTAGTCCTATTAGACCTCTCAGTGGCTTTCAATACCATCGACCATGGTATCTTATTGCAGCGTCTTCGGGAGTTGGGAGTGGGAGGCACCATTTTATGGTGGTTCTCTTCCTTCCTCTCAGGACACACGCAGTTGGTGTTGACAGGGGGGCAGAGATCGACCCCGAGGCCCCTCACTTGTGGGGTTCCTCAGGGGTCGGTGCTTTCTCCCCTCCTGTTCAACATCTACATGAAGCCACTGGGTGAGATCATCTGTGGTTTTGGGGTGAGGTATCATCAATATGCTGATGATACCCAGCTTTACATCTCCACCCTGGACCACCTCAGTGATGCCCTCCCTGTGTTCTCCCAGTGCCTGGAGGCAGTGCGGATCTGGATGGGGAGGAACAGGCTCCGGCTCAACCCAGACAAGACTGAGTGGCTGTGCTTACCAGCATCTCGGGTCCAAGAAATTCCACCTTTGGTCGTGGGAGGAGAGGTCCTGCCCCCCATGGATAGGGACCACAGCTTGGGTGTCCTCCTGGACGTATGGCTCAGTATGGAGGAGCAGGTGGGAGCCATCACCAGGGGGGCTTTTGCCCAAGTTCACCTGGTGTGCCAGTTGCGCCCCTACTTGGACTGAGATTCCCTATGCACAGTCACTCATGTGCTCGTTGCCTCCCGTCTTGACTACTGCAATGCTCTCTACCTGGGGCTGCCCTTGCAGACTATACGAAGGCTTCAACTGGTGCAAAATGCAGCTGCGTGGGCGGTGATGGGAGCGGCCCAATTCTTCCATGTGACATCCCTCCTGCGCGATCTTCATTGGTTGCCAGTTGCCCTCTGTGTAAGATTCAAGGTGCTGGTATTAACCTATAAAGCCCTGCTTGGCTCGGGTCCGGGGTACTTGCAGGAGTGCCTCCTACCAGCATCGAGGTCTGATCGCCCAGTATGCTCCCACAGACAGGCCCTCCTGGGGGTGCCATCGGCCAGACAATGTCAGTTGGCAGTCCCCTGGGGGAGGGCCTTCTCTGTGGGGGTGTCCACCCTTTGGAATCAGCTACCTCCAGAGATGTGTTTGGCTCTGGACCTGCGCTCCTTCCGCCGTGATCTCAAGACTTGGCTGTTTGCACAGGCCAGCCTGGACTGAGCAGGGTTGGGAATTTTAATTTAAAGATATTTTAATTAGATTTTATTACAATTGGATTAGAGTTAATTTGATAAATTTTGTATTTATTGTATATATATATATATATATATATATATATATATATATATATATATATATTGTGTAAGCCACCCCGAGTCCCCCCGGAGATGGGGCAGCATATAAATCCAAATAAATAAATAAATAAAATAAATAATAAATGTGGAAAATACAAAAAAATACTTTAAAGAGTAGTCCAATTAGAAAAAGCATAGCTAGCAGCTGGATGTTGGGTCAGGAAAGACTCTTAAAAAGCACTTTCCCTAGTTTCTCACACTGTAAAGGAGACAGTGATAGAACTGTACTTTCAGACTTGCAGATTGATGTCAGCATTACCAGATAGACCAGACAGGAAACATGACCAAATAAACTAATTCTGCTTTAGTGTAAAACTTACTTAACTCAATCTACAAGTCTGAAAGTACAATTCTTCCACTATTTCCCTTATAGCCAGGACAACTAGGATGGTTCTCTTCTGAGCTTCTTGACCCAGAGTGGGCTATGCTGTTTCTTATCTGATTGTTCTCTAGGCATCATCTGTTCGCCCTATCTCCCAAAAATTTTCCTATATACTATTACATTTACACAAGCAAAATCAATAGCTATCAGGAAATTGCAAGTCACAGATGCTGTTCTTAATGACCCATGATCATTCACTTAACAACTGAAGCTAGAAGTGATGTTGTAAGTTAGCATGGTCATGTGACATTTCACTTACATTTATATGGTCCCCTCCCTATCACACTGAACATGACCCTGAGTGGCATGCAGCTAACAATTAAAACAATGCTCCAACCATTAAAGCAATTAATAACCATAAACTCCATAAAAATAAATAAAAGCAAGATTGCAGAAAAGGAACATTTACCTAAGCACCATAAACCATTGTTCAAGCTCCCTATGGGATCACCAGAGTTTCCAGAAAAAAAAAACATTTGCAGGGTCTTCTGAAAGTCTAACATCAATGGGACCATCCTTAACTCAGGGATAATGATATCCCAGATGGTGGGAACCGCAGAAGACAGGTCTGGGTTCCATCATATAGAAACTCTTTAGCAGGCAGGGCATACAACATACTCATCCTGCCAGACCCAATGAGATCAGTAGATATACTCTGGAAAAGGTGCTTTAAATAGCCTGTTTCATGCCACATAGGGTTTTAAGGTTTATTGCAACTATTGCAACTAGAAGCAACTAATATACAGCTCATACAATAGAGGTATGACATGTGTCATCTTAGGGCCACATAGAACTGTCTGTGCAGTTGTTGACTTTACCAGCTGAAGAGTAGAGACATTCTTCAAGTGCAGCCCAATGTAAAACATATTCCAGTAATTCACTGTGGATGTGACTGTGAGTAAAACTCCTAGCCTATGATAGGGTACAAATGATGCACAATCAAAAGCTGTGTAAGGGTTTTCCAATGATATCTGCCACCTACTTTTCAAGAAGGAATTATGAATCCAGAATGGACCACAGATTGCACAATGGATCTCTCTGGGTAGTGCCACCCCATATTGTATCAAAGATAGTATAGTTCCAGATACAGAGCTATTCAGTCTTGCCAAGGATCAGGTGCAGCCTGTTGTGCCCAATCTAGACCCCTTCCCACTCCAGAGCTTCTGGGGATAAGAAGGAAATGCTGTTTCATGCTATTCCTTTAAATCAGACTTTTTCAATACTAAAGGAAGGAAGGACAACTTGCTTGGCCATCTTATTTAACCTCCTTCCAGGAGCCCATGAATTTATGGCTAGATTGTTAATAAAAATCTCTGCCTTTATGAATAAACCCAATAATTATATAAATCCGAAGTCTTTGGCAATATAAAACAATGATTTCTAGGAATGCTAAGAAGAATGTAGTTGGGTATAATGATACAGGAAGTCTGATTTGCATTAAAATACATATAATAGTCCATTCTGAGAAGGTATCATCAAGAGATGAATATGCACAAATGAGTTGGCTCCAGATATGAAATGATCCATGAGTTGCTGCCAGCTGATGTTGATTTCATTGAATAAAGTAGATGAATTGTCTAACTTAACCATAAGAAAATTTACTCTTACTCTAATCTTGATATTACTTCCTTTCCCCCTCCTCAATGCTGTATATGCACTTGTGTGTTGACTCATTTTGAAAAAAATGGCAAATTATCAATATCTTTTCTTTTGAAAGCAAGAGATAATATCTCTTGCTTTGAAAGCAGCATAACAAGATACTAATGAAAGGCACCCATCTCTGATGTAATCAAATTTTATGTTCTTTAAACATTCCTCTGAATTAAGAAGAGTTGCTTTCCTGCAAATAGAAAAATCTAGACAAATGAAATTATCCTCCTCACTTCCAGATCAGCATAGAATAAACTAAATTGGTTGATCCCAAAATTTTGAAATTTGATGTAATTTTGGAGGTTTGTAACTTCCATATAGAATAGGGATAGACAGTTCATAAGCAATTCAAAACTGTGAAAGGCAAAACCCATTCATGATGAACTGTGCAATGATTTTTATACATAAAATAAGAGTAACTTCAACATCCTAAAAAGGAAGGAAAGCTCCTGTCCAGCCCCAAACTATTTTAAGTGACTGTCTTTATCCACTCAGCAGTTGCTACCACTGAGACAAACAAGTTAAAGTAGATTTTGTTCTTATCCATCAAGGACCCCATTGTGTTTCAGTGCTGCAAAAAGTATAAAGCAGGGTAATCATTGCTTATTGCTGATTTTCAACTGAACATAATTGATCAGTGAAGCTCTTTGTGTTCTCTTTTCTCTAAAAAACAACAGCAATGCCCAACCTTATTTGGAATATATTTCTATTTCTTTTCTAAGTACAGAAATAGAAACAGTACCACTCCCAATCAAAAATGCACAATTTCCATCAGCTTGAGGGCTGAACTGAGCTTTGTAAGACATGGTGAGAACCATCCTTCAAAATTAGCCTTGGGAGGAGAGTTTGAGTATTTAAGACATGGAACTGGGGACCTTACACTTCAGCAAGTCTTAAGCCACAAAGTTGCTTATTTAGAATATAACTATTTAATGGCCAGATGTGATTGGACACACAAGGATTTTTTTTCTCAGATGCATGAATTCTCAGTGTACATACAAAGTGATAAGTCATGGATCATCAATCATAGTTACAATCATTAATCATAAGATACAAACAATAAATGATAAATTATAAGATAGGAGAAGGTAGTAGGAAAGATGCAAAGATGAGAAAATGAGAAGGATAATAGCAACACAGATACTACATCTTTAGGCCTAAGGCAATACTGTGCAAATTAGGTGTTCACAGAGTGATGGCATTTGTGTCTAGCTGAAGTTGATTATTTACTTTCCAAACCCCCTAATGCAAAAAGGTCCAATATATTTGACTCCCCCATTTTAGAAGCTGGAAAAAGAATGCTTACCAGCAGCAAATGGTTTGGGGAGGGGTACTTTACAAAAAAAAACCTGTCTGATTTTCCCTTTGTAATTGTCCCTTGAGAATCAACTTTGTGTCACTGAACCTTGAATTTTACCCATTTTACTTAGGCATCCAAATATCACTTTGCTGGTTTCTTAATGCCTCCTTTAGTTTGTTCGATAAATTACTTCCATTCTGTCTCACTTATTTGCAATAATCAATAATAGTCCATTAGTGCAATACATTTCTGGTTTAGTAATGTAAGTTTGCTATGGTAAATGCTAACTTTACACTTAATGCTTTATAGTTAGTTTTGTCCTTGAGCTAACTTTCCTGCTGTGATCTTCATAGTAAAGATATGACTTTATTCTTCCCAACATCCTGGTTGTTTCTATGTCTGTTGAATACACCTGATCCAAGTTCACAAATATATCTGAAATATAGTGTAACAAGCCAAGCAGCTGAACCACTAAAGATCACACAAAAGTAGCAAAAGCAATAGTGCTTAGACTTATGTACTGTTTCATAAGTGTTTTATACAGAGCCAACATATTGCCCTCAACAATCTGGATCCTCATTTTACCAACCTTGGAAAGATGGAAATCTGAGTCAGTCTTGAGTGGCCAGGTTGAACTCTTGGTAATGGGCAGAACGAGCCTGAAATACTGCATTCTAACCATTGCACCATCAGGATAGATAATCCAGGTATTTTTCCCTCAAGAAATGTTTAATATTATCATTTGATTGATGGGTTGGATTTGTTAGTCACCAAATTAAAACCAACTCCTGATGGCTGACGATAGTAACCATATAAATCAAACATTAGAACATTCACAGTAAAATATATATCAACCGCGTTTCTGTGATTCCCAATCCATCCCCCTGAAAAGGCCCACTTTAATCAGCTTCTAAAAGAGTTAATCATAGAAAGGACTAATCTAATTTCCAGATGATTGGTGTTCCAGAGAATTGATGCTATAACAAAATCTCTTGACTTCAACCCATTTACGAAAATGGGGCATCATCAACCATTTTTCCCAGGACAAACATCTTCCATATATTTGGAGAAGATATGAGTACATAATCACCAAGCCATAAAAAAAGCTTCATAAATTAAAACCAGCCCAGATTTCGTAATAACCATTTTACAACTGTTATATTAATTATTATAATTTTTATTAGAGTTCATCTCCTCCTTTCTCAGGGAACCAAGTGGTGTTCTTAGTTTTCTAAACTTCTTTTATTCTCATGCCAAATCTAGTGTAGGTTAGATTAAAAGATATCTGCAGAATTCTATTTATGCAATCAGCTGCATACATAATCAAGGATTTCAACCTGCATTTCCACAGTTTAGAAAACTGGCCCTGGTCTAATACACCCATGTTACTATATGTCTATTATACCAACAAGGAATATTATTAATCCTATCTTTTGTTATTATGATAATATCTGTAATATTCTGCAATGTTCTTTTTCAGATTTTGCTTTTCATCTTCTCAGCATTGAGAGCAGCCTGAAGTTAGATGATAAATGTCCTGCGCACAGTCACTCATGCTCTTGTGACCTCCCGACTCGACTACTGCAACGCTCTCTATTTAGGACTGCCCTTGCATGTCATTCGGAGATTGCAGCTGGTACAGAATGCGGCTGCATGGGTGGTGATGGGGGTCTCCCGATACTCCCATGTTATACCCCTCCTGCGTGACCTGCATTGGCTGCCGGTTGCCCTCTGGGTGAGATTCAAGGTTTTAGTATTAACATTCAAAGTCCTACAAGGCATGGGTCTGGGATATTTGAGGGAGCATCTCCTGCCGATATCGAGTACCAACCACCCTGTTCGAGCACACAGACAGGGGCTTCTCGGGGTGCCATCGGCGAGTCAATGCTGGTTAGCAGCGCCCCGGGGACAGGCCTACTCTGTGGCGGTTCCCACCCTATGGAATCAACTACCCCTGGGGCTCTGCCTGGCCCCTGACTTTCGCACCTTCTGCCATGACCTGAAAACTTGGTTATTCGAACAGGCTGGGCTGTGCTGATCTCCTGGGGGGTGGGGTTTGTCAAATTTTAAATGGTATATTGGGGTTTTAATTTAAATTAGACTTGTGATTGTTTAATATTGTTTTAAATTAATTTATTGTTGTGGATTGGTTTTAGTTGTGAGCCGCCTCGAGTCCTCGGAGATGGAGCGGCATACAAATCTAAATAATAAATAAATAAATAAATAAATAAATAAATAAATAAATAAATAAACAAACAAACTTCTGCCCAGGGATCTCTGCCTAAAAAGTTGCCCAAATCACTTATAAAAATAAGAATCTAAGAATAGCATATATGTAGTTCATCAATATCCCTCTCATTCTCTGTTCATAAAGTCTAAAGCCATGTAATGCTTCAGATTCAACGCCAAGAACTTTGCTTGGTGGGACAAATATTCAGCACTGCTGTTACTTGTGCTCCCATGTTCAGCTTATGTATACACAGCCTGTTTAGACACATGAATCTTGTAAGCCTCCCTTGCTTTCTGCTTCAGTTTTCCAGGTAGGGGTGGCTACAGCCTTGGTAAACAGGGAAATAATTAAGAACACATACAAATCAGAGAAGTACATCAGATTCTTTGGAGATCCAATGAAGATTCATGGAGATTCATGGAGACCCAATGAATTTGAAATAGCAGCAAGACTTAAATAGAAAGTCAAAGAGTGCCTGGATCTTTTTTATCTATAAAATAGCTCTCTGATAGCTTTCAATAAGGTTGAAAATTAACCAGTACTTAGTTCATCTCCTCCTTCCTCAGGAAACCAAATGGACCTAGGAAAAGAAACAAAGGTATTTTAAAGAAACAAGTATTTTTAAAAGTTGCAGATAAGTGCTACATCAATGCCTTTGTATACTTTTTGGAATAAAATGTGAAGAGCTGCACATCCCTTTCAGTGATATTGCATAGTGGAACCAGTTGCCTTTATTGATGTTTAGGAGTCATTTCCTCTATATTGAGATGGATTGAGATTACTATCAATGGATTCTATCCAGCCTTCAGACTGGATAAATCATGCAAAGGGTTTCTTCAGGTAATACTGATCTGCAAAAATGTCAATATTCCTTGATAAGTTTTGATTTAGAGATGGAAAAAATGAATCACCAAACAAATAATAATTCTATGTTCTTAACCCAGGAACACAACATCTGAGCATACACATCAGAAACAAATAAATCATACCATATGGGCTTTTGAAAGGTCAAAAAAACAAAGTGTGCTAGTTTGTTACTGGCACATCCACTGCATAGAACTAGACTAAGCAGGAAACAACAGAATTGAACAATGATTGGATGGAAGAGTGAAAATCAAGTAATAGATATATCATAATTATGTACAAGATAAATAAGTGGATTATGATTTATATAAAAAAGAAATCTGACAAAACTATGCAGAGTCCCTGAACTAAAATGTTTTGCACTCAGATAGACTATCTGTATCATGTTCTCTCTTATCTTCACAAAGTTTCATTGGACATTGAGAAGCTTTTTAAAATAATCAATCAGCAGGTTTCCTAAGAAAATGAGAACTGGAGAATTCACTTACAAAATAAATTTATAAAATGTAAGAAGGAGGGGTGGAAAGAAGTTAAAGGAATAATAATCTTAAATTGGCCATGAAATAAGATATTTATTTATATTTATTTATATTTGAACTTGTATGCCGCCCCATCTCCGAAGACTCGGGGCGCTCACAGCTAAAATACAGAACAATAAATACTTAAAAAAAACATTAAACTAAATTACAAGCCCAAATATTAAAACAATGCAATAATAAACATTAAAAACCATCCCTCCCCCAGGGAGGGGTCACAGCCCAGGTTGGTCAAATAACCAGGTCTTTAACTCACGGCAGAAGGTGAGGAGGTCAGGGGCCAGACGGAGCTCCAAAGGCAGTTGATTCCAGAGGTTAGGGGCCATGACAGAATAGGCTCGTCATCGGGGAATCACCCACCAGCATTGACCCGCTGATGGGACCCCGAGGAGTCCTTGCCTATGAGCTCGCACAGGGCAGCCAGCATTTGATATTGGAAGAAGACGCTCTCTCAAATATTGAGGACCCATGTCGTGTAGGACTTTGTATATCAAAACTAAAACCTTGAATCTCACCCGGAGCGCAACCAGTAGCCAATGCAGGCCACACAAGAGGGGGGTAACATGGGAGAACCGGGTAACTCCCATCACCACCCGCGCCGCCGCATTCTGCACCAGCTGCAGTCTCCGGATGGTATGCAAGGGCAGTCCTAAATAGAGAGCGTTGCAGTAGTCGAGTATAGAGGTGACAAGGGATGAGTAACTGTGCGCAGGGCGTCTCGGTCCAGAAAAGGGCGAAGTTGTCGAACAAGGCGGAGCTGGGCAAAGGCCCCCCTGGCGACGGCCCCCACCTGCTCCTCCAACCGAAGCCGTGCATCCAGGAGGACCCCCAGATTCCGCGCCCTATCCACAGGGGGCAACACCTCTCCCCCTATGGCCAAAGATGGACAATCTTGACTGGACCAAGATGCCGATATGCACAGCCACTCAGTCTTGGCCGGGTTGAGTCGAAGCATGTTCCCACTCATCCAGATCCGTACCGCATCCAAACACCGGGTCATCAGGGAGAGGGCATCGCTGATCTGGTTTGGGGTGGAAATGTACAGCTGAGTATCATCAGCGTACTGATGGAATCTCACCCCAAAACCATGGATGATCTCACCCAGCGGCTTCATGTAGATGTTAAATAAGAGAGGGGAAAGGACTGACCCCTGAGGGACCCCACAAGAGAGTGCCCTTGGGGTCGACCTAACCCCTCCCAATATCCACTTATAAAAAAGAGAAGCAACTGTATTCTATTATTTTCATCACAATTCTCATCACTAACCTTCCCCTTTGTTTGTTTGTTTGTTAAATTTATAGCAATAGCACTTAGACTTATATACAGCTTCCCAGTGCTTTACAGCTCTCTCTAAGCAGTTTACAGAGTCAGCCTATTGCCCACAACAATCTGGGTCCTCATTTTACCCACCTCAGGAGGATGGAAGGCTGAGTCAACATTGAGCCAGGGAAAATGAAATTGCTGACCTGCTGGAAGCAGAAGTAGCCTGCAATACTGCATTCTAACCACTGTATCACCATGGCTCTTATATGTAGAACATATCCTATATGTTCTAATAGATATTCTGAATTTCAGGCCACCATACATAGCATTTCTCTTCCTCCCTCTCCAAGGTTTTTTTTTGTGTGTGTGTGTGTGTGTGTGTGTAACAACAACTTAGTGAGTTAGGTAGGTTAGTCTGAGAGAGAGTGCCTGCCCAGATTCATTCAGTGAGTTCCATGTCTAAGAATGAACCTCAACCTAAATCTCCCCATTCTTAGTTCAATATCTCAATTGCCACTCTGAACTGGCTCTCAGAAAATCTGTGTGCTCATTTATCTGCTCTATTCCTTTTCTATGAATCACTGTCCTAAAGAACACTAGCAGTTCATGACTGCAGTTATAAATAAGTCATTCATATTTGTTGAAGCTCATGTACCTCTAGTTTTATACTCAAGAAAGAGCTAAAATAAGAGACTAGCTTTCTAGCTTTGTCATGATTTATATCATTACTTTTGTGTTCTATGAACAGTGATCAGGGAGGGGAGTGAAATCAAATCAAACCAATTACACAATCAATGCCATGTTCCCTTTTAACATGTGTTGTACACATGTAAAAAAAGGGGACAGCTATCACAAAGTAGAAAATATAAATAAGATAACTTTAATGGATATATTCAAGTTCCATTGCCAATTAAACAAGGAATAAAACCTGGTCCAAATCCAGAATATTTAGATAACTTCAGAAGCAGCTCACTAGATGCCTGTTTATTTCATTAAGATAGAGGAGGTACAATATAATCAGACTTGCAAGATTCTGTTTCTATAGTCAGTCTCAATAAAAACAGTTCTAACCTCCCTTTGAGTTAACTTCTTGATCTGTCTATCTAGTGAGGCTCATACATGGGTACATCTACCACCTTTACATTTTTGATGCCTTCTCTGACACTCACTGTTGCACATTGTCCACTGATAAATGTTATGCAAATTTATTTATTTTTCCTAGGGTACAACTGCTTGCTTCTTTTATGTGGCTTTCATTATTAGGTTTACTTAAATTTTATTGAGGAAGTTGATGGAAAAGTTATACTGAATCAAGTCAGTTTGGCACAGTAGGTGTGGAGCTAATTAGGAAAACAGGACTTTATGAATAAGCATTCATTTATTCATAGCTTAAACAGAATACTTTGTGGATCATGTTGGGCTAGTATTTGAATTAGTATTCAAAGGACTATTAGCTGGCATCATTTTGATTCATTTTCACAGTAGGAAGAAAATGAGTGATTGTTACAACTCATGTATAATATTTTGACTTTTCTTATACCAGTCATGTATTTTTTCCCACTGAAATATTTTCTCATCTTTTCCATATCCCTCCTTAAGTAACATATAGCATTTTAATATTAAACATATTTTGATTTTGATTTTTTTTCCAAACAGCAATTGGAAAAGGGGTTTTCATTTTTTTTTTATTTTAATAAAAATGCATTTGGAATTATGGTGGTTTCAGCACCATCTTTTTGAAAGGGAAATATGAATATATGAATGCTAATCATGACATTATTTCCAATTAGATGTGTTACTGAATTACCCATTTTCCCACTCACTAAATTGTTAATCCTTGAAATTTCTCTCTCTACAAAGCATAGACATTGACTTACAACACTGAGCGATTCTAAATGTCATACCAAAATACTCAGATAGGAATGAAATACAGACCATGAGTGCCTATACAAGAACTTGCATTGATTTTCTAGATCTTTATTTCATTCTTCATAATAAATGTATAATGAACTTTTTTCAGTTCCTATAGATTTGCAACAGTTCTAGTGGAAAAGGGTTAGACATGTGTTTCTTGTTTAAAACAAGAAAAAGGACAACTCTGATCAGAAATAGAATATATATGCATTCAATAATTTACACTATAACAAATATGTCTTTGTGGGTTCTGCACGAAGAAATGGTAATAAGAATATATTGTAATTATAAAAGTGTAAAACAATAGGGGTTACTGACAATCTTTACTGGTAAAAGGTCACATTTTTATTTTTTTTATTTACAAAAGAAAGGTAAATGATGATTAGATAAATTGAATTAATTGAAATGATTTTAGAAAATTCTCTAAAAATGAGATTTGTCAATAACCAAGATTAGTTATTTTTATTATTATCTTGGAACCATAAATAAACCTTAGGGGGGATATGTGTTGCAGAACCCGATAGATTAGAGATATATTGTAAGGTAGCTTTTCTTTTCTCTTTTTTTGTTTTCTTCTTTCTCTATCTTTCGTTTTAAAGGGAATGATTATGATTATGCTACTATATTAACCACTGAGGTGTCACTTTCAAACTAGTAAAAGGGGGGCAAGTCTAGGTTTTTTTTTTTCATTCTTTTTAGTGTCAAAATTTGTACGGATTTAGAATTATGGAGAGAATATGTGATGAAAGGGCAAATCTGATGGACAAAAGAATTCTGTAAATGATAAAAGAGTATTAACAATGTGAAGATAATTAAAGGATAGATATGGATGAACTTTATCTTTAATATGATGGGCAAATATATTGTTATTTGTAAGATTTACAAATGATGTTTTTAAAATGTTAAAATGGAATAGAAGTGAAGTTAAATGCTTAAAATGAATATAGACCTACTGTCATATTTGCATGTAAAAGTGACGACCCGGGAACATGCTATCTACTGAAAAGAGCTGTTTTAAAAAATTGTTAAAAATTGAATAAAATTTGTTTAAAAAAGAAAAAACAAATATGTCTTTGTGTTAAAAAGAGAGAGAACGAGTGAATCTTTCCATGATAAAATATAAGCTCTGAGTGTCTAAATTGTGGCTTTTCCAGCTTACTGACCAGATAGCAGAAGGAGATAGGAACAGATGGATTGACAAAATCAGATGCAGAATTTGAGACTTTAAGTCTGTATCTGTCCCATTCTGTTTATAAGTACAGTTCTTATAGATCTGCAAAATATATTACTGAATTGTAAATTTTAAGAATATGAAAAACAGAAAAAAATTAACAAAATAAAATAAAATCCAGTTTATTTACAGTAATCTTACATACAAATTAAACCTAATTAGCAAATTCAGTGGTGGTATTCTACTGGTTCAGCCTGGTTCGGCCAAACTGGTAGTTCTGAAAATCATCTGGGAGAGAATTGATTCACTCTGACGATCAACTGCTGGGCCCACCCGCCCACCTGCCCCATACTGACCTTTATATCCTGCTTTTGAAGCTCAGCTGCATTGCGTGGCACAGCGGATTGCTATGCATCAGCTGTTACAGGGAAAGCTCAAGAGTATAGGAGAAGGTCAGTAGGAAAGCCTCTGCGTGCATGCAAAGCACGCATTTGCCATGTGCACATGCAAAGCATGCCCACCAACCCACGCCCACTGAACCGGTGATAAAACAGTTTGAGTCCCACCACTGAGCAATTCCTCTACTTTTTCTTTTGGGTTATAGTCCCAGCATATAATGGGCTTGCAAAAGTCCAGGAGAAAAAATATGCACCCTTTTACTAGAGGCTCAAATAATCCAGCCCAACAAAAGGAAGCATCATATATCTAAAATGATTGCAATGATAATTTATTTCAATTACACCTGGAATATAAAATTAATATTATGTGTATATCCAAATTTATGTACACATATTTTATACAAAAATATTTAATCCCAAAACTGTAGATATTAGTAATCTTGAAAATCCATCCAGAAAGAATGGTCTACACATTTCTGGGTATGAAATCTACATTCACCCTATAAGCATGGATCTTGCTAATCATCTAATATTATTTCAGTTTGAGTTTTATTTCCCTTGTGCAGATTAACAACTGATCTAGCAGTAAAGGCTGGAATGAGATTAATGCAGTAATTTATCAGTACCATAATTTGTTTTCCATATAGAAAACACTGGTCAACTTGAGAAGTATAAGTATTTATCCAAAGTTAGGCTTTTCTGCCGATGTGGTAATGTATGTTGCATTTGTGCTTACATAGCAGGAGTGCTTGGCTTGCTACAGTAGCTGAAAAGGAATAAGGAATAATTTGCAGAACATGTTTGAGATAGCAGATAATAATATACAAAGTGTTATGTATGCAGGTTTGAATGTCATTGGTTAAGTTTGAACTGTTCTTGTAAAATGTCAGAAATGATTGGTTTAAAAAGTGCGGGAAAACCCTGCACTCTGATTGGCTGGCAACTGCGGCTGTTATGAGCTGTAGTCACTAATAAACTCTTCACTGAAGCACTCCGCGTCTGACTCTTCATGCAAATCTAACACAAAGCTTCCCCCTTGCAGAGATGAAGAGCTGGTGAACTAATGGTGGGCATCCGAGTTTCTCTATCTGTTTTTCCTGCAAGTTTGAAGAAGAAAAGAAATATTTTAGTACTTGTTTTAAAATATAGTCCCTCTGAAGTGTAGCTCCTTTCTTTCTGTATAAAACTTCAGAGTATTTGGTATTCATACACTTTATACCAGCCATTATTGCAATGTCAAATATTTCCAATAAAAGCCAAATTCACTGAGAAGGTTTTCAAGGCAGCCAGAAATACCAATCCCCTACATGACAATATGAACTCGATGGATCAATCATAGAAGCATCCTTAGAAACAAATGATTTTCTGACCTTTGTAGATTGTAGCAAAAATAGTGTAGCTTGAATTCAAACTGTTTGAAATTTACAGCATACTTGAAACAAGTCTCTCATCTACCTATCTGTAATCCAAGTGGAAGCAAAGCTGATATAGTTTGAATCCAAATATCTTGCAGTTTACATCCTATTAGAGATTGAAACATGTCTCACACCAACCTATCAGGCAATTAGATGGAACACCAGCCTAAAAATTCCTAGTGGGGGGCTTAAAGGGGTTTAACTTTAAAGAGAAAGAAAGAAAGAAATGCAGTGGCCAAAATGCTTTCTGTCCAACTTTCTTTTAATATTAAAAAGGCAAAGAATCTATGTCAGCCCCTTCAAATAAGCCCTTCCCCCTCCCACCCTTCCATGTCATGATACAATCATATGACTGCTTCATTTTTACACTGTGAATTTGCTTTTATTATGAAGTATTACATTTGTTTTGCTACCTCATTGTCAGAATTATTTCTGAATCTACAGTTTCTGCAGAGACAAAATAGCAATCATTTTGTCAGGGTTCCAAGTGATAAATCCATTACAAGCAAGAACTCTGAGGCTGGTGAATTCCTCAAAGAATAGCTTTATTGGAACTATCATATTGTCACATATGTGATAAAAGCCAATTCTGAGGAGCCTCTTGGTTTTCATCTAATTAAAAGTAAAAGTTTTTCCCGCAATCCCAAAGAATCAGTTGCATGGCCCAATCACAGCAGCATCCACTGGTCTGCTGATATCACTCTTCCTTCCTTTGACTTCTTGGTTCCCAGGAGAAAGAATTTTATTTTGACTACACAAACCCAGCTATATCTACTCCCCTCTCTTTATCCCTTGTTCCAGTGTGGCAACACTGAAGCTCTAAGATGGCTTTGTCCAGGTCAGCTTCAGGGTTGACACCTTTCATATGACACATTAAAACACTAGATTTGATAAGGAGTAAGAAGCTTTGTTGTGTGAACATAGTTTATAGCTGTATAAATAAATGAAAGTTAATGAGAGTAGACTAGCCAATATTACTCAATTTAGGTGGGTTTTGGTAATTTACTGTAGGTAGCCTAAAGATCTCTGGTAAATTTCAGTTGATTCAAAAAGTGTCATTAACATTATTTAATATAAACATCCATATATATATATATATATATATATATATATATATATATATACACATACATATATGCGTATATGCGTATATACGTATATACGTATATACATATATACATATATACATATATATATGCACTGTATACATTCGAACTAGACTGTGATGTTTCTCTGTGTCATATATGTGTGTGTATATGGGTATATGTATAATGGTAATCTTATGAGAGCTGAATGCAACAAAATTTCTTTTTAATATATACTGATTACTGAACATTTAAAGGGACAATGAAGTTCTATTTTATTTTATTCTACTCTACTCTACTCTACTCTACTCTACTCTACTCTACTCTACTCTACTCTACTCTATTCCATTCTATTCTATTCATCTATCATCATCACTTATCCATCATCAATCAATCCCCTTTAAAGGTTAGTCTAATTTCTAGGGAACCTGTTCCATTCAGCAGGTGCTGTTCTTGCAAAATAACAGAAGATTTCAGTACCACCCCAAGACCAGGACCAGGTCAAGCTGTTGAAAAAGAATTCTTGTTGGATAGTGGATAATATAAAAATAGAATATCTGGATCATCCCACATTTATTATATATATTTATAAGTTTGGTGTAGTGGTTTAGACACCAAGTTAGAAATTAGAAAACTATGGGTTTACTCTTTTAGAAGTACTAAGCTGGGCCAATCATCCTTAGGAAGAGACAAGACAAACTACTTCTTAAAAACTTTGCCAAGAAAACTATAGGCACTTCTTCAGGCAGTCACCAGGGATCAAGTCTGACTTGAAGGCACCAAATATCCCAAATATCTATGCTGCACAGTTCAAGAGCAGAGTCTCTGGTTATAGGTGTAGGGTGTTTGAAGATTTCCCATCCCCTTTCCTGACATTGAGGCTTTTTAAGGAGCTGAATACTAGAAAGCTTTATGGAACTGAATAAAATGTAAATTCAATCTACATTTAAATGTAAATGTAAATTTTAAAGTAGGTGCTTTATTGGCAAGTCATTCACAATTATTTTAAAGTTATATTTAAATTTAAAACAAGTAGCCATATTCCAGAAAAAGTTCCCTGTTGAATGCAAATTTATTATGCATAAGGATGAGTCAGAAAAAAGAATTAATTCAGCAACATCCATTATTTTTCAGATTTTTTTTGTTCCATTGTATAGCAAAGATGGAAAAGATAGTTATCTTATTTCACTATAAATAAATATCTCCAAATATATACTGTGGAAGTCATGAATAAGTAGCCTAGGACTTGTATAGACTATGGCAATCTTTATAACTTTGGTAACCTTGAGTAGTTACTTTTTTAATGTTTCCCATCAGGAACTGAATTACATGAATTTGTACCATCCTAAAATAGCCATTTTGTTAGAGGTGCAAAAGACAAAAACATTGTTGACTTTGAACTATAACTTTATGTAAAGGGAGCAAGTTTCTATAGAAGAAATCACTGGCCACAGGGTACTCTTTTGGATGAAGAAACAACCTAAGAACTAAAATATAGAAAATATTTATAGTCTACAAGTAGTAGATGTTTCTTTTAAAAAACAATATCTATGAGTCACTCAATATCCTTAGAAATGAGGACTTCCAGGATATGTGAATCAAGCAAGTTAATAATTCCCTTTGCACAATGTAGTCCTGCAGATATTTTGGTACAAAGCCACGTAGGAATTATACAGATGAAATTTTTATCAGCCAGACTAAAAAAAAAGCATGGAAGTATGATATACTCCTGGAGTCAAACAAAAACTTGAGTAGGAAATAAATTGATTAAATCTCAAAACAAGATTGGAATTTTTGAGTCAGTTTGGAGCAAGGAATCAAATCAGGTGTTTTAACTGATCAGTCTCTGCAACATGGTATATTATTTATTTATTTATTTTATTAATTGGTCTTATGTGCTGCCCTATCTCCCAAGGGACTCAGGGTGGCTCACATAAAAACACCCAATACAAAAGTTAAAAAATTAAAAGATAATTAAACTAATTAGACCAGATAAAGTATTTAAAACCAATCAATGTGACATTTAAAACTAAATAACCCCCCCTCAGTCCAGGCCGGTTTGTTCGAATAACCAAGTCTTTAAGCCGCGGCAGAAGGAGCAGAGGTCAGGGACCAATCATAGCTCCAGGGGAAGATGGTTCCACAGAGTGGGCACCCCCACAGAGAAGACCCTCCTCCTAGGGACCACCAGCCAACATTGTTTAGCTGACAGTACCCCAAGGAGGTCCTGTCTGTGAGCGCGCACCGGGCGATGGGTACAAAGCCAACTTGGATATGTACAGAGCCAACTTGGATGTCTAAATCAATTTGGTGATTTGAAAAAAAAATTAATTTTACAAACAGCATTGTTTATTTGAATCAGATCAGATCTAATTTGTACTAGTATAAATATGTGTGTGTGTGTGTGTGTGTGTGTCTGTGTCTGTGTCTGTCTGTATCTGTGTCTCTGTGTGTCTCTGTGTGTCTGCATATGTATATGTACACAAAAATTGTGGATTAAGTCATATATTAACATTAATATATAAACATTACTATTGGTAAGAATCTTAAGAAAGAATGGAGAAGGTTAGAATTAGGGTGAAGTTGAAGATTAATAATCAGTGCCTTTATCTTCATTGAGAGTTAGTGCTTAGTACTTCCTTTGATAAGGAAAAGTAGCAGTTACTTCCTGAACTTTGTGTAAGGTTGAAACACAATAAAGTTTAACCTAGACAAGTCCTCTTTCCCTGTGTTGTAGCTTTTCTCCAGGGTCCTAACCTCTTTGACAGAGCCACAATCTAAAGCAGAATTATGCAACTTTCATTGGCTCCAGGCTGCATAAGGGTTACATTATAAAAGTGGATGGGGTCATGATCTATTGGAGGAGAGCCTGGGGGATTTTCAGCAGAGGCCTGAAGCATCCATTTTGCTCCTTAAATCTCCTTCACAGGTTTTTTTTAGTTCCTTTAATTTTGGAAACTAAAAAGGGATGCTGGTCACCACAACACTTTTTGCATCCTGATCTAAAGCATCCTGAGTTACAGTAAATGACTAAACATTTCTCACTGCATGGTGCTAGCCCCACCATTGCTGATGTTAGTTAAGTGCTTCAGGTTTAGCGGTGACTGTTGTTTCAGACAGAGGGCAATGCTATTTCGTCAACGTTTGATTTTCCAATTCAGACAAGTTCAATGGATAGATTGGTGGAAGACATTGCTTTGATTTTTCTTTCAAGAATCAAAATGGCATGCCCCAGTCCTGCTCCACCACTAGCATGTTATCTGCTTTCTTCCTCTTGATTCTTGATATACCCAACCAGGAAAAAGTGAGAGCATTCAATACCCATTGACAGAATAGTATTGAATCTTTCCATAAGTGTCCTTTTATGAGACAACGTATCTAGCAGAATAGGAAATCAAAAACAGCAATCTTACTCCTTGTTGATTGCAACTCCAATTTTAGTCCTAAGTGACATGCTTCAGATAGAGGCAGTAATCTTCTCATAGTTCAAAGAGTTTTCTCTCCAAGGTACTTCATTCTCCTAAGAGGGTGAAGCAGCAACAAAGGTAAGTCAGAGCATTGAGAAATATCTCGCAATAACAGTATCAGATTCCTTTGTAAGCTACAGAGTTTACAGCATAGTGTGTAGATATTGGAGGACTCTCCAAATGTGTAAATTCAACCCACAGAGAATCTAAAAGTCTGTATTTGCTCATCCTTTTTTTTCTGAGCATTTTTCAAAGTAGTCAAAAAAAATCAAATGCCTATTTATCTATTTTTTTTAATCTAGTTTGCATTGTGGATAATGATGTTTTATTAAAGTAAACATACTCAGGCTGAATCATTTATAGAATGTTAGCACAAATCTTTTAAGTCAGTTTTTACTCATCATCAGTAATGAACTAACAACAAGAACCAGTGCTTAATTATTTGTCATATGCCTTCTGTTCTATAGAGAAGAGTGTAATATTGTTCCTCATTGCATTTCTTGATGCTAGTAGCAGATGGAAAAGTGTAACACATGTTATTTTTACAAACATTACAAACACTCTTCAGTTATTATTCTCAAGTTTCCATTTTGAAGATAAAAACAATGATCTAAGAGATAGAAGAGAAAAACATTATCTCTTCAGATAATTAACTGAAGTATATTCAATGTTCCTTGAATCTCTTAGATGCCTTTGTTTCATAAGATGATAATTTAATATTAATCCATACGCTGTTTTTCTCCTTTCTAACTTACTGAGATATGTGAACTAGCCAAACAACAAATCCCATGGAAAAAGTGGATTGTGTAGTCTAATGAAGAGAGTCATATTATTGACTATTCAGTGGCATCATTGAACCCTAATGATATTGACAGTAATAATGATAATAGTTTCTTAGATTAATGTCATAACAATTTTAGCTATGTCAAAGACCACATAGTGAATACCAATAAAATATAGCAAAATATAGCAGGGATCTTGGAGGGCTTCTTGTCCAACCTTCTGCTCAGGCAGCAAACCTTATAACATTTCAGACAAATGGCTGTCCTATCTCTTCTTAAAAATATCCTTTGTTGGACCACCCACAAATTCTGGAGGCAAGTTATTCCACTGGTTAATTGTTCTCACTGTGAGAAAATTTATCCTTAGTTCTAAGTTGGTTCTCTCCTTGACTGGTTTCCCATTGCTTCTTGTCCTGCCCTCGGGTGCTTTGTAAAATAGGTTGACCTCTCCTCTTCTTTGTGGCACCCCTTAAATTTGAATATCATGCCACCCCAGTTCTTCTTTTAACTAGACTAGAAATACTCAATTCCTGCAACTTTTCTTCTTAAGTTTTAACCTCCACCTCCCTAATTATTCTTTTTTTAATTTATTTTTAATTTTAATTATGTGAATATAACACAATACACCCAACTTATCCTTGTTATACATAAATACATTTTACTTCATAATTTATAATCTTATTAAAATATTAATTACTAATTAATCTAATCATAACTACTAGTATTTCGACCTTGTCTTCTATTACATAACCATTTATAAAATTTATTCCCTGTTTTATAAAAGTTAGAGTCTCTTTTGTCTTTTATTTCTTAAATTAACCTATCAGATTCTGCACATGCCATAATTTTTCTTATTATTTCTGTTTCTGGAGGTATAATTTTATTTTTTCCAATATTGTGCATATAATATTCTAGCCACCATCAACACATGTACTATTAGATACATTATTTCTTTTTTAAAATTTTTCTGATATTATGCCAAGGAGAAAACATTCCAGTTCAAATGGGATACAGTCTCCCACCATTTGTTTTATTCATGTTTGAATTAGTCTCCAATATTTTTTGCAGCATTGCATGTCTACCACATATGAAAAAATGTGCCAGGTATATCTTTACATTTCCAACAATTTGGAGATATATTTTTAAACATTTTAGAAAGTCCTGCTGGCAGAAGATGACACCTGTAAAACATCTTATAAAGATTTTCTTTATAAGCTGTAGCCAAAGTTGTTTCCTTATTTGTGGACCAAAGTTTTTGCCATTTAGCCAATTCAGTATTATAACCAATTTTTTTACCCATGCCACCATTGTTTCTTTAACATGTTCTTCTTTAAGTTTGTATTCTAATAAATATTTATACAATATTTTTATTAATTTATCATCTGTCTCTAACAATAGTTTATCTAGAATTGTTAATTCTTTATTAATACCCTATGTTTTTCTGTCTTGTATGTATCTTGATTGTATTTGTAAATAAGACCACCATTCTATATTTATTCCCTAATCATTCTTGTTGTTCTTCTCTATACTCCTTCCAGGACCTCAACATTTTTATACAATGCAAAATAATTAAATAAAATATCTGCAAAGAATCCATTAAATTCAAATACAATAAATGAACAATTAGGACAGCTGATAACATGAAAGAAAAGATCTGGACAGAATATATTAGTTTCTGGGGGACAAGATATGAGGTCCCACCTCCTCTTTTTGGGGGGGTGGGAGGAGTTGATAATTAATTATAATTAATTACTTGATTTCTTATAGCCAACATGATATTTCCTATGTCAATTCCAGAAACAGCTCTGGCTTACTGTCAAAATGGAATAAAATGCCAGACAAGAGATTGAATGAAACTGGAGCATTTTGGAGATGAATGAAGATAGCTGAAAGGCTGGCCAAGAAAGTGAACAAGAAAACTCAATTCTGCAACCTTTTGTTTTAACTTATCTTACACATTTTCCTATTTGTTAAATAATATTAATTGAGTTTGGCCTGGATCTTTAAATCTATATCTATATCACAGAGTCATTCAATAAAGGGCCTTGGTGGCTCAGGCTGTTAATTGCCTGCACTTAAGTTCCAGCTGCCTACAACTGCTGTAGGCTCGAATCCCACCAGGCTCAAGGTTGACTCAGCCTTCCATCCTCCCGGGGTAGGTAAATTGAGGACCCAAGATTGTTGGGGGCAATTAGCTGACCTTGTAAAAATGCCGCTTAGTAATAAGCAGGCATATACAATGGAATGAAGGCTATTGCTGAGCACACTGGGTGGTATCCCAAAAATTGTAAGCCGCCCTGAGTCTCCAGAGAAGGGCGGCATATAAATGTAATTAAAAAAAAATTGCAATGCCAAGTTGTGTCAGATCAAAACAGATTTATTTATAACACAACAATCAATAAATATATTATTCTTAAATATATACAGAGTCTTTTCTTCTTTCGTTCCTCTTAAACAGTCCTTCAAGGAACTAGAAGTTACTATGAGAGATTCACAGTTCTTCCTCTCATAACCTCTTCTTAGATATAGCTAACCTCTTTAGAAAGTCCCTTTCTCTTTAGGTTATAGATCTTCTCTCAGATCTCTTTGCTATATCTTCTCATACACAGACCTCAGTCTGTCAGATCCTAATATCTACTCAGAGTCTTGGATCTTCTCAGTATCTCCAATCTCCTTAGAATCTCCTCATTTTCTTTCTTTTTTCTCTCTTTTAGAAAATGACAGTTGACAGCCCTTTTATACTTAGGGGCGTGTCCTGCAGTATCACAGTGAGGTGCTCAATGCCACCCTGTCATTGGTAGGTTTGATCACCCCATCAAACTCTACTAATTTGTAAACTGCATAGTAACTCCAGAAAGTTCTACTTTCTGACACTATTCGATATAAATGCACATCAGATAGCTTGCCTAAGCAACTACTTTCCATCTAAAACCATGTAAATACATAATAGGGTTAAAAATAAAAGAATAAAGAGAAAGACAATCAGGGACCTTTATTAGTGGTAGTCTCTTGTCAATTTTTAACTTATGTCCCAGCAAATTACTTTTGCTTTTCAGTCTGCCATCTTTGCTTGGAATTAATAAGCATCTCAACTGCTTGTGAAATGTTACACTGCATTAGTATGAAAGTATGATCAATAAACAGCCAATTCATGCAGTGTGAAGAAAGGCCTTACCAAATCGAAGGTTAGATCTGATGAGAATACAATAGCTGAAATCTCAGACAGCAACTGCAGTGGTTTGACATTAATTAGAGCATTACTTTTGGTTAGATATAATACTTAAACAATTAGGTTGTTCCAAATGAAAACTAAATTTTGCCGACATTCAGATTCTGCTGTGTCTTCTTTTTTTTCCCCCTTGTGTATTTGTTTATAAATTGTGTACTTTCTTTCTTTTCTCTGCGGAATAAAATGGTAGGACTCAACTAATCTGCTAAATGTGTTATCTGAGGAAATTACTTGATTTCTTATAGTCTAACTTGATTGTTATAGTCAAAACTGGGCACTCGACTGATTATACTGTGGCTAGCTAATATTCACTCTGCTGTAGGTCAAAGTGGTTGTCCCACAATAATTATTATCTAGGGAATAAACTCTCCCCCCCAAAAAAAGATGAGGTACAGCCTCACTTGGGGACAATTTCCCCCAAAAAACTAATATATTCTCTTGGACTTTCTCTTTCATTTTATAAGCTGTCCTAATATTTATGTATTTCATCTGAATTTTTTTTAAAATTCATATTTATATCCCGCCCTTCTCTGGAGACTCAGGGTGGCTTACAATTTTTGGGATACAACCCAATGCACTCAGCAATATCCTTCCTTCCATTGTATATGCCTGCTTATTACTAAGCGGCATTTTACAAAGTCAGCTTATTGCCCCCAACAATCTTGGGTCCTCAGTTTACCTACCCCGAGAGGATGGAAGGCTGAGTCAACCTTGAGCCTGGTGGGATTCGAGCCTGCAATAATTACAGGCAGCTGGAGCTAAGTGCTCCGCTATTAACAGCCTGCACCACCAAGGATTGGATTCCTTTTGAGTATTTTATTTATTTTGCATTGTAAACATTGTATACAAGTATTGCAAGATAGAAAAAACATACATACCATTACACATACAAAATGTGGCTTGTGCGATTTTTTTCCCTGATTCTGTGGGGTGAACCCATTAATTTTGTTTTATTCAATAAACCATGTTTTAGATACATGCTACGCATAACAATAGCAATAGCACTTAAACTTATATACCACTTTACAGTGCTTTACAGCCCTCTCTAAGTGGTTTACAGAGTTAGCATATTGCCCCCAACAATCTGGGTCCTCATTTTACACACCTCGGAAGGATGGAAGGCTGAGTCAACCTTGAGCTTGGTGAGATTTGATCTGACAAATTGCAGACAGCCGGCAGGCAGCCGAAGTAGTCTGTAGTACTGCACTCTAACCAAGGCACCACCACGGCTCAGTATAGTCCTTTAAACAGTCAGACACACAGCCTGTGAATTGCATATGGCCCTTGACATTGCCTTATACAGACTGCAATCTTTGGTAGGTACTCAGCTCCTTGTTATAATGTAGAATGAGCTATAGGAAGCATTCCTAGAAGAGAAGCCTACATGTAGCATCCAACCCAACTCAGTCTGACCTGGCTAGTGGAAGTCCTGGTTGTATGGGCTACACAAGAGATATCTTATCCTGAATGCCCTGCCCTTTATGACTCTCCAAGCAGGGACACAGGCTGACTAGGGAACTTTGGATAGGAAGTTGGTGCTAATCAAGACTGGAAGGAAGAAGTAGCTACTGAGAAGGACAAGGGCTGCAAATGTATCATTTCTGTAGGGAAGGAAAGAAGGAAGGGAGGGAGGGACGGAGGGAGGAGAAGTGTATGAGAAAAATGATAAAGGAAAAAAGATCAGTCAGTCAGCTTGGCAAAATGAAAACAAATTGCTGCAGGATAGTCCTTAATGTGAAAGGTTAGGGTTAGGGTTTGTGTGTGTATTTAAATATTAAATATTAACTCAGTAATTAAACCAAATATAGGTGTTTTATTTAATGAAAAGCACTGCCAAGTAAGTGAGTCAGACTGAAATGAATCTGACTCTGACTTCTCTTTTTAAATAGCTTTGTTGCACAGTATCCTTTTCCCCTTCACGTTTTAACTCAAATGGCATAATGCAATTATCTTTACTGACTTTCTGACATCTCTTTTAAATAGTACAAAGTTAAGCAAGAAACATTTCTGCAAATGTGAATGTTAATTTACTATTTTTTTGCAATTGTTTACATAAAAAATTAAATGCAGTCAGTACTGTACAGTACAGTCTCAAATTTATGAAACATTTAGCTTACAATTAGCCCGGAGTAGACAACTGCAAATATTGTGACCTTTCTAGTTTTCCATCTTGTGACTGCTGTTTATATATTTTCAGTAACCATGGACTCTCCTAAACAGATGTCTGAGTATCTGAAAATGAAGAAAATTCACACTTACAAAGCAACAAAAGGCTATGCAAAAACCTGCATACACTTTCTGCTAGCAATTTCAGCTGTGAGAAAGTTTGTTAAGAAACAGCAGTCACATAGAACAGATCAGTAAGTTTTAGAAGATCAAGAAAAATCTTTACTGGGTCGGAAAACTGTTTAAATCTGCAGAACAGAAACCACTGAAAATTTCAAAATGTCGACAGTGGAGCAGTGACTGGACATCAGGGAGAAGGTTGCCCCACAGGACAGAAAAGAGTAAGGAAATGATACATATGTCCTGCTGTGAAACATTTGAGGGAAGAGATTTGAAACATACCCACCCTATTTTGAGTGGGTGGAATGGAGAGAGGCATTCCTAAAATAACCTTGCCCCTTGCCATGTAGGGCTTCAAAGGTGATAAGTGCTTCATCACTGGAGCTTTTAAGAAGAGACTGAACAGTCATTTGTCTGAAATGGTATAGGGTGTCCTGCTTGAGCAGTGGGCTGGACTAGAAGATCTTGAATATCCCTTCCTGCTCTATTCTGATTGATTGATTGATTGATTGGTCCTGGAAGTTAGTGACATCAGCTAAGGAGATCAGTGATGAATTTGAAGAAAAAGAGGTTGGATATTTAAATAAAAATCCAAACTAGACCTCCTTCAAGATCAAACATAAAATACTTATAAGATACAAAGGTGAAAGTATATAAATAGTCTTCATAGTCTCCAAGCTTGAATATTACTGAAAATGTTTGGGAGATGTCAAATGTGCAGTGTATACAATGAGTCCTAAAATATTTTTGAGCTAGAAAAGTTCTGCATGGAAAAATAGGGTGAAAAAATTCAAAAGTCAAGCTATAGAGAGCCTTAACTGGCTACAAGAAATAAGAAGTTCTCATTTCTATTGACTTTTATTAACCACATATATCTTCTCTATCACTAATCTGGTTATCCCAATGAATCATTTCTGCCAAAGCTGGTGTTTCAGAGTATTGACTGAAAGGTTATCCAAACTTCTAATGTTTGTCATAGTCATTGTTTATTTATTTTAACTTGATAGATAAAAGGGCCTTGGTGGCTCAGGCTGTTAAAGGCCTGCATTTAAGTTCCAGCTGTCTACAATTACTGTAGGCTCGAATCCCACCAGGCTCAAGGTTGACTCAGCCTTCCATCCTCTCGGGGTAGGTAAATTGAGGACCCAAGATTGTTGGGGGCAATAAGCTGACTTTGTAAAAATGCCGCTTAGTAATAAGCAGGCATATACAATGGAATGAAGGCTATTGCTGAGTGCATTGGGTTGTATCCCAAAAACTGTAAGCCACCCTGAGTCTCCGGAGAAGGGCGGGACATAAATATGAATAAAAATAAAAATAAAAAATAAAATAAATGATTGCACATAAATGCTAAATATTATTCCAATTTGCAATATAGTTTCATATTTCACTTTGTATGACATAAATATAATCAGTTCACACATGGATGTATTTGAATATAAAATCTGACTGGGATATCTAAAATATTGCATGCAACTATATTCAAAAGTCTCTTCTGTTCAATGGAACATGGAGCATTTTCACAAGGTAACTCATAATACTTCATGGCATGAGGTCACTAAAGCAAATCAGAGACACTTTGCTTACTCTAGTATATTTCTTAGATATTTTTAGGAATCGTTGTACCGTGAAAGTATATTTCTTTCAAACCTATCGGCAAGTGTTAGAGTGGGCTTACACAATTTAAGACTGCCAACTAATAAAAATTAACATCTTTTATAAACTGAAAATGCCCTACATTTTTTCTTTCCTTTTGCAGACAGTCTGGAATTGATGGACAAAGTAAACAGTTAATGGGGAGATTTATTAAGCTGTTCCTGCTCATCTAGTCAGGTTAACATCTGTCTATCACACTCTGCAACTAATCACTGTCACTACTCACCTAAACAGATCAGACAACTGAATGTCTACCAGTTGAGGTATATGGTGTAATTTCTGCTCATCCTAACATTGCTAGTAACATTGCTTTCCCCCTATTGCACACCTCTTTCCTAGTGACAGCTAGTGCTGTGACTCATTTTGTGCATTAGGACAAATGTCAGGTAGTTCTATATGTTAGTCCCTTGATAACCAACCTTTCTGAAAAATCATGAGCCTTAATATCTATCTATCTATCTATCTATCTATCTATCTATCTATCTATCTATCTATCTATCTATCCATCCATCCATCCATCCATCCATCCATCCATCCACCCACCCACCCACCCACCCACCCACCCACCCACCCACCCATCTATCTATCTATCTATCTATCTATCTATCTATCTATCTATCTATCAAACATTTTGCTGTCCATTTAGCCACAATGAAATAGATACCCTGAGTAACAGAGAAAGAAATTCAAGGGTGGGAGCTGTGCCCTAAATTTGACTATTAAACTACTAAAGTGGATTTTCTTGTGGACCACTGGATATGGCTAGTCCTTCTCCTGTTGGAATTCCTCATGTATTATTTGATCATTCTCTGCCTCTATGAACTATAAGGCTCATTTTGTCACTAGAAGTTCTACTGCTATTCTAAGATGGAACTCTAAAGATGTATCCCTGTCATTACAAAAATTTTCTCCTGTCCATAGAATCATAGTAATGGAAGTGATCATTTAAGTCAAGATTCTGCTAAGTGCAAGAATCCAAATAAAGCTGTTTCTCAGCAATGACTGCCAACCATCATTAAAAGCACCCCATTACCTGTCTTGGTAATTTATACCACTGTTATTGTACTGGGAGTCCCATCCGGTCTAATATTCAATCAGAACCTTCAGATTCAGACTTCCTGTAACTTAAACTCCTGCATCCCATCCAGACTTTAATAATTATTTAAAGAATGTCAGAATCTAAATCTTTATCTTTGGATAAAGATACACAAATGGAGTTCGATCCAGTTCCAGGTCACGGCTGAGGAACCAGCAAAGTGGATTTCATTTGTTGTTCTGAAGTTTAAGTAATCTTCAACACTATAGCTTCAGCTGGAAGGGAGTGGGACAAATTCCTTTCCTCTATGTACTCAACTAGAAGGAATAATATGTGTATAATGTGTTGTTGTTGTTGTTTTAATGCACCTTTTTAATGTTCTGACTGCTTTGTGTTTTGTGGGGTTTTTTTATGTCTTCTTGGATTTTTATTGAGTTTTATATTTTGTACGTTAACTTTGTTCTCAATACAATAAAATTTATATATATGTGTGTGTGTGTGTATATGTATGTGTGTGTATACATATACATATACATATACATACACATATGCACACACGCACACACACACACACACACACATATATATATATAGAGAGAGAGGGGGGGGGATTCAAACTTCCTATAACTTAAATTCCTGCATTCCACAATGACAGAGAACGTGTCTTTACCTTGGGCTGTGACATATTTTCAGCTATTCAATTCTTCTTCTTATCTTTTGTTAAAGATAAAACATTTTTCACTTCGCTCACTTACTATACATATACTTCGTTTCTCATACTGCGATCATGCTGGTAAATCTTTCCTCTGCCTAAAAACTTTTGTCCCCTCTAATGTTAAGTTTTGGTAATCATGAAATTGCTTATCTTTGTTGTATCTTGTAACAGCCAAAACAGAATCTATTTCCTATGAGAAGATATTTGTTTTTTGTAATTAATTCAGATTAATTCAGATATCTTATTGTTTCATTCTATCCCATTCTATTGGTAAGTTCCAGCTGTGCCACAGAATTTTCCTCAAGAGATTTCTGAGAGAAATTTGAAAAAAAGATGAGATCTATCAGTTGTACTCTTCCCCAATTGTTAACAATTGTTGGACATTGTTAAAAATTACTAGCAATGTAAACAAAAATATCATTCACTCTAATCAGTCAGAATTGAATGAATATTCCTGTCTCTGGGAGCTCTTGACTCAGGCTTTGTATAAGCTGATCCATGTGGGCATTGATCTTTTTAATAGAAAATAATTATTTTGTTATTAGCATTTTCTTATCTTCATTCTTCATCCTGGCCTTTTCCAGCCATTTCAGTGGACAAAAGTCTTGTTTCCATCGGGCAATCACTTCTGGGGTTTATGCTTAAAATAGAAAAAAAAAGAAATTTAGTCTTTAGTTTGAAGATTGAACAATTTGGTCCTCGACCTAAGACCACAGTTGAGTCCAAAATTTCTGTTGTTAAGTGAGACATTTGTTAAGTGAGTTTTGCCACATTTTATGACCTTCCTTGCCACAGTTATTAAGTGGATCACTGCAGTTGATTAGTTAAGTGAATTTGGATTCCTCATTGACTATGTTTGTCAGAAGGTCACAAAAGGTGACCCCCTGACCTTGGGACACAGAAATGGTCATAAATATGAACCAATTGCCAAATTTGGATCACATGATCATGAGGCTTCTGCAAAGGTGGTAACTGTGAAAACTGTTATTATTTCACTTTGCTAGAAAGAGTCAGAAGTCAATTTTCCCTGTTTCTTTTTTATCCTGCACTGCCTTTTATTTCCTTTTTTAATATTTATTTTCATTGTATTTTATACTATAATAAACCCAGGGGTGGGATGCTACTGTTTCTGCCTGTCTGTATAGAACTCGTAGATTTGAAGAGCAGCAGACACTGAGCCAGTTCTGTGTTTGCTACTGTTTGGCCCACCTGCCTGCCCGGGCTCTTACCTGTCCTTTATTTCCTGCTTTTTCAACCTCAGCGTCTTTGCACAGCACAGCTGAGGTTGAAAAAGCAGGAAAAAAAGTGGCTTTTCAAATGCTGCACACCTGCGCGCAGTGCTTTTTAGCTGTCTGGGTGGCACCACTTAAGGTTTTTTACACGCATGCAAAACGTAGTCACCGAACCGGTAGTAATATCAGGTGAATCCCACCCCTGAATAAACCTTAGTAAAGTATTGGGGAAAAACAGAACAAAACAAAATCCTAACATGGATTTAACCTATTTAACCTTCATAAGGAAGAAAGTGAAGTGTGGCATGCCAGCTGCCAGCAGAGCTGGCGGCAGATTTGGATGAGGAGGAGGTTGGGGAGGAACTTGGGCCAGTTGTGGAGTCTGGGGAAGGCTCTAATGAATGCTCTGTGTCAGAAGCAGAGATAGGACCAGGGCCATCCGACATTTCCCAGCTGCCTTCGGAGTTGGAGATAAATGGGGAAGAAGAACAGCTGGAGCCTGTTCCAGATGCACATATGCGCAGAGCTGTCAGGAGATGAGAACAACTGAGGAACAAGTGCCAACCCAGGAGGAGGGGCATACATGGACGCTGAATGAATAAATAATGGCAAAAGTGGAGTGATGATTGCAGGAGACAATAGTTCGTATTTCTTTCAGAATATTTCCTTGTTGTGGTTTGTGCCTTAGAGACTCCTTTTCAGGAATTTATAGCTTTGCGACTAGAAGCTCTCAGCCTGGAAATTATCCAAGGACTGATAAGGTCTGTTCTTGCAATTAACCCTTGGAAGGATTATTGCGGGGACTTTTCTGTGTGTGAATATCATGAATTCACAATAACTAAATAAAGAGGGGGTTTTCGGGACAAGGAGTCTGTTTCTTGGTTCTGCTAAGCCTGAGTCAGAACATGAAGGGAATTGCTGTCTTATTCTAGAATGCAAAAAATGAACAATACAGTTATAGTTACAACAATATAAAGCTACATTTAAGCATTCCTAACAAATATATATTGGAGAACATTGGACCAAAGATCAACCCAGTGGAATTAATGAGGAATTGTTGCTGAGCATGCTTTCAACACAGTGTCCACACCAACTTTGATCCACCTAAAAGAAAACCATCTAGTCCATTTCTTGCTTCTTAATATGTCAGGGGTCACCTAGACCACCTTTCCTCTATAATACATCTATTCTGTAAGCAGTTTTCTCAAAACAAATTCCAAAATATATGAGAATGGGTCTCAGTATGGAGGTAGTATAGGAAAGTTGAGCTTATCTACTCGTCTCTTAATTCTGTTACTCAAAATAAAATGGATTTCCTGCTGCTACTCAGTATAGGGCAACAGGGGGAAAAAACATTACATACGTTCCTTATGTGGTTGATACTTGATTCATATGGCAGATTTTGAATCTACCTGCAGAAAACTAAGCATCTCCCTTTGAAATTTCTGCTTCCTAATATCTAGAAATGCAAATAGTGGAAGTATATGAGCATGTACTGTATTTAAAACACCACTTTTATTATATTGTTTGCTTAGTATTTGCCCTAAGAATGAAGACCCTGGCTTCTGCAAGATTTATTTCATTAAGTATGAATACAGTAACTCTAAATTCCAAAGCCCTTCACTTGATACCATCATTCCAAACAAAATCAATCCAGTCAAATTGTGGAACACGTTTTTGTCAGGCTTGTTTTCAACATTGGCCAATCTCAATTCCCAGGCTCAATCTTTGAACAATAGCTGAAAGGGGAAACCCTATATTTTATTCTACAATGGCATTTCCATTTGTAATCTCAAATTCCTAGCAATTATTTTTCCTTTCTTCCATTATAGCAGTGCCTTTGTTATTCTGAACAGTAGGCTTTTGCTTCCATTGTGAGCCTCTGTGATGAGGGATGTATAATTTAAGAGAAGACCAAAAAAAGTGGTTTTTGTAGCTTGGTACAAAAAAAAACCCTAATTCTCATACACCTTTAAAAAATAGTTAATCATGTCATTTGCCTTCTGTTTTAAAATGTAAAGCATGCTTTTGCAAGTGGCATATTATAAATTGCTACTATAGAAAGTCCTCAACTTACAACAGTTTATTTAGTAAGCATTCAAAGTTACAACAGCATTGAAGAAGTGAATTATGACAATTTTTCACAGTTGAAACAGTTTATGTCCAGAATGTGAGGAGTCTGTAAATATTTTCACAACCCTCTTTTTGACTCATACAGTATACAGGTGGTCCTCAATGGTTGGCAGTAGTTGTTTTTTCTGTAGTCCTAATTATTCTCTGGAGTCTGTGTCTGTCTTGTTGGATTGCAGAACCAAACCAGACAGTTAGAGGTACAGATGACAGCCACAATAATTCCTCTGTAAAACTGTATCAGCAGCTCCTTGGGCAGTTTGAGTTTTCTGAGTTGGTGCAGAAAGAGCATTCTCTATTGTGCTTTTTTGATGATGTTTTTGATGTTAGGTGTCCATTTTAGGTCTTGTGATATGATAGAACCTAGACATTTGAAGATCTCTACTGTTGATACTGTGTTGTCTAATATTGTAAGAGGTGGTAGTATGGGAGGGTTTCTCCAAAGGTCTACCACCATTTCTATGGTTTTGAGTGTGTTCAGTTCTAGATTGTTCCAGTCACACCACGAGGTTGTACAACCTCCCGTCTGTATGCGGATTTGTTGTCTTGAATGAAACCAATCACTGTTGTGTCATCTGCAAACTTCAGTATTTTAACAGATGGATCATTTGAGATGCAGTCATTGGTATATAGGGAGAAAAGAAGTGGAGAAAGCAACAGCCTTGGAGAGGAGGGCTGTGCCTTATGGAATCAACTACCCGTTGAGCTCCGGCTGGCTCCCGATCTCTCCTCTTTCTAAAAACCTGGTTGTTCTTACAGGCTGGACTGGACTGACCTCCTGTGGGGGAGGGTCGGATTTTAATTGGGTTTTTTACTGTTGGATTTGGCTTGATTAGGTTTAATCTCTTTTTAAATTATTTATTGTTCTATGTTTTTATCTGTGAGCTGCCCCGAGTCCTTTCGGAGAGTGGTGGCATACAAGTCAAATAAAATAAATAATAAATAAAAATAAATTGTTCAGGTATCAGATGTGATTCTGCCTAGCTTCATCTGCTGCTTCCTGTCTGTTAGGAAGCTTATGATCCACTTTTGTAGGATCCACTTGTGTTCAGGTACCGCTAACTGGTTTAGTTTAGTTAGAAGAATATCTGGAATGATTTGAATGTCTGGAATGTTTGGAATGGTTTACTAGCTGGATGCCCTTCCTATCATCAATGCAGAATTTTTGTTCAGCAGATCTATTCCCAATGTGCCCAGAGAGAGAAATATCTGTCTCTATCTAGGATCGAACTCACAGCCTCCTGATTGTGAGGCGAGAGCTCCACCTCTAGGCCACCATCCTATATTACCTGTTCATATCCTTGAAAATATACACCTGGACCAGGGCAGTCTTTTCTGCATGGTCCCTTTTCCTCTGGAAATGGACTTCTCCACAAATCTGTTTTTGTATCCCCTCCATTTCAATCAGATGTCATATGAATTATTTCCTCTGCCAACATATTGCCTAAGTCATGGCAGCTTGTCTTAGTACAGTATTCAAAATAACTGGTTCAAGCTCCTTTTAGCATTATTATGTAGCACTATTGGCAGATCTGTCCATTAAGAGTTTTCAGTTTCTTAATCCTTTTTTTTCAGCCATTACTTGGAGCATAAAGCAATAATTGTTAAATACCTTAGTTTATTTTTAATAGATCTAGATAGTTGTAATCATTATAATAGATAATTGGGCACAGTATGTGGATGTGTTCATAATCACCTTCATTGTCAAAGTATTAGGAATAAGCCTTCATTTGAACCATCACTTGTTAGATCGTATTTGCGTGGACTTTGTGTTCTCAGATGAATGACTTTCACACTGAGATCCATTAAAGAAATGACTCCATAGTCCTTGAGTGTAAAGTGGTAAAGAAAATGTACTCCGGAATGAATAATTACATACATGAAAAATGGAATCTGAGGAGATACTGCTGTGCTAGCTAATACAGAAAAGATGTGTTATTGTTTGTGCTTGGTTGGTTACTCATGTTGTCTCTTTACCAAGGGTAACTTCAGAACTTTTTCTGTAACAGAAATTGCTTCCCTCCTCCCCTTTCTCAGAGTAGACAGTGTTAATAGTTTTTTTATTTTAATGAATAGACTTGCATACCTATTTTTACACTTCAGTCTTATTTTAGGTGTGGATGGACTACAGATAATCCTCAACATATGACCACAATTGGGAGCAGAATTCCTGTTGCTAAGCAAGGTGGTTGTTAAATGTGCCTGATTTTATGATTTGTTTTGCAATGGTTAAACAAATCATTGCAGCTGTGAAGTGAATTGTGTAGTTGTTAAAAGAATCTGTCTTTGTTCATTGACTTTGCTTGTTGAAAACTAGCTGGGCAGGTTACAAGTGGTAACTACATGACCCCAGCATGCTGAGACAGTTTTAAGTGCAAGGAACAGTTGTAAGCTACTTTTTTAGTGTTGTTGTAACATCTGGTTGCTAAGTCAATGGTTGTAACTGGAAGATGACTGGTATTCATTTGGTTTAAATTATAATGCAGGCTCATTTAAAGCTTTTCTGGATCAATATTTTCAGTCATGACATACTGTACATCTCTTATTTTGGGAGAGTTTACAATTTGTGTTCTAAGGAAAATTCAAATTCTGAGATATTTCTTTATGAGGTGACTGGCTTATAGAGATGCAGGTAGTCCTCTACTTATCACTACAGTTGAAGACCAGACAAGGAATAATGGGTGGAAACTGGTCAAAGAGATATTCAACTTAGAAATAAGGAGAAATTTTCTGACGGTGAGAACAATCAACCAATGGAATAACTTGCCTTCGGAAGTTGTGGGAGCTTCATCACTGGAGGCTTTCAAGAAGAGACTGAACTGCCATTTGTCAGAAATAATGTAGGGTCTCCTGCTTGGGTGGTGAGTTGGACTAGATGACCTATAACAGGGGTGGCGAACAAGTTTGACACAAAGAGCCACAATTTTAAACTGTGTGAGTCAGAGAGCCACACCACGCTCGCTGGCCCGTGCAGTTGTTTCCGAGGGATGGGAGACGGGATGACGCAGCCGGGGGCGGGACTATGCGCTCGGAAATCTCTCCTCAGAGATCCCTCCTCAGAAGCAGCATAACAAAATCCAAACTTGGCAAAGAGCCACAGTATACAAAATAATATAATATAATAATAATATAATAATAATATAAGAGGCAAAGAGCCGCATTCATTTTGGCCGGAAGCCGCATGCGGCTCGAGAGCCGCGTGTTCGCCACCCCTGACCTATAAGGTCCCTTCCAACTCTGTTAATCTGTGCTGAATATTGGCCATTGAGCAAAGCAGTTATTAAATGAGATACTATGTGACTGCTTCACGCAATAACCACAATTCTGACTCTTCCATGATTACACTGGTTGTTAAAAGGACCACAGGGAAGATATCCAAGCCTCATGGTAGAATGGGCTCAGGCTGCTAAGTGAATGGAGGAGGTGGGATGTTGGAACAACTTTTCATGTTGGCTGACTCATGGTGAACAGTTATTAAACAACTGGTTATAAGTCAAGAACTACCTCAGCTATAAATTTTTGAAAATCTATGGATATAGTATTAAGACCAGAGATCCCCAACCTTTTGGGCACCAGGGACTGGTTCCGTGGAGAGACGTTTTTTCCACAGACCAGATGGGGGTAGGGTTTCATGTGCTGCCTGAATTCCTTGGATGGGGCTTTCTTGTTTGCACAGTCTGGTTTCTGGCATGCTGCGGATCAGTGCTGCTCCATGGACCAGGGACTGATTTAGACAATCTTGGTGCTTATACGGTGATATTCTGGCTCCAATATTTTCAGAAAGTATGCTGCTTATGTCTAAATATATTTACCCATGTAGTATAACTGTATTACTATTATCTTTCTCACATTTTATACTACCTTCTCTTATTGGTATCATTATTAAAATTAGATTATTTTGTTGTTTGTACATACACAGAGAGCTTATGCACTGGAGCTTATGCACAAATTCCTTGTGTGTCTAATCACACTTGGTCAATATTCTATTCTATTCTGTTCTGTTCTGTTCTGTTCTGTTCTGTTTGTTGTCTTATATGTACTGAAACTCTCTCACTTGTTTCCCTACTGCTTTTTACTTGCAGCTAAAAAAAACTTGGCTAATTTAAAAGATTTGTGGGCATATTAAAGAGGTAATTTGTTTGAAACATCAGTGATGAAAAGGCTGTTAATTAACAGACTCCAAAATATTCTTGTTGCTATGTTTTATACCTAGACATCTTTGTTTAAGTTCTAATATTTAAAAGTCTTGCTAGTTGTTTTGATTGAATACTGGGGCTTTTTAATGCTCGCAGACATAATAATCTAAAGTTGTAGCATATTGCTTAGCACACCTAAGACAATGTTTTATTTAAAAGAACTCAAATGCATTCCAAGTGTAGCCAAAAATCCATTCAACCTTATTTGCACTGAGAAAGAAATACAGCAGTAGCAAGGTTGTATAACTTAAGACTGGAGATGGGAGACTTACTGTCCAAAATGTTTCCCTGTGACTGTATT
The DNA here is from genome assembly GCA_009733165.1 of Naja naja. Taxonomy (NCBI): domain Eukaryota; kingdom Metazoa; phylum Chordata; class Lepidosauria; order Squamata; family Elapidae; genus Naja; species Naja naja. The sequence goes on from CM019151.1 coordinate 167,250,066, forward strand.
TTTATTTTGATATCTGACTTGTAATAAAAAAGAACATATGAAAATATGAGTGAAAGAATACAAGAATAGAAAAAAGAAAAAACAGATAAAATTTAAATTAATAGAATTAAATAAATTATAAGTATAAATATCATTAAATTGAACTGTAATAATTACTGAATTGTTGATCAAATTAAATCAGTGAAAATCAAATAGAATATAAATTCAATTTATGTAATAAAATTAAGACAAATTAAATGGCAATTTAATTTAATTAACAAAACAGTCCCCCCAAGAGTGGTGGCAAAATTATAAATGAATTAATTTATGAATTTAAACAAAATCAGCTAAATTGTAAATGAAACACAATACATGAATGAATGAAATGTAATGAAATTGTCTCCAGAATATGTCTAAGAGCAATCCCTGAATTATGATTAAGTTATAGAAATGGTTAATCATGAAAGGTACATGGAGACGTCGAATTAACCATAATATGCTAAATTGATGTGAATGACATATCAATGAAACGAAATTGACCTTTGACCTTGGCCCAGAAGAAATTATTGATCCACCTTTGCTCATGATGAAGAATGGTACTCACATACATAATTTTTTTTATGTTTTTCAACTACAGGTAGTCCTCAACTTACAACCATTTAGATAGTGACTGTTCAAAGTTCTAACAGAAGGAAAAAAGTGACCTATGGCTGGTTTTCACACTGATGACTGTTGTAACATCCCCACGGTTAGGTGATCAAAATTTGGATACTTGGCAGCTGGTTCATATTTATAATGGTTGCAGGTCACGTGACCCCCTTTTGTGACCTTCTGACAAGCAAAGACAATGGGGAAGTCAGATTCACTTAATAAGTGTGTTACCAACTTAACAACTGGGATGATTCACTTAACAATTGTGGGCAGAAAGGTCATAAATGGAGTAAAACTCACTTAACGACTGCCTTGTTTGTTAATGGAAATTTGGGGGTCAATTGTGGTTGTAAGTTAAGAACTACCTGCACCTTTGTTGAAGACAAAATAACATGTGCCACAAAAATAAAGGAAAGTAAGCATACTTGTTTTGCTTCAAAGAGCTTGTGAATGCAAGGAAGGGTCCCTTCACAGCAATCCATCTTGAATACAATGTTTAGAACAGCTTTGAAAGATTTCTCTATCAAAGAACCTGGCTGCCCAGCAGCTTAGTATATACCCAACAAAGAAGAATGAAGCCTATCTCCCATGTCTACCAGATAATGTGCCTTACAGCTAACATCTTTATTTCCCCCTAGGCAAGGTTTAAAGAAGTAATTTTTCAAAGCAACATCTTTATTTCTACATGTTATTTTTTCTTCCCAATGTTTTCTTAGTTTAAATATCCCCAGAGGCGTCCTGTAATAGAATGTCCCTTTCTTTAGCTGTTAGTTCAGATCAAAAGGATAAATAATGGCCAGCTGGGGAAAATAAGTTTTTTTTTAAAAAAATACATCTGTTGATGTTGCTCCCAATGTGCACCTTCTATCTGTATTATATTCATCATTTTGTCCCTTCTGAAGTGACAGAGTAGCTGGTGAAACAGAAGTACAACTTCGTTTTGTATTTCTCGTGAAGGGACAATGCAGCTAAAAAGGGAGCTAAAGGGCCATGTCTTTAGCACCAGCCACATTATTTTACAGTTTTTTTTCAGCTTTTCTGATATGTCTACAATGGGCACTCAGCTGTATTCATGTCACCTTCCCATGTAATTTAGAATTCTCATGATGCAGAATTCTAAATAATTCAAGAAGACTGCATGTGTATAGCAGTCCCCAAATGCTCTAAAGAAAAGAAATATCAGAAAGACCTATACAACAACAGATTTAGGACTAATATTGTGCCCATCCCTGTGATACAGAAGTGATATGTCAGTCTGTATCACTTCTGGGGCCAGGTACTGGGTGGAGGCAGCAAGGTGATGGAAGAGAGACTGTTGTGCTGTATGATTCATTCTGACTGCTTAATATAGCCTACTGCTATTTTACGTACGCTATGATGTTTAATGGAAGGTGTAGTTTCATGTAATATTCAAGCATTAGTTCAGTTGTGTCTGTATATGAATCGAATACAATAACAGAGTTGGAAGGGACTTTGGAGGTCTTCTAGTCTAACCCCCTGCCTAGGCAGGAAACCCTACACCACTTCAGACAAATGGTTATCCAACATCTTTTAAAAAACTTTCAGTGTTGGAGCATTCACAACTTCTGGAGGCAGGTTGTCCTACCGATTAATTGTTCTAACTGTCAGGAAATTTCTCCTTAGTTTTAAGTTGCTTCTGTCCTTGATTAGTTTCCACCCATTACTTCTTGTCCTGCCCTCAGGTGCTTTGGAGAATAGCTTGACTCCCTTTTCTTTGTGGCAGCCCCTGAGATATTGGAACACTGCTATCATGTCTCTCCTAGTCCTTCTTTTCATTAGACTAGATATATCCAGTTCCTGCAACTGTTCTTAATATGTTTTAGCCTCCAGTCCCCTAATATGGTTGAGAGAAACACCACCTATTCTTTGCCTTAGACAGCAAAGTATTTTGGGGTGTATAGTTAAGAATTTTTTGTTGTTGTTTTGTCCATGAATCTGGAACCACATAATGCCATCAATGAGTGTAATGACTAATAATAATATAAACTGTGCTCTTTCTAGATTGAGCAACTGGCCATCTAGTCCAGGGGCGCCAAACTCACATGGTCATGACAGAATCACATCCCATATTGGGACTCTTACCCGTTTTGCTAAACCAGGGGTGGGCATGGCCAGCTCGTGATGCATCTGGCCCACGGACTGGGAGTTTGACAGCCCTGATCTAGTCCATCAGTCTGCTTTCAACCAACCACACAAGAAGGCAAATAGTCTCCCAACAGATAGTTTTCAGAAGCACTCATGTTGCCATCAAGACTAATAACCATTGATCCAGATAACGTCCATGAATTGATGCAATATTTTTTTTGAACACATTCAAGTTGGTAGCTAGCACGACATTTGGCACTCTTATTTATGGTTTATTAATATGGTAATTACTTACTATTTATTAATAAATAATAGCCAAATAATTCAAGGAGCACCCATCTACCAAATCACAATCAGTAGAAGTGCCAAATGTCGTGCTACCAAATCACAATCAGTAGAAGTGCTATATTTTTCTTAGTCTAATCTTATTCCCATTTAATTGCTTATGGTGTATATATCATATATTTCTTTTAAAAATTCTCTAGGGAGGTGAAAAAATAATTTGAAGCCCAGCTCACTACCAAAATAATAATGATAATTTAAAAAGAATTAGAAATCAAGTATGATCTGTATGAACTTCCAGGGCTGGATGGATCATGGCCATTTTATACAGCAAGGTATTTCAGGAGAAGCTTACAAAATCACACTGTACTTGTTATCTGGATTTTGGAGATTCAAAATTCATGTCAAGGGAAACATAAAGCATTGATATGTCTGCTTCTCATTTCATTTCCATATGTATGAAGGAACTTAAATGCTCTCAATGGCAACATTGCATCGAGATTGCTCTTCCAGATCATGAGACAAGACATTTAATTACCAGTTGGTGTGCTAAGCAGAAGAGAAAGTGATATTCATGGCATACTACCATATAATATACCATTACTTAACAATCCTATGGTATGCATTCTAAATAATTAAAGTGACACACCATTTTTTTCCTTCCCGAAACTATTGTTTTTGCTTCTAACTGTGGCAGCAAAAATGTGTTTTCAATATGTATTATTTAAGAGACAAGACTTGTTTAGGAATTGGAAGAGAATCACTTCGCCAGCCGAAGCTGATGCATACAATCTTTTAACAATACTTTTGTAACAAAATACCTTTAATATGCAACCCCCACAGGGACGTGACTGGCAGAGCTTTGAGGGTAATTATGGCTGAAATCCAAGTTTAAACACTGAGTAAATACAAGACTAAATCCTTCCCAAATAGTGCAGCAAAATTCTGAGTTTTGTTTGAGAGTCTTTCAAAAACAACCAAATACAAATGACTCCCATAAAAAAAATGACTTGTTTAAAATGTCAGGATGGAGAAAGAAGCACCAATGCCTCTTACTCATTTTGATGAAGTCCTGAATTCATGCTTGCCAGAAAAGGATGAAGTCACATCACCAATATGTACATTAGATATTGTCCAATTTTTTTTTAATCTTCTGAAGGATTAAGAATCACACTTAGCTGAGCTTGATGACACTGCAGAACCAGGACAGCTTAATAAAGTGTAACAAAATAATTATTCATGTGTTTAATTGTTTTCCAATTCCACTATGTTAAGAATTACCATTTGGCAGAATTTTGGGACAGGTTCTGTGAGTCATTTTAGAGGATATAGCATAATGTGTACAAGTTGTCTTTGACTTACAATCATTTGTTTACATTCGAATGGTGCTAGAAATGTGACTTACAACAGCTCCTTGCACTTATGACCATTGCACCATCCTGCAATCACATGATCCAGATTCAGGCACTGGGCCACTGGCTTGTATTTATAATGGTTGAACCATCCTGGGATTGTGTGATTGTCATTTATGATGTTCTCAGGCAGCTTCTGACAAGCAAAGTCAACAGACAGCTGTAGTGATTCAGATAACAAAACAGGGCAAAAAGATTGTAGAATTGAGTGTGATTCACTTAACAACTGCTTTACTCAACCACAGAAATTCTGGGCCCAATTGTGTCATAAGTCGAGGGCCACTTGTATTCCTACTGTACATTCGATGTAAAAAAATGTTGAGACTGTAGAACACGGGTCTTCAAACTTGGCAAGTTTAAGACTTGTGGACTTCAACTCCCAGAATTCCTGAGCTAACATGACCAGAGGAGGAATTCTGGGAGTTGAAGTCCACAAGTCTTAAAGCTGTCAAGTTTGAAGACCCCTGCTCTAGAAAGAGTGCAGAGTAGAGCAACAAAGATGATTAGGGGACTGGAGGTTAAAACATATAAAGAACGGCTGCTAGAATTGATGTCTAGTTTAATGAAAAGAAGGACTAGGGGTAACATGACAGCAGTGTTCCAATATCTTAGGGGTTGCCACAAAGAAGAGTCAAGCTATTCTCCTAAGCACCTGAGGGAAGGACAAGAAGCAATGGATGGAAGCTAATCAAGGAATGAAACAACTTAGAACTAAGAGAAAATTTCCTGACAGTGAGAACAATTAATCAGTGGAACAACTTGCCTCCTGAAGTTGTGAATGCTCCAACACTAGAAATTTTTAAGAAGAGGTTGGACAACCATTTGTCTGAAATGGCATAGGGTTTTCTACCTGAGCAGGGGGGTAGGCTAGAAGACCTCCAAGGTCTCTTCCAACTCTGTTATTCTATTCTATTCTTACATACTACATACAGTCTTAGAAGTCTTAATTATACTCCCGCTGTCCACCTAAACAACTAATGACCTAGAGCAGGGGTGTTAAACTCACATTGTTACAGTGGCATCATGTGACGTATCGGGACTTTTTTCCCCTTCGCTAAACTGGGCATGGGTGTGGTTAGTGGGTGATGCATCCAGCCCATGGGCCAGGAGTTTGGCAGCCCTGACCTTGAGTGTTTAAGCAAATTTGCCATTTGGGAATTGCCTGGGAAATCCAGAAGTGTTAGCTGGATTAGGGATTCAAAACAGTATCTCAAAAGATGATAGCAGCAAACCATTTCTATTACATTGCTAAGTAAACTGCGTCATTAAGAATCAGGCATTATTCAAGAGAAATGTTGCCCTTACAGTATCTATCTACTGTAAGAGTCAGAAACTGTTGGATTCAACCTTTTTATACAGTTCTTACAACCATCAAATATGCCCAGATTTATTCTTTTCCAATAAATAGCTCATTGACAAAGGAAGAATCAAACAATTAATTTTGTAAGCATTATTTAGATTTATGTTAAATACCCATTCCCTATTAATTTAATTAATCAATGGCATCTTTACAAAGAATTAGAAAGAATTAATAAGCTAAATGTATGTAATTATTTTGCCTGCTGAACAATATACAATAACAGTATCTGTCTGCATGTGGCACGGTATGAATTGAAGTCACTTGCAGAATGCTTCAATCAGAAGAGTATGTTAAGTACTTTGTAGTTGCTCTTATCTAGATGGCTCTGAAGTAAGATGACTGGTGTATTATCCAGGCAATGCTTCTAAGCCCATTAATCAAGTTCAAGTTTTGAAAAAGCTGACTGTCTTGAATTAAACAGAATGGAGGCACAGTTGATACTGTGAGATTGGCACTTCTTTGCTGTGCTCTTGTACCATCACTTAATTTTCTCTCCATCATTGCCTACCCCCCTTACCTTGTAAAAAAAGAAGACAGGGCCCTGTGAAAATTGATGGCAAAATGTCCATGTTCTTAGTTCTCATCAGTGTGATAACCTCTAGGGGAAAGGAAAAGCAGAGATGAATCTTTCAACTAATAAGCAAATGAGGAAATAGAAAGATAATTTGCAAGGTTGGTAGCACCCAGTTCATTTTCTTGAGTTTGAAAGTGAACCAGCAAGGTGAGTCCTACTTCTTTAGATTGTGGATTGCCATTTAGACACATCTAACCTATATTATTCTGCTTCTGGAAGAGTAAACTGAAATCCCATAGACTAATCAAATTAAGATAAATATTGCTCAGAGCTAGCCAAACTATTCTGGTGCATAAAATGGATAAATTAATAAACTGCATTCCCAATCTATGAATGTAAATATATAATAATCTCAAATAAATTTGCTAAAAGTTGGCTGCCTATTTTTAATATCTCAGCCTGCCATCTCAGTCAGCTGCTTTGTTGTGCTTAATGGCAGAGTCCATCCTGCTTCCAATACAGCATTCTTATTTTTTACCCCTTGCGTCTTGTGGCTAGAACTGGGGCAAACAACCCACACATTTCCTAAGTACGTACGTACATACATACATACATACATACATACATACATACATACATACATTTCAGTAGTTGAATGTCAGACTGAAAAATTCTGATGGACCGGTAGCCAATTGCACCAAAAAAATTGTTGTCGAAAAGGACACAGCTATGTATTTTTTGTGGCAACTTTGCCCCCTAATATATATCCTTCCATTTCCCAGTGGTCTCCTTTCCAATTACTAACAAGACTTAACATTGTATTCTGTATCTCAGAATACAGTACAGAATAACAAAGTTGGAAGGGACCTTGGAGATCTTCTTGTTCAGCCCCCTTGTCAAGCAATAGACCCTATAAGAAAGCACACAGATAAGACCAACCCAGTGTGGCCATTTACTGAGACAGCTAAACTCATGCCAATAATAGAAAGTCGAGACACAGATATGGTTTGGATTGAGTTATAAACTCCTTCACAACTGAGATCAGGCTATTTGGAAAGATGGGAAGTTATCCACGGTATGATTGATAGCATCAGTGATCTATCAATGTACTGACATATCACTACTTGGCTAGGCTTTATATCATCCCAGTGATGGCTGGACATGGCTATACATTATATAAATAGCTAGGTTCAATATTTTCTCTTAGAAGCTTGTCCAGATATATCAATGGGACTATACCAACTTGGTCATTCACAAATCCTTTTTTTGTAAGTTTCTCCTATAGGAAGAATGAACTATGTAAAAGATGTCAGACATTCCTTTAAACGTAACACAAAAAAACCAACAGAACCTTGCAAATGGTTATTTACCACTGTTACATTTTATCACATTACTACATCACTGCTTATCTTCTGCAATTCTTGACCAGAGAACTAAAGTTTATTTTACATGCTGGGTTCTCTGTCCATCCAATGCTTTTTTGTTTATTTCTTTTTCTAAGGTAAAAATACTAAAGTATTTTAATACTAAAATTACTAAAATACTACTACTTTACTACTTTTTACTAAGACCTGGGGTTACGCAGTGGGCAGTACTAGGGGCTAATTCTTCTGACTGCTGTCTGCCAGCAGTTTGATAGCTTGATTTTCACCGGTTCAAGGTTGACTCAGCCTTCCATCCTTCTGAGGTCAGTAAAATGAGAACCCAGATTGCAGTATGTTGACTCTGTAAAAACCACTTAGACAGGGCTGTAAAGCACTGTGAAACACTGTGAATCTTAGTGCTATTGCTATTTTGTTTTAATGCCTTCTGGAGGGACTCTGTCTTGGAATGAGCATAAGTGGTAGGAACATAACAGTTCCAAGAATGATCCACACCCATTTGCACCACTCAGGTGACCCTGATGACACAGATAAATCTCCAGATGGCCTTAACAACTCACTAAAACAATGTGAATGACCAGCTGTCTGCAAGGAGCATAAATTCTTCCATCCAATCAGAGCTGAAGAAGCTTCTTGGCTATCAGCTTCATGTCCTCAGCATAATGCAAGGGTCTTCAAACTTGGCAAGTTTAAGACTTGTGGACTTCAACTCCCAGAATTCCTGAGCTAACATGACTGGAGGAGGAATTCTGGGAGTTGAAGTCCACAAGTCTTAAAACTGTCAAGTTTGAAGACCCCTGGCATAGTGTATGTTATGGGTGATTCTTCCAATTTTAAAACTCACCTTCTTCCAATGCAACCTCCCTCAAAATATATTCAAAATAAAAATTGAATAACTAAGGAGGAAACACAATCTTATATTACTTCTTTCCAACATGGAGCCCCTCAATTTTGTCATGTTCTGCATAGACTGTGGTTTCAGTATATAGGTTTTGCATTAGAACTACCGTGTTTCCCCGAAAATAAGACCTACCCCGAAAGTAAGACCTAGCACTATTTTCTAAACCTGCCCTAATATAAGACCTACCCCGAAAATAAGACCTAGTGTAAATCTCCAGTTCCAGGAAGACTTTTCAGGGAGCAACCATGCACCTGCAAAACACCCCCCCCTACACACTCACACCCACTATTTGGCACCATAAATATATAAGACCTACCCCAAAAATAAGACCTAGTGTGTTTTTGGGAGCCAAAAAAAATATAAGACAGTGTCTTATTTTCGGGGAAACACGGTATGAGACATTCTTGGATTCTTATTTTCCTAACAACATCCAACAGCTTTGCCTCGACGACACAAATGAAGACCATTCCATAATCAATAGAGAACATTTAGACTTGTTTTTGATGTTCTTTGGGTTTCTCAGTTATTCAGTGTGCATCAGCAATAATGTCTCTTGTTCCTCAACTATTTCTAAAACTATCTTGAACATTTGGCATCTCACTTTTCATGTAGGGATCTGATCTGTATTGGATGATTCTAAACTTAATTGTTGTCAAACAGGTTAAGATTGTTAATAAATAAAAAAGAACTTAAACTTTATTTTCATAATTCAGACTTTTAAGTCATTAAACTTTTTATTTTGTTTTACACTGACTGTTAGAATTGCTCCTGAGTTCAGGCACAAGTTATTTATTTATTTGTTTGCCAAGACACACATTTTGCTTGTGGGTTTATCTCAGGCTTAAGAACTGCCAACATTCTCACGATTTCAAAGAGGTGGGGTCACTAATTCTATTCCACCTTTGTGTCTAATCTTTATGGCAGGCCCAGAAACACCCATTTTTCATGAATCGCTTTGTTGCTTATTTTATTAAGCTGAACGCTCTACTAAAGTATCCACTGAATCCAAAATATGTTCCTACACGTCATTTACTAACTTAATAGCTTTTCTAACTTAATAGTTGTAGTCATACGTTATTACTTCATTGGGTCAGGTAAAGACTTAATAGCCATATTTGTACAATGTGCTAAGTTTGATTAATGGTAATATTTGCTAGATTGATGTATGACTTAGTGATAGTGGCATTTACAAAGACTCAATGTAGGTAAGATAGGCATGGCAAGCTCTTTTGCTTTTGAAATGTGTGTGTAATGCCTAAAAAGGGGCAGGGCTTGAACCCACTATTCTGGATGCTACTTCCTCTCCATACAAGTTGGCTAAACTTTCCTTTGGTCAGCTTGTGATAGAATCCATTACTATCAACTTAGAGCTGTCAAAATGTTCTTTGCTAAAACAACAATAATGAAGTCAGATCATCTTATATATTTTAATAGCAACCTGCTGATGCCAGAAGATTCCAGAAATCACTAGTGAGGATTTTGACTAAATTTGGAATAATTTTGCAGTCATTTGGAATAATTCAGCAATTTGGTTAAATATGCTGTGTAAGAAACTTCAGAGCACTTGGGATACTACTATGAAAAGTTTATTTACAACATACTGTTTACAACTCAACCTTACATTTTAATTCACACACACGGGGGGGGGGGGATAGAGAGCGAGAGTATCAATGAAATAATTGTCATTTCTGTTCTCCTGGAACAACTAGGTTGACTAGGTTACTAGTCACTGGGTGTACTTCTTGTCTGGTCTACTTTGCAAGGCTGATATTTCAATTTAAGAAAATGCAGAAAATACCTGTCAGTTAATATTACAACACTGTCATTCTCTTTGCATGGTCTGCAACAGCTCTTTACTTTAGAAAAAAAATATGAAGATAGAGACATTACAACTTTGTCAGAATGCCTTGATTAGTATGGTCTGTTTAAAATGGTTTTGTTCGATCTCAGGTCCTTGTATCATGAAGGTAACACAATGTGCTTTGTTGAAACTGAAGAGGAGATGGGCTCTGCTTTTGTGGCCTGGCACTATTCACTGTTCCTTAAAGCTTAAGAAAAAGGTGAAAAACAAAACAGTGTTTCTGCTCTTAGAAGTGAAATGGTTATTGTGCATCATAGAGCCATTTCAAAAGGAAGAATCATTCCAGCTTACATTGAAGAAAACTGCCAGCTTGAAGAATCTAGACAGCTCCTAGAAACATTTTCTGTACAATTTAACCTCAAACTATCCACTATTGACCTCACCCCATTCCTAAGAGGTCTGTAAGGGGTGTGCATAAGTGCACAATTGTGCCCACCGTCCCTGTCCTTTTGTCCCCATTTATTCGTACCTATTTCCTGTATTCTTAGTCATGTTTATACTTATACCTATTATCTTGTAAGCGATTGACAAATCAAATCAAATAATAAATAAATAAATGGAAGCCTTTTCAACATGCTTTGTTTACTCTGAAAACAAATGTCTTTGGAAGCTGGAAGTATATGTTAAATTACATTTTAAAAAATCCCTTGAAATGTCTGTACTGATTATTTAGTCACCCTTTAGATCAAAGTCGTGGCTCTTTTAAATTCATCTTCTTTGGTGTGTGTGTGTGAGAGAGAGAGAGAGAGAGAGAGAGAGAGAGAGAGAGAGAGAGAGAGGAATGAGAAAAAGAGAGAGAGAAAGAGAGAGAGAGAGAGGAAAAAGAGAGAGAGAGGAGAGAGAGAGAAAGATGTGTGTGTGTGTGTGTGTGTGTGTGTGTGTATAAGCAGGTCTTGGCGTGTTCGGGTCTTTTCCCGTGTAAGATTGAGAGTATCTTGGCGACGTCTCGATGTGGTCCCACTTGCCATCTTCAGGCTGGTACTTTCAGCTTCATGCTTGTGCGAGCAAAGCGTGATCGGAACTGCCGTCTCTCTATAAAACTGGTGAGGAGTTGTGGTGTGCTGGCTCTGTTGTAAGCAGGCTGGTTGGCTGTGTAAGCAGGCTGGTTGGCAGCTCTGATCACGCTTTGCTCGCACAAGCACAAAGCCGAAAGTACCAGCCTGAAGATGGCAAGTGGGATCTCGTCAAAACATCGTCTAGATACTCTCAATCTTACACGGGAAAAGACCCGAATACACCAAGACCTACATACCTTTACCCGTGAAAATCTACGAAAACATATATATATATATATATATATATATATATATATGCAGAATCTCATCTGCCATCATCAGGCTTGTGTATAGGGTTCATCTGTGTGTCAGGCTTTCACAGCCGTTTCTGTTTTAAATTTGTTGCTAGCCTCGTGCTTTGTTAGAATGGTTTTTTTATTCATCCTGATTGGTTGGGAGACTTGGTCTGTGTTTATTGGTCTTGGAGTTTGCTGTGTTCTGCTTGGTTGGTGTTTCTAATATCTTCTGTCTGTTTTGTAGCATTTTTTTGTCTTGATTAGCTGGCAACATTGTGTTTCGTGTATTGGGGGCTTTTAGCATGGCTTGGCTTCAGATGAATGGCTGGCTATCATTTATTAGGAAGCTAGGTTTCATCTGGGTGGTTGGCTGGGGTGTGTTTGGGCTGGAGGTATCGGTGGGGTCTGTTTATGCCCAGGTGTTTGTTTGGCTTGTGATGTGGAGATTTTTTTGTTTGTGAGTGCAGGCTTCCAGATAATTGACAGTCTGGTGGAGTCATCTCTTCTATTCATGCTTTCAGGTCATTTTTCAATCTCTATGGCTTTTCTGATAATTCTGTAGCTGGAGTTTTCTATAATGGCTAGAGTTTTGGCGCCATTGAAGTCGATGCTATGACTTGTGGCTTTCATGTGTTGGACCAGTGAGGAAGTGTGTTCCAGCTTTTTTACTGCATTTTTGTGTTCATCAAGGCGGGTACTTATTCTTCTATTGGTCTGTCCGATGTATGTGGCAGGGCATGATGTACAGGGGGCTTCATATATGCAGACAGAAAAATAGCAGCCATCCTAAGAAACCCAAAAGATAAAATTGACCTGGAAAGCAAGGCATATATGAAGTCCCCTGCACATCATGCCCTGCCACATACATTGGACAGACCAATAGAAGAATCCCAACCAATCAGGATGAAGAAAAAACCATTCTAACAAAGCATGAGGCTAGCACCAAATTTAAAACAGAAATGGCTGCAAAAGCCTGACACACAGATGAACCCAATACACAAGCCTTATGATGGCAGATGAGATTCTGCCGAAACATTGCTACAACTTTAATAGCACAACTTTAATGACGTGGGAAAATACCCGAACAAAGCTGAATACCATGAATATATATATATGCAATATAAGTCCTATACACTTTTTATTATTGTTATCATGCCTTTTCACATTTATATATCTCATCTTTAGCAATGCTGTGGCATCATTGTTACATATGCAAATACATTCATATTTATTTTTATACATTTATATACATTTTTCTTATCTCTACTATTCTTATTCCTACTATTCAACCATTCATACCAATTAGCCCTTATCATAAGGGTGTAAGGGTGCAAATAGCCAGAAATCCTCACATACAAACTGGAACCTTAGCACCAAGAATGGAAGGATAAAAAAAGAAAAAATAGTCATTTGTTCCAGCAATGGTTCGAATTGTTTGTTGGATGAGGGTTGTGTTACACATTTTACATTTCAGTCTCTGCCAGTGGTACTTTTAAACCTATTCATTTATAAAAAGCATTATCTCTTTTCCTTTGTAACCATAATTCCAAAGCAAGATACAAAGTAGAATTTAACACTCTGGGTTCACAACAATCCCTTTAAAACTTCAACATTAAAGCAGGCAGCAAAAGGCCTAACAATAGAGTTTAATTCTGGGGTGAGGAAATGTGATTCTTACAACATAAAATTATATAAGTGGATCTCCAAGAACTAAAATCCTGTGGACATCAATATTACAATCCTAATCCAGATTAAATGCTAAAAAAAATAAGAATACATATGTATGCATAGGTAGAATGTATATATCACAGAATGTATATATCACAGAAGTTAAATGACTTTAAAGTGTGGGGCAGTAATTATTGAAATAATTCATTAGAGATAGATTTATGATTGACTATTAATCAGGATGAATGGAACCTGCAAAATCAGATGGTGTCTTTAATTGTGGGAGTTTATTGGGAAGAAATGTGGGGAGCAACTCTTGACATAGTTATCATAATTACATGATACAAATGACTTTGCTTATGCGTTTCTATCAGACCCTATGTCATCATATAATTCTACCATTTGTACAATGAGATCAAGTAAACATTGTCGTTTTGACATAATTGTAATATGCTACATATTTATAGGAATCTATGAATACTAGGTACTTGAAAGCTAACTTTTATTACCCTGATTTTTATATATAGTTTGCAGATTCGGTTAGGGTTAGAAAAAAGCAAGATGCTGGCCTAGAGTGATCTTTGGCTTCATCAACTGCTCTTTTTCTATATTTAATCAGAATAGAGCTGGAAGGGACTATGGAGGACTTCCAGGCCAACCCTATACTATTTCAGACAAGCGGCTGTCCAGTCTTTTCTTAAAAACCTCCAGTGATAAAACACCTATAACTTCTGATGACAAGCCATTCTCACTGTTAGGAAGTTTCTCCTTAATTCTAGGTTGCTTCTGTCCTTGATTAGGTTCCATCTTTTATTTTTGTCTTGCCTTCTGGTGCTTTGGAAAATAAGTTGAGCCCCTCTTCTTTGTGGCAGCCCCTCAAATACTGGATTACTGATATCATGTCACCCATACTCCTTCTTTCCTCTAGAGTAGCTGTACCCAATTACCACAACTGTTCTTCATATGTTTTAGTCCCCAGGCTTTTAATCATCTTAGTAGCTCTTCTCTGCACTTTTTCCAAAGTTTCAACATCTTTTTTTGTAATGTGGTGAAACTGGATGCTGTATTCCAGATATGGCCTTACTAAGGATTTATAAAATGGTACAAATAATATTTTTCTTCTCCTGTAACAAAATGTGTCATAAGTTATGAAAGCAATAACCTGGAAAGTTATTGCAAATGAAATATTGTCTAATTTACTATTCCTGTTGAACATTTAATTAAGGTAATAATAAACCAAATAAACAATAACCATGGTCTGCCTTTTTGGCCCATGAGCTACAATCTAGTTTAAACAGTATGTTGTGAATAACAAAGAGCTTAATTAGTAAAATCCAGTTTAACACACATTAAACAAAGAGAAAGGAAAAAAAAAACAAGAATCCCAACAAAAAGCTGATACTATACAATCTAGTTTTATTGGATAGAAGTGTTCAATATGGCCTTTTTAATAAAATTTGGATTATATTAAATTCCATAACAGTGTTATAGTGATCACCTATTATTCTATTCTATCCAGCATCTCAGGAAATCATTAAAAAATGTAACATCAAGTGTTGTCATATGGATTTTAGATGTATCCTCCGCTATTACACAAATTTTCATAATAATGCATAATTAAACTTCTAGATTAGATTTAATAGAAAAGTACAAGTAATCTTAACATCTTTATCAAGAGGAAACAGGATTAAATAGTGTATATTTTTATTCTAATTATTACATGTAAACTGTATATTTTTATGCTTATGTTTAAAGTAGCAGTGTATTGCTACTGTGAGAAAGTAGAAACTTGGTAAGGCTGCAGATACAGGTGATGTAACCAAATAAATTTGAAAATATAGATGAATTTCACTTCTACAATTACTGTAGCTAATTTAATATGTGTGTGAAATCTTCATCTGTGCCTGACGATTATAAGAGAATCATTAGATTTTTCCCATGCAATGGGAAAAGTAGAAAGAATTAATTGAAAAAAAGGATATTTTATTTAGTGTGCCTGAAAAGATATTTGGCAGAATTCTGTTTGCAAGGTTGTAAAAAATGGCAATCCACAAAGTTTGGGAAATGCAGAAAGCATTATATTGTGTCAAATCAAGTATTTGTTTTTCAGCAAGACATTGAGAAATATATGGCTATATATTACATGTTTATTGATTCAGGAAAATGGTATGTCAAAATGCATTGGATTGAATTATGGAACCTTTTCTGCAACTATGGAGTTGAAGGTTGGCTATGGAATGCAATGTGCAAAAATGAAATGCTTCAGTTCAACACTGTACAAGGAGTTAGATGTTTCCTTCATTGATTAATTTATGGAAAAAACTTTGTGGAAATCTCATAATGATAGGAAATGCACATTAGATAGGATGTGAATTTAAACCTGTTATTGAGAAACTAAATGTTTTGCAGTGAATGTTATACTGTAGATACAACGAAGCATATGGATCCAAAACCTAATGTATTAAATCCACTCTTGTTATGTTGATATGGTAAACGGACTACAAATTGCCAATTGTAAATATATGGTAAAAGATTAGAGAAAATAGATAAATTTGTGTGAATGAATGTTTAATACAGATGGGGAAAAAAGATGAAGGAATGTTACAATGGGCAATTGCTGGTAGAATGAATGTTGTCTGTTGAGGGAAATGAATGTCTAAAAAGCTTAAAATAATAAAAGGAAATCTACCAGGGTGGAAAAGTATAGGCAAGAAAATAATTCTAGCAAACTAAATGAAGCCTGGACCCTTTTTCCTCCTTGTCTTTTGGAAATGACCAGGATTAAAATCAAGTTCATCTCTGCTTAATTTTAACAGAGCCTTGTTTGTTTGTTTGTTTATAAAATTTATTGGACCCTTTTTTCCTCCCTGTCTTTTGGATATGATCAGGATTGCAATCAAGTTCATCTCTGCTTAATTCTATCAGACCTTAATTCTATCAGACAACTAAGGTTGTATGAAATACAGAGAATAAGAAACAGCCAAAGAAATAAGGGACCTGAGATAAGAAAAGGAACTACAGCTAAACCTAGTAGTAACATCAGTTATTATACCTTTGTTGCAGTGGTGGGATTCAAATAATTTAACAACCAGTCCGCCCAGGGTCAGGAGGCATGGACCATCCCTATCCTCCAGTTCCATTGCACATTCCATTACCATAGGGTAACTCTGGGTGCCTTACAGTCATAAAAATATATCTTTACATATACATTAAAATATAAATAAATTAAACCCAAACATTAAAGGATGAGGAGGACAGGGATGGAATAGGGAGCAGGTGGGATCTGTGTTTACTTGATCAACCACTTCAATTGTGCTGTTCACCACCCTGCCCTTAGACAAACCTTCCCAGCTGACCCAAAGATAGAAGTCACCATGCAACACAAGGGCATTCTCTTCCATTTCCTTTCAAGGGAATTGCAGTCTAGAGAAGCCCCAGCATTTCATCTTCAACATTCCATTTCCTACAGTGGACTTCCTCAGCAATCCTGTGCCCTGGAAAGGCCCATTTTGCCCAACAACCCACCTCAGTTTTTTAGGGAAGATCTTCCCTACCCTTCCCAAACTGACCAGCAAATCACAGATCCCAGATTTTGTGCCTTGTACCCCTCAACTTCTAGAAAATCTGTGCTTTTTCCATGTTTCAGAGTCCCACCTTCTTGCAATGTAGGCACCTAAGAATCATTTCAGTAAAGCTTGGCTCTTCTTTTCAGGGTTGTGCTCCTCCTTCAGATTGAATCCTCAACAAAGCAGAGGTGGGATTCAGCTGGTTCTCACTGGTTCAGGCAAACCGGCTGTTAAATACCCGCCCCCACTATCAAAGTGGGTGCTGTGCTGCACTGCAATGGAGAAACAGACAATGGAGCAACTGGTGTGAGGGAAGGAGAGGTCTCTTTCCTTCTTTCTTCTCCCTGCTCCTCATCCTTCCCTTGTGCCAGCTGTTCCATTGCCCATTTCTCCATTGCAGCACAGTGCAGCACCCAGGATTCACTTTGATAGTAGGGTGGGGATATTTAATAATTGGTTCGCCCAGGGTCAGGTTGGCCATCACAAGAGGCTCATCCCACATGTGCAATGGAACTGGAGGATAGGGATGGTCCATGCCTCCTGACCCTGGGCGGACTGGTTGTTAAATTATTTGAATCCCACCACTGCAACAAAGGTATAATAACTGATGTTACTACTAGGTTTAGCTGTAGTTCCTTTTCTTATCTCAGGTCCCTTATTTCTTTGGCTGTTTCTTATTCTCTGTATTTCATACAACCTTAGTTGTCATGAAAGGAAATACTGTGAAAGGTGTATGGTTTTGTGTGCATTCAAGCCACTGAACCATTTTGTTCAGTTTCAGGAAAACTTATTGACATCTGACAAAATAAGTTCCATACTCAGCATCCAAATACCTCTTTAAAGTTAGATCCACCACAATTAAGCAATGGATTATCTAAAAATCTGGTCATCAGTTAAAACTAATTCCTTGGAGGATCATTCTTTACAATGAATATACAGGTTATGAAAATATCTAAGTCTAGTTTTACCTTTTGAAGTGACTGCTGTTTCTTAAAATAAAATAAAAATGTGTTTCATTTGGCATAGTTACAGTAAGACCCCTATTTCTGTTTGCTTCCTGCCACTGGTTTGACATAATCTGGCTTGATCCCCATTGAATAGCTGTATGAAATACAAGCCTGAAAAAAAAACCCTTGTCTTGAATTAGCATAATCTTAGCCAAAAGAAACAAATAAATTGAGAGTTGTCAACTTATCTCAAGCAAGTGGAGAAAGGGGACAGAACAGAGGGAGAGAAAGGAGGTGGAAGGGGAGATAGCATTTTCCTAACAAGATAAAATGTGTTTGTAGATTATAGTTACAGTTTCTACTTCATCCTGTTTGGGGATGGTGAATAAGATGGGGAAGCAAAAGATAACTAGTCAATATACATCATTGGTGAAACTGTAGGTTGTTGTTGTTGTGGGGGGGGAGGGGAAGGAGGAGGAGGATTACAAGGAGTGAAAAGAATCAGATGATATCAAAATGTGATCTTTTCAATCTTTTTTGCAAAACAAATCAGACAGTGCTGGTAACTGTGCCAAGATCAATACAGATTTCTGCTTTTGCGAGCAAGCTCAAATAGGAGTTTGAGAAGAGGTAAATAAGATTAAAAGATTTAAAGGACAAAAGGAAAAAAATAGACTGCTGGATTTCTTGTTCTAGTCCTGAAAATATTATTCTGCATTTCTAGTAGAAAGCCATTTGTGAAAGGGCTTTGAGCCTTATACATCTTGTTTAAAGAAAGGAGAATGAGTAGCTATCACTTTCTTCACAACTTATGCAAACTAACATATAGATGCTAGAGATATAGAGAAGGTTGTTCTCACCTGCATCTGCATCTCAAGAAAGATACAATCTTCTTTTTCTTATTAGCATTTTTCTGAAGGCACTGGATCTTCTTTTTTAGATCAACCAAGTTTTCCATTCTTTAAATCTAAATTAGGGCTGCATATGCTTTGCCAAGTATTTTGGAACCCACGAGAGCATATTATTGCTCTTGTGTTAATTAAAACAACCAACTTTTTTTTCTTTTCAAAAGTCTACACTCACCTGAAAGATGCAACAATTCTAAGAAACATACTGATGAATCAATGTGACTGCAAGAAACAGGCTTTTTTTTAGGCTCATCCTAATGCTTTGAAAAGAATCTAGAATAGCAGATTTTATTGAACAGCAGATGTGGTGCATTTGTGCTGACATGAAGCTTGAAGTACTTTTGCTTAAGTGATTGATTGACTGCATGAATTTATATAGCTGCTTATTTGACCTTTGTGGCTCTGGGTGACTCACGATAAAAACAGCCATAAAAACACAGAATGTTGTAAAAATATAATTACAATGTGGCCATAGCATCCCAAGAAATTATCTCACAATCAAAATCCTACATACGCTGGGTTCCTTTAATAGCCTGGGCCAACACTTGAGGGCAAAGTCAGGTGCTCAGTTTATGACACATACACAGCTCTATATTAGTGTATGATCATAGCAAATGGCAAGACCCAATCAAGCATAAAAATGCTAAGCAGTTCTAGAATTGATTATTATTAGCATGGGGGACTCTAAAGAAATTCCAGAGTTATAGAGTGGGCTGACAAATAATACAAAACACAAACTGAAGGCAGCAGTGAATCACTTCAAAAAAATAACAATGTGGACTTATTCATCTAATTACCAAGGGGACACCTTACAAATATATACTATTGCTATTATTATCATTTTTTGAATTACACATTATACCAACCACAGTTTCCATTCTATCTCCTTTACACATAAGTTGTGATGAAAAATGCCGTCACTGGTGTTTAGATTTCCCCCCACAGTTATACAGGTAGTCCTTGACTTACAAAAGTTTATTTAGTGACCTTTCAAAGTAACAACATCATAGAAAAAAGGGAATTATGATTGTCTTTCACACTGGCAACTGTTGCAGTATCCCCATAGTCACGTGATTCAGCCACTTGGCAATTGACTCATATTTATGATGGTTGCAGTGTCCCAGAGTCATATGATCAGCTTTTGAGATCTTCCAATGGGGAAACCAGATTCATTTAATAATCGTGTTAGTAACTTAACAAGTGCAATGATTCACTTAACAACTGTGGCAAGAAAAGGCATAAAATGGAATGAAATTCACTTAGCAAAGGGGTAGGATTCAAATTTCTTAACAACTAGTTCTTTGGGTGTGGCCTAATTTGTGGGTGTGGCTTGGTGGTCATGTGACTGGCTAGGAATGGCTTGTATATAAATATTATAAATATTTATGTAAATATTGATTTTTTTATTTAGAAAAAGACTAACTTTTTTCCAAAATCAGGCAAAGCAGGCAGGCAGATTGAGTTGCTCACAGAATCACAGATTCATTCAGAGATCTAACTTTCTGCCATCGGCTACCTGAGTCTGTCACATAAAATTTGCTTGCAAGCAAACTCATAAAATTTGCTAGCAAGCAAATTCACAAAATTAACTCACAACACACTATGCATGTAAATATTGATTTTTTTTATAAAAAAGAGCAACTTTTACCCAAAATCAGGCAAAGCAGGCAGGCAGATTGAGTTGCTCACAGAATCACAGATTCACTTAGAGATCTGTGTTTTTGCCATCTGCTACCTGACTCTTCACTGAATAATAGAAGCTTCAGTCCTAGAAGGTTCAGCTCTGCTTTTAAACTAGCTAGAAAGCAAGAAATCCGATGATTTCCTGTTTTCTAGCTAATCTAAATCTCACGGCACAGCAGAACAGCTGATGGTCAGGGAACAAAAAGGAAAAATAGCAACTTAGCAGGCAAGTTTGATGGCGTGCATGCCAGGTAAGGAGTGAGTGGGCGGGTTGGGGTGGGGCCAGCCAGTGGCACAATTTGCCAGTTCTCCAGCAGGTAGAATCCTACCCCTGGTGAGAGTGTATTTTGCGTGCATGTGTAGACCATTTCCAAAAAACCTCAGCTGCGCTGCCTTGATAGCTGACAAGCGTTGCGTGCTGGTGTGCAGCATTTCAAACTCCTCTTCTTTCCTGCTTTTTCAACCTCAGCTGTGCCATGCAAAGCAGCTGAGTTTGAAAAAGCAGGAAATAAAGGACAGCCAAGAGCCCGGGCAGGCTGCTGGGCCAAACAGACCACAGACACTGAACCGGTTCAGTGTCTGCTGCTCTTCAGAGCTACCAGTTCTATAGAACCAAGCCAAACCGGTAGCATCCCATCCTTGCTTAGCAACAAAAATGTTGGGCTCAATTATGATCATAAGTCGAGGACTACCTTTACTCCATACATATACTTTGTGCAAAGTAGAAAAATGCCTTTTTTTGCAAGCACTTATTTCCCTTATATTTCCTTTCTCCCATGTGCATGTTTTTGCCTAGCTTTTAAATTAAAAAGTTCTGCACATTATAGAAATCTGAGGCATTTTGAGTTCCCTCATACTACAGTGTTATAACTTTTAGTGAGACATTCATTTTCAATTGTGATACAACATATGTCTTATCTAATCTTAACATGCTCAGAGATTTCCCAAAACCTAATGCACAATTTTGCTAATGTCGCCTCTGTTCCTTATTTGTTAAATTGTATTTATCTACTACTGCCTTCAACATGTCTACTAGGAATATTAGAATGAATGTATCGGTTAATGGACTAGGAAATAAGAGTTAATTAATGAAACCAAGTTGTGATAAAATAAAATCTGGAGAGGCCTGAAGGTTAAATTGTATGATGAATGGCTAGGGGAAGAAAGTATGTTTAGCCTAATGAAGAGAAGGTTTGAGGAAACATGCTAGCCATTTTCCAATATTTGAAGGGCCTGCAAGGGAATAGGCATTGGTTTATTTTCCATAGTACCAAAGGATAAGAAGCGATGGGCAGAAGTTCATCAGAGGGAGATCCTGGAATTGTATGAATTCTATGAAAAACTGCCTTGCTCACTTGTAATATTTGATCTCAAGTAGATTTCCAATTTAAAATAGTTATGATCCCATATTGCTTTCATATATCCCTCTACTTTTCTGATTGTCTTAATATACAGATGACAGTTCACAAGTGTAATGAGAATGAGGACACATGATAACAATAATTTAAAAAACTGCAGAAGTATAGCATAGACTGGTATAGCATAGACTTTGCATATCAATGGTTCCCAATCTAATCCTTAATCTCCAGCAGCTATTGGGCTCTGCAAAACAGAGAAGACTAAACTGGGCATGATGGATTTATAAACTGTCAGGAAAGACAGTTTCATTTATTCACATATGTGACAAATTATAATTGCTTTTTCCAAAGCGATTTCCATTCTAAAACTGTAGGTGTAACTAGAAAGCATTCAACTTGATCTTTCCTACTGGGGAAAAAGAACTTAATGTGGATTATGTTCTGTTGGTATAAGCTAACTAAAAGAGTATGACAGTGGAGGACCCACTGCACTCCTTAATGGAAGGAAAAGGCATTTATTTGAAGCATTAACGACCTCTTTGATCTCTGTAATCACATAATTCAAAAGAAACTGATTTCATGACCATTCAGGGAAAAAGCTGCAAATGATTAACAGTCATTCTCCAAAAGGACTTGTCTTAACCTCATTTGCTTAGAGGGAGCCTGCTTTTAACTTGGCTGCAATGTTGCTTTATTCAATTCATTTTCATTCTAATTTGCACACTGTGTGTTTCATTAAACATCACTCTATTTAATAAGACTGCAGAGTGAGTGTACTCTGTAAACTTTTCTTCTGTCAACAGTCTGCTACAAATCCTATCCAAAATATGTAAAAGGAGAACACCTGGATCAGATCTTTGGAAATGGCACATAGGAGGTTTCATATTGCTGCATTCGATGTCCTAATAATGCTCAGATATCAGATAATGCCAAATATAGACCATTAGAAGCATATAAAATCTCAAAAGTTGCAAATAAATAAATTGATGTGTTATGTATGTAGGTTTGAATGTCATTGGTTTAGTTTGAATTGTTCTTGTAAAATGTCAAATAGGATTGGTTTAAATAGTGCGGGAAAACCCTGCACTCTGATTGGCTGGCAACTACGGCTGCTGGCTATAAGAAGCAACTGTAGCCCAGCCAAGTTGGGTCCATTCGAGCTGTAGTCACTTAATAAACTCTTCACTGAAGCTCTTCGTGTCTGACTCTTCATGCAAACTTAACACTGGTGATGAGGGTGGGATTCCCCTGAAGAAGAGATGACACGGAAGACAAGCAGAAGAGCGAGATGGCTGCGCTGAACACCCCCCCAGCCCCGTTCGATCCGGTGGCAGAAGACTGGGAATCGTATGCGGATCGCTTCCAAATGTATTTGGAAGGAAACAACCTCGCCGACATCTTCGAAAAGCGGAAGAGGGTGGTCTTTCTCACGCACTGCGGTCTGGCAGTCTTCAAGATGATGAAGGCATTGGCGGGAGCTACAGACATGAAGGTAATGGAATGGCCTGATTTAGAAAAGCTTTTAAGAGCCCATTATGCCCCACAAATATCGTGCCTCATTAAGAGACACGAGTTTTACCATCGGGATCAAGGGGAAAGCGAAAATGTTAATGACTTCATGGCAAGTTTAAGGGACATTGAGGGTGCTTGTGAGTTTACCAACTTAGAAGAGGCCATTCGTGATTGGTTTGTTCTAGGCCTTAAAGATAAGGTCTTACAGAGTAAATTACTAATGAAACCTAAGATCACATTTAAGGAGGCCATAGAGGAAGCTGTTTCAGCAGAAGACCAAGTCCTCAGCAGCAGCCATGAAGAAAATTAACAATGCCTCAAGCCATTCTGATGTGGAAAAGTCCACAACAACCCATTGCGAACAAATAGATTCTGATTCAGACTGTAGTGAGGTGGAGGAAGGAATTTATAGACTCAGAATGGAGAAGAAAAGGAAAGACCTTGGAAGAAAGAGGCAAGACTTTTATTGCAGAGGCTGAAGGGGTGCCACCCTCACTGAATGAAGAAAGAGGCAAGACTTTTATTGCAGAGGCTGTAAGGGGTGCCACCCCCTCACTGAATGCAAGTTTTTAGACACCATCTGCCTACGCTAGAGAAAAGAGGTCACCTAGCAAGAGTCTGCAAATCATCCAGAACTCCACCTAGTAGGAAGAAATTTCCTGAAAGAATTCAAGCCCAACAACTTCAGTGAGAAAATGGGGTGCAACTCAGAAGCAAAGGGGAAGAATGAAACTCATCAAACAATCACCATTGGTCATTCTTCACCCTTTGAGGCAGAAAAGTACATGTGAAGGTACTATTGAAGGAAGGCCTTGCTAAATGGAAGTGGACTGGGTCCTATTTATCATGGTGTCATGGGACACTATTCACAGGCTACTTCCCAACATTCAGAAGAAACATTTCCAGAAGCAAGCACTGACTTAAAGACTACCAAGGGAACAAGATTCCAGTAGTTGGAACAAGAGAATTCAACGTGAAGTTTAAAGGCCACACCAAATGTTTGCCCCTGACCATCGTGGACAAGGATCGCCCAAGCTTGCTGGGACTTGAGTGGTTCAATCCACTAGGCATCGAGGTGACTGGCATCAATCACGTGAGCAACTCTGAATGGGAGGAGTCCTTGAAGTCTGAGTTTCCAGAGGTCTTCAGTGAAGGATTGGGCAAGTATATGGGGACCCTATCACTTTCAACCTAGATCCCAAGGTGCCCCCAATTCGTTTAAAGCCCAGAAGGGTCCCATTTGTTTTAAAGGAAAAAATTGATGCACAATTAGACAAATTAATAGCTCAAGGGGTTTTAGAGCCCACTGACCACTCCAGATGGGAGACACCCATAGTCACACCAGTCAAGACTGATGGGTCAGTAAGAATCTATGGAGACTATAAGGGGACATTGAACCATGCGCTGCAGCAGAGCGCATACCCAGTTCCAGTGGTGCATCATCTGTTACATTCACTTGGTAGGGGTACAGTCTTTGCCAAATTGGACTTGGCCCAGACATATCAACAACTAACAGTTGATGATGCCACTGCAGAGGCCCAAACCATTGTGACTCATAGAGGTGCCTTCAAATGTAAAAGGTTACAATTTGGAGTAAGCGTGGCACCAGGCATCTTTCAAAGCCTTATGGAAAGGGACTGCCAGGGGTAGTGCCTTACTTTGATGATGTGTTAATCTCTGCTGAAAATGACACTCAGTTACAAGAAAGACTCAGAGAAGTCCTTACCAGATTCAGGAAAGCAGGGTTAAAAGTCAAGGAAGAAAAATGCACTCTTAAAACTGACAAGGTTGAGTTCCTGGGCTACATGATTGACAAGCATGGCATCCACCCTACAGATGCCAAGGTTAAAGCAATCAAAGAAGCCCCTAGACCTAAATGCAAAACAGATTTGCAAGCCTTCCTTGGACTCATTAACTTTTATCACATGTTCCTACCTCAGAAGGCAACCATTGCTGAACCATTGCACAGATTACTTGACAAAAAGTCTGTTTGGGTCTGGGGCAGGAAGGAACAATCAGCATTTAACAGTATTAAGAGACCAATCACATCTGATGCTGTATTGATACAGTTCTCTGAGAATTTACCTGTTGTACTGACTTGTGATGCATCCCCTTTGGAGTGGGGGGGTTTGAGCCACAGGCTT
Source organism: Naja naja (assembly GCA_009733165.1). Lineage (NCBI taxonomy): Eukaryota > Metazoa > Chordata > Lepidosauria > Squamata > Elapidae > Naja > Naja naja. The sequence continues at coordinate 167,275,591 of CM019151.1, forward strand.
CCCAGCGGGAGGGAAGCCCCTGTTGCATTTTACTCTCACACCTTGACCAAAGCAGAGAGGAATTACAGCCAATTGGACAAGGAAGCATTGGCACTTGTTGCAGCTGTTAAGAAATTTCATGAATATCTGTATGGGAGAACATTTACCATTGAGAACATTTACCATTGTTACAGATCACAAACCTTTGTTAGGCATTTTGGCAGGAGATAAACCTACACCTACTTTCCTGTCACCAAGAATGCTGAGATGGACTGAATTTGTTGCTGCTTATTCATACAAACTTATCCACAAGCCTGGCAAGGACATTGGACATGCTGATGCACTGAGTCGTTGCCCACTTCCTTGCCACAAGGAGGACTTTGAACCTGAAACACACACCTTTTTCCTGGAAACTGTTGCCAAGCTTCCAGTGCATGCTGCTGAAATTGCCAGAGAGACTGCCAAAGACACTTTATTGGCTCCTGTTATAGGATGGATTAAGAAAGGTTGGCCTCTTCACGATCTACCTCACCTGGCTCAACCTTTTAAGTCCAGGCAAACTGAATTATCTGTATTAACAGGATGTATTTTGTGGGGAAACAGGGTGGTTATTCCTGCAAAACTGCAAAGAGAGGTTTTGGAAATGTTACATGAGGGTCATCCTGGTATTGTAAGGATGAAGGGATTGGCCAGGAGTTATGTATGGTGGCCAGGTATTGACAAAATGGTTGAAAACTGGGTTGCATCTTGTCCCAACTGTCAGGTAGTCAGGCCTGCCCCACCTCTCGCCCCCACACAGGAGTGGGAATGTCCTAGGGGCCCATGGTCCAGGATCCACATTGATTTTGCTGGCCCTACCAGAGGGCACACCTTTCTTATTATAGTAGATGCATATTCCAAATGGCTAGAGGTAATCCCTATGGCATCCACCACAACTGATGCTGTCATCAAGCAGCTCAAAAACTTTTGTAACCCACGGGTTACCTGATGTTCTTGTCTCTGACAATGGCCCTTCCAGCTAACAGCCAGGCTGAACGCATGGTACGTTTTACCAAGGAGAAGTTTCAGCAACTGGGTCCTGGGGACATCACTGAGAAAGTTGAAAAACTTCTTAGTGTTCAGCACATCACTCCTAACCCATCTAATAACTTATCCCCAGCAGAGTTGTTGATGGGTAGGAAACTTAGGTCTTCCATTGACCGCCTTCACCCCACTTACGCACCCAACACACCACTAAATTCCACTTCCAAAGTTCGCACATTCAGTGTGGGTGATTCTGTGTATGCTAAGAACCTTATGGGTGAACCTTTGTGGAATCCTGCTGAGATAATTCAAATCACAGGCCCTCGTTCTTACAGGGTGCAAACAGAGGATGGACTCCTCTGGAGCAGGCACATTGATCAACTTAGATCCAGGTTCTCTCAGGAACATCGCACTTGTTCCTCTCTAGTTCCCTCACCTGATGTAAATTCTAGGGGGGAAGGGGAGGAACAGGAGCAAAATCAGCAAGCAAGAATCCACCCCATGTGTAACGAGCCATTACAACAGGGACCATTCCAAAACCTGTCACAATGCCAAAATCCATCCTTAAAAGTGGAAGATTGTACATCACTACCTGATTTGGGTGCTGACATTGGGCTGGAGATGGGTTGGCAGGAGAGACCAGATTCTAACAATCAAACAAGTCCAACTAGGGAAATGTCAACAGACACATTTCCCCTCTCACTGGGTAAGAATGTTAAAACTTCTGAAATACGAAGGTCTCAACGTACACGCAAGAGCCCCACCTATTTAAAAGAATACATTAGATAGGTTGGGGTTTGGTATGGACTGAACCTAGTGGGGAGGGGTGTTATGTATGTAGGTTTGAATGTCATTGGTTTAGTTTGAATTGTTCTTGTAAAATGTCAAATAGGATTGGTTTAAATAGTGTGGGAAAACCCTGCACTCTGATTGGCTGGCAACTACGGCTGCTGGCTATAAGAAGCAGCTGTAGCGCAGCCAAGTTTGGTCCATCCGAGCTGTAGTCACTTAATAAACTCTTCACTGAAGCTCTTCGCGTCTGACTCTTCATGCAAACTTAACATGATGCATAAAAGAATACAAAGCCATGCCATCATGTCAATGCATCACTCTTAATATTTCCTCCTAAATGTACAACTGTGTGAATCTGAATTAGCTATTCCTGTTACAAAGCTGTTGGTTTGGAAATTGTAAGAGATTAATCATGGTCTTCATTTGCAATATCAAATCACTCAAATTACCCGAATACTGATACTGTACTTTTTAAAAACTATATAATATTACAGGAAGGAAGGAAGGAAGGAAAGAAGGAAGGAAGGAAGGAAGGAAGGAAGGAAGGAAGGAAGGAAGGAAGGAAGGAAGGAAGGAAGGAAGGGCTTTGATTCAGAATTAAAACCAGTGTACAGTATTGCTTTCTTCCATTTAATTTTGTGAGAAGTGAATAATATCTTAGCCATTAAAAGAAAAGTTTTGCCGATTTGTACTATTCATCAGCCATCCTGTTATTTCCCCCTCAGTTTCCCACTTGCTTTCTGAAGATTTAAAGAAGGGAGGGAGGAAGAATGATTTTCTGCATCTTGATTTAGTAAAGCAATGTGTAATATAATGAGGATGATAGCTGGTTTACCAGACAAACAAAAGTGCTTTAATCAAGCATGAGGAGACAAAGAATCTACATTGCACAGATGGGCAGTTAATTTATTTTCCATTGCATTTGCAATGTTCTTTGTGATATTGTAACAGCTGTGATGAGAATGGTGGCTGTCCCCAATCCATGCTCCATTTAACTCCTGGAATTCTAAAAACCTCACATTGTGTAGTAAATGAAAGTGTCATTTTAACAATGAAAATGTGGCATCCCAAAGCAATGTTACATATTTTTAATAATTTTTGGATTTATGGTTGTTGTTATGGTTTTTTTTTTTTGCAAATACTCAGTAGGCATTCACATTGCTCTTATCCTAATTCAGAGTCCATAGATTTCCAATATCTATTTCCAAATTCTTTGTCTTCTCACATAAATAACTGTAAATATTTCATTTTTCTTTCAAAGAACAAAATAACTTACAAGCCTTACTTTAAAAAGAAAACCAACCTTGGAAGATAGATTGTGTTGGGACATTTCCAACATTATATTGAAGAAAATTACTTAAAGAGGAAATGAAGCCGAAACTTAATGCATTCTTTAGAATATATTTAGGTCTCCTTTTAACTTCCAGGATACTAAAAATAGGGACTTACTCAAAACTTAACAAAAGAAAACCACAAGCAGCTATAATAATTCACAAAGAAGAAAAACAACAACAAAAATAACCAGCAATTACATTCTAAAATGTAAAAAAAATTATAAAAGTAACAATAGACATTTTCAAGTATTGCTATTATTTCCATTTAAAAAAAATCCTGAGTTATAACTTTAACAATACATTCATGTTTAAATTAATACCTTCCTCCTAAGAATTTGGGTTTTTAATTTGGTGATACTGTTGAAATTTTTCTGATAGGATAGAAGTATTATTTTCCCCCTTCAAGAAACTATAATACCCAGGTGATATTTAAGATTAGTAAAATAAATTTAAGGCTTCAATTTACTAAGGTTGTGTGTGTGTGTGTGTGTGTGTGTTACCCTTCAAGTGTTGGTGTTCAAGGATAGATAGATAGACAGACAGACAGACAGACAGACAGACAGACAGACAGACAGACACACAGACAGACTTCTTTATTGGCCAAGTGTGATTAGACACACGAAGAATTTGCCTTAGTGCAAATGCTCTCAGTGTACATAAAAGAAAAGATTCATCAAGAGTCAAGAATCATAAGGTACAACACTTAATAATAGTCATTGGGCACAATAAGCAATCAAATCATACAAGGAAACAGTCAATAAAAATCATTAGGATACAAGCAACGAGGTTACAGTCATGCAATCATAAGTGGGAGGATGGTGATAAGGAGTGATGAGAAGATTAATAGTAATAGTAATGCAGACTTAGTAAATAGTTTGACAGTGTTGAGGGAATTATTTGTTTAGCAGAGTGATGACATTCAGGAAAAAACTGTTCTTGTGTCTAGTTATTCTGGTGTGCAGTGCTCTATAGTGTCATTTTGAGGGTAGGAATTGAAACAGTTTATGGGTTCAGTGTTCAGAAGTGGTTTGCCATTCCCTCCTTCCTAGTGGTCCAAGAAAATGATCAGCCCAAGGTCACCCAACTGGCTTTGCACCAAATGCAGAGCTAACAACTCACAGGAATCAGTCTCCTGATTCCTAGTCTGATGTCTTAACACTTAACTTGCACTTAACTGGCTGTCAAAACAAAAATTGTGGACTTCAATAATACATTTTTATGGTCTCATGAATATGCTGTTTGGCTGTACTTGTGGACTTCAATAATACATTTTTATGGTCTCATGAATATGCTGTTTTGTACTTTCCATACGCATGACTTCTTAATCCTAACAATGTTAGTTTTATGTTTGCTACTTTGGCAGAAAGTGATACCAGCAGAAATAGGTAAACCAGCCTATTATTTGCAAGGCATTCGTTTTCTTTCTTTGTCCCTCTCACTGTAAGTGGTGTCCAGCATAAAAATTGGTTGGAAAGAAAAGAAATCCATCTGAATTGCCTTTCCCCCCCTCAAGGATATTAGAGGGGTGGGGGGAAAGAATCTCAGAATAGTTTATTTGCCAATAAATTAAGTAATTGATACAGATTGAGAGATACAACTACAATTGTTTCATCAATAAAGATGGCTATCATATACAGTAATCAGAATCAGAAATCAACATTATAACTTTGAAACTATACTAAATGCAGCATAAAAGGCAATAATGCATAGAATTAATGCCAGCATCCCATACTTAATTTTACTTGGTTATTTAACGGCAGTTTTTGGCTGTCCCACTCCCAACAGACTCTGGCAAGTAAGCAATCAATAAAATTAAAACAAACCGCTAATTCAGTGAAATAGGCCCTGCATATATTGAAGATCACCTTTAGTTAACTGTTTCTACCCCTAGTACTCAAACTATGAGAGCAAACCTGATAAAAGTCTCCACAAACCAAGAGATAAATGAAAAAAACACTTTGTTTCTTGCTACAATAGGGCATAATGAATTACAAATGTGAAAAAATGAGTGTCAAAACCAGAAGGACTTATATGCCCAATATTTCCTCAATTAAATAAACTTCCAGATTTCACAGCTCTAACAGTTTCTTTTTAACTTTCATGACATAGGAAGTAACAATGAGCACAGCATTTCAGATCCATCCACCAAAAACTCTAATTAGAGACACCTCTAAAATTATCATTCACTGTGAACAAACTAGAACTGTCAGTCACATTGTTACCCCTTTTCGTTTCCGTTGCTTTCCTAACACAGAGAAATTTATAAGAAATGTGTCACTTTCTAAAGATTCACGCTTTGTTTCTATGTGTCACTACAAATCTCCAAAATTCTAATTAAGGGCTCAAAGTCAGTTTTGATCCACATCAGAGGAAATCAATTATAATTTGGGCATTTACTAAGCAAATATATGCATCAGCCACTTTCTGTTGGAGATTCATGCAAATTAGATCATTTATTGAAAGTGTGATGTAAGTTTCCCATGTGCTTTGCAGTGTTTTCTCTTAAAAGGCATAGGCTGTAATGGGTATTTCTTCTCCTGTGATGGAGAAATGATAATATACAGCTTTGGTGGTGCAGTGGTTAGAATGTAGTATTGCAGGCTAACTGCTCACAGCCAGGAGTTTGATCCTGATGGGCTCAAGATTCACTCAGCCTTCCAGCCTTCTGAGGTCAGTAAAATGAGGAGTCAGATTGTCGACGGCAATATTCTAACTCTGTAAACTATACCAACAGTGCTATAAAGCACTATGAAGCAGTATATAATTTAAAGTGTTATTGCTATATTCAGAGCTACCCGTTCCTCATAAGAAAGCAGAAAATCCAATATCCAGGTATTGGATATAAGGATATCTTTTTATCTGATAAGCAAGAAGTGATTTGTTAGCAAATTTCTGAATTGCAGTTCCCTTGTTATTTGTGTGCAGATCTGAAATTTACCTTTTTGTAGTTTTTTTCCAGAGAGGTTTGGTTGTGTCATATAGGCTAACTGAAGAATGAAATTACAAGCATGCAGATGCAAAGGTGCTAATAACTGTTGCTTAATCCAGATCACTCTCATCACAAGCCTTTCAAATAAACATCTTAAGGCAGGACAAGAAGCCATGGATGGAAACTAATCACAGAGAAAAGCAACCTAGAACTAAGGAAAACTTTCCTAACAGTTAGAACAATTAACAAGTGGAATGTCTTATCTTCAGAAGTTGTGAGCGCTCTATCATTGGAGGTTTTCAAGAAGAGATTGGACAGCCATTTGTCCAGAATGGTACAGGATTTCCACTTCCTAGAAGTAGGTTGGACTAGAAGACCTCCAAGGTCCCTTCCAACTCTGTTATTCTGTTATTTGTCATCAAGTGAAGATGAGGGAATGAAGAATTTTGTCAGGCATAGTATATGTATGCATATACTGTATTGTCTATTTCTTAACCATGGGGACAGAATTTCTGCCTAGTTGCAATGTGAACAGTGAACAGTATACTGCCTGGAGACAGGAGAAGAGAAGAAGAGAAAAGGGAGGGGAGGGGAAGGAAAGGAAGAGAAGAGAAGAGAAGAGAAGAGAAGAGAAGAGAAGAGAAGAGAAGAGAAGAGAAGAGAAGAGAAGAGAAGAGAAAGAACTGGAGAAAATTGCAAAACATAAAGATTTGTAAATAGAAGTAGAATGACTACGGCAAAATAAAGTAAGGATCATATCAATATTAGTAGGCACCTTGGAAGCCATCCCAAAACATCTGGACCACTAATTGAATACCATTAGTTAATTGCAAAAGGTAGCTTTTACTTGGAACAGCTTACATTTTGTGAGCTTAGTTTTAATTAAACAACAACAGCTGTCTATCTCAGGTCTGAACAAAAATGCCAAATCCGGTCTAAACATTTGGCTGACTGGGCAATCAACAATATCATCATTATTATAGTTTACAGCCCTAGAGTTCCCTGCTATGGGGATATCTTTGGAGACTAGCAACCATATATGGAACTTTGAGACCATGTCATAGGCACTCATAGAAAATGGCTTCCCCCTTTGGGGTGTGGCCATCACAAAACGTGTATTATCATGCAGGAAAGAATTGAGATTTTTTTTTTTTTGCCAACCTGTACTACCCCATGAGTTAGTTTCTCCCATTGTGGTTTCCCTTTTTCTTTTTCCTTTTTCTAAGGAGGAGGGACTATTTACAAACAGAATTCAAGACACTCATCATTTTTGCTTCGAAAAAATGCTTTTCAAAAAAAGTTATTAGAGCTAATAGATATCCCTATGCATAAATAAATATAATGTTTAAGAGTGATGTTTCAAAGCCTGCTTGCTTGCTTGCTTGCTTGCTTGCTTTCTTCTTCTTCTTCTTCTTCTTCTTCTTCTTCTTCTTCTTCTTCTTCTTCCTCCTCCTCCTCCTCCTCCTCCTCCTCCTCCTCCTCCTCCAATATAATCAAGTAGATCATAATCCACAGTGAGCAAAATAAGGGAATACAAAATAAAATATTAACATTCCCATTGTTCGGGGACCCAAACAATAGCAGGTCTCATATTATGCTGTAATAACTAAGTTCTGCACTCGTTCTCCTGGAAATCCTCTTCCTCCATTTCAGTCTATTGATTACAGTTAAGACAGCCTACTCAGAAATTTAATGGGGGAAAAATGTGAATTTTTATGCAAATAGAAATGTAAGCAGCTATCTATCCCTCAATATACACAGATAGATACTCATCCCTGTCAATCACGTACAAAGCTCTGAGCCAATTCATGCATATGGAAAACTTCAGATGATTTATGCACAAATAACAGTAGCTCACACATACAAATGCAGTTTTCTGCCCACTCAAATATACATTTTTCCAAAATTTGAATTTATGTAGACTAATGAACTTTCTTTCTGTGATGCAACCAGGTTTATGTGTTTTGAAATGGCATAATTTCTTCTAGGTTTGGAGGGATAAATATAATTGAAAATCTTGCTATCATGATAACAAGCTGGGAACATAAAATGCTTATATGGGTGTTATTTTATGCTTTATACCAGAATTTTTCCCAGAAATAAAGGGTTTGGAGGAAGAAATGCATTGTATGTCCCTTTATTTTTTGCATACATCATGTGGATATCATTTGTTTCAAAAGTTGCAGAAGCATCTACCTGGGTTATGCATGTCAAATTATGAGGGTTTAATTGCAATGTGCATACAATGCAGTGGTGAGATTAAAAAATTTTTACGGTTCTGTAGGTGTGCCTTGGTGGGCATGGCTCAGGGGGTGTGATTCAATTGCTGTAACAACCAGTTTGGTGAGAGTGTGCTTTGCGCACGTGCAGAGGATTTGCTACTGACCTTCTCCTGCAATCCTGCAATCTCCCTGTATGTTAAACAGCTGATGTGCGGCAATCCACTGTGTCATGAGAAGCAGCTGAGCTTGAAAACCAGAAATAAAGGTCAGAATAGAGCTGGGGCGGGCCCAGCAGCTGATCGTTGGAGCAAACTGGTTCACTCACAGATAATCCTTGGAGCCACCACTGATACAAATGTCAACATATATACAAAAGGGGCGGGGCTCTGATTATATAATTATGACCATCGTTGTGAGATTTTTGAGCCCATCCTGCCCAGATATTCTGGAGGAGCTGTTTCTCTCAGAGATACCTCAAGTAGAATCCTTTTTAACAATTTTATTATGTTATGTGTAGGTAGGTCTTAGCTTACAACTGATCGCTTAGCAATGGTTTGAAGCTATAATGTATCTCCCCAGGGCTACTCTATGACCCAGATTCAATGTTCTGCATTTCCTCCATCATAATCACATGGTCACATTTTGGACACTCAACAACTGGTCTGCATTTATGGCCATTTGCAATCTCCTGCAGTCATGTGACCACAATTTATGAAAAACAGACAAAGGATTCACTTAATAATTGTGGCATTTGCTTAACAACCACCTCAAAATGAGTTTTTCTTCCTCTCTCCTGGGGCATTCAGTGGAAAAAAAATAGTTATAGTTTAGTTTAGTTATAAACAGAGAAGAAAAACTGCTGCATGCATCAAAAAGCACCCACTATACAAATATGAGTGCAATATCATAAACTTTTGAATTCATTGAGATGGCATATTTTGTGTCTTTCATAAAGGTTTCCTTAAAGCTAGCAGATGGCTCTGTCTCCTAAAGTACAAAGTACATTCCAGAAGCACTGTACATTCTTAAACTTTTCCATTTTCCCTTCTCTTGCAGCTGTTATCCCTGTAAAAAATTATCCTACAGCAGGTTTTCTGGCTGCTTGAACCTCCCAAGATAGTCTGATTTTCTCCCAACTAAATTCAGTTTTGCTACTTTTTTCAGTCCCAAACATCCCCTAGCGAATTCACCGGATGATTTCCTTAAGGGATGAAAATGCGAGCTTCTCTTTATCCATGTTGGTTGAACTGATAACTCTTGAATCTTCTGTGCTCCCCAAGTGGCTTTTCTCTCCATATTAACTATCAGAAGTGGAATCCCAACTGGACAAAATGCTGCAAAGGGATATAAGGCTTGGCTTTCTCATCTTTCTATCTTTCTTACTCACAAGTAGGATTTTTCCTTTCCTTTCCTTTCCTTCCTTACACTGACTTTTTAAAAATCCTTTTCCTTTCTGCCTTCTTCTAATTTTCCTAGTTCTCCTTTCCAGGGTAAAGTCTGCTCTTCTCCTTTCTTCCTATGTGCGATCTTCACATCCAGAGTTCCACAGATTTTAGGGCCTTGGTGGTGCAGGCTGTTAATAGCCTAGCACTTAGTTCCAGCTGCCTGTGATTATTGCAGGCTCGAATCCCACCAGGCTCAAGGTTGACTCAGCCTTCCATCCTCTCGGGGTAGGTAAACTGAGGACCCAGGATTGTTGGGGGCAATAAGCTGACTTTGTAAAAATGCCGCTTATTTATTTATTTATTTATTTATTTATGTATTTATGTATTTATGTATTTATGTATTTATGTATTTATGTATTTATGTATTTATGTATTTATGTATTTATGTATTTATGTATTTATTTATTTATTTATTTATTTATTTATTTATTCGACTTGTATGCCACCCTACTCCCTAAGGACTCAGGGCGGCATTAAAACAGAGAAAATTTACAATAAAAGAGAATTAAACAAATAAACAAGCCGAATACGATTAAAAAATAAAATTAAAACCCACAACCCCCCCCCCCGGGTCATTCCAGGCCGGCCTGTTGAAACAACCAAGTCTTCAGGTCCCGGCGGAAGGAGCGGAGGTCAGGGGCCAAACGGAGATCCACGGGGAGCTGATTCCAAAGGGCAGGGGCTCCCACAGAGAAGGCCCTAGCCCTGGGGACCGCCAGCCGACAATGCCTGACCGACAGCACCCCAAGGAGGCCCCTCCTATGACAGCGAACAGGGCAATCGGAAAATGATGCTGGCAGGAGGCGTTCCCGCAAGTACCCTGGACCCAAGCCATAGTAATGCTTAGTAATAAGCAGGCATATACAATGGAAGGAAGGCTATTGCTGAGCGCATTGGGTTGTATCCCAAAAATTGTAAGCCGCCCTGAGTCTCCAGAGAAGGATGGGATATAAATATCAATAAAATAAATAAATGAATAAATAATTCTTGTCCCCCAACCATTCTAAGTCTTGTTTTCTTGCCTCTTTATTTCTTGGGATAGACTCCCTCCCTTCCAAAGGTCTCAGTTCTAGGAACATGATGATGCACGAGGTTAGGATACTGAGTTGGAGGTTAATAAGCCTGCATTTGAGATCTCAGTGCCACTGTGGGGGTGGGGTGGGGTGAGCTTCTTATTCTTTGCTCCAGTTCCTGCCAGGGACATGAATGGAGCCCCCAGCTGGGTGCCCTCCTGAGCAATGGTGGTGTCACCAGCTATTGCCTTGGTGCTTCTGAAATGAGTGCTAACTAATCTCAGTTATGCTTTCTTTACTTGACTCCAAACTGTCTAACAAACTTCTTATCACATCCCTTCATTGTGGCCTCTGTGTCAGCGGTGAGATGCTATCAGTTCAGCCTGGTTCAGCTGAACTGATAGCAAAAAAATGCTACCGGTTGAGCAGAACCAATAGTAAACAAAAAAGCTCAGATGATCAGCTGAGAGAAAAGAAGAGAAAAGTGCAGGAGAGGCCCTACCACCCGGCCCTGTGCTTTTCTCTTCTTTATCCTCTCAGCTGATTGGTGCGGCAGGGCCTCAGCTGGTGTTTAGAAAGCTGTGTGCATATGTTAGGTACATACACATGCATTAGGTGCATGTGTGCGTTCACACATGAAGTGTGCAATCACCAAACTGGTAGGGAAACTGGTAGAATTCCACCACTGTTCTGTGTACGTTATCATCTTTGAGACGTTTCTTTTTATTCCAATTTGGAGAAGCAATCCCTTAGGAGATAATATAATTTCTTTATTTGTCCTGGCAAGTTTCTTCAGGTTAGTATCAGATTTCATTCCCCCAGCTCTCATCTCTCCAACCCATTCCTTCAATTAACTGGTCCTCAGGAGTAAACCTGAGTGGTGCTTCAGTTCCTTAAAAGGTGCTTAAGAACATGCAGGACACAAATGTAGCTTCTCTTTGCAACTCTTAAAAGCAAACACATCTTTCTTGTTCTTGTGAAGCTGGAATGGAATTTTATCTGAATCATCACCCTATTGATTTTCTGCTTTTTCTTTTTACTGTGTCACCAGCTCTCATCTCTCTAACCCATTTATATTTCCGTTCAGGAAAGTGTCAATATATCCAATTAACCCTTCAACATGTCACCATATGTCCAATCAGTCAGACTGTTGGCTCAGCCAGTTCAGTGATCTTTGCAGATGGACCCAAAATTTTCCAAAGTCTGAATTCTTCCTATTAAGAATTTAAGATTGTGAAAATCTTTTTCTAAAGTTGCAAATAAGAAGTCTTAACTCTATGATTCAGGGATGTGTAGAACCACACATAAAATGTAAAAACATTGGAAAGAGGGATAGTCCTCTTCTAACACAATAAAATGGCAAATTCATCTGCATTTTTAACTATAAGCCAGCCAAAGTCACTTAAGTGAGATGGACGGTATAAAAACGTGATAAAGTTAGAAACAATATAAAAACCATGTAATCATCAGAATATTGTCTGACAGCAGCTTGTTTTCAAATTATCATGCAAGTTTTTTTAAAGACTAAATTAAAATGATTTAATAAAAAAACAAAATAATTAATGGACAATTAACTTTACCTTAGCAGTAAGAGCTGCCGTTTAATTTTGCCACTTTTAAATCTGGGTTTTGAAATAACTACTTCCTTCATTCAGCAGAGGTTTTGCCACACTCTCTAAAATAGCTATTTTGTTTTAGACTCAAAACATAAGTATGAGCTCTGTCATGTTCGGGTAATACTCCATGCTAAACTGATTTCCAGTTATGGTTTCCTTTCATTCTACCACCCCCATCTGCAGGCTTGCAGACTGATAATTTACTGGACAGACTAGTTCTACTTTTTCCTCCCCTGGTCCCAACCCTCCTTCTCAGTAATTTAAAGCAAGGTTTGCAAAACTAATTCTCTTTTTGCTGCTGAAGTTATAAGAACAGCAACCTTACATGCAGGGGTGGGATTCAAATTTTTTAACAATTGGTTCTGTGGATGTGGCTTAGTTGGTGGACGTGGCTTGGTGGTCATGTGACTGGGTGGACATGGCTTGGTGGTCATGTTACTGGCTGGGTGTGGCCAACTCAACATCACTCACATCAAGGCACGCATCTCCTCGCCTGGCCTCTCATGACTGTGCTGCAACATCCATAAGTGTGAAAAATGGCCATAAGTCACTTTTTTCAATGGTCACTCCACACAAGCAAAGTACCAGCAAAGGAGGGGGAAAAAAACTCCAGAGATGTTCCAGAGACAGAAAGTCTAGTCGTGCAAAGAATGTAATAAGGGTTAACGGAGAGGGAGTTTCTGTAAGCAACACCAGAATGTTTCCTTCCTGCCTTCCTTACAGGATTAGGCCAGTAATTTCTTCTAACAACCAGTTCTCTGAACTGCTTAGAATGTTAACAACCGGTTCTAGCGAATAGGTGAGAACTGGTAGAATCTCACCCCTGCTTATATGATCTGTATAAAGGATGGGTGGAGTTGTCCCAAAGGTGATTCTTTTTCAAGATGCCACTGGAATTTCTTGTTTCTCTTTGAAGACATTTTGCTTCTCATCCAGTAATCTTCTTCAGCTCTGACTGGATGGTGGGGAATGGAAGGATTTATATTCATTGCAGGCAGCTGATCATTTGCATTCCTTAAGAGGCCACTTCAAAGAAAAATAAAGAAAGTCCAAGTGTCTCTTGTAAAAAGCACCTTTGGGACAACCATGACTGAAAATCTCCATAGATGGGTGGAGTTCTATAGATATGCTGGCTTAATGTAGCATTGTATCCATCCTGCAGATGTGATAGGGCATTCCTTGCTTTTGATCAGGGACAACTTCTGAAAAAGCACAGATCTAATTCCAGCAAGGGCTCTGCTCCCTTGTTGGGAGACTAAAGAAAATAACATTAAAGGATCTTGCCTGCTTAATTGGGGAGCTAATGAAATCTTCCACTGAACTGGGAAGCTTTGACAGGACCCAACCGGATGAACTGGAAGCCATAAATAGCAATTATCTACATCCCTGCCACAGAAAAAGATATCTTATAAATCATTCTGTAGTTGATGAAAGCAAGACCTGAACCTAATCAATGATCAGGTTTAACTTTATATCCAATGATGTGCCTGAAACAAGCTATTTTATGTTCTTCCATCTGTTATACCAAAGATGCTTTTCAAAAGGCAGCTGGAATTTCTTGGTTTTTTTTTCCTTGAAAACATTTTGCTTGTCATCCAAGAACTTTTTTTAAAGTTCAGAACTTCTTGGATGAGAAGAGATATGTTTTCAAAGACAAAAAAACAAAAAAACAAAAAACAGAAAAAATCCAGTTGTCTTTTGAAAAGCACTTCCGGGACATTATTATCCCACATCTGGGATAATCTGAATGATTGAGAATCTCATGGGCATTCTCCCATGTCTGATATTTACTAAAGGCAAAAGAAGTTAACCCTGGTGTTGCCAGTAATACTGTGTTGGGGTCAAGTTGTCTACTGTCTCGGATATTGAGTGGTCATGATCAGTGGTGGGATTCAATTTTTTTTAATGCTGGTTCTGTGGGCATGGCTTGGTGAGCATGGCAGGGGAAGGATACTGTAAAATCTCCAGACAGAGGTGATATTTGCCGGTTCTCCAAACTACTCAACATTTCTGCTACCAGTTCTCCAGAACTGGTCAGAACCTGCTGACTACCACTTATGGTCTTGATGTTCCTTAAAGATATAAAAAAAAGCAAAAGTGGTGAAAAAAAGCAAAAAGTAGTTGTTAGGAGTATGATGATCACCCTTATCAAAGTATTGCAAAAAGGTATTTTGAAGCATTAGAACATGTGAAATTAGCACCTGTTACCATCTTCATAAAGAGGTATTTTTCCAGGAAATGAGGCAACTGCAGAAGGTAGTTGCACAACCCTTAAAAAAGCATGCAACTATTGTAATACTGTTGTAATACTATTGTATTGTACATGACAAACTACTCCTAAAACTAAAATCTTATGGTATCTCTGGACACCTGCATAACTGGATAGAAGCATTCCTGTCAAACAGACAACAAATGGTCAAAATTGGGAGCATCTTATCAAATTCTGTATCTGTCAACACTGGTGTCCCCCAAGGCAGTGTTCTAGGACCAACTTTCTTCATATTCTACATAAATGACCTCTGTGGTCATATTAAGAGCAATTGCCTTCTTTTCGCTGATGATGTAAAGCTATTCAACACCACCGACAATACTACTACCCTTCAAAAAGATGTCGACTATGTATCAGAATGGTCAAACAAATGGCAACTACTTGGTGGGTCAAGAGCCTTGGTGGTGCAGGCTGTTAAATGCCTAGCACTTAGTTCCAGCTGCCTGCAATTAGTGCAGGCTTGAATCCCACCAGGCTCAAGGTTGACCCAGTCTTCCATCCTCTCGGGGTAGGTAAATTAAGGACCCAAGATTGCTGGGGGCAATAAGCTGACTTTGTAAAAATGCCGCTTAGTAATAAGCAGGCATATACAATGGAATGAAGCCTATTGCTGAGTGCATTGTGTTGTGCTCCAAAAATTGTAAGCCACCCTGAGTCTCCGGAGAAGGGCAGCATATAAATATGAATTAAAAAAAAACCTTCAATCTCAACAAATAAATGCTCTGTCTTATATATTGGCCAAAAAAAATCAGAACATAAAATACAAGCTGAATAGTCAAGACCTTGTTGATGATCCAAACTCTGTCAAGGACCTTGGAGTACTCATCTCTAATGATCTAAGTGCGAGAGCCCACTGTAACTACGTAACCAAAAAAGGCATTAAGAGTTGTTAACCTAATCCTACATAGTTTTTTCTCTGGTAATATCATACTACCAACTAGAGCATACAAAATATTTGCTAGACCAATACTTGAATATAGCTCATCAATCTGGAACCCGCATTACGTATCTGATATTAATACAGTTGAGAAAGTCCAGAAAAATTTCACAAGAAGTGTTCTCTAATCCTCTACTCGTTGCAGAATACCTTATGCCACCAGACTTGAAATTCTAGACCTAGACAACCTAGAACTACGCCGCCTTCGGTCCGATCTAAATATAGTATAGAAAATCATACATTGCAATGTGCTACCTGTCAATGAATACTTCAGCTTCAACCATAACAATACAAGAGCACACAATAGATAGAAACTCAAGGTAAGCTGCACCAAACTTGATTGCAGGAAATACGACTTCAGCAACAGAGTGATCAATGTCTGGAATACTCTATCTGACTCTGTGGTTTCTTCCCCAAACCCCCAAAGCTTTAACCTTAAACTGTCTACTATTGACCTCAACCTTTCCTATGAGGTCTGTGGGGGGTGTGCATAAGCGCACCAATGTGCCTACCGTCCCTGTCCTATTGTTTCTTTTTTTTCTTATATGTATCCATTTCATGTATTCATAATCATGCTTATACTTATACCTGTTATCTTATAATTGCTTGACAAAATAATAAAAAATAAAATACAACTATTGTAAAGTGCTGGCAGTTTTACCAGAAGCCTGAGAAATTGTATAGTGAGAGAAGGACCTTTTTCTTTCTCTATTTATTCCTGTGCAATAGCTGAATATATAATATCGAATTAAGCAAATGTTTAGAGGTACTTAACAACCAGTTATTTAGCAACTGTTTGAAGTTACAACAGACCTCTCCAGAGCTATTTATGACCTGGTTCTGGAGTTCTGATGGCCATATCACCTCCTGCAGCCATGTGATTATATTTTGGGTGTTAGGCAACTAGTTTTCATTTACATCAATTTTCAGTGTGCCACGCTCACAAGGCAATGATTTCTTGGTGTCTTTTGACAGTTTCTGGAGTTTATTGCCAGTTTCCCAGAAAAAAAAACCCTGTTTAACAATTGTCACGTTTCCTTAACAATGTTGGCACTTGCTTAATGACCACAGCATTCACTGTAAAAAAAAAGTCATAAAATTGGGTATGGTGATACAGTGACTCACTTAATGACCGCCGTGACCTACAATTCCTTCCAGTATGCCACCCCATGTCACTGGGATGTGGAACCAATTAGACGGTTCCTCCCTAGGCACCTGTTGGACCCGGAGGTGTTCCAGATGGCGCTTGGGTTGATTCTTGCCTCCCTTACCCACAGCCCGGCCAAGGCCCTGGTGGACGCCTAGCAAAGGGCTGCCTCAGAGGCTCTCACCACGTTGTTCCTTTGTGGCCTCTGACCCGGTGCAGATCCTGGTTGCAGATCCCGGTGCAGATCCAGGAGATGAAGCACTGGAGGAGGGGCCTAGAGAGCAGTTGGAGGTCTAGTCGTTCTGAATCTAACCGATCACAGTTAAGAACCTTTACTAGGTCTTATCTTGTGGCAATGGGAGCGGCGAAGTATGCTTACTTCTCCACTCTCATTGCGTCTGCAGATAATCGCCCGGCCCCCCTGTTTAGGGTCACTTGCTCTCTCCTTAATCAGGGGATGAGGGAGGACCCTTTGTGAGGGTGGGCTGAGGAGTTTGGTCAGAATCTGATGGACAAGATCGCTCAGATCCGGGCCGGTCTGGACTCCGACTGGTTAGAGTCGGACAGGGGGGAAACAATGGGTCTTGTGGAGACCATCTGGGATGAGTTCGATCCTGTGACTCTGGATGAAGTGGACAGGGTCATGGGAAAGCTGATTACCACCATGTGTTTATTGGACCCAAGGAGGTTACACAAGGCTGGCTCCAGGCAGTGGTCCACGCCTCCTTGAGTGAGGGATCCTACCCCTCTGCCTTGAAGGAGGTGTGGTGAGGCCTCTCCTCAAGAAGCCTGCTCTGGACCTGGCTATTTTGAACAACTTTTGTCCTGTCTCCAACCTTCGCTTTGTTGCAAAGGTTGTTGAGAGCATGGTGGCTAGACAGTTCCCATTGTTCCTAGAGGAAACTGACTACCTGGATCCGTATCAAATCGGGTTTCAGGCCCAGGTACAGCATGGAAACAGCATTGGTCGCACTGGTGGATGATCTCTGGAGGGCTCAGGACAGAGGTTTTTCCTCTGTCCTGGTCCTATTAGATCTCTCAGCGGCTTTTGATACCATCAACCATGGTATCTTACTGCGATACCTAGAGGGGTTGGGGGTGGGAGGCACTGTTTTATGGTAGTTCTCCTCCTACCTCTCAAGTCGTATGCAGTTGGTGTTGGCAGGAGGACAGAGATCAACCCTGAGGCCCCACACTTGTGGGGTGCACCAGGGGTCGGTCCTCTCTCCCCTTCTGTTCAACATCTATATGAAACCGCTGGGTGAGATTATCTGTGGTTTTGGGGTGATGTACCATCAGTATGCTGATGATACCCAGCTTTTTATCTCCACCCCAAACCAACCCAGTGATGTCCTCAATGTGATGTCCCAGTGCCTGGAAGTTGTATGGATCTGGATTGGGAGGAACAGGCTTCGTCTCAACCCGGCCAAGACCGAGTGGCTGTACGTACCAGCATCTCGGATGATCCAGGATATTCCTTCTTTAGCTATGGGGTGTGAGGTGTTACCCCCTGTAGATGGGGTGTGCAACTTGGGTGTCCTCCTGGATTCATGGCTTGGTTTGGAGGAACAGTTGGGAGTCATGGCCGGGCGGGCATTTGCTCAAGTTCATCTTGTGCGCCAGTTGCACCCCTATCTGGACCGAGATGCCTTGCATACGGTTACTCAGGCACTCTCCACCTCCCGTGTGGACTACTGCAATGCTCTCTACATGGGGCTACCCTTGAGGACCACTCGGAGACTTCATCTGGTACAGAATGCGGCTGCGCGGGTTGTGATGGGAGTATCCCAATACTCCCATATTACACCACTCCTGCGTGAGCTGCATTGGTTGCCCTCCAGGTGAGATTCAAGGTGCTGGTAATCACCTATAAAACTATATATGGCTTAGGGCTGGGGTTTTTGCAGGAACATCTACTGCCACTAACATCTTGCCAGCGTCCCGTGCGCTCCCACAGACAGGGCCTCCTCGGGGTGCCGTCGGCTAGACAGTGTCACCTGGTGACCCCCAGGGGGAGAGCCTTCTCTGTGGGTGCACCCACCTTGTGGAATCAATTGCCCTTGGACCTGTGGATGGCCCCTGACCTTCAATCCTTCCATTGCAGCCTGAAGACATGGCTTTTTCAACAGATTGACCTGGACTGAGGGGGGAGGTTACTTTTATTGTTGTATTCATTTTAATTTTGAATTATTGGGATTCTGATTTAATAGCTTTTTAAATTTTAAATTTTGTATTGTTCTTTTTTACTGTTGTGAGCCGCCCTGAGTCCTTCGGGAGATAGGGCAGCATATAAATCCCAAAAATAAATAAATAAATAAACAAACAAACAAACAAACAAACAAACAAACCATAATTCTGGCTCAGTTATGGTCCTAAGTCAAGGACTCCCTGTGTTTTAGTTACCAAAGTGGCCATAGATTGTTTTCCCCTATTTTTGGCAGGATTCCCATCTGAAATAGGATGATCTTCCTCACCTTCAATTCCAGAACCTTGAGAAACAAATACTCTTTAATTTGAATAAACCAGGGGTGGCAAACAAGTTTGACACAAAGAGCCACAATTTTAAACTGTGAGAGTCAGAGAGCCACACCACGCTCGCTGGCCCGTGCAGTTGTTTCCGAGGGATGGGAGACGGGATGACGCCGGGCGGGACTACTGGAAATCTCTCCTCAGAGATCCCTCCTCAGAAGCAGCATAACAAAATCCAAACTTGGCAAAGAGCCACAGTATACAAAATAATATAATATAATAATAATATAATAATAATATAAGATCAAAGAGCCGCATTCATTTTGGCCGGAAGCCGCATGCGGCTCGAGAGCCGCGTGTTCGCCACCCCTGGAATAAACCTATTTCAAAAGTAAACTTCCTGTGCCATACATTTATAAGCAAAGGCCCTTTATTTATGTTCCTTTATAGGGGTCACGTGGTATCATGCTTAAGTGATAGGTGATTATGTTTGTTTCATGAAGGTAAACAACTTTCCTACTTCAATGACACCTCAAGGGCCTACAGAATTTGTGAGCTATTAGTATCACTTACATGGAATACATATTCCTGGCAAAATATTCAAGTGTTGTTATGAGGAATAGTTTATTGATCCCCATTCTGAGTACAGAAGGCAGCTGCTAATAATCTACAAGAGACTTTTTTTTGCCAATTTTCCCAATTTTTTGTGGTTTGCAAATAGAGACTACAAACAGAGATTAGACACGGATAATATAATTATGGACAACAGATTGCAGTATAGCATAGCCTGTGACCCATGAAACTGAACATGTTTACAATTTATTTATGGATGCCTACCAAGGTTCAATTAACCCTTCTCAATTGGAAACACCTAGAAAGACAAAGATGGCTGGGGGAAGGACAGATTGCATTGTATAGTATATGCAGAATAGGAGCTACTTTTTTTCCCTGTTTTCTTAATTACAGAAAAATTACAAGTAGCATTATTTATTATTTAGCATGCCATCATATTTTGTTACTCAAAACTCTTGCCAACAGGATTTGGGAAACAGTCTGGGTGTCAATAGTAGGATGGGTTAGGTAGGGTGAAAGGCAGTTAATGTCATGCATACAGTGCCATCTTCAGACCCAGAACAGAAATTGTGTAGTATATGACATTGGTATCATGACATCATGCCACAGTTAACATGAATTTATGAATGCATATCATCTTCACAATGTATCATGCTGCATGTGACAGAATACTAGCTTCTACAGGATGTCTTTGATGGGTTAATAATAAAATGGCTTAGACTGAACCATGTGTGTTAGTAATAGAGACCAAAACAGCCATTAATATCATAGTGATCAAAGCAATTGCCAATGGCTGAGGCATGAGGAGAGACACTTGCATTCTTTAAAGTATTCCAAACATTAAATTTATCTCTTTTACTCACCCACTGCTCCCAGTCACTATTTTCTTCCCTGTCCTCTCTTAAATGATATCCTATACATTTTAATATTTTTGAGTTGCATTTTGACAGCTATGGACTAATGGCAAATTTCAGTGCTTTTTTTCCCTTCTCAGAACCGCAGACAAGACTGTTCAAAGTCATTAAGATATATCTGTCTAGCTTAGCTTCCATAAAGGACTGCTAAAGTATTTATCACTTGTTCAACATCCCAAATCAGCTATTTAATGATAACCAAGGTATGATGTTACAATTTCATTGGTTTCCGTTGTTCTGTGAAATAGTGTCCAAGAGAACTAATGAATCTTAAGAATACACATTAGGACTGAGAGGAAGAAGAGATTGGATTCAGGATAATGTATTTATACTCCTGTTAAGATCATAATTTATTTAGAAGTCTTTTTTTCACCTTCAGGGAAAAAAGAAACCTCTGAAAGACATAAAGAGCTTCTGATATTTCAATTCCCTTTCAAAGGTTATTGTTGCAAAAATAAGACCAATTGGTATGCACTCAGTGTTCAATGTACAGCATGCATTACTTTGTAACAATTGTCCTAATATTATTTAGCCAGCTCATCTGCAGTGCACACCAATGCTTCCTTAAGAAATTTTTGGTTACTTTCTTTTCCAACTCTCTGAAATCAAAGGGTAGGTAATCAAACAAACTTCTTTGGGTTGTGGTCTAACCATGCGGCTTATAACTATGGCAACTGGGCCATTGACATGGGAATGATATAGAGACATAGATCAAGATATTTGGTCTGGTTCTTCTTTTAGAAGAACCTTTTAGAAGTTGGAGCTACAGTATAGTGTTATTTTGGTTCTTCCACTCTCAGGATTTTTAAAGAAAGGTTCTGTCAAAAATGGCTTTTTCACTGAAAATGTTATTGTGAGCCTCTATAGGTTGCAGAAATAAGGCAAGGATGCTATAAATGATTTTTAGACCATAGATTGCCATTACTGAATTAGGGGATGGCACTAAATATATGACTAGTTAATTCTAAGAATGCATACTGCACTCCAGTATTTTTCAATTTTCTTTCTTTCCTTTCTTCTCTTTCTTCCCTCCCTCCCTCCCTCCCTCCCTCCCTCCCTTCCTTCCTCCATTATCTTTCTTTTTTTGCTATTAGACTCATTATCTTCTTCACCCATGTTTCTTTTCCTCCTTACCTTATTGATTTATTCAGGACCCAGTTTAGGTTATTTGTTCTTTCTTTGAAAAGATCTGGAAGCTGTCTTGTAAATATACATCAACCGCATACCTGGAGGCAAATGCTAATGGCATTTCAGTGTTAACAAGCTCTGTGCTACCTCTGGTGGGTTCAAAAGAAAATCCCGACAAAGGTACACTGGAAAGCTTGCAACAACTGAACTTGTGTTTTTTAAAAAGGTGTGCTCAAGATGAAACATCACAAGCTATTGTAATTGTCGCTTCAACAATTTGTTAAGCTTTCTTCTTTTTGAGCTTTCACCGTTTGAGTAGTAATGATGCCAAAGTTGCCTTTACAAGAATGTTATACTCTATTTCTGACTGACACTTTAGTTGCTCTCATGGATATATTGAATAAATGCTTAAAAAGCAACTAGGGAGCTACATATAGGTTCAGTTTGTGAAAATACAGTTAATCCAGAGAGTTGAAGACCTGGTTGCATTTGTATACTGTCCTAAGTTTACTTATATCTTTTTCTTCTTTGCAGTTTAGTACATTATGCCAGTGATCCCAACCTTTTCGGCTTGGTGGCTTGGTGGAAGGGAGAGGGGATGCTTCCATGTGAATGGTAGGCATGTGTGCAAGAGTGCACAGCTCCATTTGCACAAGTGACAAATGCGTGCACCTGCCGCTCATGCAAATGAAGCTTCACACATGAATGCACACATGGCCCGGTTCCTAGTGAGGTATGGCCCTGGAGTTGGGGACTCCTGAGTTATGCTAACCTGTCCAATGGTGTTATGTTCATTGTATTCTGTGAACCCACTAACCACCTATAAAGGAGAATATTTGTAACTCAGGGTTGAAATGAGGGGTCCTTAGTGCTCTCTGTGTTTGGTTGTTCTGTACAGACATTGCATTACCCAAGCTAGGTAACATCATCAGTGCTCTGTATGATGTTACCTAGTTTCAGTTATGAAACATCTTCAAGAAAACAACCAAGCTCAGAGAGCACCAATGGAGAGGAGTCCCCACTGACTACCTCAACTAACTATGATGACTTCAAAATAACAAAATATTTCAGTTACTATATTGTGTTCAAATGCATAAGGATAGTTTGCATCACAATGCCACTACAGAGATTTTTTGTCACTTGCATTACCCTGTGGAGGACAATGCCTAACCCAAATCAGGAACAAATTTAAGCATGTGACATGAATTCAGCCATTATGTCCACATGCTAATTTTTCTGGGAAGAGAGGCAAATCTAGAAATAGTAATGAATAGAATATATTGGATGATATATGGCTATTTGTGGGGAAGAGAGTGGACAAATGAATTACGTATAATGATTAATAGCCTTATGTTTGTTTTGCTTCTTTCTGCTTACCTATATATGTGTATCCTTACCTGTCTGCTGGCCTACCTGTAAGCCACCGGGACCTGCAATCTTGCTTAACAACAGCAATGCTGAATGTTGGAGTTGTAAGCAATGCAATCATATGACATTGTACTTTATTATCACATTGCTTAGATATGGAAATTGGGATTCCAATCCCAATTACCATTGTTAACCAATGGCTACTTGAATACTGACCAACCATGTAAACCCATTCCAGGTATAAGCAATAGGCATTTGCAATTCATATCCTGGAAAAGAGCAAATGTCATATTATTTCCTCCAAAAAATTAATTACAGTCTCATTCACTTGGTTTTACCATCCAATTTTCTTTCATTTTTATCAGATGATTTCCCCATGTCTCTACCCTCTGCCTGCTTTTGCAATTGCTCACCTTCCCAATTCAGTAAACTCCAAACATCCTCATTTCTTTAATCACTGCATTTAAAAACAGCAGTTTCTCCCTTCATATCTGAGAGCACCGAAGAACAAAATATTTACGTCTCTCCAATCATTAGGTATTTCAGAGAAAGATCATCAGTTTCAAAGTGACTAATGAACTTCTGAAAGTTATTAAGTTAGTCAACTATCAATGCCAAATTTCCTGTCTTCAGTCAGGAAAACAGGGAGGAGGGGGCAGAAAATCACTAGAATTAGTGATGGAAAATTAGAGATGAAAAATCCATTATGTTTTCCCCACTCATCTTTCTGAGAAATGTGCCAACTGTCATATCTTATGGCCTAATTAAAGGTATTATTCTTAGTTGAGTCCTTTATGATGACTTACAAAATAATTACTTTGGCAGCTATTATCTGAGATTGCATTGCATTCCATCTTATGGGACACACATAAACTTAGGTGGAAATACATGTGTAGGAGGATTTGAAACTGCACAGTATCTGCATTAAAAACAAATTGAAAAAGAGGTTCGGGCTCAAATCTTCTGGAATTCCTTACCTTAAATCTGGATTATGCATAAAAAGCTTGAGGAAGTGATTTAATCTGAAGAATCTGAAGAAGAGTTTCTTTTTAATCAGACTAATTGAACTAGAACATTGAACTGAATTGCCAAGATGATTTGAGGTATCAGGTGAAGACTTTTGCATAACTCTAGAGAAACTGGTGTGTAAATTGAAGATTTGCTGGATCTCCTGGGGGTTTCTAGTTTTGAAGAGTCTCCAACATTATCTCAGTTTGTCTTCCCAATAAGGAAGAAGTAGAGGTTGTGTCCTGTAATCTTGTATTACCATGACCGAGAGCCACTTTGGTGTACTGGTTAAGGCACCAGGCTAGAAGCCAAGAGATAATTGGGCACAAAGTCAGCTGAGTGATCCAGTCCCTCTCCCTCACTTCTAGGAAGCAATCAATGGCAAACCACTTCCAAAATCCTTATTTTGAGAATAAAGATTTTTTTCTGCATGGACTAGCTTCCAGGAGTGAAAAACTGATCTGAAAGCCATAATGTAAGCAATTGCCCATAATTTCAGTCATAAATTCATTATGGTCATTAAGTGAGTCACAAAGGACCAATTTTGCTGCAGTTGTTAAGTAAATGCAGCAACTGTAAAGCAAACCTGTTTGCTATGGGGCATTTTTTGCAGGAAACCAAAAATAAATGCCAATTTCCAGGGGGGAGTATAAATTGTGGTCACATGACCATGGAGCCCTGCAAATGACCATAAATGCAAACTGGTTGCTCGGTGCACAAAATATGGTCACATGACTGCAGAGAACCACCATCGGAACTTCAAATCTAGATCATAGATTTCTTTTTAGTGGTCTGTCATAGCTCCAAACACTTGCTAAATGACAACCTATAAAAAGATATTTCCTCATTGAAGACAGGCTGCTACAGGGGTTAAAAAAAATGAGCTATTGCAACTGATATTCTCCTTCTGTAAAACATGGTTCCCCCAAAATTTGAAAAGTTCCTAACCCATTGTGTTTTACAAAAGCCGTTAAAATTAAATTTAATTAAGTATGTAACCGATAAAGAAATAAGTGGTGTGGCCATTCCACCATTTCAGGATTGTTAAGACCTCACCATTATTGTGATCTCGAAACAAGGGGTGTCAAACTGGCAGCCCGTAGGCCGGATGCATCACACACAGGACATGCCCATCCCAGCTCTGCAAAGGGGAAAAACATTTCAACATGACATGGGGAGTTTGACACCTGTGTCTAAATAGTATTGGCAGTGTAAAAATAATGATGCTTTGCTCAGTAATAATGATTTGCTCAGTAAATGTGGAACATTCTTCTGCAGCTGTGGTATTTCCCTCTTAAGGCCTGCCATTATCATACTGCACGAGCCAAATCTACACCATTCCCCTTCCAATTTGCAGCCATAAACTTCCAATATATCGACTTTAATAAATCAAATTCAAGTATTCCTTAAATGGGGAAGGTGGAACTTGTAACACACACACACATACACGTAAAATCAAAATCAAAAGAATCCTTACTGTTGACACATTGTTTTTTTTTATCTGCCTCAGAAATTATTCTTGTCTGGGTTGAGTTATTTTTCTTTTTCTTTTGATCATTTGCCAATAGAGGCAGAAAGTAACATATATTTATTTTGTCTGAATTAATCAGTGTGTTGTAGGTATATAAAGAGTTTATGTAATTATTAATAGTTGGCAAAATCCATGGGGTTCATTTGACAGGAGCTCTTTAATCAAAGAAAAGAGGTATAAAATTAAGTATTATGAAAATGCTTTGTTTTAATTTCCAAATTATAAGATGGATTCTTTCCCCCACCCCTCAAGTATTTTGTTGTAGACTGTAAAATGTATAAATTCTACAGTTATAATTTGACCAACATTCATGCTGCAGAATCTTTGCTAAATTGTGATGGGAATTTTGCTCATCACTTTATAATTTGATTCAACTGGATTTATTTATTTATTTATTTTGACTTGTATGCCGCCACTCTCCAAAAAGGACTCGGGGAAGCTCACAGATAAAAACACAGAACAATCAATTATTTAAAAAGAAATTAAACTAAACAAGCCAAAATACAACTATAAAACCAAATTAAAATTGAATTTAAAACCCACCCTCTCCCCCAGGAGATCAGTCCAGCAGGTTTTTAGATCGGGCCGGAAAGAGCAGAGATCGGGAGCCAGCCAGAGCTCAACGGGTAGCTGATTCCATAAGGCGGGGGCCGATACAGAATAGGCCCTTCCCCGGGTCACCACCAGCCAACATTGTCGTGTGGACGGCAACCCGAGGAGTTGCAACCCAACCTGTGTGCTTGCACAGGGTGACTGGTATTTGATATTGGATTGTGTGTGTGTGTGTGTGTGTGTGTGTTGTGAGCAAATTGTGGACAATCTACCTTAAGAAAGAGTTAAGGCAAAGTCTTAGAGCTGTTCAAAGAGCTTTTGGCCAAATGGTTAACACACAGCAAATCTACTGTTGTCAGGCCAACGAGCCATTCTCCTGAGTAGAAATGGGAGGCAATTGTGTTCCCTAAAGAAACACCCTATGCTATGTTAGGTATAACTTTAAGTGACACAAAGTTATTTCAGTTGGCCAAGAAAGTTGACTCAGTTTAACAAACTATATATGAGCAGAGGATGGATAGCAGAAATGGTGAGAGACAATAACAGAGAACTTTAACTGCATTAAAAGGATTTTTATTTATGGTTTCTTCCACTAACCACAAATGCTTTAACTTCAGACTGTCCGCCGTTGACCTCACCCCATTTCTAAGAGGTCTGTAAGGGGTGTGCATAAGTGTACCAATGTGCCTACCATCCTATCTTAATGTTCCCTTTTATTCGTATCTATTTCATGTATTAATAATCATGTTTTTACTTATATATTATCAAATGCATGACAAAATAAATAAACATAAAATAAAATATTTTAAAGATAAATTATCCTAAAAAGCAGAAAGTACATATGGCAGGACAGAAAGCATAATGACAACTAGAAGCTATAAGTTTACTTGAACCTAAGAAAATCCATAGAACAACTCCATTCACACAAGACTGTCTTCTATCCCCAGCTCCCCAGAAAAATCTGGTTTGACAAGTTCCCTTCTCTCTTGGTATATCTGGTTCATTTTGCAAATAAGTGTATAGGGAATTGATTAGTAAGAGATTTCAGTTGTGCATGAGTTCATTTAGAAGCAAGAAGACCTGAATTCAAATTCATTCATGAAGTTAACTTAAGCAGGACCTCATTTCTAAGGCAAATTCATCTCATACACCTGTCCCAGTGATAAAATGAAAATAGAGAAATAGTGTGAGTTACCACAAGTTTTCTAACCTTGTTTCTGAAGTAATCTATATGGGACGGTGAAAGTAGACCAAAAAACAAACTAGCTCAGTGGGCTGAATTTGCATGACATGTTAAGTCATGAAAAATACAAAACCCCATGTTTAAACATAATTTAGCTTGAGATATTTTGTTATTTTGACTTTTGCTTCTCAATCACTTAATTCAGTAACTGCATATTAGAAATATGTTATGGCTTTGTAAAGGGTTTAACAAAATCAAATAATAGATGTTAGACAGAGTTGGGTTGAACACGTGTCAAATACAGGTAATCCTCAATTTATGACTGATCACTTAACTGTTCAAAGTGATGGTGGATCCTGGAAAAAGGTACTAATGCCCAGTTCTGATGGTCATGTGATCACATTTCATGAGCTCAGCAACAAACCTGTATTTATAGCAGTGGTGGGATATAAAAAAATTACTACCGGTTCTCTGGGCATGGCTTGGTAGGCTTGGTGTGACTTGGTGGGCATGGCTTGGTGGCAGGGGAAGGATACTGTAAAACCCCCATTCCTTCCCCATTCCAGGGGAAAGTTACTGTAAAATCTCCTTTCTTCCCCAGCCCACTAACGTCTTTCCAGTTCCGTTCTCCTGTGCAGGGCAACAAAAGAAAACCCAGCCAATCAGCTGGGACTTGGGAGGCTGAGAATAGATAAGGCGGGGCCAATCAGAGGTAGTATTTATGAGTTCCCTGAACTACTCAAAATTTCCGCTACCAGTTCTCCAGAACTGGTCAGAATCTACTGAATACCACCTCTGATTTACGGATGTGGCCATGATTTACAATGTTTTTGCAAAAAAACCAGGCATTTATTTCCAATTTTCAGCAAAAATACTCCATAACTAGCAATGGGATGGTTTAATGATTACTTAACAACCCCAACACTCACTTAGCAACCACTGCGCTTGCTTAACAATTACAAAAACGATTGTAAAATTGGGTCAGTCACTTGGGTGATCCACTTTAACCATCATGACTTACAACACGGGTGTCAAACTGGTGGCCCGTGGGCCAGATGCATCACACAGGCCACACCCACCCCAGTTCCACAAAGGGAAAAATCACATACATGATAGCAACTTGATGCCGCATGTTTGACACCTGTGACTTACAAAATAAGTTAAGGACTAGCTATATGCAATGTTGTTTTCAAATATATCAGGGCTGTCAAACTCCCAGCCCACAGGCCAAATGCATCATATGATGGCCATGCCCATGCCCAGTTTAGCGAAGGGGGAAAAAGTCCCAATACACCACATGACGCCACTGTGATGACATGAGTTTGACACCCCTGGCATAAATAAATAGTTCCTGGCCAAGGAATTTCAAAACAAGGAAACATGGTTGCAAATGTTGAGTGGTATTTCTTAGAAAAGTAGTTTAGAACTTCTACAATATCATTGCTTTCTCTCAAAACCACTTGGAAAGTCATCTACAATTATCTTTGAGTCTACTGACCTCCAGATGTTGAGAAGAAGGAGAAATGGGGCTTGAAGCTGCTACAAGTCCTATAATTAACAAAAAATCTTCCCATCTGAGCTCTATTTAAAAAGAAAAGAAAATACATGTCTTATATACTTCTTCATACTGTGTGCACTTGTGAGAAGAAGAAAAACATTATGAGAGGCAGCTGAAAAGAAACCAAGTAACTTCCTTTTGGAAGATTTAAAAAAAATAGCAGCACCATTTTTAAAGATGAAGCTTATTGTAGCTTCAAGTGTATCATAGATGAGTTAGAAATAAATTGGCTTAGCCACCATATCAGCACAGAACTAATAACTATTAGGTGTCCAAGTGTGTGTGTATATAATTTTATCAAAGATACCTTGGGAAAAATACTTAACTCAATAGCTATTTACAATTATGGTTAATCTACTATTACATTATTGTTATTTTACCATGAAATTAGTAAAATCCAGCTATTGCAGATCTTGTTAACTTCCTGCTAACCTCTTAAGAATCCTTCCATCTGACAACTATTACAGTAAATATACTGTAATATACTGTATATAATATCAGGGTTAGCAGTCCTGCTTTTCTATTCTCCTATATATATAGGTATGTGGATGTGTTGCATCAACATACCAAACATTTCTTACTTCTCAAAGATATTAGGATATAATTATTAATTCCCCCAAAATTGGAAAAAAATGTGAATATTGTTGTATGATGGGCTATTTATTTGTCTTAACTAACACTTAGAGAGAGATGCTAGTTAGCTATAGATAAATGATAGATAGATGTGAGACCGACAGACAAACATGTTCCTTTTACAGTTAGCTAATGAGAAACCTACGGTCAGAAAATCAAAGATTTATATTGTTTTTTCTTGATTACCATTTTTTAAAAATTACATTTATATGCCGCCCTTCTCCGGAGACTCAGGGCAGCTTACAATTTTTGGGATACAACCCAGTGTGCTCAGCAATAGCCTTCATTCCATTGTATATGCCTGCTTACTACTAAGCGGCATTTTTACAAAGTCAGCTAATTGCCCCCAACAATCTTGGGTCCTCAATTTACCTACCCCGAGAGGATGGAAGGCTGAGTCAACCTTGAAGTATAGTTGCTCAGTTGACTAAACCATATGGTCAGATAGCTTAGACTTGGCTTAGTGGGCTGTGTTGAAGCTATTAAATGCACCTTTGCTTAGAGCAATTAAAATTGAATGGCATATTATTTTGGTTTTAAGAACTCACAGATGTATCCTATTTTCTACTCATGGAACAGAATTTCAACATTCACCTCTACTCCTCCCTTGCAAAAGCTAGAGGACCTTTAAAGCATGTTATGAACACAGGGGAAAAGTGAACTATGGGAAATCCTAAGAAGTGGGACAAAATCTTATAAATAAATAAAAATAGCCATACATATCTGATAGGTGTATTGGCCATCAGAGGGTTTCATTGCCCCAAAGACAAAATCTAGAAGTTATGAAGAATTCTCTAAAGGCCAATACTATGAAAAACAAGTTACTTAGTTAGAAAGGAGTAGCTGTACTGGTGATGTATCAAACTGTCAAGTAGTCGAGAATATTTAACTAAGAAGAAATTGTGTGGATTTTTTTTTCTATGTTGGATCTTTTAACTGTGCATGAAATGAAGTCTGAAATAAACATTCCTGGGGCTACTACTTGAATAAAGAAACATTAATTTATATTCATGTACTCTGCTTCTGTTATATGAAAGCAAAAATTAGTGTGGCCTAGTTTTCAGTTACACTATATTGATCCATTTGTTTGGACTTTTTTCTTGACTTCCAGATGCACATTCAGTAGAATAAAAATCCAAAGTTTTAGGTTGAATAAAGGATCACAGTACCTTATTGTATCCAATTCTAGATACTACATTTTTAAATATTAACAACACCTTATTCTATCTTTTAAAACTCTGTATTTTATGTTTTTTGTTTGATTATTTAGTAGCCATCTTGAGTGTCTACTTGCATGTGTAGACAAATTGGTAGATGGAAGAAAGAATTCAAATAAGCTAAATTATTTAGGGCAAGGGGAATGATTGTCTATAAATGAAATCTAATAAGCTGTGATTGAAGAACTAGGTGTGTTTGTTCTAACTGAGCAAACCTCTTCGTGAAGTGCAATATGGAATGTATTTAAAAATGCACTGGCAACTATATTTTTGGGAGTTAAAGTCTACTTATCTTAAAGCTGTCAAAGCTGAGAAACACTATTTTATTTAATCAAACCAAAGGAAATGAAGACTTTCATAATACTCCAGTACTGTATTTGCCTGCAATTCTCCTTGAAAATTGTGGGGTGGGGAATGCATGAACAAACTAGGGCACATTATTGTATTCATTGGTTTCATTTTAGAAAGAAGATTGTCAATTCAGAATTGAAAAACTCAGGAAGATGTTGCATTGAAAACAGAATTAAAATTATCCTCACACATGAGTTATGTATTCAGAGTATGAAATCACATGGTATCTTCATTATTCTTCATAACTGGTTAGAGCAATGGATTATCGTTATAATATTATGAAAATATATATTTAGGCAGAACTGATTTTATTGGGCAATATTAATTTTGAGTTCCAACTGATTATTAATACTGGACAGGGCACACAGTCTTTCTACAAAGGAAAAGTCCATGTGTGGCTACTCTAAAGTCCTCCCCTTCAATAATTTAATTCAGAATGCATTTTATCACTGCCATTAGGTTGTAGGGAAATTATTGAAAATGAGAAAATTCTCAGATACTTAAAATCATAAAGGGGTCCAGAATATGGTTCCAAACTATTTATCTCCAATTCCATTGTACTGAAATTCCTTAAGATTATTAGTCTTAATGAATAAAAAACCAATGATTAAAAATAGTTAGTTGGTTTAATTGTACTAAAAGATCTTTCGTACAAAACATATTTATGAAAGATATTAAACCCAGTTGAGCTTAACTCTTTGAGTCAACATACTCTTGGAAATATATGTTTTGGAATATCCATAATATTGCAGAACTACTGAAATCATAAATATGCGAACACTGAAATATTATGTTGATGAATAACTTTTTGTATTCTTTCTTCTGCAAACAAAATTAAATAACAATACGGTACCTTTTCTCTCTCACCTCCAATGTTCTATAATTAAATACATCATGTTGGCTTCTTTGCTGATTAATGGACTCCAAAATAATAATGAAAAATTATGTTTACCAGATTGATCACACATGACATTTCAAGCCACAAACAATACAGTACATTTCCCACCAAGGGGAAAATGCATTTGCATCATTGAATTAATGAACAGAATGAATAGCCAGGTAAAGCTAGCATTTATGCATGAAAATACAGTTCATGTTTATGTTGGAGACAAATTTTTAAGTGATTTTTTTTTCTTTTTTCCCCTTTTTGGTGACCCTTTGATCTCTGCCATTAAATATTTAAGCATTAACAGAAATAATAGGTTGACTCAGGAATCTGACACCTGGGACTAAAATAAAACTTGTCATATTGCTACTTAGAAAAATATCTGAAATTCAGAATCTTTCATTAGAAACCTGAGAAGTCAGTTCATATTTCAGGATCTGCATTGGCTGGAAGAAGAATTTCACAGCAAAAGCCTTGCTCTTAAATAAGGTAAAAGTAAAGGAATCCCTGCAACTGTTCTTCTCTTGTTATAGCCAACTCTAGGGGACAGTGCTCATCTGTTTCAAAGCCACTGTCCGAAAATGTTTCTGTGGTCCTGAAGCCAGCATGATGTCATGGAGCACTGTTTCCTTCCCTCTGAAGTGCTACCTATTTATATACTTGCATTTTCTTGCTTTCAAACTGCTGGGTTGGTAGGAGCTGGATCTGAGGAGCTGAGAACAGGAGCTCATCCCATCGCATCCCATTGGGTCTCAATCCTAGGCTGCCAGCTTTCCAGCTGATAGGCCCACATTTTAACCACCAAGCCATTGTGCTCCTTGCTCTTGAATATTCTGTCTAAAATTGTGATGGGGAGGAACCATGCAAGGAATGCATTTTGAAGACTACTTATTTTATTTTGTCTATCTCATGACAACACTACTGTCAGTAGATTTAACAGAAACCCCATCCATGCATACCTGGTAAAGAAAATACTGTAATTATTGAAACAAAATGATTTGGATTCAATGGGTAATTAATATAGTGCAGGATGATAATGTAATGCTGGGTCAAGGATTGTTGATATGTTTGTATTCATATCCAACAACTGTAAACATGCATTCATACTCTCTTCTGTACACTCTTCTGTATCAAGCCAATTCCCAAAAATTGTGCATCCATATATTCATTACAGGGATAATGAGAAAAGAGACTTCATCCTTCTCAGCAATTAATCCTTTTTCAGA
Organism: Naja naja; assembly: GCA_009733165.1. Taxonomy (NCBI): domain Eukaryota; kingdom Metazoa; phylum Chordata; class Lepidosauria; order Squamata; family Elapidae; genus Naja; species Naja naja. The sequence continues at coordinate 167,308,894 of CM019151.1, forward strand.
TTATTGCTTCCTAGTTGCTGTTAGCAGTGAAAAAAGGATACTGGGTTATTTGTCTCCCAGCTACAGTTTGCTGTATTGGAGGATAGAAAAAAAGAGGAGCTCTCTTTGACTCCCTAGATCAGAGGTCCCTAACCACCAGCTGCAGCCCACTAGTGGACCGCAGCCCATTTGGAACCAGGCTGTGTGAGCAGGGGATGAGTATGCACATGCAACTTCATTTGCATGAATGGAGGGTGCTCACAGTCACAGGTGAAGCTCCATTTGTGCAAACAGCAGGTGCCATCATGCAAATGGAATTGCACACATGCATATGCCTGCCTACCACTCACACAGAACTATCCCCTTCTGCCCATGGGCCACCAAGCAGAAAAGGCTGCAGACGGCTGCCCTAGACCAGCAATGGGATGTAAAGGCAACTACAGCTTCCTCACTTGCTCAATAGGATAAAGTTTTTATATTCCTGTAATGCTTTGAGGAATCCAATTTTTGTCTCTCCCCCCCTCTTTTCTTCACCAAAGATTGATGCTGGGAAAGGTGAAACTGGAAAGATTGGGGTAATACACTTTATTCAGTTGGGACTATGCTACACTAAGTTACTCCTCCCCAACAGTGCAAGGGACAATAATGCTATCAACTCTAAAGCATCTTAAAGTGATAAAGATGGCCAAACAGATCAAGGTGAATAATATTTTATCTAGTGCTTAAAACAAGGATCTCCAACCCCTGGTCCGTGGACCAGCTCCAGTCCACATCATGCCAGAAACAAGTGAAGCCCCATCGACAAGATGCAGGCAGCACACAAAACCACACCCGATCTGGCCCAGGAAAAACTCTCTCCATGGAACCTGTCTCTAGTGCCTAAAAGGTTGGAAGCCACTGGCTTAAAACATAACAAGTTATAATCCCAGATATTGATTGTTTATTTATTTATTTATTTATTTATTTATTTATTTATTTATTTATCTATTTATTTTTTGATTTGATTTGATTTGTCAATTGCTTACAAGATAATAGGTATAAGTACAAACATAGTTATGAATACATGGAATGGATACATATAAGAAAATAAAAAAATAAAAGAAACAATAGGACAGGGATGGTAGGCACGTTGGTGTGCTTATGCATGTCTGTAGGTCTGTCCCAACAGACCTCTTAGGAAAGGGATGAGGTCAATAGTACACAGTCTAAGGTTAAAGTTTTTGGGGTTTGGGGAAGAAACCACAGAGTCGGGTAGAGTATTCCAGACATTGACCACTCTGTTGCTGAAGTCGTATTTCCTGCAATCAAGTTTGGTGCAGTTAACCTTGAGTTTGTATCTGTTGTGTGCTCTTGTATTGTTATGGTTGAAGCTGAAGTATTCATTGACAGGTAGGACATTGCAATGATTTTATATACTATACTTAGATCGGACCAAAGGCAGCATAGTTCTAGGTTTTCTAGGTCTAGAATTTCAAATCTGGTGGCATAAGGTGTTCTGCAATGAGTAGAGGAGTGGTTTTATTTAGTAAATAAAGGAAGTATGGAATAAAAATATAGATGTTTAGTTGCTCTATTGTTTTTAAAATAGACATATCCCAGATAAAATAAAGATTTAAATATTTTTTATTAGTCATATATTCAGAAAGCAATAACTTTGAGAAGAAACTGACAAAAGGAGTAAAGTTTTAAAGAAGTAATTTTAAAAGCTTATTTCTTTTGTCAGTTTAGGTTTTTTTTCTTCCCAAATTTATTGCTCGTTTAATGCATTGGGACCATATTATGATGTTTATTTTGAATTCAGGTAGATAACAATGGTCTGGGAAAGGCTAAAATAGATCCATTTTGTAATGTTTTCCTCCTTTGTAAGTCCTGCAAAATTCCTCAGTAAAAACTCTGGTAATAGTGAAAAATCTGCTACAATACACCAGTTTGCTTTCAAAATGAATAGTATCTTCTACAGGACTATCCATAAAGTGATATAACCCATCTCTATGTTCTAAAGGAGCATCTTGAAATAGCTTCCGATTGCTGCATCCTTGGGAATTCATTGCAGTTATGTAGATTATCTAATATCACTTTGGTAGTAATCTGTTGCTATGTAGGTTTTTCAGGAAGAGCTTCTCAAGTAATAGACAGGTCAGAAGATAAAGTATGTGTAATCTTGTCTCAAACTCATTGTTTTGTTTTGTTTTGTTTTTCATTTTGATAGAGTAAGGCATTCCCTTCTTAAAGGCCACAGGGGATACAGAAGACCTTTAGGAAATACTCTTTCCAGAGATATTACCTATATCTCCCACCTAACTGAAATTATGGAAATATTACTTTATGTTAATTCTTAAGGTCCTAGCTGCCTGTTTATGGATAACTACCCTGGATTTCATCTGGATTGTATGCTTTCTGTGGTGATTTTGAATTTAGATATTGTTCTGATTTACTTATTTATAATAGGTAGCCCTCAACTTTTGATTGTAATGGAGACTGCCCATTTACAACAGTCATACATTGTGTTGGTTATAAAGCAGGTCATCTCCATGACCAATCTGACCTTTTTGTATGAAGTGAATATGGGGTCATAAAATGATGATAAAATGATGATAAAATGATGTTGCAGTCATTAAATGAATTGTTCACGATGGATATTTTTGTTGAATGCTGGATATAAATGCTAAATTTGGACAAAAATGGTATAAATCACAGTCAAATGACAATGGGATGCTCTAAATAGCCATAAATGTGATCTGGTTGCCAGGCACCCAAAAATGCAGTCATGTGACCTCAGGAAGGCCTAGCCATTGGAACTTTAGAACTAGTTTGTAAGTACCATTTCAGAGGGGTCCATTATAACTTAAGTGGTTGATAAGCATCTGGTGGTAAGTCAAGGACTGCCTGTATTATTATTTTTATATTGGTTTTGTTGATGCTGTGGCCTTTTGTGATTGGGCAGAATATAAATAAAAGTTCATTATGAATAAAAGTTTGTTACTTTTTTCTGTTCTGACCAAGGCTTCCTGAGACAGTAACAAGCACACGCTGCTCCCAAAACCCCCCTTTTTAATTACTTCAATGGCTGTGAATTATATGCATTCACAGCCCGTAATGATCCCGAACAGTTTATGAATAGTCTGAAGTCTGCCACAGTCTTTCGGGATAACGCTGATAAGCACCCACCTTTATCTCCCTCGAAATGCTGCCAATGACTAAATTGCCAATTAGCTGTACAAGGCCAAATGGAGCACAAAGTCAACACACAGCTTCAGATTTTAACCCAATCAGAATGAACAAAGTTGCTTCCTGCAGAGGGTCATGTCCCTTTGCTCCTCCTTTATGTCTTATGGGAGGAGCCAATTATCTCCAAGCCTTACTCCTGAGTTGCCCCTTTTGTCCTAACTGTTCTTGCCTTCTGAAAACTCTGAGCAAGCGCACACTGGGAATAGGCTCCCCTTGTTCCTCTGCCTCACTGATGTCAGATTCTGGAGGCTCCAGAGTCAACAGACAACTCTCAGATGGCCCTGGCCCCATCTCTGTGTCGGACAGTGATCCCTCATCTGAGCCCTCCCCAGACTCCAGAACTGGCCCATGTTCCTCCCCACTGTCCGACTCTGCGGCCAGGTCCAGAGGCCACCAGTGGACCACAACATTTTTCTTCCTATCCCATAATAATATAAAGCAAGTTCTTTTAATGATGAAAATTTGCGATAGCAAAAACAAAAATAGGGGTTAAAAAACCCCAAGAGAAACAAAGAAGATAAATGCTACCATTAATTTTTAACGGGATTGTAAACTTGACTTGCTTTGTTCCCAAGAACAGGTGAATCCTGACTTTTTTCAAGGAGGCAAAAGGCTGTTCCCTACTAATAGTTGCTGGAACAGTGCATTTCATACACATTACATTATCTCCTTCCATAATGTTTTCTAATTAATTTGAATGGTGAAGCATTGTAAAAATAAAAACAGAAAACACGCTATGCAACATTTGGTTCCACTGAGCCATTCAAGAGCATAATTGTTAACAGTTCTTCCACATTCTCAAATCTCTTACTTGGTTCCTGACTACAGATGGTCCTATTTTTGTGGTGCAGTTAAATCTATCCTGTCATAAACTAGTTACTGCTGTGTTGTGAGCCCCGAAATTTAAAAAAAAATCATTTGCAAAGGAAAATTAATTGATATTTTCCTCATTTCTCTGGAACATTTATCTTTGAATACATGTTGCATCTTGAATATGGGCCTGAGGAAGAAAGGAAGATTGAAATGTGGTTTAAAGGCAACAAAAATCTGAAGAGAATTAAGGACCATTACCCATGAAAAATGTAGATGCAGCTGTAGGTGGGTGATAATAAGGTTACTGTGCAGTCAATTTCCACAGTCCTTTAATATTGATTCTCTTTCATCATTTATTAGTCTGAAACAGGGGTGTCAAACTCAAGTCCCACAGGCTGGATCCAGCCCCTGATGTGGTTGGATCCAGCCCGCAGGCCCATCCTGATTTACCCAATGCGAACAGGAAACATGCCAGCAGTTTGGGGAGTGGCACCAAACCCAGTTGGCCACACCCACCCAGTTCACCATACACCCCTGCCCCTCCTCGAGGTCAACCACAGCCCTGATGCAGCCTTCAATGAAATTGAGTTTGACACACCTGGTGTAAAGATTCAAACCTAGATTTCCTGGTTTGGCACTGTATGCTTTACAGTATTATGCCAGGCCATTTCCTTACAATAGCTATAAAACTTACAACATTAAAAAAAAAAAGAAATAAAGGCATCCAACCTGAATTCGTCTAGGAGCCTTGTAAGGTCGAATGGGTTATCCTAAAAAAATCTATTTTATTGTTCAAAGCTCATAGTTTCTCTTCTATTTTGTCTCTTTCCATTATTTAGTATTTTCTTTATTACCATGTCATGAAACAACTTAAAATGTGGTCTGATCAGTCTAGCAAGTTTCAGAGAACAGAAAAGTCCAGCACTGATGTTGACCTGCTCTTGAATTATCCACCTATGTGTTATGCTATTCTTTATTCTAATTTTTTTAATTAGTTAACTTCAATCATTAAAAGTAGAAACTTTTCTTATTCTCCCTTCCTCAGCAAAAGGATGAAAAACTTCTCAAGGTGAAAGAAGTCTACTTTACAAGAATTTTAATGGTTTACTAAGGAAAAAGAAACATTTACCTAACAATAAGAAAGTAGTTCATTTTATGGGAAGTTTCCAGTAGTTTCTTTAACAATAATATGCTAATTAGTCCTAAAGCAAAAATATAACAGTGATTTTTTTAAAGAATAAAAAAATGTCCTGCAAAAAGAAAACTGCATTTTACTTTGTTGTTATTTGGAAGTAATTTGACTTGACATTTTGACTTGACCCTTTGCAGCTTGACATCCAAGCCACATAAGCTAGAAGGAAGTACAAGCAAGTTTGCAAGAATTCCAATATTTGCGATAGAAAAAAATAGTGCAAAGAGGCATGCAAATCTTATAAAAGTTATGTTTCATGGATGTAGATAAAAACTACTGACTGGGGAATGAAAAAGAGGGAGGGAGGGATAGCTAAAGTATTGTTTGTCTAAATTCTTGAACTACAGCATTCCACTCTATTTTCCACTTGTGATGACTAGCTTGGAATAGTGATGAAGAATGCCTTAGTTGAAGCTCACATTCCATTTAGTGATGACTAATTTACTTCTTTTGTAGGGAACTTTGTTTCCATGAGTGCATATAGACTGTAAATCAGAATTCCTTTCAATGTTAGAATTGTATTGTATTTTCTGATCATTTAATTATTCCTTCCTTCCTTCTCAGATAGTGCCACCAGACAAAGACTAGCAAAAACTTTCCATCGGATGGAAAGAAAGAGTTAGCATCATCAATATCTATTGCTGCCATTGAGCAATCATCTGAATTTTTGCACCTGGAAATGGTAGACTTTATCTCAAAAATGTACAATAGGTACTTATATGATTGGTTTTGGAATACTTCTCTTTCAAGGCAATAATAGCCTATCTTGATGAAAAGAAACACTTCTGTTTTTTTGTTATTAGAATTAATCAACTTATTAAACCTTCAGAAATAAAAAAAAGTTCTATGAAAAGTCATTCTCATGTGGTTCAGAGCTATAAAAATGCCAATGGTACTTAAGAAAGCAAAAAGAATGCTTCCATTTTACACCTTGTTTTTCACTGCTTCTGCTTGAAGGGATGATACCGACAACCTAAAGATTGTAGAATGACAGAGGTCTGTTATTCATAATCTTGGTTTTTTTGCTTCAGTGTCTGAAAATCAATCTCTCTTTTTCTAGAGTGAGATTTATTGGCTTCTGATTCATGGCAATACCGATGCAATGAAATTTGTAATTTTTCTCAACTGCTACAGTTTCATGAATCAGATGCTTTCCTGCACTGGAGCAGCAAACACATCTAAGAACTTAGTTAAGGAAGAAAAATAGATGGAGAAATGGATTGCAGAGGAATGGAAACAGGGAGGATCAAAATGGAGAGATGCAGTATGCTGACAGCCAGGGAATATGGTTTTGGCATCTATGCCTGCCATATCTAAAGAGGGAAAGAGAGAGAAAGGGGGGGAAGAGAGGATGAATAGCAAGCTGTCCTATCACAAAGCATGACACTTTCTTTCTGTAACATATTTAGTTTCTAGAATAATTTTAGCTCCCACCAGAGTCCACACTGAGATTAAAAAAACTTGAGTGCTTTGTCTGAAAGTCAATCATTCTACAATAATAAGCAAAGAAAAGTTAAAGAAAGAGAGAGACAGAACATTTTTACGATTTGATTTCAATTACAATTTGATTTCAAAGACAATGGAAAACCTGTGGGATTGGCTAGGCTAGTCGTGAATTACATGATATAAAAATATGCATTCTTCCCATATGTATCTTTGGTAGTTATTTTGTTAACATTTCCTTATTCATGCCCCACAATATTTAAATGACTATAGGTATTAAAATATTCATTAATTCTAGTAAACTGCTTACTTCTGTGTGAAGGAGCTGTAGACTAGTTAGTGACTAGTTAGTGACTCTAGAAGTTGTGAAGGAAGCAGAGGGTGAGTAGAAAGGAGAGAGGCAGTTTGAATTGCTTCCATTGCATTTCAAATTCCCAGATGTTGTGGGAGGAGCTGCTGGAGGAAGCAGAGGGTGAGTAGAAAGGAGAAAATTAGTGGCCCGTGCGCCTAATGGGGCGCAAATCATATAATTATAAACCAAGAATACCAATAACACATTTAAGGTAAGTGCGCTTGAGATTGTGATTTTATTTCATTTCAAAATGACTGGCTTAGTTCAGTGTAATACTTGTTTTACAGCTGTCTTTCGCAGTACTCTTCAAATTTGGATACTGTCCTCTTTGTAAAAAAAATTACCACTCTACCTGGACAGATTACCTATCTAGAATCTCTAATCTGTGCTCGCCAAGCAGAAATTAGGTGCCCAACCCAGCCATCTATTGAGCTGCCGTGCTACCAGCCCCCACTATCACAAAGATTCTACAGGAAAAGGGCAGTAGGGACAACTGTGGGATCTGGCAGGGTGAGAGCTGTGGACCATAAATGCAAAGCTTTTGCTGTGTCCCAGCATAACAGATAAAGTGCCCTTGCTGACCTTAATAGGGACACTAAAGTGACAGGTCAAGATAGTTGTGATAATGATAACTGAAATAAACCAGGGATCATGGTCCTAGAAGAAGAACTTACTTTGGAAAGGAGAAAGGGTAAATCAGGTATTACACATCAGTCACACAAGAGGAGCAAGGCATCCAAAAAGAGAAGCCACCTTCTTGTTGGGGACTCAATTGTAAGAGATGTAAATTTAGGAAAGGATACTGAGGTTTTGAAAGAGGTCAGGTGTCTACCAGGTGCTACTGCCAGCAGAGACAAGAAATGTATTCTTAAGATAGTCAAGAATGCCAGCAAGGACTGTGATGTTGATGCTATTATACATCTTGGTACAAATGATCTGTCCCAGAAGGATGTACTTTCTGTTCAGAAATACTTCCAGAGCTTGGGGTATGAACTTAGTAATATGGGCTGTAGGCTTATCTTTTCAGAGGTTCTACCAGTATACAAGGAACAAAAAAGGAAAGGGCAGCATGTAGCAGAGTTTAATGTGTGGCTAAAGGAGTGGTGTAAAAGGGAAGGCTTTGGTTTTATTCGTCACGATGTCTGCAGCTGGTCCAATGAAAAACTGTACAAAAGAGATGGTTTGCATCCATCAAAGAAAGGGACTGAGTTACTTGGCATTACATTCACAGATTTCCTGGATAAACATTTAAACTGAACAGTAGGTACAGAGAATTAATGGATTCAGAACATTTCTGTCCCCAGCAACCTAAAACTGATAAGGATACTAGTGCATGCAAAATAAATGTTTGTGCAGGTAAGGTTATCAACCTTGATGCCAACCAAAACCAAGCATTTAATAGTGAGTGCGATACCATGTGCATTAATCAAATAGGTGGCAAGAAAGTAGGGGCAGGCAGGCACAACACAGGTTATGTAGACAGTAAACACAGTGTCAGACATAAAGATCTCAAGTGCCTATATACAAATGCACAAAGTCTGGGGAACAAACAGGGTGAACTCGAACTACAAATACATGAAGGTAAATATTATATAGTTGGAATAACAGAAACTTGGTGGGATGAAACCCATGACTGTAACATACTGGTAGAAGGATACAAACTATTCAAAAAAACCAGACCCCATAAAAGAGGAGGTGGAGTTGCACTGTATGTAAAGGACCACTATATTTCTACAGAAATGCATGAAACCAAAGATGAAAACCTCCTAGAATGTATATGGGTCAATATAAAAGAAAAAAAGAATGACATGGCCATAGGTGTATATTATAGGCCACCCAATGAAGCAGAAGAAATAGATGTCCTTTTTGCCAGCCAACTAACAAACATATGCAGGAAACACACAACAATAGTAATGGGAGACTTCATTTATCCTGATATCAATTGGAAAACTAATTCTGCACCAAGTGAGAAATCAAATAAGTTCCTAACCAACCTAGCTGACAATTTTGTTGTCCAAAAGATAGAGGGTGAAACTAGAGGGACAGCCATACTAGACTTAATTCTTACAAACAGAGAAGAAGTGATAGAGGGAGTTGAAACTGCAGGAACCTTGGGTGAGAGTGACCATGTCATACTACAATTCAACATAACACAAACACAAGCAACAGAACATAATGACACCAGAGTCTTGGATTTTAAAAGAGCTGATTTCAATAAACTCAGAGAGAACTTGGGAAAGATTCCATGGATGAAAATTCTAAAGGGGAAAACAACTCAAGAATCTTGGGAAACTCTAAAAAGTATGATCATAGAAGCCCAGACCTGCACTGTTATGTATGCAGAGTTTGAAATGATTGGTTATTGAAGTAAAGTGTTTAAAATCATTGGTTGTAAAAGTGCGGGAACTCTGATTGGATGGCAGCCGCGGCAGCCGGCTATAAATAGCTGACGTGGCTGAGCCATTCAGGTCCGTTCTGAGCCGAAAGTCACAATAAATAAGAGCTGAAGCACTCCGCATCTTGTCTCCCTATGCGAACTTAACACTGGTGACCAAAGTGGGATATTCCCAAGGAGAAGACAACACGGAACAGAGAAGAGCGAGATGGCTGCTCTGAACACCCCCCCCAGCCCCATTCGATCCAAAGAACGAAGACTGGGAGTCATATGCAGATCGTTTTCAGATGTTTTTAGAAGGAAACAACTTGGCTTCGATTTCTGAGCAACGGAAGAGAGCGGTTTTTCTAACGTACTGCGGTCCAGCAGTATTCAAGATGGCCAAGGCATTGGCAGCTCCAGCAGACGTGAAGGTAATGGCATGGGCTGACCTGGAGAGACTCTTTTTTTTAAAACAAGTTTTATTCAGTTTTTAACGGTTCAAATAAAGCTCTTTTCAGTAGACAGCATATTCCCGGGTTATCACTTTTCCATGCAAATATGACAATAGTTCTATATTCATTTTTGACATTTAACTTCCTATTTTATCCCATTTTTACTTCAATTCCATTTTTTGGCAAACAAAGGGCCAAACAAATTAATTCTAGTCTCAAATCTTAATCTCAATCTGTATAACCCCCCATTTCATTTCAGATTAGTTGTAAATATTTTTTAAACGTTTATATATCTTAAAAATAACAATATGTTTGCCCATCATATAGAAAATAAAGTTGGTCCATATCTATCCTTTAACTATCTTCACATTGTTAATACTCTTTTATCATTTACATATTTCTTTTATCCGTCAGATTTGCCCTTTCATCACATATTCTCTCCATAATTCTAAATCAATACAAGCTTTAAAACAAAAAGAATAAAAAGAAAACCTAGACTTGCCCCCTTTACTACTTTGAAAGTGACACCTCAGTGGCTAACATATTAACATAGTGATAATCATTCCCTTTAAAGCAAAAGATAGAATAAAAGAAAAAGAGAAAAGAAAAGCTACATAACATTATATCTCTTTTCAATCGGGTTCTGCAACACACATCCCCCTAAAGTTTGTTTATAGTTCCAAAATAATAGTAAAAATAACTAACCTTGGTTACTGACAAATCTGGTTTTAAACATCTTCAAAAATCATTTCAGTTAATTCAATTTATCTAATCAACATTTACCTTTCTTTTATAAATAAAAGTAAAAGTGTAACCTTCATCTAATAAAATTGTCAGTAACCCCTCTATTGTTTTACATTTTTATGATTACAATATATTCTTATTACCCCTCTTCTCCATGCAGAACCCCCCTTCTTAATACATTAACCATTATCTCTATGCAAACAAGTTTCTTTCTTCATTATATAATTCCCTTATTTCTCTATCTTCTGCTCTTGTTTCTTGTTCCCTCTCCTCCCTTTTATCCTGCTATATCCCTTCTCCATCCAATTTAAATCCCCCTCTCTCTCTTTGCCTTTCTGCTCCCTTTCCTTCTGGACCTTTCTAGCATGCCTAATTTCATAAATGTTCCCCTTTTTAATTACTTTCATAGGTTTCGTTTTTTTAACCACCCTTCCTTTCCCATTTATTTGTATTAATCTTTGTGTTAATTGTCTCTTTAAAATGGTTTTCCCTTGTGCTGGCTCCTCCCTTTCCAAGATTCCTTCTTCTTGTTCTTTGTTCGCCATTTCCATGCCCATGTCTTCTGCAACGAGCCAAATTAGTTCAGTCACTTCCTGTAGCAGTTCTTTCATACTTTTAAATTCCATTTTTAATTCCTTGGATGGCCACCAAAGTTTTTATTTTCCTTATTTCTTCTTCTTTAAATTTTCTAAGATCTTAGCCCAAGTCCAGAGTCTATATCAATATCACCAACTAATCCAGCAGTCTGTCTTTTATTTTAATTCAAACTTTCACTTTCTATGGGTCTTGCTTTTTTGTTTCAATGTCTCTTTAAAATTGTAACAATTCCTATTCACAAAGGAACAAGATATTTTCCTTCTTCTTTAAATTCCAATTTTTATCCACAAAATGGCACTTTCTGTTACACAAAATCTTCTCCCTTTCCTTTTATTTTAATATTCAAGATTTTTCGAGCCCCAAACTTAAGTTCTTACACCGGCTTCTTCCTTTCCCAGTTCGATGCCCCTTATAGCTGTCAAAGATATTTTACTTATTATTTTTCCCTTCACTTGACACTGTGCCGCTTCTTCTTCTTTTTTAAAAAACTCATCTTTATCTTAATCCCGGGGTGCCTTTGTTGATCTTACCATCCGATACTCCCAGTTCCTCTGCTGTTAACTTCTTTCTTTCCTCCTGCACCGATCTTAGTCCAGTTGAGACCTTCTCTTCGAGGTGGCCATATTGACCACCGCTTCTTGTCGTCTTCGGAGGGAAAAGACCAGACCCAAAAGGGGGGAGATGCGGCTCCCCTCACTCTGGCTGGCAGCTTTCCCTTTCTCCACTGCCCCTCCAAGGCAGCTTCAGCCCCGAACCGTAAGGATCGGAGCTCTCCAACGCAAGAGCTGGGCTGCGGTCGCGGACAATCGCAAACCACTACCCGTTAGCGAGAAGGCTCAACTCGAAAGTCCGACCTGGAGAGACTCTTGAGGGCACACTACACGCCCCAAGTATCGTGCCTCATTAGAAGACATGAGTTTTACTGCCGCGATCAGGGTGATGACGAAAGCATCAGTGACTTCATGGCAAGTCTAAGGAATATTGGGGGTGCCTGCGAATTCAGCGTGATAGAGGAGGCCATGCAGAGAAGAGCAATCAGGATGATCAGGGGACTGGAGGCTAAAACATACAATGAACGATTACAGGAACTGGGCTTGGCTAGTCTAGTAAAGAGAAGGACCCAGGGAGACATGATAGTGGTCTTCCAATATTTGAGGGGCTGCCACAGGGAGGAAGGGGTCAAGCTATTTTCTAAAGGGCCTGTAGGCCAGACAAGGAATAATGGATGGAAACTGAACAAGGAGAGATTTAACCTGGAAATAAGGAGAAACTTTCTGACAGTGAGAACAATCAACCAATGGAACAGCTTGCCCTCGGAAGTTGTGTAAGCACCATCACTTGAGACTTTCAAGAAGAGATTGGACTGCCATTTGTCAGAAATGGTGTAGGGTCTCCCGCTTGGGCAGGGGGTTGGACTAGATGACCTACAAGGTCCCTTCCAACTCTGATTATCTGTTATCTGTTATATATCTGATAAAGCCATTGACTCTTTCAATGAAGGCGAGGAAGTGGGATTCAGGCTAGGACAAGGCAAATGAGTTTTTTTCTGACAGTTTTGATAGTAGTAAAGATTTTAGGAGTAGATTTCCTAGTTATGCCTGGAAATAAGAACCTATTGTAGGAGATCACGAGGCTAAGCCTGAGGGAAGAGTTAGTGTCATAAGTCACAAGTCCCTGTACACCCGCAAGAGACCTAAATCCAGCCCACCTTGAATGCCTTTCTTAACTTCAACACATTTCCCTTGAAATCCCTATTCATGTATGGACCTTAAGTTTGCAGTGAATCTGCCTGAATCTCCTGATTTCCCCAGCACTTGAAAGAATTGGAATTGGAATTAGTAGGACACATTTGGCAGAGAAAATATAGAATTATAGCCCTATGAAGTTAGAAAAGACCATAAAACTCATTTAGTATAGTGTTTTTCAAACTTTGAAATCTGTAGACTCCAATTCCCATAATTCTCCAACCAACATAAGGGATTTTATTCCTTTCTATTCTGCTTTGTTCAATTGTGCAGTTTTAAATCATAGTTTAGATTTTCTCTCTTTCATTAATTGCCTCTTTGCTATTATTAATTGCTAGTTCATGTATTCAGATGTAGGTCTCCTATTATTTCATTCAGCTATCTATTTTACAGATACTGTTATATATATTTTTAAATAATTCCTTTATTCATTATCGCTCTAAAGATGATTTTGTACTGGTTGAATGTGGCCACTGGTATAAAAAAAGGAAGAGGGATGAACGCTTAAACATTTAGTGTTAAACCCAGAGGTGGGCTGCACATACTTTAACAACTAATTCATCTAGTGCAGAACCAAAAATGTAAACACGTGCATGCACACACCCTTCGCACAACTGCAAAACCATGGGGATTTCCTGTGCACGAAAGCCAGGGTGAGTAGATCAGGTGAGGTGCAAAAAGCATCTGGGCTGTGAGGGTGGGGCAAGTGAGCAAAAATGTGAGATTTATAGCAGGGGATAGCCTGGGAGGTGGCTGGGCCCAGCCAGTGGTTATAACTACCAGTACAGGCGAGCCAGTCTCAACCAGCAGCAACCCACCACTTGTTAAAACTGGGGAATGGGGAATTACCTTTTCTCTTATACCCTACATAGCTCTCTGATTGTTTAACTCAGATGTGTCAAACTCAAGGCCTGCAGGCTGAATCTGGCCTATGGAGTTCTTAGATCTGGTCCATGGGACTGCCCTTGAAACAACAAAGGACCAGCCCACAGTGCCTCTGCCAGCAAATATGGAGCTTGTGAGGGCCATGCACTGCCCTCTCGAGCTCTGCTTTCGCTTGGAGAGGGCTGCAGGAGGCAGTCTCAGCCGAAATGGAGCTTGGAAACCCATTTTCACTGACAAAGCGCTCGGGCCCCGACACAAGTGACATCAAGCTGGCCACACACCCCATCCCCCCTCAAGGTCAAATACAACCCTGATGCATCTCTCAGTGAAATCGAGTTTGACACCTCTGGTTTAGCTAATCTCTCAATTGCTGCCAAACATGGAAACTTTGTTACTTCCTGTAAATATGAACTTCCAAATGTAGTGATGAGACAGGGTCCTACCCAATGTTCTGTGGAAAAATAGTTGAATGACACTAGTATTTCTAGTGTTTCTTTCAGAATATAGAGTAGGGATCATTTATACACAGCTCTAAAAACTGTAGACATTATCCTCAGAACAAAAAAGAATGATCAAACGAATTGCCTTAATATTGGACTGCATATATTACACAAGCTGTCATTCCCTGAACATTTCTTGACTTTATGCCAGCCCTTGACTACGCATATTTATCATGAAACTCTAATTCTGCAATATTTAGTTTCAGAAGTGATTGGCTAGTTTGCCTTCTTTGCTTCAGAATAGGAAAATCAGTACATCAATTTCTAAAGATTTATCTAATGGTCAACTCTATGTGATCAAGAATAATAACTATGTTTTCATACTTATATTAATCAAAATAACCAGTACTGAGTTCCCACCCAAATTTATCTCAGACTAAAATTGATTCAGTTTAAAATATGAAAAATAAATAAATAAAGCAGGAAACATTATATATTGGGAAATGGAACATAATACATTGAATAGTCATTTCCATTAATGTTAGTTTTAAATATATTTAGTCATAAGCATGTTTTGTCCATTCTTACATTAATCTATAAGCTTTTTTATTTAAAAAATGCACGTAACTCTTTTTTATATACACAATATCCCTGAAGATATGTACATTTTTATGCAAATATACATGCCTTATATACAACGTTGAGCTAAGAATTGGAAAATGGACAAAAGTGAAGACTCAGAAAAACAGCTGGGAAATGTGAGTTAAGACTTTTCCTTTCCTAAGTTGTATTCTAAGCTGAATTCAAATTGTTGGAAATGTAAGAGAACACAAGGTACCTTCTTCCATGTCTGGTGGCTATGCCCAGAAATTAAAAAATATTGGACTGTGATTAGAGGAAATTACCCATTGTAGGTTGGAGTGGAAGCCGGAATTATTTCTCCTGGGATTCATTAAAAATAAATACCCCCAAAAGATCCAATACTTGATTATACATATAATAACGGCAGCAAGAATTGCAGTAGCTCAGGCTTGGGAGATGAAGTCATAATTCATAAAATCTTGGAATGTGCAGAGATAGATAGACCCATGATGAAATTAAATGACAAAGAAGACTCAGAATATTACTCAGTCTGGAACATTTGGTATCAATAAGTAGACAGTAAAATATGATAAATATAGGTCAAAAGAGGAAATAAAATTGGCATATTGGTATATAGGTAAGATTAATGAGAAACCGCTGAAATTGAGAAACTGTCAGAAAATGGAGATTTATATAAATATTCATATTTAGATTTATAATATTTATGTAGTTATACTTATATTGTATAGCTAAAAATGCATACCGTATCTCCTCTTATGGCTATGGAATATAGAGCATAGTACATAGACTATAATTATATAGATTTATCTCTGACCTTTTTTTAGATATATAGATGTACTTAGTCTTAATATGATATTCTTTTTCTTCTTTGAACCATCGACATATCTATCTATCATCTATCTATCTATCTATCTAAATTACTTTTTATTAATATTATTAAGGCACTGTGAATTAGTATTACTAATACTATAAATAACTGTCAAGTATTAATTGTATGTACTGTACTTATTGTACTGTCAAGAAAACGATGTTGAAAGGTATTGATACATCTTCTATTATAGAAATTTTTGTAAACTTTTTAATATTTTGAATTTTAATATTTTGAATTTGGAGGAGCTCCGGGGGATGAAACGGCGGAGAAGATGCCTGGAGAGCAGATGGAGGGCCAGCCACTCCGAATTCGACCGTGTCCAGTTGCGATCCTATATCAGGACCTATCTGGAAGCAATCAGGACGGCGAGGCATGCCTACTTCTCCGCTCTGATTGCGTCTGCCGATGATCGCCCTGCTGCCCTGTTTCGGGTGACCCGCTCCCTCCTTCAATTGAGGGGGGGGATGACCCGTTGCAGGGCAGAGCAGAGGAATTTAGCTTACATCTGGCAGATAAGGTCGCTCGAATTCGTGCTGGCTTGGACTCTGATTGGCAGTGGTCTGATGATGGGGTGGCGGTGAGTCTGGTGGATCCTACCTGGGTTGAGTTTGACCTGGTCTCCCTCGATGAGGTGGACAGGATCATGCGGAGGCTGTCTTCCACCACGTGTTTATTGGACCCGTGCCCTTCCTGGTTGGTATATGCCTCCAGGGAGGTTACGTGCGGCTGGCTCCAGGCAGTTGTTAATGCTTCTTTGAGTGAGGGAGTCTTTCCTGCCGCCTTGAAAGAGGCGGTGGTGAGGCCCCTCCTCAAGAAGCCTGCCTTGGACCCGGCCGTTTTGAACAACTATCGTCCTGTCTCCAACCTTTCGCTTTTTAGCGAAGGTTGTTGAGAGCGTGGTGGTTCAGCAGCTTCCCTTGTTCCTGGAGGAAACTGAGTATTTAGATCTGTATCAGTCGGGCTTCAGGGCCGGACACAGCACGGAGACAGCATTGGTCGCACTGATGGATGATCTCTGGAGGGCTCGGGACAGGGGTTTTTCCTCTGTCCTAGTCCTTTTAGATCTCTCAGCGGCTTTCGATACCATCGACCATGGTATCCTTCTGCAGCGGCTTAGAGGTTTGGGGGTGGGGGAACCGTTTTGCGTTGGTTCTCCTCCTTCCTTTGGGCCACTCGCAGTCGGTGTTGGCAGGGGGCAGAGGTCGGCCCGAGGCCCCTCACTTGTGGGGTGCCGCAGGGGTCTGTCCTTTCGCCTCTCCTGTTCAATATCTACATGAAACCGCTGGGTGAGATCATCCGAGGTTTTGGGGTGAGGTATCATCAGTATGCTGATGATACCCAGCTTTATATCTCCACCCCAGGCCAGATCAGTGACGCTCTCTCCGTGATGTCCCGGTGCCTGGAGGCGGTGCGGGTCTGGATGGGTAGTAACAGGCTTCAGCTCAACCCCACCAAGACGGAGTGGCTGTTCTTACCGGCATCTCGGTCTTTATTGGATGTACCATCTTTGGTCATGGGGAGAGGTGTTGCCCCGTGGATAGGGCGAGAAACCTGGGTGTCCTCCTGGACTCACAGCTCGGTTTGGAGGAGCATGTGGGAGCTGTGGCCAGGGGGCTTTTGCCCAGGTTCGGCTGGTTCGCCAGCTTCGCCCTTATTTGGACCGAGATGCCCTTCGAACGGTTACTCATGCGCTTGTCACCTCTAGGATTGACTACTGCAATGCTCTCTACATGGGGCTTCCCTTGCGGACGGTCCGGAGGCTTCAGCTGGTGCAGAATGCAGCCGCGCGGGCTGTGATGGGGTATCCCGATACTCCCATGTTACACCCTCCTGCGCGGCTTGCATTGGTTGCCGGTTGCCTCTCGGTCGCCTTCAAGGTATTAATTACAACTTATAAAGCCCTTAATGGCTTGGGTCCAGGGTACTTGCGGGAACGCCTCCTGCCAGCATCACTCTCCGATCGCCCTGTTCGCTCTCATAGGAGGGGCCTCCTTGGGGTGCCGTCAGTCAGATATTGTAGGCTGGCGGTCCCCAGGGCTAGGGCCTTCTCTGTGGGAGCACCTGCCCTTTGGAATCAGCTCCCCGTCGATCTCCGTCTGGCCCCTGACCTCCGCTCCTTCCGCCGGGACCTGAAGACTTGGTTGTTCCAACGGGCCGGCCTTGAATGACCCGGGGGTTATTTTAACTTTATTTGGCTTGTTTACTTGTTTAATTCTGTTTTACTGTAAATTTTCTTTGTTTTAATGTTCGCCGCCCTGAGTCCTTAGGGAATAGGGCGGCATACAAGTCGAATAAATAAATAAATAAATAAATAAATAAATAAAGAAAGAATTTTTTAAAATCTTTAAAAAAAAGACTTTTCCTTTCTTTTCCTTTCCTTTCCTTTCCTTTCCTTTCCTTTCCTTTCCTTTCCTTTCCTTTCCTTTCCTTTCCTTTCCTTTTTCCTCTTCTCTCCTCTCTTCCTTGTGTTTGACCTTGGTAGGCCAGGATGGGTGTGGCCAGTTCGATGTCACTCGTGTTTGAAAGTCTGTGATGGCCCGAGTGTTCTGCCAGTGAAAACGGGCTTCTGAGCTTTGTTTTCGGCTGTGACAGCCTCCTGCAACTCTCTGCCAGTGAAAACAGAGGTCAGGAGGGCTGCTCACGGCCCTTGGGAGCCCTGTTTTCAGATATGACAGTCTCCTGCAACCCTCTGCCAGCGAAAACAGAACTCAGGAGGGCTGCCACATTTTCAGCTGTGATGGCCTCCTGTAACCTTTTGCCAGAGAAAATGGAGCTCGGGAGGTCTGTGCAGCCCTTGAGGGCTCCATTTTCAGCTGCCATGATTTCCTGCAATCCTCTGCCAGTGAAAACAGACTGCACCACTGTTTCCAGGTCACCCACAGGCCAGATCTAAGCACCCCACAGGCCAGATTTGGCCCACAGACTTTGAGTTTGACACCCCTAGACTAAATGGACCAGGAGTCTGATCCAGTTTTGTTTATGTTCTTATATATACAGTATGCTATGACTAGAAGGCTTTGACATACTCTTCCAGCCCTGATTTGCTACTCTAGCTTTTTGTAGAACATTTTACAAATATAGGTTTTGTAATATTCGCAGTAATATTTGACAACTTGCCAAAATAAGGAGCGGAGATAGAGAGATTGCATTTGGGTTAATCCTTGTAATCAAGCATGTTGGTTTCTCATTCACCCCAGCTTGGATAGCTGGGTACTAGTTCAATTCTGACGGAAACAGAGGATAACCTTTGATTATCTGGAGAGACTTAGAAAAATCTCAGCAAAAATCTGGATGTATATTTATATTGGGAGTTCTGACAACACTACAGAAAACTAAAAATATAAAATTTGTGAATGGATTGAAGCTGGTGGGACATGTATCCCCGAATCCCATACAGAGAAGGCCACTTTCATAATGTCATCTGGCAGAGGATTCAAGACCAGGTAAATAACAGCCAGAAATCTAGAATTTTGAAAAGAAAAAGCATGGAAATTAGTGTTTGAACATTGGGACTGAGAAGCATGTTTCCTGTGTGCTATTAGATGTAGAACTTCTTTCTATATATGGCTACTTAGTTGTCTCCATTAAAGCTACTTGTCTTGTGTATACTTGGGAATGAAAGCTTGACTTTTGTACACATGTTGCTAAATAATTTCATTTCTTTTTTTTCCAAGTCTTTTTCAGTTTCACAAATTTTCTTGGCCTCAAAATCTATGGTATCTTAAAATTAACAATAGAATGAAGCATACTTTTGAAAATAAGGGAAATATCGGGGTAAACCCTATGCATTTGGTTATTACTATACTTTCATGTGGCTAAATTTGTGCCAAGTATATGCAACAGATGGCAAGAAGCAGGGCAAGGTGGCAATCATTTGGCTTTCCACTTTAATAGCAGAGCAGCAGCTGAAAAGGCAGCCACAGAGAAAATGAGCCAGCTCACAGTTATTTCAGTACTTAGAAACAGCAGAAACTATGCAGGCATACTACAAAATATTATGGCAATATCTCATATTCATTTTTGAAGTTTTTCCCCAAAAGTGAGGAAAACACTGTTTCTTGGATTAATGTGTCTGTCTATTTGTCTCTCTCTGTGCGCAGTATGCAAGAATGCATATGTTTATAAATATATCTATAGTATATCTTGATATAGGGCCACACATAAGTGGGGGAGGGGAATTGTTAATTCAAATTAGATATAGTCTATATTCCTAGGCTCTGATTGGTTCCAAATCTTTTCTGTTTTGAGTTTTGTTTCAGGATTGACTCTCTTGAACAAGTTGTTCAATTTTCAGGCCATAAGGTTTGGTTTAAAAAAAATCTCCTCCATGCTACTTTTACAGTGAAATTTTGCTAGAACCTGAACAACTGTTGTCATTCCTTTTTATTGTGATGTTTACATTCTCTCTATTACTAGTGTTAGCTCTTCACTTCTTAGCATCAAGATTTCTAGGTCAGGCAGTAAGAATTCACAAAGAAAGATTAGCCAAGAGTCATGATCCCCTCAACAAACGTTATGGTGCATTTTTACAAAAACCTCAATACTGTACAGGTTTACTATATAGCTTGAGAAATTGTTATTCTTGCTATATATAAGAATTTCCTAAAATTGTTTCAATATTAAGATTTAAATCAGTCATTTGTTCTTATTCCTATGTAAACAAATATATGTAGGTATATATGCATGGATGGATGATGTCTGTGTCTAAGCATGGACATCTCAATTTTTTATTTTCTTTTTCTTTTTCTTTTGGATATACATTAATATCATATGAGCAGTGAGGTATCTGGGTATCATTCATTTAAATACAAATAATGATAGTAATATTAATAACATTTGTTACATTAATCATACTTACATAATTATGGTGTTATTATACATATTTGTATTCAAGTGTATTCCTTTATTGTTTAGTTGTTCAGTGTCTTTGTGTGCCATTCTAATAATTATCACAATATTATTTAAACATACAGTACATAGTGATATTATCTTTCAACATCTCATCTTTACGTCTAGCTATTGCTTTTAGTATATTATATAAAAATACGTATACATCTCAAATTTAGTCAGGCTTCCCAGTGCTCTTAGATGGGAAAGATGATGCTGACATTTCAAAAGAACTTCTACTACCTTTCAATTGATTTCAATGCCATGCATTTCCTGATTCAGTCTGGTGGGAAATGTGCTACTTATTTTCCAAAGTAATGATCAGAAGAGGTCATCATGAGCCACTGAAACAAAGCACTGCAAAAAGCTGTGGAACATTAATTTAATTTAATTTAACTAATCAATATAAAGGCCCCCTGACTCCTAATGACTCTGGCAGTTTACAATTAAAAAGCAAAAATAGTACAGCAGAAAAAGAGTTCCCAAAGCAGACATATGAACAACAATAATTCTGACACATCAATTTTCCCCGAGGCCTGGGAGAATAACTGTTTTCAGTATCCCTGGAGCATTATCAGGGTTGGACCCATTTGGATCTGCACGAGTATATTATTGCAAAGGGCAGGTGCTACGATAAAGAAACTGTTAAGTTTGCATGAAGAGACAGACGCGGAGTGCTTCAAGCTCTTTGTTTATTAGTGACTACAGCTCAGAACAAACCCACTTTGGCTGGGCTGCAGCTGCTACTTATAGCCAGCAGCCGCAGTTGCCAGCCAATCAGAGGGCAGGGTTTTCCTGCACTTTTTAAACCAATCATTTCTTACATTTTACAAGAACAGTTCAAACTAAACCAATGACTTTAAACCTGCATACATAACAGAAACCACACTACTGTTCTGACCAAGGCTTCCTGAGACATCAACAAACACACATAAAATCCAAAACTTTTGTTTTTTAGTTCAGTGGGGTTGTGAATTATCATCATTCATAGCCTGGAATGAGACTTAAGCAGTTATGCCAAAGTTCTTTGAGGGATGTCTGATAAGAATGCACCTAATCTGACTTGAAGGGCTGCCAATGACTGAAGTCCCAATTAGTCTTTCGAAACCAAACAGAGAACAAATTCATCACGGAACTTTCAGAATCCAAATTGATCAGAGTGAATGACGTTGCTTCCTGCAAAGATTTTCCTACCTTTGCACTTCCTTTATACCTTATGGGAGGGGCAATCACCTCCAAGCCTTCATCCCAAGTTGCCTTTTTTTTCTTAGCTGCTCTTGCCTTCTGGCAGCTCTGTGCACACGCGCACTGGGAACAGGGTTCCCTTGTTCCTATGCCTTGCAGCTGCCAGATTCTGGGGGCTCCAGGGTCAGCACATAACTCCTAGATGGTCCTGGCCCCATCTCTATATTGGACCCAGGACCCTCGTCCGAGTCCTCCCTAGACTCCTGGACTGGTCCCTGTTCTTTCCCACTGTCCAATTCTGCTGCTGTCTGCACAGGCTGCCAGCGAACCACAACTTCCAGGGTCTCATTAGAAGGCATTGTTTAATTGCTGGCACCCAAAACACACCCATTCTGCCCCATTTCATCAGACAGAGGAAAAGACCTGGAGGTGGGATTTCACTGAAGTAATATGGTCCTAGCTATGAAGGACTTTATAAGTGATAATCAACCTTGTGACCCAAAAGTCAACTGGTAATCAATGCAATTCAAGAAGCTATGGAGTTATATGGGCAGAATAAAGCATGTCTAAAACTGCTTGTGTGTTTTTGGTTTTGGAAATACAGACAGTATCTTGCCTCAGGCAATATTTATCTTCCCAAAATACCTGGGTTAAGTATCTAAACACTGCAAAAGCTTCTATACAAATTTTCTTTATTGGATTACATCAGGCATTCTCAAGGTATAACTCACAGTTCTGCTGAGATTCATCTAATGTCCAATCTTTGCATTGTTGTCTTCATAGAGTGAAAAGATAGTTATCTTCATCCCATAATGATACAGCAAGGGAAGACTCCAGCACAATGCTGGTCCAGGCAAGAGTGACCAAAACTACCCCCAACCCAACCAGAGGTCAATTCAGTGACCAATCAGGTTTACAGATGTGACCACATGACATGAACTACATCTCCCATGAGGCATTAACTACATTTCCCATGAAGCATTCCCTTAAGGAGACAGCTCTCATTCCCAAACTAACTATATACTGTTTAACCAGCACATTCTATATACTGTCTAACCAGCACACTCTCTATACTGTCTAACCACCACAGACAGGGTAGCTTTGAAAAAAGATAAAGTTGTTGTGACGAATGTGGAGGAGCAGTAGATAAGAGTTTTGGCAACACAAAGCTTTCCCAGAGAGAGAACTGAATGAACAAACTGCATTTCTGAGTTGGATAAGGGAAGCAGAAGAGGTTCAGGTTAGTTACAGACTAGAATCTCTCAGGATATATATAGTAGGTTAGAAGGTCATAGCTTTTATCTGGCAAGATTCTGTCCATTCCATTAAGTGTAAACAAATAAAGAATTGAAGTCAATTGGACTTTGCTGTGTTGTCTCTAAACTTGGGCCTGACAGATGTAACTATTAATAAATTCCTTTTTTTTGTCAACCATCCTTCCTCTTAGGGTTTATTTCTGCTGTGCCTACCATATTTTGTTTATCAGAAAGCTCATTCTGCATTCCTCTTTTTTAATGCATTCAATGCATGTTAGACTCAGTGACTAATATAAATCTGTGGCCCTTCTGTTCTTATTTTGAACTTTTCCCATCACAGACATGGCTTTTCTCTTACTTAAAATTGGCATTGGTACCAGTGTGTCTTGGCAGCTTTTCTGTTCCATCTCAATCACACCCTTCTGGCATTATGTGCTTTTAAGTCTATGTTCGTGTATCTCTGAGTTCTGGAAAATAATTGTATTTCCAGTTGACCCAAAGGTGTTTTTTTTCAAGCAGCAACTGGACTTTCTTGTTTTTCTTTGAAGACATTTTGCTTTTCACCCAAGAAGCTTCTTCAGAGCTGACTTCAGAAAGTCCAGTTGCCTCTTTAAAAAAGCACCTTTGGGACAACCATGACCTGGATGATTGAGAATCTCCATAGACATGTTTTACCAGTTATTTTCCACTTCTCTTCTCATTGTGTTCTTTTCATTCAGTGTTTGAGAGGTTCCATAGGGAGGAATTGACATCCCTATTTATTGGACAACCAATCAGCTTACTTGAATTATTGTTTTTTCTTTCTCTGCCTCCTACCCTTCCTTCCCAGCTTCAATAAGACAGGAAGGTTGGTCTTTCTCTGTATTGCCAAGATGCTAGGTCAGTACAGCAAGAGCTGTGTTAAACTGAAGAGGAAATGGTCAAATATTTGGAAACCAAATGCAATTTGTTACAGCTTAAGACCTGTGATGGGTGCCTGAAAAATCTAAAAAAACATTTTAGTTGAATCTTAATTCCCATGGTAATGCCATTAATTATTCTTCTATATGAACCATTTGAGCGAGCTACAGTCTGTCATGCAGAGATACTCCAAATGAGACACATTTTAAGACCAGATGATAAATTAGCATATTCTAGCCAAGACAGAATTTTATCCCAGTACTAATAGCATTATACCAATATTTGGGTTTTGACTTAAACTATAAATGCCTGCTGGATGTTTTCAATAGGATTAGCATACAAGGCTAGGGAAACTATTTACAATTGATAAAGTTCGTATGAAATGAAGAGTAATGTTTCTTTCTTAGAAATCAAATGCTTTTGGAGTATTTATTTTCTTCTGACAAAAACCTAAACGTTGACTGGGATTACAGGATTATTATTTTTTTGAAATGTTTTCTGTTCTTCTTCCATACATTATTAGTTTTATCATTAATTTTTTAATACATATTATACATGATTGACACAGAAATTGCCACCTATTCCCAGGGATTTCAAACAGTGAAAATTTCAAGGGGATTTTTTCAGCTTCTTTTGCAAATGTGATGAGATAGCCAAGAGATTGTTTCCTCATGAGTCAGCATGTAAAACATCTTGTTGTTGACTCTTTGACATTTTTGTTTGCATGGTATCAAAATTGCCACTGCTGGTTATGTATAATGTAATGAATATTGAATTTGAGCAATAACAGGAAGCTACAGTAGGTCTCTTCAAGTAGAAAAGGAGCCACTTGTTTATAACAGTGTTTTTTTTTTCCTGATGCCTGATATGGATTAGAAGATATATCAAGAAACTTATATTTCACCCTTTTTCTTCTTTTGATACCTATTGAAAAGGCATCTGAAATGAAAATCTTGACTGTATGCAATATTTTAAAAATGTGAACTATGGTCTAGTCCCTAGGAGAATTTGAGGATCACTTCTAATGTAGCATAAGAGCTGTAGGCTCATAACAAGCTGGGATGTGATCATACCAAGACAGTTTTTTTTTAATTACATTTATATGCCGCCCTTCTCCAGAGACTCAGGGCGGCTTAAAATTTTTGGGATGCAATCCAGTGTGCTCAGCAATAGCCTTCATTCCATTGTATATGCCTGCTTATTACTAAGCGGCATTTTTACAAGGTCAGCTAATTGCCCCCAACAATCTTGGGTCCTCAATTTACCTACCCCAAGAGGATGGAAGGCTGAGTCAACCTTGAGCCTGGTGGGATTTGAGCCTACAGCAGTTGTAGGCAGCTGGAACTTAAGTGCAGGCAATTAACAGCCTGAGCCACCAAGGCTCCAGTTGTCATTGAACTAAATTATTATTTCATCTGTAGTTAGCTGTTTCTTCCTCACTACAAAGAGCTTAGTCTCCAAGAGGGACCATATTAAGTTCATATGATCAAGAGGGAAAGTCACTGAATCTTTCAATGTACATGTACCTAGAGTTTGTTAACTCTTGAAGCTTTTTTATTGCTGGGAAGTTAATCTACATTACTTTGGTTTATATGCCAATATACATTATATTTCCTCTGATTTTTGTCTTCTTGAGCATCAGATGTTCATCTTTGTTTACTATTGCAAAATTGCTCAATACTATTTCCATTCAATGAACAATATTAAAGTAATCAGCTGGACATTACTTCTTCATTTCTGCTAATAGTAAACTTCTTTCCAAACAAGTAAAGTTACATATAAGCATAGAGTTGGACATTACCATTTACTGTATGTCCATGAGATCCATTTGTCAGGGTTCTGGCAGTCACTCCAATTAAATCATGAGCCTCAAGCCATTCTACGTCCGTTACTAACCTGGGTGTAGCCAACTTTGAGATATGTAATTCACTGTCACCCTTGATCCTGCTTTCTTCCCACCCCTCTGGGTGTATCATCCAATGAAAAATGTCTATAGCCAAGAGTCATCAATCATGCTCTCCAATTAGACTTTTTTGTGGCAGATGCTTCAGTCATATAATCAGTCTCTGAAGAAAATATGAATTGAATGTACTTTCCATACCACACTATTGCCCGCTCTTTGAAACTCCCCCCGTTCTTTCTATTGTCAACTATAAAATGTGTATACAAAATGTTTTATGAGTGGACACCATTCTGATCAATGCAGGAACCTGGATCATAGTATTCCTGTTAGAAGTCTTCAAGCTTCTCTTGAACATGTCTAATAAAAAGAACCAATTTCTATTGAACTACACAGATTGTAATACTTTTTACAATCCGTGTGGAATCTACTTTCTTATAACTGAAACATATAGTCCTGCATTTGTCCTAATTTGTGGAATTGTGATATACCTGCCTCCAGATATTTGAAAATATCTCATTTCAAAGATAATTACAGTAAGAAAGATTGGATTACATTTTCCAACATAATACGGACACAATAAATAGATTAGAGGGACAACAAAAATAGTTTCATATAGGAAGAAATCTATAGTGGTTAATTTATTTGGCAATAATTTGAAAAATAAAAAGTGGGCTTAAGGAAGAAGAAGGGTCCTTGAGAAAGTTTTTTTTAAATAGTTATAACAGAATCAATATTATTTATTAGAATGTATTTATAAATTACTACTTAAATATGATACAGAATTAGAACAAATAAAAATTATATGATAACATGGATGCAAAATTTCAATTTTAAGAAAGCCAAGCATTGGATGAGAAGCTCAAGTGCTATGGGTACTTTACAATATATCTTTGCAACAATTGATCAAGGCTGATTCCCTTTGCTATAAATCCTCCTTGCAAAATGCAAGGGAAAAGGTTGATATAGAA
Source organism: Naja naja (assembly GCA_009733165.1). Taxonomy (NCBI): domain Eukaryota; kingdom Metazoa; phylum Chordata; class Lepidosauria; order Squamata; family Elapidae; genus Naja; species Naja naja. Next base: position 167,335,714 of record CM019151.1, read on the forward strand.
AGAAATATTCTGGTTGGTTTGTTTGTTTGTTTGTAATTATTATGATAAATCTCTTTCCATTGAGGTTGCTTCCTTCTTCAAAACAAAGCCATTTATGGAAATTTACCTCACTATCAATCATGAGAGCATCTGGGACTTTGATTTACATGCACTGCAGGGAGGACTTGTTCACCCAGCAAAGTTTTTGTGCTGTTGTTAAACATTTGCCTAATATGCTCCTTAGAAGATGTTGTCGTTGGGATCCAAAATGCATTGAAGATATCATAATCACACTAATATACTTTTAACATTTTTTGTAAATGTTAAGCAACAAATGTAAAGCAACAAAATGGATGTTCACACTACAGAATGTCTTCAGCTGAGAACATGTGAGAACGAGCGGAAGAAAACCAATGGTTCGTGACCTTATTCTATTGTGAAGCTATCTGAAATGAGTTGAGCCCAAGTAGTTTAATCCAAAACTTCTTTATTCAATCAGAAAGGTAAAAGAAATAAACAGTTCCAAAAAGCATACCAAGTAGTTTGTTCTTCTTTAAGAGTCCTTAGAGTCCAAGTCCTTTTTAACGATCACCTATGAGACCGGAGTTCCAAATGTCCCTTCCTCAGAAGGGGAAGCAAGGCACTTCCAGCTGTGAAGTTGCTGTAGTAAGATCTGGGAACTGGAACTTGCTGGGAACTGGCTGGGAGCTGCCATGAGGCAGCTCCTTATATACACCTGGGCCAGGTGAAGTGGGGCTAAGAAAAGCCCGGGAAAGTTCAAACTACAGCTGTGCTGTGATTGGCTCATTTGAATTTTCAAAACCTGAGCCAGCACCACATGGAAATTCCTTCCACAGAACATAATTCACTTAGGAGAACACAAGCATCATACATCACTAAAAACTTCTATCCTGAAGATGATAGCTGAATGTATGAACTGACTCCATTCCAAAGCTTGGTGATAGAAGTTTAGTGAAATCAGACCTGATTTCACACTTGATCTGATTCAATGTAAATTCATATCAGAATCAAGCAAGTGCCACATTCCATATTTCTAGCTTATCTGGCATCTTCAGATGGGGGCAGACTCTCCCTATTGAAATCCACACAAACTTGACATAGTGATGTTCATGGGTAGTGTGCAACCTTTTTATTATTTGTCTCCAGTTAGGTTTATTTGAGCTGCAGTGGCACAGTGGTTATTGTGCAGTACTGCAGGCTACTTCTGCTGACTGCCTGGCTACTTCTTCTGACTGACTGCAATTTTGCAGTTCAAATCTCACCAGGCTCAAGGTTGACTCAGCCTTCCATCCTTCCAAGGTGGGTAAAATGAGGAACCAAAATTGTTGGCAGCAATATGCTGACTCTGTAAACTGCTTAGAGAGGGCTGTAAAGCACTGTAAAGCAGTATATAAGTCTAAGTGCTAATGCTATTTATTCATCTACTTACTGTCAAATTTAAGTTTGCATACCCCAGCAAGCCAGCCCTCAGTGATTTTCAAATTAAATTCCTCTTGAGTATGAAGAGGTAACTTCAGTTAAAACAGCATCAATACCAAATAAAATAATCAATAATGTAATAAAAACATACCTCAAAGCCAAACCAGTCATCACTTAAAATCATACAAGGTACAAGTTTAGGGAAAGGAATGTGTGTTTATAAAAGAAGGTCTCCACATTTCTCTTAAAATCAGGCAGTGAAAGAAGAATGGTACTCTAAGAGAAAATAATTCCACAAAATTTGGATTTGGCTGCCATGTGATATTTATTACAGGTTTAACTAAGTTTAGTCTAGTCACATTGGACTTTTGTCTAGGGCAGGCCTGTCAAACTAACAGCTCATGGGCCTGATGCATCATGCACAAGCCATGCCCACCCCAGTTCTGCAAAGGCAAAAAACATCATGATACATCACAATACGTCACATAACACGACCCATTGTCTAGGGAGTAGAACACCTAGAACTTTTCAGATCCTTTGGATTGTGGTCTTCTCAACATTGGCCATTGGCCATACTAGCAGAACCCAAAATCTCACACAAGCCACCTGGAAAATAACATTTGTGTTCTTAGCAGAATAATAGAGTTGGAAGAGACCTTGGAGGTCTTCTAGTCCAACTCCCTGATCAAGCAGCAAACCCTGTATTATTTCAGACAAATAGTTGCCTAATCTCTTCTTTAAAATCTGCAGTGTTGGAGCACCCGCAATTTCTGGAGGCAAGTCGTTCCACTGATTAATTGTTCTGTCAGGAAATTTCTCCATTTATTTTCCCCCTAATTCAGAATCAATTGCCCAAAGAGTAGCCTTCTCCCATGCTGGCATCCCAGTCCTATTATTGTTGCCCACTCACATTTCCACATCTGGGCAGAAAAACATAAGTTTGCAAATTTGTCATTGCTAGTCAGCAAACCTACTGTGTGATTTCATCTGATCCCATTTACTGATAGGAATGAATGTGTTTTGTCTGACTTTCTCCCAGTAACAGCATGGAATGTTATCTCCATCTCAAGGGTAGTTCCATTTGCAAAAGCTTTTAATCTTACTTTATTTACTTAATGTCACTAAGGCAGCAACAATACATTTCTTAACATGATAACTTGCATTTCTGTTCTTTGGGGTGCCTTTTAATTATTACCATACAAATGTATTAATAATGTTGATTGATTCTTAGACAATGAGATATAGTGGGATTAATCTCTCCTTCTCTCATGAGTAAAATGTCAAGAAAAGTGAAGAATAATTGTTTCCTGTTTTAGTATTTGGCATTAGTTTCTCATTTATTTATTCCTTACTGATGGAAGTCATGCACTGAAGAGTATATGAGCATCTATCCCAGGGGTGTTCAACTCAATTTCATTGAGGCCACATCAGGGTTGTGTTTTACCTCAGGGGCAGGCTGGGCATGGCTGGGCTGGGCATGGCCAGCTCAACATCATTCATGTCAGAGGGGCCCAGACTCTCATTATCATACACATTTCCTTTAGATTTACTAATTCATCATAAATAATTCCATAATGGAGGTTTGAAAAAAGTACCTATAGCAGAGAATCCCTCATCAGGTATGATTTTTTTTCTTTGATTCAGAAGCACTAATGTTGATAAAAAGTCATAGATGAAAACCCACCAAGTGTTGTGGTTCACCAGCAGCTGGTGCAGATGGCAGAGGTATCAGACACTGAGGACGAAAGGGAACCAGTTAGGGAGTCTGGAGAGGACTTGAATGAGGGTCCTGCATCTGATGCAGGGATGGGACCAGGACCATCTGGGAGTGTGGTGCTGCCTTCGGAGCCTTCGGAGTCTGGCAGCAGCAAAGCAGAGGACCCGTGTGCACAGAGCTGCTAAAAGGCGAGAGCAGCTAAGCAGAAGGGGTGACTCGGGAGTAAGGCTGGGATGTGATTGCCCCTCCCAACAGGGATAAAAGTCAGTCAGATCTCAATGATGAAAGCTTTGCAGGAAGCAAAGCAGTTCAATATATTCTGAGTCCTTCTCGAAGCTCTGCATATTCTGGTCGTTTTTCCTAGTACTGTTATAATTACTTTGGAGACTTCTGTTTTTGGCAGTATTCCACAGTACTGACAGGCATGTGCTTATCTTGGAGAACTATTTAAGTTACTTTTGGCTGTGAATGAAAATAATTCCCAATGTTGCATTAAAATAGGTTTTGCTTTTAAAACAAGTTTGTGTTTCATTAAGTTTGATGAAGCCTGAGTCAGAACACCAAGAGCATTTTCATCATGATCGCCGTCATCTTGATTTTGAGACTTTTGGGTTATTTAATTCCTGGTTTTGTGTTAGAGCTTCACCAGCTCTGTGCAATAAAGAAATATCAGGACTGGGGAAACCAAAAGTTTGCAGAAGGGCACAATTTAACCTTTAGGCTAATTATAGACATAGTGCCGTAGTAGGGCAAAAACTGGAAGAAGGATATAGCTAAACAATCGTATTGTACAATGCAATATTGTGTGATCTGAGAAAATAATGGCAATGTCAAAAATATGTAGGCAACCATGCAGGACTACCATGATATAATTAGCCAAGTTACAATTGAACAATTGAATTGTCTGACATAGGCACTATCTTCTTCCATAGGAATCTCATTAATTTAGATTGCTCATTTGGGTGCTAACTCTGAAACTTCTGCCCAAATTAAGTAAGGTGACTATATGAATTTAGGACCTTTTTCAGGAATTTAAGGTTAATGGCCTTTGTAATAAATATAAAAGTTCATGATTGACAAGGAAATTCAAACAATTTAAAATATATATATTTTTCACAGCAGCAAGCTAGGCTCCCGATTTTAATAGGAGCAGCCCAATAAACTATTGACATTTAGATGCCTGATTGCACTGAGATATTTTCAACTGAATAATTCAACTGAGTTAATATAGTCCAATAATATAACTATTCTTGTCCTCTTCCAAACCCCATGTTTGTTCAATTCCAAAATCTCATAAAATTTGGGCAAGGATTCTTTTCACACAATTTTAGAGTGCATTTAGACAATTTATTCAAATGTTATTCTTCATTCCATTGTGCAGTACTTTTCCTAGTACTTAATCCTTTTTAATGTTGTGAGGTAATGGCATTATCAATAAGCTTTTCAGTAATTGACAGTGGAAATCTGACATTTTTCCTTAATTATAATAAAACAAGTAATGTTTTAGCTACATAGTCAGGTTCAGTGTTAGGAAAGAAAATAGAAACCCTCAGGGGTGGGATTTCAATTTTTTAACAACCAGTTCTGTGGGCATGGCTTAGTTGATGGGTGTGATTTGGTGGTCATGTGACTGGGTGGGCATGGCCAACTCAACATCACTCACTTCAAGGGGCGCTTCTCCTTGCCTAGCCTCTCATGACAGTGGGGATGCTGCAACATTTGTAAGTGTGAAAAACAGTCATAAGTCACTTTTTTCAGTGCCATCATAACTTTGAATGGTCACTAAATGAACTGTCATAAGTGAAGGATTACCTGTGGAAAAATACAAAAAGCTTCTTTGCTTGCAAGAAGCTGCCCTAAATACTAATCATTGGATTAAAAATATCTGCAAGCCAAAGTTACAAATCAGGCAGGGCACCAGAGCACCTTGAGGAATGAAAATAGTTAAAATGCAATGATAACTATCAGCAGCCAACTCTTGCTCATAAAGTGAAACCATTTTGCAGAGAGGTCATTTAAGGTCTCCAGAAAGAGCACACCCAAGAAAAGCAATCCTTAGATCCATTTGCACCACTTAAAGACACCAGCTGGTCTCACTCACCTCATAAGATATCCTAAGGAAATCATCCAGATTTAAGGAAAGGTGACATGTTCCCCAGAAAGGCAGTAAAAAAATCAGTGCCAAGCTTGCATCCTGCCTCTTGGAAGTACACCCCAAAAGGACAGTGCCAGATACCACTAATGCAGTGAAGGAAGACCCCCTCCCCAGATAGAAAAAGAAATCCTGAGGCAGGAAAAAAAATCAAACACAATGAAAATAATGAAATCACAACAGTAGCTGTTGCTTGTTAAACCAATTACCAGAACAAATAGACACAGGAACTAGCCAGATTTCTCAACCCAGTTTCTTTTCAGGAATAGAGATTAACCTTTTTCCTTCCAAACAAAGCTGAATAGGGAAAATTATCCCATCAATAAACACAGGATTAAACATCACCAAGGACAGAATTTAACTTCACCAAAAACCAGTTTTAGACCAAAACTCAGAAAGGGTATGTAAACTCACATTTGAATGTCCATCTTTCTAGCTAGCCATGAAGCCTTGCTGAATGTCCCTCATCTTGGTTCCTTGTCATTAAAAAGCTTCTTTCCACAGCCCTGTTTCGTTATTCAATTATTTCTTCAAAGTGCTGATCATTGCATGGCAGCTGGAAGTATTTCCAGGGGAGTATTTCCTCCCAACAGCAGTGTAAAAAGCTTAAAACAGCCCTTCCCCTTTAAGAAAGTACCAGGAAAGAAAAAAACTCTCCTTCGGAGACAGTAAGTCTAGGCATACTGCCAAGAATGTAATAAGGATGGGAAAAAAAACAAAAGGAAATTGCTTCTAACTACCAGTTCTCTGAATTGCTTAGAAAGTTAACAAGGGGTTCTATAGAACTGGTCAGAACTGGTAGAATCCCACCCCTGGAAGCCCTGCCATGTTATTTCAAGAGTGATGTCTTTCCCTGTAGCAATCCAAAAAGCTAATGAAGACAGATGGAGATTAGTTGGAAAGGAGCAGGGGTGGGTTTCTACGGTTCTGTCTGGTTCTGTAGAACGGTAGCTCTGAAGAGCAGCAGACATGGAACCGGTTCTATGTCTGCTGCTGTTTTGGCCTACCCGCCTGCCCGGGCTCTTACCTGATCTTTATTGCCTGCTTTTTCAAATTCAACTGCTGTGCAAGGCACAGCTGTGGTGGAAAAGCAACAAAATGTTGTTTCAAACGCTGCTGATGAAGATTTACAGGCGGGCACACAGCATGCAGAGAAGCACATCATAAATCACCAAACATCGTAAAACATCGTAAATCACCACAAACCGGTAGTTAACCCTGTCGGATCCCACCCCTGGAAAGGAGGTATGAATACACACACAGATTTGGTAAAAGAACCATTAAATCAACAGGAGAATTTTTATGCAGCTTTTCCATTACTGCTCAAGTACAGAATTGGCCAAGAATCCCAAGAATTAACCAAACTCTAAATCCCAAATTGCAGTTTTCATCTATGTCAGTCTGGTTCCATAAAATTAAAATAAAATTATAAATTTAAAATGGTTATTTAAAAATGAATTTAAAATGATTATTTTTAAAAAGATGCAACATTTTAGTGACATTATAAAAAATGAAAAGAAAGAAACAGAAGCAGAATATTTTGCAACAAAGAAGACGTACAAACATGACTCAAGCAAATGAGCTCCATTACATTCACCATGCCATGCTATTTCTAATCCAAAGCCAATTACTTACCCACTCAGAAATATTGTGCTGCCAGACATTATTCAATTCAAAATAATGCTTTATATGGATTACATAGAATGGACAATTCACATTGCTGACCTTCATGTCATATTGTCATGAAATGGAATATGAATTTGAGACATATGGGTTTGCACTGATACAGCATGAGTTATATTGGAAGTGGGGGAAAGGCAATATCAAGAAATGTTGCCTATGACATAAACTCAAGTGATTTAGTTACTTTGTTTACAAAGAGAATCCCCTAATTTCAGATTTTGAAGAGCCTTGTATCTATTCCTTTCCTTGTATCCATGGTGGTGCAGTGGTCAGAATGCAGTATTACAGGCTACTTCTGCTGGCTGCTGGCTGCCTACAATTTGGCAGTTCAAACCTCACCAGGCTCAAGGTTGACTCAGCCTTCCATCCTTCTACAGTGGGTAAAATGAGGACCCAGATTGTTGGGGGCAATAGGCTGACCCTGTAAACCGCCTAGAGAGGGTTGTAAAGCCCAATGAAGTGGTATATAAGTCTAAGTGCTATTGCGATTTGGTCAACCTATTGTCAAAATGTGATGAAAGATGAGGAGCTATTATAAAATCCTTGACCAAATACTTGGTTGTTAAATCAGCTTGTTGCCTACTTTGTCCTATGGTCTGCTTATGTCAAAGAAACTTTACTCCCCAAAATAATTGAACCAAAGTTTTATTAAGCAGGATTCTTTAGACTTAAGCCTTCATTTTTTTTCTTATAAAGGGCCATCATATTCCTCTTTCGCATGAATTATATTCACTCATGAATATAACTCTGTAGGAGAGAAATGTGATAAGCCATACATCCATATTACAGCAATTCTTAAACATGGTTCTGTTAAAATATATGCAGGGAACTGTTTAAAAAAAGAACAGGCACTCAATTCCTCACAGTAGCTATGAAAAATATATACAGCCAGACTTCATAATGAATCAAGGCTCTTGCTTTTAATAACTGGTAGTTATTTTAGTTAGAGTGAAACTAACACAGTTAATTTTAAAAAGGCCAGGCGTTAGAGCTGAAGAGGGTGGTACTTTCATTTTAATTTGGCAATATTACAGAGAAGAATAAGGACTTTAAAGTGTGATTATAAATTAAAAAGAACTTTTATATCACTACATGAATGATTCATGTTATTGCATTGTAAAAACTTGAAGAATTTTCAGTTGCATGTGTGAAACCTTTCATAAAACATATTTATGGTAAAACACGTGGTTAATCAATTATTAAGATTCTTCAAAATTAGAATTATTTCTTAGCAGTCTGAATATGATAGATATGAATTTTCTTCATTTCCAATCAGCCAGGTTATTCTCTCCCCCCTATTGATATTACTTAGAATACATTCCAATTTAGAACAATGTTAGAATAATTTAGAACAACTAGAATAACTTTTATCCAGGATCTGCTGAAAAATGGCAACCAAGAGAAGCTCATCATATGAGAAAAGCTTTCATCAGAAGTGTTTATAATGTGTGTGATGTAGACTTTCCCAGCAAGAAGATCCTTGAAAGACTATTTCTTTACCATTAGCATTTATCCAAAATATGTGTCTGTTGCAAAAGGTTTGGTAATAGTTCAGCTCTGGAATCTATCATTCAAGATACATTGTAAATGGACTCATTCTTGGCATGAGACGTGCTAGAACTTTTCTTAAAGTGGCAAATGATACGCAGCCTACTTAAAATCAAACTGTACAAGTACACAAAGTTAATTAGGTATGAGACAATAATCTCCAGGCATTTATCACCTTCCTTCATCATATAAATTATAATAATAAATTAAATCAATAATTTGCTCATCATAAGGTAAGTCTAGTCATCCATAACTGGGAAAGATATATATAAGTGTACGAGAATGTAAACATGAGAGGATATATATGATGCATCATATAGCAAACAGGAAGCATGACATTAGAGCAAGGCTGTCAAACTCCTGGGCTGTGGGCCAGATGTGTCATGTGCTGGCCACACCCGTGCCCAGTTTAGTGAATGGGAAAAAAGTCCCGATACATCATGTGATGACACCATGATGCTGTGTTTGACACCCCTGCATTAGACACTTACAAAAGACTATCAAGATGGATGCTAGCTATCACAACATCCTTTTTTCCTTTCTATTTTTAGATTATTTAATCATCAAGAACTATCAGATCATCATGGAAGTTTCACATGCTCATTTGATTGTTCTACTGTGAATCTATACTTGGGGTTTTTATTTATTTATTTATTTATTTATTTATTTATTTATTTATTTATTATTTGGACTTGTATGCCGCCCCATCTCCGAAGACTCGGGGCGGCTCACAACTAAAACAACCACAATAAATAATTAAAAAGGAATTAAACAGATCACAAGCCCCAAATAGTAAATCTAAAATTTAAAATAATTTAAAAACCCATCCCCACCAGGGAGGGGTCACAGCCCAGATTGGTCGAACAGCCAGGTCTTCAAATCATGGCGGAAGGTGCGGAGGTCAGGGGCCAGGCGGAGCCCCAGGGGTAGTTGGTTCCAGAGGTCAGGGGCCGGAACAGAATAGGCTCATCGCCGGGGGACTGCCAGCCGGCATTGACTTGCCAACAAGACCCTGAGGAGTCCTTGCCTGTGTGCTCGCACAGGGCGGTTGGCACTTGATATCAGCCAGAGTCGCTCCCTTAAGTATTGAGGACCCATGTCATGTAGGACTTTGCATGTTAAAACCAAAACCTTGAATCTCACCCGGAGTGCAACCGGCAACCAATGCAGACCATGCAGGAGGGGGGTAACATGGGAGAATTGGGAAACTCCCATCACCACCCGCACAGCCGCATTCTGCACCAGCTGCAATCTCCAGATGGTATGCAAGGGCAGCCCTAAATAGAGAGCGTTGCAGTAGTCGAGTCTAGAGGTGACAAGGGTGTGAGTGACTGTGCGCAGGGCATCTTGGTCCAGAAATGGGCGAAGCTGATGAACAAGGAGAAGCTGGGCAAAGGCCCCCCTGGTGATGGCCCCCACCTGATCCTCCAACCAGAGCCGTACATCCAGGAGGACCCCCAGATTCCACACCCTATCCACAGGGGGCAACACCTCTCCCCCTATGGCCAAAGATGGATACTCCTGACTGGGCTGAAATGCCGGTATGCACAGCCACTCAGTCTTGGCCGGGTTGAGTCGAAGCATGTTCCCGTTCATCCAAATCCGTACCGCATCCAAGCACCAGGTCATCAGGGAGAGGGTATCACTGATCTGGTTCGGGGTGGAGATGTACAGCTGGGTGTCATCCGCGTACTGATGGTATCTCACCCCAAAACCATGGATGATCTCACCCAGTGGCTTCATGTAGATGTTAAATAAAAGAGGGGAGAGGACCGACCCCTGAGGGACCCCACAAGAGAGCGCCCTCGGGGTCAACCTCTGCCCCCCTACCAACACCGATTGCGATCACCCTGAGAGGCAGGAGGTGAACCACTGAAGAACAGTGCCCCCACACTCCCAACCCCCTGAGGCGTCGCAAAAGGATACCATGGTCAATGGTATCGAAAGCCGCTGAGAGATCTAATAGGACCAGGACAGAGGAAAAACCCCTGTCCCGTGCCCTCCAGAGATCATCCATCAGTGCAACCAATGCCGTCTCTGTGCTGAAACCGGGTCGGAAAGAACACTTTTTGTATTTCATGCAAAATTAACATTGCAACTTAGTCCAAAATCTGGGATAACATGCATAACCTTCAGTCTCAATCAATCCAATCACACATATGAAGGACATCTCCCTGATTTATGGACTACTACATATATTAAGATATAAGACAGTGATAAACTGGTATGCTTAAGTTATCCATATAGCCTAAAGGGCACATTTATTCTTATTCAAGGTCAAGTGAGTTTGTTCTGATATATATACAGCATATTCAGAAGATATTGTGCAGAGCCCTCAAACTCCCAGACTTCTGGAAAAGGATCTAAAATTGAAAAAGACACATACAACCCATTTGGAATCTTTTGTATTAGCTTATATAAGAAAAAGTTGAACTATTGTAAATTTTAAAAAAATTAATAGTCATAAAGGTTTATTTGACAGATAAAATTCAGTCCTGTTATAAATTAGCAAAATAAGCTTAGATTTGATCCTAGATTTCTTTTTTCCTCTACTCTGTTTATATAATTTAATCATCAGTCCTGTTCATTCAGGCCTTTCAACAGAGTCATAGAAATCTATAGTGACAGATAGTGTGTAATCACTTCCCATTGTGGGTAATATGATTGGCTTTTATAAGACCTAGGCATAATTATGCTGCAAGTGAAGAGCTCAGTGTCATATAAAAGGCTTCTGCCTCAGTTTACATGGAAAGAAGAAAAAGGTTATGATGTTGAATGGATTTTTTTAAGGAATTGTTTATGGTCAGATACAGTTCCACTGAATTTATATAAATCCTCATTCTTGATGCCACTACCCCAAGGATCAATGCCAATCTTGATTGCCAAACATTTGATACATACCAAAATGCACTACTGAATTGTCTGAAAAGAATCTGCATTTTCTTTTTTCCAGTTCTCATTCAGATTGTTGAATGAGAATTTTGTCTCAAATTTCTTTCATAGGAGAAAAGAGTTTTGGTGAAATCCCCATGTACAATGAACTTAGCTAGTTACAAGGAGTTCAAGATTATGTTTGAAGGTCTTGTTTGTCGCTATACAATGGGAACAGAACAGAGTCCATTGCAGACTCTGTCATGAATGGACAGAGTTATGCTAGAAGCAAAATATAAGTTTAGAATATATAAAAATAGAAAAATAAAACAAAATAAAACAAAAATAGTAATGTGGTAGATTGCAGGGAATTTTACAGAAAATAAAACAGAATTTGACCACATTCAAATTTGGTTAAAATAGAATTATAGTACCCTGCCCAGCATCAAATGACAGTACCTGAGCCATATTTCCAATTGCCTTTTTGACCTGTTCTGACCTAGCCTTCCTTGTCACATTTGGAATGCTGCCAGAGAACTAATTGCCAGACACAGGACAAAGCCAAACTTGACACAGAGTCAAACAGGATTTTTCAAACTAATTTTGAACTAATTGCTTCCTGCAAAAGCTCATGTCTCATTCGCTCCTCTTTTATGTCCTATGGGAGGGGCCAATCATCTCCGAGGTGTGGCCGTACTCCTGGGTTGACCCTGCTTTCTCAATTGTTCTTGTCTTCTGCTAGCTCTGCACATGCGCAGGCTGGGAACTGGTTCCATGAGCTCCTCCACACCGCTGCTGTCTGAGTCTGAAGGCAGTTGCTGACTGCCAGCCTACCCTGGCCCCGTCTCTGCCCCTGATGCAGCATCCTCCTCCGGATCTTCCTCAGCCTCCAGACTCGACCCAGGTTCCTCCCAACTTCCTCGCTACTGTCCAGCTCTGCTGACAGATCCGTCAGCCACCGGCGGGCCACAACATAACCAAAGGGCAGAATCTACTTCAAGAATAGTGTACATTAAAACGTACAATGATTAATCATCTCACCAGTGTACCCATCCTGGTTTTCCATATTTCTTATGCTTCAAATGCAACAAAAGAAATCATGAATGAATTATTGTTTTTCACCTCATACTGAGACGTTTAGGCAGTCAAAGAGGCTTCAGAGCAATGCCGAAGGTTAATAGAAAGCTACATCAGTACCAATAGCTTTGCCTGCCAGTAAGCTCTAAAACTAAGAAAAATTTAAATTAAATTTCCAAATAAGCTGTGAACAAGATAAAAAAAGTGATGCTTCCCAAGTATGGAAAACTTTTGAAAAACTGCACAGTAGATTTCAGCAAAGGATTAGCAAGCTTGTTTGTATTTTTTAAGAAGCTTTGTTGGCTTTATTACAAATCAGCAGAGAATAATCTTCTCTATTACAACAATATAAATCTCAGAATAAGGGGGGGGGACTTAATCTGTCACCTTTATGGCAATGCTAATTTTGTACAAAATAATCACACAATGTCCTTAGTGAATTAAATTAGAGAAAGAATAATAACACCAAACTCCCTCTTCTCCTGAATTTCTTGTCCATTTCATTAAGTTCTGAAAAATTGGCCACTTCTTTCAATGGGTATAATCAAAAAGTGCATTGTTTAAATGAATGAAGATTGGTATGTGGGTTGTGTAGCAAGGCTGGTATTGTGGGTGAATGAAAAGGTCAATTGCATTTTCCCTTTGCCCATCTTTTAAACCAACTGCCATTGTTTTTTTCAAGAAAACATACAAATCATTGCCAACAAAGAAACAGGATAGAACAATGAATAGAAAACAGTAATACATTTTATAAATACTTAAAGGAGAATAATTCTTGGTTTTCTACTGGTACAAAACAAGCAAGTCATACAAGAATGAACTGAAGTAGAGCCAACAGGATAAAGTGATTAAATGTTGAATTAAGAACTGAAACTACCAAATGCTTTCAGCAATTTCTCTCAGGTAATGCAAATTTAAAGGGATTGCTGTTTGGGAGAAAATGAAAAAAGAAACCCATACAAACTGCTGTGTGTTCTGGAAAAAGTGGAATATAAATCTAATACAGACAATCCTGAGGTTGTGCAAGCATTCTGGTTTGTGAACTCTTTGTAACATATTATTTTTAAATGTCAGATGTACATGCACATCATTGATAACCTCTTGTATAATAAGAGGTCTATGAAAATTAGAGACTGCATAACTTAAGAACTGCCTGTCAGCAGCATTTTCAATCATCATCAGCCTTCTAATGATTGATTTAAGAGATAATAAAAACCTCAAAATTATTTGACTCAGTGGGAACTGAAACTCGATATATTAAGTCTTAACTTGGCTTTGTCATTCCTAATGGTAGAAAATAAATAGCAATAGCACTTAGACTTATATTCCACTTTTCAGGGCTTTACAGTCCTCCCTAAGTGGTTTACATGTCAGTATATTGCTTCCCCCAACAATCTGCCTCCTCATTTTACTGACCTTGAAAAGATGGAGGGCTCAAATCAACCTTGAGCTGGTGAGCCTCGAACTGCCAAACTGCTGGCAGCTGGCAGTCAGCAGAATTAATCTGCAATACTGCATTCTAACCACGGCACTTCCATGGCACCATTATTTTTTGAAAGTAAAAATAGATTTGGAAAAGTTCTCATGGACTTGATAACAAGTTCTTGCAAGTGTACCAAGAAGTATTTATTTATAGTTAGCTAGTTAGTTAGTTATATCCTGTCTTTATTATTTTTTATAAATAACTAACACACTGTCCTTCTCCTATTTTCCCCACAGCAGCAACACTGTGAGGTGATTTGAGCTGAGAGAGTGACTAACCCAAACATGACTGACCCAAAGTCACCCAGCTGGCTTTCATAGCAAAAGTGGGACTAGAACTCATAGTCTCCCAATTTCTAGTCTGGTACTTTAACCACTAGATCAAACTGAACATTGTTTATTTAACTGTTCAATTATCTCTACAGATTTTTCCCCATGCTTCAGTTAAATTCAAAGAGAAAACAGAATAAAACGAAATAGAAGGAGAAACACATTATGTTTCTAAAAGAAAATCAACTAATCTCATGAAAAGAGCATAAGAACAAAAAACTATGTTTGATGAATCAAACAAAGGCTCATCTTAAATCAACATTTTGTTTCCTACAAAGGATACTGGGTGGAAGGTCCCAATCATTGTTCCACTGCAGTTCCTTTTCTAGAAACAAAACATCTTGCCTGAAGGACCACATACATACATATTTTCATAGCACTCACAATCTCACTAATGAGTTAGGTCTTCGAGTGCAGACTGCCCTAATTCAATGCCAAGATTGTGTCCCTGACCATATTGATTTGAATCCGGAACCAGAAACAGGGCACTAACTATATCAGACCTCTGTGGATCTAAAGACTCCAATTAGCTAGATGACTAAGGAAAACTGCTGGGAGAGGTAGAATGCCCTGAACATCTGTCTCCAAGTGACCTCAATCAAGTGAACTCTGCAAGAGAATGTTGGCATTAGAATAGTCATAGATTAGCCTCATGCAAGTAATGAAATCTTTGGAGAACTTGACAGCAATTTATAGTTGGCTACACTCAAGATGATTTAACATTGGAGGTCATGTAGCTTTAGTGAAATTGTTCTCTGATGGTTCAAAGGAAAAAAACACCATAATCTAGTTTTTTTCTCCTTTCCTTAAATTGAATTGTTGCTGGCAAATGAGGGAGATAGGCAAGCAGGGAGGCAAAAGGATATTTTAGTCCTTGTGCTTATTTGTTTTTATAAAACAGTGTAAATATTAAGAAATATAGTGGTGTTTTCTCCTATTGTGTTTTCGGTTCCTAGTTCTGTTAACCTTGAGATCCTGAGATCTTGAGACTTTGGAAACATATTTCTGTTCAAGATGAAAAAACCAGAAGAAAACTTAGGGGAAAATTAGAGATTCAGAGGTACCATCTTGGTGGCAAGCACCTTACCGAGCATTATGTTAAAATGGAGAAATGCAAATCCAGTGATTCTTGAAAATCATACATAATGACACAATGGCCATTGATAATGAGGTCATTAGTGGATATAGTCAGTCACATCAAGCGTGCCATTCCACTTATTTACCAATATGGTGCTGTAATTCACAGTGGCCATTGATATGAATGTTGCTATGATGTGATCAGTGATGGGTCAGATTGAATTATCTAGTGAAGGGTGATAATCTCTTTGTCTCATGTAGAAATTAGTGGGAATGAATTTCACAATGAATCTGGAGTTGTGCCAACATTTATATTTTTCTTCTTTAAAGAAGTCAGTTAAATAACCAGTGGCTGCATTTGCACAACAGCAAAGCTTAGTTTCAAAGAGTACTTTTTGAAAAAGCAACTGGACTGTGTTTTTCAGTTGTGATGAAGCTTCTTGGATGAGAATTGGAGAATTGGATGACAAATGATGAAGCTTCTTGGATCAGAAGCAAAACATCTTCTTCAAGGAAAATATAGTGCAGCTGCTTTTCAAACAGCACCTTTGAGACAACTATGACTTGGATCCTTGAGAAACTCCATAGACGTTCAGTAAAGCTTAGTGTTCACTGGTTAAATTTAGTTGGTCTCTGTCAGTCTCTGTCAGTCTGTCTCTCTGTCTCTGTTTCTGTCCCTGTCTGTCGGTGTCTGTGTCTGTGTCTGTGTCTGTGGTGTGTGTGTGTCTGTCTGTCTCTGTCTCTCTCTCTGTCTCTCTGTCTCTGTCTCTGTCTCTGTCTCTGTCTCTCTCTCTCTCTCTCTCTCTGTGTCTCTCTCTCTCTTTGATTCACTGTATTGTATATACCTGGAAAAATTGGTTAATTCACTAACCAAGTTATGTATGTCAGGAGAATGCTGTCCTTTCCATAAGGATGTGATTAGAAACTGAAGTCTGTTTAATATTGTCTAATAATTGGAACTGAAGCTCTCATCGTCCCAAAGAAACCGTTCTTGTTAATCATATCAGGAAATTTGAATTCCAGACTTAAGTAACCCCAATTACTGAGAGATAATGGGGGCAAAACTAATAAAAAAATGAAGATAGGTAAAAGAGCACATAAAGAGATGCTTGCTATTTGCTTACTTGTTACAGAAAATAAGGAGAATAATTTCCTCCCCAAAATAATTCATTTCTAGAAGGAAATTCTGCAAGAGCTTGTTTCATTAATTATATTTTTCTATACTTTGCTTATCCACTACATTTATCCTTTATCCTTTTCAATAATAAAAGAGTTAAAATGAAGGAAATATATAAATATTCTATATAAAATTATGCATGTTCTTTTATCATTTAATCTAGGTATATCATTTTGAGTGGAAGCACTATTTACAGGACACCCATTGCCCTGAATAAAGTAAAGCTATTGAAGTTAGCTGGCTTAATTGTTTAATGTTCTTATTGTAATACCTGTGTGGCATAGAAGGATTATATCATATCAACTTTTGAAAGTTGGAATGGATGCTATTCAGAATCATTCACTACTGGAGCATTTGGATAAAAGCTGATGTCATCATCTTAAAATCAACTGCTATGTAATGACTGTTTTAAGAATGTTTCCCATCTCCAAACTGAATTTTGTCTTCCCAATTTAGAGCAATGGGGGTAACTTTAGCAGGTTCTAATGGACCAATATGGACCAGATCCTGTGTCTGCCTCAAAGACTCTAGAACTACTCTCTTACTTTATGGCAACCATAACAGAATTAAAACCTATAACATATCTGTATCAAAAGCTGAAGAATATTTTTAAAATGGGCACTTGGGGGATATTTAAAGCATGGACTAAAGAAGTGCAATCTATGATAAAACCTCATCAATGGATTTATATCCTTAAAAATTCAAAATGACACAACAGGTCTGAGATTAAATTTCATTCATCAAAAAAGGCACTAGACATGTACTGGATTCCCCAAAGAATGTACTTTAAAAAATGGTTATTGGATTTTCTTTGCTGGAGGTCAAAAAAAATGAAGATTCACTGACCTATATGATAGAAAGAAGGGACACCAGCATTGCTGGTGTTCCACAGAGCTCAAATTTGGCCAAACATGGATTAAATCTGTTGCTAAGGTCTATTTTGTCATAGTAACAGCAAAGAAGTATAAATACTTCTCTGCCCTTATTACATGGTGGATAGCTGTCCCATGCCCCTGCTTTTGGTGACATTTGCCCTCTTGGTTAGAAGGAGCTTGGAGAATCCCTTGCAAGGGTTTGCAGAAGAATTTGTTCATTGTGTGACAGACAAAGCCACTTGAATTTGGATGGTGCCCTTATTGCATATCCCAGGGAGGTTCCTGGAGAAAGGTCTTGCTTGGTTAACTGGAAATGATTTGAACCTGTTAGACCTGATGAAGTGAACAAGGTTCTTATGATTGTAAACTTAGCCACCTGCTCTTTAGATCTGTGCCCCTCATAACTTGTTGAAGTGTGCTTATTCAGTATGCTTGGTTCATCTCCTTCACAGGAATCCATCACTGAACCACACTATCCTGGACAATTTTTGTCCAATTCTAACTTGCCCTTTTGGGGGAAAATGAAGAAGAAGATCATTGTGCAACAGCTTCAAAAATCTTGAATACAGTCAGTTATCTGGATTTTTTTTTTCATTTAGGATTCAGACCCAGATATGGGATGGAAATGACATGAATCATGCTTTTGGATGATTTCTGATATTGGTGAGATGGGGTATGTGCACCCATTATTTCCTTATTTTAATATAATCAACCATAGCAGCCTTCTGGATTGAGTCAGGAGATTGGGAGTTGATGGCATAGTGCTATGCTGGTTACCTTCTATTTTTGGGGTTAGTTCTAGTCAGTTATGGTCCTTACTGGGTGGAGTACTCCAGGGGATGCTGCTATCTCCATTCTTATTCAATATATATATGAGGCCACTACATGATCAATATGCTGATTATACATCTCTGCCTTGGTGAATTAAGTGATGCTGTTTATATCTTGAGATCTAGCTTCAGCAAATCTGAGCGACAAATTTGAATGGGTTTTGGTTTTGGAGTCCTTTAGTTGTAGGACTATGCCATTTTTAGTGATAAATGGGATTAGACATCTCAAACATACCTCATACATAATCTTGGTGTCCTCCTAGATTTACAATTCCTGCTTGAAGAAGGTGGCCTTTGCACAATTTTATATTGAGTGTCAACATTGCACCCATTTCTGGATTGAAGGTTCTTCTCACAGTCACTCATGCCCTAGTCACTTCCCAATTGGACTATTATAATCAGCTCTACATGGAACTGCCTTTGGGGGGGGGTGTATCTGGAAACTTTAGCTGGTGCAAGATGCAGCAGTGAGGGCAGTTAGTTGTATTTCTAGAACAAAACATGTCATTTCTCTGCTCTGCAAGCTGAGCTGATTCCAAGTCCAATTCAAGATTATGACTTTTAATTATCTGGTTTTGACCTTTAATTATCTCAAGATGATCTTTCTATAAGGAACATGATAGCTGCAATGTTCTATGAATGATACCTAGAGTTTTCTGAATGAAGCATTCAAATGTTTTTTTCATCTATAAACAAGGAAACATAGCACAGAATTTAAGTCTTGTTTTACTCCCCAAGAACGGTTTCACATCTTCTGTTTGTACAACAAAAGAAGAATAGATCTAATCAGAGCATTTGCATCTCATAACTGTACAGCTGAATTCCTATCTTAATACTGGCAATAATGCAGTGTATGGATTATACAAATGAATTCTATAGCAGTTGTCTTCTCAATGAGAGCATCAAGAACATAATAATGATGTGTTGACATCTTCAGAAATTTTCAGATGCATGCAAAATCACATTATTCAGAAAAGTCTTTTCCTTTTTGCTCCTTTTTTTTCCTGTAGCCCAAGTCATCCTTATGCATATGTAATAAGCAATGTACAGAGCTGGGCCACTTTACTGACCTTCCTCTGAATGGTATATGGCCAATTTGCCCATGCCCTCAGTGAAGGTTATCTGAATAGAAATCTACACAAAAGTCATTCTTCTCTTTCCAGTGTTGTTAGAAAATGCCCTTTCATTCCTACAAACACTAGTCAGTTTTATGTAGCCTTTCTTTTAATTTTGTTTTAGAATTGGCCTGGACAACTCATAGAAATGTAAAGGACAGTTTGATAAATGAAAAATAATTATGGGTTGCAAATTGCATGCCACAAAACAAGTAGAGTTGATGAGGTCTGGAGGCATTGGGAGTGCTCAGAAGTATGTATTTTGGGGCAGCGGCAGCGGTTTCTTTCTGGAAGGAACACTATTTGGTGGCAGTGAATTTATTGAATAATTGAAAATGCCAGCAGGCCACACAAAGCTACTTGGCAGGGCACATACAGTCTATGCAGCCATAGATTCTGCAGGCCTGATTTGGAACACCTTCTCCAAACTTTTAGCTTAATATTAGGCATGCATTCTAATTCCAGTCCCATCTAAACATATTTGGCACTGTAGCTCGCCAAGTTTCTAATAGCATGGAATCTCTTTCCCCAAAGCTAGGAATCTATAATCCCAAAATTTCCATTGGCTGAACAAATGGAAATTGAATAAATCAGGGGGTTCTTAATTTTTTACCATCACATTTCCCTTTGTTGTTATTTAAATGTACACACACACCCTAAAATTCCAAAACACAAAAAAGCGCAGATGAGTTATGCAAAATACACTTTGAGAAAGGTGGGTTTAGGTATAACTAAAAAGTTGCTCATTTTTTCTTGAACTTGAAGATGGCTGTTGTGCTTTCTCATGAATTATCTGATTCCAGATAGCCTTCTAGTACACCTAGGAGTCAGTGGTGGGATTCAAAAAATTTTACTACCAGTTCTATGGGCATGGCTTGGTGGGTGTGGCAGGGGGAGTGTTATGTATGCAGGTTTGAATGTCATTGGTTAAGTTTGAACTGTTCTTGTAGAATGTCAGAAATGATTGGTTTAAAAAGTGCGGGAAAACCCTGCACTCTGATTGGCTGGCAACTGCGGCTGCTGGCTATAAGTAGCAGCCGCATCCCAGCCAAATTGGGTCTGTTATGAGCTGTAGTCACTAATAAACTCTTCACTGAAGCACTTCACATCTGACTCTTCATGCAAATCTAACAGGGAAAGGTGATATCTGCCAGTTCTCCAAACTACTCAAAATTTCCACTACCAGTTCTCCAGAACTGGTCAGAACCTGCAGAATACTACCTCTGCTAGGAATTGTATACCAGTTTAATCAAGAAATCTCCATTTTTGTGATCTACTACCACTAAAAAGTGACTGTGGATCACATGATAAAAAGGAATTCCATGACACTCAACAATAAAGGCTCTCCAGAACCAGCCAACATGCAGCCAAATGAGGAAATGGTAGACCAGGGAAGCTGGCAAATGACAGTAGGCAAGTTGTCCCAGACAAAAGTTGAAAGAGAGAGAGGAACTGCCTTCTCCTTCTACATCTGTACTACAGGATTTTTGTAGTGATTCTGGAGAAATGCAAAGTGGGAATGTGTCAGAGGTGGTATTCAGCAGGTTCTGACCAGTTCTGGAGAACTGGTAACAGACCTTTTGAGCAGTTCAGAGAACCGGCAAATACCACCTCTGACTGGCCCCACCCACATCTATTCTCTGCCTCCCAAGTCCCAGATGATTGGCTGGGTCTTCTTTTGTTGCCCTGCACAGAAGAACGGAACTGGAAAGCAGGTTAGAGAGATGGGGAGGGAATGGGATTTTGCAGTAACCTTTCCCCAGGAGTGGGAAGGGAACAGGGATTTTGAAGCATCCTTCCCCTTCCACGCCCACCAAGCCACACCCACATAACTGTTAGTAAATAATTTTGAATCCCACCACTGGAATGTGTAATTCATTGTCCTAACTCCATTTAGATGTTTTCTTTGTGTGCAGAAGATAAGACTGAGTGTAACAGGAAGGGTAACGTAAAGGGCCACAGAGGTGAAGTTCAAGAAATTATGCAATAGCAGCTGCTGAAACAAAAAAAAAGAATATATTTTAAGCTCAGAAAATGAGAAAAGCATTAAAAAACCCTTGTTTCATAACTGAGATTACCTTTTAAGCAAAGGACCGGGGGTGGGGTTTTTGGAGTTTTTTTTTTCCATTCATTAAAAATCTCAATTTATTCTAAGACTTAACCTTCTTGGACCAATACTTACAGATTTTCTGATATATTTTATATGCTTTTGTTACATGTTCCTCTTTCCATTTTTAAAATCTTGTCCTTTTCATCCGTTTATCAGACAGCTCTTTATGCACCCACAAAAGTTTCATCAATTATATCCCCCTATTTTCTTTTTCTTTGGTACTGTTTAATTATCTAATTTTTTTCAGAATTTCCCAACCATTCTGAACTATTTTCCCCTTTCCAGATGTTTCCGTTTCAAAAACAGTTCTACCTCCTCCCATTTTCATAAACGGGGAAAAAGAATATATCAGCCCTCTGGAGTAAACCAGATAGGAAACAGATCTAGATGCACCAATTCTACTTTATTGTAAAGTTAATTAACAGAATCTTGCAAATTTAAAAGTACAGACTTACTATCATCACATTTAATTGTTTGATCAATCAGGGTGCATTCTTCCCAAGTTTTTGCCTCTGACTGTTAAGCTCTAGGGCTCCTGCCTCTCTTGTCTGATGTTTACTAGGCAGCATTTCTTCCTCTATTTTCCCAAGATCATCCACCCAATCCATTGCAGACTATAGCATAATGAGAAGCTAGTCTGTGAGAGATGGTGCCTAGAGAAGGAGAGTGGGTATGATGGACTACAGTAAAGAGGCAGATATCCTAAAAAAAGGGAGCACATTCCAAAAAGAGGAGGGAAAGAAAAAAGACAGCCCAGCCCAGAGCTACATAAAGAGGAAGAGACTAAGAATAGCCACTCCTTACAATTTCTCAGGATATATATTGTTAATGATGAGAATAGAAGGGTTTAGTCTGGCAAGATTCTGTCTATTGTACATAAGCAAAAAAGAGAACTGAACTTTGGCTAAATTGTTCTATGTCCTTCTTGGACTTAGCCTAACTTATTCTAAATTCTAAATATGAAGAGAAGTGGTAGAAAAATCTGATCATATTACTGTGAGCTGTAACATAGACAAACATTTATTTTAAAACTTCTTTCAAATGACCTCTGACAGAGTTTACAGTGCAGTGCCACAGATTCAGATCTTCAACAGATATTACTCTAGAAAACTTTTCTTACCCATATAATAAAACAAATAGCCAAGATTAAAGCTGGTAATGTATTATTAAAACAGTCTATGCAAGCATTTGACACTTGCTAGTTAAACATTCATTAGTTGAGTAAAAACAGTTTTGGGTTTTACTAATGTTTCAGCATTTGTGATTTTTTTGTCTTCATGGCCTATCAGTTGTGCTAATACTGCAGCTTAAATGTATAGTTTCTGGGTTTTTTTAAACCTGTTGCATTTCCAGAAATATATTTGTAGAAAGTAATTCATCTAAAAGAGCTTATTCTGAAAATCTCCCAAGAGTATAAAAATGGGCTTTAGATGTTGCACGGTCCCAACCAATAAAAGTAACATTTCTAATATGCTGAAATGAAACAATTCCAGAGGGTAAATGCAAATTTTTAAATGGGTTATCTGAATGCCAAATCGCTATCATAGGTTTCAACTATTATAAATCAAGGAGGGACACCTGATGTAGCGGTTGACCATGGGCCTATACAAGAAACACAATAATAAAAATTCTCTCTCTAAACAGAAAGAAATCAGAGGGGACATTGAAATCCTATTCATTTTGTGATGTTATCCCTTTCATCACAATTAACTGAGATGTCAACCACCTCAAGATTCCCAGCAATAATATAAATCTTAGGAATAGACTAATTTTAATTTCAGCATTTCTGACATGTTTGTTTATTTACAAACTAATTGATGCTTCCTAGGGCTAAATTCCTTCACAAAAGCTCCAGGTGAATATTAAACAAAGTTGTAACCCTTCCCTGCATTTCTTTAAT
Source organism: Naja naja (assembly GCA_009733165.1). Lineage (NCBI taxonomy): Eukaryota > Metazoa > Chordata > Lepidosauria > Squamata > Elapidae > Naja > Naja naja. The sequence continues at coordinate 167,359,077 of CM019151.1, forward strand.
GTATTAGTTTTATCTGTCTATTTAACTGGAATTTGGATGAGGCTGAAATACATTAAAAAGCAACTGTAAGTAATGGTGTAGAAGCAGACACATTTCCTTTCTGTGGGTAGCCTGGACAGCCATTGGAAGGAAGCCTAAATTATCCTGCCTACCACTTCTTTGTTTCCCACCATAATGGAAGAAAGTATGAATGGGAAAGGACCCCAAATATAGGACTAGCATGGATGGATGGTAGACCACCATAGCAGCAAGACAAGATGTTTGTAAATTATTTACACATAGAATGGGGCAGCTAGTTTGCTGTAGCAGTTAAGACACCAAGCTAGAAACCAGGAAACTATGAGTTTTAGTCAGGGGTGGGATTCAACTGGCATTACTGCTGGTTCAGTATTTGCGTTTTGCATGCGCATGCAGTACACCATTAGCTGAGCCACCGGGACAGCTGATAAGTGCTGCGCACAGGTGCGCAGCATTTCAAAAAGCACTTTTTTCCTGCTTTTTCAACCTCAGCTGTGCCACGCAAAGCAGCTGAGGTTGAAAAAGCAGAAAATAAAGGTCAGGTAAGAGCCCAGGCAGGCGGGTGGGCCAAACAGCAGCAGACACAGATCCGCTTCTATAGAGCCGGGCAGAACTGGTAGCATCCCATCCCTGGTTTTAGTCCCATTTTAGATATGAAGCCAGCTGGGTGACTTTGAATTGATCACTTTTTCACATCTTTAGGAAGCAGGCAGCGTCAAGCCAGTTCCAAGAAACCTGACTTTTGCAGGACTGCCAAAGATCTGATAGGATAAGCATACTCAAATCTCCACTATCATCGGATAGGATCTAAGAGAAATGTTTCTCTGTTGCAAGGCCTGCTTTGAAGAACAGCATACCCCTCCCCACCCAATCCAGGGTGCTTTGTAAGGCCATGAAGTCCTGATTCTCTTACTGGCATTGGATCAGGGCACTAAATGAGCCCATATTTAAAAATATTAATCAGTTAGGTAGGAGGAGGGATGGGTTTCTACCAGTTCTGTCCGGCTCTGTAGAACCGGTAGTTCTGAAGAGCAGCAGACATAGAACCAGTTCTATGTCTGCTGCTGTTTTGGTCCACCCGCCCGCCCGGGCTCTTACCTGATCTTTATTTCCTGCTTTTTCAAGTTCAGCTTCTGTGCAAAGCACAGCTGCGGTGGAAAAGCAGGAAAAAAGTGTAGTTTAAAATGCTGCTGAGGAAGATTTACAGGCGGGCGCGCAGCATGCAGAGAAACACATCGTAAATAACCAAACATTGTAAAACATCATAAATCACCATGAACCGATAGTTAACCCTGTCGGATCCCACCCCTGGGTAGGAGAATAGCCCTGAGCTGATGTGTTGTTAGTTTTTGTTTGGTATCTATCTTTGTTACTGTAACCTGATGTTAGCGGATTAAATGCAGATTTGCAAATTAGTCAGCCATCTAAACTGAATCTCTTTAACAAAATAATGTTTACCTAAACATCGTTTGTTTTGGATGCTAAGTTACTGTCACACTTCCATATCAATGACATGGGTGTGGATTACTTTTTTCTCCTTGCCTGATGCAGGACCTAGTCCCCATTAGATTTAAAATTCTCTTCCTCTGCTTTCTATACGCTAAAAATTAAACAAGTTAAAGCACCAGATTAGAAACCAGGAGACTGTGAGATCTAGTCTGACATGAAAGGCACCTGGATAACTCTGTCTCAGCCCAACCATCTCAGGGGTTGTTATGAGAAAAATAGGAGGAAGAAGAAGCATGTGGCATGTTCACTGCCTTGAGTTACTTATGAAAAAATAATAAAGGTAGGCTAAAAAAATTCTATTTTTTCCCCTAATAACTGCACTATAAATGACTGTGTATGTGTGTGCTTGTAGAAATGTGCGCTCACATTAGGAAGAAGTCACTTTCCTGCAATCACAATCCTTTTGGTACTTGTCCTTTCTCTCCATTCTCCTTTACTTTCCTCTGCTATCAGGCTTCTATCTTGTTAGCAGCAAAGCATGATGCAAGCTGGGCACTGCGCACTAATAATTCATGTTCCTAAATTTAATTCTGAACACAGGACAGAAGAAGCAGGCCAATAAATCTGGATAGAAGCTGAAAAGCAAGTCAAGGATATCTTGTGGGTGTTTCTAATCAAACACACATGTCTATGTAGGTGAGCAGTTGCTCCTTGTCTATCATACATGGTCCTCCATCTACCAATTTGTACACTTAAATACATTTTTGGGGGAGGGGAGAATAGGAACCTTCCATTATATCAATATTCTCACCAATCTTGTTTGTCAACTATAATATCCTTATGAATCAGTATTTTTTAAAAGAAAATGGATATTTCCTGTCCAGGGAACATTCCCCAAAAGAAATAGGATATTGAAGCTATATATCTGATTTCTCTCACAAACAAAATCAAAATGACCTACTTTTCTTCATCTGTCCCTCCCTCCCTCCCTCCCTTCCTTAACAGATAACAACAGATAATCATAGTTGGAAGGGACCTTATAGGTCATCTAGATTCTAGTCCAACCCCCCACCCAAGCAGGAGATCCTACACCATTTCTGATAAATAGCAGTTCAATCTCTTCTTGAAGGTCTTAAGTGATCACGCTCCCACAACTTCCAAGGGCAAGCTGTTCCATTGGATGATTGTTCTCACTGTCAGAAAATTTCTCCTTATTTCCAGATGAAATCTTGCCTTGTTCAGTTTCCATCCATTATTCCTTGTTTGGCCTACAGGCACTTTAGAAAATAGATTGACCCAGTGGTGGGATTCAAATTTTTTTACTACCGGTTCTGTGGGCGTGGTTTGGTGGGCGTGGCAGGGGAAGGATACTGTAAAATCTCCAGTCACAGGGGGCATTTGCTGGTTCTCCGAACTACTCAAAATTTCTGCTATCGGTTCTTCAGAACTGGTCAGAATCTGCTGAATATCACCTCTGGATTGACCTCTTCCTTTCTGTGGCAGCCCCTTTCTTCCTTCCTGCCATCTTCTCTGCCTCTTTCAAGTTCCATTGTAATCAAGTTTCTTCCATCTTTCCCATTGTTAGTTTCATGGTTCCTATTACTCTGATTTCCATTCCAAATACATGTCTTTTACTCAGGTAACCTCTTTGTATTCTCACCATCATCCACTGATTGTTTAGCCACCACAGTTTCACCTTAGAAATGACTTGGAAGGACTGTTTGAAGAAACAATATTTTTATGGGCCTTGACAAAACATTGTGATTTTCCTACTCTGACTCCTGGCCCTTCTTGACCTTTTACATGGCATGGTTTGTGGTTTCCTTATCACTTTTTCTTCCTGCTATTTTTCTGCCCTCCCCCTCATAATTCTGTCCTTGCTGGATGTTCCAGACATCTATAACCATAGAAAAAAATTAGCAATCATAAGAGATTACTAGCTAGTAACTCATTATTACTACAGAATACCAAACTTCTTCAAAGTATAGAAAAGAAAGAGATGATATATGTTGTATAAAATGAATCTGCACACCTGAATGAGAAACTGTGGGAAGTATAATTTCATAGGAGAATTTCAAGTGCCGAGGCATTTTTTAGAGATGACCTGGATCTTGATGGTAGAATATCAAAACTCAAGTGGCTGTGAAGAAACCTGGGATTTTTATTACAGAAGATGGATTTGATCACTCTTTTTCCAATCAATTTTTATTTTCAGATTTCAGATGCTGAATGTTTCATGACAAATTCTTGAAACATTTCTGGTGAGCCATCAAAATGGGGCATGTTAAAATAAATTGATATGGAGATTAGGAAAGTAACTTTAAAGGTTTTGGGCTCTTCTGAATTATCCTCCTATGATCTGAAAGCAAGTAATCAATAAACATGGAGAGGATCTTCTTTTGCAACTGAATAAAGTTTTTTTTCTTGCCTATAGCAAAGATAGAGGCGATTCCTTTGAAATGGTTTCCATGCTCACATCTGACAAGCCATTGTATATGTTTCTTGATAGATTGCAGCTGACCCAGGAACAATATTTACCATTTCAAAAATAGAAGATAAAATAAGATTATTTTTAGTTACTGGTTTCATTTTCCTCTACCTTGGATTTTTGTTTTTTTAGACTGTCTTTTTTATCAGTTTATATTTGAGGTGTCCGGCATTCTCTGTTTCATCATGTGTCTTTTTGCAATTTTCCTATTCCTTTTATTTTTTATTTTTTTAGTATTCTCACTAGTCTTCATTTAGTTCTTCCTTTCTTCTCAGGAGAAACCCCATGTTAATCTAGTTAGTTCTATCTCCCTATTGTTCAATTATGGTTTTTGTTTTTCACTTGTTCTATACTCCAAGTTTTTCCTTTTCTATAAAAGAGCCTCTTTGTATTTCCTGGTTAATCCTGCACTCACATTGTGTCCATTTTCTTCAGGGTGATATACTAGCAGCACAAGTTTCCCAGAACAAGAATGGTGAAAATGTCAACAGCTAACTAATTCCTATCTGGCATCTGGGATAGGAAAAGTAAAGTACGGTTTCCTTTATGCACTGGAGGAAAAGGTGCCGTTTTAAAATCAAGTGAGGTATTAAGGAATCAATGTCTTAATTGTCTGAAATAAAAATTGTTTGAAGAGGCTGAAATTCTGGAGATATAATAAATATTCATGATCAGCCATGCTGCATTTCTTCAGCCAAATTCAGGCTGACCAAAGGAATCCTGACATTCCCATCATAGCTTTGCCAATAGTACTCTCGATATAGTAGCCCTTGATGATCCAAACAACTCTTAGAAAAGTTTTGACAAAACAGGGAGTAATCCACTTGGTTTATCCTTGCCACCACTACTGATGCAACACACCTAGTCATAAAGCTATAAGGTTTGAAGGAAGGTCTTCTGATCCAAAACCTCTTTAATGTTATGAGTAAAGATGACCATATCATATAGGTCAGAAGCATTGAATAAGTGCAGCACACACAGTCAAATCAGAAAACAGCTCAGAATACCTAACTGTGGCACTCCTCCACTCACAATAGAATTTCCTATACTTCTAGGCTCGAAATTTTGGGCCTGGACAATCTGGAACTGTGCCATCTGTGGTCCGATCTAAGCATAGTTCACTAAATTGTCTGCTATAACATCTTGCCTGTCAATGACTTCTTCAGCTTCAATCACAATAATACACGAGCAAACAACTGATACCAACTCAAGGTTAACTGCTCCAAACTCGATTGAAGAATATACGACTTCAGCAACAGAGTGGTCAACGCCTAGAATGCTGTACCCGACTCCATTGTTACAGCCTCAACCCCTCACAGGTTCAACCTCAAACTGTCTACCATGGACCTCACCCCATTCCTAAGAGGTCCTTAAAGGGGCATACATAAATGCACCAGCATGTCCACCGTCCCTGTCTCACTGTTCCCATTTATCTGTATTTACTCCCTTTGCTCTTGTTTATGTTCATACTTACACTTGTTTTCTTGTACATGTTTGTGAAATAAACAAATTTAAAAAATAAACATGATCAGAAATATGTGGACAAGGTCAAAAACTGCATAGTGGTTGGGGGAATCAGAGCCCCATCCCTTTTTTGCATACATGTGCATACATGTGCCATACACATAAAAAGAATGGGACTTGTACTGAGACTTCACCAATCATCTTAGTTTTTATTTCCTTTTAAGGAAATGAGATTCAGTAATTATTATTTTATGTCGTGTCCTCAGATGTTATCTTAAAGTTTTCCTTAATTTCATCAAATTTAATGTAGAGATTCCTTGTTCCCCACAATTTTTTTGAGGGGAGCAGGTCTGGATGTGATCTAGCACACTTTGTGAGCAATGTGGTCAGGGTTCAGATTTGTCAAGCTCCTATTGAACATTTTAGATTAGTATAGGAACATCCCTTTCCCTCTAGTCATTTGTAGCTATCCTCTCTGGCCAGTTTGATTTGAGTTACAAAACAGATGGAAGACTTGTTCAGAGAGACTGAACACTTATTTTTTGCAGGGGGTTCTGCTAACTAATTTAATTCATGAACAGTATTTTAAAAAGTGTTTGCCAGGACTTACATGTGAACTTTTTATTCATGGGTATAGCACTATTCTGGAAAAAGTGCTAGACTTGCATTTGAAAAACAAGATTATTGCTATTGTCAGTGAGTCTTTGTCCAGCTGCTCAGAAGTTCTGTTAGCTTATAGACTACATGTGGGTACTGCTGACCAGAGATAATCATTACCATCACTGCCAAGCAGTACTAATTAAAGATAGAACTAGCTATCATTTATAGTTGCCTGCAATCTGTCAGCCAAGCTATTTTGAAATGTGGGATTAACACCTTTTCAAACTAGATATATTTACAGAATAGCTCAATCAACAAACATAAATGCAGAGACACCTTTGTCTCTGTGACCTGTTAGTTGGGTAGTTGAATTTATTTATTTATTTATTTATTTGACTTGTATGCCGCCCTACTCCCTAAGGACTCAGGGCGGCGAACATTAAAACAGAGAAAAATTTACAATAAAACAGAATTAAACAACTAAACAAGCCAAATAAAGTTAAAATAAAACCCCACCCCACCCCCTGGGTCATTTGAGGCCGGCCCGTTGAAACAACCAAGTCTTCAGGTCCCGGCGGAAGGAGCGGAGGTCAGGGGCCAAGTGGAGATCCACGGGGAGCTGATTCCAAAGGGCAGGTGCTCCCACAGAGAAGGCCCTAGCCCTGGGGACTGCCAGCCTACAATGTCTGACTGACAGCACCCCAAGGAGGCCCCTCCTATGAGAGCGAACAGGGCGATCGGAGAGTGATGCTGGCAGGAGGCGTTCCTGCAAGTACCCTGGACCCAAGCCATTAAGGGCTTTATAAGTTGTAACTAATACCTTGAAGGTGACCCGGGAGGCAACCGGCAACCAATGCAAGCCATGCAGGAGGGGTGTAACATGGGAGTATCGGGATATCCCCATCACAGCCCGCGGCTGCATTCTGCACCAGCTGAAGCCTCCGGACCGTCCGCAAGGGAAGCCCCATGTAGAGAGCATTGCAGTAGTCGATTCTAGAGGTGACGGCATGAGTAACCATTCAAAGGGCATCCTCGTCCAAATAAGGGCATGAAAGCTGGCAGCCCAGCCAGAACCCTGGCCGCCTCCAGGCACTGGACATCACGGAGAGAGCATCACTGATCTGGTCTGGGGTGGAGATGTAAAGCTGGGTATCATCAGCATACTGATGATACCTCACCCCAAAACCTCGGATGATCTCACCCAGCGGTTTCATGTAGATATTGAACAGGAGAGGCGAGAGGACAGACCCCTGAGGCACCCCACAAGTGAGGGGCCTTGGGGCCAACCTCTGCCCCCCTGCCAACACCGACTGCAAGCGGCCCGAGAGGAAGGAGGAGAACCAACGCAAAACGGTTCCCCCAACCCCCAATCCTCTAAGCCGCTGCAGAAGGATACCATGGTCAATGGTATCGAAAGCCGCTGAGAGATCTAAAAGGACTAGGACAGAGGAAAAACCCCTGTCCCGAGCCCTCCAGAGATCATCCATCAGTGCGACCAATGCTGTCTCCGTGCTGTGTCCGGCCCTGAAGCCCGACTGATACGGATCTGAATACTAAGTTTCCTCCAGGAACAAGGGAAGCTGCTGAACCACCACACTCTCAACAACCTTCACTAAAAAGCAAAGGTTGGAGACAGGACGATAGTTGTTCAAAACGGTCGGGTCCAAGGCAGGCTTCTTGAGGAGGGACCTCACCACTGCCTCTTTCAAGGCGGCAGGAAAGACTCCCTCACTCAAAGAAGCATTAACAACTGCCTGGAGCCAGCCGCACGTAACCTCCCTGGAGGCATACACCAACCAGGAAGGGCACGGGTCCAATAAACACGTGGTGGAAGACAGCCTCCGCATGATCCTGTCCACCTCATCGAGGGAGACCAGGTCAAACTCAACCCAGATAGGTTCCACCAGACTCATCGCCACCCCATCATCAGACCACTGCCAATCAGAGTCCAAGCCAGCACGAATTGGCGACCTTATCCGCCAGATGTAAGCTAAATTCTCTGCTCTGCCCTGCAATGGGTCATCCCCCTCAATTGAAGGAGGGGCGGGTCACCTGAAACAGGGCAGCAGGCGATCATCGGCACGCAATCAGAGCGGAGAAGTAAGCACCTCGCTGCCCTGATTGCTTCCAGATAGGTCCTGATATAGGCTCGCAACTGGACACGGTCAAATTTGGAGTGGCTGGCCCTCCATCTGCTCTCCAGGCATCTTCTCTGCTGTTTCATCCCCTGGAGCTCCTCGGAGAACCAGGGGGCCCATCGGGTCTGGCGGGAAGAGGCCGCAAGGGGACAACCCGGTCGAGCGCCTCCGACGCTGCCCGTTGCCAGGCGGCCGTCAGCGTCTCGGCCGAGCTGTGGTCGAGGGAGGCGGGCAAGAACCCCAGTGCCGTCTGAAACCTTTCCGGGTCCATTAGGCGTCTGGGGCGGAACCATCGTATAGGCTCCTCATCCCAGCAGCGAGGGACAGCCAATTGAAAGACCAGCCGCAGGAGATAGTGATCTGTCCACGATAAAGGGAGGGTAGATGGAGAACCATCCCCCAGATCACTACACCACTGCCCCGAGATAAAAACCAGGTCAAGTGTGTTCCCCCTCGTGGGTGGGTCCATGGATCACCTGGGTCAGGTTCATGGCTGCCATGGATGCCATGAACTCCTGAGCTAAACCCGCGCCCCCAGCGGACGGCAGGTTAAAGTCCCCAGAACTATAAGCCTAGGGAACTCCACCGCCACCTCCGAGGCCCTCTCGAGCAGCCCAGGCAGGGCCGCCGCCACGCAGCTGGGGATAGCGTTAGCAGCAAACCCAACCGACCACCCGGGCCCAATCTCACGAGGAGGGTCTCACACCCGCCCATCTGCGGGACAGTGACCTCCCTTGGAAACAGGGTCTCTCTAACAATTATGGCTACCCCTCCGCCCCTTCCCTGGGCCCGAGACCGGTACAGCACATGGAAGCCTGGGGGGCACAAATCACACAGAGGGACACCCCTCGGGCCCACCCAGGTCTCCGTGTGCATGCCAGGTCCGCAGCCTCCTCCTCTATGAGCTCACGGAGGAGGGATGACTTATTGGCTACGGACCTGGCATTCAGATATACCAGTCTGAGCCCAGAGACCACGTCTCCCAATACCCCAGGGGCGGGAAGCGACCTGGGGTCGGAGCGCGCCACCGCATGTAAACATCGGGGTGCACTCCCGGCACATAATTTGGCCCCTGTCCCTCCCCTGCCATAACCGATCACCCTGTCGATGGACAACCCCGCCCTCTCCCGTCAGACCCGAGGCCCCCCCCCCCGAGACCAGAAACCGGCCTGGAAGAACTGTATGGACCCGCAATTCGAACGCCCACCCCCTTCCCTAACCCCTTAAAACAACAAATTAAAAAATTTAAAAGCTTCCCCTTTATCCCAAATTTAAAATTTAGCCCTCTGGTTGCACCATGCCAATTGTGGCTAAATCAACTATTCTAAGCAATTCTTCATTGCTCCCTTTCACACATTAAAGAGAACAATTAGTAGTTGTTTTTCCTGCTGCAGGTGATGCTTAATGGGAAAACAAACGATTATTATTATTATTATTATTATTATTATTATTATTATTATTATCTTTATTGTCAGAGTACAACAATGAGATTGGCTGAGCCTCCCTTCGTACACCCCCCCACAACTCACAGTGAGGACAAAAGTCCCTAACCCAGACCCAATCTTATTATCCTATGTGACCTTGTTGCACAACGCGCAAGCCCCATAAGTCTATCATACTATGTTGACATGAAGTTATTTTCTGTTCATAAGTCTGACAGCCCACGGCTAGAAACTGTTCTTCAGTCTGTTTTTGTGGCTGGCTATGCTTCTATATCTCCTACCCAATGGTAGGAGAGTGAAGAAGTGCTGACCAGGATGTGAGTCATCCCTGAGAATTTACCTCACTCTTCTAAGGCAGCGAGTCTAGCGATGTCATCTAGTGGTATCAGGGAACAGCCCACGATGTTTTGTGCTGTGCTCACCACCCTCTGTAATGTCTTTCTATCCACGGCTGTCAAGCCAGCATGCCACACCGTAATGCAATATGAAAGGATGCTTTCTATTGTGGACCGGTAAAAGGAGCTCATCAATCGTTGTTCCACTTTATTCTTTCACAAGACCCTAAGGAAATGGAGTCTCTGTTGGGCCTTTCTGGCCACCTTGGTTGTGTTGATTTTCACTAAGGCAGGCTCCCAGGAATTTAAATGAGAAAACTCTCTCCACACAGTCCCCCTCAATGTAAATTGGGGCGGGTACCTTTCTCTTCTTCCAGAAGTCTAACACCATCTCCTTTGTCTTGCTGGTGTTTAGGTGCAAGTTGTTTTCTAGGCACTCAAGAGAATCTATCAGTTGTTTCTTTATCAAGTTTGGAATGTAAAACAAGACGGCACTAATCCTTGGGCACATTAAAGGGATAGAGTAGAGATTAGCAGTGAGACCACTGCAACTTATGCCAACATATTTTATGCTAGTTTATGAACTGGTGATAATATTTTAACATGGTTGTTATCCTGATTTAGGGATTGCATCCACAAACTCTGAGAGGGATGGTTACAAAGAGATGCAGCAAAGGAAATTTGAGTACAAACACACTAGAGAAAACAATTCCTCCAAGCTCCAGTCAAACTTATCTTGAGCAAATTCTAGTTCCAAAACAGCAGGCACAAAAGTGGTCAAGCAAAGTTCAAGCATCCAAACACTGAAGAAGATTCAACAGCAAGTCTAGATCCAGAGTGAAATTCATGAAGTTTCAAATGGTAAGTCAAGGCACATGGAGCCTAGGTAAATGAATGACTTGTTGCCAGCAGAGAAACTTGACCTGCTGCTCTTCTTAAACATAAGCAATCCTGGTGTTACTCATTTGAAAGAATGAAGCTCCTTTCTTGTGAAGAGCCTCGAAAGTGATTTTGCTCTGTTCTACATCTCCACATGGTGGAGAGGTGGCAGCTAGACTGCCCACCTTCAGAAACAGGTGTGTCTCCTGGTTGACAGGCAGTGCCATCTCCTCTGGTGTGGCTGCTCAGGCAGCAATTATCTGGCAACTCTGGAACTGAATGCTCATTGTTGGTCTCCTTGTCAGAGTTTTTTTTTATTTTTATTTTTTTTTATTTTTAATTACATTTATATGCTGCCCTTCTCCGAAGACTCAGGGCGGCTTACAATTTTTTGGGATACAACCCAGTGTGCTCAGCAATAGCCTTCATTCCATTGTATATGCCTGCTTATTACTAAGCGGCATTTTTACAAGGTCAGCTAATTGCCCCCAACAATCTTGGGTCCTCAATTTACCTACCTCGAGAGGATGGAAGGCTGAGTCAACCTTGAGCCTGGTGGGATTCGAGCCTACAGTAATTGTAGACCGCTGGATCTTAAGAGCAGGCATTTACAGCCTGAGTTTAAGCTGGCTAGGATAATTGTATGGATTTGTCCATAAATAGCTACCTTTTATTTCTCCTCTTCTGCAATAGTCTATTTTTCCTTCCTTGTCCTTTCCTCAATTTGACCTATGCTTTGCATGAGTCAAAAGCTATGGTCTTTGGCAGAACAAGCCAAGACATCTCGCTGCCTGAGGAAAAGAGGAAAAGTTGTTTTCATTCATCTTTTGTGTAGTAAAAGTACATAAAACCCAAAGCCAGACAAATCCTTTAGACATCTAAGGCAGACAGTTCCACAGATAATTCATCTATTCCCTAGCTGTGCACATACAAAAACACTGCAGGAACTGAAATGAATTCAGTAATTAAACATTTGCAACTCTTTTACACTCTAAATTGTGGCCTGAAACAGACTGCTACTTTATACTCAGAGGTTAGCTCCTTGTCACTGCCATCAACAACAGAGACTCTTAATAAAGCATTATAATGTACCAGGGTTGCAATAAAAATATCTGCTTCTATTGTAATTGCAGCAGGAATCAATGTTTTTCAGGTGTTGGTGCTGGAATACTGTCAGCATGAAATAACATTTCTTGTCAACCAATATCTGAAGTATAAATATATCTGGTGCCCATTCCACCATTGCTTTTTTGGGGGCCTATATTTACACATGCTATTAGCCCTCATTTTCTAGATACACTGCCAAGAGATTAGTAAAAGTTATAACACTCATTATATACATATTTGTAGAACTGTTGATTTGCACACCGATGCCAGTTATTCAGATGAATCAATCAAAGCATATACATAATAAAGACTGCTCCAGAATCTTTTCCCAGACTCTGAAGACTCTGCCAAGCTTTCCATTTTTAGTTTTGAAGTTTCATTTGAGCTGTTACGGTATTCCATCTAGGTCATTTTATTAGAATGCCTATACAGATGAAATCTTCACTCTACTAAACAACTAATTCCTACAACACTGTCTTGTGCCCTGGGGTGTCAAATCACATAGTAGGGCTGTATTATTATTATGCTTCTCAGGTTTCCTGTTATCTTTTCTTTAGCATCTTATGACTGTAATTTTGTTGTTTGTGTCTTATGATTTCTTTGATTGCCTTATTTAGTATCCTATGACTGTCACTGTGTTCTATCTTATGATTTATGATTGTATTTTATGATTATGATCATTATTTATCATTTGTTGCTTGCATGTACACTTTGAGCTTATGCACCGGAGACAAATTCCTTATGTGTCCAATCGCACTTGGCCAATAAAGAATTCATTCTATTCTATTCTATTCTATTCTATTCTATTCTATTCTATTCTATTCCATTCCCCCCTTCCCATCCCATCCCATCCAATCCCATCCCACTCTACTCCACTCCATTCCATTCATCATCCCATCCCATCCTATCCTATTCTATTCTATCCTATTCTATTATTATCCTATCTTATCCATAAATAAACCATATAATTTGGCTGAATTCATGTAATTTGCTAAATGTTTAACCCAATTTAGTGCAACATGAAGCTGGATTCATGGATTATGCCATGTATAAATAAAGAAGCCATATTTTATTATATGAGAGCATTTGCACCAAGACAAATTCCTTGTGTGTCCAATCACACTTGGCCAATAAAGAATTCTAATTATAGCCTAATATGATGACCTGCTTCACAACATGCTCAAATAAAAGTTAGGGTTGTATAGATTGCTGAATCACAAGCTACCTGTGCCATTTAATTTTTGTCTCACCTATCATATAGTTTAAATCCAAGCTTTGAGTACTGTGTATAAATTTGTTTAGCTGAATAGCCCTCAGGTCCCGAAGAAGGAATCAGCATTTATAAAATCATGAAGCTGGTAGGGAGCATTGGCCTGTGAACCTCAATTTGGATCAAAGTGTAGGAGCCCATTTAAAACATATCTTGAGCAAAGAATATTTTAAATAAAAGGGAAACTACCACCTGCATAAGTTATTGGTTCTACTACCGTATTACTTTTATCATTAGCTATATTTTTTCCAAACATTTATTTGCAAGCTATCTTCCTGCAGTTTAAAATGGTTATCCTACATCCTGCAATTTAAGATAACAGACAGCCGGATACGGTCTTTATTTTTTGATTACTCTTTTGGTACTTGAAAGTGTAATTATCTCTTTCTCGCTCCCTCATTTTTTCTCTTTTCCCCTAAGGCTCAACATATTTTGTTCCTGATATCTTACTCTTGTGCAACTATTGCACTGCCAGACCAGAGTCCCTCAATTTTAATGCAAATTTGCCAAATTTTATACTGCCAAATCAACCTGAAAAGTGAAATTCTATTTTCCTTTGAGGTTTGCGTTTCCCTGAACAATATGACACAATTTTCCAGTTTAAACATCTACTGATATGGGAAAATGAAGGTAAAATTTTAGCATTTGCAAATATGAAAATCTATTCGTTAAAATAGCATTCTGAGTTATTACGCATAAATCACCAATATTCCATCTGCCTCTAAAATATTTCTTTCAATGACTTTCTTTGGGCCAGTATTTAGTAGACATTCAAAGAAAAAGAACTCCAATATTGCCTAAGTAGACTCTTCGGTGACATGCATGCTGCAGTTCTAGTCTATTAAATTAAATCAAATCAATCAAATAGATCAGCTAAAAGGTAACTGGTAGCTGCATTCTCACAAATTGCTACTCAACTAATGAAATGTCAGGGTAAATAAGAAATGAGAAAACAATACCCCCTCCGCCCCAATGTGCTTGGAAATATCAGAATTGATCCAGGCTGATAAGCATCTTGCAACAAAAAAGGCAACCTCTTAATAAACTATAAAACTTTCCAATATGAAAGATTGCTGCAACAAATTACATTGTTCAAGGAAAAGATTGCAAATATATAAGTTATAATTCTATAATTATAAGCTCATAGTTATTCTTTTTGTTCTTATAGGGCTATCTAATCTATTGGTTACAATGTTAAATGTCAGATAAGCTACACATGCAGGAAGTAATTGGAATCGGTATTCTGTTAAGTGTTTCAGTGTGTTTGTTTTTATTTGGGCTTGGGCTTTGGTATTGGAACAGGCTATGCTAGGCGGAGATTGCAACAAAATGTTATAATAAGCAATGAACTTACTCAAAGTGCAAGACATCAACTTGCTAGCACAATTCTATTCACTTTTTTTCAGGCTTATGTTTCTTCCAATAGAAGAGAATATCTACTGCAGCGGGCTGAACTGTGGAGTTCCTGCTTTTTGAATTTTGCTGTTCGCTTACAAAAATGTCATTATTCAACTAGGTAACATATCAGTTCAAGGGAATGTGGGTTTGCTGCTTGTCTATATTCTATGGTTTGCCCTATCAGTTTTGGTGCGGCTGTAGTCTCATCCTTGGTGGCTCCTGGATTTCAGTATTGTTTTCTGCCTGATTGTTTGTCTGGTGCTGATCCCTGTTTATCTGAATGTTGGCTGCTGTTGGGGCTGCTGTGTTCTAGTCTTTTTTTAAATTCCTTCTTAAGCTTTTTACTGTCTTTTTTGAATGTTACATAAATCTGATTTATCTCTATGTGCCTCTTGATGACTGATTTGTCTTCATGCAAAGCTTCCAGGAATTCCTTAGCATTTTGGATTTAGTGTAAGTTTTTGTGTAAGTTTTGTGTAGAAAAGGGACAAGTAGAGATGACACATGAAACAATCAATAACATCATCAAAGGAATACAATTCATAAAGGAATTTTATGAATTTGCAAGAAGTGTTGTCTGCTTTCTGGATTCATGTTTTGGGAATGCTGGAGCTTCTAGGTGTTTTTATCATGTTTTCTTCTATGGATCCTAAGAGTGGAGATCCCGTGGCTGTTCTTTTGATTTGTTGGTATATTTGTGCATCAAACTAAAGGACAATAATAAGGCAAAGTTTGATGAGATCTGTGTGTTTCAATCTTGGTGTATCCATTTGTATTTCTTAATTGTCAATCAATGTTAACTAAATACAGAAAAACAACATATTTTTAATTGTTTAACAGATGTATAACTGCCAAAAGTAATAAAAGCTTTAGAAGAAAAATTATATTTTTCTTCTAAAGTTTTTATTACTTTTGCACATTGACAGATTTCCCCATGTGTGTGTGTGTGTGTGTGTGTATGTATACACACATGTGTGTATAAACATATACATGCGTGTATATGACGTTTGCTAAAGGTAAATAGAGAAAGGTGAGTGAGTAGAATTATTTCGCTACTCAGAGACATGTATTTTATTTTATATTTTTAATGGAAGAGCTTTCCAAGCTTTCCCCTACAAAGAGGTAGGGGGAAAAAATCAAACTCTTATACTGCAAAGCCCCTCTCTCTAGCAGCAAAAAAAATTCCTTAATTCCCACTTCAAAGAATACGTCTTTTGGGTCACTATCTGTAAGCAAAGTAATACTCTTGATATTGCTTTTAGTTTAAGTGAAAACTGCTTCATTAAATGGTCAGATGGCTGATCATCCACATTTTCTTAAGTGCTCAGCAGTGTTTTGCAAGGAGCACCATAATCTCTTAATAGGTCATCAGTGCATTCAGTTGGACAAGCTGCATCCTTAGAGAACTGCAGGAGAGTTGAGATGATTTTGGATGAGTGGGAATTCTCCAGCTAAATCCTTCTGATTAAATTTCCCTAGTGATAGTGTAGGTTTTTGCCAAGTCACTGCTTACAAAGTCACAAGAAGCTTACAAGGTCACTCCTTAAATACTGAAATCAAAATCCTATCAGAACATGGGATGCCAACTAATCTGTCCTCATTATGAGGACAGTATAGCATCAGCTGCAATCAATCAGGAGGTCCTTCTGTCAATGCACATTATTCAGAGTTCTTCACAAGCTCTTACCCAATGGCCTTTTTAAAACACTCTACAAAACTTTCATTGTTAGTGTTTCTGTTAATGTTTATTATATAGATACATTTATCAGTATAGTTTTATTTTTAAATGTACCTTCTAGTTTGGGGGCATGATAGGTGACAGCCCAGGTTCATGACCCGAGTGCTGCAAAATGGGTGAGCTCCCTTTCCTGCTGCAACTCCTTTCCACCTAGCAGTTTCAAAGCATGCAAATGCAAATAGATAAATAGGTATTGCTTTGGTGGAAGGGAACAGCATTCTGTGCATCTCAGTGTATATTCATGCTGGCTACATGACCATAGAAATGTCTTCAGACAATGCTGGTTCCTTCGGCTAAGAAACGGAGATGAGCACTATCCCCTAGGGTCAAAAATGACTGGAAAGGGGAAACCTTTACCTTTAGCAATAGACTTATATACCACTTCACAGTGCTTTACAGCCCTCTCTAAGAAGTTTACAGAGTCAGCATATTGCCCCAACAATTTGGATCTTCATTTTACCAACCTCAGAAGGATGAAAGACTGAGTCAACCTTGAGCCTGGTGAGATTTGAACTGCCAAATTGCAGGCAGCCAGCAGCCAACAGAGGTAGCCTGCAGTACTGCATTCTGACCACTGTGCCACCATGAATACAAGGATAACAATAGACACAAGGCTCTTCAAAATCTGAAATTAGAGGAATTCTCTAACCACTGCACTCTAACCACTGCACCACTGCAGCTCATATGTTACCTTCTAGTTTGTATTGTTATTTTTTGTGTATGATTTAGGATTATTTTAATGATAAACATCTTAGAAATGTTAACTTTCTTACTTAATTGAAAGACTACTTTTAAGCATGAAAACTATTTCTGCTGTACTGTATAAAGTTGGGAGAAGGCAGGGAAAGATGCATGAACATGATATGGCAATTAAAAATGGCTTAAAATCCTATTCTGTTTCTTTTGAACTAGTAGTCAAGACTTCAGGCCAATAGGAAAATTGGCATGGTTATCCTATGAATAACCTCTTTTCAAATGTCATCCTCTTACATATTGGTAGCAAACGTAGAACTGGGAAATGCTTGCTGCCTGGTATCTAGAGAATCCTTATTTTCCTGGCTTATTTCTTCTACTACGCCACATATATTAGCCTGCCCCTTGTTAGTGCTTTCCAAATAAGTGCTACATCTTTCAGAATTTCACAATATTATTTCAGAAATAAGAGGCAGGGATTTCTGAGAAATGCAACTCTAGCACAAGGAAAGGGTGTAAAGCTGCTAGAGAACGAATTACATAAATGTCAGCATAAGTTTTTTCCCCAGTGTCAAACTGTATGTTCTACTGTCTAAGTCCTTGTAATTTCCCATCCAGATCTTAAACATATATCAAATGAAATTGACCACTGTGTTGATGAGCCAGGCTGTGAAATAAATTCTGTGATTTAATTTAAGATCCCAGAAGATTGTTTAGAATAAGTGATCAGTTCATAGCCTGTGGCAGTGTTTCTCAAATTTGGCAACTTTAAGATGTTAGATGTTATTCCCAGAATTTTCCAATGCCCTTGACTTAAATCTGAGATGAGTGCTTTTTGCAGTAAAGAACAAATGTGCAGCTCTGTAAACTTGCTCTTTCAAGAAGTCCACAATAAAAAGAAAAGAGATATTGTATGTTCATATAAATATGATCAGAACCAAAAAGATCTTCCCTCTTGGGTCACATATAAATGAGATAATGAATGTTAGAATTCCTATGATGTGCCTGGTATGTCACTTACTGAATGATGACTGTGAATACCACCCATGAAATTTTAAACTGTTTTCTACTTAGTTTTTTTTTAATAATCTCCGTGAAAGTGATTTTTTGTGTGTGCCAATACTGTCTCAATCTTGAATGCTGAAAATTCCAGGGAGATTAGTTAGCTTTGCACAATGTCTAGTTGAAGATCAACTTTGATTGAAAATATGTATTTCTTCTATCCTACCTTTCTTTTTTTTAGAAATAATTCAAATCAGCAAATTGACCTAATATTCCTTCCTCCTCCTATTTTTTCACAAAAAGTCCATGAACTGAGTTGGGCTGAGAAAAAAAATAACTGGCCCAAAATCACCCACCATGCCTAAAACAGGACTAGAATTCAGTCACTTGGTGTTTAAGCTGGTATCTTGTCCACTAGACCAAGCTGGCTCTGTGGTTGTCTCTGTATATGTGGCTATCCCTACATATACCTACATACACAAGGTAAACCACCCCAAACTCGATTGCAGAAAATACGACTTCAGTAACAGAGTGATCAGCGCCTGGAACACCCTACCTGACTTTTTGTTACAGCCTCAACCGCTCACACTTCAACCTCAAACTGTCTACCATGGACCTCACCCCATTCCTAAGAGGTCCTTAAAGGGGCCATGCACAAATGCACTACATGTCTACCATCTCTGTCTCACTGTTCCCATTTATCTGTATTTACTCCCTTTGTTTATGTTTATGTTCATACCTATTCTTGCTATCTTGTACATGTTTGACAAACAAAACAAAACAGACAAATAAATAAATATACTTTACTTAAGTTGTTCCCAGTCCCAAGATTTAGATATGATAATATAAAGTTATTGCTCTCATCTAAGAACAAATAGAGTAGTTTGTCAAACACCAAAAACTGGAGTGATGATTCTCATCTTTATTCTTTTTGCAATAACTTATGCCTTTGAAACTCTTATCTTCGCAGCCTTTAAGAAAAATCCAAAACATCTTTTTTGTTATCTTCAACTTTATCATATATTAAGGTTTATTTCAAAAGCCTTTTAAAAATAATTATTTCAGCAATATCTGACTTGTCTGTCCACTTATTATTTACCAGCTTTTATAAATCTGACTGACCATTGCTGTTTGCTTATGATATTGTGTTTTCAACTGGCAAACTTAAACAAATTCTGTGGGTAACTGAAAACTGAATAAATTGGCAAACACAGATGATCAGAAGAATGCATGATTGATCAGGAGCTTCATGATCATGGTATCTCCCCTGCCAGATAAATGTCTTTTTACACTCTCCTATGCTTACCAAATTATGAGAGAAAGTTGTGGACTATATAAATATGACTGTGCAACAAAAACTAAAATTTTCAGAAGATTATATTCTCTTGAATTACTTACCTATTACTTCAGATTCAACAAGTGGACAATGCAGTGAATTCCCCTTGCCCTATTGTAGTTAAAAGAATGATGTTGCAACTTTGGAAAGATAAACGTATTGAAAACCAGATTACACTTGCCTCCTATGAGTGGATTGCCTTTAGATATAGACCTTATATGTAGACCTTGTATGGACAAATATAATGGAATATAGAATTTATTTATATAAAATATGGTAGGTTCCAAACGAATGGAATATAAGTGTATAAGAAATAAATGTGTATTTACCTAAATAATTATATATTTAATATATATAGCAGTAACAAATATAGCTGTTATAACAATACATTAGTTTCATTTTTCTATTTTTAAGCACTTTTTATGTGTGTCCTTTTTAGAAGGTACAGAATGTATTTGCATCATAATTATTTTAGTATTTTGTTCCTTTTCTTTTGTTATTTATTTTAAAAGCAATAAAAAAATCATGACTGAACAGGACTTTCTATCCTGCCATGCTTTGTTGCATGTTCCCTTAGCAATAATAAAATGATTGTCCTAGGTTTCTTTTAGTTAAAGTATAATCATCAAAACAACTTCTCCCAAGGCAACAGTTCACAGGTACTTAGGGTTCAGTTGAGTGTATTTGTATTTGTAGGCTCACTTCATTGGTCTATTTTGTATTGCTAATCTGCATCAAGAGGACAATAGCAAATAAGTATCCCTGTCAAAGGACAGCGTATAGTGCAACAAACAACGACAAAAGAATAGAAGGAAATGTGAAAGAGAAAGGGAAGAGATTGTCTTTTCATATAGCCATACTGTTAAGCCCAGCCCAAATACAACATAGAACAATCCAGCCAAAGTTTAATTCTTTACCTGTTCAGATCATATAGATAGTCTTGCCAGATGAAACCTATACTACTTTAACCCTAATAGATATACCATATGAGATACTAGGAAGTCGTTTTCTCTTTCTTCAATCCAGTTCTTGGTTGTGTTGTCTCTTGTCTTGCCTCCCGCTCCCCCTTGGAATATAATCTCACTTTCCTGGCAAACTGCCACTTCACTGTAGTCCATCATTCCACCTCTCACTTCATAGACATAATCCATCACCCATATTTAAACTTTATTAGAGAATAGAGAGGGCATCAAGGCTTCACCATTTGAGAAGACATTTTGACGCTAAAATTTAAAGCAATTCAAGCACTTCAGAGACCTGAAAGAAGCAGGCATGGAGGTAAAGTTGGCACAAAGTATTGAATATCTACACAAATAGTATTCAAACTGATTTTCCAAAGCAATTCTTCAAACATTAGATTCTTTTATTTGTATCTTGGGTTTTGGACAAAGAGCTGAACATTCAGAGCTGGGTTTCCATAGTTAGTTTCTCTATTCATGTTCAGCTTCAAAGGGATGAGTAGGAAGAAGGTCAAGAAAATAGCTAGGGCCTTCTCTGTGGTGGCACCGTCCCTCTGGAATATGCTCCCCGTGGAGATTAGAACCATCCCCAATCTACCTGCCTTCCACAAAGCCGTTAGACCTGTATTTGTCGGAAGGCATGGAACTGAGATCTTCTGTTCTTTCCCTCTGGTATGGCTGGATGATATGAATGTGATTTTTGGTTTTATATTGTATAGGTTATGTTTTAAACTTTGTTGTACGCCGCCTCGAGTTCCCCTGATGGGGGAAGAGAGGTGGGATATAAATCTAATAAATCTAATCTAATCTAATCTAAAATGTATGTACCATAGTTTTTATAACCATCTGTAATGGCACCACTTGAGAGAAAGACCCAAGTGGCATTGATCTGTTAGCATATCCAGTGGCATGTGTTTGCTTGCTGTAGCCAGGTAAAATAGCTGATGCCCAATGCAGTGAAGGCAGGAGGAGGACTGATTAAATGAAGCTGGTTGCAAGTACATCTTTCACTCCATTAAAACAGTTTTCCTTCTTTCACCTCTTTATCTTTGGACATATTCAGTATTTCCTTACTAAATTCATACATTGTCCATGGCCTAACAATGCAGACTTGAAGCAGCTAAAAGGAATAATGCAAACAGTAAATTGATTAAAAACATGTTTGAAACATGTTTCCAAAAGTGAAAGAATCCATCTACAAGTTTGACTCAGCCTTCCATCCCTCCAAGGTTGGTAAAATGAGGACCCAGATTGTTGGGGGCAATATGCTGACTCTGTAAACCACTTAGAGAGAGCTGTAAAGCACTGTAAAGTAGTAAATAAATCTAAGTGCTATTGCTATTGCCATTTTGCAGAAGATGGAAATAATCCATCTTCTGCTGTAAAGAGAACAAATAAAGGTCTGGAAGGAATGGTGTGACCTACCTTATCAGAGAATTACAATATTTGGGAGCCACTACCAAAAAGTCTTATCTTCCTATTAACTGTATATTTAGTGTAAACAGAACTAACGGAAGGTCCTATTTCAAAGCTTTTAAAGTGCCAGCAGGATCATAAGGGAATAAACAGTGTTTCAAATTGTTTGAGTTGACTAAGCAAATTTCTTACCAGACTTAGGGCATGGGGTTCATTGAGACCTTTAGATTTTTGTTTTGTGATGTCTAGTATTTAAAAAAAAATACTTTGAGAACGTTGTAATCATTTTGAGACTTAGCATGAAAGTGTTAATTTTAATGACAGGCAGTCTGTTCAGAGTAGCACAGCTTGATGTTGCATTAGCAGTCATATATACAATCTAGCAGGAGTTGCTCTGTTGATGAAAATACAATTCCTAAATTGAATTAAGCCCAATAAAATGATGCAGTGTAATGTTAACAGGCATTGACAAGTGGGACTCTGTTTTCCAATGAGATTTTTTTAAAGAATATAGAGAATCAATGAGGCAGAGAGATGAATAGAGCCCGTTCCAGATGGCAAGATCTTCTGGGAAAGGGTTTGCACATCAGATAGTCAGGTTTGACAATGAAGATAATCGTCATGGGAAAAGAGGATGGAGTCCAAAGGGGCAACCAGAGAAACAAAACATCACATGGCCCACTGAATTAATCTTAGGAGATAGAAGTTACCAGTTGACCTTGGGCAACTATCTTCAATTCAATCATTTTCCTGAATTACATAAAGGATTATACTTTGCAGTGACTGGCACAGTGAGACATTGGATTCAGCTGTAGAAATTCAAACATTCGTAAACATATGAATTACTCAAGTAGAGAATGGTGATAGACAAAAAAACTTTTTGGTAACATTGAGATCTCTTCATTGGAAGCTTTATTATTTTTTTCCTTTTTTGGGGAGGGGGGATTTCTTCAGATTGTTCACCAAAGGAATATTTGTTTTAAATTTGTTTAAATATTTGTTTCACTTTCCTTTTCCTTTATTTGATTAATCAAAATTTGGTGAACGTTCAAATGCTGACAATTCCAAGCTTGAAAATATCACTATTTTGCTCAAATGCAGATTGGGCAGCTACATATTTCTCATGAACCTCCCTAGCTATCCTTATGAATAAATTTTAAAAATGAAAGTAAAAAACTTAATAAATCCTATCTAATCATCAGAACCATAACTCATAAGTTTATTTTTTTTCCTGTTTTATGCAAAAAATGCTACACTCTTTCCCTTTTTTCTTAATGGACATTTTTTCCTATCTTATTTTTCACCAAAAACAGAGACATTTTCATAGATCTGTTTTTTTTTATGGGGAACTATATTGCAAAATTCAATGAAGAAGTGAATTCTGCAGAATTAGTTCAAAATTGGGGAACTTGAATAAAGATGTGGATCAAGTGAATTTCTCTCAACCTTTTTCCCTGTTTTAAAAATTCTGAGAAAGGATATTCATCAATAAAACAGAGAAAACCCTCAACAGTATGAAATACTGTATATGCTGAACTGCTCTGTTCTAATTGAAACTCTAGCATATTCCCGACTTATTTTGCAGTTCACTACTTATATTTAATTCCACTTTGCTGTATTTACATTTAAGAGCTAATATTAAAGGTCTCCACCTCTCCTGATCTTGGTTAAAGTAGGTATAATTGCTTGGTTTCTAAAGAAGACTTGAGGTTTATCAGATATAATAAATACCTGGTTTAATAATAAGTATTAGCACTTTTACATGCCGATCGGCATGAGTGGAAGAAGGAGAGAAAGATAAGATGGTTATACAGATACAGATTACACCCATGACTGATTACAAGTACCTTATCAAATAATCAGGGTAATGTGTTTAAAACTCATGGCCCAAAAGCTTTTGATGAATTTAAGTCCAGCAATGTCTTACTCAATTCTGAAGTTTATTGTTTCAAAAATCTGATGATGATGATGACAATAACAACAATAACAACAATAACAATAACAATAATGATACATAACCAAATTATTATGTAAAAATACCATTTATCTGTATCTGAAAAGTCATAGGAACATAAAGTGGAAACAGTTGTTGAAAATGAGAAGGTAAAGATCTTGTGGGACTTTCAAATATAGACAGATTGTCATTTGGAACACAATACACCAGATATCACAGTTATTGAAAATGGAAGCATATAATTTATTGATATCGCTGTACTAGGAGATGCCAGAGTTGAAGAAAAAGAACGTGGAAAAAAATGAAATATTACGATCTGACCATCAAAACCATGTGATTATGGATGAAACATGTAAGTGATACCCACTGTCATCAGGGCACTTGGTACCATGTCCAATAATTTTATAAAATATATCAAGAAATTGCAACTTCCTGCAATAACACCAGCGGAACTGCAAAAAACTGTGCTACTCGGAACATTGTACATTTTAAGAGGATACTTGGCTGATAACTAGGATGCTGGCAGCAACCTGTATCAATCATCAGTGCCAGTCAATAATATTTATGATACATTTTTAAATGTTCAGTTGATTGAGTTTTACATTTAATGAATAAAAGAGATAATAATAATAATAATAATAATAACAACAACAACAACAACAACAACTGGTGGAACCATAAAATAGAAAAAGTCATAGAAAATGAAAAAGTTAAATTGCTCTGGGACTTCAGAATCCAGACAGACAGGCACCTGCCACATAACACTCCAGACTTAACAGTTGTTGATAAGAAAGACAAAAAAGTCTGAATAGTGGGTGTGGCAGTGCCTGGAGACAGCAGAATAGAAGAGAAAGAACTGGAGAAGATAACAAAATACAAAGACCTACAAGTAGAAATAGAACGATGATGGCAAAGGCAAGCAAAGGTAGTACCAATAGTAATAGGCACCTTGGGTGCAGTCCCAAGACAACTGGAGCACCACTTGAATGCCACAGGCATTGACAAATTTGCCATCAGTCAATTGCAGAAGGCAACTTTACTTGGAAGAGCTTCCATCCTGCGGTGATTTAACACCATCAAACATCCAGATTTGCATATACCAGATTCTTGGTAAGAACTCGATAGGTAGACAAAAAGGCCAAACCCAGTCTGAACATCTGGCTCACTGTGCAAATAATAATAATAATAATAATAATAATAATAATAATAATAATAATACCAAAACAACCGGACACTACTTGGATACCACTTATATTGACAAGATCACTATCATGGATGAAGGCAAACATATGTGTCCCAGGATAATGTTGCAAGATACAATCTGAGTCAGTTACCAGGACTAGAGATTTAGTCTTCTGAGCTTTCAGACTCATGCTGGAGCCCATCCTCAGGGAACATCTGGTACCACTTTCTGATAGAAAGAAGTTCCCTGAGGATGGGCTCCAGCATGAGTGTGAAAATTTGGAAGGCTAAACCTTTTGTCCCAGTAACTGAGCCATATTGGATACTGCAAAATTAGTCAATTGCAAAAGGCAGCTTCATTGCAATACTTACATCCTCTGACAATACTTTTAACTCCATCAAACAATAACATTTGCCTATTCCAGGTTATTGGGAAGGACTTGATATTGTAGGTGACAAAAATGCCAGGTGCAGTCTAAACGTCTGGATGACAGACCAGACTAATAATTTAACAATAATGTTATTGTCAATAAGAAAGACAAAGTCCACCACAATTCTCTAGAATGGCTTTCTTTTCTGGGAGGATTTTTCCCTCCCATAAAACTGAGGGCTTTCTCAAAGAAATTATCATAGAATGATTAGTTGGGATTCAGAAGACATAAGGTGAACATGCAAGAGGAACAAATTGCCGTGATAGATGTGATTAGAATTGCTTGGAATCCTTCTTTAACCTCAAACAATCCCCAAACAAATTAACCTCAAATACCCCTCCCATCCCAGGCAGTACATTTTTCATGAACCACGTTTGCTAGTTTTCTGCAAGCCTTACTGTTCTCTTTGTTGATTACTACCAGCTGTGTTCTGATCAGTATGATTTGACTCATATTGTTCTGAATATTTTTTCAGATAAAGAAGGCAAATTGAATATTACACAAAATAATGATATTGGGATCCATGCCACAAACTGCATGAATTATTCTGCAAGTAAAGGGAAATTTGAAATGAGATTGTATTTTCAGTG
Source organism: Naja naja (assembly GCA_009733165.1). Classification (NCBI taxonomy): domain Eukaryota; kingdom Metazoa; phylum Chordata; class Lepidosauria; order Squamata; family Elapidae; genus Naja; species Naja naja. Next base: position 167,384,966 of record CM019151.1, read on the forward strand.
CATTCCTCTCATAAAATGTAACTTCCAATTCCCTCCTTAAAAATAATTAGTATTTGTATATAATTTTTCTGCTTACAGATGTTGTCCTTCCTTTCTTAATCTCCCACAATCATTTTTACCTCACTGCTTCCCCTCATACTCTTTTGAACTTATCTCTTGAACAAATTGAGTTGGAAGAAGAACAGTAAGTAGAAATCCACTTCTTTTTATGTAATTCATAAATTAAAAGGGATACAGATACAGATTAACAGAGTTGGAAGGGACCTTGAAGATCCACCCAAGCAGACCCTACACCATTTTTGACAGATGGTAGTCCAGTCTCTTCTTGAAAGCTTCCAGTGATGAAGCTCCCACAACTTCTGAAGGCAAGCTGTTTCATTAGTTAATTGTTCTCACTGTCAGAAAATTTCTCCTTATTTCCAGGTTGAATCTCTCCTTGTTCAGTTTCCATCCATTATTCCTTGTTTGGCCTTCAGTTGCTTTGGAAAAGAGCTTGGCACCCTCCTCTCTGTGGCAGCCCCTCAAATATTGGAACTACTAGTAGCTACTACTAGTTTGATTCTATTGTTCAAACAAGTTGCTTGATTGTGTGATGGGTGGCATAAAAATGTAATAGATAAATACAAATAAAATATACTAATCTCAAATATTAAAGAGTACCAAATTATTGTGGGTTTGTATTTATTCTCTATGTAAAGTTTGGCCCACAGAATACAGGTCTCATGCAAATCACTGATTTTACAATTCCACAAAACTCCATCCTGAGGCTACAGTATCAAACTATAATGACAAGCTGCAAATTTTGGGCTGAAATCTTGTTAACAAATTTTATTCAATAAGTCTTCTAAATGCCAAACAAATTAAAAAGGGCTGAGAATTCCATCTTATCTCCTGATGATGCCCTATATCATATGCCCCATATGCCAAGCCATTTTACTTACATAGTACTTAACAACAACAGCAAAACATTTAAAAATTTTGACCCAATCTGTCAGAACAAAAAGAACTAATAAACAATGACAAAGGTATAATAAAAATGAACCAATGCAACAGATATGTAGTGTACAAAATGTATACTACATATGGATGTCTTACTAAATAGGAAAGTTTGCTAAGATGGAAAGTTCAATACTTTAGATGCAAAGGTCTTATATTTGACATATGGTGCAACTTATGGAATCTCAAATGTGAAGTTTCATATTAAACTTTATAGTTACATGCAGGGGAGCCATGCCCCTTAAATTGGGACTAATCAGAATGAATGCCACATTTAAAATATAATTAAAAAAACTAATAGATTAAACTGAATGGTTATTGTTAAGTTTGCATGAAGAGTCAGACGCGAAGGGCTTCAGTAAAGAGTTTATTCAGTGACTACAGCTCGAATGGACCCGAGTTGGCTGGGCTACGGCTGCCTCTTATAGCCAGCAGCCGTAGTTGCCAGCCAATGGGAGTGCAGGGTTTCTTCCCGCACTATTTAAACCAATACCTTTTAAAATTTTACAAGAACAGTTCAAATAAACCAATAACATTCACACCTACATACATAACACTCCTCCCCACTAGGTTCAGTCCATACCAAACCCCAACCTATCTAATGTATTCTTTTAAATAGGTGGGGATCTTACGTGTACGTTGAGACCTTCGTGGTTCAGAAGTTTTAACGTTCTCACCCAGTGAGAGAGGAAATGTGTCTGCTGACATTTCCCTGCTGGGACTTCCTGTGAAAGGAGACCCTGTTAGACTGTTAGAATCTGGTCTCTCCTCCCAACCCATCTCCATTCCAATGTCAGCACCCAAGTCAGGTAGTGTTGTGCAATCTTCCACTTCTAAGGATGGATCTTGGCATTGTGACAGGTTTTGGGATGGTTCCTGTTGTAATGGCTCGTTACACATGGGGTTGATTCTTGCTTGCTGATTTTCCTCCTGCTCCTCCGCTTCCCCCCTAAAAGTGACATCAGGTGAGGGAACCAGAGAGAGACAGGGGCGATGTTCCTGAGGGAACCTGGATCTAAGTTGATTAATGTGCCTGCTCCAGAGGAGTCCATCCTCTGTTTGTACCCTGTAAGAACGAGGGCCAGTGATGTGAGTTATTTCAGCAGGAATCCACAAAGGATCACCTATAAGGTTCTTAGCATACACAGAATCACCCACACTGAAAGTACAAACTTTGGAAGTGGAATCCAGTGGTGCGTTGGGTGCGTAAGTGGGATGAAGGCGGTCAAGGGAAGACCTAAGTTTCCTACCCATCAACAACTCTGCTGGGAACAAGTTAGTAGATGGGCTAGGAGTGATGTGCTGAACACTAAGAAGTTTTTCAAGCTTCTCAGTGATGTCCCCAGGACCCAGTTGCTGGAGCTTCTCTTTGGTAAAGCGTACCATGCGTTTAGCCCAGCCATTAGCCGAAGGGTGCCCAGGGGCAGTAAGGGCACGTCTGATACCCTGTTGTGCTAGAAAGGATTCAAAAATGTTAGATGTAAATTGAGGGCCATTGTCAGAGACAAGAACATCAGGTAACCCATGGGTTACAAACAGTTTTCTGAGCTGCTTGATGACAGCATCAGTTGTGGTGGATGTCATGGGAAATACCTCGAGCCATTTGGAATATGCATCTACTATAATCAGAAAAGTGTGTCCTCTAGTAGGACCTGCGAAATCAATGTGGATCCTAAACCACGGGCCCCTAGGACATTCCCATTCCTGTGTGGGGGCGTGAGGTGGGGCAGGCCTAATTACCTGGCAATTGGGACAAGATGCAACCCAGTTTTCAACCATTTTGTCAATACCTGGCCACCATACATAACTCCTGGCCAATCCCTTCATCCTTACAATCCCAGGATGACCCTCATGTAACATTTCCAAAACCTCTCTTTGCAGTTTTGCAGGAATAACCACCCTGTTACCCCACAGAATACATCCTCTTAATACAGATAATTCAGTTTGCCTGGACTTAAAAGGTTGGGCAAGGTGAGGTAGATCTTGAAGCGGCCAACCTTTCTTAATCCAGCCTATAACAGGAGCCAACACAGTGTCTTTGGCAGTCTTTCTGGCAATTTCAGCAGCATGAACTGGAAGCTTAGCAACAGTTTCTAGGAAAAAGGTGTGTGTTTCAGGTTCAAAGTCCTCCTTGTGGCAAGGCAGTGGGCAACGACTCAGTGCATCAGCATGTCCAATGTCCTTGCCAGGCCTGTGAATCAGTTTGTATGAATAAGCTGCAAGAAATTCAGTCCACCTCAGCATTCTTGGTGAGAGGATAATAGGTGTAGGTTTGTCTCCTGCCACAATGCCTAACAAAGTTTTGTGATCTGTGACAATGGTAAATGTCCTGCCATACAGATATTCATGAAATTTCTTGACAGCTGCAACAACTGCCAATGCCTCTTTGTCCAGTTGGCTATAATTTCTCTCTGCTTTGGTCAAAGTGCAAGAGTAAAATGCAATAGGGGCTTCCCTTCCACTGGGAAGCCTGTGGCTCAAACCACCCCCACTCCAAAAAGGGATGCATCACAAGTCAGTACAACAGGCAAATTCTCAGAGAACTGTATCAATACAGCATCAGATGTGATTAGTCTCTTAATACTGTTAAATCCTGATTGTTCCTTCCTCCCCCAGATCCAAACAGCCTTCTTATCAAGCAATCGGTGCAAAGGTTCAGCAATGATTGCCTTTTGAGGTAGAAACATGTGATAAAAGTTAATGAGTCCAAGGAAGGCTTGCAAATCTGTTTTGCATTTAGGTTTAGGGGTTTCTCTGATTGCTTTAACCTTGGCATCAGTAGGGTGGATTCCATGCTTGTCAATCATGTAGCCCAGGAAATCAACCCTGTCTGTTTTAAGTGTGCATTTTTCTTCCTTGACTTTTAACCCCTCTTTTCTGAATCTGGTAAGGACTTCTCTGAGTCTTTCTTGAAGCTGAGTGTCATTTTCAGCAGAGATTAACACATCATCAAAGTAAGGCACTACCCCTGGCAGTCCTTGAAGCATTCTTTCCATTAGGCTTTGAAAGATGCCTGGTGCCACGCTTACTCCAAATTGTACCTTTTACATTTGAAGGCACCTCTGTGAGTCACAATGGTTTGGGCCTCTGCAGTGGCATCATCAACTGTTAGTTGTTGATATGCCTGGGCCAAGTCCAATTTGGCAAAGACTGTACCCCTGCCAGGTGAATGTAACAGATGATGCACAACTGGCACTGGATATGCGCTCTGCTGCAGCACATGGTTCAGTGTCCCCTTATAGTCTCCACAAATTCTTACTGACCCATCAGCCTTGACTGGTGTGACTATGGGTGTTTCCCATCTGGAGTGATCAGTGGGCTCTAAAACCCCTTGAGCAATTAATTTGTCTAATTGTGCATCAATTTTTTGCTTTAAAGCAAATGGAACCCTCCTGGGCTTTAAACAAATTGGGGGCACCTTGGGATCTAGGTTGAAAGTGATAGGGGTCCCCATATACTTGCCCAGTCCTTCGCTGAAGACCTCTGGAAACTCAGACTTCAAGGACTCCGCCCATTCAGAGTTGCTCACGTGATTGATGCCAGTCACCTCGATGCCTAGTGGCTTGAACAACTCAAGTCCCAGTAGGCTTGGGCGATCCTTGTCCACGATGGTCAGAGGCAAACGTTTGGTGTGGCCTTTAAACTGCACGTTGAAATCTCTTGTTCCAACTACTGGAATCTTGTTCCCTTGGTAGTCTTTAAGAGTCAGTGCTTGCTTCTGGAAATGTTTCTTCTGAAGTTGGGAAGTAGCCTGTGAATAGTGTCCCATGACACCATAGATAAATAAGAGCCTGAGTCCACTTCCATTTGGCAAGGCCTTCCTTCAATGAACACCTTCATGTGTACTTTTCTGCTTCTCAAGGGTGAAGAATGACCAATGGTGATTGTTTGGTGAGTTTCATTCTTCCCATTTGCTTCTCAATTGCCCCCATCTTTTCAATGAAGTTGTTGGGCTTAAAATCCTTTTCAGGAAATTTCTTCCTACTAGGTGGAGTTCTGGATGATTTGCAGACTCTGGCTAGGTGACCCCTCTTCTCACAATGTAGGCAGATGGTGTCTAAGAATTTGCATTCAGTGCGGGGATGGCGCCCCCCACAGCCTCTGCAATAAAATTCTTGCCTCTTTCTCCCAGGGTCTTTCCTTTTCTTCTCCATGCTGAGTCCTCCACCTCACTGCAATCTGAATCAGAGTCTATTTGTTTGCAATGGGTTGTTGTGGATTTTTCCACATCGGAATGGCTTGAGGCCTGGCTTGAGGCCTTGTTAATCTTTTTCATGGCCGCTGCTGAGGACTTGGTGGCTTCCACTGAAACAGCTTCTTCAATGGCCTCCTTAAACGTGATCTTAGGTTTCATTAACAGTTTGCTTTGTAAGACCTTATCTTTGAGTCCTAAAACAAACCAATCACGCATGGCCTCTTCTAAGTTGGTAAAGTCACAAGCACCCCCAATGTCCCTTAAACTTGCCATGAAGTCATTAATATTCTCGCTTTCCCCTTGATCCCGATGGTAAAACTCGTGTCTCTTAATGAGGCATGATACTTGTGGGGCGTAATGGGCTCTTAAAAGCTTTTCCAAATCAGGTCATTCCATTACCTTCAGTTCTGCAGCTCCCACCAATGCCTTCGCCATCTTGAAGACTGCCGGACCGCAGTGCGTGAGAAATACCACCCTCTTCCGTCTCTCGGGAATATCGGCGAGGTCGTTTCCTTCCAGGTACATCTGGAAGCGATCCGCATACGATTCCCAGTCTTCCACCGCCAGATCGAACGGGACTGGGGGGGTGTTCAGCGCAGCCATCTCGCTCTTCTGTTCGCCTTCCGCGTTGTCTCTTCTTCAGGGCAATCCCACCTTCATCGCCAGTGTTAAGTTTGCATGAAGAGTCAGACGCGAAGGGCTTCAGTAAAGAGTTTATTCAGTGACTACAGCTCAAATGGACCCGAGTTGGCTGGGCTACGGCTGCCTCTTTTAGCCAGCAGCCGTAGTTGCCAGCCAATGGGAGTGCAGGGTTTCTTCCCACACTATTTAAACCAATACCTTTTAACATTTTACAAGAACAGTTCAAATAAACCAATAACATTCAAACCTACATACATAACAGTTATGTTTATTTCCCCACATATAATAATTTTCCTTTCTGAGACATTAAAATTTATACTTTTCCCCAGTTTGGTTTAATGGTTTAGTCAGTGTAGTGGTTAAGTCATCAGGATAGAAAGTGGAAGACCAAGTGGAAGTTAAGTCCCATCTTAGTATGAAAGCCAACTGGGTGACTTTGGGCCAGTCATTCTTTTTTAGTCCAACCAACTTCATGTGGTTATTATTATGGGGAAAGTAGGAAGAGAAAAGTGTGTTGGATATGTTTGCTACTATGAGTGATTGTAAAAATAATAAGGGCAGAATACAAACATATACATACATATTTAGATGCATAGATACATACATACATACATACATACATACATACATACATACATACTTGGAGAATGGTAACAAGAAGGAAAAATATTGCCTTTTAAAAGCAACTTTGTCTAAATACACAAAATCTTCTTATATAATCCTGTACTTTACAGGCTCTAGTAAATACCAGACTTCTGAGATAAAAATTTCCAGTGGCACTTATCTTACTTAGCTGGCCGATCCTTTTAAATGAGCAAACCTGAAGTCTTAAGAGATACAGACCTGTCTACTTCTTCTATATCGCTTTCACACATATGTCCCTTTGTGTTAATTAAACTTTCCTTTATGTTTACTAAAAAGTTGCATGGAAATTCACCAGTCCTATAGGTGTTTCTTTAGCATCTTTTTTTTTCTCAAATTCTAAATTTCTAAAAAGCATTAAAAATGCTGAGTATGTTTTTGAGTATATTTTGAGTTAAGAACAAAATTGCAAAATTCAAAGAAGGATGAAAGCAGGATAATAGCCATTCTGTTCCACATATTACTTTATGAGGTGCATAGACCAGGTCAGCTGCATCTGAATGGAGAAAGATCGAATTATCGCAGTTTATTCTGCAAATAAAGCATGCCTGATTCTGCTAAGTGACTAACTCCCATGTGGTTCCAAATAAATCCAATAAATTGGTTAGAGTTCTGTCATTCTGCTCTGTAAAGCATTCTGGGTCCCATATTGAAAAAAAATTCAATGCATTGAATGATCTTTCTATTAAAAAGACAAAAATAGAAAAACGTTATTTGTCGAAATAGAAATACTGAAAGGTAGAATGTTCTTGTTCTAGGCATCCAGCCATATCTTCCTCTATACTATTCTGTTTTCTTTTCTTTTTTCTGTTTTTTCAAATATTTTTTCCTTTTGTCCCTGACCATAAGTTGGCATTTTATAACCACTGTGCAAGAATTTATTTTTGCCTGTCCTGTCCTGAATTCCTTTAGGAAGATGACTACTCCTTTTGCAAACTTTGGAATTCCACGCACATGCAGACTTACATCAGGCCTGTGGATACTTAGGAACAGGGGTAGGACTCAAAAATCCCAGCAACCAGTTCACTGCCTGGTTGCTGGGTAGGCCATGGTGGGCGTGGCATAATGGAACTTCCTGTTTCCTGCTTCTGTGGGCCTCCAGAGCCCAGGGTAAGCTGTTTTTGCCCTCCCAATGATCCAGAGACTTCCCTCAGGCATCTGGGAGAGCGAAAACAGCCTCCCCCAGGCTCTGGAGGCCCATTGGAAGCCAGAAATGGGCCCGTTCCATGACTTCAGGAAGGCCTGTTTTTCCCCCTCCCAGAGCCTCTGCGCAGACCTTGCACTTACCTGCATTGAAAATGACTATGTGGAGACTCCGGGGAGGGGAGGGGTAGGCACAGCCAGCCAGCCAGTTGAAATACCAGTTCTGCAAACCAGATGCAACTTTAACTAACACCCGGTTTGCCTGAACCGGTCCAAACCAGTAGAATCCCACCCCTGCTTAGGAATATTCTCATATGTGAATAGTACTTTAGTGCTTTATTAGAAACAATGTCCATAAGTGGAACATAGGAAAAAAGGCATGCAGAAAATTACTCCCTTTCAGTGCTCATACACAGACTTATATACAGTAGAGAAAGTTATAATTTACATTTCTGGATGTCCTATCAGACATCATAGCTCCCAAGCTATGATGACCATATGGGCCAGTGTACAAGCTCAAAATACCAGTTCTTCAGTGGTGGGATTTTTACTACTGGTTCTGTGGGCGTGGCTTGGTGGGCGTGGCATGGCTTGGTGGGTGTGGTAGGGGTAGGATACTGTAAAATCTCTATTCCCACCCCACTCCTGGAGGAAGGATACTGCAAAATCCCATTCTCTCCCCACCCCACTAACCTGCTTTCCAACTCTGTTCTCCTGTGCAGGGCAACAAGAGAAGACCCAGCCAATCAGCTGGGACTCAGGAGGCAAAGAATAGATGGTGGCGGGGCCAGTCAGAGGTGGTATTTGCCGGTTCTCCAAACTACTCAAAATTTGTGCTACCGGTTCTCCAGAACTGGTCAGAACCTGCTGAATACCACCTCTGCAGTTCTTCCTATATAAAGTAATCAGTCAAGACATAAAGCAGGCATAGACAGCAGCTAGAAGTATCTTAGTTTCTAGAGTTACATGAAACCACAATGATGATGCCAGGAGGACAGCGATATCCAAGTAACACTAAAGAATAAGAAGGTCCAAAAAAGTCAACTCAGTTGAAGAACAAGATCTACACTATCCATCTTGCCAGTCATCAGATACCCTGCTGCTCACCAAAGAAGGACACAGAGGTTCCCTATATGAAGACCTAGAAGTTCCTCACAATATACAAGGGTTTCTTACCCTATCCATAGGGATGAGAAAGGATTTTTTAATATACATAATTGTCATCTAGATCTTGTTTATGCACATTTTTTTTTCTTTCTGCTTCTTAAAGTAAAGTGTCAAACAACTCACTAGACTTTTTTCACTCACTTTAGTTGATAATCACGAATTGGCATTTTGATAAACACCAGCTTTTATTGAGATCAATTCTTTGGGTTAGACATTTTCTTAAAAATCAATAGGCTTCAGCTTATAATATTACCTTTTAAAAAGGTAATATTATAGACACACATTATGCCAGTGTTTCTGTTCAAGTCAGATATTGTGACTGGTGCAATCCACATACACAAGTATGCTAGGCAATTTAAAAAGGAGCCTTTTTTCCCTCTTAAAAATAGTGGTTTGAGGATGCCATCTAGCTGTTAGTTTTGAAAATACTGGGAGAAGATGTACAACAAATAATCTTGTAGCACTTTAAAATCAATTAAGTGTGGAATCACATTGCTACCTAGGAGTAAACCTCAATGAAATCAATAGAATAAACATGGAGAAGACTGATGCAATAATGACAATGAAGAAAATTCTCATTTGTTTGTGTGTGTGTGTGGGTGTGTGTGTGTAGATCAGCTGCAGTATTTTGTTCTGTAAAAGATTTTTTTATATTAAAATCTGATTTCTAAGATGCCATGTCTGAATCTGAACTGCAATAAAAATATAAAATCATGAGGGTTCTCAACCCCTGAAGTTTTCAGCAATTTACAGTAAAATCAAGGCCACAGTTATAATATTATAATGTTGTCAGTGAGACAGCCACCTCAGGTTCTACTGTAGACATGGAATTAGTATGAGAAAATAAGTATGAAGTGAAGAATGGGTATAATTATTGGGGAAAAGTATATATGATATACGCTAAAGTATATTGGGTGCAATTTTGTTTTGAGATGTGTAAACTGTTCCTGATTTGTTCTTCATATCATTGGATTTTTTTTAAGAATTTGTTAGAATTGCTCAAAAGCAGTATTTAATCTCAAAGTTATTGTCAGTCACAAAGAATCAGAACCATTCATAAAGTGCAACATAGATGATTTATTCAAACCTATGTACAAGAATCTAGTCAACTAATGATCAGCACTAAATTGATGCTAGATAAAGGTCAACAGAATTCATGGGGAGATGAACTTGTGTTTCTTGTGGCAACACAAGGACTCTAAACTGATGACATGTTTAACTCCACCCCCAGTTTGGCCTGTTCTTCTACAGTTATAGTGGCTAAGGTATTGGACCAGGCTCTGATTGTTGTCTATTTTCACCATGGAAATTCAGTGGGTGACTTTGAGCTAGTTTCTCTCTCTCAGCCCAAACTACTACATAGCATTGTTGTGGGGATAAAGTGAAAGAAGATTCCCCTATAATCCTGCCTTGGATTTCCAGAAAAATGGAAGAACAGAAATCCAGCAAATGAAATAAAGTAACAACAGCTATTAAAAGTGTTCGGTGCTCCAAACAAAGCCCACACATAATGTATCAATATCAAGTGGCATCTGTTCTATTTTGTGGTCATAGAAAGCCACTTTAAAGTTGCTTATTCCAATCTTGAAATGAAATATCTTCAAAATGAAATATTAAAACTATGTATTCAAAATGAAATGCCTACAGCACTTGAACTAAACATTAAAGTTGCATCTAAAAGAAATGTTTATTTTAAAAAAATAATCCACTTCTATTTTGGAGAGTATGTATTCCTCAGCAAAGAGACAAACTGCTTTTATTTTTTTTCAAACGACATTTTCTTTGCTTTCTGCTCTCTACACTTCTAGGGAAATGCTGTAGCAATTTGCTTCCAATTCAGCTAGTCAACAAGCAACTTTAAAGAAGTCTATCATCATGAAAATCCTTCTAGCTCAAGAAGTAATATCTTAATGCCTGATTATTCATACTCTTTGATTCCCATTCTTTAGCCAGTGAACTATCTCTTGTTGGAAGCTCAGTCTAATGGAACCAACCCTTCAGTATCTCATGATATACTGATTCCAAAGGCCACACTGCATTAAGGACATGAACTTGGTCTGTGCCCCTGTTGGCAAATCCCATGCTTGCTTTTTGTCCAAGACACTCCTAATCTGAAATCACCCCTTCTGCCTTTCTTCCTCAGCGTCCAAGCACATGGAGCACACAACTCTTCACCTGGTAGGATTCAGATGTCTAGGCTAGATAGTTTTTTCCTGTCTCTATAATAGATTTATTATATTTATTAATGTATTTGCCTATAATGTATTTATTTATTAACCAAATTTATATAGCTGCCTGTCTCACAAAAATAACTTCGGTGGTGTATAAGAATTAAATAAAACAACAAACAGATATAAACATATAAGAATCCAACAAAGGATAATATTTGTAGTTCAGGATTGAAATGAGGGATCCTTGGTGCTCTCTAAGCACTGCTGATGTTACCTCGTTAGGATAATGAAACATCTACAAAAAAACAACCAAGCTGAGAGTGCACCAAATCCCCCCCATATAGAAATTCAAATTAAAAGGCAAATATTCTAAAAGCAAATACACAGACCATAGCTAAACAGACAAAAAGAATGACTATCTCAACAATGGTGCCATTGAAACTTGTCTCTGATTTTCCAGGAACCCCAGGGCTGATAACATAACCAATTCTTGAGGGATTTCCAGAAGATCAAAAGAGATGGAGCTAATCTAATTTCAGGGGGAAGAACGTTCCCTAAAATGGGACTAGGGATATGATAGGTCTCTTGTTGATAATATGCAAAGCATGCCTTCTTTGCCAGAACTACCCTGTTTCCCCAAAAATATGACTTACCCTGAAAGTAAGTCCTAGCTTGATTTTTACATGTGTGTCCAATATAAGCTCTACCCCACAAAACAAGCCCTGATTAAGACTCTGCCCACTCCAAAGTGGATGGTAAAAATTAAGCTACGGTGGGGATGGGGGGTGGAGCTGCCCTACCTTTGGACAGCTGTAGTCAGATCTCACACACCCCGACACCTGCCTTGCTGACTCATTTCATCTGCTGCTGGCAAGGCTGGCAAGGCTTTCCTCAAGGCCTCTGTAGCTGATAACAAAGCTCGGGATTGATCTGGAGCTCTGTTATCAGCTGCAGAGGCCTTCAGGAAAGTCTTGCTGGCCACAGAAAAAGAAGTTCCTGAAGGCCTCTGACAGTGAAAAGGCGGCTGAGGGCGATGCGCACAAGTGAGGTTAGTCAGTGGATAACATCCCCCCAAAATAAGACCTGGTGCCTTTTTTGTGGCAAAAAATATAAGACAGGGTCTTATTTTCGGGAAAACATGGTAATAGGGCAGGCTGATGTATTAAGACAGAGGCGGTCCCTTAGAGCAGGGGTCCCCAACCTCTGTGGACTGGCACTGGGCCAGACAAACAAGCAAAGTCCCACCTGCAGGATGCAGGCAGCATGCAAAACCATATCTCCTCTGGTCTGTGGAAAAACCTCTCTCCACAGAACCAGTCCCTAGTGTCCAAAAGATTGGGGGCCGCTGCCTTAGAGGAGAAGGATGCTGCTTTGGGGCTCATTACCAGTGGCCATGCCCTCCCAGCACAGCTCACAGTCCTTCTTCAAAGTCTCTTCGCAGCAAAAGAAGCAAAAGAAAAGGAGACTTGGTAAGGTGGTAGGCATTGCAACGAACACACAGTTTGGTAGACATGGAGAACAGTGTATCTTCACTGAGTTTTTCTCCACTTTCAGTCACTGTAGCAGCTGCTATCTTTGCTTACCATATTCCTGTCCTGTTCCTCTTTCATTGCCTGCATTTAGACTCCACCAGAAAAAAGGCAGACAGCAACAAAATGGGTAGAATACATGGAAGAGATTGGCAGTGTCAGCATGAAAGGAATACTGCTTAGGCTACAAATGCTGCAACACATTTAAAGCAGTTCTACTTGAAACAGGACATTCTAAGTATTCTAACATTCTGTTATTTTAAGTCTCTTCTGAGAAGTTTGCTTTGAGATTGGAACAAAACATTGAGCCATTTCTACTTTTGTTTTAATGGAACACAGCCAACATAAAGGTTCCTGTGGAATTCCTTCAAATGAACTATTTCGTTCCAAGCTTTGTAGACCTAACAACAACAACAACAACAACAACAACAACAACAACAACAAAACAAGCAGCATTCATCATTTGGGGCTTCATCTTTTAGAAAATGGAAACAGAGAAGATATGAACATACTGTTAAGTCTGCATGAAGAGTCAGACGCGAAGAGTTCCAGCAAAGAGTTTATTCAGTGACTACAGCTCAAATGGACCTGAGTTGGCTGGGCTACGGCTGCCTCTTATAGCCTGCAGCCGTAGTTGCCAGCCAATGGGAGTGCAGGGTTTCTTCCTGCACTATTTAAACCAATACCATTTGACATTTTACAAGAACAGTTCAAATAAACCAATAACATTCAAACCTACATACATAACACCCCTCCCCACTAGGTTCAGTCCATACCAAACCCCAACCTATCTGATGTATTCCTTTAAATAGGTGGGGCTCTTACGTGTACGTTGAGACCTTCATGGTTCAGAAGTTTTAACGTTCTCACCCAGTGAGAGGGGAAATGTGTCTGCTGACATTTCCCTGTTGGGACTTCCTGTGAAAGGAGACCCTGTTAGACTGTTAGAATCTGGTCTCTCCTCCCAACTCATCTCCATTCCAATGTCAGCACCCAAGTCAGGTAGTGATGTGCAATCTTCCACTTCTAAGGATGGATCTTGGCATTGTGACAGGGTTCGGGATGGTTCCTGTCGTAATGGCTCGTTACACATGGGGTTGATTCTTGCTTGCTGATTTTCCTCCTGCTCCTCCGCTTCCCCCCTAAAAGTGACATCAGGTGAGGGACCCAGAGAGAGACAAGGGCGATGTTCCTGAGGGAACCTGGATCTAAGTTGATTAATGTGCCTGCTCCAGAGGAGTCCATCCTCTGTTTGTACCCTGTAAGAACGAGGGCCAGTGATGTGAGTTATTTCAGCAGGAATCCACAAAGGATCACCTATAAGGTTCTTAGCATACACAGAATCACCCACACTGAAAGTACAAACTTTGGAAGTGGAATCCAGTGGTGCGTTGGGTGCGTAAGTGGGATGAAGGCGGTCAAGGGAAGACCTAAGTTTCCTACCCATCAACAACTCTGCTGGGGACAAGATGGGCTAGGAGTGATGTGCTGAACACTAAGAAGTTTTTCAAGCTTCTCAGTGATGTCCCCAGGACCCAGCTGCTGAAGCTTCTCTTTGGTAAAGCGTACCATGCGTTCAACCCAGCCATTAGCTGAAGGGTGCCCAGGGGCAGTGAGGGCATGTCTGATACCCTGTTGTGCTAGAAAGGATTCAAAAATGTTAGATGTGAATTGAGGGCCATTGTCAGAGAAAAGGACATCTGGTAACCCATGGGTTACAAACAGTTTTCTGAGCTGCTTGATGACAGCATCAGTTGTGGTGGATGTCATGGGAAATACCTCGAGCCATTTGGAATATGCATCTACTATAATCAGAAAAGTGTGTCCTCTAGTAGGACCTGCGAAATCAATGTGGATCCTAAACCACGGGCCCCTAGGACATTCCCATTCCTGTGTGGGGGCGTGAGGTGGGGCAGGCCTAATTACCTGGCAATTGGGACAAGATGCAACCCAGTTTTCAACCATTTTGTCAATACCTGGCCACCATACATAACTCCTGGCCAATCCCTTCATCCTTACAATCCCAGGATGACCCTCATGTAACATTTCCAAAACCTCTCTTTGCAGTTTTGCAGGAATAACCACCCTGTTACCCCACAGAATACATCCTCTTAATACAGATAATTCAGTTTGCCTGGACTTAAAAGGTTGGGCAAGGTGAGGTAGATCTTGAAGCGGCCAACCTTTCTTAATCCAGCCTATAACAGGAGCCAACACAGTGTCTTTGGCAGTCTTTCTGGCAATTTCAGCAGCATGAACTGGAAGCTTAGCAACAGTTTCTAGGAAAAAGGTGTGTGTTTCAGGTTCAAAGTCCTCCTTGTGGCAAGGCAGTGGGCAACGACTCAGTGCATCAGCATGTCCAATGTCCTTGCCAGGCCTGTGAATCAGTTTGTCTGAATAGGCTGCAAGAAATTCAGTCCACCTCAGCATTCTTGGTGACAGGATAGTAGGCGTGGGTTTGTCTCCTGCCACAATGCCTAATAAAGGTTTGTGATCTGTAACAATGGTAAATGACCTGCCATACAGATATTCATGAAATTTCTTAATAGCTGTAACAACTGCCAATGCCTCCTTGTCCAGTTGGCTATAATTCCTCTCTGCTTTGGTCAAAGTGCAAGAGTAAAATGCAATAGGGGCTTCCCTTCCACTGGGAAGCCTGTGGCTCAAAACCCCCCCCACTCCAAAAAGGGATGCATCACAAGTCAGTACAACAGGCAAATTCTCAGAGAATTGTATCAATACAGCATCAGATGTGATTAGTCTCTTAATACTGTTAAATGCTGATTGTTCCTTCATCCCCCAGATCCAAACAGCTTTTTTATCAAGCAGACGGTGCAAAGGTTCAGCAATGGATGCCTTTTGAGGTAGAAACATGTGATAAAAGTTAATGAGTCCAAGGAAGGCTTGCAAATCTGTTTTGCATTTAGGTTTAGGGGCTTCTTTGATTGCTTTAACCTTGGCATCAGTAGGGTGGATGCCATGCTTGTCAATCATGTAGCCCAGGAACTCAACTCTGTCTGTTTTAAGTGTGCATTTGTCTTCCTTGACTTTTAACCCCGCTTTTCTGAATCTGGTAAGGACTTCTCTGAGTCTTTCTTGAAGCTGAGTGTCATTTTCAGCAGAGATTAACACATCATCAAAGTAAGGCATTACCCCTGGCAGTCCTTTCAGCATTTTTTCCATAAGACTTTGAAAAATGCCAGGTGCCACACTTACTCCAAATTGTAACCTTTTACATTTGAAGGCACCTCTGTGAGTCACAATTGTTTGGGCCTCTGCAGTGGCATCATCAACTGTTAGTTGTTGATATGCCTGGGCCAAGTCCAATTTGGCAAAGACTGTACCCCTGCCAAGGGAATGGAGCAGATGATGCACAATTGGTACTGGGTATGCACTCTGCTGCAGCGCATGGTTAAGTGTCCCCTTATAGTCTCCACAGATTCTTACTGACCCATCAGCCTTGACTGGTGTGACTATGGGTGTTTCCCATCTGGAGTGATCAGTGGGCTCTAAAACCCCTTGAGCAATTAATTTGTCTAATTGTGCATCAATTTTTTGCTTTAAAGCAAATGGAACCCTCCTGGGCTTTAAACAAATTGGGGGCACCTTGGGATCTAGGTTGAAAGTGATAGGGGTCCCCATATACTTGCCCAGTCCTTCGCTGAAGACCTCTGGAAACTCAGACTTCAAGGACTCCGCCCATTCAGAGTTGCTCACGTGATTGATGCCAGTCACCTCGATGCCTAGTGGCTTGAACAACTCAAGTCCCAGTAGGCTTGGGCGATCCTTGTCCACGATGGTCAGAGGCAAACGCTTGGTGTGGCCTTTAAACTGCACGTTGAAATCTCTTGTTCCAACTACTGGAATCTTGTTCCCTTGGTAGTCTTTAAGAGTCAGTGCTTGCTTCTGGAAATGTTTCTTCTGAAGTTGGGAAGTAGCCTGTGAATAGTGTCCCATGACACCATAGATAAATAAGAGCCTGAGTCCACTTCCATTTGGCAAGGCCTTCCTTCAATGAACACCTTCATGTGTACTTTTCTGCTTCTCAAGGGTGAAGAATGACCAATGGTGATTGTTTGGTGAGTTTCATTCTTCCCATTTGCTTCTCAATTGCCCCCCATCTTTTCAATGAAGTTGTTGGGCTTAAAATCCTTTTCAGGAAATTTCTTCCTACTAGGTGGAGTTCTGGATGATTTGCAGACTCTGGCTAGGTGACCCCTCTTCTCACAATGTAGGCAGATGGTGTCTAAGAATTTGCATTCAGTGCGGGGATGGCGCCCCCCACAGCCTCTGCAATAAAATTCTTGCCTCTTTCTCCCAGGGTCTTTCCTTTTCTTCTCCATGCTGAGTCCTCCACCTCACTGCAATCTGAATCAGAGTCTATTTGTTTGCAATGGGTTGTTGTGGATTTTTCCACATCGGAATGGCTTGAGGCCTGGCTTGAGGCCTTGTTAATCTTTTTCATGGCCGCTGCTGAGGACTTGGTGGCTTCCGCTGAAACAGCTTCTTCAATGGCCTCTTTAAACGTGATTTTAGGTTTCATTAACAGTTTGCTTTGTAAGACCTTATCTTTGAGGCCTAAAACAAACCGATCACGCATGGCCTCTTCTAAGTTGGTAAAGTCACAAGCACCCCCAATGTCCCTTAAACTTGCCACGAAGTCATTAACATTCTCGCTTTCCCCTTGATCCCGATGGTAAAATTCGTGTCTCTTAATGAGGCACAATACTTGTGGGGCATAATGGGCTCTTAACAACTTTTCTAAGTCAGGCCATTCCATTACGTTCACGTCTGCAGCTCCCGCCAATGCCTTCACCATCTTGAAAACTGCCGGACCGCAGTGCGTGAGAAAGACCGCCCTCTTCTGCTTCTCGGAAATGTCAGCAAGATCGTTTCCTTCCAGATACATTTGGAAATGATCTGCATACGTCTCCCAGTCTTCTGCCATCGGATCGAACGGGGCTGGGGAGGTGTTCAGCGCAGCCATCTCTCTCTTCTTCTGTTCCGCGTTGCCTTCTTCTTCAGGGAGATCCCACCTTTGTCGCCAGTGTTAAGTTTGCATGAAGAGACAGACGCAGAGTGCTTCAAGCTCTTTGTTTATTAGTGACTACAGCTCAGAACGAACCCCTTTGGCTGGACTGCAGCTGCTAATTATAGCCAGCAGCCGCAGTTGCCAGCCAATCAGAATGTAGGGTTTTCCCGCACTTTTTAAACCAATCATTTCCAACATTTTACAAGAACAGTTCAAACTAAACCAATGACTTTAAACCTGCATACATAACACAGTTAATGTGGGTGAAGATCACTTTGCAACCTTTTAGAATATATGCTTAACCCCACCCTCAGTTAAAATATTTTAGGCCAACATTTTTATTTTTCCTCCAAATGCCTTGTCTTCTTATCTCCTCTGCCTTAAAATATCTTCCCATTTCTAAATACATTTTAAAGATGTATTTGTATGTACAGTGCTCATTACACTAAGCATCTCTGATCGCAAGTATTTACACCCCATATATGCATATTTTCAACAGTAGAAATCATTTTGAACAAGATGTCAACTAGCGAAGCATCCTGACCTGCTTTCGAGTTGCCATTGGCAAGTGGGATGGTGAATCAAACTCACAACTGCATCAAGAAGTTTGCATTTCAGTCAAAACAAAGCAGAGTGTGTGTTCTAGTCTCACCTTAGGAATGAAAGCCAGATGGGTCCCTTTACACAAATCACACACTCTCAGGCCAACCCATCTCACAAAGTTGTTGTCAGGAAAATAAGAGGAAGAAGGAGTATTATATATGTTCATCACCTTTAATTACTTATAAGTAACAAAGACATGATCAAAATCTAACAAATAAATAATATTATGGTCAGGTTTTTTGTGGATTAATAGAGTTTCAGTAAATGATGCACAACTTGAAGAGACATGCAATCCCATTAAGAAATTGCCTCTTTCATTATTTGAAGACAGTTCCAAAAAATGTCAGACTTCTTTTCATTATTATTATTATTATTATTATTATTATTATTATTATTCCATGTTTCTGCCTTATGTTGTTATTCTATAAAACCCAGTGAAATTGTAAATCATTTGCAAGCAAGCAACAGTTGCTATATGAAGTTACGTAAAAATTACGGTAACCAGTATGAGATTCTCAATTATAGAACAGATGATGGTACAGATCCTAATTTACTTAATTATTCCCTATAATTATCTTCCTAGTTTTATCAAGTAAGTATTTGAAGCTTTCAAGATCTAATGTTTGGTGCAACAACCTTTCGTAGAAGTTGATGTTCATTGTAAAATGTATTTCCACTGGAATGCATTTCTATACTAAAGCTGTGCTTGCTTCAAAACTGAGTTGGCCAAAGTATTTCAGACTCCACATGAACAGGAACACAACACTTAATTGCCATTTAAAAAAGTGGCCTGGCAGGCTGAAAACCTGAAATGAAACACACAAATAAATAAAGCAATAAATATAAAGTTAAAATTGCATGGATGGATCATTTCCTTAAAGATGAGCCTAACGTTAGAAACTGGGCTATCTGTATGCTTGATAGGGCTTTCATTTTGGTGTTCTCCAGGCTATGGAATGCCCTCCACAAATAAGTGCAGTTGTTAGTACACATTTGTGTAAGTACACATTTAATAATTAATGACACATTGTTTTTAAAATAAATATTAGGGTAAGTTATTTGTATTCTTGTTGTTTCAGATCTGATCCCTATTTCTCAGTGTTTTTGGTATCAACACCATCATTATCATGATTATTGGAGGGGGTGTGATTGCATGTAACCAGTCCTATCTGATCATGTAACAATATAATGACAAGCACTTCACATTATCCGCAAATGAAAGAGAAAGAAGAAATTGAAACTGATGCTTTAAGTTTTACTACTCACTAACATTTCATAGATAAACCCAGCTGTAGCCATGGATACATATTTCTGTATGAAAATTTAGATTAGAAAGTAGAAAGCAACATGTTCTGAGACATATAACTTCAACTACTTTCTACCCAAACTAGTTAATTAAATATGTGTGACAGAATTTGGCCATGAAATGCTGGCATATGTCCTGTAATTGTGTGTGCAAAAGGCAACTCAAAAAAAAAAGTTACAAAAACCGATTTTGGTTTGGTGTTAATTTTTATCACCAAAATGGTAAGGTCCTGAGAATTGCCAGGAGACTTGAAGTTAATGGGCATTTTCATAAGTGTTCATTCCCTTGTGTCTACTGCTTGGAGTTGAAGAGCAACTCAGCTCAAGAAACCAGGTTCTTTCTGTCTTAACAGGGTTATGGTCACTATGGAAACCAGTCTCTTTGTATCTTTGCATTTGGTACATCTGTCTTATTCTGTCTGCAGCTCTCAAAGAGGAAACCTGCTGAGATGTAACACAGGATAATAGGGAGAAATAAACAGAAGATGATATGAAAATCTCAATCAGATATGGGGAAAATTCCATGAAACTTAGCTAAGCCACAACAGCTTTTTATTTCTCTGGTCACTGATACAGAGTAAAAGATATTTTCCCTTCTAAATATGTCTCACTGTAGTTGAGATTAGTCATATATAATAGAAGGGCAGAGGGGTTATCTTTTTTCATACTGTATTTCATATTACCTTCAGTCATCTGAAGTCCTGGTAATAGTGGAGGGCTAGTTAGAAAAATCTGCAGGACCATTGCTCAGACTATTATTATCAGCAAACAGGTATCACAGTAGGAAAGCAGAAGCAACCTTTAGGATTTGTACAACTTCCTCATTCAAAGCTTTAAAGTAGATTCATTAATTAAGACTTGCAAGTTATCCCTGAAAACAGCCAATAAATTCCTGTTTTGCAGAGACAATACAAATTAAAGTACAGCCTGATCTTCTAAAACCATTGATAGCTTCCTGGGTAACCACTATCCTGTGCACGCTTCCTTAGAAATTAGTCCCATTGATCTCAATTAAATTGATGTCTGAACAAGTATGGATGACATTCTGCTGTAAGAATGACATTTCCAATGCTGCATCCTGAGAGATCAGGCTAACCATAGATCCCCGCCTTTCACCCTTACTAGTTTCTTCTCTCTCCTTGTATTTTAATCTTTTTGGACAATTATTTTACTGTTAAGAAACTGAAAGCCAGAAGCTGCAAAGCAAATTATCAGTATTGGCATAGCATATTTATAATGTTCATTAAAGCAGCTGCCTCTTTTTTAGGTTCAGGAAAGCCTGAAAAAATATAGATGCTGCCTCTTTAAAATGTATCATCTCCTTAAAGTAAAGACATCTTTTCCAAACTTGTTAAGAAGCTTGAAAAAAAAAAGATGTCACTGTTTTAATTAGTAAGGAAAGAAATGTGTTTCACCCTCACTCAAGATGTGAAGCATTCTTCCAAACCATTTATAAAGTATATACAGTTCTAATAAATAGCAGTAATAGGAAGCTGAAAGAGAAAGTTCAAAAGAGGAATCAGGTAATATCTGGGCTATCTGCTTTTTGAATATTTATGCTGTCAATGACTACTGATTTGTGAATGAATAACCAAACAACACTAGCTGTTTTGCAAAAGAGGCTACAACATTTTAAAAATTTCAAGAAACCCTGCACCTAAATGTTGGGGATACTTGTGATAAAAGAATATTTCTACTGCCAAATGTTTAGCTCAATGTGGTGCTGCTGTCCCTTTCAGTTATTTTTGTTTTTTCTGTTTGAGCGTAGAAATACAGTTTTGAGATTCTGCCACATCAGCTGGGTAGCTCATTTTATGCTACTTTTAATCAGGCTTAGGTTTGTTTTCTAATGTTCTCAGCACGCCTTAAGAATTGCTATGAGGAAAACTGTTAAGCATGATGCTCTTTTTGTTGGACTAAAAATACCACTCCTTTTAAATGCATTTAATGTTCATTTGTAATGGATTTCTTATTTTTCTAAGTTAAAGCTGCCTTGGAGATATGCTTTTTTTGAGAAGTAGAGCAAAATGAAGAGATAAATTGGAAGTATATGCTGCTGAAGTCAAAGAGATGCCCTATGCCCAATGGCCTATTATAGTATTATAGTATTTTTCATTAATTTGATTACTATAATAACAATTGCTTTTCTCTTGAACCCATTGACCAACCTTTTAGCCTGATGCTTGCTTAAAGAAAATTGGGCCCATTCTAGGAAAATTGCACCAGTGTTTGATGGAACGAACAATTCTCATAGATCTCTAACATTGTGTATAGATCCACCAATTTTTCCGTTTCCCCAGGAATAGTTCCTTGCTTGTCATATAAAGATTGATTCACCTATATCAAATAAAGACAAGGGAATCATCAGAATGGGTCCATAATTGCTGCAACCTTGGATATTATACCTCAATGCTGCGGATTCTAATTTTAATATATAGAGACCTGTAATGTCACTTTATATGGGAAACAACTTTCAAGGTGCTGACAAAGTTTTCATTAGCTTCCGGTCAGTATTTACAGTGGATGTTCAGTTTAAGGAAGAATGAAGCCTCCAAAGACTATCATATAGTACAGGGGTGGCGAACACGCGGCTCTCGAGCCGCATGCGGCTTCCGGCCAAAATGAATGCGGCTCTTTGCCTCTTATATTATTATTATATTATTATTATATTATATTATTTTGTATACTGTGGCTCTTTGCCAAGTTTGGATTTTGTTATGCTGCTTCTGAGGAGGGATCTCTGAGGAGAGATTTCGCGTAGCGCGTCAGTCCTCGGCTGCCATGTCACATCCTCACAACCACGGCCAGGTGTGGTGTGGTCTCTCTCACAGTTTAAAATTGTGGCTCTTTGTGTCAAACTTGTTCGCCACCCCTGATATAGTAAAATCTGTGTTTATAGAAAATGCCTTGGCTTGGCTTGGTAGATTTAACATGCTGTGATTTCTGGGGAGGGGGGAATAGTCTATAAAATAAAGATTTATGTAGCATTATCTGTATTAAATGCCATAGTAAAGGTAGATGTATAAATTACAATAACATTATCTTGCAATTCTAAATGTGTCTCTTTCCACCCACCCTTTACCTTTGTGAAAATTAAGGAGTTTCATATTTGAGATGCTTTTTCAAATTGCATTTCTACCTTGGACTCAGATTTCTTTTAGGTGACCATTGTTTTGGTTGCAGTTCTTCCTCCTGTCAGGGTTTTTCCTTCTGCTCATTATAGCAGTACCTTTCACTTTTGGCCACCTACCTCTTCATACTCTTTTATCTTCTCCCTTCTTATCAGTTGCCATACCCTAAAATTATTTATTTCCATTAATAGATGTATCATAATTGTCACACACATGGTTTCTATTCAGGCATTTAGAAACAATTTGTTTCTGCAGACCCACAATGAAGCATCTCCAGAAGCCTCAGCCAAATGCCCGGAGTTTTTACCCAGCAATTGAATATAACAGGAGGATCCTAACTGGTGAGGCTGGTCTGAATTAGCTTGGCCTGACATTTTTCATTGTAATAATGTAGCTTCATCTAGCTTTTCACTTAGCTTGAAAAAATATGGTCCATCATGATATTAATCATGGTATCAACAGGGCAAAGCAAAATTAGCAATGCATTAATTCAGTATCACAGCTGTGAATTTAAATTAGCTCCTTGGTCAAAATAGGTACAATGTGTGCGAACCTTGAGTTTACCTTATGTAGGTGGATTTTTAATATGGCATATAGCATGTTTAACCACAGATCCATGGAATACAATGTTTACATTGTTTTATTACCATAATTATATTACCATAATGTCATATAAAACACATACTGCATGTAAGGTGTTATACATGAGATTATGTTTAAATAAAGTTCTGGATATCACCCTTTAAAAAGAAAGTAGACTTGCAAAAATAACTTGAGTAAAGTAGAGATTCTGTAGCTACAACTCAAAATTAATTTAAATTCAGCGATGCAACTCAATGTGTCATATCATTGCTACTCCTCCCACATATATCTTACTTCTATCCATCCTATTTCTCTAAAGGATTATTTAACAGTTAATAGAAAAATAAATATTTTAGTGCATCACCGAGATATGACATCTAATCTATTTTTCTTCTTTCTCACACTCAAAATAAAAAATTCTATCTGAAATGACTAAGCTTTTGATATATCATGGATGTGCCAATTTTGAAAAATACTGGAAGGTATTATCCTATTTGTAGTTATCAAATGTTTATATAGTTATCTAAGTAGATTAAATACTGTAGATACCACTGAAAATGCAATAAAGGTATGTGAACGTCAGAAGTTCCTTTCTTTCTATAGTTTTGTTGTTGCTGTTTGCATTCCCTAATTTTGTTGTTTCTCTTTTTGTTATCCCTTTCCCCTTTTTTAAAACTCCTTTTCTTTGATTTTTTTGTATTTTTTAAACATTTAATAGTGTTTTGAATGAAAAAGAAATGGGTCCCCTTCCACAACTAAAACTGAATCCAGTACTCACTGTCCTAATCACTATCTGAAGAATAAGAGGAATGGGGAGTTATGCACAACTGCATCTACCCACCTCAGTGAGCAAGCAGTCTCAAGGTCAAGCTTGCTGCACCTAATAGTAATAACCAGATTGCTTGCTTAACTTTTTTGAGATTAAGTCCAGAATAACAAAGTTGGAAGGGAACTTGGGGGTCTTCTAGTCCAACCCCCTGCACAAGCAGGAGACCCTATACCATTCCAGACAAGTGGTTGTCCAGTCTCTTCTTAAAAGCCTCCAATGAAGGAGCACCCACAAGGTCTGAAGGCAAGCTGTTCCACTAGTTAATTGTTCTCACTGTTAGGAAATTTCTCCTTAGTTCTAGGTTGCTTCTCTCCTTGATTAGTTTCCATCCATTCTATCTAAGATTGTAGAAGCTCCTTCAAATTTTTTCCATCGGGTAATAGGGACTTTCTTATCTCCCAGTTTATATCCCTGTGATCTTCCACCCAAGTCTGGTCCTGATTTGTATTTTGAAATTAGCTAAAGTCATCTTAGGCTTTCAATCAGTTGGACTTCTGTGCTGATAGCAAAATGTGAAAGTCTAACTAGAACATTATTCTTCACTTAACTTGCACTTAACTCTCCATTCCAAAGCAAAATTATGCATTTGTCTTTAATTCTGAAATTGCATCCATAAATATGTTGGTGCTTAGAGTGCTCTTGGATTTAATTCAGACTAATTCAGAAGCAGACATTTCCATGTGCGCCATGAGCATTGGACACATTTCTGCATCTTTCTGAAGACTACAAAATTCACACTTTTCTTTTCTCTACATTCCCTATAGACATTAATTTTCTAAATAATGAAACACTTCATCTTCTGTTTTTGCCTGCATCTGTAGCTTAATCATAACTCGTCTCAAAAGATTTTATTCATTCAAGCAATCATAACCACTACTGGTTTAACCTGCCACTACATCTCATAATTAATATGTAAACTGGTTTGCAGAAATGTACATTACTTTATGCTTGATGTACTAAATAGGACGAAATAGCCCTCATGAAATCCATTTGGCATGCATCACATGAAAATATTTACCAGAGATACAAAACTCTCAGGAGGGCAAATGGCTCAGAAGATTGCTAATGGGATATAAGCTTTTACATGAGTAAACTCCTGTACTGAATTCTGAACAAGTACTTTAAAACCCATTCTAAATTTGCTGCAAATTTCAGTTTAGGTGAAATTAAGCAGTTGATGCGAAGCTGTTGTCTTCTTCTTCAATATTTACATGCAAAAACCTAAACAGAGATGAGGAAGCTGTTTTGACCCTGTTCTCTCCCCACTCCTGGGGGAAGGTTACTGCAAAATCCCATTCCCTCCCCACCCCACTAACTTGCATTCCAGCTCCGGTCTCCTGTGCAGGGCAACAAAAGACCCAGCCAATTATCTGGACTCAGGAGGCAGAGAATAGATGGTGGCAGGGCCAATCAGAGGTTGTATTTGCCGGTTCTCCAAACTACTAAAAATTTCCACTACCGGTTCTCAGAACTGGTCAGAACCTGCTAAATACCACCTCTGAAATCAGGGCCCTTTCCTCCCTTGTAAGCAAAGACAAAATAATATCAGAGCATTACAACCTCCCAGGACACATTTGCAGACCTCAAAAGGTCCATGGGGGGTGAGTTTAATATTGCCAATGAGTAAGGATTGCTGAAATCATATATATATAATGATTTTAGGTGATCTGAAAATAACTTAGCACTCATTTTTACATGTTACAGTTGTTAATTTATAAAATAATCTATCACACATGTAATATATAGTTACATAAGCAATTCTGGCTATCCCTGCCTTCTCCCCCACTTTACCCCAACTTAAATCATACATCAGTTAAAACCCTTCTTATACAGTGAGCTATGGCTCACAAGAGATTGTCTTTTAATAAAATTTGTTTGTCAGAAAAGATCCTTCAAACTAGCAAGTATTGCATAGTTACAAAGCAGCAATATTTTACTGCTATCCCAATATAAGCTCAGCATGATTTTCCTTAGAGTTCATTTAATTCAGATGTTCCATCTGTATATCTCAGAAATAAAGCATAGTGATAGTCAAGACACAATTGATATAATGGCTGTCATCTCCAGAAATACGTATCAATATTTAAACAGCAACAACAAAGATTAGTCACATAGAAACACGCCTACCTCCAAAAAATAAGATTGCTCACAAAGGTTGGAATAGTTTTAAAGTTATCAAAAGTCAGCAGCATGTTTGAAGAAACAGACTTCATCTGATGAGTCAAGAATCAAAATTGTCAGAGATTATTTACCTCAGAAATAAAGCAGAGGTTTTTAAGCAGAATATCTAAAATCCTAGGATCAGATGAGAACAAGTTAAAGAGTTGTGTACACACAAACACAACATTGGTATAAATATTTAGGATGGCTTTAGGCATAAATCAAACATTGCTCTGATTATTTTTGGCAAAACCAATAGTTTCTGGTGGGATACAATAAATGACATCACTGCCACTTATTTTAAAAGGATCCTCTCTGTACTTTTGCCATCTTCACTGGAGCTTCTAACATCAACTCCTAAAACAATATTTCTGTTTTTGGAGAGTGCATACCAAGCTATTAGGATTTCAGCAATTAAATACAGCAAGCATTTCTGCAAAATGTTCAAAAATCACTTTGATGGGGATATTTGCTAGCCTTGATTTTCAAGATACCAGCAGGCTGTTTGCCTCTCATTTGTCAAGTGACAACATAACCTTGTACTGTTTACTTTCTTCCTCCTATACTTGGGAAGCATGTTGTGCAAGAATAGCATCACAGGGCATTCAATCAACAGCAATGGAAATTTTTCCTACAAGTAATATTTCATTCTGCTCCGAACACTCCTTGGCATAAATGGTCACACTCATCCCCTAGATTCCAGCGTCCCATTTGAGGGAGAGGGGCAGTTCAGAAATGTGACAAATAAAGACATAAAAATAAATTGCCTTTTGTGTGATGACTTCAAAAAAGGAGACATTAATCTGGAAGGCCATATTACTTAAATAAAAACACTAAATAACTCCTGTAGATCTTCACTCCCTTAGCTCTTGCATCTAGAAGTCTCTAATTTTTATTAGAAGAAAAAAAAATCTGCTGAATCTTTATAAAATCTGCATTATAGTGACCATCCAGATGCCTCTGAGGAAATGGTCACAACTTCCACTATTTCTCTTGCTCTTAATATGTGCTTCCTCAAACTCTGAAGACAACACAAAGTCTTCAGAAGGAATAACCCTGCCTAACCCTATCCTCCATGAATATTTCAACTCCTCCAAAGTCCTCTAGTTGGTCCCATAAAACATGAAAAGAGAAAATTATTTATAATCGACATTATTTTTCTCCCATGTTATGTAGATTTACGAGGTATTGATTATTCTTTCTTTTTTTCTCATATTGCAAAGCACTGCAATAAAAGCAGCATATATTTAATATGCCCCAGGTATGACAGGTGATACCACAGCTGGGGAAAAGGGGGAAGGGAGAAAAGGCCTATCTTACTAAATCACTTCAAGTGCCAATGGAACATTTTTTTTTAATTCGCATTTATATGCCCCCTTCTCCGGAGACTCAGGGCGGCTTACAATTTTTTGGAGTACAACCCAATGTGCTCAGCAATAGCCTTCATTCCATTGTATATGCCTGCTTATTACGAGGGCTTTTTGGCCCCCCAAGCGGCATATTTTTCAATTGTCATAAGCATTTTTCAATTGTCAAAAGCATTTTTTTTAATTTTCCAATTCTTTCCACCCACAAGAGGATGAGCAGAATGCCTGATTTCTCTAAGCAGAGTACATTAGAGCTTGCAGCTCTCTGAATGTTCAGAGAGAGAGCCCTACCTGCTGATGCAATCAGGAGGCATTCAATATATTCCTTGCTCAATTTTCCGGTCCTATTTGGATTCTGGAGAAGCAAGTAGAAATAAGCAACTGAAGATGAGGACAAGGAGGAAGGGCAGGGGAGGGGAGGGGAAATTGATTCTCATCACAGCCCCACCATCTTCATTTAGGCTTTGTTAGGGAGAGGGGGAAAAGTAGCTTCATGCTTATTTACTTCCGTCACACCTGTTTCCCCAGTAGTTTGAACAATGCTTATTTTACACCTAAAAAACCCAGAATGGTCTTCTTAACATGGAAATGGAACTTTAAAACTCAGAACCAAAGCAAGAATCTCTCCCTGCCCTGCCCTCCCTCCCAGTCTGTTGAGCTTTAAGAGAAGTATGTTGCATGAGGAAAAATAGTCAAAGTAGAGAATCAATTTTATTTTATTACAAGGTGCTTTTATGCCCTTTCAATGAAACTGAAGATGTTTACTCTGTGAATAGCAATGCCATTAAACAGCAAGCTCTGTGAACATCAGTGCCATTAAACACTCACATCACACACAATCAACATCAATAAAACCGTTCAATCATAGTATTCAGCATCCAAATGCATGTTAAGTGCAATCACTGTTGATTTTTTCATTCCCAAACACCCATCTACATATACAGGTCTTAACAATGTTCCTGAATGACATAAGTAAGTAAGGACATAGGTCTTATTTCTGGGCCTAAGTGATTTCATAGAAGGAATTCTAGAAGACCATGCTCATGTCTAAATCATCATCCAGCGCATTGTGCAGGGAATGCACAATCTCATCATGTACTCCTTCTCAACAAACCTTAGGTGTACTTGGAAGACACAGCACCACATTATACCCAAATCCCAAATGAGAGATTATCAGTATCTTGAATTGCAACTGATGCAACTCCTGTAAAGCTGGTAACATATGTCAATACAGGTAGTCTTTGACTTAAAACCAGTTTTGTTTAACACACATTTGAAGTTATAAGAGATCTCTGCAAAGCTGCTTACAATACATTTTCCAAGTTACAATAGCTGCACACATGCCTGAGTTTCACAACCAGCTGGCCTTTATATCATAATTGGTGTGGTGGTGGTGGAGTTTTGCTGCTTTTCAGTATTTACTTTTGGTTTTCAGCAAAAAATGCCTCTTGTTGTGGTCCACCAGCAGCCTACGGAGACAGCAGCAGAGTTGGATAGTGGGGAGGAACATGGGCCAGTCCGGGAGTCTGGGGAGGACCAGACAAGAGTTCTGCTTCTGATACAGAGATGGGGCCAGGGCCATCTGGGAGTTATGTGGTTAATCCAGAGCCTCCAGAATCTGACAGCAGCGAGGCAGAGGAACAAGGGGAGCCTGTTCCCAGTATGTGTGTGCACAAAGCTGCCAGAAGGCAAGAACAATTAAGACAAAAGGGGTGACTTGGGAGTAAGGCCTGGAGGTGATTGGCCCTCCCATAAGACATAAAGGAGGAGCAAAGGGACAGGAAACTTTTCAGGAAGCAACTTTGTTTGTACTGGTCAGTTTGAAACATGAAGCTCTGAGTTGAATTTGTGTTCCATTTGGCCTCGTATAACTAATTGGAAATTTAGACGTTGGCAGAATTTCAAGGAAGATAAAGGTGTGTGCTTATCAGACTTATCCTGAAGAACTTTGTCAGACTTGCATGGGACTATTTACAAACTATTTAAGACTCATTATGGGCTGTGAATAACTAAAATTCACAGCCATTGAAATTTTAAAAAAGGATTTTGGAACTAACATGTATTTGTTAGTGTCTCAATAAGCCTTGGTCAGAACAACTTTGGGGAAAATGAGTTCGCTTAATGACTAGGATATTCTTAATAATCCAGTGTTTACTTAATGACTGTTAAAAGAATGTCAAACAATTGAGTCCACTCACATAATCTCTGAATTTATGACCACAATGACTTATGATTAAAATTCCAAGTTCAATTATGATACATCAAGGACTACCTGAATTGGGGTGTTTCTTGTAGTCTTCAAGGGCAGTTATATAATTATATATGATGTATACCTTTATCAATTCTTCTTCATCTTTCGGTACTATCTTTGTCGAATGTAGATCAGAACTAAGACACATGAGAAAAGAAGATTGTTTCATTTCCTCCTTCACCCCCACTCATCCCCAAAAGCCTTATATCATCTATATCTATACAGCTGTATCTATTATATCATCTATTATCTATGTCTATATCATATCTATCTGGTAGTGTGGTGATGCAGTAGTTAGAATGCAGTATTGCAGGCTAATTCTGCTGACTGCCAGGGGTTCAATCCTCACCGGCTTAAGGTTGAGTCAGCCTTCCACCCTTCTGAGGCTGGTAAAATAATGACCCAGATTGTTAGAATCAATATGTTGACTCTGTAAACCACTCAGAAACTGCTGTAACACACTACGAAGTGGTATATAAGTTTAAGTGCTATTGCTATCTATCTATCTATCTATCTATCTATCTATCTATCTATCTATCTATCTATAGCTAGCTAGCTAGCTAGCTAGCTAGCTAGCTAGCTAGCTAAAATTTAACAAAAAATAATATAAAACTGCACTACAGATAACAGCAAACAATGGTCTGGAATTCACAGTCTCCCAATTGCTAGCCTGAAGCCTTAACTGCTACATGAAACTGGCTCTCATATTAAATATATACCTTGGGTTTTTTTTTAATTATTTAATTATTTCTTAGATTTCTGTTAGATGTAGTGCTAATGCTTTGCACTGCCATAGGATTTTAATATTGTGTCCTCTGTTTCATTCCAAGGATTTAGTTCAGTATTGTAACCCTTTTGACATTCCTTTTAATTAGGAGAATTTCTAAAAGTAGTTCTAGGCTTGGAGCATCATTTATTTTCTACAACCCTTGGAAATTTCTTTTCATTTACATTATATTGCCTTATTCTGCTGGTGTGATATTTTACTGATGTTCACATTTGTTCACATACATTGCTCAACATGGCATTTGAAATGTGCTAATTTCTGCAATAAAAACCCAAGGCTGATAAATAAGCCATCTGACAGAGCAAATTGGATGATCTTTGTCTTTCTTCAAAAAGCTAAAATGCTCTGTCCCAGGATTATATATATATATATATATATATATATATATATATATATATCCAGAAAAGTAACTATATCCTGCTTGCTGACCTTTTCAAACAGCTGCTTTTGAATTGTTTTAGAGTCTTTTACACAACTTTTATTCATCAACAGATTGATAAAAGTAGTGCCAAGTCTGAGAATAACCCTGACAATAAAATTACTGTGTCACACTATTATTAGCATCACTATCAGTCAAATGCTTGGATGTTTTAAAAGAAATCTGAGCACTGACATCTTGTCAGCAATACACTAATGATGCCAATTCATACTCACCTCAATCATACCACAGGACTTGATACTTCAAGATAAAGCATGTGCTTTCAATCTGTTGTCTTGATCTTGAGTTTTTAGCATTTTGGCCAAACAAATATTATTGACACAGATAAAGCTTGCTCTCCTTTTTCCAGTTATCAAGTCACATAATTCGTTTCTACCAAGGAGAAACCAAATAGTTGAAGATAACATTGGAAACCATGGCTGTTTACACTTTC
This sequence comes from Naja naja, assembly GCA_009733165.1. Taxonomy (NCBI): domain Eukaryota; kingdom Metazoa; phylum Chordata; class Lepidosauria; order Squamata; family Elapidae; genus Naja; species Naja naja. Next base: position 167,416,370 of record CM019151.1, read on the forward strand.
ATCCTAGCTGGCCTTACAGAGGTATTGTTGTTGTTTTTATATGAACCTACAATCCCTTTAAAAAATTCAGTTGGGGACTGAATGGAGCTCAAGTGTTTACTAGCTGGATGCCCTTCCTAACACCTATGCAGAGTTGGCAGCAGACAATTATTCATTATGGCCAGATAGATAAACATCTGTCACTGGCTAGGATTAAACTCAGAGTCTCCTGAGTGTGAGGTGAGAACTCCACCTCTAACTCACAGAGTTGTTGTTGTTGTAGGGTAAATCGAAGACCAAAATATCAGTACATTTACTACCTTGGATTGAGAAAATGTAAAAAAATAGGATAAAAATCTAATAATAAAAATAATTTTATCTAATGAGTTGTGTGAATCCAGCCTGAGTGGCTATTTTATGATTCTATGTATTATGAGAAGTTAGAAAATTGACTTACCATTGATTAGGTTTTTTTTTCCCTATCTTTCCAATAGGAACCCAAGTGAATTCTTGGTATCCTTTAGTTTTTTCCTTCAAACTGCCTTGTATGGTAGCTTGCTCTGAGAGAAAGTAATCCCAGATTAAACTGGTGAATTCAGTGACTGACAAGCAAAATGAACCTCAGTCTCTATCCCCAGCTAGTTGATTATACCCCATTATATGGACCTAGCCAATAGGATGGTCTATTGTAGTTGTTTCCCCCATGGCCTCTCTTGGTGCACTCTGAGCTTGGTTGCATACATTTTATTACCCAACTAGGTAACATTATAACTGCTGGTGAGGATGAGGTTTGCTTCCTGTTTATATATAGCAGCTTACCCTACCAAGCTGTGGGGAAGTGGTTTATTTGATTATTTGTCTGATGTTAATCCCAATTTGAGACCCAGTCTGGTGCTGTGGTTAAAGCTAGAATTCAGGAGAACATAGTTTTTAATCCTGCCTTATGCATAAGAACAGATGGACAGAGGTGTTCTGACAGTTCTGACAGGTTCTGGAGAACCAGTAGTGGAAATTTTGAGTAGTTCAGAAAACCAGCAAATACCACCTCTGACTGTCCTGCCTCCTTCTATACTCTGCCTCCTGAGTCCCAGCTGATCGGCTGGGTCTTCTTTTGTTGCCCTGCACAGGAGAACGGACTGGAAAGCAGGTAAGTGGAGCTGGGTGAAAATGGAGATTTTTCCAGTATATCCTTCCCCTGGAGTGGGGGTGGGAATGGGGATTTTACAGTATCCTTCCCCTGCCATGCCCACCAAGCCACACCACACCCACCAAGCCATGCCCACAGAACTGGTAGTAAAAATTTGAATACCACCACTGCAGATGGGTGATCTTGGGCTAATCAGGTTCTCTCAGCCCCAAGAAGGAAGCAAATCCTTGTCAATGAAATTGCAGGGAATTATCCAACTAGTTACCAAAAAGTAGACATTCTTCTTCTTCTTAACATTATTCCTACACTATGGCAGGGTCTGCTTCCACTCTATGGCAGGGTCCACTTAAAAAGTGGGTGTGACTAAAGTGAAGAAAAAAAATAACCCTGTTTATCTGAATATTGTTTTTTTTGAGAGGATGTGTTCTGTTTTTTTCTTCCTTAGCTTTTTTATTACTGTTGTTCTCTCTTTTGAATAGTGCTTAAGTGTGGTTTATCTCTATGTGTCTATGGATGGTTGATTTGTGCCAAGGTTTTAGGAATTCTCTAGAATTTTTGGATTTAACTTGGTCTAGGATGTTCACAGTTTCTCAATTCAAACTATGGTTTGTTTATTTATTTATTTATTATTTGGACTTGTATGCCGCCCCATCTCCGAAGACTCGGGATGGCTCACAACTAAAATCAAGCAACAATAAATTAATTAAAAGAAAATTAAAGAACACAAGCCCAGTATAGCTAAAAATCCCAATTAAAATTAAAACATTGAAAATTTAAAATTTAGAAACCCGCCCCCCGCCCCAGGAGATCAGCACAGCCCGGCCTGTTCGAATAACCAAGTTTTCAGATCGTGATGGAAGGTGCGTAGGTCGGGGGCCAGATGGAGCCCCAGGGGTAGTTGATTCCACAGGGCAGGAACAGCCACAGAGCAGGAACAGCCACAGAGTAGGCTTGACCCCGGGGCACCGCCAACCAGCATTGGCTTGCCAACGGCACCCCGAGAAGCCCCTGCCTGTGTGCTCATAGAGGGTGGTTGGCATTCGATATCAGCAGGAGATGCTCTTGTAAATATCCTGGGCCCATGTCTTGTAGGACTTTGAATGTTAACACTAAAACCTTGAATCTCACCCAGAGGGCAACCGGCAGCCAATGCAGGTCGCACAGGAGGGGTGTAACATGGGAGAATCGGGAAACTTCCATCACCACCCACGCGGCTGCATTTTGCACCAGCTGCAATCTCCGGATGGTATGCAAGGGCAGTCCTAAATAGAGAGCATTGCAGTAGTCAAGTCGGGAGGTAACAAGTGCATGAGTGACTGTACGCAGGGCATCTTAAGTTCCACTAACTGTATTGTGAAATTAAGAAGTTTTTATCATGTCTTTGACTGCTAATTGGTGTTCATGGATGAGTTTTGATAGTTTTCTGCCTGTTGGTTATAGTGACAGTCAGTACAGTGATGGGATTAATTTTTTTTTACTACCAGTTCTGTGGGTGTGGATTGATGGGCGAGGCAGGGGAAGGATGCTGTAAAATCTTCAGTCAGAAATGGTATTTGCCGGTTTTCCAAACTACTCAAAATTTCCGCTACTGGCTCTCCAGAACTAGTCAGAACCTGTTGAATACCACCTCTGAGTCAGTATTGTAGATGGTTGGTGTTTTTTCTTCTTGGGCTACTGGATCTTCAGTGGTCAGATTCAGAAATTCAAATTAAATCATCAAATTAATTGAACTCCCTTTGAACTGAATCTTTTTGATGAAATAGGCCTAAAAATATGAAGACTGAGCATCTTAAACATTAAGTAGTTTCTAAACTTGGTAGACAAAAATGTCCAGCTCAAAGAAGTTTCCCTTTGTTTTGTACTTACTTACTTATTTACTTACTTACTTATTTATTTATTTATTTATTTGTTTGTTTGTTTGTTTATTTATTTAGTCAATCGCTTACAAGATAGTAAGTATAAGGATAAACATAGTTGTGAATACATGAAATGAATAAATATAAGAAAAATAAAAGAAACAATAGGACAGGGACGGTAGGCACGTTAGTGCACTTATGCATGCCCCCTAACTTATGCACGACCCCTACTCTTGTCAAGAACAATATGATGCACATTATCCATTCCTCAACTGACTCATTTTAAACTGAAAACATATTGGTTCATCCTGGTATTTGCAAAATAAGAATTGTTCAGGACTAAGCTCCCTTTAATAAGACGTTATGGTAAAGTGTGGATCAAGGAATCTGGCCTATCTGAGAAAAGGGAATATATTCCCAATATGAAAGATGGAAATATAAGGGGATTCTAAAAGACTCCAGCTTAATTAACTTACTATAACTGGAACCGAAAATTTATTCTTACACTTTTAAAGATCTAAATTTATTCCCGTGTAGCCTTAAAACCAAACTGTCATCTTTGCTTCTTTGGTTTATCAGTTGTAGGGGGTGGAATACTTTCAGGCTGTGTTTTAAAAGTGAACATTATTTTAATTGTGCTGTGCTTACCTTCTTTTAGATTAAGTTTTGTTATTCTTTATAGTTTTCATAATTATTATTGTTGCTTGACATACACATACTACTTCTGGACTCCTTTATGACAAAAAATGGGAATGATATTGCTGAAAATGATTTTCTTCTAAGACATTGGAAGAACAAACCCATTTTTAATAACCTCTTTTTACTAAACATGTAATAATTATGTTCACAAAGCTAAATCTCACTAACAAGTTCATTCAAGGAGTGGTGCACACAAGCCAAAGTCTGTTCTTACAAGTACTCATCATTATATTACATTGGTAATTTACTCTGAATTTGACTTCACAGTTATGATATCTAATGCTTCAAATTATAATGTGAGAATCTATTTCTTCAGGAGGTGACAAAAAGAAGAGAAATGTATGGACAGATATCATGCTGTTAATGTACCACAAGAGTTAGTCTTTTTTGCAAGCACATTGGGCAGGGGTGAAATTAATTAATTCACAATATACTAGCAGTTTTCATCCGTGAACTTAACTTCTAAATTTGGAACTTTAAATTGCTTCTCATTTTCAAGTCAAATGCAATATTCCTAATGCAAAAAAAAATAAAGGTCTACTTCCAAATAAGTGATCTTACTAAAATGGATCGTTCTATTTTAGAAACAGTTTAGATTTCATATAACGTTAACCCCCGTTCAGTTACTTAGGAAGTATATTATTCATTAAAATGGCCCAATAGAAATTCAGCCTAGATAGGTATTTGGTTTTGTTTTCCTCTTAATCTGTAAACATATTCCATAATTCAACATTAATTAGAAAATGAAAATTAGTATAAACAGAAGACATGTAGTATCTTTTTTAAACTGTTTTTTGGGGTTATATGTTATATAATATGTTATATGATATGTTATAGTAGGAATTGTCATAGCAAATAAATCAATGTTGAAATGGCAGAATGTTGGAATGGAAACAAATTGGAAGGGAGTTATCTAAGAACCATACCTTAATTCAATGAATTCTACAGGTTTCATTAAAGGTGCTAATTAACTTTCTGGATGAGTGTTCATGGATATTTGTCCATTTCTCTGGAGTTTTTGTTATAGAAAAATGACATATAGAATTAGCATGTTCTCTAATAGTACTTAACAATTTTGCTTTGACCTACTGTGTTCTTTAGGTGTGGAACTCTGTTCTGAGAATAAATGTTTATAATAATTTAATGGTTGCTGTTTTTTTATGTGTTTGTGGATCTGTTTGCTTTATTGGACAGTCTATTTTAATCAACTACTTCTAGAAACAAAGGAATGAAAAACTATCCAGGAGAAGTCACTGTTACTGAACAGGACCATTCATTAGCCAAGCTCAGCTAGAATAATTTATTGGACCAATACAACATTTGGTAATTAGTGTGACCTTTTTCATTTTCTGGGTGAGTGAATCAATTAGGTTTCATACCTACCTCTTAATTGACCACATAGGAACCAACACTGCATGATGTCCATCCAGCCTCTTATTACCTTCATCAATTCTCCAAAATATTTTTGACAAATTTCCTTGCCAGAAGTATGCATGCAGCTAACCATATGTTTTATCAATGAACTGGTCACCTTCTTCCTTGTATTATGATCCACTTCTGCTTCCCAACATGGAACTTACAGGAATCCAGAATTGCTTCAGAAACTCTTTAAAAATAAAGTGAGGCAACAGCAAGCATGGTTGTAGAGTGTTGGCTCCATGCTGATATTTGTGTTCTTTTATTGATCAATCAGAGAAAGCATTATTCAGATCATGGAGAGTACCAAATGAGGATTGCAAGGGGAAAGTGGTAAAGACACATAATCCCATGAGAATTTTTTTCTGACAGTTTCAGAGGGATAAAATTGTGTGAAAATAATCAGGGTCAAGAAAAGTCATCCCACTGCTTTTTTCCCCCTTTTCCACAAGCCGCTTTCCCCAATCCTGCCCCATGTGGCTTTTTCTGAGATTTTTCACTATGATAAATACCAAGTGTAAAATCCCCAGATTTGGGTGTGTGAGAGAGAGGGGGGATGGGAGATGGTATTTGGCCATGCTTCCCATGCCTCAAACTTTTCAATTTATTATCCTGCTCTATCAATTCCTGCTATTTTATCTGATAGAAGGTGTTAAGGTTGCATGAAGAGTCAGACGCGAAGAGCTTCAGTGAAAAGTTTATTAAGTGACTACAGCTCAAATGGACCTGACTTGGCTGGGCTACGGCTGCTATTTATAGCCAGCAGCCGTAGTTGCCAGCCAATCAGAGTGCAGGGTTTTCCTGCACTTTTTAAACCAATCATATTTGACATTTTACAAGAACAATTCAAATGTTCTCACCCAGTGAGAGAGGAAATGTGTCTGCTGACATTTCCCTACTGGGACTTCCTGTGAAAGAAGACCCTGTTTGATTGTTAGAATCTGGTCTCTCCTCCCAACCCATCTCCAGCCCTATGTCAGCACCCAAGCCAGGTAGTGATGTACAATCTTCCACTTCTAAGGATGGATTTTGGCATTGTGACAGGTTTTGGAATGGTTCCTGTCGTAATGGCTCGTTACACATGGGGTTGATTCTTGCTTGCTGATTATCCTCCTGTTCCTCCCCTTCCCCCCTAGAATTGACATCAGGTGAGGGAACTAGAGAGGAACAAGTGCGATGTTCCTGAGGGAACCTGGATCTAAGTTGACCAATGTGCCTGCTCCAGAGGAGTCCATCCTCTGTTTGCACCCTGTAAGAACGAGGGCCTGTGATTTGAGTTATTTCAGCAGGAATCCACAAAGGTTCACCCATAAGGTTCTTAGCATAAACAGAATCACCCACACTGAATGTGCGAACTTTGGAAGTGGAATCTAGTGGTGCGTTGGGTGCGTAAGTGGGATGAAGGCGGTCAAGGGAAGACCTAAGTTTCCTACCCATCAACAACTCTGCTGGGGATAAGTTATTAGATGGGTTAGGAGTGATGTGCTGAACACTAAGAAGTTTTTCAACTTTCTCAGTGATGTCCCCAGGACCCAGTTGCTGAAGCTTCTCCTTGGTAACACATACCATGCGTTCAGCCCGGCTGTTAGCCGAAGGGTGCCCAGGGGCAGTAAGGGCATGTCTGATACCCTGTTGTGCTAAATAGGATTCAAAAAGGTTGGATGTAAATTGAGGGCCATTCCATTACCTTCACGTCTGCAGCTCCCGCCAATGCCTTCGCCATCTTGAAGACTGCCAGACCGCAGTGCATGAGAAAGACTGCCCTCTTCTGCCTCTTGGAGATGTCGGCGAGGTCGTTTCCTTCCAAATACATTTGGAAGCGATCCACATATGATTCCCAGTCTTCTGCCGCCGGATCGAACGGGGCTGGGGGGGTGTTCAGCGCAGCCATCTCACTCTTCTGCTTGTCTTCCACGTCATCTCTTCTTCAGGGGAATCCCACCTTCATCACCAGTGTTAAGTTTGCATGAAGAGTCAGATGCGAAGAGCTTCAGTGAAAAGTTTATTAAGTGACTACAGCTTGAATGGACCCGACTTGGCTGGGCTACGGCTGCTATTTATAGCCAGCAGCCGCAGTTGCCAGCCAATCAGAGTGCAGGGTTTTCCTGCACTTTTTAAACCAATCATATTTGACATTTTACAAGAACAATTCAAACTAAACCAATAACATTCAAACCTACATACATAACAGAAGGAGCTATTTAGAGTGCATTATGTTTCTGAAAAATCAGCACAGTCCATTTTTCCCCTTTAAATATGGTGACCCTTCTTGTCATCTGCAGTCAAGACTATTCCTTTCTATTTGAAGCAACTAATATTTTACCTACATTTTGTCTGCATTCTTTTGGCCTTTCTATATGTCTCATGTCATTCCATTTTGATGAGAAGATAGCCCAGTCTTCTGTAAAAAAATTTCAGGGAGAATTGTTTATTGTTGTTATTGTTGCTAACTTGAAAACCAATTCTCAAGTTGCAGAACAAATTCTAATGGGCAAGAATTCTTTGTCATCCAAATAGCTAATGCTTAGATTATATAGACCTGTCTGGTTTCATGCCAAGTGGCTACAAATGTTCAATAAGATGGTGATGCGAGCACATAGGCAAGGACTCCTTGGGGTCTCATCCGCCGGCCAGTGCTGGCTGGCAGTTTCCCGACGATGAGCCTTTTCTGTCGCGGCCCCTGACCTCTGGAACCAATTCCCCTTGGGGCTCCGCCTGGCCCCTGATCTCCGCACCTTCCGCCATGATCTGAAGACCTGGTTATTCAACCAATCTGGGCTATGACCCTCTGTGGGTGGGGTGGTTTTATATTTTTAGCATTTAACTTTTGGGCTTGTTAGTTTAATTTTTTCTTAACTATTTATTATTGTATATACTGTTGATGTTTTAGCTGTGAGTCGCCCCGAGTCTTCAGAGATGGGGCGGCATACAAGTCCCAAAAATAAATAAATAAATTCTTAGTGGCAAAAGTGAAATGTACAAAATGGCCACGAGCCATTCTGTACATCATTTCTCAGGGTGATAATTGGGAACTCAACTAAATTGCTCAGGGGATATTTCTTCAGGGAAAGGTTTGCCTTTTCTCTTAATGGGGTAGCTCCTTTCTTGAGTCTACTGATATTATTTTCCATTCCTCTCAAACGGAAAAAAATAGTGAAGCTGGACCTAAGACTCTTTATTGTTGCTATAGGCAAAGGAAACTGCACATACACACATGCTAGACAGCAACATTCAGAGAAAAGTATATTACCTGAATTTATTTATCTATTTATTCGGAGCAGAGAGACAGGAAACAAAGTCCTTTATAAGATTACATATTTGTTACTTCTATTTATACCTGACCTTTCCATTTGTAAGATACCCAAGGAGGCTAACAAATAAACAAACATATAAATTACTTTAAAAAGTAGAATGCTATTTTTAAAATACTTTTTCCAATACATTACTTGGAGGTCATTTTAAAGTTAAGTGGTTTACCATTCTTTTTGAAGTAAGTGTTTTCATAACTAATGGAAATTCTAGCTTAGCATCTCCTAATGCTCACGCAAAGAAGGCATATATTCACAAACCAGAGTTTATTTTCATTAATAAACTTTAAAATACTGTAAGAAAGGCAAAAAGAAGCTTGCGTATATTTGCTATTAATCAAAAGTACGCTGATAATTTACAAAACATTTCTCCTTAAGAACCCAGCAAGCTTGAAAATTGTTTATTCACAGAGATTAATTATAAAGCAATTTAAAGGAATGTATTAACACTGACCAGAAGACCAATAAACTAAAGGAACAAAGAAAAACTATAAATAAATGACTACAAATAATAATTATAAATATTTTTAAGTCTTCAACCAAATCATTTTATCACTGCTGTGGCAATTGTAGTAAACCAGCCCAACTTTCCTTAGAACTTGGCTGTTTATTCCAGAAATTTAGTAGTGCATATGGAGGGAGGGGAGCAAAGAAGCCAAAATAAAAATTGCTGGGATTATATACAGTTTACATTGAGACTAGAAAATGTGTTTATTTAGCTGCATTTATTTAAGTTATTTGCAGCTTAAATGTCAAATCCACTGACTCTAGTTGAAACTTCCAAGAATATGTACTGCAAATAAAAAAATCATGCTGTTTCTAAAATGTTTGAGTTTGTCTTGCTTCTTGAGCAGCTTCTCTGCTTCAGAACTGAATGATGCTTGAAGAAATATACTCAACACTTTTTCCCCCAAAGGAATGTGAGTCATGTAATAGCTTTGTTAGTATACACAAGCAAACTTTATATTAAGGGCTATGGATCCACTTGGATATTTTTAGAGAAGTTTTGGTAGAGTTTTGCTTTCAAAAGTCCAACTTCTTACTGGAAAAGGATAAGGACTATGACACATCACATTCATTTTCAGGTTTTTTTAAAAGTTATTTCTACCTTATTTGTGGAAAATAAGGTAGAAAATAAACAGAAAATATTTTTTTAAACTAATCAATTTATAATTTCATATACCCAAATATCGACTATCAAAAATGCTTCCTTTCCAAAAATGTTGTTATTCCTAAATGAGCTCAGAATCTATTTTATTTTATTTATTTATTTTATTTGTTTGTCAAACATGTACAAGATAACAAGCATGGGTATAAATATAAACATGAACAAAGGAAGTAAATACAGATAAATGGGGACAGTAAGACAGGTATGGTAGGCACATTGATGCGCTTATGCACGCACCCTTTAAGGACCTCTTAGGAATGGGATTAGGTCCATGGTAGACAGTTTGAAATTGAAGCTGTGAGGGTTTGAGGCTGTAACAACAGAGTAGGGTAGAGCATTCCAGGCATTGACCACTCTGTTGCTGAAGTCATATTTTCTGCAATCAAGTTTGAATCGGTTTACTTTGAGTTTGCATCAATTGTTTGCCCATGTATTATTGTGGTTGAAGCTGAAGAAGTTGTTGACAGGCAAGACATTGTAGTAGATAATTTTGTGTACTATGCTTAGATTGGACTGCAGGCAGTGTCATATTGTCCAAGCCCAGAATTTCAAGCCTGGAGGCATAGGGAATTCTATTGTAAGTAGAGGAGTGGAGTACTCTTCTTGAGAAATACCTCTGAATCTGCTCAATTGTGTTAATGTCCAATATACAGTGTGGGTTCCAGGCAGACAAGCTGTATTCAAGAATTGGTCTGGCAAAAGTTTTGTATGCCCTAGTTAGCAATTCTACTTGGAGTGAGGAAGAAACTCAATTTAGGAAGAGAGTGGAAACATCAGACAAGGAGAAAATCAAAATCTACCTCCCATGATTATATCATTCCATATTATTTCCATGTTTAACAGCGGCATGATGACTCAGTGCCTGTTGTGGTTAGCCAGCAGCAGGTGCAGACAGCTGAGGAGGGCCAGGATCATTAGGGAGTGGACTGCTGCCTTCAGAGATTGTGGGGGCTAGCAGCAGTGATGAGGAGGTTCCCGAGGAGCCTATGCCAAGTGCATGTGCATGCAGGATTGCTCAGAGGAAAGAACAGTTATAATAGCATGGGTGACTCAGGAGTAAGGCTGCAAGGTAATGGCCCCTTCCTTCAAGAAGATAAAAGCCAGCTGTGAATGAACACATTTTGCAGAAGGCAAAGGCGTTTTGAAACTACAGCTTCATGGACAAGGTTTCTGTTCTTTTTGAATTGTGTTTGATTTGTCAGAAAAGGGCGTGGTCAGAACAGTGCTTTAACAATATTGGAGATGATCTTTGTTCTAGCAGTTTGAGTCCTAGCATTGTCTGATGGTTTGAATAATAATCACTTGCCTCAGCTTCTGCCTACCTAACAGTTCAAAACATGCAGTAGAGTCCATTAGAGTAGATAAATAAGTACCACTCCAGTGGGAACATGAGCCAGTGCTTCATGCAGACAGTTAGCATCCAACTGGCACTGAACCTTCCCAGTTGTGACACCCATTTGTGAGGTGGCTTCAATGGAGGGAGAGGTCCCTGGATAAGCCTGCAGGAAAGCTACTCATCTTTCATTCTGATGCAGAGCTAGCTCGTCCCCTGCGGTAAACCTTGGGAAGCGCAGGAGTGTGAACCAGGGTAAAGCAATAAATGCAATGTACATAGACTTCTGCAAAGCCTTTGATTCAGTGGTACATGACAAACTACTGTTAAAACTAAACTCTTATGGCATTTCCAGATCCCTTCATAAGTGAATTACTGCATTCCTGTCAAACAGGCAACAAATAGTAAAAATAGGGAGCGCTATATCAAACCCTGCTCCAGTTAACAGCGGTGTCCTCCAAGGCAGCGTTCTAGGACCCATATTCTTTATACTCTGTATAAATGACCTTTGCGATCACCTTATAAGCAACTGCGTCCTCTTTGCGGATGATGTAAAACTAATCAACACCACTGACAATGCTTCTGTTCTTCAAAGTGACCTTGATTATGTGTCTGAATGGTTAAACAAATGCTCTGTTCTACACATTGGTTAAAAAGAAATCAGTACACCAAATACAAGCTAAGCGGATATGACCTCATTGATGACCCTCACTCTGTCAAGGAACTCAGAGTACTCATATCAAATGATCTAAGCACCAGAGCTCAATGTAACAGCATTGCCAAAAAGGCATTAAGAGTTGTAAATCTAATCTTATGAAGCTTCTCCTCTGGAAATATTGAATTGCTAACTAGGGCATACAAAACCTTTGCTAGACCAATACTCAAATACAGCTCATCTGTCTGGAATCTGCAGTGTATATCGGACATTAATACAACTGAGCGAGTCCAGAAGTATTTCACGAGAAGAGCACTACACTCCTCTGCTCGCAACAGAATACCCTGTATCACCAGGCTTGAAATTTGGGGCTTGGACAATCTTGAACTACGCTGCCTACGGTTGGAATTAAGCGTAGTACACAAATTATCTGCTACAATGTTCTATCAGTCAATGACTACTTCAGCTTCAACCACAAGAATACAAGAGCACACAACAGATACAAACTCAATGTTAACTGCTCCAAACTTGATTGCAGAAAGTACGACTTCAGCAACAGAGTGGTTAATGCCTGGAATGCACTACCTGACTCTGTTGTTACATCCTCAAACCCCCACTCCTTTAACCTCAAACTATCCACTCAATACCTCACCCCATTCCTAAGTGGTCTGTAAAGGGCATGCATAAGTGCACCATCATGCCTCCCATCTCTGTCCTATTGTCCCCATTTATTTGTACCTATTTCCTGTATTCTTACTCATGTTTATACTTATACCTATTATCTTGTAAGCAGTTGACAAATCAAACAAATAAATAAAATAAATAAATCGGGCTAGCAGCTAGCAGAAAACAGCTTGGTAATAAATTGGTTGTTGGAGTGGTTTTTGAAGACAAAAAACAATTTGAAGTCTGTATGATTACACAAGCTCATTTTTAGGCAGCTGTGTGTTGGGAGTGGGATAAAATGCATTTAATTTAAAATACGACAGAACAGAATAATAAATGAATACATATAGCACTTATAGTTAGTTTTATAGTTAGTTTTAGACACACCCACATATGCTTAATTTAGTCCAGAACTCATACTGCCATCATATTTAATCTGATGCTCAGGAAGGACTGTCTTGTCTGAGATGGACAAGCAAGTGTGATGGTGAATAGAGATATTAGAGAAAAAATCTCCTTGAAGAGGCTTTGTATCTTACATATGAGAAAGGCATATGTATATCCTAATTCCAGAAACTGCTAACCTTAATTTTATAAGTACTTATTCAAAACCCATTTCATATAGAACTTATATAGAACTTTATGAGTACTTATTAAACACTCAAATCTATAGCCATTTGCTCTATTCAGGTGACACTGACAGCACAGATAAACTTTCAAGTCATCTCAACAATTCTTAGAAAGAGTGCTAATGACCAGAAGATTGCAAGAAATATAAATTCTTCTATTCTCCACCCATTTAGTCACAACTGAAGAAGCTTCTTGAATAAGAAGCAAAACGTCTTCAAGGAAAAACAAAGGAAGTCCAATTGCCTTTTGAAAAAGCATGTTTATACTTATTCAAAAGTTTTTTTTTCAGGGATGCAGTAATTTTCAGCCACAATTCATTGGGAATGTCCTTTATATCAGTGAAAAGCTTTTAAATAACATGCTCATTAACCAATTTGATCATGGAGTGTGGAAAAATAAGTATGATTATTATTCCTCCACCATCACTCCAAGTCCTAAAAGTTATTTTAAAAAAAGGAAATCTGTATCCTGTGTGGAGAGAAACAAACAGAATAACTTGTCACAAGGTAATTTTGAAAATGCATCCACTCAATTCTATTTTACTATTGGGTGAGAATTAGCAGAATACAAAACCATCTGGTCTGGAAACTTCTGCTTGAAAGATGCAAAGCTTTTGAAAAGCAGCACATCCATTTTTATTGTGTACTAAAATTAGATTTAAAGTGTACTCAAAAGCATAACTAAAACAGATTGTCCCTTCCAGCATCCACGTTATAGACATCAACAAGAGATGTATTTGCTCAGAGACCTTTGATCTGCTTATTATCCCTGTCAAGGTATTAAATGGGAAAATGTCTTTCTTTCATTCAACTGTAACTCCAGGTAATCACGTAAATTGTTTCTTTAAACTTGTTAGCTTAAAGAAGAATCCCTCTTGCTAAGAAATCATTTCTTTTGCTTTCAAATTCTTCTGGTGAAAATTTATTGGCTTACAAAGAAGCTATCCAATTGCAAATGAGTTTTTTTTTTTAGGCTTGAGTTACAGAATCAAAAAGTAATGCTGGTAAGAATGTTTTTTAAAAAAAACTATCCTAATATGTGTGATGTGTTGTGGCCCGCCAGTGGCTGGCAGACCTGGCAGCAGAGTCGGACAGCGAGGACGTTGGGGAGGAACCTGGGCCAGTCCTGGAGGCTGAGGAAGACTCGGATGAGGGATCTGTGTCAGAGGCAGAGTTGTAGCCAGGGCAGGCTGGCAATCATCAGCTACCTTCAGGCTCGGACAGCAATGAGGTGGGGGAACAGCTGGAACTGGTTCCCAGCCTGTGCATGTGCAGAGCTGCCAAAAGGAAAGAACAATTATGAACTCAGGGTCGACGTGGGAATAAGGCCACAAGTGGATAGTGAATGGCCCCTCCTGTAAGGATTAAAAGAGGAGCAAAAGGGGAGGGGGCTTTTGCAGGAAACTGTTTGTGAAGATCTGTCTGTGCATCCAAGAGACTCTGTGCTAAGTCCTTTCTTGTCAGCACTGCATTTGGAAATATTTGGAAATTCACATTTTTTTATTAAAAGTTTTTTATTTTTTAAACAAAAACAACAAATAAAACCATCTTTCAATTATACAGTGTGTCGACTGGGTACATATATCTTGTGCACTATTTGTATATATTTCTTACTGAGTTTACATTCATATTATATTTATATCATAATATATCATTATTACAGTGTCATTCAATTTCTTGCTTCATTTTCCAACCATCCATAAAAATAGGTGCAAGAAATTCACATTTATATATGCCTGCTTATTACCGTGTTTCCCCGAAAATAAGACACTGTCTTATTTTGTTTTTTGGCTCCCAAAAACACACTAGGTCTTATTTTTGGGGTAGGTCTTATATATTTATGGTGCCAAATAGTGGGTGTGAGTGTGTAGGGGGGGGTGTTTCACAGGTGCACAGTTGCTCCCTGAAAAGTCTTCCTGGAACTGGAGATTTAGACTAGGTCTTACTTTTGGGGTAGGTCTTATTTTCGGGGAAACACGGTACTAAGCGGCATTTTTACAAAGTCAGCTTATTGCTCCCAACAATCTTGGGTCCTCAGTTTACCTACCCTAAGAGGATGGAAGGCTGAGTCAACCTGAGCCTGGTGGGATTCGAGCCTGCAATAATTACAGGCAGCTGGAACTAAGTGCTAGGCTATTAACAGCCTGCACCACCAAGGCCCTTTTTGAGGAAGCCTAGGACAGAACATGATGTTATTTTAAAGGCCGTTCTTTTATGACCATGATATGAAAAAGCAAGGGTTAGATCAGTTATGGCAAACCTGTGACACATGTATCAAAGGTGACATGGAATTGAAAAATGAAGAAACATTGCAAGATGAAGAGATAATTAGGAAGATACTAGATTGTACAGAAATGGATAGACTTACATTGAAAATTAAACAGAAAGAAGACACAATATTATCAAACATGGGACTTATTTTACCAGTGGTTGGAAGAAAGGGGTGGAGATTAAGAATGTATTGTTAAGCAAATTAAATATTGAGACAACACAATGTTTGTTAAGCACTAATAAATGTAAACAATAGAAAATTAAATTTATTTTTTTAAAGGTGACATGGAGCTACTTTTATATGTTGTAAATTAGTTTATTTTTACTTAATAAGGTTTATAAATTAATTAAGTTAGGTTTTTTTTTAAATTAGGAGCAGTAATTTTAGTTTTTTTAGATTTAGAATTACATAGGATTTAGGTTTTTAAAAGGCGACATTCCACAATATTCTGGGTGACACGCCAGCATTGACCAAATTTGACAACTGTTCTCAAAAGCATTCCTGTTCTCACATGATTTTTAGAGCCTGGGAGGCCACATGAGAATGAATGGTGCTGCTTCCAGAGCCTCAAAAACTTTGCAAGAACAGGCCATGCTTTCTTGTGTGTTTTGGAAGCTAGAGAGGCTGCAGAAAAGGGTTCTCCAAACTTCCTTCAAGAATAAAGGCCAAATGAAACAGCCTTGGGGAGATCACAGTGGCCTGTAAACATAATGAGAACCCCAATTGGTAAGTAGCATGTGGCAGTTCCTGAGAAGAGTTGGGCCATAGGAACATTTGTGCCATTTCCCACGTCTTGCATTCCATGGGGAATAATAGCACAAGGTGATCTTTTTGAGTAGCAGTGCTAGTGCGAGGGCTGAAGTCAAGGCCCAGGCCTCTATTTCAAGTCCAGCCTTAGCACTGCGAAATGCCAGGGTGCCTAACTGTTGGGGATATCGAGAATTGCTTCTCTTTTGTTCAGGGGAAAGGATGGCATGCCAGCAGAGTCAAGTCAGAGATTTTCTGAATTTTTGACATGCCAAGCCCAGAAGGTTTGCCATCACTGGGTTAGACTAACAACTGTGGATTTTAGCTGTCTTTTGGGATTCTATACATCATGCCACCAGTTGTGTCCAACTTGCATAGGTGTAAATAAATCCAGTATCGTAAAATTCCCCTGCAGTGACTTACTTCCAAGGATACTAAATCTAACACTTTCTGTATCTCTGGGAATGCTCAGAACATGTGGTGTGCATGAGTAGCAATAGCATTACTATATAATTTTTTCACTGAGCATTGCATTCAAATTTTCGATGAAAGGAGCTTCTCAAACGGAAACTCTCAAGCGTTTAGTTCAGACATTATTCAGATGTGACATCAAATCTTCAGTCCTTGTCATAGTTACCACTGGATCTCAGCAGGACTGAAGAACAGACAAAGGTGTTTTGTTTAGGATCCCACCCCCAAATCAATTAATATCAAATAACTAAGACCAAAAATGACCCATGTTTATGCACATGCTCTAAGGCTGAACATTATTGTAGAGCAGTGCTCAGAATTTGAGATTACATGTAGACAGGTGAAAATAGGCATTAAGATACACACATGTACAGCTAGTCTGTGACTAAAAACTACAGTTGAGTCCAAAATTTCTGTTTCTGGGGCAAAACAATTAAATGAATTTGCCCCATTGTGTGATGTTCCTTGCCACTGATGCTAAATGAATCACTGTGGTGGTTAAGTTTGTAACATGGTTGTTAAGTGAACCTGGCTTCCCCATTGGCTTTACTTGTCGGAAGTTCACAAAGGGTGAATTTTGATCACATGGCCATGGGGATGCTGCAACAGTTGTTAAATGTGAAAAAAATGGTCATAGGTTACTTTTTCCCACTGCTGTTGTACCTTTGAATGGTCATTAAATGAACTATTATAAGTTGAAAGTACATATGTCACCACTGCTATGTAATCTGCACTGACTGTCTCTGTGCTTGTGGGTGCAATTCAAGAGGGAGAGGGCTTTTTTTTTAATTACATTTATATGCTGCCCTTCTCCGAAGACTCAGGGCGGCTTACAATTTTTGGAGCACAACCCAATGCACTCAGCAATAGCCTTCATTCCATTGTATATGCCTGCTTATTACTAAGCGGCATTTTACGAAATCAGCTTATTGCCCCCAACAATCTTGGGTCCTCAATTTACCTACCCCGAGAGGATGGAAGGCTGAGTCAACCTTGAGCCTGGTGGGATTCGAGCCTACAGTAATTGTAGACAGCTGGATCTTAAGAGCAGGCATTTAACAGCCTGAGCCACCAAGGACTCTTATCACCTTTAAAACTATGCATGACTTGCGGCCAGTTTTCTTGCAAGTTTCCCTAACTTTGAAGATTAGTTCCACCAGATCAGACAAAATGGGTCTATTCTAGGGCTCCTCAAAGACAGTCTTTAATTTATACTGACCATATGAAGTTATGACAGTGCTGAAAAAAGTAACTGGGCACAGGGCCTCACAATCCAGAAAGGGTGCACACAAATATGGCATCGTGCAAAGGCTAACCTAGCCACAATTGCCACTTGCTCTTTAATTAGGAGTTATGAGTCCAAGAGAATCCCCACGTTGTGCACAGGATCTGTCTGGAGCAGCACAAATGCATCAAGAACTAAATTCCCAGATCCTGAGTCTACATGTACTCATAGCTACTTGATCTTAGCAGAGTTCAGTTCTAGACACACACACAGATGCCACTAGAGGGGAGCAACCACAACACTTGAGTCAACAAGTTAACAATATGAAATTGAGTAATCATCAGCATACTACTGACACCTCACCCATGGTGGCAGATGATCTTACCCAGCACTGATTGGGACCATCCTCCGAGAAAGGAGCCAACTAGTGTCGAGTGCCAAACCCCACAGTTGACCTAAAAATGCTATGGTTGATGGTACTGGGGGCTGCTGAGAGTGGGTAAGAAGGGCAAACATGGATGCACTTCCCTATCCCGCTCTCACCATAAACAAGTGCAACCAATACTGATTCTATAATACACACTTCAGTTACCATCTATAGTTCTACAATTTTTTTAAATATATTTCTTACATTCCTGGTTTCTAAGAATTGAGATTTCAGAATTTTATAGTTACAGATACAGATTAACAGAGTTGGAAGGGAAGGGATGATTTCTGTTTATCCAGAAAAATCTCTGTGGGTGTACAACTGCAGTTTACACAGGTAAGAATTCCTTTTCACTAGCATTGTTATTCTCCCTTCCCTTGTCAATCGTTACATTTGGCTAAAATTATAAAGATTCCTCAAAGAATTGAGCTGAACTCTACATCAGGATAGATCTACAATAGTTTTATTAAACAATGAAGCAAAAGTGATTTGCCATTTCGAAGAAGAAGAAGAAGAAGAAGAAGAAGAAGAAGAAGAAGAAGAAGAAGAAGAAGAAGAAGAAGAAGAAGAAGAAGAAGAAGAAGAAGAAGAAGAAGAAGAAGAAGAAGAAGTTTCCTTCTAAATCTAGTTTACTGGCCTGCAGTTTTCTGGTAGTTTCTGCCCAGATTACTAATCAAGTCTAACCATTTTAGGATTTTTTTCCCTAAGACCAGCCAAGTGCTGCAAGACGATGAGACCTGAACTGTAATACTGAATTTTAAATACAGATTCGCTGCTTCTATTTCTCCACCAGATCTGTAGCCATCAAAAGTACCTAGGAGTCATGTTGCTTATATAGGGCAGCAATTATAGGAAGAGTCAGTAAGGAAATTAAAGTCATCTCTCTTGTTACAGGAAAGTCAGGAGTAAAAAGAGAATATTCCAGCATCCTATTTATTGGAAAGGGCAAGAGAGAGGGACACAGGCTGCTCATTAACATGCACTGTTGGTCACTTCTTATTGTTTAACCATAGCTTGTGAGCTGTTAAACCAATGGAGCAATCTGACTTGCTGAATACTCTGAATGTTTTCTAAGTACCATTCATTCATGGGCATTTGAGGCATTTCTATCTCTGTTTCTACCATTTCAGATGCATGGTACTCTTTCTGTTAAGTTTGCATGAAGAGTCAGACGTGAAGAGCTTCAGTGAAGAGTTTATTTAGTGACTACAGCTCGAATGGACCCAACTTGGCTGGGCTACGGCTGCTACTTATAGCCAGCAGCCGTAGTTGCCAGCCAATCAGAGTGCAGGGTTTTCCCACTTTTAAACCAATCCTATATGACATTTTACAAGAACAATTCAAACTAAACCAATGACATTCAAACCTACATACATAACACTTTCCAAAGTTACTGTACATACATTTTGTGGCATTGGAACCAAATCCTTGGAAAGTCTTTGTTTTACCTGTGTTGATATATCAAAATGGAATAGTAGGACTGTACTAAAGAGCACTGTTTAGGAGATGTTGCAGTTGCATGTCTAGGGTTTTCTTGCAAGAATGTAAAAGTTGTATTATTCATAATAATAGTCAATAACTCTTTATTATTAGGAGCCACAGTGGTGCAGTGGTTAGATTGCAGTACTGCAGGCTACTTCTGCTGCCTGCTGGCTGTCTGCAATTGGCAGATCGAATCTCATCAGTCTCAAAGTTGACTCAGCCTTCCATCCTTCTGAGGTTGGTAAAATGATTTTTAAAAAAAGATTGTTGCACTGTGAAGCAGTATAAGTGCTATTGCTTGTTATTGCTATTATAGTTACTGACCAGACTTCTTCAAATTAGCAAACTAGATACATATTTTTAAGGGAAATAAAGCACAAATTTAAAGTAGAAGTATATATGTGCTGGGGATCAAGGTGTAGCAACTAAATATTGGTTCACAAATAGTTAGCAGCAGTCTAATTCACAAATGCCACTAGTGTATGAGCAGCTTCTGATTCATCCTATCTCTAAGCTTAACTTTGTATTATGATTTGCCAGGTAGCATTTGCCCAGTTGCAAAGAATATGGTATCAACAGTTCATGGAAATCATGTCCACTGTTCTGCTTTTCCATTTCCATCAACCATCTGAAGAGCTGAGCTGGCAGCCTTTTACAGTTTACCTTGGATGAACTGACCAATCTCTTTTTTTTTTATAAAAAAGCTATAAACTCTTCCAAGTTGACCTGGACATCTGGTAACATATCCGTTAGTTTTTTTGGCAATTCTATAAAATGATTTGGCTTTATTTTATTCTGTTTTTTGTCCCCTCAGTTTCCCAGTCCAGCCTTTTTAAGTTTATGGATTTTTGCCTGTTCTTCTTCCAGCCTTGTGAGGTAGAGACATCTGCTCATTGTTTACATAATAGTTCGGTCTGGGGAGTTAGCTCCCACTCACACCTTGTGAGGTGGAAACATCTGCTTGTTGTTAACATAAGTTTTGTCTAGGGAACTGGTTTTCATTCACAGCTTTAGCCTTTATAGTATGAGATACTCAAACTTCACCTAAACCAAGAGTTTTCTACTCTGGAGACAGTGTGATTTTTCTCATTGAAGGATTTTGCATCTTCCAAGGCCTCTTCCAGCACTTCTTAAAACATTTTCAGAAAACTCTTTCTACTCTGCAACTGCCAGCTGAGTTAAGAAGATGTGATGCAACACAACTTCTGTCAATTAAAGGGATGCTTTGTTCCAACGTATGAGTGAAATATCCTTTTGAAGCTTTGCTCAGTCACTAGATCACCAGAAATAGCAATATATTGAAACACCAGAAATAACAATATACTAAAATCAATGTGGGAACATTTTAATTTCAGAGAATATTGTTATGCTATTCAAATGGTCATCCTTGAAAAAAAGAATTAAGAAGACCACAATTTTTTACAGAGATGAACTAGAATTTATCACCTTCTGTATGGATTAAATAGATACCAAGATCAATATTCACCTTATCTAACAACTTCTTTGCCATATATAAGCAAAACAGTGTTATCTTTTCTCTTTTTTAATCATTCTCAAGAACAGCTATATTCTTGTTTTAGAACTATGTTTCATGCAGCATCCTGAATGATTTAACATATTACATATAGCTCCCACTTGTAGGTATGCAAGCAACAATGTACTGCTTGCAAAATAGTCCCTAGATTAGATATTTTAATTTGCATAGAATAATCTGAGAATGCTTGAGATAAAACTAGGTTTTGATTATACTTGCATCCTACTAGCCAAAATGTGTCTAAACTCACCTGTATTGTGTTCTTAGCAATAAAATGATATGGTGGGAATGTTCTTTGAACATGGTTATGTAGATGGATGGACATTGTGTCCATCTTTATCTTACTTTACTTACTTACTTTATCTTTCTAAAAAGCACTCTGTGAAACTTTTGTTTAACCAAAGGTATGAAAAATGGAAGAGGCGAATATATCAATGCTATAGCTGCTCACTATCTTTTCCCATATATTGTATCATTTTCTTGTATTCCAGTCTTTTTTCCTTTCTTTTTCATTCTTTCTTTCTTTGGACAAATTAATACACCTGTCTCCATTAGCAGCAATCTTCTCCTTTTCTCATCTTGGTTCTATCAAAGCCAGTTGGCCATCAGGGAGTGTGGTAGTGATGGGAATACTTGCTTCTTTTTCCCAAAGTGATTGTTAATCTACCTGCTGGGAAGAGCTTGCATTTTCCGGGGCTTCTACATCTATTTCTAAACAAAGAGAAAAAGAAAGAGAAAGAGAAATATATTGCCCCTGGTTTTTCTACAGAACACTTTTCTACAGAATTGATATGAAGGAAGAACTTAGGACCTCCTCGGCAAGCTTTTAACTCGATGGAAAGCTAATGTTTCAACAACAAAGATAATTGTTTTTCAGGAAAATTTGGGAAAAAACCCACCCCCATAATAGATAATATACATAAAAAGGCAAAAAGAAGTTAGAAAAATTAGATCTGTTTGTGTAATTTGGTAGAATGTTTACCAATAACGGGAAAGGGATTGGAGAAATTTTAAAATGTACAAATACTGGCAGAAGTGTACTATTGTGATTGACTATATTATAAGGAAGTTAGAGTCAGGGAGGTCGATATAAAAAGAAAAGTAAGTTGAATGTAAAGAATAGGGTGAAAGATGAATAATGACTTAATCAGAACTGACTACAAAACTGAGTAACCAGAATGAAAGAAATGCATTCAGGTGGTTTGAATATATACTGAAGAGATAATAATTGATGTCTGAATCACAAAACACGCATACAAAGGAAGATTGATTGGATCAACAGGAAGGGTACAAACAAGGATCTTGTGGATATGTGAAGTTGTTGAGACATGCTGTATTTAAAGATCAAAGGCAAGGATTAATGAAAGTGGAAGTAAGAATGGTTTGCTAAAATGAAAAAAGTATGGTAAAGGCTGGGGATTTAAGCTAGAATTATTGTTCTATTTTGCTTAATTATTTGCTGTTTTCCTTAAATTCCATATCAATGCAATCCCTTGATGTGGTTCAGTGTTACAAACTTGGCTGTACGTTTTCAAGAAAATTTCACCATGAAAACAGGCTCTCTCTATTTGGGTGTTAAACAATAACAAGGTTTTTTTTTCTGAAAATAAAGGAACAGCAATTATTTGCTTCTTTTCTTTGCCTAGTAAGCCTTAGACTCCCCAGTACAATATTACCTTTATGTGCTTGGTTTTATTTTTTGTTTTATTTTTTTCCATGGTAGTGTGGCTGATCTTTCTTTATTACAGCTCTTAGTGGTTGCATTGAGCAAAACCATTGTATCTTTTACACGGTAGATAATAATATATAGAAAGAAATCTGATATGATGGCTGTTTTTATTTGTTTCATTTCTTCGTGTGAAAGAAAAGCTTTGACCATATCTATTCTCCTTGTCCTCTAAATTACCTTAAAAAACAGGAATACTGAAAGAGTACATTGCTTAGATAAATACAGGAATCCAAATGAAGTCTTCCTTGACAAATTAGCTGCATAGAAGAAAACAGAGAGCTGTTAACAGGCTTCTGCCAGAGTTCCCAGTATGTACTTGTGTCAACTGTCAGAAAAGTAAAAAGCAAAATCAATTTCAAGTCACCACCTCTGCATTTGCCCAAAATGGTAGGATTCT
This sequence comes from Naja naja, assembly GCA_009733165.1. Classification (NCBI taxonomy): domain Eukaryota; kingdom Metazoa; phylum Chordata; class Lepidosauria; order Squamata; family Elapidae; genus Naja; species Naja naja. The sequence goes on from CM019151.1 coordinate 167,439,510, forward strand.
TTTCCCTTTCTCAGGTTCAGTCCCCTCTTAATTCTTAATGATTCCATAAAAGTGAAATGGGGTTGACCCAGTTAGTATTTCCTAGAAATCACTGGAAAACCAAGAACTGTAGATGACACCAGGAAGTTGAATACAGCATCCAGAAGAAGATGGTGATGTATTTCTGATGTGGGAAAGAATGAACTGCAGATGAGAGCTACTCTTCTTTCTATAATCAGCTTTCCCTTCTCCTTTTTAAATCTTTCATTCAGACCCAAATACCTTTTCCTTGGTTAGATCATCAGCAACAGAAGAGCAAGTAAAATAAAGTTTTTCTCAGATCCTTCTAACCCTCTCCAGTAAGCTAGTTTCTCCAAAAGGAAAACTTCTTTTGACCATTCAGATTCAAATTCTACGAAGCCAATATAATGACATGTAAAGGTCATATATTGACAATTTATAGCAATGTCCCTAGTTTGTGGAATGGCTAAATGTGACTAAATGTTAATAACTTATTTGTTATTAACAATGTTTTAGACTTGACGAAGTTCAAGTTCAGTGTTCTCATAATACTTTCGTCTTTTCTCCAAATTGGCTAGCTTGTTTACTATGGATAATTCCTCAGATTTCTTTCAAATTTTACTGTTGTATTCATTACAAACAATGAGCAGGACGGTGGCCTAGAGGTGAAAATTCAATCCTAGGCAGCGGCAAATGTTTCTCTATCAGGGTGCAAAGAGAAAATATCTGCTGTGAGCTCTGTGTAGGCATCAGGAAAGGCATCTGGCCAGTAAACACTGCACTCATTCGTTCCAACTCCACTCCAGTCAAAGAGATTAAGGGGTCATAAACAGAAAAAAAATTCATTACAAACAATGAAAATATTATAGCTACAAACAAAAATGCACATTGAGGGTGAGAGTTCATTCTCTAATGTGTGGGCTGGTTTCTGAATGTTTCGTTACCAGGCTAGGTAACATCTTCAGCAGAGTTTAGGGGAAGTTGGTGTCAGTGTTCTTCCCTACACTCTGCTGAAAATGTTACCTAGTCTAGTAATGAAACATTCAGAAACCAACCCACAAGCTTGATGAATGGACCCTCACCCTTAATCCTACATCTGAGCTACAGATAGTTGCCACTATTGCAAAGTCCACCTTCTGAGTCTTTTCCCACAAATGCATTATAATCTTGAAACTACTAGCAGAAATTAGCACCAATCACCTTCTTGCATTACTACTGGAACATTATACACCCCTAACCAACTAATGATATGGATCCTCTTTTGAATGGTGAGATAGAACATGTAAGGTAGAATAGGTCCAGAGGTGGTATTCAGCCAGTTCTGACAGGTTCTGGAGAATGGGTAGTGGAAATTGTGAGTAGTTCAGAGAACTGGAGAATATCACCTCTGGTTGGCCCCGCCCCCATCTATTCGCTGCCTCTCAAGTCCCAGCTGATCAGCTGGGTCTTCGTTTGTTGCTCTGCACAGGAGAACGGAGCTGGAAAGCAGGTTAGTGAGATGGGGAGGGAATGGGATTTTACAGTATCTTCCCCTGGAGTGAGGTGGAAATGGAGATTTTGCAGTATTCTTCCTCTGGAGTGGGGTGGAAATGGGGATTTTACAGTATCCTTCCCCTTCCACACCCACCAAGCAATGCCCATCAAGCCACACCATACCCACCAAGCCACACTCACAGAACTGGTAGTAAAATTTTTTGAATAACACCACTGAATAGGCCACTTCAATATTTTTGGCCCAGGAAGCACCAGGGAATATAGAAGTGGGTTTGTTTATCTTACCGGTATTTGAAACAATTTGAAGGGTTCTGCTATTCTACCCCAGGTACTGAGTGCTTTATTTCTTTGAAAGAAAATTGGCTGCACAATGAAACCATCTTTATTTCCCCAGCCCCATAGAGAATGATATCAGAGCAATGAATTAATAGTTGAGACAATCAGAGACAAGGGATTTTGTATGTCAAATATACCAGCAAACTCAGCAGAGAAGGATTGGAGAGCTCAATTCTTCAGACATTCTGTGTCAGGCTTAGAATTAATTAGATTCTACTTAATGCACCTAGACTTTACCACCGAATTCGCTTTTTTCCCCCAGTGACAATTCCAGAAACCTTTAGCAATAGTTTTTGTGATGCTTCATTGCAAATGTATTCTTTCAAGCAGAAAGAATGCCTACAATTATTGGCAGGCCTCATTTTTTTGTCTTTTATTATGTGGTCTATATGTGTATATACTGGCATTTATAGTGGAGGGGATTGAAACCTGATTGATTTGTATTTATCACAACAAAATGTCTCCAAATGTAGTCAGACAAGGAAAGAGTCTTAAACTTGCTACCTGTTAGATTTACATGAAGAGTCAGACGCGGAGTGCTTCAGTGAAGAGTTTATTAGTGACTACAGCTCATAACAGACCCGATTTGGCTGGGCTGCGGCTGCTACTTATAGCCAGCATCCGCAGTTGCCAGCCAATCAGAGTGCAGGGTTTTCCCGCACTTTTTAAACCAATCATTTCTGACATTTTACAAGAACAGTTCAAACTTAACCAATGACATTCAAACCTGCAAACATAACACTACCAATTTTGTTTGTATGTCTGCTCCATAACGTCATGTTTTTCAAAATTCCAGAAGATTTCTTACACTGTTTCTATTTGAAAAACATACCATTTGGACTTAGAGACCTTTTCTTTATGAGATAGAGACACCATATCTGAGCTTGAAAAATTTTGTGGATCTTCAGATGGCACCAGAGATCTACAGGAAACTCCTTGCTGTCATCTAGCGGATTTTTATTGTCCTGATATTTATTCATTTATTTATTATTTGGACTTGTATGCCGCCCCATCTCTGAAGACTCGGGGTGGCTCACAACTAAAACAGTAACAACCATAAATAATTAAAAGAGAATTAAACCAATCACAAGCCCAATAATAGTTAAACAAAGTTAAAATTTAAAATAATTTAAGAACCATCCCCCCCCCAGGGAGGGGTCACAACCCAGATTGGTTGAACAACCAGGTCTTCAGATTGTGGTGGAAGGTGCGAAGGTCAGGGGCCAGGCGAAGCCCCAGGGGCAGGTTGGTTCCAAAGGTCAGGGGCCGCGACAGAATAAGCTCATCGCCGGGGGACTGCCAGCCGACATTGACTTGCCAATGGGACCCTGAGGAGTCCTTGCCTATGTGCTCGCACAGGGCGGTTGGCACTCAATATCGGCAGGAGTCGCTCCCTTAAGTATTGAGGACCCATGTCATGTAGGAATTTGTATGTTAAAACCAAAACCTTGAATCTCACCTGGAGTGCAACCAGCAACCAATGCAGGCTGCGCAGGAGGGGGGTAATATGGGAGAATCGGGAGACTCCCATCACCACCCGCGCAGCCGCATTCTGCACCAGCTGCAATCTCCGGATGGTATGTAAGTGCAGTCCTAAATAGAGAGTGTTGCAGTAGTCGAGTCTGGAGGTGACAAGGGCATGAATGACTGTTCGCAGGGTATCTCAGTCCAGAAATGGGCAAAGCTGACGAACAAGGAGGAGCTGGGCAAAGGCCCCCTGGCGACGGCCCCCATCTGCTCCTCCAACCGGAGCCATACATCCAGGAGGAACCCCAGATTCCACACCCTATCCATAGGGGGCAACATCTCTCCCCCTATGGCCAAAGATGGATACTCCTGACTGGGCCGAGATGCCGGTATGCACAGCCACTGAGTCTTGGCCGGGTTGAGTCGAAGCATGTTCCTGTTCATCCAAATCCGTACCACATCCAGACAGCGGGTCATCAGGGAGAGGGCATCACTGATCTGGTTTGGGGTGGAGATGTACAGCTGGGTGTCATCTGTGTACTGATGGTATCTCACCCCAAAACCACGGATAATCTCATCCAGCGGCTTCATGTAGATGTTAAATAAAAGAGGGGAGAGGACCGACCCCTGAGGGACCCCACAAGAGAGCGCTCTCGGGGTCGACCTCTGCCCCCCTACCAACACCGATTGCGACCACCCCGAGAGGTAGGAGGTGAACCACCAAAGAACAGTGCCCCCCACTCCCAACCCCCTGAGGCGTCGCAAAAGGATACCATGGTCGATGGTATTGAAAGCCGCTGAGAGATCTAATAGGACCAGGACAGAGGAAAAACTCCTCTCCCGCGCCCTCCAGAGATCATCCATCAGTGCGACCAATGCCGTCTCCGTGCTGAAACTGGGCCGGAAGCCCAATTGATACGGATCCAGGTAGAAACTGCCGAGCTCTCAACAACCTTCAAGGAGACTGGAGTTGTCTAACACAGTTGGGTCCAGGGCAGCTTTCTTCAGGAGGGGCCTCACCACCGCCTCCTTCAAGGTGGAGGGAAAAACACCCTCTCTCAGCGAAGCATTGACAACTGCCCGGAGCCAACTGCAGGTGGCCTCCCTGGAGGCATAAGCCAACCAGGAAGGACACGGGTCCAACAAACATATGGTAGGAAAGGAAAATTTTTCTCCCTGGATGTTGCAGGGGATTTTTAGCCTTTGGCCATGCTGCTTAGGGCTGCCTCTGATAATGAATTAGTCATATTTAGGGAGCCAACATTTCTCTACTTCTCTATGATATCAATGGAAATATTTAAATTTATGAAGAAAAAGACTGTTTCAAGTTGAGTGAAGTTCCAGGTGATCATGTCCATTAAGTCTGCCTGTCTGTCTCCCTCCCATTTCACTGCAACTATCTGATCCAAAGCAAGACAAGGTGATTGCAAATCAAACATAATTGTTGAAAGACAATCTGCAAATGTATTCCTTCATGATTCCAAGACCATAGATTGTCTCACAAGATTGGAGCTAAAAATAAATATTGGGTTCATTTTAGTGCAAGGATCTCCAACTTTTTTAGACAGATAAGCAAAGCGTAGTCAATTACAAAATACCCCTTTACTGGAAGGCAGATTGGTGAGGTTGTTCTTATCCTCTCAAGTCTCCTAAGATATATGTTATCTTTCAAGGAGTAGATGGGTACAATTCCAATTCTAATGTACTAAAACAATAGCAAAGGTATACACACATTTAACACTTTTGTGACTGCAATTTCCTTCTTTTCCACTTTAGTGGGCCATGCATACAGATGATGCTAGATAAAAATAATATAATTACTGCAGACTATATGTTTTATGCACCATGGGAACACACTGATTAATTTCAGTAACCAATGTATCAACACTCATTCATGAGGAGCTAACATTTGTATAAAAAAATTTCTGAGACATCGTCACATAATTTTACAACTTCAGTAACCTACTTCTATTCATAGCATAGCACAGCATTTAGACTTTTATACTGCTTCACAGTGCCTTACAGCTCTCTCTAAGCAATTTGCAGAGTCAGCATATTGTCCCCAACAATCTAGGTCCTCATTTTACCCACCTCGAAAGAATGGAAGGCTAAGTCTACCTTGAGCCTGGTGAGATTTGATCTGCCAAATTGCAGACAGCTGGCAGTCAGCAGAAGTAGACTGCAGTACTGCATCCTAACCACTGCATCACCGTGTCTCTTATTGAAACAAGACATACTTTGTTGTAAGACAAGACAACTTTTTTTGTGAGACTTCTCATAGGTTGCCAGAATCTAAGATTTCAGTATTCTTATATAAGACCATTCTTAGTATTGACCTTATACAAAATACCAGCAATGTTTACAAAACATATTCAATTGCAGAGCATCTCAGCCCTTGGAAAGGTGTTTAAGCACCTGCAACTTCTGATGTAAACCTATACAAACTTTATTACAGGAGCATTAGAAAATATCTGTACATTAATCAAAAAGATCATGTATCCTCCACATGAAGGTGCTAAGTCACAATTTATTTTCATCAAATATTCACTGTTGGGGTTCCAAGTAACATACCCATAGCAAACAAAACTCTAAGGCAGGCAATTTCCTCAAAGAATAGGTTTATTGGATATGTCATACTGGCACAGGCTGGTGAAAACTGACTCTGAATATTCCCACAATTTTTACCTAATTAAAAGTGAAAGTTTATAATTTTCTTAAAACAATCAGTCACATGGTCCAGTCAAGATACTGTCCAGTTGCTAGGTGACTCTAGTCCTCTCCTTCCGAGCACCTGCAGGAATGTCCTTGGTAGTCAACCTATGAATCCAAACTATCCAACCTACTCCAAGACCCCGCTTACAAACCTCTAAATACAGACCCCACCACCTACCTGGAAAAAAACCACCAAATCTAAAATAAAAGCCTCACCCATCAGTGAAGAGATCCAGCAAAAAATCATCCCCAGAGAAAAATCATCCAGATGCCCTAAGCTCTATGGCCTCCCCAAGAAGGAACACCACTCAGACCTATAGTCAGCCCCATAGGCTCACCTCTACAGAATCTTGCCAAATTTCTGGCTAAACAACTGCAGCCATACACAGAATCCATCACCTCACACGTACAAAACTCCTTCCACTTCATAGAAACAATAAAGAAACAAAACCTACAATCCAGTGACCTACTTGTGAGCTTCGATGTCATATCTCTATTCACCCAAGTACCTATTAAAGAAGCCTTGACAGCTATCCAAAACAAATACAACCCCCCTAAGCACATCCTAGATCTGACCAACCACTGCTTAACCAACACATACCTCATCCACAATGGACAAAGATACAAACAGATAGAAGGAGCACCAATGGGATCACCCCTCTCACCCGTCATTGCTAACCTATACATGGAACACTTTGAAACCAACACTCTAGACAAATCCGAACACAAACTCAAACTCTGGCTTAGATATGTAGATGACACTTTCGTAATTTGGCCACACGGGAAAGAAAAACTGGACAACTTCCTCACATATTTCAACAGCCTTCACCTCAAAACACAATTTATCATGGAAACAGAAGCCAACAACCAACTTCCTTCCTGGACATCCTAATCTACAAAAAAACCCAATGGCTCCCTAGGACACACCATCTATCAGAAGAAGACACACACCAACTGCTACTTAAATGCACAATCCCATCACCACCCTGCAAAGATCAACTCTGTAGCCAAGACCCTCGTTTCCAGAACCAAATGTCTAGCCAACAAAGACCACCTGAGAACAGAATTACACACCTTCACTAATGTATTAATTTCCAATGGATTCCAAAGAAACACAATTACCAATCTAATCCTAAAGGAGACACCCCCCAAAAACCAAGACACAGAACAGGATAATGGTATTGCCCTCCTCCTCTACATCAAAGGAGGCACCACAGATAAAATCAGCAAAATTCTCCACAAACACAATATCAGGACAGCCTTCGGCACTGACCAAAAAATAGCCGACATCTTAAGAAACCCCAAGGACAAGATCCAGCTAGAAAACCAAGGAGTTTATGAAATACCATGCAAAATTTGCCCAGCCACATACTTTGGACAAACCAACAGGAGAATAAACCACGCATCACAGAACACAAGAACTCAGTCAGAAAAGAAGAAAAAACTTCCTCCCTTTTCCAGCACCTTAAAGCCACAGGACATGAAATTGATTTTGAGGGAACCAAATTATTCTCCAATACTGAACACTTCAACAAGAGAATAATTAGGGAAGCCATCGAAATAGAGAAACACCCCCATAACATGAATAAACGGGATGATACCTCCTGCCTACCAGACATCTGGAAGCTAGCCCTAATCAACAAACAAGTCCCAGCCACAAAAACCAACACCAGACCCCCAAAAAACATAACACCACCACCAATCTCCCTCACCAGACTCAAACCCAAACCCATCCCATAGACGAAAGACAACCACTGTCCAGAAACCAGACCACAGCTGCATCACAACCTGCTACACCCTCCAACCCCCAAACTAAGCAAACTCACACACTCCATGAACACCTAGCCAGACCTCAAACTCAGAGCCAAACCAAAGCCCGGAACGTTACATCATAGCCATCCGCTCAGGATATCACATCACAGAACTCAGGAGGTTACACCACAAAACCTCAGCATGTTACAACACAGCCAACGACCCAGGAGATTACAGCACAAGACCCAGGATGTCACAACAATAGAACTCAGAAGGTCATCACACAGCCCATTACCCAGGTAGTTACAACACAAAAGGCTGATAGACACATAGCCAGTACTTCAGCCACACAGGGTCTTACGAAAAAGCCAACCAATCTGCAAACATCAACTCTATCAACCAATCAAGAAGTAACACAGCCAATCAACTCACTTACAACAGAGCAAGCACACCACACCTCCCCACCAGTATTTATAGAGAGACGGCAGCTCCGATCACACTTTGCTCGCACAAGCATGAAGCTGAAAGCACCAGCCTGAAGATGGCGAGTGGGACCTCGTCAAAACATCGCCAAGATACTCTCAATCTTACACGGGAAAAGACCCAAACACGCCAAGACCTGCATACCTGTACCCATGAAAATCTACAAAACATATATATATATAGTTTTCGCGGGTACTTATATGTATGGTATTCAGTTTTGTTTGGGTATTTTCCCATGTCATTAGAGTTGTGCTTTTTAAGTTGTAGTGACGTTTTGGCAGAATCTCATCTGCCATCATCAGGCTTGTGTATTGGGTTTGTCTGTGTGTCAGGCTTTTGCAACCATTTCTGTTATAAATTTGGTGCTAGCCTCGTGCTTTGTTAGAAAGATTTTTTCTTCATTGTGATTGGTTGGGAGTCTTGGTCTGTGTTTATTGGTCTTGGAGTTTGCTGTGTTCTGCTTGACTGGTGTTTCTAATATCTTCTGTCTGTTTTGTAGCTTTTTTTTTGGTTTTCATTAGCTGGCAACATTGTGTTTCATGTATTGGGGGCTTTTAGCATGGCTTGGCTTTGGGCAAATGGCTGGCTATCGTTTATTAGGAAGCTAGGTTTCATCTGGGTGGCTGGCTGGGGTGTGTTTGGACTGGAGGTATCGGGGGGGGGGTCTGTTTGTGCCCAGGTGTTTGCTTGGCTTGTGGTGTGGAGATTTTTTTTGTTTGTGAGTGCAGGCTTCCAGATAATTGACAATCTGGTGGAGTCATCTCTTCTATTCATGCTTTCAGGTCTTTTTTCAATCTCTATGGCTTCTCTGATCATTCTGTAGCTGGGGTTTTCTATAGTGGCTAGGGTTTTGGTGCCATTGAAGTCAATGCTATGACCTGTGGCTTTCATGTGTTAGACTAGTGAGGAAGTGTGTTCCAGCTTTTTTACTGCATTTTTGTGTTCATCAAGGTGGGTACTTATTCTTCTATTGGTCTGTCCAATGTATGTGGCAAGGCATGATGCACAGGGGACTTCATATATGCCTTGGTTTTCCAGGTTAATTTTATCTTTGGGGTTTCTTAGGATGGCGGCTATTTTTCTGTCTGTTAGCTTCCTAATAAATTATAGTCGGCCATTCACCTGAAGCCGATCCGTGCTAAAAGCCCCCAATACATGAAACGTAATGTTGCCAGCTAATCAAGACAAAAAAATGCCACAAAACAGACAGAAGATATTAGAAACACCAGTCAAGCAGAACACAGCAAACTCCAAGACCAATAAACACAGACAAAGACTCCCAACCAATCAGGATGAAGAAAAAAACATTTTAACAAAGCACGAGGCTAGCACCAAATTTAAAACAGAAACAGCTGCGAAAGCCTGATGCACAGACAAACCCAATACAGAAGCCCGATGATGGCAGATGAGATTCTGCCGAAACGTCGCTACAACTTTAAAAGCACAACTATAATGATGTGGGAAAATACCCGAACAAAGCTGAATAACATACATACATACATACATACATACATACATACATACATACGTGTGTGTGTATGTATGTGTAAATATGTATATATGTATATATTATAAGATTTGTTCAAAAGCACTCAGGATAAAAGATAGAGAGCTATGAACCTAACAAACTGAAGACTATTTAGTCTTTGGACTTACTACTTTGAAAAGGAGGCATATTAGTATCAAATATGGTGTTCCAGAATACTCTACCATATGTCATCTACTATCTGTCAAAACAGTAATAAAGTAATTTCCTGAAACCTAATTGTAGGTGAGTAAACTTCATTCTTGGTAAAATACAGTGGAAATGGAGAAAATTATAGCCCCCTTCTAAACAGATGGTCACAATTTTGTTTTCCATAACAATAAAGCACTGTTACAGTCAGGAAGAAAGCACTAGGCAATTGCTCACCATAAGTAAAACACCCTCTAGAGAAAATGAGATACTAACGAAGTGTTGAACCCAGGAACGTTTAAAAAAAATAGCAATTTCTAACAGCTGCAGATAATAGCTTCATGATTCTGAGTATATAACATCTCACATCATTACCATACCAAAAGCTTGTGTGATGACTCATATGGATAGTTCAAGTCCACTTTCAAACGATCAACTCAGAAAATGCCATCACAGTTGATGCCATTCCTGGATATATTTCCAGGGGAAAACAGTCTGAACAGACACACACACACACACACACACACACACACACAATACACAGCTGCTTGATGCCAAGTCAATTCACTGTTTTATTGAAACAACTCATAGAACGTAGTGGTTAATTTCAGTTCTAGGACTTGAAGTGCACACATCTTAAAGTTGAGAAACACCAGGTTACAGCAACCTTCAAGAATGCTACCATGGCTTTTTTTTTTGCAGAGCAAGTATAAGTGACCAATTGGGGCTCAGTAAAAACACTTGGAATGTTGACATCATGTTCAAAATGTCTGCCATTGTTTGTATGCCTGTCACCAAACCTCTATTTTCCAGAAGTCAGACTAAGTGTAGTTGCTTCCTGATATACTTTCTAGGACTACTTTATTATTTCTGTATATCTTCACCTTTTTTCCTTTCTGAGACTGATGGAGAGGCATTTCTGTAATTAAGAAGGTACTAGCATTTTGTTGTGATCAGTGTCACATTTTGTTTAAGGAAAAAAGGCATCTTAAAAGAAAAAAAGAAAAATGTAAAATTAGATGGCTCATGGAGTTTGATGGCCATGAACAAGCAGCCCACAGATCTATTTACTGCTGCCCACAAATACAACATTGCCTTGATAATTGCTGTCATTGAGCTACTGTAGCTTTAGTATTTTGAGCAAAATTTATTTTATTTATTTATTAAACTAATTTATATGGCAGCCCAACTCACACATGGTGACTTTGGCCAGCTTACAACATTACAAATACACAGTATAAAATCCCTGCCTCTCCCCTCTCAAATATTTAGAGTTTACATTTGGGAAAACAGTGCAGTATTTTCCAATTTGGATGATCTCTAGATATCTGAGCTTCAGCTACCAAGCTCGCCATCCAGCCTGACCATTGCCTACACACCTCCAGTTTTGACCAACTGCTCAAAATATGATCGATATGACCATTAGTCTGTCTGACCTGATTTTATCAGTATTGGCTGTTTGTTCCTTTCCCAAGTCTCAAATATGAACAACTTCCAATCTTACCTGATTTCCCATGTGATTAACAGTGGCTTAAGAAGATGCAGTTGATGCTGAGATGAAATGCCTGCTCAAAACTTCATTAGCTCATTTGTTTAGAAAGTTAATGGGCCACCCATCCCACTTATACTCCTTGGATGGCATATACTTAAATGAATAAAAATGTACAATAAAGTTCAACAGTGACATGTAAAACATAAATACTAGAAGGGTCCATTTAATGAACCAGACTGAAACATGAAACAATTTCATTAAAACCAGCTCTTTAAGGAGCCGAAATGAAGTCTTCATCCTCGTGCCAGAAAGACATCAAACTAAAAGCAATGAGCTGCCTTGAAAAAGACATGTCCAAGGTTAGCTCCAAATTTAAGAATCTTTTCCTCTGTTAGAAGTCCTTGGCAAGTTTACTTAGCATGCTGGCAGTGTACCAAGAAGAATCAATGATTCACTCCCACCTCCCACCATCCCCCAAAAATTCTTGCCAGGTCCTTTTTATTTTGTGGGAAATAAAAATGTTAGTTATTCTACCAAGTATGATGAATCGGAAAAATAGAAGCAGGTTAGCCTCAATAGTGATTTCTGCCTGGTTTTCAGAAGCTATAGTCCCACAGTAGGCACTGTATTTTCTACTTGCAGAAAGTCAAAAGAATGCAATATGATAGTCTTTTTTCAGAGAATATATGCCACCAACAGTCAAGCATCTCTAAAAGAATGAAGGGGGAGCTTATCTGTAGGAACTTATTTTTTTTTGCATACAGAAATATTTTCAGAATGAATTGAGAGTGTCATTATGCAGACAAGTAACTAGATCATATTGGAATATGTTTTATATGAATGAAATTAGAAAGTTCCTCTAGTTGTTCTATTTTTGTTGGGGAAAAGCAATGCATTTATCATCTAGCTTCCATCTGATAAAATTTTCTTTAGCAATTGGTAAAAACAGCAAACTTTTTTTTAAAGAATGTCCCAGTGTAGTAGTTAGTGCTGCTCCAATGTTTACACGTAGGTGATTCTATTTAAGATACCGTACAAATGTGTGTTCCAAGACAAATTACTTTCTTTTACTTTGAAATTATATATTTCACTGTATCAAAGTTATTTAACCTCATTTAGCATGAGCAGGAAAGCAAAAAAGAACTATCCATGCTTTTCTTTAGAACCAAACCAAAATTTGCTGTACAGATGTTAAAGACAGTGGGAGACAATAAGGTCCGATTAGTTATTAACATGCAGACAGCATGGATCCAATAGATTGCAGTAGAGTTAAAAATTTGAAAAATTAATTTTGATGTAGAAAAAGGTAAAATCCTCAGAAATGCCAAGGGGCTAGCTAGAAGACCTCCAGGGCCCCTTCTAAGTTTGTTATTCTGCATTCTGTAGATGGTCTATTGCAGAGGTGTCAAACTCGAGGCCCGTAGGGCAGGATCTGACCCATGGGGCCTCCCTGGAAACAGCGAAGGACTGGCCTGTGGTGCCTCTGCCACTGAAAACAGAGCTCAGGGGAGGGGGGCATGCACAGCCCTCCCAGGCTCCGTATTCAGCTACGATGGCCTCCAGCACTCTGACAGTGAAAACAGAATCCGGGCGATCCAGACATGATCTTCCCCGGCTCTGTTTTCACTAGCAGAGGGCTGCAGGAGGCCTTCACATCCAAAACCGGAACCTCAACAAGTGATGTTGAGCTGGCCATGTCCCCTAGCCACACCCCAGCCATGCCCCCTGGCCATGCCCCAGCCCCCTGAGGTCAAATATAACCCTGATTCAACACTCAATGAAATTGAGTTTGACACCCCTGGTCTGTGGTCTAAGGCCCAAATAACAGATCCAGTCATCATATTGGACTTCAAAAAAAATCAGTCTTGTATTAACAAAGAGTTATGGAAATTGATCACACTGGCCTTTCTAACACAACAACTACATAATTACTTTGAACATCTGAATGCATTTGATATGTTACATTGAGGTTGGGGTAAGATTTCTCTTAATATGGTCTCCAAAAGAGTATGTGTGAGATGTATGTATGTATGTATGTATGTATGTATGTATGTATGTATGTATATATATGCAGGTCTTGGAGTGTTCCGGTCTTTTCCTATGTAAGATTGAGAGTATCTTGGCAACATTTCGATGAGGTCCCACTCGCCATCTTCAGGCTTGTACTTTCGGCTTAGTGCTTGTGCGAGCAAATATACATACATACATACATGTATACATACATACATACATACATGTTTTCGTAGATTTTCACGGGTAAAGGTATGTAGGTCTTGGTGTATTCGGGTCTTGTCCCATGTAAGATGCCAAGGTATTCTCAATCTTACACGGGACAAGACCCGAATACACCAAGACCTACATACATACATGTATACATACATACATACATACATACATACATACATACATACATACATGTTTGTTGATTAGGGCTAGCTTCCAGATGTCTGGTAGGCAGGAGGTATCATCCCGTTTATTCATGTTATGGGGGTGTTTCTCTATTTCGATGGCTTCCCTAATTATTCTCTTGTTAAAGTGTTCAGTATTGGGGAATAATTTGGTTCCCTCAAAATCAATTTCATATCCTGTGGCTTTAAGGTGCTGGAAAAGGGAGAAAGTATTTTCTTCTTTTCTGACTGAGTTCTTGTGTTCTGTGATGCGTGGTTTATTCTCCTGTTGGTTTGTCCAATGTATGTGGCTGGGCAAATTTTGCATGGTATTTCATAAACTCCTTGGTTTTCTAGCTGGATCTTGTCTTTGGGGTTTCTTAAGATGTTGGCTATTTTTTGGTCAGTGCCGAAGGCTGTCTTGATATTGTGTTTGTGGAGAATTTTGCTGATTTTATCTGTGGTGCCTTTGATGTAAGGGAGGAGGGCGATGCCATTGTCCTGTTCTGTGTCTTGCTTTTTTGGGGGGAGTCTCCCTTAGGATTAGGCTGGTGATTGTGCTTCTTTGGAATCCATTGGACATTAATACGCTGGTGAGGGTGTGTAATTCTGTTCTCAAGTGGTCTTTGTCAGCTAGGTGTTTGGTTCTGGAGATGAGGGTCTTGGCTACGGAGTTGATCTGTGCAGGGTGGTGATGGGATTGTGCATTTAAGTAGCGGTTGGTGTGTGTCTTCTTCTGGTAGATGGTGTGTCCTAGGGAGCCATTGGGTTTTTTGTAAATTAGGATGTCCAGGAACGGAAGTTGGTTGTTGGTTTCTGTTTCCATGGTAAATTGTATTTTGGGGTGTAGGCTGTTGAGATGTGTGAGGAAATTGTCCAGATTTTCTTTCCCATGTGGCCAAATTGCGAAAGTGTCATCTACATATCTAAGCCAGAGTTTGGGTTTGTATTCGGATTTGTCTAGAGCATTGGTTTCAAAATGTTCCATGTATAGGTTAGCGATGACGGGTGAGAGGGGTGATCCCATAGGTGCTCCTTCTATCTGTTTATATCTTTGTCCATTGTGGATGAAGTATGTGTTGGAAAGGCAATGGTTGGTCAGATCTAGGATGTGCTTAGGGGGGTTGTATTTGTTTTGGATAGCTGTCAAGGCTTCTTTAATAGGTACTTGGGTGAAGGGATATGACATTGAAGCTCACAAGTAGGTCGCTGGGTTGTAGGTTTTTTCTTTATTGTTTCTATGAAGTGGAAAGAGTTTTGTACGTGTGAGGTGATGGATTCTGTGTAGGGCTGGAGTTGTTTGGCAAGAAATTTGGCAAGGTTCTGTAGAGGTGAGCCTATGGAGCTGACTATGGGTCTGAGTGGTGTTCCTTCTTTGTGTATCTTGGGGAGGCCATAGAGCTTAGGGCAACTAGATGATTTTTCTCTGGGGATGATTCTTTGTTGGATCTCTTCACTGATGGGCGAGGCTTTTATTTTGGGTTTGGTGGTTTTCTCCAGGTAGGTGGTGGGGTGTTTAGGTGTTTAGAGGTTTGTAAGCGGGGTCTTGGAGTAGGTTGGATAATTTGGATTGGTAGTCAGATGTGTTCATCATGACTGTGGCGTTGCCTTTGACTGCTGGTAGGATGATTATGTTGTTGTCTTTCCTCAAGTTGCTGAGTGCTTTTTGGTCTTCTTTGTGTAAGTTGCTTCTGGGTGGACTGCTGGAGCAGAGGACATTGGTGACTTCGAGTCTGATTTTATTGGCTGTATCTGGGTTAATTTTGGTTAGGCTAGCTTCAACTCCACATATGATGTTTTCAGTGGGGATGCGTTTGGGGGCGACAGCAAAGTTGAATCCTTTGGAAAGGACATTGGTTTCTGCCATGGTGAGGGTTCTGTCTGATATGTTGTGTACTGTTTGTTTCATGCATTGTTGTGAGGGGGGGTTGGGCTTCTGGCGTTTCTCTAGTCTGTGGAGTTTGTTGGTGTGTGTGTCTGTCTTGTGAAAGGTTTCTGTTTCGCTCTCCAGAGGGCTAGTTGTTTGGATTTGTCCCAGAGTGCTGGGTGGATTTTGTTACTGAGTTTGAGGTGGAGGGTGAGTAGGTCCCTGTTGGTTTGGTCTAGTAGGAATCTTTTTCTGTGGAGTTCGTTTCTGATTAGAGCTAATTCAGTTCTTTTCAGGATCCTTTCAGTGGCTGAGGTTTTAGTGTGGGATTTGAGTTGGAAGCATGTGGGGATCACGTTTTTGTCTTGACAATTGCGTAGGAATGTGAGGTCACATAAGATGGTGGCTCTTCGGACTTCGAGTTTCTCATAGATCCGGGTCAGCTGGAAGATTTCCTCCCCATATAGAGAGTATTGCAGTAGTTGAGTCTAGAGGTGACGAGAGCCTGAGTGACTGTGCACAGCGCATCTCGGTCCAGCTATGGGCGGAGATGGTGTACCAGCCGAACCTGTGCAAATGCCCCCCTGGTGACGGCTCCCACCTGCTCCTCCATACTGAGCCGTACATCCAGGACGATGCCCAGGTTACACACCCTATCCACACGGGACAACACCTCTCCCCCTATGGATAATGTTGGATTATCTGAGATGACGGTATACACAGTCACTCAGTCTTGTTCATGTTGAGTCGGAACCTGTTCACTCCCATCCAGTCCCGCACCACCTCCAGGCAATGGGCCATCACGGGGAGGGCATCACTGAGGTGGTTTGGGGTGGAGATGAAAAGCTAGGTATCATCAGCGTACTGGTGATACCTCACCCCAAAACCATGGATGATCTCACCCAGCGGCTTCATATAGATGTTGAACAGGAGGAGAGAAAGGACCGATGCCTGTGGAACCCCACAAGTGAAGGGCCGAGGGGATGACCGCTCTCCCCCTGCCAATACCAACTGCATCCGACCCAAGAGGTAGGATGAGAACCACTGCAGTACACTGCCCCCCACTCCCAACCTCTCAAGCCGGCGCAGTAGGATACCATGGTCGATGGTATCAAAAGCCACTGAGAGGTCTAACAGGACCAAGACAGAGGTATAGCCCCTGTCCCGAGCCCTCCAGAGATCATCAATCAGTGCAACCAATGCCATCTCCGTGCTGTACCTGGGCCTGAATCCAGATTGGTACAGGTCCAGGTAATCAGCTTCCTCCAGGAACATTGGTAGCTGCTGTGCCACTACACTCTCGACAACCTTTGCCAAAAAACGAAGGTTGGAGACTGGATGAAAGTTGTCTAAATTGGCTGGGTCCAAGGCAGGCTTCTTTAGGAGGGGCCTCACCACCACCTCCTTCAAGGCAGTGGGAAAGACACCCTCTCGTAAAGAAGCGTTGGTAACTGCCTGGAGCCAGTCAAGTGTATCCAGGAGGGACACGGGTCCAACAAACATGTAGTGGTGCTCAGCTGCCGCATGGTCCTGTCCACCATTGGTGATTGGGTGGGGGTTTAGCTGTGCTCTGATTGGGTGGAAGTGTGCTCTGATTGGGTGGGGGTGTATTTTGAATGGGGGCTGTGCTCTGAATGGGTGGGGGTGTTTTGAGTGGGTGGGCTGGCCTCAGCTGCCAGCCTCAGACTTGAACTGGTGAGTCGTGCTGCTTTTGTTTGGCTCCGTGTTTGTGGTCGTGCCATGTTTTCATAGTGGGTGTCAGTTTGCTTCTTGTGTGGATTGGAGGGGTTTAAAGTGGCTAATGTTGCAGCTGTAGAATTGTTCACCCAATCAGAACACAGCCAAACCTCCACCCACAAAGCACACCCCCTCTGGCAGTTTAAAAAGGAAAAAAACAGCCACTATCACATACTTCTCCCAGAAGAACGAAGCTGAAGACACCAGCCTGAAGATGACGGATGAGATTTCGTTGAAACGTTGTCCAGATACTTCCAATTTCACGCGGGAGAAAACCCGAATGACCAAAGACCTACATTCAAACACCCACGAAAATCTCAGAAAACAAATATATATATACATATATACATATATATATGCATATACATATGCATATACATATATATATACATAAAGCATATAAGTCCAATAAAATAAATAAATAAATACATACATACATACATACTTGTATAATTTAATAATTTATGTGTTGAATTTGAATTTGTCTTGAATGTAATAGTTGTGGGACAGACATTATGAAAAATCTATTACTATATTATTTGTTAATTTTGCAAAAGGAAAAACACATCTTACTAAGTGGTTGATTGCTGTGCATTTAGGTGAGGCTATGATCACAATATTCCAGATAAATTTTTAAAAAATGTCCATAATGCTTTTATTAAGGAATTGAACATAGCCCAAAGGGCAGAACAAAAAGAGTTAAATGAGTGTCTATGTCACCACAAAAAGTGCATATTGCACAAAAGATGAAGATGAAAGGCAAAATCTCACTGAAGGAAATTGACTTTAGAATGCAATTTAAAAGATTAGAACAAGGAAAGATATAATCAACCAACCTACCAATTAGGACTGATTTATTGCCTTCTCTTGTACAGCCTGTTATTATGGCAGAATATTCTTTCAAATAGTACTTAATATTCACTTGCAAAAATTGCTATTTTTTAAACTTTTTTAATGCAAAGTTTTAAACAGCTATTTAATTGTCTCTAAACTTAATGCTAATTATGAAATGATGGAATAGCTCTTTTCCTTGGGAGCTTCTCTGGACAGCAAACCATGATGCTATTGCAGTGGAATAATGTAGAAAACGCATGGGAAGGATTATTTGCCTGCTTTGCATAGCGCCACATTTAATTTTTTATTTATTAAGGCATTAAAACCAACCCTATATCAATGAAACCCACAGTAAATCATAATAATAATTACTTATTACAAGTTTTTAAAATTGCATTCTCCATTTCAAAACTATGTTTCCCCAGAGTTCATTCACAAAGAATAAAGAATAAAGCTGATTGTTCCTGAGGCTTTCTGAAGAAGAGATGGAAACACATTCTTGGCTTCTGCTTAATTTTTTCCTTTACTTCTGATCTTCTTTTACAGATAAGGAAGACCTGTCATGAGGACATAAGGCCATATGAGCCAACACAGTTGTAGCTTTTGTAAAATCAGGAATTGCATCAGGTTCCAAATTATGTACAATTTGTGACCACACTCTGTCAGAATTTCAAACATATGAGGATTTATTTGTTTGTTTGTTTGTTTCCTTCTCCATCTCCTTCTTTTGTTATCTTCCTTCCTTTTTCCTTCTTCTCCCCTCCTCTTTCCTCCTCCTCTCTCCTTCTCCTTCTCCCTTCTTCTTCACAAGTGGAGGGCCCATTTTTCTAGATCAAACAAGTGTTCTATTCATTGGCTGTGACTGGAACTGACCAACTGGCTTGTCATCTGAAGCTGACATAATGAGTTGAGAGAGAATTATTGGCCCAACCTGGCTAATCACCCAGTCAGCTTTCATGCCTGAGCCAGAATTAGAACTCAGTCTCCTGGTTTCTAACCTAGTGCCTTAACCACTAGACTAAACTGGCTGTATTATTTGATAACTCCTTTATAGGTGGATTAGTAAAACTAATCCAAATAATTATAATACTTTTTTCTAATTCCCTTTGTTTTCTTATTAAAATCAGCATCAAATTATGTTCCTACAGTATAATAGCTTTCTATAATATTTGAACAGTCCAGTGTCTGGGACTATCAAGAGCTTGAAAAGTGAAGTTGGAGATTTTCTTAGAAAATCAATCAGCCAAATTTTAGTGATTCAGTTTTGGGATCATTGGTGTGAGCATGAAGTCATACTTAAAGGACATGATTGTTCTTTGATCACAGTTTTTATTTTTCTGATAGGGTTACCTTCTAAAGAAGTGAATTGCAACACATTACAAGAAACTGAGAAGGACCTTTTGTAACTATTTCTCCACAATGAACTGAAATAGTTATTCTGAATCCCAAATCTATCTGCACAGACTTTTTAATTCTCCTTCCTCTGGTAGAGAAAGACCCAATAGAGTATCCATTCTTTTTTCTTTGAAATAAATTTGAATATCAAAAGAATGCCTTTCATGTAGAACAATTAAATATCCCACCCTTAATTCCAAAATCCTGGAAGAAGTGCAAAAATGTATAAATAATGGAGAATGGATATGACATTATTTTATTTGGATCAGACATAATTTATCTGATGAGATGAAGGACTGCATTTTGGAAATAAAAATATTGTGATGGTTTACACCCCTAAACATAGCCAAAAACTGTTTCGCAACAATGCCTTGAGAGAAAACATGACACTGCCTGAACTAATTACATAAAGTGGTGATTAATTTAACTGTTAATTTACAGTTCAACAGTGGTTTCAGATGAGCTGTACCACAAAATAGCTTCAAATGGGGAATGTGTTTCATTTTTATAATTGACTGTGACTAATTAAATCTAAATATTTAAAAAGATATGAAAATATATCCCATTATTGTTTCTCTTTCAAGAAAAGGGGAGGGGGGGTAAAAATAAAAATAAAACTATTCATTTTAAGAATTCTGTGATAATATCACAAAGGAAAAAATCTGATCATTTGTATTCTACACTATTCAACCCATGCCCTGTTGGATCATTGTTTCAGTTATATCCCCTTATTTAAACAGAAAAACAACATGATCACAGGGCAGAAGAGAAGTTAGAGCAGGAGTGACTTTTTTTTCTTGCTGGCTTCTCCATTGAGTTTTCTTTGGGAGCTGAAAGAGAGCATAAGAAATCTTCCTTCCTTCCCTCCCTCTCTCCCTCCTTCCCTTTTCCTTCTTTCTCTCTCTCCCTCCCTCCTTTCCACCCTGCCTTTCTTTCTTCCCTCCCTCCCTTTCTTCCTCAATATTCCCTTCCTTCCTTCCTTCCTTCCTTCCTTCCTTCCTTCCTTCCTTCCTTCCTCCTCCCTTCCTCCCTCCCTCCAATTCCTGCTAACTTTCCCATTTCTTTGATTGTGGGAAGCCAGTAGTCAGTGGAGAAGCCAGTAGGAAATTGTAAGTTCAAGGTCAGCAGACAAGTTCTGGGAGGAGGAGGGAAGAAGGGAGTGTCCAGGAATGCATATCAGGAATGCTATGTGAGATTGAGGAGAAGGTACTGCTTGGGCTTGGAGGGTTTGGGATATACATAAAAGAGTTCAGGTGTCAGGGCTCCAACATGCACAGAGGGTGGTGTGAGTCATGAAATGCATATGACTGTGTGTAAGAGGTGCCATGTGGGTCACATAAAGTGCCATGGAGTTGGCCTGAGTAAGAGGAATGAATAGGGGACACAGGTGATAGCTGTTGCACTGGTCAGAAATAGCATGTGTGGGGTTAGCATGGATTGAGAAGAGGGCATGGAGATTATTGGGCAAGAGATGCCATGGAGGTCAGGGACAATGGATGGGGTGATGGTAATTTTTATGGGGTGATGCATAGTCAGGGAGGCATGGATGAGGGAGGTGCATGGGGATGGGCAAGAGATGTTGCATAGGTGGGGAAAGTGCTTGGAGGGAAGCACATGTCAGGGAAGCTCACAGTATGTTGACAAGCAGAAGGAAGGGTCTATGGCAGCGGTGGGCAACTATGGCCCCTTTACTATCTGTAGACTTCAACTGCCAGAATTCCTAAGCCAGCCATGCTGGTTCAGGAATTCTGGGAGGGAAGTTGAGAACGGGAGCCAGAACTCAAGGGGCCATAGTTGCCCACCTCTGGTCTATGGGGTTTCATTCCTCTCTATTCTCTACTGTTCCTTCCCTTTCCAGCAGGCAGATAAGTGACTGCTGCTAGGTGGGGCTGAGGGTGAGTGATTTCAAGATCTATTAGGAAACTGTCACAGAACATTAAAAATGAATGTCACATGACCACAGGAGCATTGAAATAGTCACAACTTTCCCAAATTTTATTCCCTCAGGAATAAAGTCACTATCTTGCTGTTTGAAATAACATCAAGGTTAATGTGATGCTTTCTTTTTTAAAAAAATGTATGGAATATGTTTTATCCTTAGTTTTAATATATAATATAATTTGGCTACAATTTATGATTATTTTAGCAAAATTCCCATGATCTGGCACACATCTTTTTTTGGTTCAATTGACCATTGTATCAGATAGGATTTGGTTGATAGGCAGTGATTAATGCAACATCTCTGTTTATGTTTGCACACAAACACAAAAACATATTTCTGTTCCACCATCTAGCACCAAAATGAGAAACATGCAGATATCCAGATGTTCTTGAACAACAGTCCCAAGCTTTCTTCACCATTGTTCCTGCTAACCATAAGTGCTAATCATTACATAATCACTCTTCAGCACTGGTGGTTTGCAGCTGGAAATGTGTAAAAAAAAAGATATTTAACAATATGTTTATTTAGAACTTCTCATACTAAAATATCTCAACGTGGTGAAAGTCTCAAAGTAAGAACAAAAATAAAATACATGTATCAACGCCTGAGGCAGTGCAATGTTTAAACCACTTTAAACATGCCATTTCAGAGTTGCCATGCATGCACAAGGGGAGGGAGATGCATGTGGCCACAGACAGGTCTTGGGTAATGGGACCAGCAGGCTCTGACCAGTTCTGGAAAACCGATAGCCAAAATTTTGAGTAGTTTGGAGAACCAGCAAATACCACCTCTGACTGGCCCCATCCCATCTATTTTCTGCCTCCTGAGGTTTTTTTTTTAATTCACATTTATATGCTGCCCTTCTCCAGAGACTCAGGGTGGCTTACAATCCAATGTGTTCAGCAATAGCCTTCATTCTATTGCACATGTCTGCTTATTACTAGGGCTTTTTGCCCCCCACCAAGCGGAATTTTTACAAAGTCAGCTTATTGCCCTCAACAATCTTGGGTCCTCATTTTACCTACCCCGAGAGGATGGAAGGCTGAGTCAACCTTGAGCCTGGTGGGATTCGAGCCTGCACTAATTGCAGGCAGCTGGAGCTAAGTGCTAGGTGTTTAACAGCCTGCACCACCAAGGCTCTGGATCTTCTTTTGTTGTCCTGCACAGGAGAATGGAGCTGAAAAGCAGGTTAGTGGGGAGGGGAGGGGATGGGATTTTGCAGTAACCTTCCCCTGCAATGCCCACCAAGCCATGCCCACAGAACCGGTAGCAATTTTTTTGAATCCCACCACTGGATGGGACTCACCCTGGGAGCCAGGAAGGCTGCTGCAGTCAGTTCAGAAGCCATCCAGGCCTGAAGAGTACTTGTTGGACTCAACCAGAGAGCAACCGGCTCAAAGAGTGCTTGCTGGAGCTGGCCAGGTAGCAACCGGGAACAGGAGGGTGAAACATGCCGAGTCTGTATAGCCATCTGGTTAGCAGAAGCCAGTAATGCTACCTAGAAACCCTTTTACTTGTACTGTTCACCACGTGCCAAGCTGAGACTCCAGTAAATAGACCTGTTCTGCTCACAATGTGGCCTCTTCTTTCCTGACTTGGTATGGAACCGTGACAACATGAACAATATGTTAAACCAGTACAGATAGTTCTCACTCAATGAGCTACGA
The DNA here is from genome assembly GCA_009733165.1 of Naja naja. Classification (NCBI taxonomy): domain Eukaryota; kingdom Metazoa; phylum Chordata; class Lepidosauria; order Squamata; family Elapidae; genus Naja; species Naja naja. The sequence goes on from CM019151.1 coordinate 167,462,750, forward strand.
TTGGTATAGGTAACTTTGACCGTAAGTGATACAGTTATGAAGCAGGACATCACATGACCACAACGGGCCTACAACCCATTGTAATTTGTGGTTTTATTGCTGGCTGCTTATTCTGCTTGTCAGAAGCCAGCTGTTAAGCATGCAAACAGTAATCGTGGTTTCTGCAATAGTCATAAACACCCACTGATGGAAAAGCACCCAAATCTTGATCTGTGGTTTTGTTATGACAATTCTAAATGTGAGGATCAGTTTTAGCACCAGTAGAATTTTAAATGATCACTAAACATAGCAGTCATTAACTGAGGATTACCTGTATAAATCATATATAATTAAAAACATATTCCTGAAAAGAAAACAGGTATGTTTCCCTCATTCTTACTGGATTCAGAGGTCTGAATCTACTTTAGAATTGCTATTCCAGTATTTCACAGTAAAATCCCATCCTGGCATGGATATATCTGCAAAAGTCTACACTCAGTAGATGCAATATTTGAACATAAGCTGTAAACTAACAAAAAAAGGAACACCTTCAAGTTTATCTACGTATATTGGAGCAAAAGAAAAAAAAATACACCCTTATCTTTACTTATGTCTTTACTTGTGTAGAATAAAAGTGGTGTAAATCTGTGCCAAGTTCCAAGCACAGCTGCACTAGTTCTCATGCAAAGTACCCCTCCAGATGTCTTCAAAGCGGATGCCAGAAGCCATTGTGTTCATAAATCCATGGCAATAGCGCAATGTCACAGGAGCAGTGCCTTTCAGTTGCAGGAAGAAAAATGAGCTTTTCAGCTTTTGCTGTGACGTTGATGCAGCAACATAAAACCTGAAACAACTGCCCTTTCAAAAGCTCACAAATGTTTTCCAGAATGTGGAAGTCACATTTCAATACAAAGAGTGTTCCTGGGTTGCCTCTTTGCTGCTTGACAATCAGGTTGTGATCCAACTGCTTTCCCATGTGCCATTACCATCACTGCTTCTGATTTACTGCATTTGGCAGAAAAAAGAGAGGAAGGGGGAGAGGAAAGAGAGAGAGGGAGAAGAAAGAGGGAGAGAAGGCCCAGAACAATATTATTCAGACACGTATGATGCTTGCGTCTGATGAAAAATAATAGTAGTGCAGAGAACTGTGTTAAACCTCTGAAGAAGTGGCATTTATTCCATTAATGTAGGAATTTCTTCTGTATACTAAAAAGAAGGCCAGACTTGTTATGAACCTTCATTTAAAAAAAAAATACAACTATGAATATTATGTATGCAGGTTTGAATGTCATTGGTTAAGTTTGAACTGTTCTTGTAAAATGTCAGAAATGATTGGTTTAAAATGTGCGGGAAAACCCTGCACTCTGATTGGCTGGCAGCTGCGGCTGCTGGCTATAAGTAGCAGCCACAGACCAGCCAAATTGGGTCTGTTATGAGCTGTAGTCACTAATAAATTCTTCACTGAAGCACTCCGCGTCTGACTCTTCATGCAAATCTAACACTGGTGACGAAGGTGGGATCCTTCCTGAAGAGAAGACAATGCGGAGAACAAGCTGAGAGAGATGGCTGTGCTGAACACCCCCCCAGCCCCGTTCGATCCGACGGCAGAAGACTGGGACTCGTATGCAGATCGTTTCCAAATGTATTTGGGAACGATCTCGCCAACATTTCCGACAAGCAGAAGAGGGCGGTCATTCTCACCCACTGCGGTCCAGCCGTTTTCAAGATGGCAAAGGCATTGGCGGGAGCTGCAGACGTGAAGGTAATGGACTGGCCCGACTTAGAAAAGTTATTAAGAGCCCATTACGCGCCACAAGTATCGTGCCTCATTAAGAGACACGAATTCTACCGTTGGGATCAAGAGGAAAGAGAAAACATTAATGACTTCATGGCAAGTTTAAGGGACATTGGGGGTGCATGTGAATTTATCAACTTAGAAGAGGCCATGTGCGATCGATTTGTTCTAGGCCTAAAAGACAAGGTTTTGCAGAGCAAATTATTAATGAAACCTAAGATCATGCTTAAGGAGGCCATAGAAGAAGCTTCTTCAGAGGAAGCTACCAAGTCCTCAGCAGCAGCCATGAAGAAAATTAACAAGGCCTCAAGCCATCTTGATGTGGAAAAATCCACAACAACCCATTGCGAGCAAATAGATTCTGATTCAGACTGTAGTGAGGTGGAGGAAGGAATTTATAGACTCAGAATGGAGAAGAAAAGGAAAGACCTTGGAAGAAAGAGGCAAGACTTTTATTGCAGAGGTTTGGGGGGGCCACCCCCTCACTGAATGCAAGTTTTTTGATACCATCTGCCTCCGTTGTGAAAAAAGAGGTCAAGCAAGAGTCTGCAAATCATCCAGAACCCAAGCAGAAAGAGTTTTCTGACAAAGAATTCAAGCATAACAAATTCAGTGAGAAAATGGGATGCAACACAGAAGCAAATGGGAAGAATGAAACTCATCAAACAGTCACTATTGGTCATTCTTCACCTTAAGAAGCAGAAAAGTACATGTGAAGGTACTTATTGAAGGAAGGCCTTACCAAATGGAAGTGGACTCAGGCTCCTATTTATCTATGGTGTCATGGGACCCTATTCACAGGTTACTTCCCAACATTCAGAAGAAGCATTTCAAGAAGCAAGCACTGACTCTTAAAGACTACCAAGGGAACAAGATTCCAGTAGTTGGAACAAGAGAATTCAACGTGAAGTTCAAAGGCCACACCAAACGTTTGCTCCTGACCATCGTGGATAAGGACCGCCCAAGCTTGCTGGGACTTGAGTGGTTCAATCCACTAGGCATCGAGGTGACTGGCATCAATCACGTGAGCAACACTGAATGGGAGGAGGCCTTGAAGTCTGAGTTTCCAGAGGTCTTCAGCGACGGATTGGGCAAGTATATGGGGACCCCTATCACTTTCAACCTAAATCCCAAGGTGCCCCCAATTCGTTTAAAGCCCAGAAGGGTCCCATTTGCCCTAAAGGGAAAAATTGATGCACAATTAGATAAACTAATAGCTCAAGGAGTTTTAGAACCCACTGGCCACTCCAGATGGGAGACACCCATAGTCACACCGGTCAAGACTGATGGGTCAGTAAGAATCTGTGAAGACTATAAGGGGACATTGAACCATGCGCTTCAGCATCATTTATTACATTCACTTGGCAGGGGCACAGTTTTTGCCAAATTGGATCTGGCCCAGGCATATCAACAACTAACAGTTGATGATGCCACTGCAGAGGCCCAAACCATTGTGACTCATGGAGGTGCCTTCAAATGTAAAAGGTTACAGTTTGGAGTAAGCGTGGCACCAGGCATCTTTCAAAGCCTTATGGAAAGGATGCTCCAAGGACTCCCAGGGGTAGTGCCTTACTTTGATGATGTGTTAATCTCTGCTGAAAATGACACTCAATTACAAGAGAGACTCAGAGAAGTCCTTACCAGATTGAAGAAAGCGGGGTTAAAAGTCAAGGAAGAAAAATGCACTCTTAGAACTGACAAGGTTGAGTTCTTGGGCTATATGATTGACAAGCATGGCATCCACCCTACAGATGCCAAGGTTCAAGCAATCAAAGAAGCCCCTAGACCAAAATGCAAAACAGATTTGCAAGCCTTCTTGGACTTATTAACTTTTATCACATGTTCCTACCTCAGAAGGCAACCATTGCAGAACCATTGCACAGATTACTTGACAAAAAGTCTGTTTGGGTCTGGGGGAGGAAGGAACAATCAGCATTTAACAGTATTAAAAGACTAATCACGTCTGATGCTGTACCATACAGTTCTCTGAGAATTTACCTGTTGTACTGACTTGTGATGCATCCCCCTTTGGAGTGGGGGGGGGGGTTTGAGACACAGGCTTCCCAGCAGGAGGGAAGCCCCTATTGCATTTTACTCTCGCACCTTGACCAAAGCAGAGAGGAATTACAGCCAATTGGACAAGGAAGCATTGGCAATTGTTGCAGCTATCAAGAAATTTCATGAGTATTTATATGGGAGAACATTTACCATTGTCACAGATCACAAACCTTTGTTAGGCATTGTGGCAGGAGACAAACCTACACCCACTATCCTGTCACCAAGAATGCTGAGGTGGACTGAATTTCTTGCTGCTTATTCATACAAACTTATTCACAAGCCTGGCAAGGACATTGGACATGCTGATGCCTTGAGTCGTGCCCACTTCCTTGTCACAAGGAGGACTTTGAACCTGAGGCACACACCTTTTTCCTAGAAACTGTTGCCAAGCTTCCAGTACACACTGCTGAAATTGCCAGAGAGACTGCCAAAGACACTTTATTGGCTCCTATTATAGGCTGGATTAAGAAAGGTTGGCCTCTTCAAGATCTACCTCACCTTGCCCAACCTTTTAAGTCCAAGCAAACTGAATTATCTGTATTAAGAGGATGTATTTTGTGGGGTAACAGGGTGGTTATTCCTGCAAAACTGCAAAGAGAGGTTTTGGAAATGTTACATGAGGGTCATCCTGGTATTGTAAGGATGAAGGGATTGGCCAGGAGTTATGTATGGTGGCCAGGTATTGACAAAATGGTTGAAAACTGGGTTGCATCTTGTCCCAACTGTCAGGTAGTCAGGCCTGCCCCACCTCTCGCCCCCAAACAGGAATGGGAATGTCCTAGGGGCCCATGGTCTAGGATTCACATTGATTTCGCTGGCCCTACCAGAGGGCACACCTTCCTTATTATAGTAGATGCATATTCCAAATGGCTAGAGGTCATCCCTATGGCATCCACCACAACTGATGCTGTCATCAAGCAGCTTAAAAAGCTTTTTGTAACCCACGGGTTACCTGATGTTCTTGTCTCTGACAATGGCCCTCAATTTACATCCAACCTTTTTAAATCCTATTTAGCACAACAGGGTATCAGACATGCCCTACTGCCCCGGCACCCTTCGGCTAACGGCTGGGCTGAACGCATGGTACGTTTTACCAAGGAAAAGCTTCAGCAATTGGGTCCTGGGGACATCACTGAGAAAGTTGAAAAACTTCTTAGTGTTCAGCACATCACTCCTAACCCATCAACTAACTTATCCCCAGCAGAGTTGTTGATGGGTAGGAAACTTGACCGCCTTCATCCCTCTTACGCACCCAATGCACCACTTGATTCCACTAGCAAAGTTCGCACGTTCAGTGTGGGTGATTCTGTTTATGCTAAGAACCTTATGGGTGAACCTTCATGGATTTCTGCTAAAATAACTCAAATAACTGGCCCTCATTCTTACAGGGTACAAACAGAGGATGGTGTCCTCTGGAGCAGGCACATTGATCAGTTAAGATCCAGATTACCTCAGGAACATTGCAGTTGTTCCTCTCTAGTTCCCATACCTAATGCCTTTTCTAGGGAGGAAAGGGAGGAGCATGAGGATAATCAGCAAGCAAGAATCAACCCCATGTGTAATGAGCCATTACGACAGGAACCATCCCAAAACCTGTCACAATGCCAAAATCCATCCTTACAAGTGGAAGATTGCACATCACTACCTGACTTGGGTGCTGACATTGGGCTGGAGATGGGTTGGGAGGAGAGACCAGATTGCAACAATCAAACAGGGTCTTCTTTCACAGGAAGTCCAACTAGGGAAATGTCAACAGACACATTCCCCTCTCACTGGGTGAGAACGTTAAAACTTCTGAACCACGAAGGTTCTCAACGTGACGTAAGAGCCCCACCTATTTAAAAGAATACATTAGATAGGTTGGGGTTTGAGTATGGAGTGAACCTAGTGGGGAGGGGTGTTATGTATGCAGGTTTGAATGTCATTGGTTAAGTTTGAACTGTTCTTGTAAAATGTCAGAAATGATTGGTTTAAAATGTGCGGGAAAACCCTGCACTCTGATTGGCTGGCAACTGCGGCTGCTGGCTATAAGTAGCAGCCGCAGCCCAGCCAAATCGGGTCTGTTATGAGCTGTAGTCACTAATAAACTCTTCACTGAAGCACTCCGTGTCTGACTCTTCATGCAAATCTAACAATGAAGTTTTAGGCTATGTGATTATTCCATGTTTTAATTAACACATCTGGGAGGCAGGTTAGTAGGCATCATATTTGGGTAGCTCAAAATGTGCTTTATAGGAACTGAGGTGGGGACCATGTTTATTTGCATTTTTAAGCCAAGTGACCTGATTCACACTTTCTAACAGGCAGATCAGAAGCCAGTTATCCTCTCAAGTTTGAATTGAGCTTAAACTTTGTGTTCTAAAATGGAATTTACTTATGAAAAATGCACACCAAATGAGTGGCTATGAAATTTTAAGCATAAAACTTCAGCTTGAACTAATTAGTTATGCTTACATTCACTCCCTTCTTTTTTAGTATGGGAATAATAATAATAGCCTCTCTTACAAGACTTTTGCAAGAATTATTGAGTTAATGTATACAAGGAGTGCAGGTATAACCTCGTATATCAGGATACTGTTATATAAAATCATAATAATTTTAAAAACAATAGTATGCAATGCTATGGTGGTGACAGGAGCAAAAATGGTGGTATTTTCATTTATATTAGCATTTAATAAGGGTATGTACAAAATTTACAAAACTCACATAGAATGAAACAATAAAACTGGCTATTTTTAATTCAGATATAAACTGTATGCACTTATTTTAGATGTGACAGTTGTTGACTTTTGAACAAAATGTATCAAAACAAACAATCTATTAAAATATAGATCAAAAATTATCAAAATATAGATCTGGTCAGGCCAAAGAACTCCCATTACCCATAATATAAGAGACATAGAAATGTGTGTTGCTAGATAATTGTCTTCTAAATCTAAACCATAAACATCTTTGCTGCCTACTGAAAATAGATACAACTTTATCAAAACTGTGGATGACCTGAAAAAAAGATTCATTTGTTTATTGAAGAAAATAAACAACTGTTTACATTCTCCATGGAAAAAGATGTCAAAGGTATTTTTGTTTCTCTTATTTGCTCAATTGAATGTGATTTTTGGAGTATGGTAATAAACTCCATTTCTTTTAAGGCCAATTCAAAACAAACACCAAGGTCAGCTAGGAAGCTCCAACTTTCAATCCTTCTAGTTGTTTAACCTCCCCCCACCAGTCTGGTGTTAAGGAGATAGGCTTTCTGAGGGATAACATTGAAATCATGGACTTCTTTCCTGAAGGAATGATAGCTGATTTTTCTGCTGTCATTTTTTCAGATGTGGTCAGGAAAATCATGCCAGTTGACCCATTTTTGAATGACTGTTCCAGAAAAACATTGCTTTCTAGATTGTCTTCTATTTTTTTAAAATAAACATTACTTTTTTGTAATTAAGAATTTTTATTTATTTATTTATTTATTTATTTATTTATTTATTTATTTATTTATTTATTTATTTATTTATTTATTTATTGGATTTCTATGCCGCTCCATCTCCTGAAGGACTCGGGGCGGTGTACAATCATAAAAATACAATACAATATTAAAAAATAATTAAATACAAAACCCAATAATCAATTAAAATTAATAAAAAACAATTCACTAAAACCCCATCCCCTCCATCAGTCCAGGTCGGCAAGTTGGAAAAGCCATGTTTTCAGGCCATGATGGAAGGATTGAAAGTTAGGGGCCACCCGAAGCTCCAGGGGCAGCTGATTCCATAGGGTGGGAGCTCCCACAGAGAAGGCCGTACCCCTAGGGGTCGCCAGCCGACACTGTCTGGCCGATGGCACCCCAAGGAGGCCCTGCCTATGGGAGCGCACGGGACGTTTGGAAGCCGTTACTGGCAGCAGGGTCTCTCTCAAATATTGCTTTTCTTATAGGTGGATTATTTAGCTTTTTATTTAAGAGTTTATTTTTTTAATATGCTCTTGTAAACCATGCTGAGCTTATACAGAGGAAGATTGTAAGTAAATTTAAATGTATGTACATTATTTCTTGTGAGATGTCATTACTTTAATATTTAAATTATCTCTCATTCATTTCAGGTTTGATTTTATAAATATATATATATATATATCCAAAGTTTGCAGTATTCTAGCCTGCAGTTTTGCCTAACCAAAAATCTTTCTGATTATAATGCTTTTGTTTTGGTTAAAAAAAGTGTGCAAGCTTACTTTAATGCCTTTTGTTTATGATGGATGAGTAATAGGCCATAACATTATTAAAGGAGATGGACAGATGACAGCTATAAAGACAATGGATATCATTTTTATAATGCTGATGGAACCAACAGAGCAGGTAGAAAACATCTGTCTAGCTCTTTAAGCAGTTGAAGAAACCATTTACAAGCAAACTAATTTACAGCTCCTACTTTTGGAGCTGTTTTAGACATTCAGACAGAAACAAAAGATTATTCAGTTATTTTTCAAATTGATATAGCAGCTCATCTCACAGACAAAGTGACTGTGGGTAGCATGCAACTAAGTGAAAACATAGTAATGCACAAACAACAAGTTATTATTATGGTTCATCATACAGTTAGGCAGATGACTGGGTTTGGCATTTTTATCCACCTATTGAGTCCTTCCCAAGAACCTGAGATAATAGATGTTGTTTGATAGTGTTAAAGGCATGATTTTGGGATTTCCTGTAGTTCTTTCTCTTCCTTTCTGCTGTTTCCAGGTACTGTCACTATCCAGATTTTTTAAAATCTTTCTTATCAACAATTGTGAGATCTGGGCTGTTATATGGCAACTATTTGTCTGTCTGAATTCTAAAGACCCAGAGCACTTCAGTTCTTTATGTTCATTACTGTGACTGTTTTGTGGTGCCACCAGTTCATGGTTGCAGGCAAATGGTATTCCAATGCACAATTGATGCTACTTTGTCATCCTGTGTTTAGTCCCTCTGTGTAATATTCCTACAGCACTAGAAGATGATCTACTGTTTCTTCAGCTTCACTGTAGATGTGGTATTTACTGTCTGTTGCTATCTTCTTAATTCTGACTTTGTATGCATTTGTTCTGTCATTATTATTAAAACTATAAAAGCTAAAAATAATGTGGAAAAGGATGTTTATAATAACATAGCCACCTCATTAGTTCACCCATTCTATTAGGAGCAGGTAGAATTAAGCCTTGGTGGCTCAGGCTGTTAAATGCCTGCTCTTAAGATCCAGCTGTCTACAATTACTGTAGGCTCGAATCCCACCAGGCTCAAGGCTGACTCAGCCTTCCATCCTCTCAGGGTAGGTAAATTGAGGACCCAAGATTGTTGGGGGCAATTAGCTGACCTTGTAAAAATGCTGCTTAGTGATAAGCAGGCATATACAATGGAATGAAGGCTATTGCTGAGCACACTGGGTTGTATCCCAAAAATTGTAAGCTGCCCTGAGTCTTCGGAGAAGGGCGGCATATAAATGTAATTAAAAAAAAATTCAAGCCAAGAGGGCCCTTGCACAGCTCTGTCTTGTGTCCTCCATTGTTCCCGTTCTTGGATCAATAGGCCCTGCTCATATTAACTCATGCCCTAATCCTCTCCAGATCAGACTACTGTAATATGTTGTACACGGGTCACCCTTGAAGAGTATGTGAAGCTTCAGCTGCTACAGAATGCAGTGGCATAGAAAATTATATACGCTCCTATAACGGCATGTGACACCTCTGCTCTGCAAGCTGGATTGGGTGCCAGTTTTCTTCCAGATCCAATTTAAGGTGCTGGCTTTAACCTTTAAAGCCCTTCATGGCATGGGACTGGACTATCTGAGACACTGCCTCTCCCTGGTTTCATCTGCTCTCTCCATTAGATCTGGCAGAGAAGACATGTTTTGCATGCCATCTGTTAAGGACATACAGTTGTTGGGTCGAAGGCACTGGGCCTTCTCTGCCTTGGCATCAGCCTGATGGAACATTCTTCCCTCCCAAAATTAGGTTAGTTCCATCCCGCATGAAGTTCTTGAAGTCCTTCAAGATCTGGTTATGTCACCTATGCCTGAAGGTCTCAGGGAACTGTAGACGTATCTAAATGGTTCCATTGTTGAAGTGGAACTCACTCTCTCTTTGCCTGAAGTTTGTATTTTTTGTGTTTTTAATACTGATTCTTAGATTTTCATGATGATTGTTTTATATGTGTGTTGGATCAGATTGCTGTATGCCACACTGAATCACTTTTTGTGAGATGGGTGACCATAGAAATGTAATTATTTCATATTTATTCTACCAACATCTCTGTTTGTTATGTATAAGATATGTGACTACTATTACTACAATCAAAAAGAAAACAATTAAAACAAATTAATGGCATTTTCATGAAGAATGGGGTGATGATATGTCTTTGCTCTCATGTTTTCATTTTATTCCTGGGAGACAATCACTCTTGCACTTAAAAGAAACAAAAGGAATGATAAAATACAGTAAATAATGCTCTCCTTCCTCTCCACAGAAGTCTGAGAAATATAGGACACTCTGCAATTTACATGCAAAGTACTATCATAGTCATCAATATCAAAAAAGATTTAGTGAGTGTCTTTTAGTGAACCTTAGGAGTAGAGAAATTTCTAGGCCAGGCAAAGAATAGCATATGCTATCATGGCTCTCACCTGAGCCTACACAGAAAGGTAATGTAATACATCTACCCAATTTTCAGAAAAGTGCTTTATTCTATTGCATTTCAGCGATGCTTTCAGCTATCTGTCTGTCTGCCGATCTGATCTGATCTGATCTGATCTAACCTGACTTCATTCTAAAAGGTTGGTTTTTTTTTTTTGCGGGGGTAACACTTTTGAAAAGAAGTGTTGCATTATTATCATCGTATAATTGGGTTTATATCTTTTAGTGTATTATTTTAGATTTAACTATTATTTTTGTTGTGCTGTTATCACTGCATTGCAATTAGGTTTTTTTTCTTGTTTTTTTATTGTAAATTACCAGGAGTCATTATTGATTACATTTATATACCAGTAAACAAATCAATAAATCTTTAACAACATTAACTCTATAGACAGGAAAGGAGAATTATATCAGGATAGGTGAACATCTCTACTACCATCTGAGAAATTAAGCAACTGATGTTTTACAACAGGGGAGGACTATCTGAAGCTTCAAGGTTACATGTAATTTCTGAGCTCCATTACAAAGTCTCCCTGAGTACACCATTAACTTCAGTTTCCCATCATTTTGAGATTGAAACATATAAAAAACATTGCCTAGGCCTTCTACAGGTTTAACATATTTAAATAAAGAAAAAGCGAAACTAATTTCGCCAGATAGAAAATTTAGATCTTGTCTAAACATATCACATGGACTTCAAGCTCCTTCAGATTCCATTAAATGTGTGGCCAGGCTAAGACTGCCTATTTTTACCATGAAAATATAATTATTATACAAGACAATGAGTTATCTTTGTTAGCCTTGACAATGTGCTTTTCATTCCTATCCAGTAAGCATCAGAAGGAGCTGTAGTCTCTCCTTCCTTCCCAATTATTTTGAATGTTTTAAATAAAATAGCTGTCACTCCACCCAGCCCTCCAGCCAGTAAAGATTGCATTTAAAAAAAAAGCTTTTAACTTTGCAAATTGTTCTCAACATTCTTTTTTATTTAATGATAAGCATCTGAGCCTCTTCCAAAAGATGGAAAGCAAAGCACTGATCATAACTGAAAGCTAGTTGGAAATTGTTAAAAGGGAGGGAGAAAATTCTATTGATTATAGATTGGATCAAAATAATCACTAGAATGCGGTTGGATCAATATAATCACTAGAATGTGTCTTTAAGGAAAATGGGGAAAAGTGGGGAAAAGAAGAATTGTTGTAGTGCTTTGGATCTGATTCGAAAAGGGTATTTCATAAGCATTTAAGAGCATGAAAATAGCAAATATTTAAAGCAGCTATCTTACAACTACTGCAGAACAGAGTTTTACAATCCTGTGAAAATATATAGTTGCTTTAAAGTATTGCATTCAAACTGTTGGTAAATTCATACCCTTGCAGATTCTAAAGCACCTTTCTGCAATTAAAGCCAGCCAGTGTTAATAAAAATGCATACATTAGGTGGAAATACACATATGGAAACATATACAATTAATATTATATAAGGAAAAAATGTATTGAAAATGTATATAGTAGGCAAAATGGATAGAAAAAATGCATAGAAGTGTTTATGTGAACATTTTCTTAAAAGAAAATCACAAACTTCTGTAAAATGTAATAGAATGAACTAAATAAAAGAAAGATGCAGATAAATTAATAAATTTCATCCTTAGCAATAAACGGGGAGGGAAAGGAAAAGATGGGAAGGGAGGGAGAAAGAGAGAGGGGGAAAGGAACAATATTGTTAATACTTCAGATTATCTGACAAGCAACTGATGATGGAAATGGTCAGATTTCTCCAGGTTAAATTTTATTCTGGTAACTTTGATAATACTGCCACCATGAGTTTTGAAGACATAAAAAGAATACTGTCAACCATTTTCAATGAAAGCAGTGAATACTGACAGACAGAGCCAAGTCTAAGGCTTAACACATCATAACAAGCAAAAAAAAGAGGTGCACCCTACTCAGGGTGAACTAAGATATTTGAAGAATGTATGGAAATTCTCCTACCAGGCAGAAAAATAAGTGCTAAATGTTAGAACTGTCTGAATGATCATTTTAATCTAATATAATCATTTGTATTTTCATTAATAGAAATGTTCCCAATAGTTTCCAATCAAATATATATTTTAGAGCACATTTGTGTCTACTGGTTCTTCTATTCTTTGTCCTAATATCAACTTTTGGAGATGGAAGGGCTAATGAATTGTTAAATTCTTCCTATTGCTTGATGGGTGAGTGGAACTTTGAACTCAGGTTTCCTGAATCATGACTAGAAATCTAATCTACTTTGTCTGTCTATCTGCCTATGTTTAATATCATATAATCGTATCTTAAATAAAGTATTTAGACCAAAGATCTTCAAACTTGGCAAGTTTAAGACTTATAGACTTCAACTCCCAGAATTCCCAAGCTAACATGACTGGAGGGAGTTGAAGTCCACAAGTCTTAAAGCTGTCAAGTTTTACTGGTTTAGACCATCATCCAGTCAATGCCTTGTTCAGGAACTCAAATGTTTGAACTGATCAGCTTCATTTGATGACATCCAATGAAGGGAAGGTTATCATTTCCCTTAGTAAGTGGTTAACAGGATAACAGAACATAATAACAGAGTCATGTAACCACAGGACATACAAACAGCCATAAATATAGCCTAGTTGCTGAGCACCCAAAGCATGGTCACATAACTGTGGTGGGGCCAACCATTAGAACTCCAAATTCTGATTGTAATTATCTGCAGTGAGGCCCATTCTAACTCTGAATGCTAAATCAAGATCTATTGTAATTTATTTATTTATTTATTTATTTATTTATTTATTTATTTATTTATTTGACTTGTATGCCGCCCCCTCTCCGAAAGGACTTGGGGCAGGTCACAGCTAAAAGTACAATAAATAAATTACCTAAAAACATATTTTCATTTTATTCTTTCACAAATGAAGATTTCTCTGAAATTTATTTCTGTCTTTTATGAACTATTCCATGGTTGTCTTCTCTGCAAATGGGAGAATCATTCGCTCCAACTTTTCATCCAAGTTATATGTTGAAGAACAGTGACTCCAAGATTGAATTTTGTAGCAACCTGCTCAATACCATACTCCAGAATGAGGAAGTATTGAGCACTTTTTGATTCTGCTATGCTTTCCCTTTGCTGTGTAATTTCCAACCAATACTTAACTAGCCAAATAATCAGAATTTCATAGGGTACTTTGTCAAATTTCTGAAATTAAGATATATTATGTCTACACAATTCTTGTAAAGTATTGAGGAAGCCAATCATCATCAAAAATGAGATAAGGATAGTCTACTGAGATTCATTTGTAAAAACTCCTTGCTGACTTCTGATATTATTCATGTTGTTTTCAAGATACTTGCAGATTGAAACTTTAATTATCTGTTCTAAAATATTTCCTGATATATTCCTACACCCAAACACCTCTTTTTTAAATATATGAAATCTTCCAGAAATGTCTTAAAACATAGTTTTTCCAGCAAATCCGCTGGTTTCTTGGAACAAGGTGCCTATTGATTCTATCATGTATGAGATTCTGACACATTCTCCCACAATCTTGTTTATGTTTAACTGTTTTAATGGTTATTTAAGATTTTTTTAATTGTTGCTTTTAATGTACACTGCACAGAATAAATTTGTGTGATGGGAAATTGTATAAATTTGATAAATAAATACAATAAAAGTATTTGCACTGGTCTAGTCAACTAAAATTCACCTATTTTCCAGAAAATAATTGATAGATGAGAGGCAGGAGGGGGCAAGAACTTAAACAATAGAAGATGGTTTGGTTAAGCTGGTAACAAATTTTTCTAATGCCCTACAATGCCCGTCATCTGGTCCTCGTGATTTAAACTCTTGCAGAATAGATGTTCCATACATTGTCTTTCAATCAGTCTCAATTTTCTGCCCTTTAGACAGGTCCCCAATTGCCCTGTGGAACATGTATCCTCTTACTGAAGAAAACTGAGCCAAGGCAGAGTTCCCTAGTTTTGCATATCTTTGTTAACCTGACTTTTTTTTCCTTTTTAAATGAGCAGCTACTGCACTAATTCTTTTCTCTACCTATTGTTCTTTTCTAATTGTCCTTTGCACCTTTGTAATCTCATCTCATTATAAGTTTTAGCCTTTCTAACACCATTTCTATAACGGCCAACTATCACTATGGGCCTTTCCTTGGTAATCTGTCCCTCTCTTCACCTCTTACTTAAGTCCTTTTTCTTATATTTTCAGTTCATCGGTAAGCTTATTATATGGCCATATCGACATTTTCTAGGTGTCCTCATTTTTTCCATTTTTATTGAAATTGTTGCTTATTCTTTGACTATGTCCTTTTTGTGGAAATCTTCACATCTTGAGCTCTTTTCCCTATTAGCTTTTCCTGACATATAATCCTATTTATAGGTTAAAACTCCAGGGTCTAAAGTAACTAAAGCTGAAGAAAATATGTACTGATATCTTCCCTATGCCTTAATTGGCTTCCAAGAGCTATGAGATCATGCTGAAGTGTGACTCAGGAGAGATCAAGATTATGTTGAAAAATGAATCATAAAATTAATACACTAAGAAATGTGTACTGTACAGTATTACAGTGAAATTTTCAGACAATCAAGAAAGAAAATATGCAGGATAATATGGACAATAATGCCTTTTATTTTATTTTTTATTTTTTATTACATTTATATGCCGCCCTTCTCCAGAGACTCAGGGCGGCTTACAACTTTTGGGATACAACCCAGTGTGCTCAGCAATAGCCTTCATTCCATTGTATATGCCTGCTTATTACTAAGTGGCATTTTTACAAGGTCAGCTAATTGCCCCCCAACAATCTTGGGTCCTCAATTTACCTACCCCGAGAGGATGGAAGGCTGAGTCAACCTTGAGCCTGGTGGGATTCGAGCCTACAGCAGTTGTAGGCAGCTGGAACTTAAGTGCAAGCAATTAACAGCCTGAGCCACCAAGGCCCATAGTATCTTTTGATACTAGTGAGAATACTTATGTCTATTTGTTGCTTTACTAAGTCTACCTTTTTAATGGCATGTACACTCTACTTCTCAGCTTCCAAATTATGTGAAAGAATTGTTTCAGATTATTCTGTATTGTCATATCCAACGCCTCATATTGTGGGAAGGGTATACACTTCAAGAAGCCCTACATGGCATAGGACTTGGTTATCTAAAAGATCACTGGTCTCTCATGGTGTTTGCTTAGCCAGTAGGAGACAACAGGTTTGATATGATCCAGGTCCTTCAATTAATTGTCTTTGATTAGAATAGAAGAAACTTTATTTTATTTATTTTGTCAAGCATGTTTTAGTTAACAGATATAGTTGGAAACATGATTAAGAGTACATGAAATGTGTATGGATAACAAGGGATATAGGATAGGGACTAGGTAGGTACTGTGGTGCTCTTATGCATGCCCCTTGCTGACCTCTTAGGAATGGGGTGAGGTCAACAGTAGACAGTCTAAGGTTAAAGTTTTGGGGGTTTGCTATGCCTTTTGAAGTGAGATTTCCCCTTAGAAGTGGATAGCTTCCACCATGATGGAAACCCAGAAGGCTTTCAAATTAGGCTGCCTTCCAAGACTTGGACTAAGATGACTGGGGCCTGTAAAAGGAGAGACTCAAGGTGCTGATGTGAGTTTTCCTTCTGAATGGTTCTGTGCTCCTTGAAAAAATTAAGAAAAAAATCACAGGCATAGGACATAGGTGTTAGTGCAAAAAAGAAAAGAAATTGGAATGGAGAGCTGAATGTCAGCTACAATCAGTCAGTAACAAGCATCTATTTTTCTTTGTACTACAAAATGATAAGGACTAAGTCAGGGGTGTCACATTCACATCATCAAAGCAGCATCATGTGACATATCGGGACTTTTTTCCCCTTCATTAAATCGGGCATGGGCATGGCCAGCACATGATGCATCTGTTCCGCGGGCCAGGAATTTGATAGCCCTGGGCTAAGGAATAGAAAAGAAACTCAAAATAAAAAAAGAGCAATCACCAGGCTATTTCAATCTACAGCAGGATCTACTATAGATAGGAAGATAATTGAAAATGTAGGACTAATTGTAGGCTAAAAGATGATTAACACCTGAGTGAATAGAATAAGTAGAATTAATTATTAGAATTCTCAGTCCTTAAAGGAAAGAGTTAGTGAAAAAACTGGGCTCCTACTGCCTTCATTGTTAAGAACATGGAGGAAAAGAAATGTTCATTGTCACATGTCACTTACAGAATTAAGCACAAATAAGTAGATGAATTGTATCTAATAGGCTTACTAAACTAAGAGTGATGTTTCCCCTCTCAGTTTCAAGCCTGGTATCTTAACTACTATACGATACTGGCTTTCAGGAGTGTATAGTTTCTATAATAAATTTATCTTCTGTAAGTACCAAAGTTTGTACCATACCTTAAGAAAAACCATATCACAGGACTCTGTTGGATAGATAGGTTTGTATGTGTGGATGTTTTGCTGGCTGGATTTGCCATCTTGTTCCTTTTTTACATCTCATATTAAAAAATACCATGTAAGATTAAAACAAATGCAGTTCAACACCTCAGCCAGAAACACCCACACATGTTTTTTTTTTTTGGGGGGGGGTGTTGGGGGAGTCATGTCTACACATATCATGTCTGGAGTCAGTCCAGAATCAGGAAGCACCTTAATTAATTGAATTTAGAACTTCAGACGAACAGGTACAAGTTCAGAGAATAGCAAGAAGATGGATCAAGGGATTAGAAACTTAGGTCTACAAAGACACAGTAAGGGAATTGTGAATAAGTCTTGAGAACAGAAGATTAAAGGGGATATGTAGTATGTGAATACATTTAACAGCTTGAAAGGATGTCAGATATGTTCTTATATGGTGACAGACAGCAAGGATCATGGATTTAAATTTCAGGAAAGTAATAGAATTCTATTTGAGTGTTAATTTTAAGAGAGGAGCAATGAACTTCCCTTCACTGACCCAATGGTGCTTTTTCAAGAGGCAGCTGGACTTTCTGTTTTTTCTTTGAAGACATTTCATTTCTTATCCAAGAAGCTTCTTTAACTCTTACTGAATTGTGGGGAATGGAAAGATTTATACTCCTTGCAGACAGCTGATCATTTGCATTCTTTTAGCGAGTCATTAAGGCCATCTGGAGGTTTTCTATGTCCTCAGAGTCACCTGAGTGGTGCAAATGGGTGTGGAGCCTTCTTGGAATTTTTGAAAGGACTGTTTTGTAGACTGGAGATTGATGAGATAGTGGTCCTCTCTGTCTAAAATGTGGACTTTGCTGTCTTCAAAAAAGTGGCCTTTGTCTTTTAAACACAGATGGACTGTTAAATCTAGTCCTGATGGGTTTGTTCTGCTATGTTGTGCCATGCATTTATGAAGTGGTTGTTTTGTTTTCCCAATGTACAGAGTGGACTGCTGGTTTGAAAGAGGGGTCAAAGAGGCCATCTATGTCAAAACTGAAGAGCCCTCTCTCAACAGAGGGAAAGGGATATGACATCATCTATTTCTAGTCTACAATGAAGTCCTTTCAACAGTTCCAAGAAGGCTCCACACCCATTTGCACCACTCAGGTGACCCTGATGACATAGATAAACCTCCAGGTGGCCTTAATGACTTGCTAAAAGAATGCAAATGACCAGCTGTCTGCAAGGAGTACACATTTTTCCATTTCCCACCATCCAATCAGAGCTGAATAAGAAGTGGAATGTCTTCAAAGAAAAGGCAGAAAGTCCAGTTGCCTCTTCAAAAGGCACCTTTGGGACAACCATGACCTGGAGGCCTGAGAATCTCCAAAGACATTCCCTTCCCTGATGTTTATTTTTAGGCAAAGGCTGGACATCTACCTGTTGGGGACAATTTAATTTGAATTTCTATATGAAGCAGAGGTTGTAGTTCTTTGTAGTGGTATTTATGACTCATATTTTACTGCCACCTCAGCATGGAATAAAATAAATAAAAAGCTATCCAACATGTACTATATATTTGTTGTAGTTGTTTACCTTTATATATAGGATGTGTCCCAGTTTAATATTCTTCAGTTCCATCACATACACAGTAACGTCTGGAAATATCATTTCTGTTTGACTCCATAAACCAGTGCCCAGGAAATAATAATAATAAAAAAACTTTCACTTTCCTCTCTAAATATATCAAATTTATCTCAGTGCTGCAATAGTTAACCAGCAAGCAAGCTTCCCCAAGCCATGCAGCTATAAACTTTGATATTTCTTTGCAATAGTACTTTCCCCTCCATAGCTGATTAATATGTTTCTTCTTTCTATATTTCTGTCCTTAGGTAAAAATATTTATTTAAATTGGTGAGTGCTAGTCCTATGTGAAAGGGAAGACATGTTATTTAACCATTTGTCTTCTATAAAGGTGAATAATCATGGTGTTTGCTCTTGTCATTCAGTCAGAAAAATCATGTTTCTTGTTTTTAACTATGTTTGCAAAAATAAATGTACTAAGCTTTCCAAATGTTCATCCATTCCTAAACTAACTTTTAACTTAAAGGGGGATATGTTCCCATTAATCTATTTTATTCCCCATTGTTTGTGATATTTGAGTGAATGTTTCAGAACTACCACCTCATGCTTGTGCTTTGTGCATCACCATTTAGTGATGGTCTGCCATGAACTCTGAGGACATACCACAGCTGCATTCCCAGCCACATGTGAAGCAACTGCTTCAAAAACAAACACTTTGAATTTGATTGGACAATGAGGCCCAAAAGTGGAGTGCACCTAATGGAGGGAAAGTTACACTTGAGGATTTTGGTGCAAATTTTTGAGTTCTGGCTTTGCTCAGCTGTATTTCACTTGACCTTTAGTAAACTATACCTTTCTCAACAAGTGGAGTTAAGGATCCTTCTTGCTTAAAGGTTCAAGTTGAGGCAGGTCTGACAGAAAGTTTTTTCTAAATAAGTCAGAAAATAGTATTTTCCTACTTTGCATGCCCTTGTTTCTTAAAATAATTAGGCATGTGCAACATTTTTGATTCAGTCTTCAATATATGAGCCAGCAGTGTGCAGCAGCAGCCAAAAAAGCTAATGCAATCCTAAGTTGCATTAACAGAGTGATACAATCGAGATCAAGTGAGGTACTAATACCACTCTATAAAGTAAGACCACACCTAGAGTACTGCATCCAGTTTTGGTCACCACATTATAAAAAAGATGTTAAGACTCTAGAAAAAGTACAGAGAAGAGCAACCAGGATGATTAGGGGACTGGAGACTAAAACATATGAAGAACAGTTACAGGAACTGGGCTTGGCTAGTCTAGTGAAGAGAAGGACCAGAGGAAACATGATAGCAGTCTTCCAATATTTGAGGGGCTGCCACAGAGAGGAAGGGGCAGATGAAGAGACCAGGATAGAAGCTGTTACAGGTTTGAATGAGGAATGAAGGAATAAAAATTGGCATGAAAAATGGTAGCAGATGGGTATCTTTGCATTGAATATACCACAAAGGGAGGGGTGTTGGAAAGGATGAGGGATTGAAGCTCAGGTTGCAGTCTGTAGTTCAGCCAGGCAGAAACTTCCCATTCTCACTTCCTAAAGCACCTGTAGGCCAGACAAGGAACAATGGATGGAAACTGAACAAGGAGAGATTTAACCTGGAAATAAGGAGAAACTTTCTTACAGTGAAAACAATCAACCAATGGAACAGCTTGCCCTCGGAAGTTGTGGGAGCGTCATCATTTAAGACATTCAAGAAGAGATTGGGCTGCCATTTGTTAGAAGTGATGTAAGATCTCCCGCTTGGGCGGGAGTTGGACTAGATGACCTATAAGGTCCCTTCCAACTCTGATTATCTGTTATGATCTGTTATTTCTTTCCCTGCTTAGTCTCATGTATTTAGATGGTGCAGACAAAGAGACCAGGATAGAAGCTGTTACAGGTTGAATGAGGAATGAAGGAATAAAAATTGGCATGGAAAATGGTAGCAGATGGGTATCTTTGCATTGAATAGACCACAAAGGGAGGGGTGTTGGGAAGAATGAGGGATTGAAGCTCAGGTTGCAGTCTGCAGTTCAGCCAGGCAGAAACTCCCCATTCTCACTTCCTCAAGGCTAAACTCACCCTTTTCTCAAAGCACCATAAAAGTTTATAGCCTGAGAAGCTTGAGACAAGATGAGCATATTCATTCATTCCCCCACTTGTACAGCATCCATGCCAGTGTCCCAGCTGTTGGTTAATTGAGTCACATCTGGAGCTTTTACAGATAGGCTGCCTTATCTCATCTGGGCCTTTAGCCTATAAAAGTGTGGGCATGTAGAAGAAGATAACAAGCAGTTGAGGAAGCTGGAAAAGACATCTGGGACATTATAACTGTTACCGGCAAGCAAGAGGCCTATCAATCAACTGGTGGGACTGATCAAGTTATGCTAAGCGGCCCATTGTGGTGTGAGTTTGGTATAGACCTGGCATGAAGCTTGGTAACAACTGGAAGAGATGTACCTACACTGAGGGAGAGCTTAACATTTGGTGGGAGGCAAAGGTTATAGGCCACTTTACAAAGTGTAAGGCTTTTATTTGTTTTAAGGGTTAGGGTTAGACTTATTTACATAGCTACATTAACTTGCAAGCCTAGGAGGATAGAATTAAATCCAGGCACAGCCTATTTTTGGGGAACATGTGTGCTACTATATAGAATTGTGCAAAACTATCTTCCACATTATGGTGTGTTCATATCTTGGAAAATCAAGCACCCTCACCAGGAGACAACATGCTTAAGAAGCCCTCTGTTTTCTTTATCCCAAAGTAACTTCATACACCACAATCCATTTCTGTGATCCATTTAAACTCATCCTGATTCCAACAATCAAGACTGTTCCAAAAATACTGCAAAGAGGATAAAATAGAAGCGTGGAGACCTTCTTCAAAGGGAAAAATAATTTTAATGCCAGATTTCAGCACAGCATTAATTAGTAAGTATTTCTAGTGCCTTTTCAAGCCAGAGTTCTCACTTGAGGCACAAATTGGGTTCAAGTAATCCTGGGCACATTATGTGAAGACCGAGCTCTCTGGAAAAGGCTCTAATGCTGGGAAATGTAGAAGGAAAGGAAAGAGGATAACTCAATTACAGCTGTGATGAGTACACTGTTTAGAGACTTGGAACAAGAATTTACAGATAGATCATGATGAAGAAAATCTATCTATGTGGTTGCTAGGACTTGAAAATGACTTGATGACACATAAGCAATCAATCAAATCTTGTTTATTTGGAGATGATTTATCTTATGCCATTAGCCAGGGTGAGTTGTCACATGTATTGAATGGTTTGCACTCAGAAAAGAATTGTTCTACCTCTGAAAGGTTTTGTTTAGCTTGTTTGAAAGCTGGATTTAGGCAAAACAAGAGTGCAGGAAACAAAGTTTGGGGATCAGGGTAAAGGATGGAAAGGAGTCCTCAAAGAGATCTAAGGGAGAAAAAAGACATTTTGGAGATTTTGTGAAGACTTATCTCTGCGGTGGGATGATGTTTGCTAGGAAAAAAAAAAACAGTCAAAGGGGTGGGGGAAGCAAAGCTATAAACTCACTTCACAGAGACCAATGTTAAAATGTGGGAGGACTTCAATTTGAGGACAGATGATTCAAAAGATTACATTTTTCCCTACAGATCAAGAAGTTTATAGAATACGTGGAAAGTGGAGGTTGCCAGTATATGAGTCACAAAATAATTTTTAAGAGCTCAGAATGGGATCCCTTTCTTGACTTCTTCACTGAGATTTACAATATTTATTTATTTATTTTTATTTTTATTTTTTAATTACATTTATATGCCGCCCTTCTCCAGAGACTCAGGGTGGCTTACAATTTTTGGGATACAACCCAGTGTGCTCAGCAATAGCCTTCATTCCATTGTATACGCCTGCTTATTACTAAGCGGCATTTTTACAAGGTCAGCTAATTGCCCCCAACAATCTTGGGTCCTCAATTTACCTACCCCGAGAGGATGGAAGGCTGAGTCAGCCTTGAGCCTGGTGGGATTCGAGCCTACAGCAGTTGTAGGCAGCTGGAACTTAAGTGCAGGCAATTAACAGCCTGAGCCACCAAGGCCCAATGGGAATTCTATGCCGCCCCATCTCCGAAGACTCGGGGCGGCTCACAAATAAAAACAACAACAACAATAAATAATTAAAAACAGATTAAACTAAATAAGCCCCAATACAGTTACAAAATACAACAAATACACAATAGGCCTTTGTACTGTTGCCCTTAAGAAACTGGCTTTCAATCCTATCTTCACAGCCCTGTTTTCTCTTCTAGGAAAACACACAAAAAGAATATAAGCTTGCCTTTTAGAACAGAAAGTAGCAATGATTTTGTGAATGAAGGAAGATTTATCTTTGAGCAAAAAATAATTTTTGCTGGTTGTGGCCACTAAGGCTTTGTTGTAGATTGTGGTCTCGGGCTTCTTTCTCTCGGCTTTCTCTAGGTTCCTATGGGAAGTTTGGGAAAAGAAATGGAAAGAGCTTTGGGGCAGTGGAACTTTAAATTCTTCTGAGCTGGAAGGTGAGGTTCCCAAAATAGAGTACAATATGGTTGCAGATGAATCGGTCTTCAAGAGCCTAGAACACATTTTAATTGGATTTAGCCATTCTTCAAAAAAAAAAAATCTGGAAATATGATATCCTTGATAAGGAAGCTGAAAAAGAAAGATTCAAAAACCAGTTGGACTTAGTTTGATTGACCCATTAGCTCTGAAACATATAATCATACCAGGAATATTGATAAAACTGATGTATAAGATTTACAATTGAGCAAGTGGTGTCCTGATATTCATGATCATAGATTTCATTATCCATTCCTTACATTATGGACATTTTTATATCCATTCACCAAATCCTATCTCTTTGTATGCATGTCCATGCAGCAAGACTCTGTGGTACCAACATTGTGGCCTAAGAAAGAACAAAATAAAATATTTGTATAGTCTGTTTCTCATGAAAGTTGTAGGTTCTGGGCCAGTACAATATACCCAAATAACGATGTTGAGTTTTTATTTCCAGTCTAGCTATGAAGAGGATTTAGGCATCTCCAACCCTTGATATGGTTGATAGGATATCTATTATCCTTTAATCATCATTTCCTCTCATGCTCTGTCTGGATAGGAGTTATTCTAGCAAGAATATATAAGAACATGTAATTTGTTTGTGTGAGCTTTATGAAACCAAGTATAATTTATTCTTTAGCAATTATTCTCTAGCAATGCATATTCAGCACTGAAGTCAAAGATGGCCGAGATGTAGATTCTAGTGGTTTCTGAATGGGCTTTCTAATGGGACTTTGCAAACTTTTAGACAATGGTGTTCTGGGTACTGACCTTATTTCTTAGTTCCCCTCTATGTCTTTAAAATGAAAGCATGTAATTTAAGGTAGCTCGAAGGCATATTGAGTTTTTATTGTGATTCAACTATGTCCCTTTCCAATTAATGTTTAATTCCTGGTTTGCTTGTGCAAATGAAAGTAGTTGACCTAAGTCCTACTTGCTTTAGGTTTATGTTTACTGGCAGAATAATAGTTGATCAGATAGTACCTTTCCAAACTAGATACTGTCCCTTGCCTCCTTTTTATGTTTTGATGGTCAGAACAAATAAAGCTGCATGGATTGGTTGATTATTCATGTAAATATTAAACAGGAATGTTACTGGAACATTTTTCTTTCATCAAGCCATTCTGCTAAATATATCACTAGCTTTATTTCTCCCATGTTCTTCATAGAAGCAGCAATTCCAAGTGTGTGGAATTGGATCTAAGAGCATGTTGCTGCCTAGTGATGTAGTATTACTGCTGATAAAGATCACAACTGGATTTTACCTCATTTGTATCTACCACTGTTAAAGAAATTGGGAAGCTTAAGGTCACATATGAGACTCATTTGATTTACTTCTGCCACTATCCTCATTTATGGAGTTAGGTTGATTTATTACTATGGCTACTGAAATTGCCAATTACAGGTTTTGAACTTATTTTACCATAGTCATTGGCTCTGTAAAATCTGCAGTTGCATTTAATGGTTTGCAGAGAAGGTTAGCAAGATCACACACACACTTCTCATGTATGGTTTGTGTCTTCTTTAATCTCAGATTTCCTACCAGAAGGTTGGAGTTTGAGGGTGTTGTGCAGTAACTTGCCTATGCCTAACACTGCAGTTTTCTGCAGCTCTGATGTTGGAACCATTCTCCTAAGTTAGGAGTCGCAGCCTTACCACAACCCTTTTGGCCTTTACTTTCCACAGTTTCTCTAGTTCCTTCTTCCAATCATGGCATTTTTCCAGCTTCTCATATTCCTTCTTTTCTTGATATTGCTGTGACTTGACCTGTCTAATGCTTTGGCAGTTTGGAAGCTTTCAACATTAACTTTCATAGCTGTCATTGAAGAGCTCAAGATGTGTATGCGACTAATTCAGTTCTTTAACATATTATTAAAGAAATATATGAAAATAGGAGAGCTGGTTTGGTGTAATTATTAATGGCTGAAGACTAGAAACCAGGGAAGTTGGTTCTGGTCCCACCCTAGGTACAAACGCAGCTAGGTGATTTTGGATCACATGTTCTCTTCACCCTAGGAAGGAGGCAATGGAAAACCGCTTGTGAAAAAACTGTCAATGCTTTTGGAAAAGAATAGGAGATTAAAGTATGATCTACAATAAGTGGAGCTGATGTTTGCATCTAAGAAGATAGAAGATAGGAGGAGCTGAATAGATCAGGTCCTTCTACCCTTTTCTGAATAAAGTGATATTGTGAGACTGCCCAAGCTGTTCTCCATACAGTTATTTCTCATGAGGAGATGGCAGAAGGTGAGAGAATCAGGAACCAAGAGAATGTTCCACTTCTTCCAGCTCCAAACAAGCCTTTTAAGGAACACTAAGTTTTGCTTGCTTTTTGCTTGCTTTTAAGTTTTAGAAATTGCATATAACTGCTTTTAAAAAGTTAGATACTTTCAAATGACAAGACTAGAAATGCTGGCTAAGTGCCATCAATTCTTAATATAAGAAAATGAAAAGGTAACTTTTGTAACTTTCAAGAATTTTAAATAAGCAGCAAAAAGCAAGACAAGGTTTGCCTTGGAAAAATTTAAAGATTAAGGGTTCAGGAAACATTGAACTAGTGGACTTTAAGATGTTAAGATTTTGAAATTAATTTTAAAGAATACATTTATTTTTGTGGGAAAGAAACTGTTTTTGACATTGGAGACATAAGAAGACAAGCAACATATAATGGAGTTTAGAGATGTTGTTGAAGACCTGCATTAGGACTTTGAATCAATAATGTCAGCTATATTATGTTGTCTTGGGAACGGTCAAAATGTCTCTCTTTCTTATGTCATATTCCACTGTTTTATTTAGATTAGGATCATTCCTTCCAAATGTGGACTTGCTTATAGTTAAGAGTTGAGATATGGAGTTTTATTTGAATGGTGTATGTTCTTATTTGGGGTGATTCTCTTTAGATTTGCTGACATCTAAATGGAAAAAAATGTGGAGTATTGGGTTTTCTTACAGTTAATCTGGTGTTTTCCTTTTTCTCTATAGTTATTTAGCATTTAAATTCATTTTGTATTTAATTGTCTTCCACTTAAAGTAAGGGGTATTTGTATGCTTGTTCCATTTAAAGCAGAAATTCAGGATTTTTGTCATGTTGAACTTTAGCGGGTTTTTTGTTCATACTACAATATTGGGACCACTTTATAAATATTTAAATATTTATATCTAGCTCAGCCTGAAATCTGACAAAAATGGGTCTGGATAATCTGTTTCTTCCAAGATTCTCCTCAGCTTCAGGCTGACCATCTTCAGAGACTGGTTGATAGCCATCAAAAACTTATGAGTCTAACACCAGGTTCTTGAATATGAGGTACACCATGGATTCTTTCAAGGTTGGGGGATATCACCTCCTCCATCAAAGAAGCCAACACTTCTACACAGAACAATTGAAGATAACCTCTCTGGCTGGTTTTACAATCTAGGCAGGACTCAGATCCAGTAAATATGTGGCTAAGCTAACAAGAGAGAGGGGAAGGAGAGAGGGAGAGGGAGAGAGAGAGAGAGACCTGTCCACTTTCTCAACAGGCATTGGCTCAAACTTATCCCATATCACATTATCCAGCAGATGTTCTGACGACTCTCTCTATCCAATAAAGAACAGGACATGCTAAACAGGGCTGCTGAATGGTTATCAGCAGACATGGTGAAGAAGAAATGATGTTTTTCCACCCTTATCATCATGAGGTAATCTTTAATTGGGTTCTTACCTGTGTCAAATCAGAGTTGCTTTAGAATTTCCTCTAAGGATGCTCAAGTTGTCTCTTCTTGAGTTTAATTCCCTAGAGCTAGTGGGCACCCTGGGATTAGCATACATGGAGAGATCATATAAGAGCACTGTGTTCCAAGGCCCCATCCACTCAGCCATGCCACTGGTGACTAAACTGCCCACCAGTTCCTCAGGGAAAACTCCAATGTCTTTCTGGAACTCTGCTGAGTCTATCAATTGCCTGACAGGGCCAGTCAAATGGGTCCTATCTCCCTATAGCAAAAGATGACACTAGTGAACTAAAAGGTAATTAGGAAGTGACTTGTCTATAGCAACAAATTGATATTGATGTCCTCCATTGCCAGATCAGATTTTAACTGCCCAAGACCAAAACATATATAACATGCATCCTCTGGTATGCATCAGGCCATCATTGACAATGATTGCCATGGAGGTCACAATTCCTGGTCCTCCACTGACTCAATATCACTGGGTGGCAAATTGAAATCCCCAAGAACTAACAGCCTTGGGGACTCTATTGCCAGCCCAGCAATGAATTCAGCAGCTCAGACAGGGAAGACTGAATAAATAGGCGTATATTATTTTGCTGCATAAAATCAAGATGATATGTTCATACCCTACACCGTAACTGGAATTTCTTCTCTCTGTATCTGCAAGTTAGCCATTACCTATTCCTTGATGCTTTCTTTCCAGTAAGCTTAATAAAGATGCACCTTAACTCTTACTCTCTTATCTCTCAAATGTCTCTTGATGTGTGGCAGAAACAGAGCACACTTTCATTATATCACACAGATTAAAATGGAGAGAGAGAGTTCATTATTTAGTGTTAAAGAATGCCGGAGATCCTGGATTCCATTTTTGACCACTCCGATTAAAAAAAAAACTGATAAGAGAAACCTCCAATCAGAATGGAAGAGAAATTTCTTCATGTTACTCTATATATTACCAACTAAAATAGGTTTCCAAATCTGTGTTCAATTCACAATATTCTGAAAATTACATTTTGTCACAATTTTGGGAAAAACATATTAGAAGAAATAGTATAATATAATATTAGAAGCAAAATGTACATTAAAATGTTGTACTATACCAGGGATATCAATGAAACTCAATTTCATTGAGGGCCACATCAGGGTTTTATTTGACCTGGGGGGGACGTGGCCAGAGTGGGCATGGCCACCCGTGACATCACTCATGTCAGGGGTGCTTGTGGTGGCCTCAGTACTCTGCCAGTGAAAATGGGATCCTGAGCTTCATTTTTGTCTGTGACGGCTTCCTGCAATCCTCTGCCAGTGAAAACAGAGCTCAGTCCTCCCAAGCTCTGTTTTCGCTGGCAGAGGCACTATGGACTGGTCCTTCACTGTTTCCAGGGCTCTCCATGGACCACATCTAAGCACCCTGTGTTCCACAATCAGCCCCTGGGCCTTGAGTTTGACACCCTGTACTAAATGACAAATATATATATTCCTTTTCATGCATACTTTTTCCTGCTAAATGTACATGTTAAGAAAATGTGAAATTTTTTTTTTTAATCCTAAATTAGCACTTCTTTTTTTCTTACTTC
Organism: Naja naja; assembly: GCA_009733165.1. Classification (NCBI taxonomy): domain Eukaryota; kingdom Metazoa; phylum Chordata; class Lepidosauria; order Squamata; family Elapidae; genus Naja; species Naja naja. The sequence goes on from CM019151.1 coordinate 167,491,075, forward strand.
CCATCTGGGGATCCATTCAGTGCTGATAGCTCTGGGTTACATGAACGAAGTATACAGGTAGTGCTTAACCTACAATCATTCATTTAGCATTCAGAAATACAACAGCACTGGAAAAAAAGTGACTTGACCACAAGACTTCTCACGTACAGCTGTTCGCAGCATCCCCAAAGTAATGTTATCAAAATTTGGGCACTACAACAGTTGTGCAATCATCATCTGTGACTTTCCCAGTTGGCTTTCAACAAACAAAATCAGATTCATTTAATAACCGCATAAGCCACTTAACAACTGAGGCAAAAAGATTGTAAAATCAGACACAACTCCCTTAACAGCCACTTTGCTTAGCAATAGAATTTCTGGTGTCAGTTGTGGTCGCAATTCAAGGATTACCTGTATACCCAAGAATAGGGCAGTTTTCAATGCCACATAGTAAAACTTTATGGTTTGATTGTTCCAAAGGTGCTTTTTCAGGAGGCAACTGGACTTCCTTGTTTTTTTCTTTGAAGATGCTTCTCATCCAAGAAGCTTCTTCAGTTCTGACAGGATAGTGGGGAATGGAAGGATCCACTATCCTGTCAGAGTTGAAGAAGCTTCTTGGGTGAGAAGTGAAGAAAAAACTTCAAAGAAAAAACAAGGAAGTCCAGTTGCCTCCAGTTGCCTCCTGCTTCCAGTTGGACCTTTGGGACAGCCATGACCTGGATGACTAAGAATCTCTACAGACTTATGGCTTGATTGAATATTTATATTTATAATTCTCTAATTGTTGTGTATTTATTTTCTAGTAGCCTTCCCTTCTAGCTCAGTGGAAACTATGCAGAGTGGCTATTTATTGACTGTCATACATCCCGCTCCACTTCCCCAATAAAAAGAGAATACTTCATTATTAGTAGGTCATTCAGAACACCCTGACAACAAACTATGTCAGCATGTTTGTGGCCATCACTGACTTTACAGTGCTAATGCTAATGGAAGGTTTTGTTTTGCATATTTGGAGATTTATATTCAATGTAGTAATTAAGTCTAGTCAAGAAGTCAAAATAGCAATTCCCTAATGAAGAAAGTAATATGTTAAAGAAACATAAGGTGCCATTGTATTCAATTGCATTCCTCAAAGTCACCTTAAGTCCATTAATGTTGTTAAGTTTATTTTAATTGTGTTCAATTAAAACTTTCAGAAGTGGCAGAGACTTTTTAGAAGAAAGGTACTTCAAATGGTATAAAAACAGAGCTACGTGGAAATTTAGGAGCATTTTACACAGTAAGGGTAAATTCCACCGTGAAAGCTTTTTGAGATTCATTGCTTAGGAACAGAGAATATTTCTCTTTCCTTCCCTCTCTCCCTCTCTTTTTCTCCCTCTCTGTCTCTTTTTTCTCTCCCTCTCTCATCTACTTTCCTCCCTCCTTTTCTCCTTCTATTCTTCTCCATCTCTCTCTCTCTCTCTCTCACTCTCTCTCTCTCTCTCTCTCTCTGACAACCATCCATCTGAAGTATGTTTTCATTTAGAGGCATATTTTATTTAGATTATGGTGGTGCTGAACTTGTTAAAGATGCTGAGTCCAGTTCAAGACTCGAGTGATGCATGAAGGGGTGAGCTTCGTTAATTGCTTTAGCTCCTGCCCATCTAATAGTTTGAAAGCATGCAAATGTAGGTTCCACTATAGTGGAAAGGTAACAGCATTCAGTATGCCTTAATGTATAGTCAAGCTGGCCATAGGACCACAGAAATGTCTTTGGACAACAGTGGCACTCTTGGCTAAGAAACAGAGATGAGCACTTCCCCTAGATTCAGAAACAACTGGACAGGGGAAATTTTTAAATAATCTCTTTGGGGTGTGGTTTGGAGCCTGTTAGATTCCTTGAGAACTGTATGGGAATAGCATATGCCATTTCATATAAATTGCAGGACTATACTAGTTGAAAATTACAGACCAATCTCTTTATGCTGCGTCACCTGTAAAGTCATGGAATCAATTATTAACCAATCCATTATCCTCCACTTAGAGACAAACAACCTACTCTCTAACAAACAATATGGTTTCAGAAAAAAAACTATCCTGTAATCTGCAACTCTTACACTGCAAAAACATATGGACTACACAACTTGATCAGGGCAAAGCAATAGATGCAATCTACATAGACTTCTGTAAAGCCTTTGATTCAGTGGTACATGACAAACTACTACTAAAACTAAAATCTTATGGTACCTCTGGACAACTGCATAACTGGATAGTTGCATTCTTGTCAAACAGACAACAAATGGTCAAAATTGTGAGGTCCTATCAAATTCTGTACCTGTCAACAGTGGTGTCCCCCAAGGCAGTGTTCTAGGACCAACTCTCTTCATACTCTACATAAATGACCTCTGTGATCATATTAAGGGCAACTGCATTCTCTTCGCTGATGATGTAAAGCTATTCAACACCACAGATAATACTGCTACCCTTCAAAAAGACCTCAACTATATGTATCAGAATGGTCAAACAAACGGCAATTTCAAACCTCAACAAATAAATGCTCTGTCTTACATATTGGCAAAAAAATCAGAAAATAAAATACAAGCTGAATAGTCAAGACCTTGTTGATGATCCAAACTCCATCAAGGACCTTGGAATACTCATCTCTAATTATCTAAGTGCTAGAGCCCACTGTAACTACATAGCCAAAAAGGCATTAAGAGTTGTTAACCTAATCCTACATAGCTTTTTCTCTGGTAATATCACACTACTAACTAGAGGCATACAAAATGTTTGCTAGACCAATGCTTGAATACAGCTCATCAGTCTGGAACCCACATCACGTATCTTTAAATTAACACAGTTGAGAAAGTCCAGAAATATTTCACAGGAAGAGTTCTACATTCCTCTACTCACTGCAGAATACCTTATACCACCAGACTTGAAATTCTAGACCTAGAAAACCTAGAACTACGCCGCCTTTGATCTGATCTAAGTATAGTATATAAAATCATACATTGCAATGTTCTTCCAGTCAATGAATACTTCAACTTCAACCATAACAATACAAGAGCACACAATAGATACAAACTCAAGGTTAACCGCACCAAACTTGATTGCAGGAAATACAACTTCAGCAACAGAGTGGTCAATGTCTGGAATACTCTACCTGACTCTGTGGTTTCTTCCCTAAACCCCAAAAATTTTAACCTTAGACTGTCTACTATTGACCTCACCCCTTTCCTAAGAGGTCTGTAAGGGGCGTGCATAAGTGCACTAAAGTGCCTACCATCCCTGTCCTATTGTTTCTTTTATTTTTCTTATATGTATTCATTTCATGTATTCACAACTATGTTTATCCTTATACTTATTATGTTGTAAGCGATTGACAAAACAAATAAATAAATAAATAAATAAATAAATAAATAAATAAATAAATATAACATGCACAAATATGCTTGCATGAGAAGATACATAACTTGAGAATTTCATTTGAAATGTCAGGGCACTCCTGAAAATTCCAGATTTTATGAATTCCAAAAAGACTTAATTTTATGATGTTCTTGCTTGCATGAGATTTGTCAAATGTAATTATAAAATAAATTGTGTGGCTCTATCTGACACCTGCCCTTTTCTCTCTCACAAACAGCCACTGCTATTTAACAGTGAAGAGGTAACCCTGCATATTTTGGTGAATCTCAGATACTTTTAGTTTTTGCATTTAGAACCCAATTAGACCATTCCTAATTATATTATCAAACCTTTAATCAATAACTAGCCAGAGCCGCTTTAATGTTTGAGTAAGAATTGTCTTATACTTTGGATAGAAACTGATGTCTCCAGGAATGTCATTAGTAGAGGAGCAGAGGCCCTCTGCACATTACAGGTACAATATCAATTTGAAATTCCAGGGCTGCCCTTGGCAAACTCTCATATCCTGCTGCATTCAGCATGCTGCTGTTTGCTTTGGGAAGTATTGTCACAGTCTCCAGGTTAACTCACAGTTGGTTATGCTAATGGTTATTGCCTGAAAATAGCACTTTTACCACCTGCTACTAGTATTTGCATAGTGGATACACAATACAGTCCCCTGTCCCAGTCACTGATATGTTCAATTCAGCACCATTTCTGGAATTAAAATTTATCCCCCTATGATCGTTAGCTTTAGCTCTCATTCACAGTACTGGCAAGTTTCACACTGACTTTAATAATGCAGCATCAGTGGCCATATAAGTGGGATGTGCTAATGGAACAGAGAATAAGAAATGAAATGGCATGAATATAAAAAGAAGAAATCTCAAGTATTCTTTAGTACTATTGAAACTGATGCCATTCAAGCATCTACTAGTTTTTAGAAATTGTAAAGGAATAATAATCACTGGCTTACAATTCAGTAGACACAATTCAAGTACCTGGATTGTGCAGTAGATTTGGATTCAAAAACACAGGTGCTTCAGAGCACCTGGGGAGGAGGAGTAGCATCTACCTGCAAATGTGTCTTTTCCTGAGATCACACTGCAGCCACAAAGCACATCCACAGAAGCTAAGGAAAAATACAACTGCTGAAAAACAAATTGCAAGGAGGTGCTATTCTATCAAGTAATGACATTTTGAGAGTTTTTGTTCTTTTATTATTGATTTTATTCTAATTTCTGAAAGAGTGGCTCCCTTTGGGACATCTAAAGATTATGCAGTTCTGTGCTTGGTAGACTTGCTTATTTCAGTACTTAAGTATTCTGAAAAAAAGTCTTTTCATTAACATATGGACTGTGAACAGAAAAGGATAAACACAACACACAAACACTACATATGGATAGATAACTATCTTTTCCCCTCAACTAGTAATTACAGGGGGTTTTTTATATATATATATGATATGGATCAATCAGGATTTCTTTTACCAATCAACATTGTGACACAATGGATCATACTCTACATTAGGACTTTATTGGGTGCAAGTCTCTTGCTGTCTACTTATTCATATTCTAGGTTATCCAGGTATGGGAAAAAGAGTGTTCATTTATTTTCAGAATTATAAGGCTGCCTAACTCAAAGTATGACTTTAGGCATTTTGCAACATAAAAACAGTAAATCAACAAAGGAGAAAAACCCAAACCATATAGCAATAAACAAGAGAATAACAAAACATATAAATACAACTAAGCAAATAACAAACAACCACAAGGAGATTCCTACTAAACTGGATCGCTGGCTGAGGACTTCTGGGAGTTGAAGTCCATAAGTCTTAAGGTTGCCAAGTTTGAGGAGCCCTGGCCTGGGGGAAGAGTCAGGTCTTAACAACTTTCCAACATGAAAACATTTGGAGCCTGTGGCATTACCAGAGGGAGTTCATTACAGAGAACAAAGGGCAACCACAAAAAAGGCACATTTTTTATTTCTTCACAAGATTTAAAAGAAGGAATCTAGCATAGTCCCTGTGGGACTATGTGGAGCAGGCAGATATTCTTGGGAAAAGGTGGTCCTTCAAGTAACCAAGTCCTACAACAGCCTGATGATTTAATCATCAACATCTTGAATTGTATCTGAAAGGGATATGGGAGCCCTGTAGTTCCCATTCTGTAACTGACAAAAAGTGGGTTACATGGGCATAATGGTGTGACCATAATTACCCATTCTGGATCAATTGAAGTTTCTGCATGGTTTTCAAGGACATTATAAAGGACACTGCAACAGTCCAATCAGGAGGTGATCAAGGTATAAGTGTCCATGAGCAGTTAAGTAGGAAGTGGAATGAGTTCATCTCTAAGAGGAAAATAGAATATAGGTAGTCATACATTTATAATCTGGGGTGATTTTTACTCTTCTTTCCCACAACTGAAAGCTGGTCCCCACAAGGATCTTATTTGCTTATGATAAATATGAGTCTATTGTTTTGAATTCAAAAGTCTTATCTGTTTATTATTTCAATTCACACGGTAGGATTATTTAAACAAATATTTGCTGAATATTAGAACATACTTTGATATTGTTTCTTTGCATGATTTGTAAAGGCAGAGCAGGCTTTCAAGATAGAATGGAGTGATTTCTTTATGAAAGCAAAAGCCTAGGTTAATAAAATGGAATAATTGTTGAAATTATTTTAAAAATTGAGTTATCTTTAAAATGACTCTACGATGGATCAGGTTTTATTTTTTTATTATTTCTCTGCTTTTATGACAAAAACAAAGAGAAAATACATTAAAAATGGACAACAGAAACCTATTATGCTACATATTGAAAAAAAAATAACTCAGCACAATTTTTAAATTGACCATTAAACTTGATTGTGTGGAATATTGATCAGTGTTTCCATTACACTGATAAAGAGTTCATAAATTGAAAAGATGGCATTGATTTAAGATAATAATTCTGGGACCCTACTCTTTTGCTAACATTGAAGAAAATTATTTTGTTATACTCATTGCTCAATAATACTAATCAATTTTATATTTTGAAATGTATGAATTATTTTAGTATATACAGTACATAGTTCAAAAGAACATTGTCGTCTTCAAGCCAGATTGATCTTTGTAAGATGACAGATATTAAACCAAAGATGGGCAATAATGGGAAAACCCAATATCAAAGTAATAAGTATCCCTTCATCCATTTCACATTTCCAGCATAATAGTGTTGACAGTCAATCCTGTTAAAGCACTCCTGCACCTGCAATTTTTTTCCAACCGGTATTCAGGGGTGAACACAACATGGACTTTCCATTGACAAGCTATGGTACTCAGCCTTCATCTTGGGGCTTTTCTGGGGTGAAATCATCTTACTTTTTGATTTTTTAAAATTATTTATTTGCTAATAGAAAAATTTATTTGTCCCTTTCTGACTAAATCTTGAGCTTGTGTTGTTTCTTATTTTATTTATTAAGGGTCAGGAATTGAGAAAAGAGAAATAGAGAGCAATAAAGGTAAAGGTTCCCCTCACATATTCATGCTAGTCATTTCTGGCTCTAGAGGGTGGTGCTCATCTCTGTTACAAAGCCGAAGAGCTTTGTCCAAAGACGTTTCCGTGTTCATGTGTTCCGTGTTCATGTGGCCGACATGACTAAATGCCAAAGGCGCATGGAACGCTGTTACCTTCCTACCAAAGTGATCCCTATTTTTCTAATTGCATTTTTACACGCTTTCGAACTGCTAGGTTGGCAGAAGCTGGGACAAGTAACAGGAGCTCATTCCATTATGCGGTGCTAGGGATTCAAACTGCCGAACTGCCAACCTTTCTGATCGACAAGCTCAGCGTCTTAGCCACTGAGCCACTGCATCAGAGCAATAATGATGCCCAAATAGACAGTATCCTAATTAGCTGGTGGAAGATCAGTCTGTTTCAGATATATATAGACTGATATCTTTTACTTCCATAAAGGGAGGGTGGTATTCAATCATTCATTTAAAATTTTAACCACCATCTATAATAGACTCTTCTGAATTGAAACATCTGGTGACTGATATACATAAAAAATATTCTGATTGAAATGTTCAAATGCAGTCATGATGTTATCTACTATTTAACATGGGACCCCACAGACACCCTAAGGGGAGGATACTATGCCCCATTTATACAGAGTCCCAGCATATTCCACGGACCTGGCTTGCATCACTGAGACCTGGCTGGGGCCGGAGGGTGGAGGCCCTCTGGTTGATCTATGCCCCCCAGGTTTTCAGATTTTACACCATCCATGAGCTCAGGGGAGGGGTGGGGGGGTTGCTGTTGTTATTCGGGAGACCTTGATTCCAAGGGAGGTCACCGTTCCGCAGTTAGGTGGGTATGAAGCTCTCCTTTTGAGGTTGGGGCCTGGTGGTCAGTTGGACTTGTTGCTTATATAACTATCCTCCAACTATGTGGCAACGGCACTGCCTGGGCTGCTCGATGCCCTCTCAGGAGTGGCGGTGGAGTTTCCAAGCCTTTTGGTTCTGGGTGACTTCAACCTGCCCTCCCTGGGGGGGATGTCGGGGCTGGCCCAGGAATTCATGGCTTCCATGGCAGCTATGGGCCTGACCCAAATAATACAGGCTCCCACAAATGAGGGGGCAACACACTCAACCTTGTTTTTGTCTCAGAACGTTGGTGTAGTGATCTGGGGGTGGGCACTGTGAATGTCCAACCCGTAGCATGGTCAGACCACTATCTCCTGTGGCTGGTCTTCCAACAAGCGGCCCCACACTGTTGGGATGAGGAACCACTGTGATGGTTCCGCCCCAGATGTCTGATGGACCCTGAAAGGTTCCAGACAGAACTGGGGTCTTATCCACAGCTCGGCCGAGGTACTGGCAGCTACCTGGCAACAGGCTGCTGCTGAGGCCCTCAACTGAGTTGTCCCCTTGCGTCCCCTCACTTGCCACAGATCCCAGATGGCTCCTTGGTTTAGTGAGGAGCTTAGAGAGATGAAGCAGCAGAGGAGGGGTTTAGAGAGCAGGTGGAGGTCGACCCACTCTGAATCTGACCAAGCCCAGCTAAGAGCCTATATTAGGACTTATCTGGTAGCAGTGGGGGTGGCAAAGAGGTCATACCTCTCCGCTCTCATAGCATCTGCAGAAGACCGCCCGGCTGCCCTGTTTAGGGTCACCCGCTCCCTTTTACATCGGGGGTGGGGTTGGATCCTATGCAGGGTAGGGCTGAGGAATTTGGTCAGTATCTGTTGGATAAGATCGCTCAGATTCAGGAAGGGTTGGACTCTGATTTGCAGTGGTCTGAGGAGGGAGGTGCAAGAAGTCCAGCCAATATCATCTGGGTTGAGTTTGATCCTGTTTCTGAGGATGAAGTGGACAGGATTATGCAACGTCTGAGTTCCACCATGTGTTTGTTGGACCCATGCCCTTCCTGGATGGTGTATGCCGCCAGGGAGGTCACATGCGGCTGGCTCCAGGCAGTAGTCAATGCTTCATTAAGGGAGGGCTCTTTCCCCGCTGCCTTGAAAGAGGCGGTGGTGAAACCCCTCCTGAAGAAGCCTGCCCTGGACTCAGCCATGTTGAACAACTTTCATCCAGTCTCCAACCTTCGTTTTTTAGCGAAGGTTGTTGAGAGCATGGTGGCTCAACAGTTTCCGCTTTTCTGCTTTTGCCCAGGTTTGGCTGGTTTGCCAGCTCTGCCCTTACCTGAGCCGAGATGCCCTTCAAATGGTCACTCATGCGCTTGTCACTTCCAGAATCGACTACTGTAATGCTCTCTACATGGGGCTGCCCTTGCGGACTACCTGGAGGTTGCAGCTGGTGCAGAATGCAGCCGCGCGGGCTGTGATGGGAGTATCCCGATACTCCCATGTTACACCCCTCTTTCATGACCTGCATTGGTAGCCGGTTGCCTGCCGGGTTAGTTTCAAGGTGCTAGTAACAACTTATAATGCCCTAAATGGCTTGGGTCCAGGGTACCTGCGGGAACGCCTCCTGCCAGCATCACATGCTGGTCGCCCTGTTCGTTCCCACAGGAGGCACCTCCTTGGGATACCGTCGGTCAGGCACTGTCAGCTGGTGGTCCCAGGACTAGGGCCTTCTCCATGGTATTGCCCACCCTTTGGAATCAGCTCCCCATGGATCTCCGTTTGGCCCCTGATCTCCGCTCCTTCCACCGGGACCTGAAGAACTGGTTGTTTCAACAGGCTGGCCTGGAATGACCTGGGGGGGGTTAACTGTTTCTTTTAATGTTTATTCTGACTTGTTATGTTTAATCTGCTTTTATTGTAAATTTTGTGCTGTTTTAATGTTCTCTGCCCTGAGTCCTTAGGGAGAAGGGCGGCATACAAGTTGAATAAATTATTATTATTGGTCGCACTGGTGGATGATCTCTGGAGGGCACGGGACAGAGGATTTTCCTCTGTCCTGGTCCTATTAGATCTCTCAGCAGTTTTCGATACCATCGACCATGGTATCCTATTGCGGCGCCTTGAGGGGTTGAGAGTGGGAGGCACTGTTTTGCAGTGGTTCTCCTCCTACCTCTTGGGGCATTCACAATCGGTGTTGGCAGGGGGGCAGAGGTTGATTCCAAGGGCTCTCACTTGTGGGATCCCTCAGGGGTCGGTCCTTTCACCCCTCCTGTTCAACATCTATATGAAGCTGCTGGGTGAGATCATCTGGGGTTTTGGGGTGAGGTATCATCAGTGTGCTGATGATACTCAGCTATACATCTCCACCCCAAACCAAATCAGTGATGCCCTCTCTGTGATGTCTCATTGTCTGGATGCAATACGGATCTGGATGGGCAGGAACAAGCTACAGCTAAATCCGGCCAAGACTGAGTGGCTGTGCGTACAGGCATCTCATTCCAGTGAACAGATTCCATCTTTGGTCATGGGGGGAGAGGTGTTGCCCCCTGTGGATAGGGTGTGAAACCTGGGGGTTCTCCTGGATTCATGGCTCAGTTTGGAGGAGCAGGTGAGAGCTGTGGGAAGGGGGGCCTTTGCCCATGTTCAGCTGGTTCGCCAGCTGCGCCCTTACCTGGATCGTGATGTCCTTCGCATGGTCACTCATGCACTTGTTACATCCCGACTCGACTACTGCAATGCTCTCTATTTAGGACTGCCCTTGCATATCATCCGGAAGCTCCAGCTGGTGTAGAATGCGGCCACATGGGTTGTGATGGGAGTTTCCCGATACTCCCATGTTATGCCCCTCCTGCATGAGCTGCATTGGTTGCCGGTTGCCCTCCGGGTGCGATTCAAAGTTCTGGCGCTAACATTCAAAGTCCTTCATGGCATGGGTCCGGGGTGCTTGCGGGAGCATCTCCTGCTGATATCAAATACCAATCGCCCTGTGCATGCACACAGGCTGGAACTCCTTGGGATGCCGTCCACACGACAATGTCAGCTGGCGTTGCCCCGGAGAGGGGCCTATTCTGTAGCGGCTCCCGCCTTATGGAATCAACTACCCGTTGAGCTCTGGTTGGCTCCTGATCTCTCCTCTTTGCGGCACGATCTAAAAACCTGGTTATTTTTACAGGCTGGGCTGGACTGACCTCCTGGGGGGAGGGTAGGATTTTAATTGGGTTTTTATTATTATTTGGCTTATTAGGTTTAATTTCTTTTTAAACTATTTATTGTGCTATGTTTTATTTGTGAGCTGCCCTGAGTCCTTTTGGAGAGTGGCGGCATACAAGTCAAATAAAATAAAAAAAATAATAATAATAATAATAATAATAATAATAATAATAATAATAATATGCAAATGTGTGGATTGTGAATCCTATTCAGGATCATCCATTTTTGACATGGTAGTTCAAAACCTGGCATATTTTTTGTGGGGTTATTTATTATGTTTTCCTGTGTCTGAGCATTCAGCAACCTATTTGGCTTTCCATTGGGAATCGATGTTAAAGTTATTGTGTAGATGAGAGATCCCATTACTGCCATTTTAATTGCAATCTGTTGACTTTTGTGGGCTGCCTGTACCCTTGAATTTTCGCATCAGCACTGAACATACAGTCACCTTTGGTGAGATGGATATACATATAAAAGTTACCAATTCATCTATTCATCCATATTGCAGATAGGCTGCAGTTCAGTACAGCCAATCTTGGAAGATAAGATTTTGAGTATTATGCCTATGTCAAGGCCAAAATTGATATATGTGTAGCCATTTTATTTAACCTTATTATATATTCCTTTTCTTTCTTTCTCTTTGCTGGTTATGGGGGAAGGGTTTTGGGCTTGCCACATTCCTAAGGTGGAAGGAGTGGAGATAGAGAGACTTGTCTAGGCTAGGTGATTCTTCTTCCCATGGGAACAAAAACTGCTGAGACCTGGAGGTGGAGGTTGATTGTTTTACTTCTATTGGAGAATGTGACTTTTGGGGGCTGTTTCTAACTTCCAATATTATGTGGTGTAATTCTGGATTGTGTCAGATCTGAAATTGCAACAGACTTGTATGTATTTGATGCTTTCCTAAATAAAAGAAATTGTTTTGGAAGATGGACTTTGCTCTTTTCTTTTTATAAATGGATTTCATCACTTGGAAACCTGAAAGCCTATTTATCAGAAGTTACTAACAGCATTATGATTTCTGCTTCTATACATCTGTTGTTTCTTTATTGACTCCATTTCATTTTTATCATACCATAAAATAACAAAATGATTTTCTTGCCTGCTTTGGTGGGACCGACTCATTCAGTCATTATTCAAAAGAAAGGACACATTCAGGTTCTACATATACAAAAGCTTTGTTCTCTCTAATGCTGGTGAATTTGTCCATGGAAATCCCAAACCATTCTTTTTCTGAGATGCTTTGTTAGCAGGTCCCTCAATAGCCCAATTCTCTCCTTATTTTCAAAGCCACACAGCTCAGCATTTCAATTGTTTTGAACATGTTATCAAGTCAGTATTCAGGATTCTTGTGGCTGTTCATATGTTTCCAGCTTGACAGCTGTTCACATTTGGGTTTCTATTGTGTTTGGTAGTTAACAGGGCTATGTGACAATACCAACGTATTGAATTATATAATAAGCATAATCTAGTGTTTTCCAGCAGTGATCGCTTATATTTTGCCCATTAAAGAAAGGACAGGGAGGATGTCTTTTAAATTCCACAGCATTGTTAGGTATTGTAGCAATAGGCCTTGTTTGGAATCTTATACATAACTCACTCAGTAATTTCTTTCACATTTAATTTAATAGAAGATAGAAGATGAAAGCAAATTAAGGCCATAAAACATCGCCTTAAATGAGTTCTTTGTACCTGGTCTTTGGCAAACATGTCCTTGCAGGTTAAAAAAGAAAAGAAAAGAAATAAACTTGATAATGTATAGGGATATCTTATACTTGGTGAGCCTTCTATGCTTATAGAATATTCTCTCCTTGGAAATGAGGTTAGCTCCATTCCTTTTAACATTTCAAAAGACTCTCAGGGCTGACTATCAGCCTTTTGTTTACCACAGGCCCCCTTTAAATGCCTTTTTTGGCCATGGATCATGGCCATGGAACCCCAAGACTTAACTCCTAACATAAATCCTAACATTTCTTCAAGTCTTTGCGGATCCCCTGTGATGGCATTGTCAACCCCCCACCCCCGAGGTCCAAGGACCACAGGTTGAGAACCACTAAGCTATACCAATGGACCTGAGATTCCTAGGGGATTGTGAAGATATTACAATGGCTCCCTTATTGGGGTTCACATTATTTTCTTTTGTGTGAGTCCTTTTTTGTAGTTTCAATACAACTATTTTTAATGCATTTATTGTTTGATAATTAAGTGCTATATGCTGACAAGAGACACTTTTTTGTGGGTTGAGATACCTATGGGAGAGCAGTGTGCTCAGACAATTGGTAAGTCAATAACTTGAGCTGTTGGCAGTTCCTGTGAGTACACAAAGCTGGATACAGTGTAAAAAGAACCTATGACACAACCATTTTTTAAAATAAATAAATAAGTACAAAATCAGGGGTCCTCAATTTAGAACCCCAAATTTATGGTCATAAATCATTATGACCATAAATCAAGGCACTCACATTTAATTACATTATTCAATTTTTGTGGCAGTTGTTAAGCAAATCACTATGGTCATTAAGTAACTCCATGGTTAAATGAATGTCATGGTCATAGGTGTGAACCCATTCTTCTGACAAAACCATCAAAAAAACCATCACAAGTTGCACTCATGTGACTATAAGATGCTGCAACTGGTTGTAAAGACAACCTGGCTGCAAAGTGCCCAAAATGTAACCAGATAACCATGGAGGCATGGGTAGCACAGCATTTTAGGATAGCCAGAAATTCTTTGTGGTCCTAAAGCACTCCTTCCTGACCCATCACAATTTTGAACACTCATTTAAAGACCAGTCCTAAGTTGAGGACTGCCTGTGTTTTGGATTGTTCAAAGATACTCCATATTGAAAAGTGTACTTACCATTCTGACTGTGCATAAAAATGCATATTTTCCTCTAAGTGGAGTTCAACTTCTAGCGACTATATGATCCCATCCATGTCTCTGGACAAAAATACAAAAGAGGATTACTTTTGGCTTCTTCTGGGATGAACATCTCAGAACTTCCCACCACAGACCTGATGGTCTCATGGTCTCCCATCCAAGTACTAACTTACATATTTGTTTAGATCAGCCAAGTTTAGGACATTGTAGTTATTATTTCTCAGAAAAAGAAATCCTTTGTTATCTCCTCTTCTGTATGTGTCTGCCTTCCTGTGTGTATGTGTGTGTATCTATGTGTTTCTTTTTACTCCTTAAATAAGGATAAATTTGACATGAAAATTAGAATTATTTTTAACACTGTAAGCTACCTGCAGCAAATCTTCCTCTCTGAACAGATCATCCAGCAGGAAGCACATTCTTCTTTTAAAATAGAAGAATATCAGAAAAATGAGGAAAATTTAGAATTTCATGATACATGAGTGGGAACAGACAAAGAAAGTGAGCTGCTACCCCAAAGAGGAAGAGGATTGAAAATAGATTTTAGTAGCTTATCTTGAATAATATTACCAATAGTCTGAATGGACTCCGGGGACAAGGGGGAATTTAATTTCAAAGCATGAGATGACATTTATGGATTACTTGACTTTCCCAATTAATAATATATTTTGAAGATATTTATCTCAACAGATGGTAAGGAATATTAATATCTCTTCCTTCTCAGTTTACTGACTCAGTCTACATTAGCTATATGACTTAAATAGATCATACTTTAGTTTAGTAGCAGAAAACCTAAGAAAAGTGCCTTAAGCCAGGTTAGTCTGACTATGGAGATGATGAAGTAGCAAGTGAATGAAAAAGAAAGATAATTTGATGGTTATAACTGATTTCCTAAGTTTATACAAAAAAAATTGACCTAAAGGAAGTGGAGGGCAATATGGTGATCTGTGTCAAATTTTAAAAAGTTTCTTGTGGAGTCAGGTTGGCATAATCAAATCCTAACTAAGCCAAATTTAACTTACTTTCTTGGAAAATGATCTTAGATTATGAATGCAGGTTATCATGATGATGTTCTGCCAAAGGTAAGATAAGGGCTCATAGATAAATCTTGGCAGAAATCTGGATTGAGATCAGGCACAAGCTGCTCAATTGAATCAGCAAAACTCAGCCAAAAATAAATGTAGGTACGCTTGTTTCCAGATCATCAATCCAGTAACTCAGTTCAAGGTAATTAAAGGCTTTTCTCGTTTTATATATTCCATGTAGTATCAGAATTGTCATTCCATTCCATTTTCTCTCTCATTAATACAGTACGTATCTCTGAACAAATTATCTGGTGAGCATTGGATATTTGGGAAAAATGGAATCCAAAAATAAGTCTAAGTTAAGAACCAAAAGCATGTTTTTCCAGTGCAGAATGAAGTGAAAACTATTAAAATGTCCAATTAAAACACCCAAGATCTTTAGAATTGATGTTTCTGGGTAGTGCACAGCAGGCTATGAGTTTAACAGGAACCTCATACATATGTTCTTCAGAAACTAATCTTGAACTGATTTTGAAGATGTTGTAATCATGACCAGTAGCCTTTGGCAGCTATCGGGCTTCTCTGAACCACTTAAATATGAAATTGGTGCAAATAGATTTCTGTTATGTATGTAGGTTTGAATGTTATTGGTTTGAACTGTTCTTGTAAAATGTCAAATAGGATTGGTTTAAATAGTGCGGAAAACCCCAGACTCTGATTATTAGCAACACGGCTGCTGGCTAAGAAGCAGCCGTGAGCCCAGCCAAGTGGGGTCCATTCGAAGCTGTAGTCATTTAATAAACTTCACTGAAGCTTTCGCCTGACTCTTCATGCAAACTTAACACTGGTGACTAAGGTGGAATTCTGAAGAAGAGACGCATTTAGAAGAGTAAGCAGAAGATGTAGATGGCTGGGCGCTGAACAACCCCCCAGCTCTTCCGTTCGATCCGGCAGAAGATGACGGAATCGTATGCAGATCGCTTCTAAATGTATTTGGAAGGAAACAACCTCGCCGATATCCCCGAGAAGCGGAAGAGGGCGGTATTTCTCACGCACTGCAGTCCGGCAGTCTTCAAGATGGCGAAGGCATTGGCGGGAGCTGCAGACTTGAAGGTAATGGAAAGAATTCAAGCCCAACAATTTCAGTGAGAAAATGGGGCGCAACTCAGAAGCAAATGGAAAGAATGAAACTCATCAAACAATCACCATTGGTCATTCTTCACCCTTGAGAAGCAGAAAAGTACATGTGAAGGTATTCATTGAAGGAAGGCCTTGCCAAATGGAAGTGGACTCAGGCTCCTATTTATCTATGGTGTCATTTATTTTTATTTAATATTCAGCCTATTCTAGTGTCATGGGACACTATTCACAGGCTACTTCCCAACATTCAGAAGAAACATTTCCAGAAGCAAGCACTGACTCTTAAAGACTACCAAGGGAACAAGATTCCAGTAGCTGGAACAAGAGAATTCAACGTGAAGTTTAAAGGCCACACCAAACGTTTGCCCCTGACCATCGTGGACAAGGATCACCCAAGCTTGCTGGGACTTGAGTGATTCAAGCCACTAGGCATCGAGGTGACTGGCATCAATCACGTGAGCAACTCTGAATGGGAGAAGGCCTTGAAGTCTGAGTTTCCAGAGGTCTTCAGCGAAGGATTGGGCAAGTATATTGGGACCCCTATCACTTTCAACCTAGATCCAAAGGTGCCCCAAATTTGTTTAAAGCCCAGAAGGGTTCCATTTGCTTTAATGGAAAAAATTGATGCACAATTAGACAAATTAATAGCTCAAGGGGTTTTAGAGCCCACTGACCACTCCAGATGGGAGACACCCATAGTCACACCAGTCAAGACTGATGGGTCAGTAAGAATCTGTGGGGACTATAAGGGGACACTGAACCATGCGCTGCAGCAGAGTGCATATCCAGTTCCAGTGGTGCATCATCTGTTACATTCACTTGGCAGGGGTACAGTCTTTGCCAAATTGGATTTGGCCCAGGCATATCAACAACTAACAGTTGATGATGCCACTGCAGAGGACCAAACCATTGTGACTCATAGAGGTGCTTTCAAATGTAAAAGGTTACAGTTTGGAGTAAGCGTGGCACCTGGCATTTTTCAAAGCCTTATGGAAAGAATGCTCCAAGGACTGCCAGGGGTAGTGCCTTACTTTGATGATGTGTTAATCTCTGCTGAAAATGACACTCAGCTTCAAGAAAGACTCAGAGAAGTCCTTACCAGATTCAGGAAAGCGGGTTAAAAGTCAAGGAAGAAAATGCACTCTTAAACTGACAGGGTTGAGTTCCTGGGCTACATGATTGACAAGCATGGCATCCACCCTACAGATGCCAAGGTTAAAGCAATCAAAGAAGCCCCTAGACCTAAATGCAAAACAGATTTGCAAGCTTTCCTTGGACTTATTAACTTTTATCACATGTTCCTACCTCAAAAGGCAACCATTGCTGAACCATTGCACAGATTACTTGATAAAAAGTCTGTTTGGGTCTGGGGCAGGAAGGAACAATCAGCATTTAACAGTATTAAAAGACTAATCACGTCTGATGCTGTACTGATACAGTTCTCTGAGAATTTGCCTGTTGTACTGACTTGTGATGCATCCCCTTTTGGAGTGGGTTTGAGCCACAGGCTTCCCAGTGGGAGAGAAGCCCCTATTGCATTTTACTCTCACTTTGACACAAAGGCAGGAGGAGGAATTCAGCCAATTGCTGAGGCCAAAGACACTGTGTTGCTTCTGTTATAGGCTGGATTAAGAAAGTTTGGCCTCTTCAAGATCTACCTCCCTTGCCCAACCTTTTTAAGTCCAGGCAAACTGAATTATCTGTATTAAGAGGATGTATTTTGTGGGGTAACAGGGTGGTTATTCCTGCAAAACTGCAAAGAGAGGTTTTGGAAATGTTACATGAGGGTCATCCTGGTATTGTAAGGATGAAGGGATTGGCCAGGAGTTATGTATGGTGGCCAGGTATTGACAAAATGGTTGAAAACTGGGTTGCATCTTGTCCCAATTGCCAGGTAGTCAGGCCTGCCCCACCTCTTGCCCCCACACAGGAATGGGAATGTCCTAGGGGCCCATGGTCCAGGATTCACATTGATTTTACTGGCCCTACCAGAGGGCACACCTTTCTTATTATAGTAGATGCATATTCCAAATGGCTAGAGGTAATTCCCATGGCATCCACCACAACTGATGCTGTCATCAAGCAGCTCAGAAAACTTTTTGTAACCCCGGGTTACCTGATGTTCTTGTCTCTGACAATGGCCCTCAATTTACATCCAACCTCTTTGAATCCTATTTAGCACAACAGGGTATCAGACATGCCCTTACTGCCCCTGGGCACCCTTCGCTAACGGCCAGGCTAACGCATGGTATTTTTACCAAGGAGAAGCTTCAGCAACCGGTCCTGGGGACATCACTGAGAAAGTTGAAAAATTCTTAGTGTTCAGCACATCACTCCTAACCCATCTAATAACTTATCCCCAGCAGAGTTGTTGATGGGTAGGAAACTTAGGTCTTCCTTGACTGCCTTCATCCCACTTATGCACCCAACGCACCACTAGATTCCACTTCCAAAGTTCGCACATTCAGTGTGGGTGATTCTGTTTATGCTAAGAACCTTATAGGTGAACCTTTGTGGATTCCTGCTGAGATAACTCAGATCACAGGCCCTCGTTCTTACAGGGTGCAAACAGAGGATGGACTCCTCTGGAGCAGGCACATTGATCAACTTAGATCCAGGTTCTCTCGGGAACATTGCACTTGTTCCTCTCTAGTTCCCTCACCTGATGTCAATTCTAGGGGGGAAGGGGAGAAACAGGAGGAAAATCTGCAAGCAAGAATCAACCCCATGTGTAACGAGCCATTACGACAGGAACCACTCCAAAACCTGTCACAATGCCAAAATCCATCCTTAGAAGTGGAAGATTGTACATCACTACCTGACTTGGGTGCTGACATTGGGCTGGAGATGGGTTGGGAGGAGAGACCAGATTCTAACAATTATTTCACAGGAAGTCCCAGTGCGGAAATGTCAGCAGACACATTTCCTCTCTCACTGGGTGAGAATGTTAAAACTTCTGAACCACAAAGGTCTCAATGTACACGCAAGAGCCCCACCTATTTAAAAGAATACATTAGATAGGTTGGGGTTTGGTATGGACTGAACCTAGTGGGGAGGGGTGTTATGTATGTAGGTTTGAATGTTATTGGTTTAGTTTGAATTGTTCTTGTAAAATGTCAAATAGGATTGGTTTAAATAGTGCGGGAAAACCCTGCACTCTGATTGGCTGGCAACTACGGCTGCTGGCTATAAGAAGCAGCCATAGCCCAGCCAAGTGGGGTCCATTCGAGCTGTAGTCGCTTAATAAACTCTTCACTGAAGCTCTTCGCGTCTGACTCTTCATGCAAACTTAACAATTTCCAAGGACAAAGTTCTGATAAAGAGACATACCATAGAAAAGTGAGCGATGCCATTATAAAGAATTCCATTGATTGCTGTGTCTCAAACATGAGCGCAATTTATATAAAAATCAAAATTAAAATTTCTTTATTGCTTTCACCTGCTTGCATAGTATGACATTTTGAAGCCACTGTATTTTGATGATATTCATCTGCTATGTTGCCTTTCATCTGTTATTTGAATAACAGCCTAGCTTGGTTTTCATGATCCTTCTGAGAACTGGCTATCACACCAGATTTATCGTCTATATTTTCTTCCCGAGTGATTCAAATCACAACATTGCTAAAGCATAATATGTGTATAAGGTTCTTGAGATATTTTTAACCCAAATCCACAACCATTTTGTTTTGTTGAAAGACCCCAGATGTTGGTGTTTTGAGAAAATAGAGAGACTTTTCCATTCCTGTTTGCCTACTCAGTACATATTTTTATATCCTTCTGTGATGTGCTTTTACACCTTTAAAATAAATCTGAAGAAACTTGGATTGCCATGGTCTGTTAATTGTTTTAATTTATACCTTCCATATTTACAAAATCATTTTTGTGGTGCAGCAACTAGATCTGGACAAGTGTAAACAGAACTATTCCAAATGTAATTGCAACATAAATCTGTATAAAGGTACTATAATTTTGGCTGTGCTGGCTGGGGCTCATGAAAATTGATGTGCATAGCATAAGGAAGAACCCAAGTTCTTCGTCTTGATAGTTCAGCAGGATTCCTCACATGATGACACAAAATGTTCTGCAAGGCCTACAAAATCCTCAAGTAACAAAGACATTGCTTACAATAATCTTATTCATGTTAATAAACCAACAATGCCCAAAGGCTTTAAAGAGAAACACCCCTCCAAAAAAGGAAAAGGCTCAGAAATATTGCAAGACCTATTTAGATTCATTATCCTTTCCCCACCTGCTACCATGATATCTATTGCCAGTGGCTATTACCTACTTTGGTATTAGCATGCCAATTCCTTTGATGTATTGTAAAAAGGGATAAAATTGAAGAAATACCTCTCTTGATTTCGTCCCCAGCCTCCATCAATGATTCAGAATGGAAGAACCAGTCTTGATGTCATGGTCTAATTAACTAGGGAGCTTGCCAGCTCATTTACCACCACGATATAGGACCCTGTTGAAGTTTTTCAGCTCAGTTCAATGTACTGATAACAACAAAGATTAGAGCCAAAAGCTATCACTATTCTATTATTCTCAGCAAGGGACAGGCTCATTTAACACAGAAAAACTAGAGAGAAATCAGTACCATCCATACCATCCCCAACCATACTGTGGTTCATTGTAGTGGTGCTATGGTATATTTTGAAGTGCAGGAGCTTGCTATTCTAACCACCATTGGCCAGACAGCCATGAAAATCCATGCTCCTGTTATTTATGACTGTGAATGCGGGTCTGACTGAGGATATATGCATTGGGCATCCATGCATATCACACTCAAATATTAAAGATTTCTTCTTCTATGCAAGTCATAGTTTGGTGCTTTAACTGGCACCATATCCCATTGGTATTTTAAGGCAGAGGAGAAGATTCTGAGGCTAGGGCAACATACAGAGTTCTCCAAAGTTATGGCTATGTTGCAATCAGGAGTGTGATTCAACCAGTGTAACAACCAGTTCAGCATTTGCTACTGACCTTCTCCAGCAATCCCTGTGTGTTAAACAGTTGACACATAGCAATCCACTGTGCCACGCAAATCAGCTGAACTTGAAAAACCAGGATATAAAGCACAGACTAGGTGGTGGGTGGGCCCAACAGCTGAACATCCAAGCGAATGGTTTGCTCACAGCTGATCCTCAGAGATACCCCACCCCTGGTTGCAATGCGAGACCCAAGGCTAAAGTTATTAAACCTGCAAGTAAGGAATAAGTAATTATGTTTTTAGGTTTCATTAATTTAAATGCAAATGAAATCATATATTATTCTGTCCACATCCACTGTCTTTTGAAAGATGACCAAACATATCACTTCAAGATCAAGTATGGTTCTTATACCATAAGAAGTTGCATAAACTTTTATAAATGATCTCAAATACATTCCTAGCGAGGAACTGCATTAACTACTTTAAATTTGAATTCCTCTGATCTGCAAATAAAATCAATATAAATTACTACCCCTATTTTTCCTTAGAGGAGCTCATACTACAGAACAACTTGCCTTCACACTATAGACAGTTGCACTGCAGTTAATCATCTATTTATTCCAGTTGTTTCATTTTTTAGTTTTTCTGCAGGTTGTTTCATAGTTTTAATTGCTATATGATATTAAGATTCAAGGTGCTGAGAATCAGAAAATGATAGTGGTCAGCATTAAACAAATGAATAAGTAAAAGGATAAATACATAAGTTTGGACATGCTCCCATCCAGCATGTCAGACCTAGAGGACTGTGACGTTGTTGCCAAAAATAAAAATTACCAGAAATCAACACTTAAGAAAAGTATGTATTAACCACAATTAATACTAGACCAACAATCAAGCAGTAAACAATATCCCAATCAAGGAACTACCAATTCAGGAAAACAATCAAACAATAAACAATAGCCTAATCAAGGAACCACCAAAAACACTCCTACCAACACTGACAGGGCAAGACACTTGTATATAAACAGAGAACAAATCCCACTCACTTCTAGCACTGATGGGTAATGAAACATCTGCAAGAAAACAGTCAAGTTCAGAGAGCACTAAGGATCCCACACCACCCCCCCAAAATATTTTTAACATGATACTACAGATCTGTTGTTAGCTAACTTTGGGTTAGAATTGTTCCACCAATTCAATTGTGAATCAGTATATTCTTGCTTGTTTTATAATTTTCCTTCCAATTTCCATTTAATTCTCTGACCTTCCCTGAGCCCAGATGGGCTGTGGCCATCTTCACTGTAGCTGGAAAGGGTCTAGT
Source organism: Naja naja (assembly GCA_009733165.1). NCBI lineage: Eukaryota > Metazoa > Chordata > Lepidosauria > Squamata > Elapidae > Naja > Naja naja. Next base: position 167,513,305 of record CM019151.1, read on the forward strand.
GATTTAATGCATCCACAGCACTTCCCTCTAGTAAATAGAGATGTTTGTCAGAGTAATTCCTCAGCTGATCTGGCATCTGCACTACCAGTTAGTTATGATCAATACATTTCAATTAACCAGATTAACTACTTAATTTCACAGTAAGTGTAGGCCAAAACAAAAACAAAAAATAGACCCAAGGCCAGCTGGGTGCAGAAAACATGTTTTATTTGGCTTTTTAAACAGCTATCTCTGCATTTTCAGAAATATTTCAGGATTAACAACATGACTCCTTGGTGACTCAAGAAGTCTTAGAAAGCCTATAGCCTATGTACTACACCACCTCCCAGTGCCATAGACACAGCTGGACTCCACATATATGGTTTTCTTCCTTCTGTAGAGAAAGGTGGGAAAGAACTAAGCTTACAAAAACCAGGAGAGCATTTTTTTAAAAAAATAGTAAATTGATTGAATATCTTTTCAATGTTCTGCAAATGTTCTCATCTTATACTGTAATGTATGATGTAAAGCAACACTAGACTATTTGCACAATACTTTTGAGAGAAAGAAAACTTATTTCAGTAATCCAAGTCCTAAATAAAAGTAATTCAAATTTTCAAATACAGATGTGGCTTTTTATAGTTTTTATATAAGCTAAAGTATATGCATACATGTTAGGCATTTTATACAGCATTGTATACTGGTGTCATCATAAGACCAACTTTATTTTAACAGCTAATGTTGTCCACTTCTTATGAACATGCTCTTATGTACAGTTATCAAATTCCTTGGGAAAGAGAACAAAGCATTTGGCACACCTAATAAAACCAAGAACTCTTTTATCACACTTTGCAATTGCACTTAGACTGGTATACTGCTTCACAGTGCTTTACAGCCCTCTCTAAGCAGTTTATAGAGCTAGCATATTGCCCCCAACAATCTGGATCCTTTATTACCAGGAACTATGAATAAGATAAAAAATAGAACACAAGTAGAACTCTCTGATAGTTAGGGTAAACCTTTTGCCTGAGCTGCAAACTTTGGGACAAGCACTAGTTAGTTGAAAATATTTTTTGCTATATATTTTCCAATTTACATGCAAATCTATCAATCATCTATTCATTATCTAGCTTTTGAAGCTACTTTTTTTTTTCTCCAAGTCTGACAAATAACTATGATGATAAAAAGAAAAACCAACTAACATTTATTTACACATTTGGAACATTTCAATTCCTGATAAAACATCTCAACACTAAAAAAGAGAACTCAATCCTCTTGGGCACAGCAGTCAATTTTTTTTGCTAGCAATAATATTCAAAACAGATGTCTAAATATATAACTCTTCTCCAAAACAAAATAATTTGAGAGCTTGTTTGTAAAGAGTCTGAATGATAGGCAGAAGATCAATCATTATAGCTTTCTTCTTCCCTTTCTGGCCTGTCAGACAAAAGCTTTATGTGTTATTTTTCTACCCATCAGACAAGTTGCTAGAGCTACTTTGCTTCAGAAACAATGGCAGCTGCTACCATGGGTGCCCCTAGCAGAATCTGAGTTGAATTGAGAGACTCCTGTTTACCCAAAAGGCATCAATAGACTTTTTCAGGTTATTAAAAGAATTTGCAACTGTACAGAATTTATAGTTAGGTTCTTCTGACTTTGGGAGATTAATACCAAGCTCTTAATCTGATTTTCTGCAGGTATTTCATCTCATGTGAGATTTCCTTAATACAATTGTACAGAAGAGGGCTTTGACTTGTATTTTTGGAAGTCTGCATAGAATTGGATTTAAAAAAAAAATCATCCATCCTCAATCATTCTATTTCCATCCCAAATTCAAATCCAATGTAGACACTCATAGTCAGTTTTTCCAGAGCCATCATAAATTCAAACAGATGTTGAACAAATGATCATAAGTTGAGCACTACCTCTAAATTCTTCTTGGGATTTAAAACCTATGCAAAGATGTTGAGCCTCTCCCAGAAATGGCATATCAGGTGCTCTGAAAAATAACTGGAACAGGATCACAGATATTTGTCAGCCAAACGTTTTATTCTACCAACCAGCATGTTAGCACCACTGCCTTGTAATAGTGCTTCAATTATACTTTTTCAATTGAAAGCAGTGAGGCTGAATTAAGCCTGGGATGCTGCCAATGTAGTGAGGTTTTTTCTTTTCTTTTTTTTCTTTTTCAGGGCTGAATTTCAGCTTCCCTTATGTTCCATTAAGTTTAAGATCCAATTGCTAGGTGTCTTTTTTAGGCTTCATTGAAAGGTACGTTTTGAATGAAGGTCATTTGGAATGGTACCAAATGGATGTCCCTGGGAAGTAAATAAAGTGTGTGTATGAATGTGTGTATGTACGATAATATGTGCCTAAAAATAAAACAAATTTTCTTTAAAGTTTTTTGAAAAATTACCTTGTGTAATCAGGCAACTTTTACCTATGAGTGGATATATGCAATTTTTAAATTTATTTCAAAATTATCAGTGTTTGTTGCAGAAATCACATCTGTTATGTATGCAGAGTTTAAAATGACTGGTTATTGTTGTAAAGTGTTTGAATTCATTGGTTGTAAAAGTGCAGGAAAACCCTGCACTCTGATTGGCTGGCAGCCGCGGCAGCCGGCTATAAATAGCTGCCGCAGCTGAGCCAGTTGGGTCCGTTCTGAGCTGAAGTCACAATAAACTTTGAGTTGAAGCACTCCACGTCCTACCTCTCTATGCGAACTTAACAACATCCAGAAAGCACACACAGATAACTGATTCAGCAGGATTCATTAACTTCTTTATCTACATAATAACACATAAAGTAAATTTACAATGCCAACAGTAGATTCTTTCAAAGTGGTAGCAGCTACAGGCAAAAACACAAGCAGAGGAGAAAACAGTTTCAGTTATGATTCAGAATTGCAGACTAGTTTGCAGCTTCAGAGCGCAGAGCTTAATACAGAGCCATGTCCAGGCTCCTTCCAGTTTCAGTTTCCAAACAGTCCTCATTGCGTGACTTAGTTGCTAGGCCTATTCATTGGCTGATCTTGTTACCATGCTTCTGCCAGTTCATGAATATTCTGACAATATGTGCCTTCCTTTAAATCCAGATTTTTTTCCCCAGGGCAGTTTACAACAGAATAGAATCACATCCAACTCTATAAAATAATTAAAAAGTAGAGTAAGTCACAACAACTAAAATGCTTAACATTAAAACAATAATGTGGCCCAGTCCATTCATTAAAATGCCTACAATACCTGATAGAATCACAATAACAATGGCCATGAAGGTTTTGCTAAAAAGGTGCTTAAAAGGCAATAAAATGGTGTCAGATGTAGCTTACTGAGGAAGAAATTTAACTTAGGGACCAATTTAGCCCTTGTACAGGAATGTTATCTAACTGTAAGAAGTACCTTGAAGGAGCTTTTTGTTATGTTTTGCCTTAGTTGCATCTCCTGTAATTAATATTTTATGCTACATTAAATACAATATTCAGTTTTTACAATTGCTGTCAAGCATACAGCTAAAGGAACAGGGTAGATCAAGAAATTAAGCAGCATTAGTGGGAACACTGGGGTTTGACAGCACAGAAAGAAAATACTAAAAAGATAGGGAAGATTGTCTCAGTGACAATCACTAGATTTAAAATGGTGGACACAACTTGGTCAAAGTATTGATCCTAGCAAGCATGTAAAAAGAGACAAGGATAAAATTACAAGGTCATGCCCACTATTATGAAGCCAAGGAACATTGCTACATAAAGTCCTTAGAAAAAAGACACAAAGAAGATGGGGAATATATCCAATATTTAAAAATCAGTATATATAACACCCAGTCATTATATATATATTGGAAATGTAAATATCATCAGCATAAATATTCTGGTTTAACATCTCAAAAATAATTTATCAATGTACTGTATAGAGTTTTTCCATTGATTTCTGCTGATTGGTGAAATATCACTCATCACCATATTTGCATGGAAATTGTTAAGTTTGGAAGAAGACAGGACGCGAAGTGCTTCAGCTCATTTTAATAAGTGACTACAGCTCAGAACTACACCAGAATGGCTTGGTCTTGGCAGCTTATATAGCCGGCTGCCGCAGCTTGTAGTCAATGGCGGTATTCAGATTTCCCGCCATTTTAACAACCAATCAGATTGCATATTTTCAAGAACCAATCAGATTAACTCTGCATACATTACACCCCTCCCCACCTCCAGCTCACACTCAAACCCCATCTATCTAATGTACTCTTGTAAATAGGTGGGGCTTTTACGGTTACATTTGGACCTGCGTGGTTCAGGTGTTCTAGGAACTTCTATTTGTTTTGAAGGAATGTTAGTTGTTGGAATCCCCTCATTTGGACTCCTTTGGCCGGGTGATCTGGCTCTGTTACTCCAACCTGGTCTCTCCTCCCAGTCCACTCCCAGCCCATTGGCATTCCCTAGAATAGGTGAAGTTGTGCTGTCCTCTACTGGAGTTAGCATTTGTTGTGATTGTGTTAGGGCTTGGGATGGCTCTTGTCGTGTTATTCTGTTTAAAAGGGGGTTGACTATTACTTGTTCATTATTCAAAAGGTCTCCCCCTTCCCCCACGGCTTGGGTTGTGCGTAATGAGTCCTGACATGTGCCAGGGTGAGTTTCTAGGGACTTTCTGGACCTTAATTGGTCTATATGTCTTTTCCAAATGACCCCGTCCTCTGTTTGTACCCTGTAAGACCTGGGTCCTGTTACATGGGTAATTTCCGCAGGAATCCATAAAGGCTCACCCACAAGGTTCTTACCATAAACCTATTTGAAAATGGTGAGTTTTGCTACTAGAATCTACAGGTTTCTCGGGTGCGTAAATGGGGTGAAGGCAGTTGAGTGTTGACCTGAGTTTTCTGCCCATTGTTACCATGCAGGGCTTAAATTAGTGGAGGGTTTGGGGGTAATGTGTTGGATACTGAGCAGTTTGTCTACTTTCTCAGTAATATCCCCTGGACCCAACTGTTGAAGTTTCTCTTTAGTAAACTGAACCATACATTCAGCCCGGCCGTTAGTGGAGGGGTGTCCAGGGGCCGTAAGGGCGTGCCTTATGCCCTGCTGTGCTAAGTATGATTCAAAAAGGTTGGCAGTAAATTGGGGACCATTGTCGGAAACAACCACATCGAGCAACCCATGAGTTACAAAAAGTTTCCTTAGCTGTTTGATAACAGCTTCTGCAGTGGTGGATGACATGGGAAGAACCTCGAGCCATCTGGAATATGCATCTACTACAATCAGAAAGGTATACCCTTTAGTTGGACCAGCAAAATCAATATGAATTCTGGACTATGGCCCCCTAGGACATTCCCATTCCTGTTGAGGGGCGATAGGCAGTGTGGGCCTCAGTTCCTGACAATTCGTACAGCCAGCAACCCAGTTTTCAACCATTTTGTCTATCCCTGGCCACCATACATAGCTCCTAGCCAACCCCTTCATTCTGACAATCCCTGGGTGTCCCTCATGCAACATAGTCAATACTTTTTTCTGTAACTTTGCAGGAATAACCACTCGATTTCCCCATAAAATACACCCTTTTAACACAGATAGTTCAGTTTGTCTGGACTTAAATGGTTTGCAGATGTCCATTAGGCCTTGTTGTGGCCAACCCTTCTTTATCCAATTGAAAACAGGTGCCAATAAACTGTCTTTAGCAGTTTCTCTTGCAATTTCAGCAGCATCCACAGGTAGTTGAGCAACTGTCTCTAAGAAAAAGGTGTAGGTCTCAGGTGCTGGATCTTCAGTGTTCATAGGTAATGGGCAGTGGCTCAATGCGTCTGCGTGCCCTATGTCCTTTCCTGGACGGTGAACGAGTCTGCATGCAGTGTACGAGCATGCAGTGAGGAATTCAGTCCATCTCATCATTCGGGGTGAAAAGATGATAGGAGTTGGTTTATCGCCGGCCACTATTCCGAGGAGAGGCTTGTGATCGGTGATTATGGTGAATTTTCTTCCATAAACATATTCATGGAATTTCTTGACAGTTGCTACTATTGCCAGCACTTCCTTGTCCAGCTGACTATAGTTTCTCTCTGCCTTTGTCAATGTCCTTGAATAGAACGCAATGGGAGCTTCTCTGCCACTTGGTAGCTGGTGGCTCAAAAAAAAAACCCACTCCAAAAGGGGAAGCATCACAAGTTAATACCACGGGTAGGTTTTCACTAAACTGTATTAATACACAATCAGACGTGATTTGTCGCTTAATGCTGTTAAAAGCTGCTTCTTCTCTTTTGCCCCAGACCCATGTAGCTTTTTTATCGAGCAGTCTATATAGGGGTTCCGCAGTTGTTGCTTTCTGCGGCAAAAACGTATGGTAGAAATTAATAAGTCCCAGGAATGCTTGAAGGTCAGTTTTGCTTTTAGGTCTGGGGGCTTCCTTGATTGCCTGAATTTTTGTTTCTGTGGGGTGAATACTGTGTTTGTCAATCATGTAACCTAAGAACTCTACTCTGTCTGTTCTTAGTGTACATTTCTCTTTTTTGACTTTTACTCCTGCTTTTTTGAACCTGATCAATACTTCTCTGAGTCTCTCACGTAGCTGAGTGTCATTTTTAGCAGAGATTAAGACGTCATCAAAGTAAGGTACCACCCCTTTTAAACCTTGTAACATTCTTTCCATAAGGCTTTGAAATATGCCTGGTGCCACACTTACTCCGAATTGTAACCTTTTGCATTTAAAGACACCCTGATGGGTCACAATAGTTTGTGTCTCTGCAGTCGTATCGTCTACTGTTAACTGCTGGTATGCTTGGGCAAGGTCTAATTTAGCGAAAACAGTACCCCCACCTAGGGAGTGTAACAAATGATGTACCACTGGAACCGGATGTGCGCTCTGTTGCAGTGCATGGTTCAATGTCCCCTTATACTCCCCACAAATTCTTACAGAGACATCAGGTTTGACAGGGGTAACTATGGGTGTTTCCCATCTGGACTGGTCTGTGGGCTCTAGTACCCCTTGAGCTATCAGTTTGTCTAACTGTTCATCAATTTTTGCTTTGAGTGCAAATGGCACTCGTCTGGGTTTAAACGGATTGGTTGTACATTGGGGTCTAAATTGAAAGTAATAGGGGTCCCCGAGTACTTGCCTAATCCGTCGCTGAAGACCTCTTGGAATTCTTTCTTCAATGACTCTTCCCATTCTGAGTCACTTACATGGTTGATTCTGGTTACTTCAATGCCCAGGGGGTGGAACCATTCCAGTCCTGGAAGACTTGGGCGGTCTTTATCAACGATGGTCAATGGTAGAATTTTAGTGTGATTCTTGAATTTCACGTTGAATTTTCTTGTTCCGATTACTGGAATCTTGTTTCCTTGGTAATCTTTGAGGGTTAGTGCTTGCTTATTGAATTGATTCTTCTGGATTTCTGGAATGAGTCTCTGTATAGTGTCCCATGACACCATGGATAGATATGATCCCGAGTCAACCTCCATCTGGCATGGTCTTCCCTCGATATAGACCTTGACATACACCTTCCTGTTGTTCAGTGAAGAATGACCAATTGTTACAGTTTGGTGTGTTTCATTTTTCCCGCTTGTGCTGTTGGGTTTTACTTCTTTGTCCTTGTTATTTGGATTGAGCTTCCTTCTATTGGGTAGAGTTCTGGATGATTTGCAGACTCTTGCGATGTGTCCTTTCTTCTCGCAATGGAGGCAAATGGCTTCCAGGAACCTGCATTCCATGCGGGGGTGGTTCCCTCCACATCCTGCGCAATGGAAGTCTGGCTTCTTACGGCCCTGGGCGTTCCATTTCCACTCCATCCTTAGTCTGTTTATCTCTTCTTCTTCTCCGCTGTACTCTGATTCTGACTCTAGTTCATCAAAATGCGTTGTGGTTTTTTCACCTTCTGGATGGGAGGTTATTCTGTTCATCTTCCTCATTGTGGCTGCGGAGGTTTTTGTGGCTTCTGCTGCTATTGCCTCGTTGATGGCTTCTTTTAGCGTAATGTTTGGTTTCATGAGTAGTTTACTTTGTAACTTCTGGTCCTTAAGCCCCAAGATAAAACGATCATGCATGGCTTCTTCTAGCGTGATGAATTCACAGGCACCACCAAGGTTTCGTAAGCTGGCCACAAAGTCTCTGATGCTTTCTTCTTCTTGTTGATTGTGGCAGTAGAATTCGTGTCTGCGGATCAGGCATGATACTTGGGGTGTGTAGTGCGCCCTCAATAGCCTTTCCAAGTCTGCCCATGCCATCGCCTTCACATCTGCTGGTGCAGCCAGAGCTTTTGCCATCTTGAACACTGCGGGGCCGCAGTGTGTTAAGAAAACCACTCTTTTCCGTTGTTCAGAAATTGAAGCTAGATCATTTCCTTCTAAGAACATTTGGAATCTGTCTGCATAGGACTCCCAGTCTTCATTCTTTGGATCGAACTGGGCTGGTGGTGTGTTCAGCCCAGTCATCTTGTCTTTTTCTTCTGCGTTGTCTTCTTATCCGTTACGATCCCATCCTCATCGCCAGTGTTAAGTTTGGAAGAAGACAGGACGCGAAGTGCTTCAGCTCATTTTAATAAGTGACTACAGCTCAGAACTACGCCAGAATGGCTTGGTCTTGGCAGCTTATATAGCTGGCTGCTGCGGCTTGTAGCCAATGGCGGTATTCGGATTTCCCACCGTTTTAACAACCAATCAGATTGAACTCTGCATATTTTCAAGAACCAATCAGATTAACTCTGCATACATTACAGAAATATTAAACAGAAAATAGGCTGATAATCAATCTATGCTTGCCTGGGTGTTTTGTAGGTTCCTATATGTTCTGTTTAAGGACAATGTAGACATATATAATCCTCTAAAGTAGGTTGTATATTGAGATTCTCAATCATCCAGGTCATGGTTGTCCCAAAGTTTTTTTTAAGGCAACTGGACTTTATTTTTTCCCTTTGAAAACACTTTTCATCCAATAAGCTTTTTCAGTTATAACTAATGAGTTCTTTTAAAGTAGATCATTTTTTCTGCCCCCCAACCCAAAATATTGTTTCAAATCAAACCCCTAAAAAGCAATTTAAACCAAATTTTAAAAATTGGTTCCCTTTGTAATTCATTCCAAAATTCACTGAAAATAATAATCCCACTGGCTTTTGCATGACATCAAATGTGCATAATGCAGGCATAATGTACTATGTCCAAGATTGGGCTAAGTCAGGCGCATTTCCTGGGTAAGATCTTACAAAATTTAATGTGCTTGCAACTAACTCTGTATAAGGTTTCAGCATTCTCACATGAAATGTTAGCATTTTTGTGGAAAAACTTATTTGATAATGTAGCAATTGTACACATAAATCCTGAAATCCCACATTGGTGCTTTTTAAATTATTACTTCTGAATAATTAGAGGGGTTTCTTATATCACCTGGTTCTTAGTATCCCTACAAGTAATGCTGCTTATGTCTGACTTTTAGGGACTGTCTTAGAAAGCCTACAGAAAACACACAATAATTATGAAACTGTTTCTCTTTTGCATAATTGCCAGTATCACATAAATACGGTATCATATTGAATAGATATTTTCACCACTTCCCTATTTTAAAAAAAACTACAGTTAAAACAAGTTCCAGGAAAAAAAAACTACAGTTAAAAAAAGTTCCAGATAAGAGATTTTCTTTTATAACCTCATGTTCCATCTCCACACACACAAAAGGATTCATCACAACACATACATGTTAAATATTCTCCTGGAACCTGCTGGACATTCTAATGCAGCATTTTCTCTCTTTTCTTTAAACACCAAAAATTGTCAAACTTCTAAGAGGAAGCGGTAAGAATATGTTGTGTAGATGAGCCATTCCAAACATAGAGCACAAAAAGACAAAGGTAATTATCCATTCCAAGATGCAAAATGATTATACTTTTAAAAGAAGGTTGCAATGTTAGAAGTTATTATGCAAATACAAGAAGATCTGCTGACAAGTCTTCCTGTTACAGAAGAATGTCTAGAAGATGTAGCCCTAAGCAGGTGAAAAGCAGTGATCAGATCTGAAGGCAGTTTCCTTTGGGCTTTGCACCAAACTTCTTTTTCAAAGGCAAAGAGGGACAGAAAGTGGAACAGGGCAGATGGAAGTGTTGATTTATTACTTTTGTCAGCCTTTCTTCTTTTGGAAAATAGGGAGATCCTGCATAAGTTAGCTCTTTGCTTCTTTCTCATATGCAAATTACGATGCTCAAACAATACTTCGTATAAAGTCACAAAAGTGAAACCCATGAAATTAGTCAAGAGAGAATGTATGAAAATGTTCCTTTTAAATTTCTCTTCAGCCACTGACTACTCCAAATATATATGAGGAAGACCACTCATAAAATTTACTGTAGTCAAAATTTAAGAAACGCTTGGTAAAATGACTCCCATCTTCAGGAGGGTGGGAAAAATACTTTAAGAAACGTACATTGAGTCCAGCTAGGATATTCAGGTTAAACTTTAATTCAACTCATGTCTGTATTCAATTCAATTCACGTCCTATGCAGAAGGTTCAAACTAGGTAGAAAATGGGTCACATGTAGTCGTCTTGAGTTTTCTCTCCAGCATTCACACAGAGGACTAACTGTATAGATATTTCACATGAGCTGATTATGATGGGCATACAGATCAGTTTCAATATGTTAGTTTAATCTGATTGGATTGAAATGTTTCATGCCTTGATTCAATATTTTGATGCAATGTTTTTTTTCACTTTTCCAAGACTTCTGTTACAATTTTACTATGTGATTCAGTTTTTCAGTTCAATTCAACAAATTAGTTCAATAGAAAGTTTCAGATGAATTAGCTTTGAGTGTAATTTCTGAAGCAAAACTTTGTGTTCTAATTACATATAAACCAGGCTTATTAGCCCTGAATTCTGACCTTCCAAATTAAACTCCAAGATGAGGTTGTTTCTCTTAACCAGTTTAATTTATTGTTTAATAGAAAGTGGGTTAAGGAAATAATGTTAATTGAATAATTGTTTAAGGTTCTAGCTTTAGATTATTCAGCATACAACAAAGCCTCACATTTTCCTATCTTCCAAACTGTCTCTAATATGAGAATATACTAAATTTAAGAGAAATATGTTTTCTCACCTGATGACCTCAGTCTTATTTCTTGCCAAATCTATTTAATAATGAAGAATGGCCAAATGGTCTTTGCATTTTGTGAATTTTTTTCCATACACCTCCCCAAACTGGAGATTGATAATCTGGGGAGTGGAGGTGGAACGTTGCTCCATTAATGCTTCTCCACTTAGAAATATAAGATTTCAGTAATCTTATTTTAATTACTTAGGCAATATTGCCATCTACCCCATATACAATTCATACAATGTATTGTACCACTAAGTTACCAGTAATATTAATACCAATAATTACTATTAATATATGTTATAAATAATTATTTAATAATAATAAATATGAAATACAGTAGTGTAGATCACTTATCATGTTTTTCCTTTGTCATAAAAATCTGCTGGTGACCTTCTACTTCTGCACCATAGAGAGTATCTTAACTTATTGCACCTCTGTATGGTTTGCCAATTGCACAGTGGCAAATAGAACAACACCCAAGAGGGTTAACATCATTGCCCAGAAGATCATTGGTTGCCCTCTCCCCTCTTTGGAAGAGCTGTATAGCTTCCACTGCTTTAAGAAAGTTCAAAACATTCTCAAAAATCCATTTCATCCTGAGCACCCTTTTTTTTGAACTATTACCATCTGACAGATGGTACAGGATAATAAAAACAAGGACCAATAGGCTGAAAAACAGCTTCTATCCCAGGTCAGTAACTCTATTGAATTTTACTGTATAGTGCAATATTAATGCAATATCAGGGATTTTCAATTCAGTGTATAGAATGTGAAGGATGTGTGTTTGTGTTTATTTTCATAGTCACAATGTACACTAAGATGATATTTAATTTCATTGTATGAGGTGCAATGACAATAAAGTAAACTAAACTAAACACCTCACAAGCCCACATAAATGATCCTTATACCGGAAAGCACTGTATATTCTTGACACCTACTGAAATATAAAATATTTGCATGACTATGCTTTATACATTATGCTCTATAAAAAAAGTAAAAGAAACATATATGCATCAAAAGGAAATGTGCTTGTTAGTCAGAAAACTGCAAGTTAAAATCCTTTTCATAGATTTGCATTTCACTGGCAAAGCTTAAATTGAGATAAAGATCGTATGAGATAGAATTTTAGTCATTCCTATTTACAGTTTGAATTCTCATTACAGATCCCTTGGAAAACTATTGAACTCTTCATAAATACCAAAGGAATTTCTCCTTTGGAGAAATGAAAGGAGAACATTGTTTCTTAATAACTATTTGATTTAACATTATGCTAGTCATTGAAATAGGGCCTTTTTCATTTGTTAAGTGAGAAGCACATTTGAGTTATCACAGACAAACATAAGTCCGTTGTGGATCATGCAACAGGCATCTCAGATTGCTACTCTTTCCCTAATGTCTTCGGTCATTTGTAATCAAAAATAGTCCAGCATCTTACCCATTAAAAAGGACAATTAAAAAACTTGTACAAATTCTAATCTACATAGGGTTTAATGCTGAGAAAGGAATATTTAGTTCTCTCTATGGTGCTTGATTTTAAATTAATGCTTTTATACTGAGCTTGACTTTTGAGTGACCTCAAGATGTAATGGACACATCAATGTAGTACTTGTAACAAAAAATATGTAACTGATTTGATTCTTCCAGAATTTTTTCTACTTCCTAGGCTTATAGACCCAAGCTCCCATTTTATTCTCCTACCCTTGTTCTAAATTGTTCCAAATATGCTTATTGCCTTTTTGTCCTCATTAACCAAAGTATGTGATGCCAACTGTTGTGAGCTGACATTATCTTTTATTACAGCATTTCCAAAGCTTCTTTCGCTGAGAAGAGTCTGCCTATTCGGGGTGATCCAAGAGGAAGGTCACCACTAAGTAACCTAAGGATGAGTGTTCCCCATTGCAGTTGCTTTTCTCTGGAACAGCATATTCCAAGAGATAATGGATAGACCCAGGAGTGGGCTGCTGGGGGTTCACAGGAGTTCAGGAGACCTCCTAGCTAACATTCTGCACAGTTTGGAGAACCCCCAAATCCCACTCCTGGCTGGAACCTCCCACCCCACCACGCCCCTCCCACCCCACCCCATCCCTCCCAGGAGTCCCCCATGGCCCATTTTAGATGCAGGTAAGTCCAGTGCATGTGTGGAGGCTTGGGGAGGGCAAAAAATGGGCCTGCCAGTAGTTTGGTAAGGCCAGAATGGACCCGTTTCTGACTTCCAGAGAGCCTCTAGAGCCCAGGGAGGCCATTTTCGCCCTCCTGGAGGCTCAAGGAACACCTCCAGAGCCTGGGGAGGGCAAAAATGCCCCCCTGCCATGGTGCAGGAGGCTGACTAGGCCATGCCCACCATGGCTATGCCCACCCAGCAACCTGGAAGAGAACCCCTTGCTACAAATTTTGAGGCCCACCCCTGGGTAGACCCTTCCTTGCTACTATCTCAGAAAATGATCAACAACTTTAGGGATGAATTGTTCCTACTGAAGTGGTACCAGAAGACTGTAAGCCATTGTCATGCTTATAGAGTACAATTGCACTGCCATGCATTTCAATTTTATAATTTTGAGTTGTAAAGTGGATTTTAACCCAGATGCATATGACCCATGGAGAGTGAGCTGAGTGGAGCAACATCTAAGTTTAATTCAATAAATAAAATGTCTAAATATATCATTTGTTGGGGGGGGGAGAGAGAAAGAGATGGATAAGCTACATAGCAATGTTACAAATTCTAGAAATCTGGGAAATGTTCTTATGTCTCTTGATAACTTTCAACAAATCTCTCTTCCAGTTTCTTGGTCCATCCATTTGTTGGTCATTTTAAAAAGGAATCCAGAACTTTTATGAATGTCAAGTGTAATAATTTCATATGTCTTTATGGCTGATATAGAATTACTCTCACTTTTTCAGATACCAGGAAGAAAGTAAAGAAATGGGAATCATTATTAAGTAAGTTAATCAAATTTGGGACCCAAACTTCCATATGACCGCTAGATGATAGCAACTAGAGACTGCCATCAAATAGTTGACTGGATTTTTGCAAAGCGGATCTGGTAGCCCTACTTTAGCAGTTGTAAACAGCAGCCAAAATGGAACAACAGTTCATTTGAAATTATATTCAATTACTCTCATTGTCTGCAAGATGGTATTTTGTTTACTTATATTTTGGCTGCTCTACCTAATGAATTATATATTATTTGTTCTGGCAACTTGACTGTTTTACTAGAAGAATGAATGTAATCGCAAGGAAAATATATATATTACAACAGCTCATTTCCTACTTCCAACTCTGTTGCTTCAAAGCTTTATGGCACTTAGTTTATAGAAGATGAAACAAACTCATAAATAAATAAATACATTTTGCAGATTTGATTCCTTAGGTTTTAGATCCTGGTCTTAGAAGTTAGAAATTCAATTTAAACAGTCTAAAGAAAACTAGTAGGAATCCTAAATTTCTTCCATCTTCATTTATTATTCCCAAGAAATGTTTGAAAACTAGAAAGTGCCTTTTTCTCTCATTCAGAAAGCTCTTAAAAACACACATCAGTATAATATGGTTGTAAACTATTCTATTCTATTCTACAGACTGCTAGGTACAGTGATCATAGATCAGCCTGAGTTGCATTGTTCTTTCTTTCTAGGGACTTATAGTCATTTTAAGGAAATAAGAAGACTGCCCATCTAATTGTTATTATCAGCACAACTAGGATTAGATGATATTATCAACTGCAGAAGAATCATGGAGTTGACCTTGAGAGAAATATGCTAAGAAGGCTGAAATATTCCTTGAGCCAGTAGTGGTATGCTACTGGTTCAGACCAGTTCGACCAAACCAGTAGTAAGAAAAATCCTCCCACAATCAGCTGACAGGAGGAAAAAAAATCCTCCAACCATCAGCTGAGAGGAGAAAGAAGAGAAAAGTGCAGGATCAGCTGTCCCACCCAACCCTGAGCTTTTCTCTTCTTTATCCTCTCAGTTGATTGGTGCTGCAGGCCTCATTAGCAAGAGTCTCAGGCAGGCTGTTTCCTGATTTGCCAGAGATAAAGTAGGAGGAAAAATGAAGCATAATCAAGCTTGCGAGATTCTATTATTAGTGCCTATCTCTTAAAATATGGTTCTAGTCTTGTGGAGTCTGACCTGTTCTATCCCAAAGGACTGACAGAAACTAATCGTGAGGAAATGACCTTGGTTCAGTGAGTCAGCCGTATCAAGTGACAAATTTGGAGAGAGAGGAAGGCAATAATAAAGTTCTGATGGATAGAACTGTGAGTGATGGCTTGTGCCTGCTGAGCAAACAAGTTATCTTCTGTAATGGGGGAGGAATCTGTCTCAGACCAGATAGTAAAATAAGATTCAGCTTTCTAATGTACTTCTCCTTGTGGAATGGGGTTGAATCTTTTATCATGGATAGAAAAAAAAAACCTTTGTCAGCTTTGGAAGCCATATTAGCACCAGATGCTTCCACACTGCTACATTTTGAGCCTGGGAAGATGGGAGGGGGAAATTTCTTGGAGTGTATGTGGTTAGACATAATAGCATTCTTCTTCTAAGTCAAGGTCATGTTATTCTGCACCAGGTTGAGGGGATGTCTCAAGTTGGGACAGATGATGATTGGGGCATGTGATGCGATGATGGGTGCAGGGGGTGGATTTGTAATTTTTTACTTTTTGCAAGGAAACCCAGAACTTTCAGATTCAGGATTTCCCAGATGTGCCAGTTTACTATCCAAATAAAAAAGAACTTTTGAGAGGTTGTCTGTCTCAGAGTTATTTGTTGGAGTGGAGTTTTCTGAAATGCTGGCAGTCTTAGGTCAACCCTGGAAAAAAATCACATAGAATGTCTTAAGTGTATGAATGCACATGCATTTTTAGCATAAAGATATTACTGATAAATGAATATTAAAAGTTGGAAAACATGAAAAGTTCAGACCCCAAATAAAATCCACTTAAGAAAATAAAGTCAAGCTTGATTACAAGAGCCTTTTTCCATGATTCCCCGCTCCCCACCAATTTTTAGCCAAGGTTAAAGCCTCAGAGTTTCTGATGGTTTCCCTACAAAGTACTAATCAGGTCTGACCTCTTTAGCTTTTTTCAGAAACTGACAAATTCAATCTACATCCTACAAACAGTCAGATTTAGCAATCGATAAACAGAATAATACAAAGCAAATATAAAGAGGAAAGAATGCAATATATTTATTATGAAGTTACTTATATTATTCAACATCATAGGAAAAATAGCCAATGAATATTAGATTGTTTTGCTCTAAATGTAAGATTGGACAGTTTCTTATTGTCTTAGAAGTGACAAATCTTTTGCTGCTAATAGTTGATAATTGATCAGTACTTCACCTTGTGTTACATCAGGGTTTTCAAACTCATGGCCCATGGGCCAGATGTATCACTTACTGGCCATGCCCATGCCTGGTTTAGTGAAGGGGGAAAAAGTTATGATACGTCACATGATGCTGCCGGGATGACGTGAGCTTGACACCCCTGTGCTACATTGTCAACAAAATCATATCTAAGTTTAATATTTAATTCATCCCTTTGACTTCATCTTAATTGTGATTATATTTATTTCTAATTCTTTATACAAGGAGAAGACTGTATGGTTTTCTACATGGTAATCAAAACACAATATAACCAACTACATGGTAAGCAGGACACAACTCTATGTCATATCTTTGCTACAGGCATTTGATTTATTTTAACAGATTAGCAGAGTTGGAACGGATTTTGTTGGTCATCTAGTCCAACTACCCACCCAAGCAGGAGACCATATACAATTTCTGACTGATGGCAGTCCAGTCTCTTCTTGAAAGCTTCCAATGATGAAGGTCCCACAACTTCTGAAGGCAAGCTGTTCCATTGGTTGATTGTTCTCACTGTCAGAAAATGTCTCCTTATTTCTAGGTTGAATCTCTCCTTAATCAGTTTCCATCCATTTTTCCTTGTCTGGCCTTCAGGTGCTTTGGAGAACAGGTTGACCCCTCCTCTCTGTGGCAGCCCTTCAAATATTGGGACATTGCTATCATGTCTCCCCTGGTCTTTCTCTTTACTAGACTGCCCAGTTCTTCATATGTTTTAGCCTCCAGTCCCCTAATCCCAAAGTTGTATGTAGATGTAAGCGTGTAGAATGATGGTCAATTAATGACACTTCACTCCTGGAAGATATAGATCAGTATTTAAGGAGGGAGCTAACTTTGGTTGAATACCTGCCTACTTATAAGGAGAGAGGAAGTATTTACATCTATTCCCAATTTTGATATCTGTCAGCCTTTCTAAGTAATTTTCAAACTGCATTCTCCTCTAAGTCCTCTGTCGACTATTCCCCAGCAGAGCCTCTCTTCTCTTTCCCATCCTCCTGTCAGAGAGAAGTATCACTCTCCAACTTTTTCCAAACAAAAAGAAATGTTTGTTGGATCACAGGTGGAGTGATGACGCAGGATGCTCGGATCAGTAAAAACTCTTTATTTGCTTCTGTGTAGGACTGAGGAAGTCTAGCTGCAGTGGCTCCTTTTACAGGGGAGTTGTCTGTGGCTTCAGCCATTGACAGACATTTATTTTCCCACTTCCATGGATCAATTAATCACAAGTTAATATGCAAATATCTAACACTCTTCCCCACTGGTTCAGTCCCACCAATCCGGGACTCTCTAGCACACGTAGTCCTGTAAGTAGGCAGGGCTCTTTAGGGTGCAACCTGATCTGCGCAGCTCAGTCATCTCTGGGTTTGTAGTCTGTTTGGATGGATCTATTGGCTCTCTGGCTTCCCCTGTTGGAACCTCCTCATGAAAGACCATGGCAGGTGCAGCCATCTTGTTTCCACTAGAGGCTGCACTCTCACTTCCCGCTCTGGACTGTTCTTCCATGGTTCCACTGGCCTGTTGCTCTACTGCTGGTATGTGATTGCGTTCCTTGTTCAGGTTTGTTGTTAACTGTTGAGGGCTTGCCTCATTAGTTGTTAGGGCCTGGTCTATTTGTAATTTTTGTGTTGGGGGTTTTCCCTTTCCCCCTTGAAGCAGCCTGGGGCTTCCAGTGTCCCCCCTTTTCTGTCTGCCCCAGAGTTGATCGATGTGTCTACTCCAATTCCTGCCATCAATGGTTTCGACCCGGTAGGATCGGGGACCTGTTACTTGTGTTATTTTGGTGGGTATCCACAAAGGTTCGCCTACTAGATTTCTGGCATATACCAGGCCTGAAATGCCCGGCACTTACTGGATGAATCTAATGTCTGTGCTGTATTGTAGGTGCAGCCTATCTAATGGTCACCTTAGTTTTCTCCCCATTAACAGTTTTCTCCCCATTAACAGCTCAGCAGGACTTTTACAGGGGACCTGTCTGCAGCATCAACCATTGACAGACATTTATTTTCCCACTTCTGCAGATCAACCAATCGCAGGCTAGTATACAAATATCTAACAATTTTAATTTCTTCTTGAGAAGTCTTGGACAGGGTTTCTTCCTCCATTCCATTCCTCCATTCCAAAGGTCAGGCAGCTTGTGCAAATCAAGACCTATCTCCCCAGGTTCAGGTCAAGAAGGCAGTTGGAATTGGCAATGGGAGGGCATGCAAGTAGCTTTGAAGGTAAAGGCAAGAACAGAAAATGAACATCTTATCCAAGATCAGGATTAAGTAAATATTTGCAAAATGGCCTTTTACTTCACGGGTAAGATACTTCACAGTCCATTTCCAGTGTGAAATTTGAACATGTGCAAATGTCCAGAGGTAGTTTCTCATGTTTTCCTTTTTGTCCTTAAAAAAATAAAATATTTTTTTCTCTTTATTCTCCTTAACCTACTTTTTTTAACTTACTTGTAGGATTAGTTGTCTTTTGTTGTTTCCTTGAATGTAAAAGATCTTCCAAGAAGAAAAATACTTATGGGCAATTTAAAATCTGTCTTTTTTACAAGAAAATAATAATCTTCTATACAGGAAAGATCTGTTATCCAGAAGATTGGTTGGTCAATTATATCTTGGTAGGAATTATAAATCTACTAGGAATACAGTAACTTGGTTTAACAAATCTTTACCATTGTACAGAAGAAATAAGTGGACCAAGGGGAGATTTTTTTTAATATTGGTGATTAATGTTGTAATAATCATACTGCATTCATTAATTACTATGACCATAGTAAGGACCATCTTGAAGTTTTACATAAATAATTTGAATATCTTTTTAGTTTAGCTGAAGTTCAAATAATAAAGGCAGGAGACTTTAATCAGGTTTTAGATATTTTATTAAATTATAATACTATTGCAGTTAAACTTAACTTGTATATAGAAAGCTCTTTTATTGTGGAATTTAACTCTATGAATATATAGTTACTTTTAAAACAGTTTACAGTAAGTATACTTTTTAAAAATCTTTATTAGATAAAATATTGATCTGTATTTAACTTTTAGATAGATGAACAAAGATACAAAATCATCATTTTTGCTTTTGATAAGCCTTAAATTATGATTTACAAACTGCAGGGCTAAACTAATCAAACAACATAATGGCTGTGTGAAGTGTATGGACAAACTGGAATCTCTTCCAATTTCTTTTTCCCCCATCTTTTTTTCCTGCTTCCCTAGTTACAGTAAGTTTATATTTTAAAAATTCGGGTGCACTAGGGATAAAAAAGGATTTAACAATAGGATTGGGAATATAATAGATAGAGATATAGTATCTTCGGGGAGAGTGGTTCAAAAAAAATCAAGATGTCAGCTGTGACCCTGTAACCAAAGACCACACATTCCTCTTGTTACATGCAGAAAAGGGTGGATTTTGATCATGTACCGCCATCCTGATTTTTAATTACTTTTTCCCTCATGGATACCCAGGCATTGACTTACTTACTGTCCAGAATTAGCCAACACAGAAGATTGAACTATATTTCTCTCAGTATTCTATTAAATTATTAGAGTATTCTATTAAATCAGGCAATGTGGGTAGTTTATAACTATGTAAACCATAATATGGCGTAATGTCTATGGAGATTCTCAGTCATCCAGGTCATGGTTGTCCCAAAGGTGCTTTTTCAAGAGGCAACTGGACTTTCTGGTTTTTCTTTGAAGAGGTTTTGCTTCTCATCCAAGAAGCTTCTTCAGAAGTGAAACTTCTTGAAAGAAAAAACAGAAAGTCCAGTTGCCTCTTGAAAAAGCACATTTTGTATAATACAGCATGTTGACCAAGTGAAATCAATGCTTACTTCAATGTTAAAACCACATTGACTATATTCACACAACATATAGAACAACAAACCTTGTGTTCAGCAGATCTTACAATTTTATTATGTTGTAATTGACTATTTGTGTGATCAGAGACAACTGGGTAGATGGGTTGGTTGGTTTATAATGTTTTAATCTGTCTAATAACCAAAATTCTCTGAAGTACCAAAGTATTTTAAAGCCTTAAATGTTTCTTAAAGAATATGTTAAAAGAACAAAAATAGAAAAGAGTAAATTAATTTTCCTCTGACCACACAAAGAAACAAGTAGTAACAACTACCAATAAAGGTAGGGTTGAAATGAGGAGCACTGAAGATGTTATCTAGTATGGATAATGAAATGTCTGAAAGAAAACAAGCAAGCTCAGAGAGCACCAAGAACCCCTTAATTACAATTACTTTGTCCATCTGGTATAAACATATTCCAATTAACCAACCCAGTTGAAATTTTTACCTACTAGTCATCCTCAATATGACTTAGAACATCTTCTATTGTCCTTGTGCTCTCTCAGTTTGATACTTTGATTCCAGATAGCTCATTATCCAACTGGGTAACATCTTCAGTGCTTCTCTTCTATTGGGACATCTTCTAGAATTGTCCAACACGTCTTAGGGTTATATAACAGTAATGAAAACAGGCTTAGTACATGTGGTTAATGGTTGATCAATATTAGAGATGATAACCATCAGCAGAATAGAATAGAATAGAATAGAATAGAATAGAATAGAATAGAACAGAACAGAACAGAATAGAATAGAATTTTTTATTGGTTAAGTGTGATTGGACACACAGGGAATTTATTGTGGCGATCAATATTTGTCTGAAGCTGTGCAAGCTACTCATTTTTTCTGTAGTGTCTGCTGAAATAACCAAGAATGATAGAGACAGAATACTTGACAGTCAATTAATTTAAAAAACTGGAGAGTCAGACATTTTGAACCATGGAGGACCATCTACCAGACAGGAGGTCAAAAATTGAGAAGATCCAGCAACTTTCAGTCGCTGAACAAGAAAAAAAATCAGGCTCCTCTGATCTATTTTGTTTAGATGTATCAGTCACAGAAGCAAAGAAAGTAAACCATGTTCACAATCCTTTCATACACTAAACCATTAATTCAAGCTACATTCATTACAGCAGCCTCATTTAGATGGAAAAGGTCATGCCATTGTTTTGTTCAGGAATTGGGAACTAAATTCCCAATCTACTGCTCAACCTTGCCTTTGACAATGAAAAATGGCTTGTGATAACTAGAAAAGAAATATTTTATCCTGGTTGCTTGGAATTATTATTGTTGGTTATACAGTCAACCAGATTGTTAGGCTGGATTTGGCATTTTTATCCACCTATCAGGTCCTTCCCAAGGCAGGTGTTAAAGATATTGTTTTAGGAAGTAAGCTATTCCAAGGGCCTTGGTGGTGCAGGCTGCTAAATGCCTAGCAGTTAAGTTCCAGCTGCCTGCAATTATTGCAGGCTCGAATCCCACCAGGCTCAAGGTTGACTCAGCCTTCCATCCTCTCGGGGTAGGTAAACTGAGGACCCAAGATTGTTGGGGGCAATAAGCTGACTTTGTAAAAATGCCGCTTAGTAATAATAAGCAGGCATATACAATGGAATGAAGGCTATTGCTGAGTGCATTGGGTTGTATCCCAAAAATTGTAAGCCACCCTGAGTCTTCGGAGAAGGGCGGCATATACATGTAATTTAAAAAAAAATTATTAACCTAATTTTGAAAAGCTTCTTCTCTGGTAACATTGAACTGCAAACCAGGGCATACAAAACCTTCACCAATTCTCAAATACAGTCCATCTGCCTGGAATCCACACTGTATAACGGGCATTAATACATTCGAATGAGTCCAGAGGGATTTCACGAGAAGAGTACTCTACTTCTCAGCTTGCAATACATTACCTTATGCCACCAGGCTTGAAATTTTGGACCTAGATAACTTAGAACTACGCTGCCTATGATCTGACCTAAGCTTAGTACACAAAATTGTCAGCTACAACATCCTACCTGTCAATGACTACTTCAGCTTCAACCACAATAATACTCAGGCAAACAATAGGTACAAACTCAAAGTAAACTGCTCCAAACTAGATTGCAGAAAATACGATTTCAGAAAAAGAGTGGTCAATACCTGGAACTCACTGACTCTGTTGTTACATCCTAAAACCCCCAAAACTTTAACCTTAGTGTCAGGGAGTAAAAACAGCTTCCATGATAATTAGAGGTGATGAACCGTGCTTTTCTTTTGTTGTCAACTTTGTTTAAATAAAACCTGGAAAATGATCTAAGAAACATCTTTTTATTTACAAAAATAGCAAAACCTAACAGAACTACATTACAGGCAGCTAATCACACACAAAGGCATATATAGAAAGAAAGTACAGGAAAGTACCTGAACCGAAAGAAAGTACAGGTACAGAAAGTACCTGAACCGAGATGCCCTTCGAACAGTCACCCATGCACTCGTCACTTCCAGAATCGATTACTGCAATGCTCTCTACATGGGGCTACCCTTGCGGATTACTCGGAGGTTGCAGCTGGTGCAGAATCGCGCCCCGCTGGCTGTGATGGGGGTATCGATACTCCCATGTTACACCCCTCCTGCGCGACTTGCATTGGTTGCCGGTTGCCTTCCGGGTTTCCTTCAAGGTGTTAGTAACAACTTATAAAGCCCTAAATGGCTTGGGTGCAGGGTACTTGCGGGAGGCGCCTCCTGCCCGCATCACAGTCCAATCGCCCGTGCGCTCCCATAGGAGGGGCCTCCTGGGAATACCGTCAGTCAGGCATTGTCGGCTGGCGGCTCCCAGAGCTAGGGCCTTTTCTGTGGGAGCGCCGCCTATGAAATCAGCTTCCTGCAGATCTGCGTTTGGCCCCTGATCTCGGCTCCCGTCGAGACCACCTGAAGACCTGGCTGTTTCAGCAGGCCAGCCTGGATTGACCATGGGTTAGCAGACAAATCACAAAAAAACATAGTGACACTTAGACTGTCCACCATGGACCTCATTCTATTCCTAAGAGGTCTGTAAGGGGGCATGCATAAACGTACCAGTGTGCCTACAGTCCCTGTGTCAATTCATAAAATATTTATCTGGTCTTTTAAGAGTTGCCAGCAGAAAGGGAGGGGGAAAATAGTACATTCCTTAAATGCTTTCATAGATAATTTCTAGGTGACTGAAGTTTCTGGTGCGCAAAATTATAACTGGAGAGCATGATGGATGACTCTTGGCTATGGATGTGTCCCATTGGAGAATATACACCCAGGGGGTGGGGAAAGTCCAGGATCAAAAGTGAAATGAATGATGTGTCTCAGAGTTGTCTACACCCAAGTAGCACTGGCATGTTCACTCCTAATAAATCTTCTTTAAGCTCTGAAAGATCTGGCTAGAGGCTCATGATTTAAATGGGGGTAAATACCAGAGTCCTGATACCCTGTACCTACGGTTCCCATTTATTCATGCTAATTTATTATGTATATACTTATACTTGTTTATACTTATATGTTTATATGTTATGTTCAAATGTATACTTGTTTTCTCATACATGCTTGACAAACTAAACTAACTAAATAAAAATAAATAAAGTAAAGCCATCTTTTGTTGTTGACTTATGGTGATTTTATCAATGCCGATGGTGCATAAGTAGGACTCCAGATGTTTTGGGATTGCATCCATGGCATCTATAACTATTTGCATTATTCTTGCTTTCTTTTGACACAATTGTACTACTTCTATTTGCAAGTGTTTGTGTTTTGTGATTCTCTCTATTTCTTTGTCTTCTATTCTGCCATGTAGTGCCACATCTACTATCCAGACTTTGTCTTTCTTATTGACAATTGCTGAGTCTGGAGTGTTATGTTGCAAATGCTTGTCTGTTTGACTGCTAAAATCTTAGAGCATCTTCGCTTCTTCGTTTTCTATAACTTTCTCTATTTTATAGTCTCACTAGTTCTTGCTTACAGGCAAAATAATTTTTACAGATCTTTCAGTGCACCATTGTTGCTTCTTTGTCATGCCATTGTTTGTAGTCAGTCTGTAGTTCTTGCAACAACTAACTAGGCTGTCCACTGTTTCTTTTTTTCAGATGCATCATTTACTGTCTGCTGTCTTCTCAATTGCTGCTTTACAAGCATTTGTTCTTAAGGCTTGGTCTTGTGCAGCCAGAATTAGCCTCTCTGTCTCTTTATTCAACTTTCCTGCTCTTAGCATTGCCAAATGAAGTGAGTAAGAGATAAGAGTAAGGGATGAAAGTTAAACAGTTCAGACCAGGGTGTAGGAAAGAAAGAAAAAGAGAGGGAGGGAGGGAGGGAGGGAGGGAGAGTAGGGGAGAAAGAGAAAATGCATAGAAAAAGTGTTCAGCTTTAAATTTAGCAGTGGGGCAAAGTGAAAGCAGTTAACGCTTAACTCTGGTGTAGTTAATGCAATATTCTGTACTGACTTAGGTAAGAGAAGCTCAAATATATAATAGTTCAACACATGGCCTTGTATTACATGCAACATAGATTTCCAACTAGTTTTCCAAGTGTCAGAATAGTAATGAGATCCCCAGGCAATTAATACTTTAAATTCAGAGACAGTAAGTGTTATGTATGCAGGTTTGAAATCATTAGTTAAGTTTGAATTGTTCTTGTAAAGTGTTGGACATGATTGGTTTAGAAAACCCTGCACTCTGATTGGCTGTCAGCTGCGGCTGCCGGCTATAAGTAGCAGCCGCAGCAAAGCCAGTCGGGTCCGTTCTGAGCTGTAGTCACTAATAAACCAAACAGCTTGAAGCACTCCGCGTCTGTCTCTTCATGCAAACTTAACACTGGAGACGAGGATGGGATTCCCCTGAAGAAGAAGGCAACGTGGAACAGAAGAAGAGAGAGTTGGCTGCGCTGGAAACCCCCCCAGCCCCGTTCGATCCAACGGCAGAAGACTGGGAGTCGTACGCAGATCGCTTCCAAATGTATTTGGAGGGAAACGATCGTGCCGCCATTTCCGAGCAGCGGAAGAGGATGATCTTCCTTACGTACTGCGGTCCGGCAGTTTTCAAGATGGCGAAGACGTGAAGGTAATGGCTTGGCCTGATCTGGAAAGACTGTTAAAAGCCCATTACGTGCCACAAGTATCGTGCCTCATTAAGAGACACGAGTTTTACCGTCGCGATCAGGGGGAAAACGAAAGCATAAACGACTTCGTGGCAAGTTTAAGAGACATTGGGGATGCATGCGAATTCAACAGTTTAGAGGAGGCCATGTGCGATCGTTTCGTTTTAGGCCTTAAAGACAAGGTGCTGCAGAGCAAGTTATTAATGAAACCTAAGATCATGCTGAAAGAAGCAATAGAAGAAGCCTCTTCAGCAGAAGCTACCAAGTCCTCAGCAGCAGCCATGAAAAAGATTAACAAGGCCACAAGCCATCCTGATGTGGAAAAGTTCACAACAACTCATTGTGAGCAAATAGATTCTGAGTCAGTCTGTAGTGAGGTGGAGGAAGGAATTTACAGACTCAGAATGGAGCAGAAAAAGAAAGACCTGGGAAGAAAGAGGCAAGATTTCTACTGCAGAGGTTGTGGGGGAAGCCACCCCTGCACTGAATGCAAGTTTTTAGACACCATTTGCCTCTGTTGTGATAAAAGAGGACACCTAGCAAGAGTCTGCAAATCATCCAGAACTCCACCCAACAGAAGGAAGTTTGCTGCAAGCAAAGACAAAGAATTCAAGCCTAACAACCTCAGTGAGAAAGCGGGGCGCAGCACAGAAGCAAATGGGAAGAATGAAACTCATCAAACAGTAACTATTGGTCATTCTTCCCCATTAAAAAGCAGAAAGGTGCATGTCAAGGTACTTATTGAAGGAAGGCCTTATTGAAGGAAGGCCTTGCCAAATGGAAGTGGACTCAGGCTCATACCTTTCTATGGTGTCATGGGACACTATTCACAGACTACTTCCTAACATCCAAAAGAATCACTTCAAGAAGCAAGCATTGACTCTTAAAGACTACCAAGGAACAAGATTCCAGTAGTTGGAACAAGAGAATTCAACGTGAAATTCAAGGGCCACACCAAGCCTACCACTGACCATCGTGGACAAGGACCGCCCAAGTCTGCTGGGCCTTGAATGGTTCAACCCGCTGGGCATCGAGGTGATTGGCATCAATCACGTGAGCAACACTGAGTGGGAAGAGGCCTTGAAGTTTGAGTTTCCAGAGGTCTTCACGGATTAGGCAAGTACTTGGGGACCCCTATCTCCTTTAAACTAGATCCCAAGGTACAACCAATCCATTTAAAACCCAGAAGGGTTCCATTTGCCTTAAAGGAAAAAATTGATGCACAATTAGATAAACTAATAGCCCAAGGGGTTTTAGAGCCCACTGACCACTCCAGGTGGGAGACACCATAGTCACACCAGCAAAGGCTGATGGGTCTGTAAGAATCTGTAGAGACTACAAGGGGACATTGAACCATGCGCTACAACAGAGCATATCCAGTTCAGTAGTGCATCATTTATTACATTCTCTTGGAGGGGGCACAGTTTTTGCCAAATTGGACCTGGCACAGGCATATCAACAGTTAACAGTTGATGATGCCACTGCAGAAGCCCAAACCATTATGACCCATAGAGGTGCTTTCAAATGCAAAAGGTTGCAATTTGGAGTAAGTGTAGCACCTGGCATCTTCCAAAGCCTTATGGAAAGAATGTTACAAGGGTTGCCAGGGTGGTGCCCTATTTTGATGACGTTTTAATTTTTGCTGAAAATGACACTCAGTTACAAGAGAGACTCAGAAAAGTCTTGATCAGATTCAAAAAAGCGGGGTTAAAAGTCAAAGAAGAAAAATGCACACTTAGAACAGATAAAGTGGAATTCTTGGGTTACATGATCGATAAACATGGCATCCACCCCACAGAGGCCAAAGTGCAGGCAATCAAAGAAGCCCCCAGGCCAAAATGCAAAACAGATTTACAAGCATTCTTGGGACTCATTAACTTCTATCATATGTTTCTACCTCAGAAGGCATTTTCAGAAGAATTGCAGAATAGGTTGCTAGACAAGAAATCTACATGGGTCTGGGGGAGGAAGGAACAAACTGCATTTAACAATATCAAGAGGCAAATCACGTCTGATTCTGTACTGATACAGTTCTCTGAGAACTTGCCTGTTGTTCTGACTTGTGATGCCTCCCCTTTTGGAGTAGGGGGGGTGTTGAGCCACATGCTTCCCAGCATTTTACTCTCGCACCTTGACTAAAACAGAGAGGAACTACAGCCAACTGGACAAGGAAGCTTTGGCAATTGTAGCAGCTGTCAAGAAATTCCATGAGTATTTACATGGGAGAACATTTACTGTTGTCACAGATCACAAACCTCTTTTAGGCATTGTGGCAGGGGACAAACCAACGCCCATGATCCTGTCACCAAGAATGCTGAGATAGACCGAATTTCTTGCTGCTTATTCATACAAACTGATCCACAGACCTGGTAAAGACATTGGGCATGCAGATGCTTGGAGTCGCTGCCACTTCCTTCACACATTGAGGACCCTGTTCCTGAAACTCACACCTTTTTCCTAGAAACTGTTGCCAAGCTTCCAGTACATGCTGCTGAAATTGCCAGAGAGACTGCCAAAGACACTTTATTGGCTCCTGTTATAGGCTGGATTAAGAAAGCTTGGCCACTTCAAGATCTACCTCAACTTACCCAACCTTTTAAATCCAGGCAAACTGAATTATCTGTATTAAGAGGATGCATTTTGTGGGGTAACAGGGTGGTTATTCCTGCAAAACTACAAAAGAAGGTTTTGGAAATGTTACATGAGGGTCATCCAGGAATTGTCAGAATGAAGGGATTGGCCAGGAGTTATGTATGGTGGCCAGGTATTGACAAAATGGTTGAAAACTGGGTTGCATCTTGTCCCAACTGTCAGGTAGTCAGGCCTGCCCCACCTCGCCCCCACAGGAATGGGAATGTCCTAGGGGCCCATGGTCCAGGATTCACATTGATTTTGCTGGCCCTACCAGAGGGCACACCTTCCTTATTATAGTAGATGCATATTCCAAATGGCTAGAGGTTATCCCTATGGCATCCACCACAACTGAAGCTGTCATCAAACAGCTTAAAAGCTTTTGTAACTCATGGGTTACCTGATGTCCTTGTTTCTGACAATGGTCCTCAATTTACATCCAACCTTTTGAATCATATCTAGCACAGCAGGGTATCAGACATGCCCTGACAGCCCCTGGGCATCCTTCGGCTAACGGCTGGGCTGAACGTATGGTACAATTTACCAAGGAAAAACTTCAGCAATTGGGTCCTGGGGACATCACTGAGAAAGTTGAAAAACTACTCAGTGTCCAGCATATCACTCCCAACCCTCAACTAATTTAACCCCAGCTGAATTGTTGATGGGTAGGAAACTCAGGTCTCCCCTTGACCGCCTTCATCCCACTTATGCACCCAATGCAGCACCAGATTTCACTAGCAAAATTTGCACATTCACTGTGGGTGATTCTGTTTATGCTAAGAACCTTATGGGTGAACCATTATGGATTCCTGCTGAGATAACCCAAATCACAGGCCCCAGGTCTTACAGGGTACAAACGGAGGATGGTGTCCTCTGGAGCAGGCACATTGATCAGTTAAGATCCAGATTACCTCAGGAGCATCGCCTTTGCTCCTCTCTGGTTCCCATACCTACTGCCTCTTCTAGGGGGGAAGGGGAGGATTATGAGAGTAATCAGCAAGCAAGAATCAACCCCATGTGTAATGAGCTAACACGACAGGAACCATCCCAAAACCTGTCACAGTACCAACAACCATTTTCACAAATGGAAGATTGCACATCACTACCTGACTTAGGTGCTGACATTGGGTTGGAGATGGATTGGGAGGAGAGACCAGGTTGTAGTAACCAAACAGGTTCTACCATTACTAGAAGTCCAAGTAAGGAAATGTCAGCAGACACATTTCCTCTCTCACAAGGTGAGAACCTTAAAACATCTGAACCACGTAGGTCTCAACATACAGGTAAGAGCCCCACCTATTTAAAAGAATACATTAGATAGATTGGGGTTTGAATATGGACTGAACCTAGTGGGGAGGGGTGTTATGTATGCAGGTTTGAAATCATTGGTTAAGTTTGAATTGTTCTTGTAAGGTGTTGGAAATGATTGGTTTAGAAAGTGCGGGAAAACCCTGCACTCTGATTGGCTGTCAGCTGCGGCTGCCGGCTATAAGTAGCAGCCGCAGCAAAGCCAGTTGGGTCCGTTCTGAACTGTAGTCACTAATAAACTAAAGATCTTGAAGCACTCCGCGTCTGTCTCTTCATGCAAACTTAACAGTAAGCATAGTGAGTATGGAGATTTTAGCTCAAGCAAAGAGATTTAAAAGCATAATATACAAGCATACATACCAAGCAAGAGGGTGCCCAAATATCTTACAAACTGTCAAGAGGTCCTTAATAATGACAAGAGAGATATTCCAAGGAAAGCTAGTTTTCACAATACCCAGAGCTAGATTTTATGTAGAAACTTCCCCCAAACAACAACCACCCCAGCTTATTTATCAAAATCTGGCACCATAACTTCATGGCATTGCTATAGGCATGAGACTGGTTGACACGTGACTCTGGGATGGGTACTGAAAGTTTGAGACTTTCACAGGTTCAAGCTATGTGAGGATTCTTTCCCCCTTCTCCTTCATTCAGCAAAGAAGAATAAAAAAACAGGTTAACTCAGAATGAGCTCAAAACTTCCTAAGCTTTTTTATAATATGAAGAAATCAAAATATGTTACCAAGCTCCTTGAAATAACAATGATCTGTTTGACAATGATCATCCTCATTGCTACTACACTAACAAGGCCTAAGTAATTCTTGGATGGAACATATATAGATACTCTACATATAGGCAAACTAATATAATGATAAATTGTTGTGGCATGTTTATCTGTTACAAGCCTAGCTAGGATGGGAAACAAATTCAGAAGTCTATTTTCTATTAATTTTTAAGCTTCCACAACAGCTCTTACTGTCATCTCAACCTATTAACGAGAAAGCAGGTTCATGCTGCTCAATGCTCATCTGCAAATTATTTTGAGGCACTTTTGCATTTAAGCTAATCACATCCCCGAGAAGCCAATCTCTTTCCCTGGTACTGTTGCAGAACATTATTGGAAGCCAAATTATTATCCACTACTGTACCGTCCATCATGTTCTACAGCCCATAAACACCTAAGACATAATCTCTATGACAAGGGGGCAATGGAAAAACACGGAGAAAGGACTACAGTTTTCACAGGCCCTGTAAAATTGTAACTGCTCCTTGTTTTCTTTCTAAATTGATGTTGTGAGATCATGGCCATAAAAATCATTGGTTCTGGCTAATGTAATTTATCTAAATTTTTAATATGCTTTTTAGGATATTATAGGAGCACATATATCTTTGTGTTTATATATGATTGCAAATAGCAAGGAAAGGTTTTTAATGCTTACATATATTAAGACAAGTAATTCTTATTGGCACACAGTTTCTATAGAAAAGAACATTTGTACTCAGTGTTGAATCCTGGAGTCTTTTGTGCTCTCTGAGCTTGTTTGTTTGCTTGAAGATGGTTCATTAATCAACTAGGATACATTATCAGTGCTAGTGAATATGGCGTTTGGTCCCACGTACATACAGTAGCTTGCCCTGTCAGCGTTGTGGGGGGGATATGGTGTAACACTACTCCCGAAAGTGTGACTGGAGTCTGGGTTCCCCTAGACTTCTTTTCCAACCATCCAAGTGCCTTTCCCTGCTACAGTCTGTTATTATAGCTGCCAGTCCACTCTGGTCCCTTGCTCAGGCCCCACTAGCCTGGGTCAGCTGGACTCTGCTGTCTTGTCATTCAACATGATTCCTTGTGTAGTCTCCTCTCAGCAGGCAGGTCACATCATGAGGTGGTGGTGCGATGGCCAGTCAGCCCATCTTTGTCTCTCACCATCTTCTCCTGCTGCTTGCTGGTCTTTCCTTCCACAGCTTCTTCTCCTTGTTTTGCCTATCTTTCTCTCAATTCCCCGGAGCTATTTTCCTATCTTCTCTTATCAACTCTGAGCGACTTTTATTGGAGGGCGCCGAGGAGTCTGACTTTTCCTTCTCTCCGACTCCTCCCCTCCCGAGAATCCTTCCATTGAGCCGGTTAACTGTCGAGCCTCGAGCTCTTATCCCGAGTCCTCCCAAGATCCATCTATCCTGAGATCGCCTCTTCTCTCTCTCTTCTCTTTCCCTCCAAAACTTCCTACTTTCATTCCCTTTTCCCTCTTTTCCCTTGCTACAATGGTTTTCTTCTTGGTAGTCCATTGATTATTGAGTATTGTTTTCTGCTTGATTGTTTGCCTGATCTTAATTCTTGCTTCTCTGAATATTAGTTGCTGGAGAAAACATGTTCGGTCTTCTTTTCATCTCCTTTTTTTTAATGGCCTCTTTTGAATGCCAAGCTTCCAAGAATTTTTGGATTTAGCTTGGTCTAGGATGGCCACAGTTTCCTAGCTGAAGTTATGATGCTCTGCTAATTTTCTGCCTATCTACAATGGCTTTACAGTCCTTACAGTCTATGCTGTAGATGATTCCCATTTTTTTCTTCTTGGACTAATGGATTTTTGGTTTACTTAAAATGTTAAAAAGTCATCTACATACTGAATCCATAGTACCCCACATGTACAATCTAAACTTTAGATTGGAACTAGTGTGCTGGTGTGCTGGCAAATTATCTACAACATATAGAAGATGATACCTTTTTCATAATAATAAAAAAGAAACAACTAAAGGAGACATGTGAAACAATCAACATTTTCAAAGAAATAAAATTCACAAGGGAAGAAAACAAGTACACACTTCCCTTCTTGGATATTCTTATCAGCAGAGGACTAGTATCAAAACATACATCATTTAAATTTTTCCTATTTACAACACTCAAATTTGTTATTGAATGCCTACACTGATCCAATGTGATTCAGTGTGAATCAGTGTATTTAGCACTGTTTTTAATCATTGCTAATAGCTGAATCTCTCATTGTTTGTATGAATTCCTTTCCTTTGTTTGTCTTGTGTTAATTTTACAGCTTTCTAATATCTCTACCAATATCAAAATGTACTGAGAGTCTAGGCAGATAGGGAGAGAGATGCTACCTTTTTCCAAATTTTTGAATTTTAATGAAATGGAAAATGTTTTGTGTGTGTTTTTTGTTTTGTTTTGTTTTTTGTCTTGCTGTTCTCTTATCCATACTCTCCAGGTCTAATTCTGCTTAGCCTTTTCTGAGACCAGTCAAATGTTTAGATCACACTAAGCTTTAGCAAAGTCAAGTATTTGAAGTGTTTATGGGATATACAGCAAAATGCTATGTAACCTCAATTAGAAATGATTCCAAACAAACTCAAATACCAGCTTGGTTCTTCATTGGACTGCATTGTGGTGGTGCTGTGCTGCCTGAGAGATTTTCTGCTACTGTTCTTATTTCTTTTTAGGAAGGGTCAAAATCAGAAATAAGTGCCTACAGCAAAATATTTATGAGCCTGGAAAAGGTCATGAAACTCTCTCATCCATTCACAGTACAAAAACAATCAAACATACTTTATTTCGAATTAACTTACAGTTTTCTTTGTGTTTTCCAGCATACCAGCAGCAAAACAAGAACTTAATATATCTAGATATCAAATAATGAGCCATATTTTTGTTTCTTTTTTTTCTTTTTGGAAGACGATGTTACTGCTTTCTCTTCCAAGTCAAGTAATCAATTTACCCAGCTGAAAAGTTTTGAATATTGCTGAATATAAAAATAAAGCAATTGATTTTAAAAAGGTTTTAAATCATGGTTTTGTTGTTGCTGTTGTTCTTATTGTTAGGTACCCAGAGTCACATATGTGAACTGGGCAGCTATATAAATTTATTAAATCAAGCAATAAATATAATGTATTTATAAAAGGAGTGGTGTGGTTGCCTAATGGTGAAGCTCTCACCTCACAATCAGGAGGCCATGGGTTCGATCCTAGGTAGATCTTTCTCTCTCTGGGCACACTGAGAATGTATCTGCTGAACAAAACTCCATATTGGTGACAGGAAGGGCACCGGCCATCAAAACATTCTGCTAGCTCAATTCAGTTGCCCAGATTCCACACTGCAAGGGGTTGTTGGGTCATTAAAAGATGATGATGAAGCAATAAATCTAATTGGCCTTGAAAATAAATGAAAGAATAATATTTTAGGTTTTCTTCACTGGACCTATGTTCTAAATAACTTTAGACATGTTTGAATTACAGGTACCAACAGATAAAATTATAAGTTAGTAGCCAGTGCCCTGCTCCCCGCAAAAAAAAAAAAAAAAAGCAATTCCACTCTCCTGGGAATCCAGAGTACATTCCACCACAATATATACATTAATTGTTCCAATGCACAACATGTATATTTGCACTGTCTAAAGGGCAGTGCAATTGTGTTGACCATCTTATAAACATACACTGAACCTGTTACCCCAAAAAATGATAATTTGACCTTAGTGGCAAGTCAAGAAAATATGAAGTAGTTCTGAAGCTGATTCTGAAATATGTACTGCCAGTATCTCAGAAAAGATAAATGCACAGTGTTCATTTAGTGCTATTCTATTCAGTGAATTTGAGATCTTAGTGACCCCCACCTCTGAAGTTGTTTAACAGAGCTGTGAAGACCTGGCTCTTCACTCAGGCCTTTGGCAAGGGAGAATGAGACCCCTTGCTTCATTCCATCTGTTCAGTCACACTTGCCATCCTTTACTTTTATTGATGTTATTTGTTTGATGGTGGTAGGTTGCTCTGAATTGTTGAAAATTACATAACTGGCATGAGTTCTTTTTTAAATTGTACCCAATTAGATTGACTCAGACTCAAGAGAGACATAAAAGCACTGGACCCTAGAAAGATGGTTTCTTTATATCTCCCTATAAAGGTTGATGTTTTATTTTGTAAAAACAAACCTATAAAAGAGAGAAGTGAGTGCTTTCTATATTCCATTCTAACGCTATCTCTGTACCATTACTATGATAATTACTATTGCAATTACCATACTCTTACTATTAATATGACAATATTTATATCATATTCTATTCAATATACTTACTATACTCTATCAATTACTATTACAATTACCCATATACTAGGCTCTATATTATTAGTAATATGCATCAATGTTTAGTTCTTAAGCTTGCTCTAAGTCCCCTCTCTGAGATTTCTTCTTCTTTTTCTGTTAATTGCCAGTGTGTAGAGCTCTTGCCCCTTTTTAACGTTGTATTTACCTCATGGGGATGATGTGCTTCTTTTCCTCTCTTTTGAACAGTCCACTCCTTCTGAAGGGAAAAAAAAATACCTTCTTTCATTTGGCTGCTGTACTGTTTGCTGGTGGCTACAGAACTCCAAAACACACGTCTCTTTCGTTTTCCTCCCACACCTGTGTCAAAGTTGCAGCTTTATTGGTAACTTTGCCATACTGACACTGGGGACAAAGCTCAAATAGGAGGGAATGGAGGCAGCCCAGGTGCATGCAATTTTGCTAAGCAGTTTGCTGTTCCATGATAACCAAATATTGGACATCAGATGTTAGGTCCAAGAGATCGGGACATAATCACATTTTAAATGTCACAAAAATTATTGATGTCTTAAGTTATTATAGTAAAATAATGGCAGAGGGTAGGCATATTACACTTTCACAGCAAAATCAACAGAATCATGTAGCATTTTAAAGACTAACAAGTGTAGTATTGCTTCAGCTGTTTTGGATCAAATCAGATTCATGGAAAATAATTCTGTGAGAGAATCCATGTAGAGCAATATATACCCATATAGCTGCTCATATAAGAACTGTTATTGCTTTACAGAGAGAGGAAAGGAAAAGTGAGGGATAAAAATGTCATATGTGTGATACTGACATTTTTGCACTAAATAGCTGGTTAATGCATACCTCATGATACAAACATTTTATCCTCTTTAAATGTTCTAATGAATTTCTCCTTGGCTGTTTCAAAACAATATCAGTCTTTGTCCCTTCTTTTTCCAAATATTACCACCTTAAAATCAGAATTAAGGGATCCCAGGAAAATGGAAATATTTCCCCTTGACTTTCTGAACCTTAATGGTTGCGCTGCCAGCAAAACAATTTATTTTTATTTTTTTGCTTTTATGGATAATGTTTCTGGGTTATTGTGGTGGAACCACTGGTTGAAGGGGAGGGCCCCCTTAGTAGGAGGAATCCTGCTTATAGTTCAGATGGAAACATCTGAGATGAAACCCTAAGGCAGAAGGTCTGATAAGATTCTTGTAATATAGGTGATCAACAATAAAATATCTACTTGGGCCTATTCACAAGTGGTTCTTGTTACTTGCACAGTTATGTATGTTTGAAGAAAAGAGCATGTACATAGAAATGAGTCAGTTTAAAGCATTTTGGGGCACTGCTGATAGATTATAGATCATGAGCCATGGTGGCACAGTGGTTAGAGTGCAGTATTGCAGGCTACTTCTGCTGACCACCGGCTGACTGCAATTTGGCAGTTCAAATCTCACCAGGCCCAAGGTTGATTCAGCCTTCCATCCTTCTGAGGTCTGTAAAATGAGGACCCAGATTGTTGGGGGCAATATGCTGACTGTAAATCACTTAGAGAGGATTGTAAAGCACTATAAACTGATATATAAGTCTAGGTGCTATTTCTAGAGCTATTATGTATGTTCTTCAGAATTTATTTCTAGTTTTATAATGAGATTGCCAGAAAAGGCAAGGACATGAAACTTCCATAGATCTGACCCTTTAACTTCAATATATTAGGCCTGTTTATAAGTACAGGCATACCATTCAAATCCCAGAGCCATCCTTAACAGGAGCCAAAATAGTCAATATGGTGGTGAATCCATGGATTAAAGCCCTGTCCCCTTTTGTTTAAAAAAGGCGAAACTTTGATCTGTGATGCCCCCATCATTTTAGTCCCTTGATTATATCTGTCTTATAAAAGGCCAATGAAAGGAAAGGAAAAGGAAAGGACGAGAACTGTTTGACTGACTACGAGCCATTTGAATAATGTCAAATCTTAGTAACCACAAAGTAGATTTTGTCCATAATACCCCTAATCTGGTCTTTCAGGTTTTCCAATGGGCATGCATTGCCTTGTGCAGATGAGGTTATAATGTAATATATGTTAGAGTACTTCAGCTGTGACTTATTGGTGGCAACAAGAGGTGTTCTGTTGTTTTCTTTTCTGGGTCTATCCTGCAGCAGATTATTCCTGGAAAAAGAAATTTGAACTTCATAATCTAGAGTTATTGTAGTTTGAGAATAGCCAGTTTAATTTTTTTAGTTCTTTGGCTGATCTGATTAAGTATATTATATGAATACATTCTATGTAGCTGTACTTTTAAATATACTTATGATAATTTACACAACATAATAATAGAAAACGCCAGTTCTCTGCTGGTATTTTTCATCTTCATATTGGCTACATTGATGAATGTCTTAATTAATGAAAAATTATTTGGAAAATGTTAATATTTTGTCAATGTATTCCTTTGTCAATGTATTCCTTTCTATTTTTTTTTATTACATTTATATGCCACCTTCTCCGAAGACTGAGGGCGGCTTACAATTTTTGGGATGCAACCCAGTGTGCTCAGCAATAGCCTTCATTCCATTGTATATGCCTGCTTATTACTAAGCGGCATTTTTACAAGGTCAGCTAATTGCCCCCAACAATCTTGGGTCCTCAATTTACCTACCCCGAGAGGATGGAAGGCTGAGTCAACCTTGAGCCTGGTGGGATTCGAGTCTACAGCAGTTGTAGGCAGCTGGAACTTAAGTGCAGGCAATTAACAGCCTGAGCCACCAAGGCCCTTACTGAGCCACCAAGGCCCTTGACTTATTACAGGTAGTTCTTGACTTATAACAAAAACTGAGCCAAAAATTTCTGTTCTGAAGTGAAAAATTTGTTAAGCGAGTTTTGCCCCATTTTATGTCCTTTCTTGCTACAGTTGGTAAGTGAATCACTGCAGTTGTTAAGTTAATAACACAGTTGTTAAGTGAATTTGTCTTCCCCATTGACTTTGCTTGTCAGAAGTTAATGAGAGTGGCTCATGACCATGGGACACAGCAACAGTCATAAATATGAACCAGTTGTCAAGCATCTGAATTTTGATCGCATGACCATGGGGATGGTGCAACAGTCATAAGTGTGAAAAACAGTCATAAGTCACTTTTTCAGTGCCATTGTAACTTTGAACAGTCACTAAATGAACTGTGTAAATCAAGGATTACCTGTACAGGGAAGGGAAGGGAAGGGAAGGGAAGGGAAGGGAAGGAAAGGAAAGGAAAGGAAAGGAAAGGAAAGGAAAGGAAAGGAAAGGAAAGGAAAGGAAAGGAAAGGAAAGGAAAGGAAAGGAGCACAATTCCTTTGTTTATCATAGCCCAGATGCAAGTGAGCAAAACTCACAAATATTGACCAGTTTTACTGATTATGCCCATTTTGTTTTCAGAATTTGTCATCATTATCTAAAACAGTGATTCTTAACCTGAGCAATATTGCTCCCCAAGGGGCGATTTTGTTTTTCAGGGGGGCGATGGAACAAAAAGGGGCGACGTGGGGGCAAAGGAACGGAAGGTGGGTGATATGGGGGCAATGGAGCAAGATATATTGGGGGAGAGAGAGAGAGAGATCTATATTGGTAGATAGGTAGGTAGGTAGGTAGGTAGACAAAAAGACAGACAGGTAGGTAGATAGGCAGGAAGACAGGCAGGCAAACAGACAGACCTTTTGGATGGATGGATGGACAGACAGACGGATGGATGGACAGACAGAAAGAATGTGAGAGTGGCAGCACTTTGGGAAAGCGGTGGTGGCGGCTTTTCCCAACATGCTGCTGCATTCGAGGCGCCGGTTCAGGTGCGGTACAACAGTCAATGGGGTGAGCCTGCACGGCTAGCGCCTCGAATGCCCCCCTGCCACCTCTTAGCGACCCTCTGCTGGTCCCCTTGGGGATGCTAAGAGATGGCAGGGGGGCGGTTATGTTGGGGGAGGGGGGCGATGACAACTTCCTCAATGGCTCAAGGGGGCTATTCTTTCAAAAAGATTAAGAACCACTGATCGAAAAGGTATACATAACTTAGTTAAAATTAATGTGGACTTTGTAGAAGAATATGATCAGGTCTGACTTTGATCCTGGGATAACAATAGACATAATTAATAATATGGATCAGAAAAAATTCTTTCTACAGCCCAAGCAAGAGCACTATAATTATTTGATTATTGTTTTTTTTATGACCCAAGGTAGTTAAAGAAATAAATTAGAAGCTCAAATTTTAACCTATAGTTATAAATACTAATGCATTTAATTGCTCTTTTTTCTCTTTCCTCTTCTGCTCACAAGGCTACCATAGAGGCTTATCTAATGTTCTGCTATTGTCCCTAAAACAAGAATTGCTTATTTTAAAAAGTGGAAAGGTTATACAGTTAACATCTCAAGAAAGGTTAACATTTTCTTGAAAACGTTAGTAAGTTTATCCTCTCTGCTATTTTTTCTCCTTTTCAGAGGTGAAGGAAGGAGATTCCTTCAGTGATAAATTCTTCCTTAATCCTAGATGTTTGGAATCTAACATACTCCTCTACCAAATGGCTATGGGACCTAATTTTCAGAGTAAGGTATCTTATCATCCTTTAAGGTATCTTCATTATGAATTCATGTTCTGTTCAAGTTAAGAATCAAACATCATAAAAATAGAAGCAGAGGTTCTGAAATGGCCTTTGGAAATGTAGTCATTTCCTAATTGCAGGGTTTTTTTACCTGTCATGTTAAAATATTTTGTATTTCTACTTAACAGCAACTATGATTTAAAAATGCCTTTGTATTGCATGTTAAAATATTCACATTCTATGCAACTCTTGAGTCTTCTTCACGCTTACATAATCCGTGATACGTAAATGGCTAACATCATTATTAGAGTACTGAAGGGGAAAAAAAACAGAATGCCCTTATTCAGATTTATTGTCAGTATTAGCTCTTTGTATCTGAGAAAAAGTAATCGTACTGAAGCTGTTTTGGAACTGACCTATAGACAACCTTGGATCACATCTAGCATGTTCAGAGTCTAAGAATATATTGAGATGACATTTTTGTCTCTCATTATTTAATGATGGCCTTCAGCTGAAGTCTAAATCATGCATTACACTTGTCACAAGAGTGATCTTCAGGTATTCTCCTGAATTTGAACATGGGGAGAAGATGGAGCATGAATCCTAGTTCTACTGTATGTTTATTCTTATGCTTTATTAGTTGCATGTAGAGATTACTCATGTTTGAGAAATGGAAATCAAACTCCAATTTCATTTGATCAGAATCAATTTGATTTGATCAAAATCAAATGAAAATATTTACAGACCGCTCACATCCCAGACATAAACTGTTTCAACTCCTACCCTCAAAACAACAATATAGAGTACTGCACACCAGAACAACTAGACACAAGGACAGTTTTTTCCCAAACACCATCACTCTGCTAAACAAATAATTCCCTCAACACTGTCCAACTATTTAAAAAGTCTGCACTACTATTACTATTAATCTTCTCATCACTCCTTATCACCCATCCCCTCCCACTTGTGACTGTACAACTGTAACTTTGTTGCTTGTGTCCTTACAATTTATAGTGACTGTATCCTAGTATGATTTGATTGCTTATTGTACCCTATGACTATTATTAAGTGTTGTACCTTATGATTCTTGACTCTTGATGAATGTATCTTTTCTTTTATGTACACTGAAAGCATTTTCAGCAAGACAAATTTCTTGTGTGTCCAATCACACTTGGCTAATAAAGAATTCTATCTAACTTTAGATCTTTCCCCCAGCTGAATGTGTGGACCTCAGGAGAGTAGAAACAAGACATAAGCCCTATCTCACTTTCCATCTAGGGAAAATCCCTGAAAAGATTTATGAATGCTGCCAAAATCTAGATGTACTGTATAAATATTATAGAGGTGCGTAACAATACTTTCCAGCTAAAGTGCTAGATTCAGGACTTGAACTCAAGTCCTTTTTATAGAGTCTACAGAAACTACATAAAGCAATACAGGAATGAATCCCCCTTCATTTTGTCTTTTAAAAATATTAATTTTTACCCAGAGTGAAAGCATGCATTCCTTTGAGAGTTGAGGCCTACAGGTGAAACTCAAAAAATTAGAATATCGTGCAAAAGTTCATTTATTTCAGTAATGCAACTTAAAAGGTGAAACTAATATATGAGATAGACTTATTACATGCAAAGCAAGATAGTTCAAGCCATGATTGGTCATAATTGTGATGATTATGGCTTACAGCTCATGAAAACCCCAAATCCACAATCTCAGAAAATTAGAATATTACATGCAATCAATAAAATAAGGATTGTACATAGAACAATATTGGACCTCTGAAAAGTATAAGCATGCATATATACTCAGTACCTGGTTTGGGCCCCTTTTGCAGCAATTACTGCCTCAATGCGGCGTGGCATGGAAGCTATCAGCCTGTGACACTGCTGAGGTGTTATGGAAGACCAGGATGCTTCAATAGCGGCCTTCAGCTCTTCTGCATTGTTCGGTCTCATGTCTCTCATCTTTCTCTTGGCAATGCCCCATAAATTCTCTATGGGGTTCTGGCCAATCAAGCACAGTAATCCCACGGTCATTGAACCAGGTTTTGGTGCTTTTGGCAGTGTGGGTGGGTGCCAAGTCCTGCTGGAAAATGAAGTCAGCATCCCCATAAAGCTCGTCTGCAGAAGGAAGCATGAAGTGTCCAAAATCTCTTGCTAGATGGCTGCGTTGACCCTGGACTTAATGTAGCACAGTGGACCAACACCAGCAGATGACATGGCTCCCCAAATCAACACAGACTGTGGAAACTTCACACTGGACTTCAAGCATCTTGCAGTGTGTGCATCTCCATTCTTCCTCCAGACTCTGGGTCCTTGATTTCCAAATGCTCTCATCAGAAAAGAGGACTTTGGACCACTAAGCAACAGACCAAGTCTGTTTTTCTTTAGCTCAGGTAAGACGCTTCTGATGTTGTTTATTGTTCAGGAGCGGCTTGACAAGAGGAATACGACATTTGAAGCTCATGTCCAGGATCCGTCTGTGTGTGGTGGCTCTTGATGTACTGACTCCAGCCTCAGTCCACTCCTTGTGAAAGTCCCCAACACTTTTGAATGGCCTTTTCCTGATAATCCTCTCCAGGCTGCGGTCATCCCTCCTGCTTGTGCACCTTTTTCTTCCACACTTTTCCCTTCCACCTAACTTTCTATTAATGTGCTTTGATACAGCACTTTGGGAACATCCAACTTCTTTTGCAATTACCTTTTGAGGCTTTCCCTCCTTATGGAGCATGTCAATGATGGTTTTCTGCACAACTGTCAGGTCAGCAGTCTTTTCCATGATTGTGATTTCTACTGAACCAGACTGAGAGACCATTTAAAGGCTCAGGAACCCTTTGCAAGTATTACGGCTTAATTAACTGATCAGAGTGGGACACTTTGAGCCTAGAATATTGCACCTTTTCACAATATTCTAATTTTCTGAGATTGTGGATTTGGGGTTTTCATGAGCTGTAAGCCATAATCATCACAATTATGACAAATCACGGCTTGAACTATCTTGCTTTGCATATGTTAGTTTCACCTTGGTGCATTACTGAAATAAATGAACTTTTGCATGATATTCTAATTTTTCTAGTTCCACCTGTACATTACCATTCTTTTATGAGATTATATTTCCTCCCCTCTCTGGAAGACTGCCCCCTCTTCTCATTCTCTTACTCCTTTTCAAGACTACCCAGATTCTGACCGGCTCAAGGTTGACTCAGCCTTCCATTCTTCCAAGGTCAGCAAAATGAGGAGCCAGATTGTTGGGGGCAATATGCTGACTCTGTAAACTGCTTAGAGAGGGCTGTAAAGCTCTGTAAAGCATTATATAAGTCTAAGTACTATATTGCTACTTCCTTAATTGCTACACTTAAAGACAGAATGGGATCTTTTCCCCACTCCTTTTCCTGCAAGACCAGATAAACTAATCATATTGGTCCTGAATAGATTACATGCCAACTAGGGCACATCAGCCTACATGTTTTCATGAGATCTATAAGCAATGGGAGAGGAAAACCATTTTATCATGCTGTACAGTTTGTAGTCTCTATGGAGCAAGCAAGTTTTGTATCATCTGCTGTGA
The DNA here is from genome assembly GCA_009733165.1 of Naja naja. Taxonomy (NCBI): domain Eukaryota; kingdom Metazoa; phylum Chordata; class Lepidosauria; order Squamata; family Elapidae; genus Naja; species Naja naja. The sequence continues at coordinate 167,555,764 of CM019151.1, forward strand.
CTGGAACACTCCTCTGGGCATATAGACACACAGTGGCCAACATTGTTCTGAACTACAATCTGAGGTGTTGTGAGATGCAAAGTGTTCCATATAACTTGGCCATATTTTTGCAACACCTCTGAAAAAAAATACAGATGAAGAGTTTGGTCATTTTTTTAAAAGTCTGCATTGTTTGTACTCATTTTCCCCACCCCCAAATTTATTATTAAGTAACCTGTTCTCTTCTGTAAATCCTCCCACAATTCCCAGCTGGATTCCAGTTTTTTGGCACTATGAAAAAGTCTGGAGGCTGTACATCTGTTCTGGGACTGTCAAGTATGTCATGAGTGAACAAGCCCATAAATCTGGAGCGCTTGACTTAGCCCAGGCAAAACGTGTCCCTTTGCAACACGTAAAAATATTGTATTTCTTAGTTTTACTATGTACTTTATGCAGAGTGGCAACCTGAATCTCACATGGATGCAGTGAATCATTGATTTATCTGCTTTCAGGATGAGTAATTCATGCATTAGCACAGTCTACATAAAACTAAAGCTGGAAACAAATTGTCTTTTGAAAGTCTGCACCAATTTACTGGATGGAGAAATTAAATGATTTTTCAAAATTTCTCTGGGGAAAGGAGAAATCTTCCAAAGATTATTCAAGGGTATTATTCATGACAATAGCATAGTTGTCAGCAAAACCCAATAGGTGAAGTTCTCTCACACTGCATATCTCCCCTTGAATTTAATGTAATTGTTGGAAGAGAGATGGCACAATGTTTGCAATCCTCATAGCCATTTCATGAGTAAATAATTATTTATTTATTATTTTCTTTATTAAACAAATTCATATAGAATTAATTAATATACAATAATCTTCATAAATGACTTAGATGAGGGAAGTGGAAGCTTTGGAAAAAGTGCAAAGAAGAGCAACTAAGATGATTAAAGGCCTGGAGACTAAACCATATGAAGAACGGTTGCAGTATTTGGGTTTGAAAAGAGGGACTAGAGGGAACATGATAACAGTATTCTAATATTTGAGAGGTTGCCACAAAGAGGAGGGGGACAACTTATTTTCCAAACCACAAGAGGGCAGGACAAGAAACAATGGATAGAAGCTAATCAAGGAGAGAATCAACCTGGAATTAATGAGAAATTTCCTTACAGTGAGAACAATTAGCCAGTGGAAAAGCTTGCCTCCAGAAGCTGTGAATGCTCCAACACTGGAGGTCTTTAAGAAGAGACTGGGCAGTCACTTGTCTGAAATGGCAGTGTCTCCTGCTTGAACTAGAAGTGGACTAGAAGTGGACTAGAAGACCTGCAAGTTCCTGACCAAAAACTCCACCCAATTTTTGAATCAGGTCACAATTCAAAAATAAGGTGGTGAATCTGCCATGGCAGATTCCCTTTCTGTGCTGATTTCCCCTTTCATGCCATTTCTTTTTTGTTGGCGCATGCGCAGACAGTCTCGCTTCCAGTCATGACCAAATCGGGTTGTGACTGAAGTTGCGGAACCAATTACGGTCAAGACCGGAGGTTCCACTGTATGTCTGTATGTATGTGTGTGTGTGTGTGTGTGTGTGTATGTGTGTATGTGTATGTGTTTGTGTATGTATATGCAGGGGTGGGATGCTACCAGTTCAGCCCAGTTCTATAGAACCTGTAGCTGGGAAAAGCAGCTGACACCAAACCAGTTCGGTGTTTGTCCCACACATCTGCCCGGGCTTTAGGCTATCCTTTCTTTCCTGCTTTTCCCTCCTCAGCTGCTTTGTGTGGCACAGCTGAGGTTGAAAAAGCAGGAAACAAGAGGATTGCTGCACACCTGAGCACAGCACTTGTCCGCTGTCCAGGCAGCACAGCTGATGATTTCTTGCAAGCATTACACACACAATGCAGTTTGGAGAACCGGCAAATCGCTCCACTAGCTGGCCCCACCCTTCCCCACCCACTCACTCCTTACCTGACATGCAACCCATTCAACTTGCCTGGTTTGGTAAGTTGCTATTTTTCCTTTTTTTCCCCCAACCATCAGCTATTCTGCTCTGAGTTAGATTAGCTAGAAAGCAGGAAATCCTTGGATTTCTTGCTTTCTAGCTAATCTAAAAGCAGAGCCAAACCTTCCTTAGGAGTGAAGCTTTTCAGTGCAGACTCAGATAGCCGATTGCAGATAGATAGATCTCTAAGTGAATCTGTGATTCTGTGAGCAACTCAATCTGCCTGCCTGCTTTGCCTGCTTTTGGGTAATTTTTTTTATAAAAATCAATATTTACATAAATATTTATAATATTTACACACAAGCCATGCCCACCCAGTCACATGACCACCAAACCACACCCACAAATTAGGCCACATCCACAGAACCGGTTGTTAAGAAATTTGAATCCCACCCCTGTGTATATGTATACACAGACACACACACATACACATACACATACACATAGAAGTTAGAATGCAGTATTGCAGGCTGAATCTGCCCACTGTTAGGGGTTCAGTCCTGACCGGTTCAAGGTTGACTCAGCCTTCCATCCTTCTAAGGTCAATAAAATGAGGACTCAGATTGTTGGAGGCAATATGTTTACTCTGTAAACCTCTTAGAGAGTGTCATAAATCACTGTAAAGTGGTATATAAGTCTAAGTGAATTGCAATCAGTGTATGTATATATGTGTGTGTGTATGTACATATGCATATATGTGTGTATATAAGTTTTCTTTCTTAACATATCTTGCAGATTTCCTCAGATATACAAGATAATGGAGCAACAGCATAAATGAAGCAGTCGCCCTGGTCCTTTTCCATACTAGCATTGACCTTCCAGATGTCTACATTGCTAGCATACTGAATAGCAGAGTTGTGCAGTGCAGCTTAGCATGCAGAAGAGCCCAGGATGATACACATCATTTCCAGAAATGGAAAATTCCTGTTTTAAATTCTGTATAGCTCAGCCTCATACCTCACAGTTGGACAGATATCTATAACTGTAAAGACATCGTTTCATATTCCCTATTATTTGTGTCATCGCTATTCATTTGAACATACCATGCAAAAGAAGTAATATTGTGTAATATCCATGACATATCCTGGTTACAAACAAAACTAATTAGCAAACACAGATATAAACATTTCCATAGAACACTAATTCTGTGCAGTAGACTTTCCCAAGTTGATAGCATACAGCAGGTGGTTTTAAATTGTATTCTCACTGGTCCAAGGCAATGGTCAAAAATTATGGAGGTTGTCATGTCACACAAAACAGCTACACCAAAACCAATGAAGTATACACAAATAAAGAAAAATTAATTGATTTTCATGTAAAACCCAACTATCTCAAAATCAGAATAAGATTGTTTTTGTTACCAAGGTATCGATAACAATAATAGAGGCAAGAAGAATTAAATCATTTTTTAAAACTGCTTTGATAACTTATTTTAAATTATTTATGAAGCAAACATTCTAAACAGCTTATTTAAAAATTGACATAATGTCATGAGCGTTTTTTTTTCCTTGTTGAAAATGAGTGTTCAACAGCTATGGAAATCATCCCTTGTATCTGTAATTACAGTTTTCCCTTGGTAACAACACTGACAAGTGACAATGACAATTACTTTAAAAAGCACCTACTAAATGGAGTTGTATTTGTTTGTTTATTTTCAGGCAAGAAATGTTTTAACAATCATTCAGTTTTCTTAAACATCAGTATCTGTAATCTATTTGTATACTGGCTCTCTTTACAATGCACAAAAGGGATGTTCAGTGTACAATCCTTTTATGTGAATGTACCTAAACACCTCTTACATACTAGACAACACAGTATCAACGGTAGAGACCTTTAAATTTCTGGTTTCTATCATATCAAAAGACCTAAAATGGACACCTAACATCAAAAATGTCATCAAAAAAGCACAACAAAGAATGTTCTTTCTGCGCCAACTCAGAAAGCTCAAATTGCCCGAGGAGCTGCTCTACAGAGGAATTACTGAGTCTGTTATCTGCACCTCTATAACTGTCTGGTTTGGTTCTGCAACCCAACAAGACAGAAAACAGACTTCAGAGAGTAATTAGGACTGCAGAAAAAACAATTACTACCAACCTGCCTTCAATCGAGGACCTTTATACTGCATGAATCAAAAAGAGAACTGTGAAAATATTTACAGACCCCTCACATCCTGGACATAAATTGTTTCAACTCCTACCCTCAAAACAACGCTATAGAGCACCGCACACCAGAACAATTAGACACAAGGACAGTTTTTTCCCAAACGCCATCACTCTGCTAAACCAATAATTCCCTCAACAGTGTCCATCTATTTACAAAGTCTGCACTACTATTACTATTAATCTTCTCATCACTCCTTATCACCCATCCCCTCCCACTTGTGACTATAGGACTGTAACTTTCTCGCTTGTATCCTTACAATTTATATTGACTGTTTCCTAGTATGATTTGATTACTTATTGTACCCTATGGCTATTATTAAGTGTTGTACCTTATGATTCTTGACTCTTGATGAATGTATCTTTTCTTTTATGTACACTGAGAGCATTTGCACCAAGACAAATTCCTTGTGTGTCCAGTCACACTTGGCCAATAAAGAATTCTATTCTATTCTATTCTATTCTAAACTTTAATCTACGCTTCTACTTCTTCAGTTACATTTCATGTAATCTGCCTATTTTTTTTTTGAAAAAAATAAATAAATTACTTTGGGATAGGATTTATTTGTTTAAAAAGAAAGAGAATTTTGAGTAGATTATAAATGATACTCCACATAAAATGCATCTTATCTGTGGAACATGAGATAATGTCCAAGTGTGTATTTAATTCCATATTAGGATGCCTAATATGGCATACTTCACTTAATCTTCCAAGGAAAGATTGAAGAAAAATTAGGTCCAGGCAGAAGAAGAGCATCATGCTTCAAAATCTAAGGGATTGGGATCTAAGGGATTTTACAAAACTCAGCAGCACTTTTTTGTGTGGCTGTTGATAAAAATAGGATCGCCAATGTAATCGCCAATGTCCAAAGATGGATATGCCACAAAAAGAAGAAGAATTAGGATACCTACCACTGAAACAGACTTTCTGTTGTCCTTTGAGGTAGTCCAGGCAAGAAGCAAAAATCATGACTTCCAATTACTACTTTAATTGGTAAATTTATAGTAACTGAATCTTCCAAGTCTGAAATTACAACTTTTTCCCTCATCTTTGCAGTCCAAGAAACTAGGGACCATCCCTTCTGAGACCTTTGGCTCCATACCCCATTTATTTCTGCAGGCTCAACTGTCTCTTATCTGACTATTGCCTAGTCTAGAGTTCCTCCTCCTCCTCCTCCTCCTCCTCCTCCTCCTCCTCCTCCTCCTCCTCCTCCTTCTCCTCCTCTCAAGCCCATTCACAGCCCTTGTAAGTTCACTACATAAACTTGCTAAATATGGAGATAGATTTTGAAATAACTTTTTATTTTGCTTTTCCCATTCCATTCACACACATTGCGCTCACATCTTGTTCTTTAATCTTGCACATCAATGGATTGTCTAACTAGGACAAAGTATAGCTGAGCTTAAATCTGCTCTCTGTCAATGCTGCAGTTTTCTACAAATTAATCCATTTTATGGAGTTATTTGTTCAACTAGTGAAGCATCCCGAGCAATTTTCCTTACTGCAATTAAATGGTAGCTACCCTACTAGGAGTTCCTAATTTTATCAGTGTTGCTCTCACCAAAGCTATTGAGTTCACACCCTCTCAAGGTGATTACAATACCGGCTTCTTAATTTGCCAGTCTTCTTCCTTTTGGGGGCATCTCTATCTTCTCTGTCACTAATTTTCTCTGTATCTTCTCTGTTGTTGCTGCTGCTACTAGTAGTAGTAGTCCCTCAATCAGTGTGATAACTGCTATTCCAGGACTTAGTGAGTTACGCTAATTAGATATCATGCAGATGAATCCATCTGGAGTTAGGTTCAATGAGTCCTTGGTGGCTCAGGCTGTTAAATGCCTGCTCTTAAGATCCAGCTGTCTACAATTACTGTAGGCTCGAATCCCACCAGGCTCAAGGTTGACTCAGCCTTCCATCCTCTCGGGGTAGGTAAATTGAGGATCCAAGATTGTTGGGGGCAATAAGCTGACTTTGTAAAAATGCCGCTTAGTAATAAGCAGCCATATACAATAGAATGAAGGCTATTGCTGAGCGCATTGGGTTGTGCTCCAAAAATTGTAAGCTGCCCTGAGTCTTTGGAGAAGGGCGGCATATAAATGTAATTAAAAAAAAAATAGAAGAAACTTGGCTTTCCAATTAATACATCAAAATAGAAAAGATATCGTTTAGGCTAGTACTTAATTAGCTATTTATTTATTTATTTATTTATTGTTTGGTCTTGTATGCTGCCCTATCTCCCGAAGGACTCAGGGCAGCTCACATCATAAAGATCATACAATACAAAAGTTAAGATCACTAAAAATTGAATTAAACCCAAGCCAAACAAAATTTAAAACAGATAAAACTAGATATTAAAACAAATTAAAAACCCACCCCACCTCAGTCCAGGCCGGCCTGCTGAAAAAAACACGTCTTCAGGTTGCGACAGAAGGAATGGAGGTCAGGGGCCAAACGGAGTTCCAAGGGCAACTGATTCCACAGGGTGGGGACTCCCACAGAGAAGGCCCTGCCCCTGGGGGCCACCAGCCGACACTGTGTAGCCAACAGCACCCCAAGGAGGCCCTGCCTATGAGAGCGCACAGGGCGATGGGAAACCGATGTTGGCAGGAGATGCTCCCGCAAGTACCCCAGACCCAAGCCATGCAGGGCTTTGTATGTAATCACCAAATCTTGAATCTCACCCGGAGGGCAACCAGTAACCAATGCAGCTATGAGGGATATATAAGTAGGGGATACTGTTCTTTTATTGCAAAATCTTCTTTCTGGTGAAATGAAACTTCCCTGGCTTCTCACAGCAAATAAAGGGATTAATTAGCTAAAGTAGATGTTAGATAGGAACACTTTCCATTGGGCTTTTTTCAGATTAGCAAAGAGGGTGGTCTTGGATGCTTCAGAGACAGGTATAGTTTATTATTTGCAGGTTCTTTTCTTCCTACAGTTTCATCTTCCTTTGCCATCATCACTAATAAAACTGAAAAACACTGTCCAAAGATTTTCAAAAGAAAGTAGCAAACAGTCTGAATTTAAAAAGCACAAAAGGGGAAGAAAATTAGTCAAACATTGGAAATTATAAAGCAAATTATAAAGCATTGGTTTAATGTTAACCCTTACTCATAACATATCAGTGGCATATAGTTATAGTTATATAGTTATACAGTGTTATATAGTTATGGTTATATAGTTATAAGAAAGCCTATATATTTTTATTCTATAATCTTAGTCTGTAATTGTTAAATAATGTCTCAAATGTGAGATCCATAATTCATTTTAAATCCAATATCAGAATTTAGACCTGCCTACCAGTTACATATCTATACAGGTCACATGTAAGAATTCAATATCATATATGAATTAAACAGATCAGTAACTCTTGTTTTAAGGAAGATATAATGATATTAATGTTTCTCGTCATCAACACAGTGAAGATAATCAGGTTGGGTTTATCTAGCACATTAACACAGTTCATTCAAGCTGTAACAAGAAGAGCAGATTAAGATTAAGAAACCTAGTGGGGAGAAACAGCCTTTTTTTGAGGAATGAAAGATTGTGGACTGCAGTAGATAACATATGAATACTCAGCTGCGAGCTGTTGGATATTTTTCCCTCTATTCATTGGGCTACATCAAATATGCTTCTTTCAAGGAAAGTATCAGAATTAGAAGATATTTGGCTCATTTCTCTTGGAGTCAGTGTAATGGAAATAAGCCAGAGATCCTTCCCTCCTGTTTTGAATTTAGTCCTAGTATGAATGTCAACACTTTGCATTCAAAGAACCAAAGGCCATAAGCAATGGCTCTTATTTTAATATTCCTGGTGACTTGTCTCTAGAAAAATGTATATTATTAGAAGAAACTAACAAATCAATCACATAGCTGAGTAGATAAAGAAAGAGGAGAATAAATCTTGGCTGAAGATTTCCCTGCTTTAATGCCTACCCTCTCTGTGTGTGTTTGTGTGTGTGTGTGTGTGTGTGTGTGTGTTGCACCCTTTGTTGTTGCTATTGGAGAAACAGTCAGCGGTAAACTATGAAAAATAAAATGAGCTATTTGAAAAAAAAAGATTGAGCCAACATGTCAATTAAAATGGATAGTATTTCATAAAACCTGATACATGAATGGGACTAGGAAAATAAAAGGTTCAAGATGCTGTACAGAATTAATGCTTCCCATCTTTATCAAGTGGAAACTGCATGTATCTCTCAAACATTTGAGATTTATCTGATCAGAAAATAGTCTGTAGTTTTATGTATGTCCCATTAGACCTATATCATTTCTCAGTATAAAAATGATGATGGTGTCATTATTCCAGAAGATTATCCAGGAAGTTGCATTAAAACTTTAAATAACACCCTGAAATAAGTGTTTTGAAACATATAATTCTGCTTGTCACAATCCATATTCACCTTGTAGACACTTTCTCCCATCTCCTATGAAGTGTCAGATTTTTACAAGCCAGAAAGTGAATAATTCTTTTGCACAGTACTGCCCTACTCTAGGGTTGGTAACCCTTATGAGGGTCAAAAATCACATTTGGTTTTCAGGAGAAGACTGCACTCAAAATGCTGCACATAGGCAAAAGGGGAAAATATGAATGATTAAAACAAGAAAGAAAAAGTATATACCGGATATATAAATATATGACAGCAAACATGTCTTCTGATTAGAAGTTGTACTGTTCATCTGTGGATACAGAAGTATTTTTGCAGTCCCAGTCTGGAAGTGCAAAGTCTAGCACAATGAGGGCACTGTTCATTAATTAGCTATACACTATACAACTCCATAACTCTCATACTTATACTGTGATGTAGCTCATAGTTTTCTGTCAGTATCTCAGTGAGGTAGTACCCAAAGATGAGGCTGCTGAGAAAATTCCTGAGGTACCAGCAGACATAGGAGGAGATCAAGCATGGAAGACAAGACCCTGAATGGGATATATCATTGACAGATAGCTGAACTGACTGATATGAGGAAATCCTACAGGTGGCTGGAAAGGGCTGGATTGAAAAACAGCACTGAGGTACTGGCAGGTACTGACTAGACAAAGACAGCCACTAAGCAGAAGATCTATAGAAACAGAGGTCTACCACACTAGAAAGATAAACCCTGAGCTGCAAACTATGCAGAAAGGCCTCAGAGACAGTCCAACACATAGAGGAGTGGCAAGGTATCAGATGCAGGCAGGAATAGTATACACTGAACAGCACAACCAAGCATAGGCCAGACCCTCCCAAAGTCAGAAAGGAGATTCCACAAAAGGTCATGGAGAATAAAAAGCTAAGATACTGTGTCTATGGAAATTCTCATCCATCCAGGTTATGGTTGTCCCAAAGGTGCTTCCACCCCCTTCAACTGAAGGGGCTTCTTGGATGAGAAGCAAAACATCTTCAAGAAAAAACAAGGAAAGCCCAATTGCCTTTGAAAAAGCACCTTTGAGACTAAGATACTGTGTGGTTTTCAGATCCAGATTGACAGGCAGGTACTGGCCAATTAACCAGACACTGAGTAGGAGATAAGTAGCAGAAGATAGAAAGTGATAGATGTAGGAGTGCCAAGTGATAGCAGCATCAGGAAGAAGGACTATAAGAAACTGGAGAAGTACTGGGGTCTGAAGGAAGAACCAGAAAGGATGTGGAGAATAAAGGAAAATAGTCCTTGTGGTGGTAGGGGCACTCAGGACTGTGATTCCTGAGCTGGGGAGGACCTCAGATTGAGGAAGACCCAAAAGCACAAGAAAGGCATTTTTATTTCTTTGGATAACTCATGAAAATCTAATTTCACAACAAATGTCAACTATCTTTTTCCTCTATGTCTTATTTATTAGTTCCAATCATTTGTGGAATATTTTCATTCTTGTGATCCTTATTCAACACATACTTGCACAGTCTGGTCTATCTCCTAAATGTACAAACAGCCCTACATGCCTATCAATATATAACCATACTTGACTCTTCTCATCAGGAAAAGCAATAAAAAGATGTCATTTAAAGACAGAGTGTGTCCAAAGTAATTCTGAAATTTAATTACACAAAACATTTATTCCTACTTTTTGAATATGTATTTTTTCATTTTGTAATGTTGTGTGTCATTTCCCTCCACCCTCCCCCTGGGTAACTAAGTTCCTTAAGACAACAAGCGCGAAGTCTATATTTTTGTAGTTTGTATGGTTTTTTTAAAAAAACTGTAGCATCTACTAAAATTATTTGGAAAAAATAAATTTATATTCTGGACATTGTACATTTATTTGCACTGAATCATATCAAGAAAAAAACCCATTTGGAAAATTACATAAATCAGGCAAAATGAAGTATCATTACTATATGGAAGATTTTTTTCTGTATAGAATCAAAGATCAATACAGGAAAGGAAATATTGGTGAAAAAGATAATGGAGGAAAATCGCATTTGGCATATTTAATCAAAATCATGTTGCCATAACATGTCAGTAATTGGCAGCATCTGGTTGACTTTGTATGGACTCAAAATGTAGAGTAAGGCCTGTTTATTATCTGAAAGGAGACCCTATCAGGATTGTAAAATATAATTGACAATGAAGAAGTGGCATATAGTGTTGGCATTATAGAACTTACTGTCAACAGTGAAGAACAAGTTGTCAAGAAATACTTTATAGCAGGAGTGTCAAATTGAATTTCATTGAGGGCCATATCAAGCTTGTGTTTGACCTCAGGGGACCAGGGTGGGCATGGCCATCACTTATGTTGGGGGCGCCTGTGGCCCAACCACTCTTCCAGAGGAAACAGGCTCCCAAGCTTCATTTTCAGTTGGGATGGCCTCCTGCAACCCTCTGCCAGCAAAAACGGAACTCGGGAGGACCACATGCAGATCTCCCGAGCTTCCTTTTTGCTGACAGAGGCACCATAGACCATTCCTTCACTGTTTCTAGGGTGTCCACACAGGCCAGATCTAAGAACCCCACAAGCCAGATCCAGTCCATGGACCTTGAGTTTGACACCCCTGCTTTATAGATTAAGACTTGGTAAGGTAGCAATGATGGCCTTGGAAAAGGTATTCAGGCCTGATATCTCTCTACCAAATTGATGGAACATAAGAAATGAATCAATCAGACTAGAATGGGAAGTCAAAGCAATTCAAATTCAAAGAAGAATAGAATGGCAAGTTTGGTACCGTTGCCAAGAAAACCGTGTAGGTCAATCCATGAAGTAACAAGAAATAGGATCTGTTATGATGCAAACACCAGACAAAAAGAAAAACATGTAAGAATGAATACATGCAGGCCAGAAATGTTACCAAGCCTAAATTTTTGTGTTTAGTTAAATTGCTATCATTTTCAGCTTGTTTGTCTCTTTTGGCTAATGCAGCAAAGATATTATAGGTAGTCATTTGATAGCTAAGTTTCGCTAATTTCTTTGAAAACTTCCATGCTATTTTATTCTTTCTTCATTTCATCTCAGGTGCCCCTTTTTTTCTAGCTGTGCTTTTATCTGCATATGTCCTGAAAGAACTTGATGGCAATCTGTAAAAATTAAAATGTGATTTCTGTGAGGCTGCTTATGAAACAGATCAGAAGGATGGTACAATTATATTCCTATATTATAGTGTTTTTTACTGACTTCCAATTCTCTGTCATGCCAGGATCTAGGATTGGAGTCTTACCCTTAAAATCTGAAGTAGCCGGTGCTATTTCTATTTTCTCCTTCTCATGAGTTCTATACAATATCAACAGCTTTGCTGCCTATTCCTTTATCAGTTACACTTAGTGAACCTTCTCGTAGAAGCATTACCACTTTCGAATGTCCTCCTTCTAAATGTCTGTCAGAACTCAACCCTATGACTGTTTCATTATTTGACACAAGCATGGTTAAACCGAGACAGCTTTGGTGATGACTGAAAGCTTGACATGTAATACTGAATCAAAAGTAATGCAGAAACTTGGCTTCTTTTCTTGTTCCATATTTATTTGATACATTTCATTCAAAAGCTCATGGTGGCAAATACAACCTGTCTCCTTCAATTTTTACTCAAAAAAACTGAAAGACTGGCTGGGTTGAGAGACTGATTGTTCGAAAGTCATCCACTGAGCTTCCACAGCTGAAGGTAAACTTGCTGGATTTGGTTCTCCTATGTGCTAATCCACACTTTAAACTCCGACAGCACACTGGCTAGTATTGCTTTATTTAATAGAGATAAATGCAGAAGATTGTTTAACTACAAAGGATTGCTTTAGTTGGCTTGCATTTAGGTGGGGAGTTGGTTTAACATTTGCTGCTTAGGGATCTCGTATTTTAAATAAATATAAATATTGGAAAGTAATATTTTGAAAATGGTTTTGTAACTATCCACTATCCTTGGTTATTTAACATTATTTGACGTGAATTGTTCATCTGAATATGAAGTCATGCTCAGTTCTTAAATACAGTTGCCAGATTCCTGATACCAGTCCAACCACTTTAGTAATTGTATAATAAAACTATTTCTAGTATCTTTACAGTGCTTAAAAGTGCTCTCATGCCACCTACAGACAAATCGGTTACATTTCAAAACAGAATTCTCTCTTTTTTGTTGGAGATTTCAAAATTCAGCAAGAATCTTTGTTATAAGATATGCTCCTGAACATTAATCAGAGTGGTGAAAGAAGGATCAGAGTGCCCATTAAAAATGTTTTTATTAGAGTTGACAGGGATGTGGAATTTGGTCTTGGCTCATATCTTAACATTTAATGCTAACAAACTTTAGTTAGTGTTGGCATTCTGGACAGGGATCAGCTTTTACTGTAGTGTAGAAAAGACACTAATAGCTCTATCAGACAATAGCAAAAGACACAGGAAAAAGTTAATTCATTACACTGCTACTGCATGACCAGCAATGTGGAATTATTTCACCTAACAGATTCAGTTTGACCAAGCTTCAGTAGAGGGTAAAATAAACATTTCTTAAAAGTCTTTGTGGACTTCTTTCTTAGTTGCTGCAGTTAAGAGTACAACAATTGTTAGAGCATGGCAAGCCAGCTGGAAAACTATCCATTTTTAGTTTGTGGATTTGACTGCTAAGGTATATAGGGAATGACAGCAGAATTCAAGACTATTCCTTGGCTCCCATTCTGTCCATTTTAGCCATGGTGTGAAAATTCTTTTGATGCTCTGGTGGCAATGCCAAAAAAGATTATATCTAGGTTCCATGATTTTTACTTCTATCCAGATGGTGATATATTGTGTGTTCCAAAAATTACAGTTTTCTCTACCACTCACTGAAACACTATGTTGTATACTTCGACCACGAAGTGCTCCCTTTATTGCCTCGGTTTTAAATATGAAAGAGTGAAAATGCTCTGGTGACAGCATGCTGAAATTTGAATTTTCATAATTTATGTATTTCTTCTGATATTCTGTCCTTCCTCTGGGAAGCTGACAGCAAGATATAAAAAGCTCCCAGTTGTCCACCAGCCTGATTCCATTCGCATTCATACCTGCTTAACTTCAGCAAAGCTATATGACTATCCATTGGGATGTGCTGTCAATACATCTCTGCTTTGTGCCTGGATAACATTTCAACATGAAAGAATTAGAGTGAAATTAAGAAGATGAATACCAACAGCCAAAACCTATATATGCAACAATTCCCTGCCAAGCAAAGGCTACAGCAGTGTTATGTGACTTTAGTCATTCCAGTTTTCCATTTTTTTGCTCCTTCAATGATAGAGAAATAAAGAAAGAGCTATAAAACTAATTTGATTTCCTACATGATGTCAGGCATGAAACATCAGGTCCACACATGAAGATCCAATAAAACTGATTTATTACTACTCATGCCTGTACACAGGAAACTTCTCAACTAAGGTTATCACTTACTGAGTTAGATAAGGGCCAATACAATTCAAGGGGGATTGATTTAGCTTGCTTGTGATATGTACATATCCTAGGCTGATTCCTCTGTTGAATCCATCCCCAGATTCTGCCATGCCCTGTGTATGATCATGTTGATGGGACATGCTGAAACTCAAATTCCTGATGGGCATCTTGAGGTAATTTAATGATAAATTGGAAGAGCAGGGTATGTTCACATGTTTTCAGCCCATAGTTATATTTCTTGAAAGGTTTAAAAGGCTGGGCAAGAGGGATACCTCCCACAGCCAAACTGCTCCCTATATCCATGCTTAAAATAAGCCTAAGTTTAGCTTTTTTAAAGTCAAGCTATGCGATCTTGAGAAGCTGGGAGGGGCTGAGCAGAAATGTTTGTTTTTTAAAAATGGCTCATCAAGAGGCTGGTAAGAAATATTAAGTGGAAAACATTCTAGAAGTTGATATTTGTGTTGATCTATGGCAAAGACAAACACTATAACATGAAGAGAATAGTTGCAGGGAAAAATGTTTCTTTCCCTTCTCTTAATTGCATAAACATGTCTTGATACTTCATTTCCTTGATAGAAAACATTGCAAAAGGGAGAGACTTTATGTGCTTTAAAAGCATATCAACTGAAAATACAGCACAGAAAGGAGATTGTAACATGCATTTATCGAAAAGATTTATTTCCTGAAAATAAGCAACTTTCTAATTTTCTACTGGGTAGTGTAAAATCGTACAGCAGAGAACATGCTGAGTTTAGTATCCCATTAGGTCAAAGTTGATGGTCAGAGGAATTCTCTGTAACTCTGTTGTCATTTACAAAACATTTTTTATCAGTTGTAGATTAGTGTTTGCTACAAATCTCTAGAAGAACTATGAACCAAAGCTTTGGAAGAATTACAATGGACAGATCTGGTACCTGACGGATTGCAATCATTTTCTGAATGCAATGTTTTCTAATTTATTTGTTAGATCAGTTGACATTATTTTATATTTATTTATTATTTATATCTTCCCTTTGTTTTTACAACTACCTCAAGGCAACAAACAAATCCAACACAGCTTCCTCCTCCTAGTTTCCCCATAATAACCATATGAGGTGAGTGAGTTTTGGGCTGAGAGAGTGAGTACCTGGCCCAAAGTCATCCAACTGACTTTCATGCAGGACTTGAAACTATGGTCTCTGGCTGTCAACTTAGTACCTTTAGCCACTAAACCAAACTGGCTCTCACTCCAGCATTACCCCAAAATACTCTGGTCCCTCTGGCAGAGCTAACTAGGCACTTTGGTTTATCAGGCAGTTGAAAGTAATGGGTAGAAAGCTGGAGGAAACATTTTAAAAAATCTCTCAAAATGGAATAGATCAAATATATGTAAGCAGCATCCTTTTGAGATAACCTAAGGCAGTGGATGGAGTGAAGCGTATTCACTGCACAAAATAGGGCTAAGATACATTTCTGCATTGTGCAGCATCTTTATCAAGATTTTGGGAGGTGACCCAGAATACTTATAGACTTGCTCCTGTAAATTCTTGTTGTTCTTCGGAGACTAAGTTATAGAGTAAGTCACAGAAACTTGGAAACTATTTGTCCTTTACATATAGATTCTATTCTACTTATAGAATTCAAGGAAATGAACCAGGTGCACAGAGAGGTGCAGGCCACTAACTGCTTACTTGATCATTTACTCTCTTGTTTGATTAACTAAGGCTATTTCCAAGAGTTATGAAAGTAATTAGTGCCTCCTTATCTCCTCCTTATGTATTCCTATTCAAAAATGTTCTCCTTCAATTTCAAAATAAAATTGTGCCTTATAATTCCAGGTACCATTAGATGAAGTTGATTATCTGGACCAGTTGAATTCAGATTTTAGTTCAGACATATTATTGAGATTTCTTTGGTCACCTGGTCCATCATCTGTCTTTTCACAAAATTAAACAATGTTCCTTCCAGGTTTATATGATACAGCTTAAGCTGAAATCCATCCAAATGAAATGGAGGTTTTATTGGTAAATACAGGACTATTTTAAACTAATACCTTTTCTGGCTGTCTATGTACAGCCTATGTTTAGAGCTCAGTTCACAGCTAATGTTGGATTTACCAATAGCAGCTGTGAGAGAAAGAATGTTTGCACAATTTGCAGATTTACATTGAGAAAGCAAGCTATCACTTTCTTGAATTGATTAAATTTGATCATTATCCATATCATGATTATTGCAGCACATTTTATATGGGGTTTGATAAATGTCCAGAAATGGCAAGGACCAGCCATAAGGGCCTTGGTGGTGCAGGCTGTTAATAACCTAGCACTTAGTTCCAGCTGCCTGTAATTATTGCAGGCTCGAATCCCACCAGGCTCAAGGTTGACTCAGCCTTCCATCCTCTCGGGGTAGGTAAATTGAGGACCCAAGATTGTTGCGGGCAATAAGCTGACTTTGTAAAAATGCCGCTTAGTAATAAGCAGACATATACAATGGAAGGAAGGCTATTGCTGAGCCCAAATATATATTGTTATTGATATTGTTGTATCCCAAAAATTGTAAGCCACCCTGAGTCTCTGGAGAAGGGTGGGATATAAATATGAATAAAAATAAAAAAATAAAAATAAGTCACTGTTCTTCAGCACTATTGTATTTTTGAATGGTCACTAAATTAATGGTTGTAAGTTGAGGACTTGGTATACACAGATATAGTTAAAATATTTAGGCAGGTTTGGGTACCGATTATTGAGACATCCAGATGGGAAAGCACATTTTTAGTTATGCTGGCTCAAGAATTCTGGGAGTTAAAGTCCACAGGTCATAAAAAGGCCCTTGTTCCCCAGTCCTAAGGTAGACAAATCAAAGCTGAAAAGGTGTCTCAGTAGCAATGATGCTGATATTTTATTTTACTTTATTTATATATAATTTTTTGCAAGGAAACATACTAATGGAATTTTAGATGTAAGAAGAATGAACCAAATTGTAAGTTGCAATAGTGGAATGAGTGCATTAAATTTTATATAATAATAATAAAGAATAAGTGAACCAGAATGAACCACATTAACTATTGAGAGCATTATACCATAAGAATAAATGGACTAAAATGAGCCACTTTAACTATTCAAGGCATCAAATATAAGAATAAATGGAGTAACAATGTTATGCAAAAATGGCATAATTAAGTAAGTGCTTAGCTATAACCAAAGGATTATAGATATTACAATTAGTGGACACCCAAACCATATTTAGGTTTTACAAGTTGTATAATATTGGAAGACATTGAAAAATTATGGCAAATTGCAAAAGGTGCTAAATGAAATGTCAAGAATACAGTAACAGTATTAATTGATGACTGGAAATTAACAGTTGGGAAAATGTAGCAAGCAAATTTGTAGGGTTATTTCAATTTGGTAAATGTAATCAAGCAGGAGATAAGTTAATAAGATTTATGAAGAGAATCCTTTGTTTATTAGTAACACTTCCTTTAAGCAACATAAAACAGTATCAACTCATAAAATATTTCTGTGGTCTTTTAGAATTGCCAACAGAAAGGGAGGGGGAAGCAGTGGGCAGCTTGCATTCCATAAATGTTTTCAAAGATAATTTCTAGGTGGCCAAGGTTTCTGCCATGCAAAATTCTTACTAGAGAGTATGATTCACGACTCTTGACTATGGAGGTATCCCATTGGAGAATATGATACACCCAGGGGGTGGGGGAAAACCAAGCTCAAGGGTGACAATGTCTCAGAGTTGGCTATACCCAGGCAATGTCACATCTTCTAACTCCCAATAAATCTTTTTGGAGTTTGGCTAGAGACTCATGATTTAAATGGGGTTACGTGTCAGAAACCTGACAAACAGATTCTTCTGCTTATGTGCATCTTTGGATGTACCATAATAGAATAAATAGAATAGAATAAATTTCTAAAGCAAAAGATGAAGAAGTGCAATCCATTAAGCCAAGCTATTTCATGGAGTAGAATATGATATAAATTAGAATATCAGATCAGTCTGAATATTGTAGTTGTGGCCAAATGGTAGGTAAATGGTAGGTAAAGACAAAAACTTTTTTTTGTCAGAAAATAGGAAACTTAAGATGATTTCAAGAGAACAATTGACTGCAGAGACATTTTATCTTCAATGGTTCTTATATGCACAATTAAGAGAAAGATGAAATATAGATTAAAAATGTATCAGAAGACAAATTTAAAATGAATAATGATGAACATCTGATTGTTAAAATGTACATATATACTTTTGTTGATATTCAAAATGGACAAAGAGGAAGTTAAACAATGTACAGTAAAAGAATTCTGATTATCATACGCAAATGGAAGTGAATGTAAGTAAAACTTCCAGAATTCACATTGTCTTGCTATTAAAATAAAACTTTTTTTAAAAAATGTACTATTGGTATATGACAGCAGCAAAATTGTTGAAGATAATAAAAGTACTGCTAATCACTGTTAGAAATGTGGGAAAACCTAGAGCAACATTTTATCATGGATGACAAACGTGTGAAAAAGCAAGTCCATGTGGTGATGTAGAGAGTTTTACAATTAACATTCAAATGAAACCAGAACTTGTCTTATTAGGACTTATAGACATTCAAGTAGAAAAGATTCATGGACAATTGGTATTTTATATGGTAACTGTAGCAAAGCTCATTATAAGCACATAGATGAAAGGCTGCGGAAACACCAATAACAGGGGAATGGATTGTGAAGATTGCTGAGTTTGCCAAAAAAGGCTAAGTGGACTAACTTGATTAAAAAAGGAATTACAAGTACTTTTATTCTAAAAAAACTGGAAACCCAATGTAGACTTTTTTTGCTGAAAAGAGATAAAATTGAACTACTGAGTGTATTTAGTTATTTATTAAATGTATATAATACTCATGTTACTATTGAAGTGAATGGCTTGGGGATTTCTTGATTTAAAAGATTTGTTTATGGAAAAAAAGGCAACTATGATATGAAATAGCAGAGAGTAAAGATGATAACAAATATGTTTGTAATTGCTGCAAAGAAGTGGCTCCATTGGATAGTTTTGCTATGCTTACATTTTTTGTCAATCTTCATTTTCAGCTCAATATAGGATATAATATCAGATCCATAGTAGGGACAGATTCAGCAAATTGCATTTAACACCTGCTAGGGCTTATCTGGTGGTGATGAGAGCGGCGAGGTGTGCTTACTTCTCCGTTCTCATTGCATTCGCAGATGACTGCCCGGCCGCCCTGTTTAGGGTCACTCGTTCCCTCTTACATCGAGAGGTGAGGGAGGACCCTTTACAGGGTAGAGCTGAGGAATTTAGTCAACATCTGTCAGATAAGGTCGCTCAGATTCGGGCCGGCTTGGACTAGGACTGGCAGGGGTCAGATGACGGGGTGATGATGAGTCTGGCTGATACCATCTGGGTTGGGTTTGAGCCTGTTTCTTTGGATGAAATGGACAGGATCATGTGGAGGCTGTGCTCCACCACGTGTTTATTGGACCCGTGTCCTTCCTGGTTGATTTATGCCTCCAGGGAGGTTACACTTGGCTGGCTCCAGGCAGTTGTCAACGCTTCTTTGGGGGAAGGTTCCTTTCCTGCCGCCTTGAAAGAGGCGGTGGTGAGGCCCCTCCTCAAGAAGCCTGCCCTGGACCCAGCCATTTTGAACAACTATCGTCCTGTCTCCAACCTTTGCTTTTAGGTTGCTTCCTGAATCAACTACTGAAATGCTCTCTACATGGGACTGCCCTTGTGGACAATCCGGAGGTTACAGCTGGTGCAGAATGCAGCCGCGCAGGTTGTGATGGGGGTATCCCAATACTCCCATGTTATACCCCTCCTGAGTGAACTGCATTGGTTGCCGGTTGCCTTCCAGATGAGATTCAAGGTATTGGTAACAACATACAAAATCCTACATGGCTTGGGTCCAAGGTACTTGCAGGAGCATCTGCTGCCAGCATCACACTCTGATCACCCGGTACGCTCCCACAGGCAGGGCCTCTTTGGGGTACCATCAGTTAGACATTGTCAGCTGGCGGTGCCCAGGGGTAGGGCCTTCTCTGTGGGAGCACCCACCTTGTGGAATCAGCTCCCCTTGGACCTTCGTTTGGCCTCTGATCTCTGTTCCTTCTGCCGTGACCTGAAGACCTGGCTTTTTGAACAGGCCAGTCTGGACTGACCGGGCAGGGAGGGTTTGTTTTAGAGTTATTTTAATTAATTTTAATTTATTATTTTACTCTCATTAGGCTTGTAACTGTTTAATTGTTTTTTATTGTAAATTTTGTGCTGGGTTTTATTGTTAGCCACCCTGAGTCCTTAGGGAGAGAGGGCGGCATACAAGTCTAATAAAATAAATAATAAATAAATAAAAGAATTTGAAGAGTTATGAAACAAGATAAGAAATAGAATGAACCCCCAAAAGAAGGGGGAAAGTCTCAAAATGCAAAATTCTATTAACTAGCTATCATGATAGATTAGGGCAGTCAAACTCCCAGCCATGGGCCCGGATGCATCACGTGCTGGCCATGTCCACGCCTGGTTTAGCAAAGGGAAAAAGAGGCCCAATACGTCACGTGATGCTGCCTTGACGATGTGAGTTTGACACCCTTGTGATCTATAAAGAAAAAAAAGGGATGAAAGCATTGGACAACAAAAAGGACACTGAACAACTGAATTTCTGACCTCAAAATTAAAGAAAGTAAACCAAGTGGAAAAACAAAACAATAAAAGTGAAGAGTAAAGCTAAGTTAATCAAAAGTAAAGGAACCTAAAGTAAAACTATGTTAATCAAGAAAGATAATGAGAGAAGGCAGAGAGAGAAAGAGAGAAATTAAAGGTATTTTTAACAATATCAGAGAAATAACAGGAAATTCTCTAATTAAAGTAAGAATAATTAAGAGTAATTGCAGAAGAAATTAATATAGGCAAACAAGATAAAAGGAAGATGAAAGACTATAATGTGTTTGTCTTGTATCTGATCACACTATTGGGATTGCTTACTAAAATTGCTAGCATTGACTTGAAGCAGAGCATTGCTTGTTGTTGTTGTTAGTTGCGAAGTTGTGTCTAACCCATCACGACCCCAGGGACAGCATTCATGATTACTACTGCCCTCTGCACCTTGACTGAAAAGCTTGGACATGATTTAAACATAGGTAAGCAACAAGAACAATGTTTGTTAAGAATTCTAACAATTGTCATGGTTTATATTTTTCATGGTAAAGGCAAGAATGCAAATGTATGAGAGAGTAGAAAAAAGTATTATGCTTCCAAGATTAAACGAAATAAAGGAAAGGAAAAAACAGTGGATAAGATGGACAGACAAATAATTTTAGAGAATATAGTTGTTGTTTTTTATTTGCCACTTTGCTGGAGACAGGTCAGGATGGCATTAATTTGTCCGTGAAGTAGTCATGAGCCAGGACTCACTCAATGACACTTAACTAATTATCTAACTCTCTATGAGATACTGAGGGTAGTGGATAGGCTATACATATTTTAGATAAGTAAATATGAAGGATGGCATGTATATATCAGCAAAGCACCATATAACAACAGAAGAAAATAAGATAAAACATGGTGGAATGTGGCTATAATTTTACAAATGATTTTTTTTGGCAATTCAGCAAAAAAATCCATTCAAGTCAAATTTTTATTATGGTCATAGACCAGCCTATTTTAAGAAAAATGCTATTACAATGTATATATTAAAGGAAGAATGCAAATGCAGCAGACTTGTCATGTAGCTATCATAAAGTAGGTTTAATGCATTGGCTGCACCGTGTACACCTTTGAATAAATATGAGAGAAATCCATTTATTTCGTGTTACAATACAGAGACTCAACATTGTTCATGGCACTTTCATAAGTTTATTAGGACATTTACACGATTAAGATAAAATATTTCACCACTATTTATTCTTCAGCTATTGGAAAAAGGATTATCTAACTAAATAATCAGCCTACTCATAGAGTTGTTGCCTACTGGTTCATAAATCAAATGTAATAAAGTCAACACTTCATTCTTGATGGAATTGAAATTTGTACGTACATATTTAATAATGAATAATTGCAAATAGCATGTTTTATCAAGAAAGACTTGGGCCAGTGCATTTCTATTAATCTCTGTGGAGAATATTAAATCTAGGTTACCTAAGTCAATTAAAATTAATTTTACATAGGAAGATCTTAAGATGAACTAATGATATCTTTTATAAAAACTAATGGGAAACAAAGTTGTGTTATGTTGGATCGAATTCCCATAATGCCATGCTCAGAAATCTACTGAGAGGCAGATAGGAAGGAAAAATGCAGAAATTTCATTCTTCACCCATTTCACTCCTACAGATCAGAGAGAACTCGTTCAACTTTATCCTAAACCTATGGTTGTGGTGTCCAGATTGACCAACACTGAGCACATTATTCAGAAAACAAGTGACAAAAAGCAAGCATGCTCCCTGGGGTACCTCATAACCATCACTGCTGGGCTCCCTTACATAGTAGTGGTATTGGAGATTGAAATGTTCTGGGTACGCTTGCAAAAATTCCTGGCAGTGGGAATCTTATCTATTGCCAAGGAATGATTGGTGAAGTAGGTTTGATGACTATAACAGAAAAGAGCTTTATTTACAGGAAATATATTATAGGCATAGGCATAGCTAGCACATAGGCACTATATCCTACAGAAAAAGTTTTAAAAAGCATGTTCTTTCTTAAGCAAAAGAAAGCAATTTTACATTAATAATCTCTTAGAAAAAGAATAATCAGAAGGATGGACAAAGAGGGGATACAGAGTAAATCTTTTAATCTCCATCAATACCGACAGCTCTTTCATGATTGATGGATTAAGAAATTGTGATGTTTATGGTGCTAGAAGCACACCTCCAACAGGTATATACTTCCTATATTAGTGGACTCATTTTGAGGGGAGTAAGAACTTAGGAGCACCTATGGAATTAGTAGCATAATACTTCAGAAATAATTTAGAAAATTTATTTTGGGACATGAGAAAGCAGCACCTGCATCAAACTGTGATGCTGCCAGAATGATGACATATGTGAGATAATCACTTAATTAATAATGATTATACCCTTTCTGATACAATAATGGTATCTGACAAGTCATAAGCCACAGAAGATGGTTGAAGGAATGTATGGATGGTTAGTCTTCTAATCATGCAATCATTTCTCCAGATGTTCAACCTCAGTCAAAGTCCAGAAAAAAATAGTATAAAACAATTTATTCTACCTTATTTTTTCTCCCCAAATTATGAATGGTAGACAGCCTCAGACATGATTGAATAATTCAGAGTTATGTACCAGAAATCATATACAAATATCATCAACTCTTGGTGGCAATCAAATGAAGTAAACCCACCACCAGAATAAATTCAATAACAAATTATGAAACCTTATGAGGATGGAGCAGAAAAGCAAGCAAGCTAGCTTTTTTCCACAAAAGAAGAAAATGTTCAAGAAACCAGAGAACAGATTTCTGCTCAACACTGTTGTTAACTAGATTTATCCTTGGACATACCAATTACTTGCAAGGTGTTTATATGATTGGCAACCCACTAATTAGCTTTAGAAGAGGATGACAGAGAGAAAAGCAGATGCAAGCACCTAAAAAAAGACACACAAAACACCATCTTCTGTGTGCAGAAAGAATGTTTTTTATCACATTCAGTTCTTTGTATGTGGCAGCGTGTCTGGTAAATCTAAAAGGATTTTTCACTTATTAAAACACCTTTGCATCCAGGTACAAAGACAAACTTCAACTACAGGATAGCAGTGCTGTGTGATGGCTAAATCTGAAACTCTGTTACACCACCTGTTGCATTGGACAGATATGTTAATTGAGGATAAGCTGATGCAGAAAGAACTCTTTGGAGATGCCATCAAGAAGTTACCTTCAGTCCAATAGTATTATATTCTCAGTGCATTTTATGAGCACACAGCTGTCAGAGTTCTGAATACGTATCAGGAAAATTAAGCACAGCATAGATGAAATAAAACTAGAAATAGCTGCCAAAGGAAAAAGTATGCAACTTTTTAGAATCCTAGGCTTTGAGGGATATGTCAAGAGCCATCTTCTAAAAGAAAGGAAAGGGACCAAAACGAATATTGCATGTGATTAAATTTGATTTGATTTTGCTCCAGGAATTTGGAAATTTTTCCATTGTGCCATATTAAAAAACAAAAAATAATCACTTCAGACAACCTCTGGGGAAAGAGATCAAAGATTGGGGAAATTAGATGTGGCTTCAGATTGGTACATGTGGCAACAAGCCAGATGTAACAAGGTGTTGGTATTAACATTCAAAGTCCTTCATGGCTTGGGTCAGGGGTATTTGTGGGCGCGTCTCCTGCCGATATTGAATACCGATCGCCCTGTGCGAGCACACAGACTGGGACTTCTCAGTGTGCCATCCGCAAGACAATGTCAGCTGGCGGTGCCCCAGGGAAGGGCCTACACTGTAGCAGCTCCCGCCTTGTGGAACCAACTACCCTAGGGGCTCAATTTGGCTCCTGATCTCTGCTCTTTCCGCCACGATCTGAAAACTTGTCTGGGCTGGACTGACCACTTGGGGGAGGTTTAATTGATTTTATTTATTGGGCTTGTTGGGTTTAATTCTTTTTTGAAGTATTTATTGTCTGTATTTTAGTTGTGAGCCACCCCGAGTCCTTTCAGAGAGGGGTCGGCATACAAGTCCAATTTAAAAAAAAAACAAGCAATCTACTTTGATAATGTAGGCATTGCTATTGGGTGTGGTGGGTCATGTGAACAACAAAACAATGGTTCCATTTCTGAGGACATACTGGTCAAAGTATCTCTCTGGTGACATCATGCAGAGAATAATGAAGATAACCATTGTAGAGATACGCAAGCACTGTTGCTAGGATGAAAGGGGGAAAATATTTCAAATCCACCGCCAACAGATAGCATGTGGAAATGGCTCAGATACACACCTTCTTACTCCTCCTTTCCTACTCCCTACTCACTGGAGTATAACAAAGAGGGAGATATGAAACACAGACTTGCAAAAGTCTATTATAGTCAATCTTATAAAAGTAGCTTTAGCCTTTACATAGAGTTGATTCCTAGTCTGATCTACTGTATGGAGCTGATGTTTACATTTTTCATTATTAGTATCTAATATATTTGGCAATGACCAACAATTCTGAAGCATATCCAGATTAGAATTTATGTTCATGTACCATCCATTTTAATGTCCTTCAATGCAACTGAGATAACATCAGGATATATCAAGCTATACATCAGGAGAGACAATTTGGTCTTGGTTAAGGCACCAATCTGAAAATCAGAGGACTGTAAGTTTTAGTCCTGCCTTAGACATGAAAACCAACTGGGCAACTTTGGGCCAGTTGTTCTCTCTCAGCCCAACCTGTCTCAGAGGGTTGTTGTTGTGGGGAAAATGGGAGAAAAAAATAAAATAAAATAAATAATACAATAAAATAAAACATCCAGAGTCTGACTGGAAATCAGCATAGATAAATTCCAATGTAGTTGCACCCAGCATACTCTCAGTCAAATTCTATACCTGAGAAAACTTATGCACTGTACAATTCAGCTAGGAAAAATATACCTGGTTTTTACTTATTAAACACCAATAAATGTACAAAGGGGAATAAATAAGACAAAGAGAAAGAAAAGGAATGAGAGAGAAACATAAACAAGCAAAAAATTATCAGGCGCAAGTAACCAGGAACAGGAATTGAATTCAAAGCATTAAAAGTGTATTTATATGCTATCTATACACAAGAATTTGATCTACTAATGGTTGAGCCAAATTAGCACTAGATAAGGATCAATGGAATTCATGGGGAAGGGATGCTAGACTTGACAAGATCCAGAACTTTCCTGAGTTACTAAAAACAATAGTGCAGGGAATTAACATAGGCAAAGGAAATGGCTTTTAGTTCTTCCAGATTTAACCCCTTTATTCCCAGAACATATGAAAAACAGAGGTGGGATTCAGGATCCCTCTTTTATTCTGCACCAAGGAGAAAACTCTCTGGTGGTTTCGGATAACATATTCAATGGGTATTTGGAAAGCTAAAATGACTCCCCCCACCTTTTTTTAAAACAAGGACAGATTATTTATTTATTTATTTATTTATTTATTTATTTATTTGACTTGTATGCTGCCCCCTCTCCAAAAAGGACTCGAGGTGGCTAACAACTAAAACCACACAATAAATTATTTAACTAAAACCATATTAAACGAAACAAGTCAAATCTGAATTAAAACCCCACAATTTAAAACCAAAGTCAGCCCGCCCCCAGGAGGTCAGCACAGCCTAGACTGTGCAAATAACCAGGTCTTTAGATCATAGTGGAAGGTGCAAAGATCGGGGGCCAACCGGAGCCCCAGGGGAAGCTGGTTCCATAAAGTGGGGGCTGCCACAGAATAGGCCTTCCCCCGGGTCACTGCCAAGCGACACTGGGTCACAGATGGCACCCTGAGGAGTCCCTGTCTGTGCACTCATACAGGGTGGTTGGTGTTCGATGTCGGCAGGAGTCGTTCTCGTAAGTACCCCGGACCCATGCCTTGTAGGACTTTGAATGTTAATACGAGAACCTTGAATCTCACTCGGAGGACAACTGGCAGCCAATGTAGGTCGCACAGGAGGGGTGTAATATGGGAGTACTGGGAAGCTCCCATCACAACCCGTGCGGCCGCATTCTGCACCAGGGTGGTATTCAAGGGCAGTCCTAAATAGAGAGCATTACAGTAGTTGAGTCGAGAGGTGACGAGTGCCTGAGTGATCGTGCGCAGCGCATCTTGGTCCAGATAGGGGTGCAACTGGCAAACCAGCCGGATCTGGGCAAAGGCCCCCCTGGCCATGGCTCCCACCTGCTCCTCTAACTTGAGCCATGGATCCAGTAGGACTCCCAGATTCCATGCCCTGTCCACGGGGGGAAACACCTCTTTCCCCATGACCAAAGATGGAACCTCAAGACTGGTCCAAGATGTCGGTATGCACAACCACTCTTTCTTGGCTGGATTGAGTCAAAGCATGTTCCTGTCCATCCAGATCCATACTGCATCCAGGCAATGGGACATCAAGGAGAGGGCATCACTGATGTGGCCTGGGGTGGAGATGTATAACTGCGTATCATCAGCATACTGATGATACTTCACCCCAAAGCTACAGATGATCTCACCCAGTGGCTTCATGTATATGTTGAACAAGAGGGGCGAGAGGACCGACCCCTGGGGTACCCCACAAGTGAGAGACCTCGGAGTTGACCTCTGCCCCCCTGCCAACACTGATTGTGAATGTCCGGAGAGGTAGGAGGAGAACCACCGTAAAACAGTTCCTCCCCCTCCCAACCCCCCGAGACACTGCAACAGGATACCATGGTCAATTATGGAAGGCAATCACCTGAAAAGCAAGTGCCAATTTTCCATTGTTCTGTAAGTTGAGACCAAATGTTACAGAGAACACATTGGCATTCCAGATCCATTTTCTTGATAGAATTATCATAGTGAACTGCATAGTGACAGAAAGGGTTGAGGGTGTCTAGGAAGAAATGGCTACTGATAAGGGCTTCCCACTGCCAGTGATGCTAAGTTCCACCAAAAATGTGAGCATTGCAGAAGATGGGGCAGATGAGATTCACATTTCAGAGGTGGACAATACCAGGACTCACCAGGATATTGGAATCCCTGTGGACAGTGGTTGTATTAACCATTAAGCAGACTAAGCATGTGCTTAGGACACCAGGCCCAAAGGGAGCACCGCAAAAACTTTTATGCAGTCTAAGCTTGGCTTCATTTGTACAGTATGTACAAAGGAGAGGGGCACCAAGGTTTATCAGTGCTTAGGGCACCAGTGAGCCATAATCCTCCATTGCCTGTGGAGACCCAAAGATGTCAAGGTTCTACAAAATTCATACAGTAACACAAATGTTCTTTCAAATATTCTGCCAAAACACAATATCAGCTGCTATTGGGTGAGCTGTGCAGAGGTGGTATTCAGCAGGTTCTGACCAGTTCTGGAGAACTGGTAGCAGAAATTTTGAGTAATTTAGAGAACCGGCAAATACCACCTCTGACTAGAGATTTTACAGTATCCTTCCCCTGCCATGCCCACCAAGCCACGCCCACAGAACCGGTAGGAAAAAAAATTGAATCCCACCACTGCGGCTGTGGCATTGTTTTGTGACATCAAGGGACCGCAGGGCAAATTCATCTGCTTGATATGGGTACCTGTCCTACTTTTTAAATTATATCTCCAGGTTCAGAGACTGTTTGGTCACAGTTTGTGGGTCTTTTCTCCAAGGAAGCAACCTTTCAGAGCAGCTCCCATGAGATATTTGGGAAATGAAATGAAATATTAACTTTTGGTCCCCAAACTATCCGCCTTTTGTCCCATTACAAATGTCATGTTCAGAATATTTGGGATGGATATACTGAGTTAGTCCAATGGCTGAGAAGTCGTTAAGAGGTTGGAGAGATTTCTTGAAACTGATATTCCATGCTGGTTTTTAAGTGTTACTTTGTGATTTATGATTACCTTTTTCTAGCTTCTGTTTATCCATAGCTGGAGCCTACCATTTTGCACTTTATTGTTAAACACTTTACTGTAGTCTTCAAGTTTTTTTCAAGCACTTTATTACTAAGCCTCCATGCAAGGTTTCATACTGCCTCAGTATTTCATTATTCCACTGTGCTTTGTTTTCTTCTTTTTTTCTCACTCAAGGTCACCCAGCTTGAGTGTCCATGCCTAAAGGAAGATTAAATCCTGAGTCTCATTGCTCCTAGTTCAGTACCTTCACCATGCTGCTTCTCTTTAGAGACATACATTATTATTAATCATTATCTGAGCAAAAATATATTTGCCTCACTTTATTAAAACTATTGTTTGTATCTAAATTGCATCAAAATACTGCACATGAAAGAGCATTCATATAATCAGAGCATTAGTATATTGTATTGGCTGTATTGTCTGTTTTTCAGTACAGTATTTGCCTAATAAATCTATCTCAACAAACTGTCTGTGCTATCAATTTCAGACAGCACAAAATGCTTTCAGCATTAGTTGTCCTTTTCAACTCATGTTAGTCTAATTATTACTTAATTATTCATATCTGATGTGAGGTAGACATATGACTAGATAACTGCATCTTTTTTTCCAAATTGTAAAACATTCTTCTGTCAGATCTCTTTATCAATGCATATTTTTCTGAAAGAGATGTACGTAGGCCATTGAATGCTCTTCTCTAGAGGTGCTCAGTTTGTCAATCTAAATCTAGATAGCTACAGTAGATGTTGTGCAATTGCTCTTTCTTCACAGAGACATAACATTGAAAGTGAGCCCATACATTGGGCAAAAATGATGGTGGGGCCAAACTTGTATGGTAAGAAATCTTAACACCTTTTAACATCTTTATTGTAAAATAAATATATAGCTTAATAGAAGAATCCTAGGTACTTTCTGAGCTTGGTTGTTTGCTAATAGATGGTTCATTTACCCAACTAGGTGACATAATCAGTGCTAATGATTATGCACTTGCTCCCTATTTATGTGAGTAATTTGCCCTGCAAGGTTTGGTGGGGATGTGGTTTTCTCCTTGGTAGTTCCTTGATTCAGTTACTGTTTTCTGCACAATTATTTGTCAGGTGTTGATCTCTGCTTATCTGGGGATTGGCTGCTGGATAGAATGTTTTCTAGTTTTATTTTTTCCTTCCTAGTTTTTTTTATTGGCTCTTTTGTTTGACCTGTAAATATGGCTTCTCTCTATATGTCTATTAATGGCTGACTTGTCTGAATGCCAAGCTTCCAGGAATTCCTTAGTATTTTGTATTTAGTTTGGTCTAGGATACTCAGTTTCCCAGTTAAAACAAAAAGTTGAAGCTTTGTTGTGAGTCATGTAGCTATGAGATTCAGGAATTTTCATTGTATCTTCTGACTGCTAGGTGGTGTTCATGGGTTTACTTTGCTAGTCTTCTGTCTCTCTGTCCTATATAATGACTTTTATAATTACAGTGTATTTTGTAGATGAGTCCTCTTTTTAATTCTTGGGCTACTAGGTCTTTTGGATTACCTAAGATATTTTTGAGGGCTTTAGTTGGTTTGTGCCATGTGGTTATAATAGTCTTTTGGTTGTTTTTGAGTAGTTTTTGATACTTGGTGGTGTTATCCTTTTCATAACTTGTATTTGTTGGTTGTACTGCAGTTGGTAGAGTGGTCAAGCACTTTTTGATAAAGTTATGTAAATATCCATTTTGTTGGAAGATGCTGTATAAGTAGTATGCTTCCTTTCTGGTATTCTGGGTTGCTGCAGTGTGTTTGTATTCATCTGAATAATGCTACTCCACAACTGCTCTTTTAGAAGTAAAAATATAATACGATAGCCAACTTGTGATTTGGACTTTATAATTTGTTGCACAGTGGTACTCAAGCTACATGGGTAAATACTTATAAAACTGAATTTGTTTTGAATAGTTTATAATATGGCTTGGTGCTCTATTATTCAGAAAAAGAATATCAAAGAATATTGTTACCTAGTATGGGTAATGAAATGTCTTCAAGAAAACAACCAAACTCAGAGAGCACCAATTCCAAAAATTGGTGGTGATAACTATAATGTCACAAACTGTTGTATGATGGAAGTCAGCAAGTATTAGAAGCATTGCAAGAATGGTTGTGCAATTATTATAACAGTGCTTTTGCTTGATTATTAAGGTTTAAAAAGGGCTTAAAGCAAGAAGAAAAAAGAAATATTCTGGAAGTAACAAGAAAATTAAAAAAAAGAGGACCTTATGATCTAAACAAGCAAGCTTGACTTCTAATGTTCAAGGCATTCAAAAACATGCAGAAAGTAGAAATGGATGTAATGATTTTTCTGCTATTGTGCTTCATTAATTTTCAGATCTCCTCCTCTTCTGCTTCCTCGTCCTCTAAAAAAAATAAAATTCAAGTATGTATCTTTAAGTGTATTTTCATATAAAATATACATTTTAAATTTTATTTTGTCATCAAAAAACTGAATGATGCTTTTAATAATGCACAAAACAGGTCAGTTCTACTAAATAATGCATCTAGATGATGAAAAGACAGATATTTTCAGTACTGAATGATGACCCATTTGGTCCATTAGAATAATCTGATATTAGGTAATTCTGAGAAAATCAACATTCATTTTGGACAATCAATTGTCTTCACTGAGGACAACTGATAGGGCAGAAGTGGCAGGACTTTCATGGAGATGAAGTTTGCACAGAAGAAGTGAAGGATGAGGTGCTGTTGTTTCAGCGAATAACAGCACATAATCAAACATGAGTGTGAAAAAAACAGCTTATTTTATCTTCATCAGTAAGTTTTCTTTTAACACAGGCTGTGGCTTTCTTTCATTCAGACATTTATTAGGTAATTGGATTTTATGTAGACACATTATTGCAATTAAATGGAGCATTTCTCATCCTTTGCTACGTCTATTTTTCTAAACACACTGCTTTTTCAGTAATCTGAAAACAACAACAGCAAAGCATTCTACCTTCTAGACATGAAGAAGATTGCGACAGTCTTGGGACTTTAATGAATCAAATCTTGAAAATTTAAAGAAATGTAACAGGGCTCCTTTTTATATAGGATCAGTCATAAGGATGATGGTATCCTGGTACTATTTCATGTAGCGGTCCTTAACCTTTTTGGCACCAGGGATTGGTTTCATGGAAGTCAAAGAAACAGATCAGCAGGATGGTTTCAGTTTCACCCACTCACCGTTACACACCAGGGGGAGAGATGATTCCAGTTTTGCATGCTTACCCATCAGTCACCTCCAGCTGTGTAGCCCAGTACCTAACAGGCCACAAACTATATCAGTCCATGGGCTGGGGACCCCTGATTTACTGTATTTCCTATATTTAACTCCTTCAGATATGTGGGTGTATATATTAATTAACTAATTTCTTCCCATTTATTGAGTAAGTGCAATTAAGCTTATGCCAATAGAAGATAATATTTGTAGCTCAGGGCTGAACTGTGGAGTCCCTGATGTTGTCTGAGCTTGGTTGTTTTCTTGCAGACATTTCATTATTTAACTGGGTAACATCTTCAGAACACAACAAAGCTCAGACAGTACCAAGGACTCCACAATTAAGTTTATGTATGTGGCTTGGCTTATCATCTTAATTTATCTACTCTGTGCTAGGAGAATTCTATCATGCATTCATTTCTTATTTTGGGACTAATCCGTTCCAATGTAAACTTTTTTAAAAAACTTTTTTTTACTTTCCTAAATATATAAAGGATAATTCCAATTTATATCCATTCCCTGAATGGTAGTATAAAGTTTTCCATGCTCATATTTTTCTCCAACAACCTTGTGAGGAAAGTTGAGATGGATAAGAATAATTGGCCCAAAGTTACCCTCTGAACTTGCATGACTAAGTGCAGACTACAACCTGGATCTTGTAGTCAAGTACTATGACTTCACCTCAATGACTCTATGAATGACAGCCAGGAGCATCCTCAAGGAGTCAAAAAAAAGGTCAAGACTCTGGGTATAAACATGTGTCAGAAGCTAATCCCTTAATCCATGTCTATGGATATACAGATAGGTAAAACTTCAATTGGCAGGTCACTCCCACCTTTACATTATTTTTACCCACTACCAGATATCCCTTTTGGTTATTTTATTTTCCTATCCATCTCTGTTACATTTAAGATATTTGCTACTCTTTTTATTACAACCCTTGAACACTGAGGCGAAAAATCTACAAACAGACATTCCCTTGGTACATATACTCTTATAAGTAGTCCTCAACTTGATCAATTGTTTAGCAACCATTCAAAGTCATGATGGAGCCCATGAAAGGTACTTACTGTCAAAATATTCATGAACTGGCAGAGACATGGCAACAAGGTCAGCCAATGAATAGGCATGGCAACAGATCAGCCAATGGGAGCTGAATTGGAAACTGAAACTGGAAGGAACCTGGGCATGGCTCGGCTGCTCTGAGCTCTGAAAACTGAAACAAGCCTGGTCTTGTCTGCCTGATGAACTGAAACTAAGAACTTACTTACAATCTCTCCTCTCTACCACATTCGAAGAATCTGCTGTTGGTATTGTAACTTTACTCTATGTGTTATGTATATAAAGAAGTTAATGAATCCTACTGAATCAGTTATCTGTGTGTGCTTTCTAGATTTGATTTATTGCAACAAACTCTGACGCTTACAAACCAGATTCCAATGGCTGAGACCCTCGCCATGGTCACATGACTGCACTTTGGGCATTCAGCACCTGGTCTGCATTTATGGTATTTCACCATATGTGATCACACAGTCACAATCATTTTTTTTTCCAGAAACAGGTGTTTACTTCTGGTTTCTGACAAAATTGCACTATGGTGTTTGCTTTACAACTGCTTTATTTGCATAGCGATCACTGCAAAAATGGTCCTAAAACTTGGTATAGTCACATATGGCCTGATTAACAACCAGCAGGACTTACAGTGGTAATTGTGGGCTCAGTTATGGTCATAAGTTGAGAATATGTGTTCTATTACGGGATGAACATGTTCCAATTCACTATTATGTTTAAAAGTTTATTTTGAGAGAAATCAACTGTGGTATGACTTTTGCAGCAATTGAAGTAGAAAAGAGAAAACATCCCTTTTATACATTTAACACTTCCGCTGGCTGTTTCCATTAAAAATAATATACTGAATGTATTTTATCTGAAAAGCATAACATCAGATGTCATGGCATGATGATTATATTCATTTTATCTCAGTGATATTTCATTATATTCATTTTCCCATATATTATGGGATTGAGACAAATACAGCTTAATAAATACCAAGATGCATCTTAAAAGATTAGCTAGATAATTCTAGTATGTCATTTAATATTGAGGTCATTTGGGAGATGGAAAGCATGACAAGTGGAACCAACTTCACATAATAGGTCAGAATAATACCAGTCATTGGCACTGCCTTAAATGACAACTGAAGCATCTACAAAGCAGTAGATAAGAATATCCTGTTACAAGCGTGAACTGTTATTATTATTTACCTCACATAACTTTTAAACTTGTCTCAATTTTTGTTTTTTACAAGTATGTGACTTTCATTTGGGGAGAAAATCCATGTTTAACTATATAATATTAGCTGGTCCAAATGCTTAGAAGCCATTAAGATTTCCCACACAATTATAGTTCTGCATCGAAATTTTTTAAAAAATATTTCCATTCTTTGTGCAATAATTAGTAATATGTTCCTGGCTGGATTCACTTGGAAGAAGTAGCTCAAAACTTAGATTTTCACTGGGTTTTGCACTTTCTCAAACTGTGATTTTGTTTGTGGACTTTTAAACATACCATAAAAGATATGCAAATATATGTAGTGAGATATAGATAAAAGTTCAAAGCCATTGTACATTGTCATTGTACATCATGTATACAACAAAATTGGTTTAGCCTCTCTCTCTCTCTCTCTCTCTCTCTCTCTCTCTCTCTCCATATATATGTGTGTGTGTGTGTGTGTGTGTGTGTAGGTCTTGGTGTATTTGGGTCTTGTCCCGTGTAAGATTGAGAATACCTTGGCAACGTTTCGACGAAATCTCATCCGTCATCTTCAGGCTGGTGTCTTCAGCTTCGTTCTCCTGGGAGAAGTGTGTGATCGTGGCTGTTTTTCCCTTTTAAACTCTAGAGTTGGATGTGTTGTTACTTTTTGATTGGTTTGTGGAGTTGATGTATGCAGATTGGATGGCTTTTTCCTGAGACCCTGTGTGGCTGAGGTGCTGGCTGTGTGTCTCTCAGCCTTTTGTGTTGTAATGACCTGGGTAATGGGCTGTGTGATGACCTTCTGAGTTCTATTGTTGTGATGTCCTGGGTGTGGTGCTGTAATCTCCTGGGTCATTGTCTGTGCTGCAACCTCCTGATGTTTTGTGTTGTGATCTCCAAAACATCACCAGACTCAAACCCAAGCCCACGCCACAGATGAAAGGCAACCACCATCCAGAAACCAGACCATGGCTGCAACACCAACTGCTACACCCCCCTCCAACCCCCGAACTAAGCAAACTGACACACGCTATAAACACATAGCCAGACCTCAAACTCGGAGCCAAACCAAGGCCCAGAATGCCACATCACAGCCTTCCACCCAGGATACTACATCACAGAACTCAGGAGATTACAACACAAAACATCAGGAGGTTGCAACACAGACAATGACCCAGGAGATTACAGCACAAGACCCAGGATGTCACAACAATAGAACTCAGAAGATCATCACACAGCCCATTACCCAGGTACAACAAAAAGGCTGAGAGACACATAGCCAGTACCTCAGCCTCACAGGG
The DNA here is from genome assembly GCA_009733165.1 of Naja naja. Lineage (NCBI taxonomy): Eukaryota > Metazoa > Chordata > Lepidosauria > Squamata > Elapidae > Naja > Naja naja. Next base: position 167,591,032 of record CM019151.1, read on the forward strand.
TCTTATGAAAAAGCCAACCAATCTGCATACATCAACTCCATCAACCAATCAAGAAGTAACAACACAACCAACTCTGGAGTTTAAAAGGGAAAAACAGCCACTATCACACACTTCTCCCAGAAGAATAAAGCTGAAGACACCAGCCTGAAGATAACGGATGAGATTTCGTCGAAACGTTGCCAAGGTATTTTCAATCTTACATGGGACAAGACCCGAATACACCAAGACCTATATATATATATATATATATATATATGTAGGACTTGGTATATTCGGGTCTTGTCCCGTGTAAGATTGAGAATACCTTGAATGGCTTTTTCCATCCAATCTGCATACATCAACTCCATCAACCAATCAAGAAGTAACAACATAGCCAACTCTGGAGTTTAAAAGGGAAAAACAGCCACGATCACGCACTTCTCCCAGAAGAACGAAGCTGAAGACACCAGCCTGAAGATGACGGATGAGATTTCGTCGAAACGTTGCCAAGGTATTCTCAATCTTACATGGGACAAGACCCGAATACACCAAGACCTACATATATATATGTGTGTGTGTGTGTGTGTGTGTGTGTGTGTAGGTCTTGGTGTATTCGGGTCTTGTCCCATGTAAGATTGAGAATACACACACACACACACACACACACGAACATATTTCTTTAACTTCATAAAATATCTGAATTAAATATCTCAACCAGCTGAGATATTGCCATTGAAACATAGAATAATACGGTTGGAAGGAACCTTGGAGGTTTTTTAGTTCAAATTCCTGCTGAAGCACGAGATTCTACATTATTTTGGACAAATGGCTGGCTAGTTTCTCTCTGTAAACCTTCAGTAATGAAGAATCCACAACTTTACAATTCAGTGCAAGCTGGATGGAGTTAATTCAGTAATTCTAGTCACCTCCCTGAATAGTAAAAAGTTCCAGCTCCCTGGATAAGTTTTTCTTTTGATGTAATGTCTTCATTGTGTTCAATTTGGTACAAACTAGTGCAAGTGAATCTTAACAAGATAAATTGTAGACTCTTTTTTCTACTTCAGGTTGAAGAGTCAACGAGGACCTTGCAAAATGAACAGCACCTTCATGAAGTCTTCAACAAATAAACAGCACACTATCTCTTTGGATGTGTCTGTTCCAGACTTGCTTGCTTTTCACTTCCAATACATATTTCACCTGAATTGACCCATTAATCATGAAGACTTGCCTGATTTTGGCTTCTTTTAAAACATCTGGATTTCCATATATCAATAACCACCTGCTAACGATGACCACTGAGCTGAAAGTCTTGAAGAACCATTTTAAGCTATTATAAAACCTGCATCTATGTATTAACTAGTCCCAGATAACAATAAAACCATACTTTTTTCAGTTTCATTCCTCTTTTTCGAGATCTCCTTTCCATATATTTATTTCAAAGATGGCTAAATTTCTCCACCACTGTGAGTTTTCCTCACAAGCCACATTCAGAATTTCATTAACTTTGCCCATTATTCCTACTATTATCTTATTATCTGGCCTAAATGTTATTCTGAAAATATGTAGAAACAAAGATAAGTCAATATTCGGGTATACAGGCTTGTAATGATTTCTAGTAATGAAGAAATCTGTCTTCAAATTTTCCAGAACAAGCTTTGAAAACACATTTCCTAATGAAAAAGCTTCAGTTTTTCTACTTCATTCTCAGTTCTTTGTTTTTGTTTTCCTGACAGGAAAAAGGGTCAGATAAATTATGGTGAAGTGACAGAGACAGTTGTTTTTTTTTCTTTTACACAACTTTCCATCACTCTATCATTGCACTTCCTAATTTGAAAGAACAGGTTCCCTGAGGAAAGGATTCCTCATAATGTCTTTCTTTGTGACTTAATTGGAATGTTGGCAGCCAAGAAAATTCAGGCACGTGTAGGAAAAAAATAAAGAAACCCAATGCCAAACATTTCCAGAAACCACAACCGTCTCGTGATTAAAGTAAGTGCAAAAATCCATAAGGATATTTAATTTTTTTAAATATTTTTACTGTGAGTAAAAAAAAAGGGAGGGAGGCCATTTCTTATTTTCCAATTGTAAAGATTGGTTTGAAAAAAATTGCAAATTGTTTTTTCTTTAGCAGAGCACTAATATTTTTAGCCAGAATTTTCATCAATCAAAGAAAATGTAATAAAGTTTATGAAGCAGGGAGCAAGGACAGATGATAAACAGAGCGACCGAACTATAAAGGAAAAGCATCAGTTTTTCCCCCCTTTAAATCCATTGGGGAGTTTCAGCACAGGAAAGAATGTCAAGTTGCAAAGCTTGTGCATGCTGGTTTATTTTTCTGGGTTCCACCAAATTTTTCAACATTAAGAGTGAACATTTTTAAGGCAGCTTCAATGGAATTTATACAGACAAATTGAGGCAATGGCTATCTGTTTTCCACAAACGTATTCCTCCTTTGATCAGCCAAGGGATTACTAAATTAGGATGGGAGGACACATTCCACCTTGATATGACTGCCCTAGATGCTGAAATCAGCTAGGATTTCAGATCTGGGTTGCCAGCTTGAACAGCAAATGGAAGCAGAGTTTTCTGAATTACTTTGCTACCATCTAGTGATGAATTAGTTGTATTTTTATAGCTGCAATGTAGTAGCTCCAATGGTGGGTGGTGGGTATCACAATCCAAATTGTCCATCTTGCTTTTTAAAAATTTATTAATTAGATTTAGAGGCTTTCTTATTACAGGATGAATCTGGATATATATATATATATATATATATATATATATATATATATATATATATATATGTAGGTCTTGGTGTATTCGGGTCTTGTCCCGTGTAAGATTGAGAATACCTTGGCAACGTTTCGACGAAATCTCATTCGTCATCTTCAGGCTGGTGTCTTCAGCTTCGTTCTCCTGGGAGAAGTGTGTGATCGTGGCTGTTTTTCCCTTTTAAACTCTAGAGTTGGATGTGTTGTTACTTTTGATTGGTTTGTGGAGTTGATGTATGCAGATTGGATGGCTTTTCCTGAGACCCTGTGTGGCTGAGGTGCTGGCTGTGTGTCTCTCAGCCTTTTGTGTTGTAACGACCTGGGTAATGGGCTGTGTGATGACCTTCTGAGTTCTATTGTTGTGATGTCCTGGGTGTGGTGCTGTAATCTCCTGGGTCGTTGTCTGTGCTGCAACCTCCTGATGTTTTGTGTTGTGATCTCCTGAGTTCTGTGATGTAGTATCCTGGGTGGAAGGCTGTGATGTGGCATTCTGGGCCTTGGTTTGGCTCGAGTTTGAGGTCTGGCTATGTGTTTATAGCGTGTGTCAGTTTGCTTAGTTCGGGGGTTGGAGGGGGGTGTAGCAGTTGGTGTTGCAGCCATGGTCTGGTTTCTGGATGGTGGTTGCCTTTCATCTGTGGCGTGGGCTTGGGTTTGAGTCTGGTGATGTTTTGGAGATCACAACACAAAACATCAGGAGGTTGCAGCACAGACAATGACCCAGGAGATTACAGCACCACACCCAGGACATCACAACAATAGAACTCAGAAGGTCATCACACAGCCCATTACCCAGGTCATTACAACACAAAAGGCTGAGACACACAGCCAGCACCTCAGCCACACAGGGTCTCAGGAAAAAGCCATCCAATCTGCATACATCAACTCCACAAACCAATCAAAAAGTAACAACACATCCAACTCTAGAGTTTAAAAGGGAAAAACAGCCACGATCACACACTTCTCCCAGGAGAACGAAGCTGAAGACACCAGCCTGAAGATGACGGATGAGATTTCGTCGAAACGTTGCCAAGGTATTCTCAATCTTACACGGGACAAGACCCGAATACACCAAGACATATATATATATATATATATATATATATATATATATATATATATATATATGTTTTCGTAGATTTTCACGGGTAAAGGTATGTAGGTCTTGGTGTATTGCGTGCAACCTGAGAGGTAGGAAGAGAACCACCGTAAAACAGTGCCCCCCACTCCCAACCCCTCGAGGCATCGCAGTAAGATACCATGGTCAATGGTATCAAAAGCCACTGAGAGATCTAACAGGAGCAGGACAGAGGAGTAACCCTTGTCCCGTGCCCTCCAGAGATCATCCACCAGTGCAACCAATGCCGTCTCCATGCTGTATCCAGGCCTGAAGCCCAATTGATACAGGTCTAGATAGTCGGTTTCCTCCAGAAACAGTAGGAGCTGCTGAGCCACCATGCTCTCAACAACCTTCGCAATAAAGCGACAAAAGTTGTTCAAATTAGCCAGGTCCAGGGCAGGCCTCTTGAGGAGGGGCCTCCCCACCGCCTCTTTCAAGGTGGTGGGAAAGACACCTCCACTCAAAGAGCCATTGATTACTGCCTGGAGCCAGCCTCGTGTGACCTCCCGGGTGGCATAGACCAGCCAGGAGGGACACGGGTCCAATAAACACGTGGCAGCACTCAGCCTCCCCATGATCCTATCCACCTCATTTGGAGTCACAGGATCAAACTCCCCCCAGATGGTATCTCTAAGACCACTCGGCGCACTCCCGCCGGACTCTGCCCAGTCGGAGTCCAAGCCTGTCCGGATCTGAGTGATCTTGTCTGTCAGATGTTGACTAAACTCCTCGGCACGTCCCTGCAGTGGGTCCTCCCCCTCCCTCCAATTAAGGAGGGAGCGGGAGACTCTAAACAGGGCGGCTGGGCGATTATCTGCGGATGCAATGAGAGCGGAGAAGTATGCACGTTTCACCACTCTCATTGCAGCAAGATAAGATCTAAAATAAGATCTTAGCTGCACTTGGTCAGATTCGGACCTGCTGGATCTCCCACAGCTCTCTAGGCCTCTCTTCCATCGCTTCATCTCCCACAGCTCTGCTGAAAACCAGGGAGCTAATCGGGATCTGCTGCAGAGGCATAAAGGGGCAACTCAGTCTAGTCTGCGCAGGCAGCCATTTGCCAGGCGTCCACCAGGGCATCCACCGAGCTGTCGGCTAAGGAGGCGGAATTGACGCTGTCTGGAACCCTTCTGGGTCCATTAGGCGCCTGGGGCAGAACCATCTCATTGGTCCCACCTCCCAGCAATGAGGGGTGGCATATTGGAAGGCCAGTCAAAGGAGAGAATGATCCGTCCATGGCAGGGGTTGTATAGTTGGAGATCCCCCCCCCAGATCATTTCCCCACTGTCTCGAGATGAAAACAAGATCAAGCATGTGTCCCCCCTAATGAGTCGGCCCTTGTATTACCTGAGTCAGGTCCATGGTCACCATGGAGGCCATGAACTCCTGCGCCACCTTGATGCCCCTCCCAGTGATGGCAGGTTAAAGTCCCCCAATACAATAAGTCTGGGGAGCTCAACCGCCACCTCCAAGAGGACATCCAGCAGCGCAGGCAGGGCTGTTGTCACGTAGCTGGGAGATAGGTACATAAGCAACAGACCCAACTGACCTTCAGGGCCCAATCTCAAGAGGAGATTCACAGCCTATCTGCGAGACAGTGGTCTCCCTCGGACATAAGGCCTCCCTGATTATAACTGCCACCCCCCCGCCCCTACCCTGGACTCGAGGTTGGTGTAGCACACGGAAACCTGGTGGACACATATCCACTAGAGGGATCCCACCTTCTGGGCCCAACCAGGTTTCCGTGATGCAGGCCAGGTCCGTGTTTTCTTCATCAATCAGATCCCGGATGAGGGGAGCTTTGTTAACCACAGACCTGGCATTTAAATAGACCAACCTGAGTCCAGGGACTCGGTCCTCCAAGCCCCCAGGGATGCGAGAACGAACTGACGGGTCGGAGCACACCACCGCCTGAAGATAGCAGGGGGGCGCTCCCAGAAACCGTCGGCCCGCCGTTCTTACCTCTGCCATTCCCTTCACCGTGGGATTGCTCCCCACCCCTCCCCAGCATCCCAGAAAGCCCCAACCCCACCCCTCTCCCACATGACCCATTTCCAACCCAGACTGAGGAGATCCCAATGACACCCCTTTGGTTTTAACTGGGCCGATCATCCATCCCTTCCTAATCCTCTTAAATAGTGATGTAAAAATTTAATTAACAAAGCCTTGGAATCCCTCTTACTATGCTTTCCCAGATCCCGCCCCACACCCATGCCATGCCACCTCTCTGGATTCCAAAATCCGTCCTCAAGGTAGGCCAGAGAAAGTCTGGCAGGCCATGTCCAGGATAAAGGTGTATCCCTTAAGGCCATAATTCGCAGCCAAGTAAGACTGCATAAAGCATCAGATGTATTCCTAATGAGGGAAAATTGGTCTATAGATGGGAAATGTCCAGATGGTGATAGTTCAGTCTCAGCATGGGACTAATCATTTGGGTAGTCCATGTCATAGGTGCCATCTCACGACAACCCAGGAGGCTGGTGGTAAACCCTTCAGGACTAGCGACTGTGGTCTCACCGTTCGTGGAACTCCAGTGGTTGTTTAGCCAGATGATGTTAAGGCAGGTGTCTTTGCCAATCAGCAGGAACAGTGTACCCAATCCAATTGTCCTCTTACCACAATATCAATATCACAGTGTATCAACAAGTTCTTTGCCACAAGTCCAGCTGGGACCAGACATAAAGGGAGGGGGAAGGATTCCCAACAAGCATTGGACAAACAAGATCCTGGGTGGCTAGGGGGAAAGGCCATCCAGTTGTCCATGGTTCGAATGAAAATGGATTTAAGTCTATGGGCCAGTAGGGGTCTCTTCCATGGTGTCATAAACATCAGGGGCTGGAATTGTGAGTGTAAGCATGACAGCCTGTTCAAAGAGGGGGCAAGAGAGACAGGAGAGGCAGCCAGAGGATAGCACCAAACAGACCAGTTATAGCAAACTACAGTGGTGACTATTCCAGAGCCAGCAGCGGCCTCGGGCTCATTTTTAAATCTCCAAGCCCAGTTCCAACCGCTGCCAGGTTCACAGTTTGGTGTTGTTGTCATCGGAGCAGCCATCAACATCGCCATCAACCAATGTAGGGCTCCAGCCACCCGAGCTGAAGCTGCCGAAGCCATCGGAGCCACCGGAGCCGAAGCCTCCGATGTCATAAAAGGCTGAAAAATGGTCACAAGCCACGTTTTTCAGCACCGTTGTAATTTCAAATGGTCACTCAACAAATGGTTGTAAGTTGAGGACAACATGTACCATTTTTTCAGAATCTTTTTCAATTTCATAGCCAGCAGGTATATAAAGACATCTCTTTTAAGTACTAGCAAGACCTAATGTTTTGATAGAAGTACTACAGCAACAAGTAAATTGGATATTTTGTAGCGTAGAGTAGTTTTGGCTGGCTGGGGAATTCTGGGAGTTGAGGTCCACAAGGCTTAAAGTTGCCAAAGTTGTACAACCCCACCCTTCTAGTGTAGAGCATCAATGTATTGCAAAGCATAAGCTTTCTCATTAATTACTGCAAGTAGATGGAGAAGCATATATTGGCAGAGAAACCCGACATGAGGGTGGTATTATTAACATTTCACAGAACTATTGGATATTACAAGGAAATGCATTAATAAGCCTCTCTGAGTTCAATTTCATATGCAAATTCATCACTTAAAATATATGTCCAATTTGCTTTAAATTTAGCATAAAAGTCACTTACATGAAGGTGTTAATGTACCTCTCTTTTGAATTTTCTGCTGTCTTGTCTGCTCATCCATCCTGCTGTACTTTCTATCAAGTTGCCTTCTGAAATACTAATCCATCTCTAACCTCCTTTATTATTAGACTCTTGGTTTGCTTCTGATATGAAATTGTCATTTTCAATCCGCCTCGTTCAACATTGTTTAATAAATACAGAACATGCTTTGTGTTTAGGGGTTGATCCCTACAGTCAACTTTAATTTAGACAATATTTTGGTTCTATTTTTGACTCAGCCTTCTTAGCTTTCCTTTTATTCCTTTTTTATTTTCTTAGCAACAAATATCCTTATGATATTTACAAGAGAAGTAATATTTGAATAGTTCACTTGCTTGGTATTTCCCCTGAAAATACCACAAGAGACAGGTTTCCATGCTATTTCTACTGACATTAATAGCACAGCAGAGAGAAGATTTTAGGAAGAATAACATCCAAGGTCTTGTGAAATTCCAATTTTGAAATTCTAATTTTACTGGTTCGTTTAGAAAGCCTGAAAAGAAAATGAAGGGAATATAAAAAGCAAACTGCTATTTTTCTTAGAGTAAGACATTAGAACCATCTCATAAAACATTATCATTACTATATTTCAATTTGGCTCTTAAAGTCAGAAGTTGTAGCAATCTTCAATTCATTCTCCTTTCAGTTCAAAATCTTCCAAGGACATCTCACTTTGATACAAAGTTTGAAAGTTCAGCCAACTGGAATTTACAGTGCAATGCAATAACAAGGATTTTTTAATGGATGTTTTAGAATTTGTTTGTATAGCAGAAAAGCAAAAAGAAGATGTATCAAACAGTTGTTAAATTTTTTGGGGGAGTCAGGTTGGAGGGAGGGAGGGAGGGAGGAAGAAGGGCAAAATTCCCATTCTCCCCATTCCCATCTGTTCCTTCTTTCACACCTTAATATATAATATTCCAATTTGTTCCAACTTTGTTCATTCTTCAATCACATTGCTTTTTAGTCAGCCCTTCTTTCCAATGTATGTATTCTTTCCTTAAACCATTTATTAGTTTGTTTCAGTTTGTTATACATTGCACTAATACAATTTAATATACCAATTTTATATTTTCTTTTCCCCATATAAATACTATGGGGCTCAATCAAATTATATTGACATAAGATTACTGAGACTTTATGTTGCAGCATTGGTAAAAGCAAACACTTGCTACAATAAAATCATTATGGACTTTGAATTCTGTTGAACTTATTTCTATTAGCAATCTTCATTTCTTCTTACTATTCTAACTTTACTGCAAATGCCACCATGTTCTTTTCTTGATAAAGTTTCCAGAATCAGAACAAGATGGAATGATTATTATCTGGACCAGCACAACAGCAATCTGAATAGATACTTCAAAGACAGGACAAATTAAATGATTTGTCCTGTCTTTGAAGACCCTTTAATAATAAGACTTCAATTGGATTTCCCCCTATTGTACAAGGGCTTCACAGATGTCTAAAATAACTTTATCCAGTTTCATGGACATAGTTTAGTTTCAGATAGTCAATAATACAAAGAATATTCTTTGACTACATGTGATATATCAGATGTATAGCAGCTGGGGGAAAAGAAATATTGCTTAAATGACGTTCTATGGATTCAGATCTTTTCTCCCAACTTAGAAGTTATTCTAAGTTATTTCTCCCAACTGCCTCTATGTTCAGAACATCATACAAATTTTGATTGATATATTCTACAGTTCAATTTTGTGGCCTGTCTAGATGAACAGCTGCCATATAAACAACCTAGATGCCAGATTGAATGATACAACACAGATAATAAGTGGGTTCATCAAAACCACACTGAGCTGGCCCAAACTGAGCCCCATTGCCCCATCAACCTTACAACAACAAGATTCTCAGAGTGTACAAAAATATTGTCAGTGACCCACAACTGTCAATGCACTCTGATATTAACCCACAATGATATTTGTATAGCACCTATATAACTCTAACTTTGATATAAAATTCTAGTGAAAAATAATCTAGATTATTGAACATTCAGATTCCAGAAAAAATATATCTGACCCGACACAAAAATGAGTCAGTTTTGATGCTACCAGCCAGTGCTGGAAATCCACACTTTGTATGGCATCTTTCAAGACTCTCTGTTTACATGAATGTGATGGTACTGCTCCTCATCAGACACTGGATCATATAGTGACTAGCTGCCATTTAGGAGCTTATACAGGAAGAAAAACAGATTCCCCTCCCCAACTAACAAATACTAATAGACAAGGAAGGAAGGAAGGAAGGAAGGAAGGAGGGAGGAGGAGGAGGGAGGAAGAAGAAAAAGAAAAAAGAAAAGAAAAGAAAAGAAAAAAGAAGAGAGGAAGGAGGAAGGAAGGAAAAAAGAAAGAAGGAAGAAGAGAAAGAAAAGGAAAAGAAAGAAAGAAAAGGAAAAAGGAAGGAAGGAAGGAAGGAAGGAAGGAAGGAAAAGAAAAGAAAGAAAGAAAGGAAAGGAAAGAAAGAAAGGAAAAAAGGAGGAAAAAAGGAAAAGGAAAGGAAAGGAAAGGAAAGGAAAGGAAAGGAAAGGAAAGGAAAGGAAAGGAAAAAAAAAAAAAGAAAGAAAAGAAAAGAAAAGAAAAGAAAAGAAAAGAGCTTGTTCAGAAGTTTGGTTGTTCCAACACTGGAAGTTTTTAAGAAGAGATTTGACAACTATTTGTCTAAATTGACTACATACTTCCATCATAAGTGTACCATAGTATTATTATGGTAGACTTTAAGGTGGTAGACTTTAGAAGAAACCCTCCCATACTACCACCTCTTACAATACTATACAACACAATATCAAAGTAGAGACCTTCAAATTTCTAGTTTCTTATCATATCACAAGATCTAAAATGGACACCTAATATCAAAACGTCATGAGTTTCAGATGATTTGATTGCTTATTGTACCCTATGACTATTATTAAGTGTTGTACCTTATGATTCTTGACTCTTGATGAATGTATCTTTTCTTTTATGTACATAGAGCATTTTCACCAAGACAAATTCCTTGTGTGTCCAATCACACTTGGCCAATAAAGAATTCTATGTCCTCCTTTTATATATATTTTACTACTGTTATCCATGTACTCTATGTCAGGGATCGATTCTGGGGAGACTGGTTTTTCCATAGTATGGGGACGTGGTTTTGCATGCTGCCTGCATCCCATGGATGGGAGTTTGCTTGTTGTTGCGTGGCCCAGTTTCTTCATGCTGTGGACCGATGCCAGTCCATGGACCAGGGGTTGGCAACCTTTGCTCTATGCCATACACTAAATAAATAAATAAATCCCAATTTATGGAGTTCTGATATGTTAAAAAAACATTTTTATAGGACTGGAGACACACTGCCAGTAACTAATTAGAACAGAACATGGGGGGAAAACTCAACAACTGTGGCATTAAAAAGATTGTTGTTGCTTTTTCCTAGTCCTAGAAACATGTGAAAAACATCCTTGTGCCCTGCTGATTTTCCCACTCTCCAATTCTCTGAGACTTACAGGCCAGTGTGCAAACTCTGCTCTCTTTCCGCACTCTTAATTTCAAAGGATTACACACAGAGACACTTCTTTCCTTTAATTTTTACATCCTTAGCTCAGGAAAAAAAAATGGGAGCAACAAAGCTGTTAAAGATTGTGTGGAATCATTATAAGCCTCTGGCAGCTAAGAAAGCCATATTATTAAACCCATTTGATATGCAGAACTGTATATCCTGTCGTTCATGCTTGTGTTCCAAACTTTAATTCTATAATAACATTCTCAATCACCTAATAATGAATTTTCATGGTGTCTCCTGAAATTTCAAGTGAGGGTTTTAGGTATTATATATTAGATTCTAAAGATTTTGCTCCTTTGCCAAACTCTTAGCCCAGTTGCTGCATAAATAAAAGAAATACACTGCATAACAGTATTAATTTAAGACTTTTGCTATGATGAATAGTGTGGAATATTTCCATGCATACCAAGAGTTTCTATGCCCTCTCAGCCCCCACTTCATACAATTAAAGCTCTCATATTCCACAATTCTGCATGATAGATAATTTACATAAGCTTCTTTTCTGTTCTGTCGGCCTTTATTAATTCGCTGCTAAAGGTTATTAGTATCTTTGTTTTCACATAACTTGCATTTGGATCTTTCTCTAAAGGAATATTAATTATCATGACATGCTTGTTTAATAAACTCCACTATCAACTTCACCATTCTCACTCCATATAAAAGAAAGACTAAAAGTTCTACAGGAAATCTTTCTTAATTATAAATGTAACAGCATGTACAATTATTTTATTGTCTTACATTGTTTTTTCTTAATTAGTATCTGTTGTGGGAGCTCTTTTTTAAAAGAATTATACAGATATATTTGGAAACTCTATACTTCGTTTGCCAATCAGTGGGTTTTGTTCATTTGCTCAAAATCAATGTTCATTCATTTTTTAGGCCCTGTGAAATATTTGATAATTTCTCTACTTTTCATGGATATTTAAGGGGAAAAAATAGCAAAAATCAAGACACTTTCTTAAACATGTGTTGGTGATATTCCAGCATACCTGTAAAAAAACACTTCTAATAATAATTATGTATTTTCCCTGCCCAAAGGTAGCCATTCAATATATTAAAAGATAACAAGGCTGACTTCCAGTTGAACTTCCTTGAAGACGGACTGGAGAAAGTGATCATCCATGGCTTTGGTCCATGCTGTTTTGTCAGAGAGCCCCGATTGTTCTGATCTGGGGCTGAAGCTGCCTTGTAAGAGTGGTGGAGAAAGGGGAGACCACCAGCAAGATTGAGGGAAGCTGCATTTCCCCCCTTGACTTGGCAAACACTCCACTCTGAAGACAACTGTAGTGGTGGTCTAAAATGGCCACCCTGAAGAGGAAGAGTCAGCTGGGATAAGATTGTGCAGGAGAAGAAGCGGACAGCAAGAGAACCGGGACAATCGGGTGCAATAACTAAATAAAAGGTACCCTGGGACTAATTTTTAAGAATTTTTAAGAAAGGAACTAAAGTGGTGGAGATACAGAGGAAAGAAAAAAAAGGGAAAATGCTTTTGACAGCTGAGTGGGGCTTTGAACCATGAAGGGAAGAAGCCAGAATAAGATATTTAGTTAAACTTGATAAATATATTTTTGGCACTAAATAGGCATAATTAAAGCTGGACTCGAGAATGTCCAAAAAAAATACTAATTGGAGATTTTTATTTTTTTATTTTTTGGAATATTGAGGTTTGAAAAGCCCTGTATAGAGAATAATGGAAAAAAGGGTGATGATTTGACATAACAGGGAGTGCCATCTTGTGGCCAAAATTTTAATTTTCTTTCTTTAAAGGACCCTGTTTTTCTAAGAACTGGATGTGTTACAAGTAAATGAAATATTGATACAATAAAACAAGAACCCTGGAAAGTGAAAGTAGAATTTGAAACATTGAAATAAAGAAAGAAGCAAGAAGAAACTGTTTTGGGATTAACTGGTGACTTTGGTATGGACCTGGTGTTGGATTATTTGTGAATCTAAAAAGCTTGAAGAGGAATAAAACAGAAGCTGATCTTTGGAAATTAACTTTATAGATACTAATTGAATCAAACTATCAGACACTAATGTGTAAAATGGTGGTGTCTCTTCTGGAATTAAAAATGGAACTTAGAAATATGAAAGAAACATTACAAGAAAGAGGTGAATCATTGGGCTTTGCTTTAAAATTCTTGGAAATGGTGATTTTAGAACATGAAGAACAAAGAGGAATTCCAGAGGAGGAGGAGTTGATCAAAGAAGAGGCCATTTTTAATGAACATTTGGAACAACGAATTTTAAGAAGAAAAGGGGAAAGAGTGGAAAATAAAAATCTGAGATTCAAGGAAGTAACTAAAAAGGGGAATACCTACAAAACTGAAAAAGGTAAAAAAAAAAACCAGCAGAAAAGTAAAATGTGGAAGGAAGCTATAAAGAGGGAGGGGGATAAAAACTGGAGTGTGAGAAGAAAGGGGAAAATAAAGAGAAAAAATAAGTGATAAGAAATAGGATCAGGAAACAAAGAAATATGGGAATTGTAAAAAAAATGAAAAATTGTTTATTTAAAAGAGATAATGAGATAATGGCTGATTAAGAACTAAAAAAGAGATTCTGCAAAAGATGATGGGTAGTATAAATATATTAGAAGTTATAAACTACTTAGAAAATAGAGAAACAGATTATTAAGATGAAGGATAGAAACTGATATTTTCTGCTATTGGAATGTATGTTCTTTTTTTCTCTAAAATTATATACAAAGATGAATGGAATAAATTTGAAAAAATGGAAACTATGATAAATTTATGGAATATGGAAAATCAGGCAAAGCAGGCAGGCAGATTGCGTTGCTCACAGATTCACAGATTCACTTAGAGATCTATGATTCTGCAATCTACTACCTGAGTCTGCACTGAAAAGTAGAAGCTTCAGTCCTAAGGAAGGTTCGGCTCTGCTTTTAGATTAGCTAGAAAACAAAAAATCCAACAATTTTCTGCTTTCTAGCTAATCTAAATCTCCCGGCACAGCAGAACAGCTGATGGTTGGGTGAAAAAAGGAAAAATAGCAATTTAGCAGGCAAGTTTGATGGCACGCATGCCAGGTAAGAAGTGAGTGGGTGGGGAGGGTCAGCCAGTGGTGCAATTTGCCGGTTCTCTGAACTGGGCAGAATCATAGCAACTGGTTCTGTAGAACCGGTCTGACCAGGTAGAATCCCACCCCTGCTTTAATCCCCTCTAGTGTTTATAATTTAAATTATAAGGCATCTTATATGTCTCTCTCTTAACTCTCTCTCTCTTGTTGGTTTTTCACAATGATCTACATTTACATTTACATACAAAGAAAAAAATAAGTTTAATATAAGGGAGAAGGAAGAGATGGAATAAACTGGTCTTGGGGTTTCACATATTAGACTCATTCAATTAGCCTTTCCATCAACCAATGAAAATTTCACAAATATTATACATCTTCTGCCTGTGAAACCTCTCTGAATTCAAGAGAAGCAAAACAGGGTAACTGCCACAATACAGTCTATTCATGGAGGTATGGAAATATTTATTGAGCTGTTGGCAATGTGTTCTTAGGAATATAATGTCTTTTGGTTTAAATTTTATAAACTGAGTGCAAAAATCAATAATATATTTATTCTACAGGAATCCTCAAGATTATGCTTTAAAAAAAACCCAACCCTTGTTTCTAGCCATGACAGACTGTCTAAATGATTCTTATTATAATTTCAATCCATGCCTATAAATGTTTTATCTGTTCAGGAATATGAATGTCTTCTTTCTAAAAATGCATACCTCTAAAATCAATTCCCAAGTTACAAAAAGAAGCATCAATGAGAGTGTATTTAGATAAAATTACTTTAGATTCTGTTGAACTTCTTTCCTAGCATGACAAACTGAGGTTTCAATCACTATTATGCTTTTTTTCCCAAAGATATGTTCATATATAATTTCAAGATGAGTTGATTGAGAAACAAACAAATAAATATTTAGAAACATTTTTGCACTCAATAACTGCTTTGCGAATTAACATTTACTCAGGTATCTTTCCCACTTTCCAACCAAGGTTTAGAATTACTACATTAGTCAGAAATATTGTATCATAAGGTTCTAGTTTTTGAGTAATTTCTTTGAAACAGTACAGATGCAACCTTTCAGAATGGAAGCAATACCAAGATGTCTAACAATAACCTATCTGCAGGTATCTTCCCAAGTTGCAAATATGTCAGGTAAAGAACTTTACATTTGACAGTTTTCTGGTGGTTGGAGCTGAACTGAGTTGAGAAGTCACTTCACGTTTCAAATCATCCTGGTGTTACATTGGCAAACAAATGGCTTCCCAATCCAGTTGCTACTCCAGCTGGACCTGGTAAAATTCAGCTTTTAACAGGATCAAGGTTATTGTAAATCTAAGGGGTTTGTGTAAAGATAACATAACCAGTTTAAGTTTGATACACAATCAGTTTAAGTTTCACATGCAAATGTCTGGCTGAAAAGACAGAATTAGTAGAGAACGGAGGACAGAAAAATCAGAGCCAGGTCTATTAAATCTGAGAAATGTTTGCACCCAGGAGCATTATCTTTTATCATGTTACTACTGTCCTTTACCAGGTTAATTTATCTTCTAGTCCTTCCTGCCTTTGATATTCTTCATCCAGTTGCCACTCTTTTTGAAGACTGAAGAGGTTCCTGGCTTGGGTCAAAGTGTTCTGGATCTACAACAGGAACAGTGAGGCCACTTGCGCATTCTGAATTCTATTTGGAGTCTAGCCTCGAAGGATCTGAGACTTGAGATGCCTCCTCCTCCTCCTCCTCCCCCCTCCTCTTCTTTAGATAAATTTTTATTTATTTATTTTTATTTATTGATTGATTTGATTTGTCAATCACATATAATAATAAACATGAATATGAATACAGGAAATAGGTACGAATAAATGGTGACAATAGGACAGAGATGGTAGGCACGATTGTGCACTTATGCACGTCCCTTACAGACCTCTTAGGAATGGGGTGAGGTCAATAGTAAATAGTTTAAGGTTAAAGGAGTAGGGGTTTGAGGATATAACAACAGAGTCAGGGTAGTGTATTCCAGGCATTGACCACTCTGTTGCTGAAGTCATGCTTTCTGCAATCAATTTTGGAGTGGTTTACATTGTTTGTATCTGTTGTGTGCTTTTGTATTGCTGCAGTTGAAGCTGAAGTAGTCATTGACTGGTAGGACTTTGTAGCAGATAATTTTGTGTACTACGCTTAGGTCCAACTGTAGGCAGAATAATTCTAGGTTGTCCAAGCCCAAAATTTCAAGTCTGGTGGTGTAGGGTATTCTGTTGTGAGCAGAGGAGTGTAGTACTCTTCTCGTGAAATACTTCTGGACTTGCTCAATTATATTAATGTCTGATATACAGCGTGGATTCCAGAAAGATGAGCTGTATTTGAGTATTGGTCTAACAAAGGTTTTCTTCTTCTTCTTCTTCTTCTTCTTCTTCTTCTTCTTCTTCTGCTTCTGCTTCTGCTTCTGCTTCTGCTTCTGCTTCTGCTTCTGCTTCTGCTTCTGCTTCTGCTTCTGCTTCTGCTTCTGCTTCTGCTTCTTTGTGATGGAGAGACTCTTGGAGATCATGTCATGCTCCAACAAAAAAGATGGATATTGTGATTTGTAAATTGGAGGTTGCTGATCCCCAAACTGTGAACTACATTGGCATATCTTTGGGGGCCTTTGCCCAGCTCCGCCTTGTTCGTCAGCTTCACCCATTTCTGGACCGAGATGCCCTGCACACAGTCACTCATGCCCTTGTCACCTCTAGACTCGACTACTGCAAAGCTCTTTATTTAGGACTGCCCTTGCATACCATCCGGAGACTGCAGCTGGTGCAGAATGCAGCCGCGCGGGTGGTGATGGGAATTTCCCGATTCTCCCATATTACCCCCCTCCTGCGCGGCCTGCATTGGTTGCCGGTTGCACTCCGGGTGAGATTCAAGGTTTTGGTTTTAACATACGAAGTCCTACACGACATGGGTCCTCAATACTTAAGGAGCAACTCCTGCCGATATCGAGTGCCAACCGCCCTGTGCGAGCACACAGGCAAGGACTCCTCGGAGTCCCGTCAGCAAGTCAATGTCGGCTGGCGGTCCCCCGGCGATGAGCCTATTCTGTCATGGCCCCTGACCTCTGGAACCAACTGCCCCTGGGGCTCCGCCTGGCCTCTGACCTCTGCACCTTCCGCCATGACTTGAAGACCTGGCTGTTTGACCAATCCTGGCTGTGACCCCTCCCTGGGGGGGGATGGTTTTTAAATTATTTTAAATTTTAGATTTGTTAACTATTTTGGGCTTGTGATCGGTTTAATTCTTTTTTAATTATTTATTGTCGTTGTTTTAGTTGTGAGCCGCCCCGAGTCTCCAGAGATGGGACGGCATACAAGTCCAAATAATAAATAAATAAATAAATATCTAGCCTTGCTTCAGAGCAAATTTCATTCAAGTAAGTCAACTTTTCTTTGAAATAGAACAATATATGTAATTCCAAATAATTTGAGCCAAAGACAAATTTTGTTCTGCTATGGTCCATAATTGGCATCAAACAATCATACTGTTGATCTAAAATATGAAACTATGGACCAAATCTGGCTTTTGATGAGATGGATGGTGGTGAGGTTCAGTCATAAACTTCCTTTCACTGGATAGCTTACATCTCTCCCATATTTATGACTGAGTTCAAACATTCCAAATATAACCCTGTCTGTTATTCCAATATTTTAAAGTCCAACTTCTTCAAAGTTTGCAGTGTGCTGAGCATAGAGATCAATAACATTGCCATATCATAGAGAATGAAACCAAACTTCTAAATGATATAGCTGTTTTTTTGTGGGGGGACCATAAATGGAACAGGCTAAAGCATGTAGAAATAACAAGTCCATCCCTGGAATGTTGAACATCTTCTGGTCTTACTGGATATTGACATATTTAGCAATAGCAATAGCACTTAGATTTATATACCACTCTGCAATGCTTTACATTACTCTTTGGGTGGCTTACAGAGTCAGCATATTTTCCCCAACAATCTAGATCCTCATTTTACCGAACTCTGAAGGATAGAAGGCTTAGTCAACCTTGACCCTGGCAGGATTGAAATCCAGGCTGTGGGCAGAGTTGGCTTGCAATACCACATTCTTACCACTTCATCACCACAATTCCATATTTTCCATATTTGGTATGGAAAAGAATCTATCTATTGAAATTGATGTGCCAGAATTTCCCTGTATTCTGAAAATTGTTCACTCTGTGTGATAGAAAGTAGAGGAGTCTCAACCTAGGTAACTATGTAAAGTGTTCCTTACCCCATAGAATAG
Source organism: Naja naja (assembly GCA_009733165.1). Taxonomy (NCBI): domain Eukaryota; kingdom Metazoa; phylum Chordata; class Lepidosauria; order Squamata; family Elapidae; genus Naja; species Naja naja. The sequence continues at coordinate 167,609,479 of CM019151.1, forward strand.
GGACTAGATTGGGGCAAGATTTTATGACAGCCCCAAGGGCTCACTTTCTTTCTTTCTCTCTTTCTTTCTTTCTTTCTTTCTTTCTTTCTTTCTTTCTTTCTTTCTTTCCTTCCTTTCCTTTCCTTCTTTTCTCTTTCTTTCTTTCTTTCTTTCTTTCTTTCTTTCTTTCTTTCTTTCTTTCTTTCTTTCTTATTTCACTGTCAGCCTCATCAGGGTAAACCAGATAGTAATCACAACCAGATGAGCTTATTATAACAATAGCTACTTAGACTTATATACTACTCCATCATGCTTAAAACTGCAATGACAGAATCTTGCAAGTCTGAAAGTACAATTCTTCACCCCCTCCAAGAAATAAGGGAGGATGACTTTGGAGCCTTTTGCCTAAACTGTCTCATATCTGTTTCCTTCACAATGTCTCTTTATCCAGTTCCCAAGGACTTTTTCTCATAACATTGCATTTATTCAGTCAAGTACCCTTGTATGTACCTTAATAGCTGCTTAACATCTTACACATCAAAATGATGTGTTAGTTCTACAAAGTATAATGTTATTTCCACCTTAAATATTGAGAATATAGTTCAGCTCAAATTAACATCACTCTGTCATCTCTTGTCTGGGGAGATGGAGCTCTTGCAACATGAACTCTTATTTTCAACACAGGGATGCTACAGGTCATGAACTTGAACTTGCTGCTTGCGCATGTCATCTAAAGCTATGACATTCCTATTTTAGGCAAGTTAAAGACTGCTGTCTCAGGTGCCAATACAGAGGTCCATAGAATGGCAGATTAATTTAGTTCCTTTCAGTTCCCAAGAAATCAAAGAGATTTAAGCTGTGACTCACTTGTCCAATAAATTTTCATGGGTTCTAAATGCAGTTGGATGCAATTTTAGGCTTTCAAGACTCAGTGCTGAGATGGGCAGCCTAAACTTTTCAATTATAAACAAACAAATATACACATTGGATGCTCAAAATGGATGTGTTTATGCAAGTAACCTAGTCTGAATTCAAAACGATGTATTTAAAATACAAAGGAACAATCAACATATATCCCTACCTTATTTGCCAAAGTAAGATCGCCATGACATATTAAACATAAATATATGTTCAATTACCTGTTCCAACAATGCAATCATTATTTTTCCATGAGTTCTCCAACACATGTAAAACAGCCTTAAATACAGATATATAAACAAAGAGATAACACTCTTGCAGAACCAGAAGGAAAAAAAGGAAGAGGAACATGCTTAATCTAGAACAAGCCTTGAAGACCAAAATGATACAGGTGAAACTCGAAAAATTAGAATATCATGCAAAAGTTCATTTATTTCAGTAATACAACTTAAAAGATGAAACTAATATAGTGGACTGACCTCTGGGGGGGGGGTTAAATTAGTTTTAAATTAATTTTAGTTATTGGGCTTGTTCAAGTTTAATTCTTTTTTTAAAAAAAAATATTGTTGTGTTTTTAGTTGTGAGCCACCCCGAGTCCTTTCGGAGAGGGGGCGGCATACAAGCCCAATTAAGTAAGTAACTAAGTAAGTAAGTATGCTGATGATACCCAGCTTTTCATCTCCACCCCAAACCAACTCAGTGATGCCCTCACCGTGATGTCTCATTGCCTGGAAGTGGTGCAGATCTGGATGGGGAGGAACAGGCTTCAGCTCAACCCAGCCAAAACTGAGTGGCTGTGCATACCGGCATCTCAGATGATCCAGGATGTTCCACCTTTAGGCATGGGGGGAGAGGTGTTGCCCCCTGTGGAAAGGGTGCACAACTTGGGTGTCCTCCTAGATACATGGCTCAGTTTGGAGGAGCAGGTGGGAGCTGTGACCAGGGGGGCATTTGCCCAGGTTCGCCTGGTGCGCCAGTTGCACCCCTACCTGGACTGAGATGCGTTACGCATGGTCACTCATGTGCTTGTTACATCCCGAGTCGACTACTGCAATGCTCTCCATATGAGGCTGCCCTTGCGGACCACGTGGAGGCTTCAACTGGTGCAGAATGCGGCCTCATGGGTGGTGATGGGGGTATCCTGATACTTCCATATTATACCCCTCCTGTGTGAGTTGCATTGGTTGCCAGTTGCCCTCCACGTGAGATTCAAGGTGCTGGTACTTACCTATAAAGCCCTATATGGCTTAGGGCTGGGGTACTTGTGGGAACGTCTCTTGCCAGCATCGAATGCCCATTGCCCGGTGCGCGCCCACAGACAGGGCCTCCTTGGGGTACCGTTGGCCAGACAATGTTGGCTGGTGGTCCCTAGGTGTAGGGCCTTCTCTATGGGAGCACCCACCCTATGGAACCAGCTTCCCCTGGAGCTATGACTGGCCCCCGACCTCCGCTCCTTCCGCCGTGGCCTAAAGACTTGGTTATTGGAACAAGCCGGCCTGGACTGAGTGGGGGTGTTAGTTTTTAAATGTCATGTCTTGGGGTTTTAGATAATTTGTTTGGTTGAACTGGGTTTAATAACTTTTAATTTCTCTTAACTTTTGTATTGTATGCTTTTATGATGCGAGCCACCCTGAGTCCCTGGGGAGATAGGGCGGCATACAAGACCAAATAAATAGAAATAGAAAATAGGCGAGTTTGCTGGCCAATCAAGCACAGTAATCCCACGGTCATTGAACCAGGTTTTGGTGCTTTTGGCAGTGTGGGCAGGTCCCAAGTCCTGCTGGAAAATGAAGTCAGCATCCCCATAAAGCTCATCTGCAGAAGGAAGCATGAAGTGCTCCAAAATCTCCTGGTAGATGGCTGCATTGACCCTGGACTTAATGAAGCAGAGTGGACCAACACCAGCAGATGACATGGCTCCCCAAATCAACACAGACTGTGGAAAATTCATACTGGACTTCAAGCATCTTGCAGTGTGTACCTCTCCATTCTTCCTCCAGACTCTGGGTCCTTGGTTTCCAAATGAGATGCAAAAGTTGCTCTCATCAGAAAACAGGACTTTGGACCACTGAGCAACACACCAGGTCTGTTTTTCTTTAGCCCAGGTAAGAAGCTTCTGACATTATTTGTTGTTCAGGAGCGGCTTGACAAGAGGAATATGACATTTGAAGCCCATGTCCAGGATCCGTCTGTGTGTGGTGGCTCTTGATGCACTGACTCCAGCCTCAGTCCATCCTTGTGAAAGTCCCCAACACTTTTGAATGGCCTTTTCCTGATAATCCTCTCCAGGCTGCAGTCATCCCTGCTGCTTGTGCACCTTTTTCTTCCACACTATTCCCTTCCATATAACCTTCTATTAATGTGCTGTGATACAGCACTTTGGGAACATCCAACTTCTTTTGCAATTACCTTTTGAGGCTTTCCCTCCTTATGGAGGGTGTCAATGATGGTTTTCTGCACAACTGTCAGGTCAGCAGTCTTTCCCATGATTGTGATTTCTACTGAACCAGACTGAGAGACCATTTAAAGGCTCAGGAACCCTTTGCAGGTGTTATGGCTTAATTAGCTGATTAGAGTGGGACACTTTGAGCCTAGAATATTGCACCTTTTCACAATATTCTAATTTTCTGAGATTGTGGATTTGGGGTTTTCATGAGCTGTAAGCCATAATCATCACAATTATGACAAATCATGGCTTGAACTATCTTGCTTTGCATGTAATGAGTCTATCTCATATATTAGTTTTACCTTTTAAGTTGCATTACTGAAATAAATGAACTTTTGCATGATATTCTAATTTTTTAAGTTTCACCTGTATACTATAGATACCATATCTCAGCATTTACTGTCTCTCAAGTGTGCCTGGGCTACATCAAATTACTGTAATGCTTAACTGAGCTAACCAATACTGCTGCAATATATTTAATGTAGCTTCTCAGAATGTGTGAATTAATAACCACCTGTCTTGTATCATTTCCTTATCACTGAGCAATTGTACACTGGAACATTCCAAGGAACAGAACAAAAATCACCATAACACATTAATAAATTGCCCTCCATTTTGCATAATGTGATGAGCATCCACGAAAGACCTAAAAGAAGATGGATCTATGACATCAGCAAGTGTTGTGGGCCCAATTGGCAGCACCATATTGATTAGAAACATGTGGAAGAGGCCTTCATCCTGCAGTGGATAGACAATGGTAAGAATGACATGATGAATGATGATGAATATTAGCTGTACAATCCTGACAATATAAATCCAAACAATTATAATGCACTGAACAACAAAAAAGATGAAAATGTATGTTGTATTAATATGCTTGATGTAAATGATATATTTTTTTTAATTTTTATTCATATTTATATGCCGCCCTTCCCAGAGACTCAGGGTGGCTTACAATTTTTGGGATACAACCCAATGTGCTCAGCAATAACCTTCCTTCCATTGTATATGCCTGCTTCTTACTAAGCGGCATTTTTACAAAGTCAGCTTATTGCCCCCAACAATCTTGGGTCCTCAGTTTACCTACCCCAAGAGGATGGAAGGCTGAGTCAACCTTGAGCCTGGTGGGATTCGAGCCTGCACTAATTGCAGGCAGCTGGAACTAAGTGCTAGGCTATTAACAGCCTGCACCACCAAGGCCCTTTTTGATAATTGAATAATTGAAGTAAATCTTTTGATGCACACTCATTCATACTGTCTGGACAAATTAGATGCCTGGATTAGAGAAGTGCTTTACAGTGTGAAATTTTAAAATTGTTTTCTTTGTAAACATATTGTATATTTGAGCTATGGAGCAGGGGTGGGATTCTACCGGTTCTATCCAGTTCTATAGAACCCCTTGTTAACTTTCTAACAGTTCAGAGAATGGGTAGTTAGTAGCAACCTCCTTTTGTTTTTTCCACCCTTATTACATTCTTGACAGACAGCCTAGACTCCTGTCTCTGGAGCTTCTGAAGCTTGGGTTTCTTAAAGGGGAAGGGTTGTTTTAAGATTTTTACACTGCTGTTGGGAGGGAATACTTCCCTGGACAATCAGCATTTTGAAGAAATAATTGAATAATGAAGCAAAGCTTTTAGTGACAAGGAACCAAGATGAGTGACATTCAGCAAGGCTTCTTGGCTAGCTGGAAAGATTGACATTCAAACATGAGTTTACATACTTTTTCTGAGTTTTGGTCTAAAACTGGTTTTTGGTGAAGGTTAATTCTGTGTTTGGTGAAGTTTAATCCTGTGTTTATTGGTGGGATAATTTTCCCTATTCAGCTTCAACGAGCAACAGCTACTGTTGTGATTTAATTATTTGTATTGTGTTTGAATTTTTTCCTGCCTCATGGTTGCTTTTTCTATCTGGGGAGGGGATCTTCCTCACTGCTTTAGTACTATCTGGCACTGTCCTTTTGGGGTATACTTCCAAGAGGCAGGATGCAAGCTTGGCACTGATTTTTTTTATTGCCTTTTTGGGGGGCATGTGACCTTCCTTAAATCTGGATGATTTCCTTAGGATATCTTGTGAGGTGGGTGAGACCAGTTTTAAGTGGTGCAAATGGATCTAAGGATTGCTTTTCCTGGGTGTGCTTTTTCTGGAGAGCTTAAATGACCTCTCTGCTAAAGGTTTTCACTTTATGAGCAAGAGTTGTCTGCTTGATAGTTATCACTGCATTTTAACTATTTTCATTCCTCAAAGTGCTCTGGCACCCTGTCTGATTTGTAACTCTGGCTTGCAGGTATTTTTAATCTAATGATTGGTATTTAGGGCAGCTTTTTGCAAGCAAAGAAGCTTTTTGAATTTTTGTATAGGTAATCCTTGACTTACAACTGTTCATTTAGTGATCATTCAAAGTTACAAGGGCACTGAAATACGTGACTTATGACCATTTTTCATATTTATGACTGTTGCAGCATCCCCACTGTCATGAGAGGCCAGGTGAGGAGAAGCACCCCTTGACTTGAGTGATGTCGAGTTGGCCATGCCCACCCAGTCACATGACCACCAAGCCACACCCACCAACTAAGCCATGCCCACAGAACCGATTATTAAAAAAACTGAATCGCACCCCCGCTATGGAGGCTTTGCAAACAATTCAAAAGAAATATTTTGCCCTGTCATTCTGCTATTTATGAAAACAGACGTTTTTTCCGGGCATTTGAAATGGATTGAAAAAAAAATGCTGCTTTAATGAATCAATTCACTAATCTATCTTTAATACAAATCTGAAAGCAGTCATAACTTCAATTCAGATTCACAAATGCCTGCAAAAAAGATTTCATGAATGAAATGAATATTGGAGATGTGCTTTACTTGCTTTGGTAATACCCAAAGTGCTTATTCCAAATCATTTTAAAGAATGCCAGGGCACCATGTATTTCTTCGCCTCCTGAATCTAAAATAAACACGGTAATTAAACAGCAGCAAAAAGCAAATATTTTGTATGTATCTTTTAAAAATGGGACATTTGTTAACATTAAATTTGCTTTCATGTTAGCATTTAAATAAGATGAGTGATCATGAGCCAAGCCTGTTAATTTTTGGGTTTTTTTTTTTGCTACATTAAAAACATGCAAGTAAACATATAGAAAACAATAGCATAAATGAGCAGATCCAGGGAACTATGTTATCTTTCTTTGCAATCTGTATTTCATTTTTCCCCTTGAATATGCTTTTCATATATAATTTTGATTACATTTAGAAATAAAACGTTTAATTTTTTGAAACACTCTATATGTCATACTTCAGAATCATAGATAGAAACACTAGCTTTGCTAAATTCTGAAGAATGGGAAACAAATCCTCTGGATTTGACCTCTGGAACCAACTGCCTTTGGAGCTCCGCCTGGCCCCTGACCTCCGCACCTTTCGCCGTGAGCTAAAAACTTGGTTGTTTGATCAACCCGGGCTGTGACCCCCCCCCCTCGGGTTGGGATTGTTTTAATGGTTTTAGTTTATTATATTTGGACTTGTATTTAAATTTAATAGTTTTTTAAGTATTTATTGTATTATATTTTAATTGTGAGCCGCTCCGAGTCTTCGGAGATGGGGCGGCATACAAGTGCAAATAATAAATAAATAAATAAATAAATAAATAAATTTATAATAAATCCCTTTCCTGGATTGTAGGCCTGATTTTCTTTCTGTACTGGGTCAGGATCCTGAAGAAAGCAGCAGGCTGAAAAGGGCCTAGGAAATGCTTTTGAAGGACAGGAAGAAGATCCACTACGGAGCAACGGTGAGGTAAGAGATTTCGTGCAAGGAAATAATTTAAGTAACTATCTCAAACAAGTTACTCCCTATTTCAAATGAAGATAAAGTGAGGGAGGAAAGAAGCACATTCAGATTTACAAGATTCTTCTACTGTTACAATGAAAGTAGGCCAGACCTACTGTCAGCTTGGAAGCTTCTGAGTAAAATATGGCTTCCACCTACTGCTGACACCTACTGAATTTGGCATTGATTTCTTAATCTGCTCTACTTTTTTGGGCTGACAGAATCAAAGAGGTTTGAAGTTAAGAGACACACTAAATTACTTCCTATTCAGCTTTTGTCTCTTAGATACCAATTGCTTTAATAAAATGTTCAATTAGTTGTGGGGATATTATGTCCATATGCAATTTAAAGAAAATAGTCATGTATCCTACATGTAGAATATAATCTTCTATTGGAAGATTAAACCATCCGAGCATGCTTAAAAAATCCTGAGTCATGAGGAGAGAATCATATTTTTTTTTTATTACATTTATATGCCGCCCTTCTCCGAAGACTCAGGGGCTTACAATTCTGGGATACAACCCAGTGTGCTCAGCAATAGCCTTCATTCCATTGTATATTGCAATCTTGGGCAATTTACCTACCCCGAGAGGATGGAAGGCTGAGTCAACCTTGAGCCTGGTGGGATTCGAGCCTACAGTAATTGTAGGCAGCTGGATCTTAAGAGCAGGCATTTAACAGCCTGAGCTACCAAGGCTCATGAAGTTAAGATCAGAGACACAACTAGCACGTGGATAATCTCGAACGACTCTTTTCTATTTTTCATAGCCAACCACCTCTGAAAAAAGATTGAATAGCAGGCCATGGCTTAGTTGCAAAATCTGCAGTTCTCTTCTTCAAATGATGTGTCACCTGCTGCTTAAAGAGCAGTTTATAAATATATTTTTAGTGTACTTGGTCGATATTGTATATATACTATAGGTAGTCCTCAGTTTGTAACAGTTCATTTAGTAACCATTGAAAGTTACAAAGGCACTGAAAAAAGTGACACGTGATTGTTTTTCACAGTTACAAATTTTGTAGCATCCCCAGAATCATGTGATCAAAATTCAGATGCTCAGCATCTGGTTCATACTTATGATCATTGCTGTGTCCCAAGGTCACCTTTTGCGACCTAAATTCAATAGTCCAATAGCAAGTTGGTGATGGAAGAAGAGTCACTCAAGGCAAGGAAGAGGCATGGAACAGAAAGATGACCTCTTTTAAAAAAAGAGGGAGGAGGACCGGGGGGAATGAAATCATAAAAAATTGCATTCAGACTGGATACAGAGATTAAAAGACATTACCCTTCAGGTCAGACACACTAAAACTAAACAGCATAACAGCACTCTTAATTTGACCTATTTGTCAATATAATTTGTCAATATGAATAACTGCGTAGTTTTCAAATTGCTGTAAATTTGTTACTTGAGAATTATGGCTGATACATTACAGTATAATTTATAGGAAGGTACAAGCATGATAGTAATTAAATTTTCTTTAAAAGTTCTTAGAACTCTAAGAGTGGCGATCTTGACATACTGGTAAGGTATAAGTTGCGGAAGGCTATTTCAAGCATGGAAAAGGAATAGAGAAATATATTAAATATTATTATGTTCTAGTTCTTCCACCCCTTCATATAAACAATGTTGGTTGTTATTTCTACCAATATTCTACTGGAATACTGAATGTCTTACAACTTTTTTTGGTGAAAAATTATATTGAAACATTTGAAGAAGTTCTTCCCTTTCTTCCCTTCTCCTTTTCTATTGGGATCCAGGACAATGAATCGGAATCTAGCATTCCTACCCCAAAAAGCTGTTTTAAACCAGAAAAAAAAGTAAAAGTTAACTCAAAGCTCATCTTGTTTTCTTCTGATTCATTTAATAAAACAGGTGGTATATGTACCAGCTTCTATGCACTTTAAATGCATGATGCATCCTGTTTGGATTCAGTATTACCCTTCTCTGTGGGGCTACAATTAAACCTGCAGTAAAGTGGGTACCTAGTATTCTCTAATCAAATGTAGTTTATTCATGAATTTCTCTGACTACACTAATTCACAATTTGCAGCGCTTGTGAAGTTTGTCAAATCTATTTTACACTTTACTTCATTTATGATACATTGGTAATTTTTGTTCTTTATGCATTGCTAAGATACATCCGTATTTGAAAATCCCTAAGGAACTACATTCTACAACATTTTATTGATAGCTTGTTGCTTTTATGAACTCATATAATTAGGAGTTGATCTATAGCAGTAAGGTTTAAAAATACTTCATGTTTATCTTCATGAAATGGAGAGTGCAGATGTGTGAAAATTTCCCAAGAGATAGCATTGGCCTCACTGAATTTTGTTTGAGTTTCCTTGAAATTTCTCAGTTTTTTGTCTTTTGAGGGAAATACCTTAACTGTTACTTCACCAATATATTTTAGTTAAAATGGAAGAACCAGTAGAAAAATTTCTCAGAGTTTTTTTCAGGGGGGTGGGGAGATAGAGGGGAGGGGGACTCAGACATATACACAGAAAGAAATACAAGCAGGCCTGAAATTACAACAGTTCATTTAGTGACTGTTCAAAGCTACAAAGGCACTGAAAAAAGGGACTTATGACCTTTGCAATATCCCCATAATCATGTGATAAAATTCAGATGCTGGTTCATATTTATGACAGTTGCCATATACTGTGACCACAACCAAAATCAATGGAGAAAACAGATTCACTTAACAACCAGGTTCCTAACTAATCAACTGCAGTGATTCCCTTAACAACTACAGCAAGAAAGGTCATAAAATGGGACACAACTCACTTAACAAATGTCTCACTTAACAACAGATATTTTGAGCTCAATTCTGGTCATACATTGAGAACTACCTGTATACACACTTCAAATTTTCAGATATTATATGAAAAAATGTTTTAAACCAGAAACAAATTCTTAATAATATGTCATTTAATTCCATCCGATTTATCAAATGCACCCAGAATTGAGACACAATTAAAGTTACAATTCAGTATTTGGAAGATTAGAAACTGCCTGTTCCAGTCTTTTAAAAAAGAAAAAAGGTAGCTCTTTTATTTTGGTAGTTGCTACTGAAAGGAAGAAGTTAGTTGCTTCATTTTGGTAGAATCTCATAGTACTTTTTAGTAAGAGAAAGCCCACTTCAGCAGTTAGTCTCTTACAAGATAGCACACCAGGCAAAATAATTATAGATAAGGTCAAGCTTTATCTTCTCCGTTAACAAATTTTCATGCATGGGTCTCTCTGAAGGAAAAGCCTGATTCTGCCTCATTAGTGTGAAGTGTGGGGATGCTAGCAGACAAGGAAAATCTCTTATATAATGCAGGGAGATTTCAGATGAGCTGCTGAAATGTCTAGAATGGCTACTTGACAGTATTTTTTTTTTGAAAGTCTAATCCAGCCATGTCTGAATTAATGAGAAGACCACAAAGAGGGAAATCACTTTTCTTGAAATTAGGACATAGAAAGAAGTCTGGGCAGGCAGGGAATGTGCTGAGTCTTCCTTATTATGACATAATAACATTTCTACATGAATACTTAGATATATGTATCTATGGCCACTTTAATTCAAATCAAGAACTATATATTTTCTCCTCCATTGGAGGAGTACAAAATTGATAGTCAAGAAATACATGGATGAAGCAGAAAGACACCATCTCACAAGTGGTGGTATGCTACAAATCAAAGAATTTCCTGGCTTTTATTTCTGCTCAACAAAATGCTGATTATACCAACAGATGCTGATTATTTAAAACAAGTCAGTTGAAATATGCATTGCTATAGCAATTGCCTATTAGTCATACTTTGATGCTTCAGTAAATATTCAAATTGTGTATTTTCATGTGATTGAGAGATGGTTTTCATTTCCCCATTATCTTTAATATCTCATCCTTTGAGAAATTGCATGTTTTTTTTAAACTTCTACTTTCTAAGATCTTTTCATTCAATCTGAACAGTTTAACATTGGCTGGTATTATTTTGTTAGGTTTAGTATGTTTGATGCCATTATTTTATTTATTACTTATGACTTAAAATGTTTAAAAGCCTGTCCACTCTCCTAAAGATCTTGCAAGGAATTTTCTTGTTTACTAAGCTACCATTAAAATGTCATGATAAGATACTGTGGAATAACACAGTTATCTTCAGCTTTCAATATGTGTTAAGTACTTTTTACTATCTCTGAACTAAAACTCCTTAAATGTATGAAGTAAGGAGTCTAAATCAAATACATAAAGGATTTATAGATGGAAATATGAAACATATTTTTTAAATCCTAAAAGACTGCCCAAATTCTATTCTCCTAGAATTAAGAAAAGTCGGTTTCATTTAGTGACTCCAATTATGACCAGCAATTTGATCATTAAACAAAGGACTCACTAAATGAAACTTACTTCAGCTTTCCTTTGCTGCAAGGCCTGCAAAGATCATAAGTACAAGGACCAGTCACAAAATTACTTTTTCATCATTGTTATAATTGCAAATGGTCACTAAATAAGGCAGTTAATAAACAAGTACTAACTGATGTAGTCACTTGGCAGTTAAAAATCCCAAGTAAGTGCCAGTTGATAAACCTGATAAGGAGATAACAGATAATCAGAGTTGGAAGGGATCTTGTAGGTTATCTAGTCCAACCCCTCACCCAAGCAGGAGACCCTACACCATTTCTGACAGATGACAGTCCAATCTCTTCTTGAAAGTCTCAAGTGATGGCGCTCCCACAACTTCTGAGGGCAAGGTGTTCCATTGGTTGATTGTTCTCACTGTCAGAAAGTTTCTCCTTATTTCCAGGTTAAATCTCTTCTTGTTCAGTTTCCATCCATTATTCCTTGTCTGGCCTACAGGCGCTTTAGAAAATAGCTTGACCCCTTCCTCTCTGTGGCAGCCCCTCAAATATTGGAAGACTGCTATCATGTCTCCCCGGGTCCTTCTCTTTACTAGACTAGCCAAGCCCAGTTCCTGAAACCATTCTTCATATGTTTTAGTCTCTAATCATCCTGGTTGTTCTCTGTACCTAGAGTCTCAACATCTTTTTTGTAATGTGGGATGCAGTACTATAGGTGTGGTCTTACTAAGACTTTATAGAGTGGTATTAGTAACTCCCTTGATCTTGATTGTATCCCTCTGTTAATACAACTTAGGATTGCATTAGCTTTTTTGGCTGCTGCTGCACACTGCTGGCTCATATTTAGCTGGTTGTCCACTCAGAATGCAAGATCCCTCTCACAGTTACTGCTATTGAGCCTGGTTTCACCTAGTCTATATGTGTACTTTTGGTTTTTCTTGCCCAAGTGTAGGACTTTACTTTTCTCTACATTGAATTTCATTTTGTTAGATATGGCCCAGTGTTCTAGTCTGTCAAGATCCATCTGGATCTTGAGCCTATCTTCTTGGGTGTTAGCTATTCCTGCAGCTTAGTATCATCTGCAAATTTGTAAGTTCCCCTTCTATTCCCTCATCTAAGTCGTTAATGAAGATATTGAAGAGTACTGGGCTTAGGATGGAACCTTGTGGCACCCCACTGCTTACTTCCCTCCATGTAGACTTAGACCCATTAAGGAATACTCATTGAGTACGGTTTGTCAGCCAGTTGCGAGTCCATCTAGTGGTGGAGCTATCTATTCTGCTTTTAATAATGTGTGATTATTTGAAGGAGTATTTCCAATAGATCAGTGAGGTGGGTGCAAGTCAAATGCCTTGCTTGCTACCAACCCCCCACACTTATAGAATAGAATAACTGGGTTGGAAGGGACCTTGAAAGTCTTCCAATCCAACCCCCTGCTTAGGCAGGAAATCCTATACCATTTCAGACAAATGCTTGTCCAATCTCTTCTTAAAAACTTCCAGTGTTGGATCATTCATGACTTCTGGAGGCAAGTTGTTCCATTGATTAATTGTTCTGTCAGGAAATTTCTCCTTAGTTCTAGGTTGTTTCTCTCCTTGATTAGTTTCCACCCATTGCTTCTTGTCTTGCCCTCAGGTGCTTGGGACAATAGCTTGACTCCCTCTTCTTTGTGGCAGCCCCTGAGATATTGGAACACTGCTATCATGTTGTGTACCAGTTATGCCCTTTCCTGAACCAGCAGTCTCTACTCACAGTCACTCATGCCCTAGTCACTTCCCATCTTGATTATTGCAACACAGTCTACATGGGACTTCCCTTGAAGAACATCCGGAAGTTCCAGTTGGTGCAAAATGCAGTGTCCCACATGGTTTTGTGCAGACCCCAGTGTGCACATGTATCACCTCTCCTGCAGGAGCTGCATTGGTTGCCGATTTGCTTCAGGTGTAATTCAAGGTGCTGGTTGTCACCTTTAAAGCTCTTCATGGTTTGGGACCAAGTTATCTGAAGGAACATCTCTTGCCGATCACATCTACCCAACCCATTAGAGCAGGGAGGCAGGGAAAGATGTGGGTCCCATCCCTGAGGGAAATACACCTGGTGGGACCCAGAATAAGGGCCTTCTCCATGGTGGCTCCCTCTCTCTGGAACATCATTCCCCCAGAGATTAGAATGGCCCCCTCACTATTACTCTTCTGGAAGGCACTGAAGACCTGGTTCTGCCAATGGGCCTGGGGAACCCAGAGTGGGATGGAGCCCATCAAATGGCTTGTGTGATCTGCTGTTGTTGGGGCGGGGTGGGATTTTTTATTTATTTTTTCCAGATTTTGTTCTATTGTACTTTATTAATTGATTTGATTATTTTTATTAGTTTTTACTGTTTTTTATTTAAAATATGGTTTTACCTTCTGTAAGCCGCCTCAAGTTGCCATGGGTGAATAGGTGGCAATATAAATTCAATAAATTCAATAAATAAATAAATAAATAAATAAATAAATAAATAAATAAATAAATAATGTCACCCCTAGATCAAGGATCATCATTATCAATCAAGGATGGGTTGGGAAAGAGCATTCTACAAGGGGAAAGTTCTATGAGATCTTCAATATCCAGCCAACTGTATGGAAGACAAACCTTGAGATAGAAATATTTTTTAAGATAAAGAACAGTAATTTTAACTGTGTTCAAACATGAAGTGGAAACATATTAGAATTGTGTAAGCAATACACACAGAGACACACAGATACACACACATACTTGTTGTGCCTTCAAGTAAACCTTGAGTCCTGGAAACAGCTTGGAAACACCCTGCAGTTTTCTTGGCAGTTTTAGGAAGTGTCTATGGAGATTCTCAATCATCTGGATCATGGTTGTCCCAAATATGCTTTTTCCAAACGGCAACTAAACTTTTTCCCCCTCAAAAACATTTTGCTTCTCATTTAAGAAGCTTCTTTCATTCTTTTTAAGAAGTGGTTTGCCATTTTGTTTGAGATGTGAATCATAGCTGATTCATGGCTAACTCACTTTCTGTTAAGTAAACAAGAACAGTCCTTCAAATGTCTCTAGAGGAGGGAATGGAAAATTGCCCCAAAAAGCTTTTATTGACACCTCATTTACAGAATACTGTAAAACGGCAGTCTCCTGTTATGTTGAGAGACAGGAACTGAGGGAGTTGACATCTTTCCTCTCAACAGTGGTAAAGGTCACTAAGCCAGCAGAACTCAGTTTTTAATCAAATTTGGAAATGTTCAATAGAATTTAATGTTATGTATGCAGGTTTGAATGTCATTGGTTTAGTTTGAACTGTTCTTGTAAAATGTCAAATATGATTGGTTTAAAAAGTGCGGGGAAAAACCCTGCACTCTGATTGGCTGGCAACTGCGGCTGCTGGCTATAAGTAGCAGCCATAGCCCAGCCAAATCGGGTCTGTTATGAGCTGTAGTCACTAATAAACTCTTCACTGAAGCACTCCGCGTCTGACTCTTCATGCAAATCTAACACTGGCGACGAAGGTGGGATCCTTCCCAAAGAGAAGACAATGCGGAGAACAAGCTGAGAGAGATGGCTGTGCTGAACACCCCCCCAGCCCCATTTGATCTGACGGCAGAAGACTGGGACTCGTATGCAGATCGTTTCCAAATGTATTTGGAGGGAAACGATCTCGCCGACATTTCCGACAAGCGGAAGAGGGCGGTCTTTCTCACCCACTGCGGTCCGGCAGTTTTCAAGATGGCAAAGGCATTGGCGGGAGCTGCAGACGTGAAGGTAATGGACTGGCCCGACTTAGAAAAGTTATTAAGAGCCCATTACGCGCCACAAGTATCGTGCCTCATTAAGAGACACGAATTCTACCATCGGGATCAAGGGGAGAGCGAAAACATTAATGACTTCGTGGCAAGTTTAAGGGACATTGGGGGTGCATGTGAGTTTATCAACTTTGAAGAGGCCATGAGCGATCAATTTGTTCTAGGCCTAAAAGACAAGGTTTTGCAGAGCAAATTATTAATGAAACCTAAGATCACGCTTAAGGAGGCCATAGAAGAAGCTTCTTCAGCAGAAGCTACCAAGTCCTCAGCAGCAGCCATGAAGAAAATTAACAAGGCCGCAAGCCATCCTGATGTGGAAATATCCACAACAACCCATTGCGAGCAAATAGATTCTGATTCAGACTGTAGTGAGGTGGAGGAAGGAATTTATAGACTCAGAATGGAGAAGAGAAGGAAAGACCTTGGAAGAAAAAGGCAAGACTTTTATTGCAGAGGTTGTGGGGGGGGCCACTCCTGCACTGAATGCAAGTTCCTGGACACCATTTGCCTCCGTTGTGAAAAAAGAGGTCACCTAGCAAGAGTCTGCAAATCATCCAGAACTCCACCAAGCAGAAAGAAGTTTCCTGATAAAGAATTCAAGCATAACAACTTCAGTGAGAAAATGGGGCACAACACAGAAGCAAATGGGAAGAATGAAACTCATCAAACAGTCACTATTGGTCATTCTTCACCCTTAAGAAGCAGAAAAGTACATGTGAAGGTACTTATTGAAGGAAGGCCTTGCCAAATGGAAGTGGACTCAGGCTCTTATTTATCTATGGTGTCATGGGACACTATGCACAGGCTACTTCCCAACATTCAGAAGAAGCATTTCCAGAAGCAAGCACTGACTCTTAAAGACTACCAAGGGAACAAGATTCCAGTAGTTGGAACAAGAGAATTCAATGTGAAGTTCAAAGGCCACACCAAACGTTTGCCCCTGACCATCGTGGACAAGGACCGCCCAAGCTTGCTGGGACTTGAGTGGTTCAATCCAGTAGGCATGGAGGTGACTGGCATCAATCACGTGAGCAACTCTGAATGGGAGGAGGCCTTGAAGTCTGAGTTTCCAGAGGTCTTCAGCGAAGGATTGGGCAAGTAGAAGACACCAGCCTGAAGATGACGGATGAGATTTCGTCGAAACGTTGCCAAGGTATTCTCAATCTTACACGGGACAAGACCCGAATACACCAAGACCTACATATATATATATATATATATATATATATATATATATATATATATATATATATATGTACAATGACAATAAATAATTCAATTCAATTCACATTAAGGCTGTATCTAGCCTTCCCTTCCAAGACATGTTAGAAATATACAAAAACTAAAATTTCATTTCAAGCATCATGGATAGCTTTCGTCAAAGCATTTGGCTTGGCAGCCAGTTGGGAAGATGCTGCCCAAGCTCTTGAAAAAAAAAGTATTGAGCTAATTTAGAAATGACAGATAGTTATTAAATCAATAGTCCAATTTATTTATTTATTTATTTTCCTAAAGCAGAATGTAATGTGGAATTGCAAAGCTAAAAGTTAATGACATTCAATAAGAATGCCCTTTTCAGAAATGAAAGTAAAATAATTTTTCATCCAATCTTTTAATTTGGGACAGAATTGGGCAATGTACCTA
The DNA here is from genome assembly GCA_009733165.1 of Naja naja. Lineage (NCBI taxonomy): Eukaryota > Metazoa > Chordata > Lepidosauria > Squamata > Elapidae > Naja > Naja naja. The sequence continues at coordinate 167,626,435 of CM019151.1, forward strand.
GGTTGCCTTCTCCTTGAAAAGAATTTCCCAGCAGCCCAAAGGATTAATAGACTCATATTATGTTAGGATATCAGCCCTTATTAACATAAGCCAGAATAAGTCCCTCTGTTAAAAAAAGAGAGAGAGAGTACTTGGATGCCCACAGTTTACGAATGGAAATAAAAATGAATCCAGTATATGCTATCAGGATGATAGAACGTAATGCATAAGCTTAAATGCATGCTTTCAGAAACCCATTACAATTAATGCTACTTAAATTACTCATTTACATCCCACTGATTTCAATGGATGAATTCTAAGCATGATATAATTAAGGCCCATCCCTCTGTATATTATATCATTTATGATCATGAGTACAGAATCTATTTCTGTACGCATATTAAACTCCAGGTAAGTAGATATCTTCTATTTTGGTGATTTCCACCCTAGTGACTTTTAGTGTCTTCAAAACATCACCCATCCACTGCTGAAGTAATTTAAAGCCTGCCTGTATTACAGTTATGATGGCACAATGATGTTTGGATGACTCTAGAAGATGCTGTAAATCACTTGTGCAGAAATAACTTTTGTTGGGCATGAGCCTCTGCATACAATACAATTCTGTGTCATTGCCTATATAGGAAAATGGAGAATTTTTACATAGGCACCAATTTCTTTTTTTAAAAAAATGTCACCTGGTACAGCTTTACATAATTTGAATGCCTTTAATATAATGATCTTCTATTAAAGTTTCTATGATGTATTCCTAGAGCGTGCCATATAATATTATTTTTTTTTTGGAATTGAGAGGGTTCAGAGAATTTGGGACCATTTGAGTGGGAAGAAAGGAAGAGAAAGTCTCCTTGTATAAAAACTTAATGTTTGTAAAGTAGGGATGGTGTTGTATGTTTTTTAAGTAAATAGCATTGAAAAAGATAATAACTTTTATCTAAACCTGGGTGTAATGTTTTTATTTTGTCCCTTGTCCAAGAATCCCAATGATATGCATTGACACATAGACACCACCCATAATATTTTCAATGATTAGTTAAAACTCATATGGTGAGAAATTAAAAATTTTGTTACCTTGCATCTAAGCGAGGGTTTAAACTTGTTCCTCCAAAGGTCAACGAGATATCTAAAAACAATTGTAATTATGTATACATTGATTATAATTAAGGAGTTAATTTGAAATTTCTCCAAGGACTTTTACTATTAATTATATTGTATGAAAAATATCCAAATCAAACTTCAGGTATTTTCGACTAAAAGATAATCTGGTAGCAACCAAGGTTACAAATATATTAAACCAGATATTCCTGAGATGCATTGCGGACATGTTTAGGGTACAAAAACCACATAGTGAGTTCTTGAAGATTTTAGAACATAGAACATAGAATAATAGAGTTGGAAGAGATCTAGGATATCTTCTAGTCCAATTCAAGTAGGAGACCTTATACAGTTTCAGACAAATTTTCAGATATTACATTTTCAGGTATCTATTTTCAGATTGCTCAGAATGATAAAACTGGAAACCAAAGTTTAGAAGCTAATAAATAAGTTCATGTCATACATCTTTTCTTCATAGTAACATTTAAAGGTCTAATATTGAGTACAGGAGTGGAAAGAAAGTGTCCAGGCATGGAAGTATATTTCTAATCTCTATTTTCTCTTTTATGCAAAGCAGAATAGGGGGTTTGTTTGCCCTTGAACTAAGTGAAGGAGATTAGAGAGGTAAGGTACAGTACTTCTGTCCCACAGAGCAATCTGTTCCCCTGTTTCTACTGCCAGGCTGCAAGTCATAAGAAACCCAGTCTTCCTTTCTCTGTTCATTGCTTCTCCTAATGCACAGGTAAGTAAAGTGGCAGGTGAGGAAAGAAAAGCAAGTGAATCTTCTCTTACACCCACAAAACCCACAATCCACAGAAGATGGAAAAGTGCAGAAGTGGTTCTTTAGCACCACTGTCTATTTGCTGTTGGAAAAACAGGCACAAAAATATCTTCTTCCCCTCCTTCTCTTCCCCACTTCACTATCTATACAGTGGGGAGAAGAAACAGAAGGAATTGGTTATCTTTGCATTACAAAGCTCCATAGGAAGACAGTTTTAACACATGACAATTATGGAAAGTGGGGGAAGTATGAGCAGGAGCACCTTAGGAAGAAATGGCACCAAGCCCACCTTGTTCTAATACTCAGGGACGCCTGTTCTCCAATATCCCAGAGTGATAATTCTGCTGCATGAAATAATTGACAGCAAAAGATCAGCTTTCCTTTCTTCCTACCAGAAAAGTAATTATTGTACCAGTGGATTAGACCTTAATATTCCAGATTAAGACTTGTGGACACTTGTTAAAATTTCTTAAGCTACAGAGCATTGATGATTTGATACTGCTGTGCTGCTCTGCCAATTTTACACTAGGGAGGGTGGGTAAAGACCTATTTCAAGAGCTAGTCCACTTAACATATACAGCCATTCCTTTAAGACCTGTGGCAGCCTAAGCAACTGTTGCCAAATCTAGTAGGGTTAGCAAAAGAAGAGACAAAGACCGAGATTGTTCCCCTGCCCAGACAACTTTGGCCAAATTGAAAATAGTGGATGATTGTATCTGTTTTGTTCTCAGGTGGCCAAGCAAGTTCACATTACTAATCTTACCTGGATTTAAGATGTCAAAGACAATTTAATGTTTTGGAAGAAGCTAAGAAATACCCCTTTAAATGTTAGCAGGACAGATATATTCAGGCCACCTTGATGATAGGTAGAAATAAAAATACATAATAACAGCATTTGAGACCTTCTAGTTCAAACTCCTAACCAAGCAGGAGACCCTATCTCAGGGGTGTCAAACTCCTGACCTGTCTAGCAAAGGAGAAAAAAGTCCCAATATGTCACATGATGCTGCCATAATACTGTAGAGATTGACACCCCTGCCCTACATCATTCCAGACAAATGACTATCCAATCTCTTCTTTAAAAGCTCCAGTACAACACCCACAATTTCTGAAGGCAATCTGAAGGTGACATTATTTATTCATGACCTCTAAATGTATTCAGTGAAGTATCATTGTGGGTCATGCAAATGAGCAGCTTTTGAAGATTATTATAAGTTTCTAAAAAGCATACATATAATTTGTTATGTATGCAGGTTTGAATGTCATTGGTTAAGTTTGAACTGTTCTTGTAAAATGTCAGAAATGATTGGTTTAAAAAGTGCGGGAAAACCCTGTACTCTGATTGGCTGGCAACTGCGGCTGCTGGCTATAAGTAGCAGCCACAGACCAGCCAAGTCGGGTCTGTTATGAGCTGTAGTCACTAATAAGCTCTTCACTGAAGCACTTCGCGTCTGACTCTTCATGCAAATCTAACATAATTCACTTCTTTTCACATGTACTTAGTCAATGAAATATCTATAAGCTATACAGGACAGGGAATGTATGAAATGCATAGAGTGAGTATTTCAAGTACCATCAAATATAAGTAACTTCAGCTAGTATGTCAGGTCTAAAACAGATTTGCATTTATCAAAGCAAGGGCTCTTTTTTTAGTCAAACTTCTTAAGAATTGAAATATCAGGAAGTTGATGACTGAGCTATTTGTGACTAAGAAATCTGTGCTATTTCACAGAACTTTATTTTTCTCTTTCTAAAGCTTTTAAGAAAATAAAAATGGGGCTGTATTTGATTTTTTTAAATGATCATTTGCATGTGTTCTAGTTTCATCTTGAGCAAGAAAATTGTAAAATTTCTATGACAGGCCATTTTAATGAGTTAAAGAAAAGTGTTTCCTTATAAATTATTCATCCTTTAGCCCATCTATTTTCAAATTTCTTCCTTTTGCTATTTGTCATGAATGCAATATTTCTTAAAGACAGAGACAGATAGAGATGGAAATAAAGAAACGGAGATGAAGCTGGAGATGGAGGTAGAAGCCAAGGTAGAAATATATGGGTCTAAATTATAAAAGGTAAATTCTGGTTGAACTATAAGAGAAAATTTTTACAAAAGATCCAGATAAGCAACTTAACCTCCCAAAGCTAGGCTCACTCTGTAGTAAATTAAATCTACTTATGTAAAAGAAATTATTGGAAAGCCAACCAGGTGTGTTGTTATCATGTTTCCTTAGAGAGAATAACAATGGAATATCTGTGCATGACAATGTTGATGATGTTATCCATTCAGTCATATCTGACTCTTGACAATCTTGATTTTGGGGTACACAAGACATTAGTAAGAGCACTTACATGTGTATAACATTAATATTATTACTCCTTTAGGAAGATTTGTGATGACCCAGGGTGGGATATGTTATGTATGTAGGTTTGAATGTCATTGGTTTAGTTTGCATTGTTCTTGTAAAATGTCACATAGGATTGGTTTAAATAGTGCGGGAAAACCCTGCACTCTGATTGGCTGGCAACTACGGCTGCTGGCTATAAGAAGCAGCTGTAGCCCAGCCAAGTTGGGTCCATTCGAGCTGTAGTCACTAAATAAACTCTTCAGTGAAGCTCTTCGCGTCTAACTCTTCATGCAAACTTAACACTGGCGATGAAGGTGGGATTCCCCTGAAGAGGAGACGACACGGAAGACAAGCAGAAGAGCGAGATGGCTGCGCTGAACACCCCCCCAGCCCCGTTCGATCCAGCGGCAGAAGACTGGGAATCGTATGCGGATCACTTCCAAATGTATTTGGAAGGAAATGACCTCGCCGACATCTCCGAGAAGCAGAAGAGGGCGGTCTTCCTTACGCACTGTGGTCCGGCAGTCTTCAAGATGGCGAAGGCATTGGCGGGAGCTGCAGATGTGAAGGTAATGGAATGGCCTGATTTAGAAAAGCTTTTAAGAGTCCATTACACCCCACAAGAATCGTGCCTCATTAAGAGACACGAGTTTTACCGTTGGGATCAAGGGGAAAGCGAAAACGTTAACGACTTCATGGCAAGCTTAAGAGACATTGGGGGTGCATGCGAGTTTAACAGTTTGGAGGAGGCCATGCACGATCGATTTGTTCTAGGCCTCAAAGACAAGGTGCTTCAGAGCAAATTATTATTAAAACCTAAGATCACGTTAAAAGAGGCCATAGAAGAGGCCTCTTCAGCAGAAGCCACTAAGTCCTCAGCGGCAGCCATGAAGAAAATTAACAAGGCCTCAAGCCAGCCTGATGTGGAAAAGTCCACAACAACTCATTGCAACCAGATAGATTCTGAATCAGACTGTAGTGAGGTGGAGGAAGGAATTTATAGACTCAGAATGGAAAAGAAAAAGAAAGACCTGGGAAGAAAAAGGCAAGACTTTTATTGCAGAGGTTGTGGAGGGGGGGCCACCCCCGCACTGAATGCAAGTTTCTTGATACCATCTGCCTGCGTTGTGAAAAAAGAGGTCATCTAGCAAGAGTCTGCAAATCATCCAGAACTCCTCCACACAGAAGAAAGTTTCCTGACAAAGATTTCAAGCCCAAAAATTCAGTGAGAAAATGGGGCGCAACTCAGAAGCAAATGGGAAGAATGAAACTCATCAAACAGTCCCCTTTGAGAAGCAGAAAAGTACATGTGAAGGTACTCATTGAAGGAAGGCCTTGCCAAATGGAAGTGGACTCAGGCTCCTATTTATCTATGGTGTCATGGGACAATATTTACAGGCTACTTCCCAACATTCAGAAGAAACATTTCCAGAAGCAAGCATTGACTCTTAAAGACTACCAAGGGAACAAGATTCCAGTAGTTGCAACAAGAGAATTCATCGTGAAGTTTAAAGGCCACACCAAACGTTTGCCCCTGACCATCGTGGACAAGGATCGCCCAAGCTTGCTGGGACTTGAGTGGTTCAATCCACTAGGCATTGAGGTGACTGGCATCAATCACGTGAGCAACTCTGAATGGGAGGAGGCCTTGAAGTCTGAATTTCCAAAGGTCTTCAGCGAAGGATTGGGCAAGTATATGGGGACCCCTATCACTTTCAACCTAGATCCCAAGGTGCCCCCAATTCGTTTAAAGCCCAGAAGGGTCCCATTTGCTTTAAAGGAAAAAATTGATGCACAATTAGACAAATTAATAGCTCAAGGGATTTTAGAGCCCACTGACCACTCCAGATGGGAGACACCCATAGTCACACCAGTCAAGACTGATGGGTCAGTAAGAATCTGTGGAAACTATAAGGGGACACTGAACCATGCGCTGCAGCAGAGCGCATACCCAGTTCCAGTGGTGCATCATCTGTTACATTCACTTGGCAGGGGTACAGTCTTTGACAAATTGGATCTGGCCCAGGCATATCAACAACTAACAGTTGATGATGCCACTGCAGAGGCCCAAACCATTGTGACTCATAGAGGTGCCTTCAAATGTAAAGGTTACAGTTTGGAGTAAGCGTGGCACCAGGCATCTTTCAAAGCCTTATGGAAAGGATGCTCCAAGGACTGCCAGGGGTAGTGCCTTACTTTGATGATGTGTTAATCTCTGCTGAAAATGACACTCAGTTACAAGAAAGACTCAGAGAAGTCCTTACCAGATTCAGGAAAGCGGGGTTAAAAGTCAAGGAAGAAAAATGCACTCTTAAAACTGACAGGGTTGAGTTCCTGGGCTACATGATTGACAAGCATGGCATCCACCCTACAGATGCCAAGGTTAAAGCAATCAAAGAAGCCCCTAGACCTAAATGCAAAACAGATTTGCAAGCTTTCCTTGGACTTATTAACTTTTATCACATGTTCCTATCTCAAAAGGCAACCATTGCTGAACCATTGCACAGATTACTTGACAAAAAGTCTGTTTGGATCTGGGGGAGGAAGGAACAATCAGCATTTAACAGTATTAAAAGACTAATCACGTCTGATGCTGTACTCATACAGTTCTCTAAGAATTTATCTGTTGTACTGACTTGTGATGCATCCCCTTTTGGAGTGGGGGGGTTTTGAGCCACAGGCTTCCCAGCGGGAGGGAAGCCCCTATTGCATTTTACTGTCGCACCTTGACCAAAGCAGAGAGGAATTACAGCCAATTGGACAAGGAAGCATTGGCAATTGTTGCAGCTGTTAAGAAATTTCATGAATATCTGTTTGGGAGAACATTTACCATTGTTACAGATCACAAACCTTTGTTAGGCATTGTGGCAGGAGACAAACCTACACCTACTATCCTGTCACCAAGAATGCTGAGGTGGACTGAATTTCTTGCTGCTTATTCATACAAACTTATCCACAAGCCTGGCAAGGACATTGGACATGCTGATACACTGAGTCGTTGCCCACTTCCTTGCCACAAGGAGGACTTTGAACCTGAAACACACACCTTTTTCCTAGAAACTGTTGCCAAGCTTCCAGTGCATGCTGCTGAAATTGCCAGAGAGACTGCCAAAGACACTGTGTTGGCTCCTGTTATAGGCTGGATTAAGAAAGGTTGGCCTCTACAAGATCTACCTTACCTTGCCTAATCTTTTAAGTCCAGGCAAACTGAATTATCTGTATTAAGAGGATGTATTTTGTGGGGTAACACGGTGGTTATTCCTGCAAAACTGCAAAGGGAGGTTTTGGAAATGTTACATGAGGGTCATCCTGGTATTGTAAGGATGAAGGGACTGGCCAGGAGTTATGTATGTGGCCAGGTATTGACAAAATGGTTGAAAACTGGGTTGCATCTTGTCCCAACTGTCAAGTAGTCAGCCTGCCCCACCTCTTGCCCCCACACAGGAATGGGAATGTCCTAGGGGCCCATGGTACAGAATTCACATTGATTTTCCTGGCCCTACCAGAGGGCACACTTTCCTTATTATAGTTGATGCATATTCCAAATGGCTAGAGGTACTTCCCATGGCATCCACCACAACTGATGCTGTCATCAAGCAGCTCAAAAAACTTTTTGTAACCCACGGGTTACCTGATGTTCTTGTCTCTGACAATGGCCCTCAATTTACATCCAACCTTTTTGAATCCTATTTAGCACAACAGGGTATCAGACATGCCTTACTGCCCCTGGGCACCCTTTGGCTAACGGCCGGGCTGAACGCATGGTACATTTTACCAAGGAGAAGCTTCAGCAACTGGGTCCTGGGGACATCACTGAGAAAGTTGAAAAACTTCTTAGTGTTCAGCACATCACTCCTAACCCATCTAATAACTTATCCCCAGCAGAGTTGTTGATGGGTAGGAAACTTAGGTCTTCCCTTGACCACCTTCATCCCACACCCAATGCACCACTAGATTCCACTTCCAAAGTTTGCACATTCAGTGTGGGTGATTCTGTTTATGCTAAGAACCTTATGGGTGAACCTTTGTGGATTCCTGCTGAGATAACTGAAATCACAGGCCCTCGTTCTTACAGGGTGCAAACAGAAGATGGACTCCTCTGGAGCAGGCACATTGATCAACTTAGATCCAGATTCTCTCAGGAACATCGCACTTGTTCCTCTCTAGTTCCCTCACCTGATGTCAATTCTAGGGGGGAAGGGGAGGAACAGGAGGAAAATCAGCAAGAAAGAATCCACCCCATGTGTAACGAGCCATTACGACAGGAACCATTCCAAAACCTGTCACAATGCCAAAATCCATCCTTACAAGTGGAAGATTGTACATCATTACCTGACTTGGGCGCTGACATTGGGCTGGAGATGGGTTGGGAGGAGAGACCAGATTCTAACAATCAAACAGGGTCTTCTTTCACAGGAAGTCCCAGTGGGGAAATGTCAGCAGACACATTTCCTCTCTCACTGGGTGAGAATGTTAAAACTTCTGAACCACAAAGGTCTCAGCGTACACGCAAGAGCCCCACCTATTTAAAAGAATACGTTAGATAGGTTGGGGTTTGGTATGGACTGAACCTAGTGGGGAGGGGTGTTATGTATGTAGGTTTGAATGTCATTGGTTTAGTTTGAATTGTTCTTGTAAAATGTCAAATAGGATTGGTTTAAATAGTGCGGGAAAACCCTGCACTCTGATTGGCTGGCAACTACGGCTGCTGACTATAAGTAGCAGCCGTAGCCCAGCCAAGTTGGGTCCATTTGAGCTGTAGTCACTAAATAAACTCTTCACTGAAGCTCTTCGCATCTGACTCTTCATGCAAACTTAACAGGATACAAAACAAACACAGTCACAGAAAACAGGTGAAGCCCCTTTTATTCCTTCCCTTTGCTTCCAAGCTCCGAATATTCTTGATGGAAGCCAAAAACCTCCCACACAAACAGTTACAAGAAGAAGGGAAAAAGCAACACAAACCAGGCAAGATAAAGGCTGAAGGACATCCATAGATAACACACACTGGGAAAGATGCCAAACTCAGAGAGGAATCATCAGCTAGAGATATTTCCACGCTTTGTTTCCAGAGTTCGCCTGTACGCAGGTCCATTTTCTTTATTCAGTTGTCACAGCTGCAGCCCATGAAGAGGTTCAAGACCCTCTCCTATCAAGTAGACCATGTCTCCCTTATCCTCTCCTCCCTGCGTTCCCTAGGATGGATAGGGGATGGGCCTGGGTCCTCCTCTGACTTCTCAGCCAGCCTCTGCCCTTCCCCAGCCTCCTCCACAACCTTTGGAGCCACACTTCCACTCCCTGTCGACTCTTCCTCCTCTCCCTCAGAGTCAGTCTCCACCAGGGGCATGACAAGGTTCTTCACAAAACCTTGTCAGAATCCTACACACCCTGTCTCTTAGAAAAGGAAGGAATGGTCCCATTGAATTTCCATCTATACTACACTATCTGGGTTTTCTTTTATCTTGGGCAAACATTTACACACTCCAACACTATAGGATTGTCTCTTAAGCTTAATATTAAACTTAAACTGAAGAGCAAATTACCAACAATATATGAAATGTTTTTCATCTTTTTCTGTTATTGATTGACAATTAATAAAAAGTTATCTAGTGTGACAATTCAAACTTATTAAGATTTTTTCTCTCTACTTAACTCACTCAATATTTATTGCAAGGCAAAATTCAAAATGGGTATAAGCTTAATAACAAAGCTAAAATTCAAAACAATTTGGGTTCAAAACATATTATTATCATCATTTTTTAGAATTCATTAATGGGGCTCTCCTAAGGGGGTTACATTTTAATTTGATGCAGAGAATATGCTAGAGGTGGGAGGAGGAGGAGGGAGTGTACGACACAAGGCAATGTTATTTCAGACATACTTACTTTGATTGGTGTAGTAGTGCAGTGTAATATATTGTAGTGTACTTTAGTGTAACGAAGTGTAGTATAATACAATACAGTATAGGGGTCCTTGCTGTTCTCTGAGCTTGGTTGTTTTCTTGCAGACATTTCATTACCCAAACTGGGTAACATTATCAGTGCTATACAGTACAGTACAGTATAATATAGTACAGCCTGAGGAATAGGAAATGATACAAAAAATGTCAGAGATGAGGTTGGCCATATTTTAATTTATTTTTTATGTCTGCATTGAAGGATTTGAAGGATAACACATTAAAATGCTGTTTACGACCAGCAAAATTTGATAATATGCAGCACAAAACTAACATCAAATGGATGAGATAAAATACTAGCATAACAAAGGTGCTCTATAATAAAAATACAGTACTAAAATAGCATATTTATTACCCGTGGAAGTGTACATCTAACATATTACATTCTATAAAGTAAAAATACACATCATCTAAAACAAGATAGTTAACACATAATGGAGTGATGAATAAAACACAATTGATTAATTTGGTGACTAGTTATGCTTTGCTCAAATGAGTTATCAGACTCTGAAAGAATTACTCAAGAGCCAATAATACATTTAATTGTGCCAATTCATTTATTCATTCATTCATTTTTCCTCTATTTTTTCAGAGGAGCCAAGGAATAGCCTAATCTAAACTACCTTGGAACACCCTATTAGACCCTCCCTCTCAATTATCTTATTTAACAATGCATCTTGTGTTTATCTTTCAGCAACATTGATCTTACCTACATGCAAGTTTTTAAACATAATGTCCACTGGCTTTAATGGAATTCTAAAAAACAAAAATAAAAGTTACCTATGGAGGAAGAAATGGATTTTATTAAACAGAGGGGAGTCAATTAGTTTTCTCCACATGCATTGCAATGTTAATCCAAATACTTGCTTTAGAATATGACAAAGTTATTTGGGGTAGGAGAGATATTTACACCCAACTGTTTTAAAATGTAGGCTGGTCTAGCTCTGATAAGGCATTCCTAATAGCCACCCTCACTTTTCTAGAAGGAGGAGGAGGAGGAGGAGGAGGAGGAGGAGGAGGAGGAGGAGGAGGAGGAGGAGGAGGAGGAGGAAAGTAAAACACAGTGGCTAATTAATGGCTTATCGAGGATTTTGTGGTACTAAAACTAGTGTGATTATGTTTGGGGGAACATTTAAAATTCTGGTACAGCATTCCAAAGATGGTGGAATGGATCTTTTTATATGGAAAAGAACATTCAAAGCAATCCAGCTACTTCTTGCAAGCAAAACAGAATGCTATATTAATTAACAAAGGTTATAATTAATTGGACAAATGGATTCTTTTAGCTGGAAAGAGTTTAACTCATGAAATTCATTTCTACCAGTAATGATGAATAGAATCAGGTGCAAGCAATCAAATCCACTCATGATTCAAGTCTGCTACTTTATTGCAATTTGCTATATTACAAGAATCTCCCCAGTCTGCTTGCCTTCCCTTGAGAACAAACAGGTAATGTCCCATGGAACCTAGGGGATGTCAGATTTATGCCTCTTGTAGATGCACAAAAACACAAGGCTACTTCCCTACTTGATCCCTTCTCCTTGCCTGGCTGGGAATTTTCCAACCATTATTAGCTTAGCATATTACACAGACCAGGGGTGTCAAACTCTTCTGTTGTCATAGTGACATCACATGACTTTTTGCCTTTTGCTAAACTGGGCAAGCATGTGGCATGATGCATCCAGCCCACAGCACATGAGTTTTGACAGCCCTGACATAGACTCTAGCTCTATCAATTTTAAGTGCTTTATTCTTCAATGAAATCTAGATGTACACTTGTGAATGTTAGGTACTAGCTAATGAAAGCAAGCCATTGCTTTCATACTATCTTTGTGCATTTTGACTGGCAGGCTGAAGGCAGAATACTGACCAGGCATTATAGATGGGTTAAGATTAACTTGTTGCTGCTTTATGTTCCAAATGATTATGACACTCTTTCTGCTTACAATATGATGTGACAAAACTGTTATGGTGAAAAAAAGTGACCCGATCTAAGAGGAAGCCAATCCATGCTAAGATCACAATTTCATTGCTGAAAGCAGGCTAAACAATGGAATAGGGCACAAGCTTCTTTTTCCTCTGATAACAATGATCTGAAATGCAAAATCCTTCAATTTTGTAGAGCACGCTGAATTGATGCACATGACAAGAGTTTATGCATACTTTTTTACAAGTTTCCAAAATAGTACCAAATTTCTTAAACCCTTGAAGAAAATCAGATAATCAACTATTTGATTACAATGATAATGAAATGTAGTGTATATATAACAGTAAAATGATGAGGAAATGAGCAATCCTGTTTTGCACCCACATTTTTTGCTTAACAAAGTATTGTTGTGCACTTGGAAGGCTTTGTGTTTTATCAATTCCTAATTTGACTATCTAACAAGATGAATCCAGAGAGGAAAATGGATAAAATTATATATTCAAGAGCAGGTTAGTAAGATTGGTCTTTTGGAATGAGGAGAAAAAGTATCATCTAAATCATGAAGTGTACTGTACCTCCCATATGGGCAGAAACATTGGGAAATAACATGATGGGCAACCACATTTGTGTGCAGCCACCTTCCACATCAAATACACACACACCATCTACAACAAATGGAATTCATTGGATGGGGTCAAATATCCAGCTTTCCAGAGGACAGGTTGCAACCTGACTTGATGTTAGCCTTTATTTGAGGGATGAGCAATGTGGTAATCACTGTCACCACAGTGATCATAAATATTTTTGTTTGCCTGGTCAGTTACAAAGTAGTTTCCTAGAAGGCTAATGAGTTTTTTCTCTGAAATTGCAGAATGTTCTTCATCATCCAGTTACTCTTGTCTTTTTTCCTGAACTGATGGGCATACTTCCAAACAATGTGTTGGGTAGCAGCCAATCACTATTTTTTCTGCTAAGAATATCCATGGGACCTTGAGCTACACATACTGTAGCTGTGGAAATAATATGATACTGGGACCTGATGCTTTGCACTGCAGCAAAATTGCTTTCATTTTTTTCTTTTTAATAAAACCTTATTTTAGAAAAAGCAGGTCAGATGAAACAGATATCTTGAGATGTTAGCCTCAGTTGGTGGGAGTCAAGAGAGAGATTCATGGGATCGACAACAATTTGCAAAGATGACACATGCTAGCCCAGATTAACTAAACCTAACTAAATATTGGTCTCATCTGCAGGTCTTTTTGAGGTGATAATCCAATGATCCAATTTCACCCGTGGCCATGAAACTGCCATTACTTCAAGGATGCAAATTAGATCATTGTGGAAACTCAGTCAACAGTTTCAGATTCAAGATAGGACTAATTTCAAAATGGGCTTTGATACATTTAGCATCCCCTGTTCAGAAAATCCTGTTCCAGCCCTGAGTGGGAAATAGATTAAATTTAGTCATGGTGAAATTTGCATATATAATCCACTCAATGCAGTGCTGAAGGTTTATCCTGTCAAATAAACATACAGTAATAATTTATGTGCTCCCTCTCTCTCTCTCAGCAATCAAGTTAACACTTTAGGAATATGTAAATCATTGGGATATAAAATGGCAACACTTTGGAGTAAGTAGCAAATCTTAATTAATTCCATTGCCATCAATTACACTAACAAAACTAATTTTGAATCATTAGTATTAACATAGAAATGGCAGTAGAAGCTGCTTTTAATTACTCTTTTAACCATATGGAGAAAAGAATATTGATTTTCTGTAATGTCCACTTTTACAAATGATATGTAAATAAGCCTTTAAAATAATTCCTTCCATCAGTTGCTGGGGAAACCTTATTGTTGATATGACAACCATGACCAACTAAATCAGTTTGCTGCTTGCTTTCTGTTCACATAAATTGCACATTTTCATTCAGGGAACTATTTTCTATCAGCTGTACAAGAGTGACATCTAGAGAAAAGGAAGCTAGCAAGAAGATATAAAGAAGAAAAGGCTGTAGCAAGAAAATCAGATAAGAACTAGTGCTATGCCTACACAACCTTGATACATCAAGCCTGTGTCATGTTTTAGTGATAGTATAGGTAGACTTTATTCAGGATGAAACTGGGCCCTTCAGATGTTCCTACATGGTACTCATCACTCATGTAACAGGAAGTAGTGGGATTCAATTTTTTTTTACTACCGGTTCTGTGGATGTGGCTTGGTGGGCGTGACAGGGTAAGGGTACTGTAAAATCTCCAGTCAGAGGTGGTATTTGCCAGTTCTCTGAACTGGTCAGAACCTGCTGAATACCATCTCTGGTAACAGGTCTATCCACCTTACCTATGATCATCCTCTTTTTTACCTAGACATAATTGGATATGTCTTGTTTAATTAAAAGGGGGGCTGATAGCAGTGTTCTAGTATTTGAGAGTCTGCCACAAAGAAGAGGGGGTCAACCTATTTTCCAAAGCACCTGAAGGCAGGACAAGAAGCAATGGATGGAAACTAATCAAGGAGAGAACCAACCTAGGAAGAATTTCCTGACTGGTAAAACAATTAATCAATGAAACAACTTGCTTCCAGAAGTTGTTGATGCTCCAATACTGAAGATTCTTTTAGTGATATAAGGTTTCCTGCTTGAGCAGGGCATAGGATTAGAAGACCTCCAAAGTACCTTCCAACTCTGTTATTCTGCCATACCACCATTAGTGACTGTTCAAGAGAGCTAAATATTTTCTTAAGCAAAAATTCTGGATTTATTTGGTTCTATGGGCTCTTTGTTTTCTTGGCTGTTTATGGAATTCTCAAGAGTCTTCTCCCATACCAAAATTCAAAAGCATGTACTTTTCATCCTGCTTTTTCAGAAAAGAATGTTTTTTTCCATAGAGTGTCATAAGGAAGACCATCACCTGCACATTTCTGATCTTTTTGGCATCATAGCATCTATTTCTATTTCTTTCAAGGCCTTCTTTGTTATCTACCAAATGCTAATTAGCAGTACATGTCTTGACTGCTTTAATACTTCATTATAGTCCCATTTTTAACTTTGCTCCCTGACTTTCATTCCTAAAGTCTGCACTTAATGCACACTTTCAGCTATCACAAAGTATGTCTCCAGCACAGTGCAGGTTTTGATATTTATTCTTCTTGTTTTAAAACTGTGCTCACTTTCTTACAATCCAGCCTCCCTCAATAAATATTCAACTTTCATCTCTGGGGATGTGATTTCAGTTTGTTTAACTTCATTCAGCCAATATTTTAATTTAGGCAATAGTCAATGGAATCTACTACTTTTTACAGAATTAAATGGCCAATTTGTTGCAGATGTTCTATTTGGATTTCTGAACAGCAGATTGAGTTTGATGGCCTATTGACCCTTCCAATCAGTTGTTCATCATGGGAGATGGTCTCATAAGCAATGAGAAGCCCTTCATAGAGGCATCTGAGAGGAAGAATAATGAAAGTAGCATTGTAGCATTGCAATGAGAGCATTGCCCTTTTTGTTTATGTGTTGTAACATTGCATGCATATATAAAAGATGTATAATTTGTAGGACCATGCCATAATGCTACTTTTGTAATTCTCCTATGGGTGCTGCTCTTTTGTGACATACAACAAGCAAACCTCTAGCTGCATTGAAGTTCTCTCTGGGTCATGTATCTCTCAGTAGGTATACTGAATACTATAACACAGCACCATATGAAATATCTCATATGTTAAAACACTAGGCCCTCTATCTTACATTGTCTATGGAGATTCTCAGTCACCCAGGTCATAGTTGTCCCAAAGATGCTATTTCAAGAGGCAACTGGACTCTCTGGTTTATTTCATTGAGGAGTTGGAGCTGGTTTTTTTGCAAGATATTTTCTGTTCCTTCACTGTTGAGCACAGATGCAGGCTGTTGGGGATGAGTCTGTCCTGTCTGCATCTCTAACTGAAGCATCATTTTTTTCTGGAAATCCATTCATACTCCCTCACCATCTGAAGGGCATCCATCCCAAATTGTATAGCTAAAAGTCTGTGGAGATTCTCAGTCATTCAGGTCATGGTTGTCCCAAAGATGCTTTTTCAAGAGGCAACTGGACTTCCAGAAAGACTCATCCCCAACCTTTGGGACTATCTTACCATTGATATATCTAGCTGACAAGAATCAAAATCAAAACTGATTTTATATTCCCACCTTGTATTTGAAATCCTTCAACTAGAGATTTAAATGATTAAAACAGGGATCTTCTGCCTATAAAACATACTTGAGATATTAAGTTTTTTTGACAACTTTTGGTGAGTGCTAGACATCCCTGCTGAAGCAGGATGGCATTTACAGTGGAGATCAGTGGCTGGATCCTAGCTGAGATTGCCCATGAGCACGCCGGATAGCCTCTCCTTGTGAACCAACATTTTGCACTAGCCTTAGGAATTGAGTAGCTAAGTGTTAAATATGTTTTAAATATAATGTTAATGAACATTATAGTTACTGTTAATGAACACAGAAAAAATATTTTTGGAATAAACAGCAAAAGGAGGTTTGGGAAGTTAAAAATGGAAATTAAAAGTCTAGATGGATTTGGAATAAAAATTTGAAATTATAAAAAATCCTTCCCAGGGGAAATTGTGTGTTAATATCACAGAATAAGAACCAGATAACTGGATAAGATTGAAAATAATATGACTGTAGATTTAAATATGACAAGTTATAAGAACAATATAAGAAGAGGATAATATACAAATGTCTTAACACTTGATATTGATGTCTTAATTCTTAAAGAGGACATATGAGTACTGTATCAAACCAGAATAATGATTTGGATAACTTTTTCTTACTGGATGTACAAAACAGATCTGTAAAAGTCTTGAAAAAATCTTCTGAGGAGGGACAAAAAAAGGGGGACACTATTGCAAAAGAGAGAGATGGGAATTTTTTCAGACACATTAAAGGATGTATCCGATTGATTCATGCAATGGCAAGGGCACTTCCAGTAATTCTACTTGCCAGTCAAGCTAGGAAATATTTAACAAATGCAGCAAAAGAAACTTTTGAATAATCCATTGTCTTCAACGATCTAATTTGCAATCTATATTTGTTCTTCTTTCACTTCATCTAATAATCCTGCTAATAGCACATTACCAGACAATGTTATTTATTCTAATTGTTGAATCTACCTTATTAAGAGTTCTTCAGAGGTGCAATAATAAATTTATATCAAATTTCCAAGCAAAACCATTTAAAAGGCAGAAAGCAATCATCCATAAAGTTTATATTCAGTGTGATTATGCCTGTGCTTATAAGAGGGAAGGAAGGGAAGAAACCACTTAAAGAGCATTCAGCTTTAGTCTTCTTTAATAGGCAGAAATTGTTATTAATTCTGCCACCTTTCTTCACCTTTCTTTCTTCTAAATTTCCACTTAAATCCAAATTCATTAGGTAACATCAGTTATTGAATAGATTAGAAACAAACAAACCATATTTTGGACAGTATCATTTCAAAAGTGAAATTATATATGCATTGGATGTATAAAGTATTTTGCCTGTTTTTGACATATTACCTGCAATTGCCCAGTGTAACTGAAAGATTCCTATATCAGCAGTCTGCATCAGTCTGTAATAACCTGGGGATTTACTATAAAGTTATATCTTTTTTGCATCTGCAAAATCCCACAGGAGAATTTGTTTTCAAAAATTTGGCATTTCTAGAACTGGTTTGGATTTCCAAAAATCCAAGACCAATCGCCAAGGTCCTAATCCAGTAAAGATCCATTCAAAGGATTTTAGTTAGACACCTGAAACATCAAGGCTCATTCAAAGCATGGACTTAACCTACAGAAGGTCCTGAATTCAATCCTTAGTGTGTCTGGAGCAGTCAAATAGAGCCAGACCAATGATCAGCTTGAAACCTTAAACAGGAATCATGGTCAATCAGAGTCAACTAAACTGAACTATATGGGTCAATGGGTCAACTGATAGATAATTGTTTCTGTTATTTCTGAAGATTTATTATCAGAACTTAGTACAAAATACTTTCCTAGAATAGCAACATCAAGCATTCCTCAGTTACATATAATTAGGACTAGGTTGCAAACTTACTAAAGGTTATGAAAGAAAGAAAGAAAGAAAGAAAGAAAGAAAGAAAGAAAGAAAGAAAGAAAGAAAGAAAGAAAGAAATAATTCTGTCAGCCTCCCAGATCTTCTTCCTGATATCTTTTCCTGCTTGGCTCTTGTCGGCTGCCATGGAAATGGGGGGAGGGATAATTGGGGCTTTTGGGGGAAGGGTGCTGGAGGTTGAAGTTGTGTGAAGTGTAAAAATTGGGATGCTTTCCTGCTTACTGCGCAAATGCAGCTACTTATCTTTTCTAGGCCAAGGTCAACCATCTCGGCATACCAGATGTGTGAGATGCCACCTGAAGATGTAACCTACATGACATTATACACACCTCAGATTGGATGTTCAGTTTGAATTGTTGGGGGGGGGGGACTTGGGATAACTTTCTATATGTAATTTCCACGTCTTTTGCCTCAGATCTTGTATTTCCTTTGTGGCTACCACTTCTTATCCAGTAAAAGTACTTTTCTCTATAAAAATGGAGTTAAGGTTTTCTTTCTTGGATTTTGAATGGAGGCACAGCTGACAAATTCATTAATTATTTAGAAAGGATATTGACCTTTCCTTCTGTATTAGCTGGCTAGCAACAACGAAAGATCATGTAGAGCAGGGGTGTCAAACTCACGACATCACAGTGGCATCATGTGATGTATTGGGACCTTTTCCCCTTTGCTAAACTGGGCATGGATGTGGCCAGTGCATGATGCATCCAGCTGTGGGCCAGGAGTTTGACAGCCCTGATGTAGAGTAACCAGGTGAATCTTACTTCAGTGCTAACAAGAAGAGTCCTTCTTCATAGATGAAGAATGTAGGCTACTTAGGAGTTACTTTCAGTAGTTTAGTGCAAAGGAGGAGTTCGTGACTGAAGGTTAGAGAAGAGAAATTATACGGTGTCTTGACAGAAGCATTTAGTTTTATGACAAATGCAAATTGCTGGTGTGAAAGCCTCTTTTCAGAACTTCCATTTTCTGTCCTATTCCATTCACAACCTTTCCCATCCCTGCTGGGATGCATTTACCTACTCATATGTTAATGGGCAGATTAAATAGCATGACTTCAAAGACTCCACATCTGTGAGAAAGAATCTGTCTTCCAAAGATTTGAAGTAGACCAAAAAACCCCACAAAAGCCCCCGTATCTTTAGTGAAATGAATACGAGACACATTTTGTCCAGATAAATAGAGTGGCAGACTGATAAATAGGAAAATTAATAGAAATTATAGAAGGGTAAAAAGAGACTGGAAGCCAAACATGGCAGGTAAATCTAGAAATCCCTTTTTTACACAAATGTAAGGAATTAGGAATGCTGAACCATCTAGATATTCCCATGTCAAAAGGATCTCTTTGTACTTACATCAAAAGAAACTTTAGTTTACCTCATAATAATCAAAGACAACTATTATATGACTATAATAGCTAAGAATTATGGGACTTTGCCTCATTTAAAAAGTTGGGGTTCCTCAAACTGTTAGATAATACACATAATTTGGCCTCACCTTGACTCATTATATATTATATAACATCCTGTGTTGATCTCTGACTTTACAGATATATTGTTGGGGGAAAAGGAAGGTTATATCTGTTCTTTTCTGATGTTGACATTGTATTATTTTTCTATTCTGTTCTCTATCAGTTTTTCACTTGCATTTTTAAAAATTCTATTTCTGTTTTTTTCTGCTGTGCTACTTATCTTTTCCCCAATTCCCCCTAATTTTTTTTATGTCCATCATTAGTGTTGTGAAAAACCTAGAGTTGTATTTTACAAGATAGGTAGCCATATACATCAAATAAATATATTTGTATTTTCTAGTTAGTGGGTGGAAGGAATGTAGTAGCTTTTGAGTTGAAAATTAATGCTGGCTTTTTTGTGAAAAAGAATATGCTAGGAGTAAATAAACATTGTTTACTGAGACCATGGAACCAGAGATGGCTGCATAAGATTACTTCGGACTTTGGGCTTTAAAGTCTCTCATAGATCCGTGACCTTAGGATAAACAAGTCCAAATTATCCAAAATACAAAGTTCATTCAAATTGGAAGAAATTATTTACCCAAAAAAATGCACATTTGCATCGTATGCATTCTCATGCAGCATCTGAACATTAACAGTGCAACTCTTTTCATGCATGTGTTTTTCAAGGATTTTAAATCTCAGTCAAAGTAAATCTCCTTTTAGACAGAAATGTTTTCTGTCCCCTGGGCATATTGGTACATGTTCCTTCACCCGACCTTGGTGCCAGTGGTACGATTCAAATATTTTTACCACCGGTTCAGTGGACGTAGCTTGGTGGGCACGCTTTGCACATAGCATGCCAGCCAAATGCACACTTTGCACAGGCATAGAGGTGTTTGCCCAGGCGCAGAGGTGTTCTAACTCACCTCCTGCAAGCGTACATGATCCCAGTCGCTTCAGCAGCTGCTGCGTGGCACTCTTCTGTGCCATGCAAAGCAGCTGTGCTTCAAATTCAGAGGATAAAGGTGAGTATGGGAGCCCGGGCAGGTGGGTGGGCCCAACAGCAGAGCGGCTGAGAGAACCAGTTCCGTCTCTGCTGCTCATTGCTGCTACTGGCTTGGCAGAACCAGGCTGAACCAGTAGAATACCACCACTGCTTGTGGTGCTTAACTTTTTAAGTTATTCTCAAACTCTCAGCTTTTTTCCTTCTGTGCAGGGCTAATCTTGGTTGGCATGTTGTAAAGTTTTTCAGTTTCCTAAGTAATTCTGTTTGACCAGGATATAAAAGAGGAGGGGTGTTATGTATGTGGGTTTGAATATTATTGGTTTATTTGAACTGTTCTTGTAAAATGTCAAATGGTATTGGTTTAAATAGTGCGGGAAGAAACCCTGAACTCCCATTGGCTGGCAGCTACGGCTGCAGGCTATAAGAGGCAGCCGTAGCCAAGCCAGCACGGGTCCATTCGAGCTGTAGTCACTAATAAACTCTTTGCTGGAACACCTCGCGTCTGACTCTTCATGCAAACTTAACACTGGCGACGAGGATGGGATTTCCTGAAGAGAAGACATGACATGACGAACAAGCAACTGAGCGAGATGGCTGGCGCTGAACACCCCCCCAGCACCGCTCGATCCGGGCGACGGAAGACTGGGGATCGTGCATATGATCGCTTCCACATGTTTCTGGAAGGGAACGATCTCCCGGCATCCCGAGAGACGGAAGAGGGCGGTCTTTCTCACGCGCACTGTGGTCCCGCAGTCTTCAAAATGGCGAAGGCAAGCGGGCGGAGCAGCAGAGCTGAAGGTAATGGAATGGCTTTAGAGAAACTTTAAGAGCCCATTACAACCAAGTATCGCGCCTCATTAAGAGACATGAATTTTACCGCCGGGATCAAGGGGATAGCGAGATAATGACTTGCGCAAGTTTAAGGACATTGGGGTGCTTGTGACTTTACCAACTTAGAAGAGGCCATGCATGATCGGTTTGTTTTAGGCCTAAAAGATAAGGTCTTACAAAGCAAACTTTAATGAAACCTAAGATGAAACCTACAAAGCAAACTTTAATGAAACCTAAGACGCTAAAGAGGCCATTGAAGAAGCTGTTTCAGCGAAGCCACCAAGTCCTCAGCAGCGCCATGAGAGATTAACAAGGCCTCAAGCCAGGCCCTGCCATCTCTCAGGGATTGATACAAAGTCATTGCTTTTTCTGATGGAGTGAGGCAGAGGAGGGATTTTTAAACTCAAATGGAGAAGAAAAGAAGTGCAGGCAAGGGTTCTATTGCAGAGAGCTGGGGGCCACCCCGCACTGAATGCAAGTTCTTTGACTCCATTTGCCACGTGAGAAACGGGGTCACATAGCCAGAGTCTGCAAATCATCCAGAACTCCACCAATTAGGAAAAATTTTCTGATAAAGACTTTAAGCCCAACAATTTCCTTGAAAAGATAAATAAATTTAGAAGCAAATGGCAAAGAATGAAACTCACCAAACAATCACTATTGGTCATTCTTCTCACCCAAAAGCAGAAAAGTACATGTGAAGGTGTTTATTGAAGGAAGGCCTTGCCAAATGGAAGTGGACTCAGGCTCTTATTTATCTATGGTGTCATGGGACACTATCCACAGACTCTTTCCCAAAATTCAGAAGAAGCATTTCCAGAACAAGCACTGACTCAAAGACTACCAAGGGAACAAGATTCCAGTAGTTGGAGCGAGAGATTTCAATGTGCTTAAAGGCCACACCAAACGCTTTGCCCCTGACCATCGCGGGACAAGGATTTTGCTGGGACTTGAGTGGTTCAAGCCACTAGGCATCGAGGTGACTGGCATCCATCACGTGAGCAGCTCTGACTGGGAAGAGTCCTTGAAGTCTGAGTTTCCAGAGGTCAGCTGGCGACTGGGCAAGTATATGGGGACCCCTGCTTTCAGCCTAGACCCCTGCCCCCCCCAAGCCCAGGGAGGGTCCCATTTGCTTTAAAGGAAAAAATTGATGCAAATTAGATAAGCTCATTGCTCAAGGGGTTTTAGAGCCTACTGACCACTCCAGATGGGAAACACCCATAGTCACACCAGTCAAGGCTGATGGGTCAGTGAGAATCTGTGGTGACTATAAGGGACACTTAACCATGCGCTGCAGCAGAGCTGCATATCCTGTACCAGTTGTGCATCATCTGCTCCATTCCCTTGGCAGGGGTACAGTATTTGCTAAACTGGACTTAGCTCAGGCATATCAACAATTAGATGATGCCACTGCAGAGGCACAAACAATTGTGACCATAGAGGTGCCTTCAAATGTAAAAGACTACATTTGGAGTAAGCGCACCTGGCATTTTTCAAAGCCTTATGGAAAGAATGTTGCAAGGACTGCCAGGGTAGTGCCTTATTTTGATGATGTGTTAATCTCGCTGAAAATGACACTCAGCTTCAGAGAGAGACTCAGAGAAGTCCTTACCAGATTCAGAAAAGCGGGTTTAAAAGTCAGGAAGACAAATGTACACTCAAACAGACAGAGTTGAGTTCCTGGGGTACATGATTGACAAGCATGGCATCCACCCTAGTGATGCCAAGGTTAAAGCAATCAAGGAAGCCCTAAAACTCGATGCAAGACAGATTTGCAAGCCTTCCTTGGACTTATTAACTTTACCACATGTTTCTACCTCACAAAGCATCTGCTGAGCCCTTACATCGCCTGCTTGATAAGAAAGCTGTTTGGATCTGGGGGTGGAAGGAACAGTCAGCTTTAACAGTAAGAGACTAATCACGTCTGATGCTGTGTTGATACAGTTCTCTGAGAATTTGCCTGTTGTTCTGACTTGTGATGCATCCCCTTTTGGAGTGGGGGGGGGTTTGAGTCACAGGCTTCCCAATGGAAGGAAGCCCTATTGCATTTTACTCGCACTTTGTCCAAAGCAGAGAGGAATTATAGCCAATTGGACGAGGCTTTAGCAGTTGTTGCAGCTGTTAAGAAATTTCATGAATATCTGTATGGCAGGTCATTCACCATTGTTACAGATCACAAACCTTTATTAGGCATTGTGGCAGGAGACAAACCTACACCTAATATCCTGTCACCAAGAATGCTGAGGTGGACTGAATTTCTGCAGCCTATTCCTACAAACTGATTCACAGGCCTGGCAAGGACATTGGACATGCTGATGCACTGAGTCGTTGCCCACTACCTTGCCACAAGGAGGACTTTGAACTTGAAACTCACACCTTTTTCCTGGAGACCGTGGCTAAGCTTCCAGTCCATGCTGCTGAGATTGCCAGAGAAACTGCCAAAGATGCTGTGTTGGCACCTGTTATGGGCTGGATTAAGAAAGTTGGCCTCTTCAAGATCTACCTCACCTTGCCCAACCTTTTAAGTCCAGGCAAACTGAATTATCTGTATTAAGAGGATGTATTTTGTGGGGTAACAGGGTGGTTATTCCTGCAAAACTGCAAAGGGAGGTTTTGGAAATGTTACATGAGGGTCATCCTGGGATTGTAAGGATGAAAGGTTTGGCCAGGAGTTATGTATGGTGGCCAGGTATTGACAAAATGGTTGAAAACTGGGTAGCATCTTGTCCCAATTGCCAGGTAGTCAGGCCTGCCCCACCTCACGCCCCACACAGGAATGGGAATGTCCTAGGGGCCCATGGTCTAGAATCCACATTGATTTTGCAGGCCCTACAAGAGGGCACACTTTTCTAGTGATAGTAGATGCATACTCTAAATGGCTAGAGGTACCCATGACATCCACTACAACTGAGGCTGTCATCAAGCAGCTCAGAAAATTGTTTGTAACCCATGGGTTACCAGATGTCCTTGTTTCTGACAATGGCCCTCAATTCACATCTAACATTTTGAATCCTTTCTAGCTCAACAGGGTATCAGACATGCCCTCACTGCCCCTGGGCACCCTTCGCCAATGGCCGGGCTGAACGATGGTACGCTTACCAAAGAGAAGCTTCAGCAGCTGGGTCCTGGGGACATCACTGAGAAGCTTGAAAAACTTCTTAGTGTTCAACACATCACTCCTAGCCCATCAAATAACTTGTCCCCAGCAGAGTTGTTGATGGGCAAACTTAGGTCTCCCTTGACCGCCTTCATCCCACTTACGCACCCAACGCACCACTGGATTCCACTTCCAAAGTTCGTTCTTTTAGTGTGGGAGATTCTGTCTATGCTAGGAACCTTATAGGTGAACCTTTGTGGATTCCTGCTGAAATAACTCACATCACTGGCCCCCTTCTTACAGGGTACAAACAGAGGATGGCCTCCTCTGGAGCAGGCACATTAACCAACTTAGATCCAGGGTCCCTCAAGGAACATCGCCCTGTCTCCTCTAGGTCCTCACCTGATGTTTCTTCTAGGGGAAGGGGGAACAGGAGGAAAATCAGCAAACAGGAATCAACCCCATGTGTAACGAGCCATTGCGACAGGAACCATCCCGAACCCTGTCACAGTGCCAAGATCCATCCTTAGAAGTGGAAGATTGCACATCACTACCTGACTTGGGTGCTGACATTGGAATGGAGATGGGTTAGGAGAGACCAGATTCTAACAGTCTAACAGGGTCTTCTTTCACAGGAAGTCCTAACAGGGAAATGTCAGTAGACACATTTTCCCGCTCACTGGGTGAGAACGTTAAAACTTCTGAACCACGAAGGTCTCAACGACACGTAAGAGCCCCACCTATTTAAAGGAATACATTAGATGGGTTGGGGTTTGGTATGGACTGAACCTAGTGGGAGGTGTTATGTATGTGGGTTTGAATGTTATTGGTTTATTTGAACTGTTCTTGTAAAATGTCAAATGGTATTGGTTTAAATAGTGCGGGAAGAAACCCTGCACTCCCATTGGCTGGCACCTACGGCAGCAGGCTATAAGAGGCAGTGAGCAAGCCAGGACGGGTCCATTCGAGCTGTAGTCACTAATAAACTCTTTGCTGGAACTCCTCGCGTCTGACTCTTCATGCAAACTTAACAAGGGGAAACACCTGTTTCCTGCTAAGTATACTATCTCTTCTTTGCAAATTAAACTCACCTAGACTTTTAGCCTTTTGGCAAAATCCTGCATAGCTGCATAGTAAGCAAAAAGTTACAGTCAATCTCCACTGAGTTATATTCAATCCTACTATACAGTATGCAAACTGGTTTTCCCAGTTGCAATGTATGGTTGTGAAAGTTGGACCATAAGAAAGGCTGAGCGCCGAAGAATTGAGGCCTTTGAACTATGGTGTTGGAGAATACTCCTGCGAGTCCCTTGGACTGCAAGGTGATCAAACAGGTCAGTCCTAGAGGAGATCAACCCTGACTGCTCCTTAGAAGGCCAGATCCTGAGGATGAAACTCAAATACTTTGGCCACCTAATGAGAAGGAAGGACTCACTGGAGAAGAGCCTAATGTTCAGAGATTGAGGACAAAAGAAGAAGGGGATGACAGAGAATGAGGTGGCTGGATGGAGTCACTGAAGCAGGTGAGTTTAAATGGACTCAGAGGGATGGTGGTAGAGAGTACAGAAAGGCCTGAGGAACATTGTCCATGGGTTGCTAGGGCTGGGACATGACTCTCTAACCAACAACAACAAATACAGCATGCACAAGTTAAACAGGAGCATTTTTGTGTTTAATTTTGAAATGTTTTTAATGTAGCAATCCCACTATTGAACAGCTAAAAATATAAAGATTCCAGAGAATGGTTGTGCTAGTTTGCTACAGAAGAATAACAAAAAGCTTTGTAGAAACCATAGGAGATAAATCAAATCCGCCCTGCCATTCAATCTTCCCTCTTATTCAAATCTTCTTGCTATTTCCAAGGGAAAAGGTTAGAAATTGACATTAACAAACTTGACAAAGAGGTTAAAATTGGCCAAAGATGGCAACTCATTCAAATAAAGATCCTTTCCTCCATGAGACTTCCACTTCTATCTATAATGCTAATTGAGCAGGAAATGAAGAGGGAGGGCTACAACTTTGCAGGGTACCTGACCTTAGAATGCCCCCTTTTGGAGAACTGGTCAATTACACTTTCTAAGGATTCTTAAAGGGCCACACCTTAGGGAATAAACAAAATTTTCCTAAAGATGCTTTTTCAAGAGATCAACTGGACTTTGTTTTTCCTTGAAGACTGCTTTTCTGCTTTTCATCCAAGAAGAGCCTTGTTGGATGAGAAGTGAAACTTCTTCTGAAGGAAAAACAAAGAAAGTCCAATGGCCTCTTGCAAAAGCATCTTTGAGATAACCATGGATGACTGAGAATCTCCACAGACATAAGGTTTTCCTACATATTGGGCTTGCAGAGGAGGGCTAGGGTGGCCACCTCTGGTCAGTTTGTTTCGTGCTTTTCATCTCTGCTTGCAGTAACTACCTGTGTTCCCTGTTTTTTTCTTATCTTGGCTTGGGACAAACCGTCTAACAAAATGTAAGAGTAAACTTAATTATTGACAAGGTCTATTGACACTCTACAGCCTAGTAATTGAACTGTTGGTCTAAGACTGGAAAATCCTGGGTCCAAATCTATCCTTGACCAAGAAAAGTCACTGGGTAACTTTGAATTAGTCACTTTCTCAGCCCAACTGAGAAAGTTATTGTTATGAGAATAGAAAGAAGGGAGAGGCTGATCTAAGCCGCCTGAGGTTCCTGGAAGAAAAATCACGCTATAAATCTAACATCTAAACCATACTTTAAAGACATCTCATAATAACCTTTTTAGTTTTTAACATGCCAAGAGGTTCTGTTGCTTTTTGTTGTCAGAGATTACTGATTTGTTTTGCCTGAACCTGACTTTCAAGGGTTGTACAGGGACCTGAAGTACAAGATATATCACAATGTGAGGATATTATGTGTTCAGTGGGACACATGGCTTCTCGTGGGGTATTTTAATTCTCAAATACCTCCATAGCTTGAAGCTTATTTACAAGGTCCTTTTTCACTATGTAATCCATACATGCTGTCTTGGCAGCCTTCTATTCTTCTAATCTTTTCTTTTGAAACTAGAGCAAAATCCCAGTGGAACCACCAATGTGAGATTATACATTTTTTACTTGTAAAGCTTGCTCTGAAAACCCTATGCCTAGCTAAGAGAGGCTTTCCTCTGAAGCATGCTTTCAGTTTTCCATTAATAATAAGGTATTAATCAAACAAACGACCAAGAGAGTGAATTAAAAGAAATCCCATGAAACTACTACTTACACATCCACTCGTGAGCCAAAATACTATACAAATACTGTTTGACTATATGAGTTTATGGTTGTGTTTATATATGTGTGTGTACAGGTAATCCTTGACTTACAACCATTTGTCTAGCAATCATTCAAAGTTAAAAAAAAAGTGACATGACCAGTCATCACACAATTGTTGCTTAATCCCTATGTTCATGTGATCAAAAGTCAAGTGGATCTGTATTTATGATGGTCACAGCATCCTGGGGTTATGTGATCATCATTTGTGACCTTTCCAGCCAGTTTCCAATAAGGAAGGTCAATGAGGTAAGGTCTGATTTGCTTAATTACTATGTGATTCATTTAATAACTGCAGTGATTTGCTTAACCACTGTGCCAAAAATTTCATAAAATCAGGCAAGATTCACTTAACGGTGACCTTAATTAGCAACAGAAATTCTGGTCCTTATTGTGGTTGTAACTCTAGGACCACCTATATCCACGTGGATGTGTATGGATGTATATGCAGTATGTCTATGTGTTGTGTTGCATTGCCTTGTACTGTGTTGTATTATATTATATTACATTACATTTCATACCAAGTCTTGCTACTGAAACCTGTTTCATTACTAGTTATACTAAGACATAACAACAATTTCCTCTGAGCTTCTTAAAACATGTTGGAGATTTGCTTAGCTATTTTCATAAATGAGAGGATGGTAAGATAGAAGTGAAGGCTCCATTCTGGAATCTCCCACCATGTAATCATGTAAGAAAAATTATTCTATTTCAGTGAATGGTGCCCTATTAGGTGAACCTAGATACTAGTTTCTCATCACTGTTGTATTAAATAGAAGGCCAAAAACAATATTGTTAATTATGGAGAAATTTAAATGGGGATAACTCCAGATGGTCACCATAGATAAGGTAAGTATACTAACACAGTCAATGTTTCTACCAGGAAATCTGGAGGATTGCTAAATTTGTTTAAAAAATGGAGAAGTTTTAGGTAGAAGAAAGTATTAATAAAATCATTCTGATATACTGAAACTGTTATGTATGTAGGTTTGAATGTTATTGGTTTATTTGAACTGTTCTTGTAAAATGTCAAATGGTATTGGTTTAAATAGTGGAAGAATCTGCACTCCCATTATTGGCAGCTACGGCTGCAGGCTATAAGAAGCAGCCGTAGCCAAGCCAGGACGGGTCCATTCGAGCTGTAGTCACTAATAAAGTCTTTGCTGGAACTCCTCGCATCTGACTCTTCATGCAAACTTAACACTGGCACGGATGGGATTTCCTGAAGAGAAGACGACGCGACGAACAAGCAACTGAGGAGATGGCTGCGCTGAACACCCCCAGCACCGCTCGATCCGGCGACGGAAGACTGGGAATCGTGATGCGGATCGTTTCCACATGTTCCTGGAGGGGAACGATCTCGCGGCATCCCCGAGAGACGGAAGAGGGCGGTCTTTCTCACGCACTGCGGTCCGCAGTCTTCAAAATGGCGAAGCTGCGCGGGAGCAGCAGAGC
This sequence comes from Naja naja, assembly GCA_009733165.1. NCBI lineage: Eukaryota > Metazoa > Chordata > Lepidosauria > Squamata > Elapidae > Naja > Naja naja. The sequence continues at coordinate 167,655,755 of CM019151.1, forward strand.
TGAAGGTAATGGAATGGCCCGATTTAGAAAACTTTTGAGAGCCCATTTACGCCCCACAAGTATCGTGCCTCATTAAGAGACACTAATTTTACCGGCCGATCAAGGGGATAGCGAGAATGTTAATGACTTGTGGCAAGTTTAAGGACATTGGGGGTGCTTGTGACTTTACCAACTTAGAAGAGGCCATGCGTGATCGGTTTGTTTTAGGCCTTAAAGATAAGGTTTTACAAAGCAAACTATTAATGAAACCTAAGATCACGCTTAAAGAGGCCATTGAAGAAGCTGTTTCAGCGAAGCCACCAAGTCCTCAGCAGCCATGAAAAGATTAACAAGGCCTCAAGCCAGGCCTCAAGCCATTCTGATGGGGATAAATCCACATCTACCATTGCAACAAATAGACTCTGATTCTGATGGCAGTGAGGCAGAGGAGGGATTTTAAACTCAGAATGGAGAAGAAAAGAAAAGACTCTGGGAAGAACAGGCAAGGGTTCTATTGCAGAGGCTGTGGGGGCACCCCCACTGATTGCAAGTTCTTTGACTCCATTTGCCTCACGCTAGAGAAACGGGGTCACATAGCCAGAGTCTGCAAATCATCCAGAACTCCACCAGCTAGGAAGAAATTCCCTGATAGAGACTTTAAGCCCAACAATTTCCTTGAAAAAATGGGGAAATTTAGAAGCAAATGGCAAGAATGAAACTCACCAAACAATCACTATTGGT